>CM067855.1:45870000-48370000 GCA_034642435.1 Megalocaria dilatata
CTTCCACCACATCTCGATTGCTTTTGAATTCACTTCACCACTTTAAGCATGTTTTTAGATACAGGGATTCACCGTAAGCCTGCCGTAGCATTTTCAATGTTTCCGCGCACGATATTTCGTGTGCCAGCCAATATTAAAAACAGATTCTTCCTTCAAGATTTTTTATCCATTGTAAAAACCACAAAACACACTTGAGATGACCTTACAAATGAAGAACTGTAAACAAACTAACTGTGCCAACTTAGTCACAAAAAAATTCTGACAATACCTTCAAGGCGACTTTTTAAATGATCAATTCCCTGTACTGTCTTAACTTACTGTAGTTAAACGAAAATAATAATACTTGGAATGAAATTTGTAGAATTTTTACTTTTCAAATGCTGCGTCATCTCGATTATCGCCTTATAATATTTTCAAGTCATTAATCTTCAAAGGACAACTAACTCTTAATACCGTTCTTATGTTGATTATTGGAAGTAATTACCTCTGAGTAAACATTATAAATGTGCGTGATGTCTTCTGATATTCACACTTGATGGATGGTATAAAGAAGTATTTAATTATATTTACAGCTCTGTCCTATCATTGCCTTACGGTGAATTTTATGTGTTTCTGCTTATTCCATCATGAAACGTAAAATAAAATGAAAATGGATTAATTTGGAAACCGGAAGTTATAAGGAAAGGAATGTCTTGCTAAATCAAGAATAAGACATCTGTATTTTCAATAATATGACAGAAATAAAGAGTGGGCCATTTCAAATTCGTTTTTTTTTTTTTTTTGATCGGCTATAAATATAAAAACGGATGAATATTTTCAAAGTTCTGAGTTTATTCGAAAGGTTGAACCTTGACATTAACGGATGAAAAATAATATCATTCAAATGACCGCCACGACTGGCCATCCGATCAACCCAATTTTTCAGTACATTGTCGATAGTTTAGGGCTCAATCTCAAGGAACAATCGTTTCTGGATGGTTAGCTAATCTTTAATGGATCTCCACAAAAATTTGCCCTCCAACAGGCGTCAAAAAAGCAAAATAGCTATTAACATGAAGTATCTCAAAACAATCTTTATCAACAGAATTTACCATTCGAGTTATAGAAGAATTAGTTGGCCGGAGCCAAATCAGGAAAATACAGGAGTTGAGTTTTTATCCAAACATTCGTTCGCGGTGATAATCCTTGTAGGATGGGGCAAAATTCGCCAGTTTCATTTCCACTCATCTAGTTCTTTTCGATTAATCTGCTCTCTCAAATACCGCATAATGCTCAGATGATATTCTTTATTTACTGTCTTACCTTCTGACAAGAATGAGAATGCGTAACACCGATTTACATTAACCTGCTTTTTTGCACTCAAACTCACGTGTTTTTGATTAAATCGATTCAGTGTATATTACTTTTTAGGTAGTTTATTGTACTAATTTCGTGTGCGAAATTCCATCTGCAGTGCAAAATTTGAGACAGATTCGTTTTTCGATGTTTTTATCCATTGGAAAAATAGCAAAACTGAATTGCCAAATAAAAGCACTGTAAATAAACTAAATCACAGATGATGCCTAATCTTCGTGTGAATATAGAGTACAGTCGACATTTCGACACCTCTTTAAGTAGGCTTTTTAATGATCCGCTCCCGGTACTTTCATAACTCACCATTATAAGGTCTATTATAATTCTTTGAAATTATTTCTGGTTGTAAATCAACAGAATGCATTATTTAGACGAACTGTAGAAGTTTTAAAATTTCGCTAAGTCGAGACCATAAATGAAAAGTATTGGTCCATATTAACTTTAATATAATAAACATTTATGTAATATTTGCAAGGTTTTCCAGGTGCTTTCAGTAATAATTGTATGCTTCTAGTCTTCTTTTAGCTTACACATCTCAAGATCCCACAAAATTAATTTTATTGAAAGTTAACTTAATATTATTTCCGTTTTAATGTGAAAGTGTTCTGTGCCAAGAGAGACTGTTTCTAAGCACAGTGAACGCATAGTGGTTAAAGTTAGATCTTTAGTTTGTGCGAGTACCTAGTTCTTCTTCGCATGTTCTATGGAACAACGAACTCTTCTTTGTTCCAGATAACTATGAACTTTAATCGAGTAATCACGATGGAAAGCTGGTTGTTACCTAAATCGACACGCAAACGGAGCAAGAAGAGTTACCGGTAGTACATGACTATCCTTACATTAATATTATGAAATGAATTAACAATGTATTCTTAACGCTTATAACTGTTAAATTGTAATAAAAATTTCAACAGAACTACTTCATAGAACCAACTCTATTATTACTATAATTATTATTGGTATCACGGTTGAACACACTTAATTCCAATAGAATATAATATTTCAAAAATCTTATATCTAACAAACTTTTACACTAAGCAAATTCATATAGAATCACGCAGTATTAGACATAAGGAAGGTATTCACGATAAAATTATCGTTGGATATTAAAATATGGTTCATTCCAACAAATTCCTATGCAGAAATTTACGGAAAGAGAATGTCATTCTTTGTATAATATCAAAGTTGATTGTATTGATGAAAGAAATTTATTGAGTATAGAGCTGGTGAATTAAAAAAATATATTCTGAAAATCTCACGAAAAATCATTATTATTAATAACAAAATATTAAGTCTAATAAACATCGCCCCTATTTAAAGACAATACATATAAAATTCAACCATTATACAAAATTTCCGAATCAGAAAAACTTTGTAGAACAAATTGACAAAAATACTGGGTGGGCCATCTGGCGTTTGCATTTTGAAAAAGTGACAGAAATTTAATTTAATATTTAGCATTAAGGAAATAGGTTGATTGACGATTATTTAAAAACTGGGAAATATTAAAAACTCATTTCCAAAGTGGTAAATTTTGTATCTAAACTGTAAGAAATTTACATGGAATATGTTACAATGGAAATGAAATATCCTCGCGGAAATTTGTGGATCAAATTGTGCAGCGAGTTCGTGAAACTAGATCGCTATTTGATAAAACAACCACTTCACCTTCTCGTCCAGTGAGCACACCTGAAAACATTTTTGTTGTAGTTCAGAATGTTATTCAGCCTCATTTTTGTTCTAAAATTGGTTTGGACGGTTAAAATTTCGTTTTAAATTTTTCGTTTATATGGATTAAGTTTTATCATGATTTATCATCATTCATCCACATATTGTACTTCCAGAAATAAAATACATTTGTAAAATGCATATAAGACATACTTTTTTCGGTCTTAAATGTACTGTCTATAAGCTTTTGTATGCAAAATCCAGAAATTGATCTTAAAAATTGCTAACGCTCTCGCTCGTATAACCCGTAGTTGACTCGACCTGTGTTATTTGTTGTTGGTCATTCATTATATAAAGGCCTAAGAACATCAAATATTCAATTATATTCCTCCATTTTTTCTCGAAAAAATCAAGAAAATCCATTTTTAGTGACCTCCATTCAACGGTCTTTATGTTGAAAACGGAATCTTTCCGCATATAGGTTTATATGAACTTATCGTTCTATTTTTTGACGTGGAATACCATATTGCATCAAATATTTTCAATTTAATTTCGGGGGACCCTATATTACTGAAAAGTTGGTGTCCTTGATATTATCTCATTAAATAAATTATTATAATTTAAGCGAGGTCGATAAAAAGAATATTGGGAATTTTAATTCAATATGGCTGAAATCACATATTTTCGAGTTGAAATACCCATATTTTTCACACAGAAGACGAGAGACTATAGGAGAAGTTGAGTGATTATTTTGAATAAAATTAATTCATAACTCAGAAAATAAAAATAAATATTTTTATACTAGTTAGTAGGTTATTTCAAATTCTCCAAAAGTGTGAAATACCTACTACAAATTTCAATAAAATTTCTTAAAAACTTTCGGAATTAAATTAAATAAATGCCTTAGAGATTACTTTTCGAATTCGAATTTTTGTTGAGTAAATTCGATGAATATTTTGTATTTTCTTTGTATTCTGTTATCTTAGTTTGATACTATGTGATTAGTGTTAATTCTCATGTCTATTAAAAAGATAAGAGTGTTCTTTAAGGCATTTATTAAATTTAATTTTAAACGTTCTTAAGAAATTTTATATAACTAAAATTTGTAGTAGATATTTCAGAATCTCTCTGTTTGATATTCAAGATATCATCACTTAAAGATATTACCGAGTATCTGTGGAGAATGAAGAAATTTTTGGCCAATAGATCATCTAACGTCAAGATCATTTCTCCACAGATGAAAAATTTAAAGATTGTAAACAATGCTTTCGGGTGGCTTTTTTCTATCCATTAATTAATATCACACATTTCTGAAAAGGAAAGCGTTGTGTAAACACAAAACCCACCTACCTTATTCATCGATAAAGGACTTGGAGCAGAAAGCAGATGCATTCTCAAAAAATTTGCAAATGGAATGTCACCTTTATTCTCCTTTCAATTGAATGTTTAGAAAGTCTTTATTTGAGAAAGATATTATTCTCATAAAAGATGTCATATAGTTGGCTGATTTATTGATCGTTCAAAATGCCTCATTGTCAATGGATGCAGTTGTTTGCACGGTTCTTGCAATGTTTCTGATCATTCATAGCGATCATTCTCGAAACTGAATTTGATCAAAACTAATTGCGAATCGCCATAGCAAACTAGGTATTAATTCCAATTGAAAATTATGAATTATTCATTTTAATGAAGTAATTAATAACTTACTTTATTCAATAGAAGATAGGATAACAGATTCACTATCTGAAACTACTACGTACATGCGTGGAAAAGCCAAATTATAATTATTATAAATAAACATATTTTGAATATTACCTGAAAAAATCAAATGCTTTACTAAGACCAATGAAAAGACGACTTGAAGCAACATCTTTATTCTATATGTAGTTCTTAACTGCGTTTAGGAACTATTATTTAGCAGGAAAAGTTGATTTGCCTTTCAAACAACCATGTTGAAATTTTGAAAAAAGATTATGTTCATTCATAAAGTTATAGTCCGGTCAATTTAGCCGAGAAAATAGGAGCATCCTTGCATAAATTCCTAACAAGTTGAAAATTTGCATGAACTTTAGGGACACCATTATACTGAAATTATGAAAAGTCCCCAGTAATCCCGTGTGCAAAAAATTTTATTCAAGGTCATAGTTCGCAAAAATGTTTATTTTATGTTTCTGAAAAACGGTTAATTTTATGATAAAAATAACAACAAGACAACAATTGTAGATTATGAAATTATCTACAAAAATTGTTCCTATTTTGTTTATATATAATAACATTAACTATTTCTGTAAAAAATCGATTGTAAAATTTAATTCAGTTCTCTATAATAAGCATGACTACGAGTATGTATTGGGTTTTTCACTATAATTTTGTTAAAAGTGGATCAGCTTGTATATTTTCTTATTTTTGCCTATCTCTTTCTCTATCTATTACAAATATACAGGGTAACCCAACGAAAATTTTGCCCCCCCAGAACTCAGAAAGGAAGAATTCTCGAAGATTTAAAAAAAACACGTCAATCTATGTTTTGAAGGGAAGGATTTTCCATCATGAGTTTGTTCCAAAAAAACCACCTCCATGAAGGTGATATCAACCCCCAACATTTTTTTAAAAAAGTTATTCATATTCTGTACACAACCCAGTTAAAATTTTCAAAATCGGTTCATTATTCACAAAATAATGTTATATTGAACTTACCGTCAAAAAGTGATGTTGAACAGACAGATGAACCACCCAAACTCATGAACCTAAGAGTTTTGAAGAATCCAAAAATAATTTTCAAGTTGTGTATTAGGACGAAAGAATTCCTATAACGACATTGTTCCGAAAAAACCACTTGAGGTTGGCAACTACCCCAAATTTTTTTTTAAGGAAAGAGATGGCGAATGTGTTTTAGTTAAAAAGCTTTTTTTGTTCTCCAAATATCCTAGTTGAAATTTTCAAATTCTGTGATTTGTTTTAAGCAATTTGATATTGATCATTATCAGAAGGGTAATTTAAACAGAAACCCAATACATTCAAATACTCCAAATCTGTAAGTAATGATAGGGAGTATTTAAAGTCTTAAACCCAGATTCAGAAACGAAAGACACATTTGAGAAATAATCTTCAAAAAAATTGTATACATGGTATTGAATATCATGCGTTTCACACATTTTCCCGTCATGAACGATAAGAAAATCAAATGTTTTTAAAGTAAAAACATTCAAAAACTCAAATTTTTCTGCCAGTTAATAAAGAAATTTGAAAATTTCAACTGCGATGTTTAGAGAACAGAAAAAACTTCTCATCTGAAGGCGAGAAATTCACTGCAGACAACAGTGAGTAAAATAACTTAATTTAGGAGTAACATTACTTATTTAGATACAAATTATAAAATACTAGATATCGCAAATTTACACTCGAAACGTCGCAATGGAGTTGAAAAGGCAGATAAAACACAACAATTGAGACAAATTTTTTTTTTTTAATTTTAGATATTATAGCGACTCAAATAGAGGTTAGGTTTTGCGACAATGAAAAACTACATTTCTTCGATCTGTTTAATAATTCGAAATTCTCCATTCATGAAAAAGAATTTCCTCGTGAGCTTTTGAAAGACTGGACAACGCAATATAATATTTTTGATATATATCAACTAAAAAGTGAATTAACTGTTCTATACGGAAATAATATAATAAAAAATTGCACAAACCCTTATGAAATATTAACTTTTTTTCACGATACTGACTTAAAATTTTGTATGCCAGAACTCTTTAAATTATTATGTCTTGTCATTTTTTTGCCAGTGACAACTTCTTCGATACAGAAAGAAGTTTCTCAACGTTGAAAAGAATTAAAAATTACATTAGAAATACAACTGGACAGGCGCGATTGAGTGATATGGTAAAAATTTCAATTGAAAAAGGATTTATAAAATCACAGGATTTTCATAGACGAGGTAATAGATCATTTCGCTGTACAGAAGAACCGCAGAATTCCTTTGGTCTAATTTGTAGAACTCACGATTTCAATTTAGAATTAATATTTTGTCACAACTTTCAGAATATATCTTATATTATACGTTGAGGTGGTTTTTTATTCTGTGAATTTAGAGTTTATTTTATTGATTTGAAGTTAATTTCGTTAATAGTATGTTGTTATATTAAAATCTTCGATTCTTCAACCCTTTTTCCTTTTTTTCCACCATACCCATCCATTACCTGGCAAGAATACTTTACACCAACAGGTTGGTTCGTGCAGGCTAGCTGCATAATAACGATTTTAATATTTAGAGCAATGTAATATGTCGAAAAGAACTCAAAAATAATCTATTGGGCCATTAATACCAAAGGATTTTTTTTAACTGAAGTCGAGAACAAATTTGTCAATATAGCAATAATATGATGAGGATTTTTTTTTGTTGATTCAATTATTCAAATTATTAGTAATGAAATCTTTTATAATGATTATTATGCAACTGACAAAATATAAAATAAAATAGGAAGGCCTTTTACTTGATAGAAGAAATATAACAAAATTTGAATATTAAAACAAATTGAAATATGTTTATCTTCTACAATTTTAATTTCAAAAAAATTTTTGTATTAAAAAAACTTTTAGAAATAAATTTATGTCTAACAAGCACTGCTTACATTTAATAGACGTATATAATCAAAACTCAATATATAATGTCAAATGAAATAAATAACCCAATATAATATGTAAAATAAAATAGAATAGAAAGGCCTTTTACTTGATATAAGAAATATAACAAAATTTGAATATCAAAACAAATTAAAATATGTTTATCTTCTACAATTTTAATTTCAAAAAATTTTTATTCAAAAACTTTTAGAATTAAATTAATGTCTAAAACAAGCACCGCTTACATTTAATAGACGTATATCATCAAAACTCAATATATAATGTCAAATGGAATAAATAAACCAAAAGATATACGAAAGTCATTAAAATTAATAAATAAATATTTAAAGGAGACAAAATTTGTTTCTGGTCTTAACTTCAAGAATGCCATTTGCTTTTTAAAAACATGAACACACTTGAAGGACTTCTCAAAGAATATAATTTATTTGAAATATTTAATATATTTAAATATTCGAATAAGTAAATTCAGACATCTCTCAAAGCATGCACCATATCTTCAAAAAACAAATATAATTCTAAGCAATTCCGTCTTCAGTCCTTAAATATATTCAAAATATCAAAATCAACAAACTAACCTACATCAAACAACTCACCACGTGTAAATGAATAACGTTTGGAGACATAGATCATCGTTATAATTCAAGATTGATCTATGTTCTTACAGAATCAAAGAACAGTGTGAGTTATTTTTAAGGCTTATTTAAATTCATTGACATTCCATAATGAGATTGTTTATTTCTGAGATATAACCTAATTTTCGTATAGGCCATGCTAATCCTAAAATTGGTTAGTTGTTGCAGAAATGTATTGTGCTAAAAAAGGTATTTTTATATATTTTGAAATGATTATTTTGTTTATTCAAATAAGTCCTTACTGATGAGATTTTGGCTCCGAATGTATCAGGTTCTATCTCTGGAGAATGTGCTATATATTCTTCAAAAAATGAAAATAAAAGAAGGCCTTTTTGAATTACATGTTGAACATTTGTTGGTGATGGAACTCGTGATTTTTTAACACCCAATCGAAACATATATATGTATAAGGTGATGTTTAAATAATTTGATCATTATTTTATATTTCTTTTGATTATTTATTAGTTAATTTCCACTACATGTGATGATGATATATCCCTACTAATCCCTACTAATTATATCCCTACTTATATATTATATATATATATATATATATATATATAATATTATAAATGCGAATGTAAGTTTGTTTGTTACACTTTCACGCAAAAACTACTGAACCGATCATCATGAAACTTTGTACATATACTCTTGAAGGTATTAGAAGTAACATAGGGTACTTTATATTTAAAAAAAAAAATTTTTTTACGAAAGATAAAACAATTGTTTGTCAAAAAATCGTCAAATTTAGCTACTTCAGTAATGAAGTTTTACTATTATTATACCCTTACCCTTTATCTTTCATACTTATTTAATGACTCCACTGCGGGCGAAGCCGCGGGTAAAAAGCTATCCCTATCCCTACTTCCCTACTATCCCTATCCCTATCCCTATATCCCTATCCCTACTATAATAATATAATAATATAATAATATAATAATATAATAATATAATAATAATAATATAATAATATAATAATAATAATAATAATCCCTACTATCCCTACTATTATAATATAATCCCTACTATCCCTACTAATAATAATATAAATGCGAATGTAAGTTTGTTTGTTACGCTTTCACGCAAAAACTACTGAACCGATCATCATGAAACTTTGTACATATACTCTTGAAGGTATTAGAAGTAACATAGGGTACTTTATATTTAAAAAAAAAATTTTTTTTACGAAAGATAAAACAATTGTTTGTCAAAAAATCGTCAAATTTAGCTACTTCAGTAATGAAGTTTTACTATTATTATACCCTTACCCTTTATCTTTCATACTTATTTAATGACTCCACTGCGGGCGAAGCCGCGGGTAAAAAGCTAGTAATATTATAAATGCGAATGTAAGTTTGTTTGTTACGCTTTCACGCAAAAACTACTGAACCGATCATCATGAAACTTTGTACATATACTCTTGAAGGTATTAGAAGTAACATAGGGTACTTTATATTTAAAAAAAAAAAAATTTTTTACGAAAGATAAAACAATTGTTTGTCAAAAAATCGTCAAATTTAGCTACTTCAGTAATGAAGTTTTACTATTATTATACCCTTACCCTTTATCTTTCATACTTATTTAATGACTCCACTGCGGGCGAAGCCGCGGGTAAAAAGCTAGTATAATATTATAAATGCGAATGTAAGTTTGTTTGTTACGCTTTCACGCAAAAACTACTGAACCGATCATCATGAAACTTTGTACATATACTCTTGAAGGTATTAGAAGTAACATAGGGTACTTTATATTTAAAAAAAAAAATTTTTTTACGAAAGATAAAACAATTGTTTGTCAAAAAATCGTCAAATTTAGCTACTTCAGTAATGAAGTTTTACTATTATTATACCCTTACCCTTTATCTTTCATACTTATTTAATGACTCCACTGCGGGCGAAGCCGCGGGTAAAAAGCTAGTATGTCTATAAAGTGATACAGTGTATTTAGGACATGTTTTAAAATTTAATTCTAAATGTTTTCATGAGATTTATTTAGATTAAAATCTGTAGAGGTTCTGGTGAATTAATTCCAGCTATTATTCTGTACTACGAGATTATATATAATGAAATTGAAAATACCAAACTGACACAGTTGGAAGGTTAAAAGAAGCTTCAAATTCTTCTCAAGAACAGACAGATGACAGACTCTTCTCTTTTTAGATTTTCTTGGCGGACACAGCTAACATCGGGAATTTTATTCTTCAAGATATCCACTAAATGGTAACATGTAAAGAGGCAAAATTTTTGCAATAGTTCGAATGGTATCCGATGCCTCATTATTTTGACCAGCTACGAAACGACAAGGTCTTCTGGGCTTCACATTGATCCAATCGGTGTTATTTTCTTGTTTCTTCGAAGTTTCTTCAATACTGTTAATTGGTCATGCTTCCCTATTTGCGTTTTCAATTAGATCAGATTGAAAAATATACGGCTTGTTGATATTAATCTGCTACACCAAGATGGTTGTAGTTTGAACAAATTGTCTCTTCTGACTGTTATTGTATTTGTCCCTTTCTTATGCACCGACGTACGAAGGCACATTTCCGCTGTTTACGTTCGTTATCAGAACAGTTTTTTGTTGTAGATAATTCATAGTACTTCTTATACTCATGTTATCAATTTTCTCTTTGAGAAGATTAATATGTTTTTAATGTAGAATCCTTTTCTTCTATTAGTCGACGTAACAATAGCAATAGCAATTTCTTTGATTATCCCTGCACGGATCACATGACCACAAAATATTGGTATTTTCACTGAGAATTTTCAACCACTTATGTTTTATTGATACACAAATTGTATGGTATTATGTGTCACTAAACAACCATTTAATATACTTCGAGGAAGGGATGAAGTTTTCAGAGCACTTCTCATATAAGTCTGCATTCGATGCCATCACAACGCCAAGAATATCTTTAAAATAGACTAAAACAGTTGTATAAGTCTTGAATATAAAAGCAGGACATTCTGTAGCCTTTATTGAGTAATTTATCTGAAAATAATTGAATTAAAATGTCTTAGAAAACATTTTCTATTTCAAAAGATAGAACCAACCCTTGTCATTATTTTATTTTATATATAATAATTATACTTTGGTTTTTTCACTTATATACATAGTGTCATTTGGATACAGAGTGTCCCAACGAAAATTTTACGGAAACGAACAATTTTCGAAGATTTTAAAAAACAGGAGAAGGGGACGAATTTCCATCGTAAGTTTGTTCCGAAAAAACCACCCCCGTGAAGGTGACATCGACCCCCAACATTTTTTGAAAAGGGAAGAGATGTCGAGTGTTAGTTAGTTTGAAACCTATTTATGTTCTGTATCAAACCCATTTAAAATTTTCAAAATCGGTGGTTCATTATTCACAAAATATTGTAATATTGAACTTACCATCAAAAGGTGATGTTGAACAGACAGTTGAACCGCCCAAACTCAAGAATCTAAGAGATTTGATTTGAAGTTTTGTATTAAGGAGGAGGAATTCCTATGACGACACTGTTCCGAGGATGGCAACAACCCCCAACATTTATTGAATAGGGAGGAGATGTTGGATGTGGTTTAGCTGAGAAATTTTTTCTGTTCTCTAAACATCGCAGTTGAAAATTTCAAATTTGTTTATTTAATGGCAGAATAATTTGAGTTTTTGTTTTTACATCCGATTGTCTTATCGTTCATGATGGGAAAATGTGTGAAACGCATGAAATTCATTACAATGTATAATATTTTTGAAATATTTTTTCTCAAATGTGTTTCAGTCTTTCGTTTCTGCATCATAAATGGGTTTGAGACTTTAGATGTTCCCTAATATTACTTATTGATCTGCTGTATTTGAATGTATTGAATTTCTGTTTGAGTTACCCTTCTGATAATGTCCAATATAAAAAATGCTTAAAAAAATCACTGAATTTGAAAATTTCACCTAGGATGTTTCGAGAATAAAAATAGCTTTCTAACTATCCGCCATCTCTTTCCTATTAAACAAAAATTGCTACCCTCAGGCGGTTTTTTTTGGAACGATGTCGTCATAGGAATTATGTTTTCCTAATACAAAACTTGAAAATTAATTCTGGATTCTTCAAATCTGAATCTGAATGAATAATGAACTGATTTTGAAAATTTTAACTGGGTTGTGTACTGAACATAAATAGCTTTCAAACTAACTAACACTCGACATCTCTTTCCTATTCAAAAAATGTTGGGGGTTGATGTCACCTTTATGGGGTGGTTTTTTCAGAACAAACTAATGATTTAAATTCGCCCCCATCAAAACTGAAGTTGGCCTGTTTTTTTATAATCTTCGAAAATTGTTCGTTTCTGAGTTCTGGGGAGTTGAATTTTCGTTAGGACACCCTGTATAACTGAGTCCTTAAAAATACCTTACAAACTTTGTGTAATTTTCGTCACATAAGGTTTTGGTATTTAAAAATTCATTTTATTTTAAGTTTGTTTATAGAAAGACATGTGGTTTTAGTCGAGTGAGATATATTTTTATTAATTATTATTATTTTTTGAATATGAAGTTGTACTGACGAGTTAGCCATGTGGTAATTCCAAATGGTCTTGTTGAAGATGTGCTGCATGTTTTGAAGATTTTTTGAAGGAACTTTTTTAATGAGAGTTATTTTTGAAGGATCTTGAGCTTATGTTGTGCATTTTTGGGAAGGAGTTTGGTTTTCATAATACATTGATATGAAATAAAATTTATGAAAATCAGAATAACCTTATTTAATGTGTTTTCATGGAATTAAAACTAATTCAATTAAACTTTGTGGTTGCCATGTTCTCTATTTTTTTAATATAGTATAATATTGTATTTCGATAACTCTATGATAATAAATGATTATTGTGACTAACATAATCAGGATTCTTAATAAACAATATATATAAAAATTTTATTTTAAAAAAATTCACACAGTTTTTATGTTTCACAGTTTATTCAGAATCGTGACACATGTTTCGGTCTTTCGACCATCTTCAAAGGAGTACAAAAACGAACTGAACTTAAAATTGAAAGGGTTATTTTATTACACTTCGAATATCTGTTTTTTTATGGCGCATTGAAATAACAGCATCCAATATAGAGGTGTTCCCAAAGAGTATTTGGGAATTTGTTAAATTCTCCTTTTTCTCAATGGCTTTTTTGATTGAAAGAATATCTAAATAGTCCATCAATTTACCCTTATTAATATTAGATAGTAAAGTGACATATTTCTCATTAAAAAAATGATTCTTTTCTATAGAATGTTCTGCAAAACCGGTTGATTTCTGATTTTTGAAAATAGACATCCTATGTTCTTTGATTCTATGTTGTAAACATCGGTCTGTCTGTCCCATATATGTAGCATCACAATCATCACATTTAATTTGATAAATACCCAATTCGGAAAGGGGTTCCTATCTTTATTATTCACCAACATCTTGGCTAAATTATTTCTATTTACTGCTAAAGGATTAATTCCCATTTTATGAAGATCATTAGAGATTCTACTGCTGAAACTTTTTATATAAACCATTGATAACCATATTCATTTTCTTCATAAGGATCATTAATATTGATATATATTTTTTTTTAAATATTGTGGTAAGTGTTCTTTTTAATCATTTTGTCAATGATTTCAGTTCTGTAGCCATTATTCGCCGCTATAGTTTTAATTATATTGACTTCTTTTCGGAAATTGACTTCTTTCAACGGGATGCTCAAAAGTCTATGAATGAAACTATGGAATGGTGGCATTTTAATTTGTCATGAATGATTGTATTTTGAATGGATTGTGGTATCAGTAGTAGCTAGGTTTTCTTAAAATGTCGAATTCGAACTTATTATTACTATGACTTATATTAAGATCTAAGAAGTTGATTGAAGATTTTTTTCCTATTTCTATTGTGAATTTAATATTTTCATTTAAGCTATTCAGATAATTCAAAAATTGCGATAACAGCCTGTCAGTTCCAATCCAAATGCAAAATACCTTATCTACATATCTATCCCAAAAGTGAACGAGTTTCACGAACTTATCATGTAATGTTGGCGAATAATAATTTTTCAGAGTAAGACATAAGTAATTCAGCTAAAAGTGAACTTATTGGAATTCACATTGGTAAGCCATTGATTTGTTTGAAGAATTTATTGTGGAATTTAAAATAATTCTGTTCTAAACACATTTCTGAAGTTTTGAAAAGATTTTCTTTATTATTTTGTAATAGATGACTGTTACTGATTTTTTAAGAGTATTTTGACTTCATCAGTTGGAATAGAAGTGAATAGGCATTTCACGGAGAATGAGATGAATTTACATTTGTTTGGTTAGGTAGTCTGTTCTAATTTCTTAATTATTTCTAAAGAATTTTTGACAGTTTACGGAGATGAACTATTTATTATGGACGGTAGATTTGAAGCCAAATCTTCACATAAATTATAAGCTGGTGCATTTATATACGGAACAATATGTCTCATAGGTTCTTTATGTAATTTTGTCACTCCATAAAGAACAGGTGTTGTAGGATTCATGACATTTAGACTTTTTGGGTTTTTAACTCTAAAAATATTTTTGTAATCATTAGACAATTGTTGTATTTGTTGGATCTGATTTAAGTTCTCTGAAATTTGCTGATTTTATTGAGTCTTCCATTTTGGTTTTATACCCTGTATTTGACATAATGGTTAGGATTTTACTGTATCTGTTTTGCTTGTAATTAGATCATCAGATTGAATTTTATTTTTTATCTGTTTTATAATTCTATCTGCAGAGTTGTTAATTCTACGCATATTTTTCAAATTGAAATTTTGAGCTATCAAAAATTTATCACTTAATAATTATTTTTCATTTGTTTAATAGTGATTCAGTTTTAGAGGCAACCGTTTCTTTGTCTTTTGAATTATACTTATCTGGGCAATATTTCAGTTATTTCTCTAATGCATTTAGTTCTTTTTTACCAAAACTTACTTCCGTGAGATTTTTGACTCTATCATAAAAATAAATTCAAAATTTAAATTTTCTTGGGTTGCTTGGATGGGGCTTGCTTGTTCAAACTTTCTGTGATTATTTAACTTTTCAAGTTGACCTATATATTGTTGGTGAACTACTAACTTGACTTCTTCTCGGGTTGATCTATCAATGGCTTGGAACTCCTCAAATATTTCCTTGTGGAGCAACTCGTCATGAATAGAAATAATTTTGCTAAGATGTTGGTGAAAATAAAGATAGGAATCCCAACCTTTCCGAATCGGGGATTTCTCAAATTAACTGTGATGATTGTAATGCTACATATAGGACAGACAGGCCGATGTTTACAACATAGAATTAAAGAACATAGGATGTCTATTTTGAAAAACCAGAAATCAAACGGTTTTGCAGAAGATTGTATAGAAAATAACCGTTTTTTAATGAGAAATATGTCACTTTACTATATAAAATATTAATAAGGGTAAATTGATGGACTATTTGGATATTCTTTCAATCAAAAAAGCCATTGAGAAAAAGGAGAATTTAACAAATTCTCAAATACTCTTTGGGAACACCCCTACATTGGATGCTGTTATTTCCATGCGCCGTAAAAATACATAGATGTCCTAAGTGTAATAAAAGAACCTTTTCAATTTTAAGTTTAGTTCCTTTTTGTACTCCTTTGAAGATGGTCGACAGACCGAAACACGTGTCAGGATTCTGAATAACTGTGAAACATAAAAACTGTGTGATTTTTTTTCAACAAGATTCTTAATACAAGTCCATAAAATATCAGAGTTTGAGCACTGAGAATTATTGATAAAGGGACCCCATACTGAATAATGCGATCTCTTTCGGCTGCTTTCCCCTGTTTCCTTCTACACTGGTAAAACAAATCAGCGAGGACTCTTCTGCTACCACATTTCCGTCAAATTTTCAAATCATTCTGCTAAACGAAATCAGGCTTGTTTCCTATGATAGTTCAATGTCAGCTGCGTCCGGTCATGCAATGATTCGGATTGGAAGCAGAATTTCACAATGTTAATAATGAATCCTGATGTACTTGAACTTTTTATAGATCTAATCGTTGTACGTAAGTACGTAGGCAATCAATGGCTCTGACGAATGCTGACCAAAGCACGGAATTTCCGAGTATTATATATGTGGAAATTAAAACAAACATTAATATTACAGTATATAGCTACTATGATTCTAATATTCTGAGCAGATATATTTTGTTTTCAGAATCGTTATTTCGAAACAAGTTGGTTTCATCATGCCTAATACGAATTCTATTGGTTTTATTGGATAAGTTTTATTTAGAAAGATTGCCTTATTACATAATTATTCGAAATAATACGAGGGGTGTTCAATGTATTCTCGGTATAGGCAAAAAAAAACTCACAAAATTTTGGAAAAATTCTATTTTTCAATGTTGTCCCCTAGAACTTCAATACATTTGATCAAGAAATGTGCTTCTTTAAACCTTGTAAAAAATATTCGTCCGGTTTCTCCTCAAAATAGGTGTTAATTCCTACCTTCAGTTCTTCATCGTCAGAAAATCGCTTTCCACGAAGATATTGTTTCACATTTGGGAATAGGTAGTAGTCACTGGGGGTCAAGTCTGAACTGTACGGAGGATGAGTAATTTCTTTGAAGCCACATTCCTGCGCAGCAGCGTTGTGAACCGGCGCGTTGTCGTCAAGCAGAAACACTTCCGCTGTGAGTTTTCCTTGCCTTTTTCCTTTAGTCGTTGCGTATGATGCTGGTGTGATGCTTTCACTCTTTTTAATGTATTCTATCACTAAAATACCTTTAGAATCCCAAAAGACCGTAGCCATTATTTTTGCAGCGGATGGGGTGACTTTATTCTTGTTTGGGAGCTGTGCACCCTTTTTAATCCACTTCATGGACTCTGGTTTACTCTCAGGGTTATAGGGATGAACCTGCGTCTCTTCCGTAGTAACTAGCTGGTTAAAAATAGTCGATGGGCCTTCTCCACAGAGCTCTAAAAACTCCTTACAGCACTCGATTCGCACTTGCTTCTGAGGTGCAGTGAGCATTCTTGGTACCCATCTTGCACTGACCTTTCAGAAGTTAAGATGGTCATGAAGGATAGCATGTATGGTACCTATGAATAGCTTTGTCATCTCTGCTAACATCTTGATTTTCATTCTGGCATCTTCAAGTACCAGCTTTTCCACTTTTTTCACATTTTCTTCAGTGGTGCCGCTAACGGGCCCGCCCAAGCTAGGGTCGTCTTCAATGCTTTCTCTATTTCTTTTGAATTCTCTTGACTACTTTTGAACGGTCAATAACGACAGAGCACAGTCTTGTAAACAGCAACCATCTCTTCATGAATGATTAGTTGACTTATTCCCTGCTTAGTGAGGAACTTTATAACGGCGCAATGCTCGATTTTCTTCATCATTGTTGCGTTAGTCATTCTGGTTGTCTTCCACTGAGGATATCTAGATAACTAACGATCGGAAATTAGTGAAATTTTATATTTATACCCTCAGATAGTGTCATTGATAAATGAGATAATTAGATTATTTACATTATTAGCAAATCACCCCGATATCGAGAATACATTGAACGCCACTCCTAATCTAAAACATTCGATGTTTTTTAAAAGAAATAAAGGAAGACTTTTTTAAATCTATGTGAAGCAATTGTATTTGTTATTTGATATTCAATCGAAACAGTTGTCTCAGATAATGTTTACCAATTAATCGCTGTCAATATTTCATATTATCTTTCGATTTTGTATCGGTTGACTGCGGCACATATGTGTTGATAATTCTATATGTCTATAAAAATTAAACAGCCAAGGCATTTAATTGTAAAAAAATTTTAAAAGATTTTTTTAATTAAAATTTGTAGTAGAAAAATTTTCTAATTAATAATGGGTTGCGAAAAAAATCCATTATTTCTGCGTGAAGTTCAAGACTTCATTCAACATGTTTATGAATGTCCGATTTGAGTCAAATATGCACCGTTTTGTTCTATAATTTGTTGCCATTTAAAAGGTAGCTTCATAATGCCTCTCTCATAGAAGTCTTGGTACTTATTGGCGAAAAACTCTAGTAATCGTTTTTCACCATCTTCTCTTGATGGCAATTTCTTATCACTGAGGAAGTTTTGTAATGCTAGGAAAAGATGGTAATCGCTTGGTGCCAGGTCCGGACTATATGGTGGATGCATCCCAACCAAGCTCCCGGAGTTTCTTGCGAGTCACTACAGACGTATATGGTCTGACGTTGACGTTGTCCTGATGGAACACAACTCTTCTGTTGGTCAGTTTTGAACATTTCTGGTCAATGGCTAGCTTCAAACGGTCCAATTGTTGACAGTAGAGATACGAAAATTATAGGCCCATAAGCAAATTAAGTATATTAAGTAGAATCCTCGAGGTTTTCGTTTCGTGATAGGATAATGAATTCAGTAAGGTCTCTTATTATTCCTGAACAACATGGATTTGTTCCTAAAAGTTCTACTGTGTCCAATCTGATCATTTATTCAGGGTATATTCTTGAAGCAATGGACAGTCAGATACAGGTTGATTCTGTGTACACTGATTTTTCAAAGGCCTTCCATAAGGTTAATGAAAAAATTGTCTGAGATAGGTATACATGGAGACTTGCTACGTTGGTTATCTTCAAATCTCAATAATAGATCTCAAATTGTTGTCGTTAACTGATATTTTTCATCATCTTTCTGTGTGACCTCAGGGATGCCTCAGGGGTCTCTCCTTGGATCTCTTTTATTTATAATTTATATTAATGATATAAGTGGATGTTTTGAATTTTGTAAATTTTTGATATTTGCGGACGATGTGAAGATCTTTTCCTGTAAAGCTGACACTTTGGACTGCTTTAACTTCCAACAAGACTGAAATGCATTCAATAACTTCTGCATCGAAAATAATCTATTTCTCAACTTGAATAAGTGTTACTGCATAACATTCAGTCGTAAACTAAATATCAATCATTTTGACTACTATTTGGGTGATAGTCGTTTACAGTGTCGGCATGAGGTGGGGAATCTGGGTGTAATATTTGATACAAAAATGTTGTTTGATTCACACATCGATTATGTGGTGACCCAAAGTAGCCAGATGCTGAGATTTGTGGTGAGATCTTGTAGTAATTTCCACTTCCACTAAGGCCTTGAAGGCTATATTTTCCCTTCATTTACAGTAGGTTATCTTATGCATCGGTTGTTTGGTGGACACAATATGAGGTCGACAAGTGGAGATGGTGCAGAATAAATTTCTGAGATATTTAGACTATAAAGTTACAAATTCATGGCAAGTATGACTAGCCTTAGAAAAAATTATGGTTTCGTCTCATTGGAAAACTGTAGGCAACATAGCGATGTTATATTTTTGTATAAATTGTTGAATGGTTACGTTGACTCTCCAGCTTTGCTGTCCTACGTGAGCATTCATGTTCCATCTAGACCGTTAAGAGATTATGCTGTTTTTGAGGTTACGTTTCATAGAACAAATTTGAAAAGGCACTCTCCGGTCAACAGAACCATGAAAGTATATAAATCTAAGTATAAGGACAATGATATATTTTTCCTCTCAAATGGTTCAATCACGAGAAAAATTAAGCTGCTAAATTAAGATTTCATATTTTGTTGAGTTTTTTACGGATTATACGTTTGATTTTCTTAAATTGGTGGGATGTGTAGATTTGAGGTTGATGTGATGTTGCACATATTGTACAAGTTTTTGTATTTTGCCGTGGATGTCATTTTGGGTTTACGCCTATTGATATCCTATCTGACCAATAAATAAATAAAATGAAAATAACGAGCTTAAATCTACAATTGTTGGATATACACTTTAGGACATATCGATCATTATAGCCATCTACCGAAAAAATAATGGATTTATTTTTCCCCAACCTCTTATTTGGAATATTTGCTTAACAAAACCCTTCAACGTAATATAATATTCCATTTATGTTTATTTGGATAAACCGTTTTCCGTAAAATCGGAAGCATTACTACGCCGCTGGCTCTGATGAAAAAAATGAAAAAATGTTTGATCTCAACATCAAAACATCATTACCTTGCACTATTTACCAAATACACATAGAAATATTGTTGGTGTACTGCAACTACGTAAGCGTGGCGAAAACCATCGGGTTCGCTGGCATCATCATCGGCAGAGATGAGTGCGAATGGCTCCACTAGGTGTGTTCCGCATGGCTCGCCATGCGTCCGGGAAACAGCTCTGTGAAGCCGCCGAGCCGTGACACTGAAGCAACGTCATGGCTGGCTGGTCCTGGTGGCAGGTACGAGGGACCAATGTTTCAAGGTAGCCAGTGCGGGGAATTGGACCAAGAAACAATTATAGGGAATAGGGGCTGAAAATAACACCTGCAATGAAGACTGCGGAAGATTATCTAGGTTTAAAGTAATAATTTCCGTGCCATTTGTGGTTTTACAAGATGTTTTCGAAAGTATGGGTTTTTAAGGAAGATGAGAACTCATACAAAAAGGTGAAAAGCACTGACGTGAAGTCAGGAGCTTTTGCGCGCTAATTCATATCGCCATGATCCTCACAATTTCTTTTTTTGTCTTCTAGTGTTCTAGAGTCTCGTAGTGTTTACTACAGTTTCAAACTGAATAAATACAAGTTGTATGTTAACTATTATACAGCGTATATTGAATTGTATCAGTCCTTACTTGGTGAAAATCCATATTAAATAATTTGAAATAAGGTTATTCTGATTTTCACAAATTTTTATTGTTAAACTCACAACAATTGTTTCGCTATCACAGTAGCATCATCAGGCATATATTCAAAATGCGATCTTGCCTGATGATGCTACCGTGATAACGAAACAATTGTTGTGAGTTTAACAATAAAAATTTGTGAAAATCAGAATAACCTTATTTCAAATTATTATACAGCGTGTTCCTAAATTGGAGGTACAAACCAAGAGGTGCGCTTCCTTGAATAATTTTAAGAAAAAAATTCTCATAAACACGGGACCGCAAATATTTCGTTTTCTAAATAGAGTTTGAATATTTTTCAAGTTTTTTTCTCATAGTATCTGCATTTCACAAGATATTCAACTGAAATTTGGCATAGTTATTACAATTTAGAGTTTACACCATGTGACATGCCAATTTTGATTGCTAATCTACAGGGTGATATTTTTTTCTGGAGCATTATCCCCTGTCCCCTGTTTTACTCTACAACTTTTTTCTGTTAGTTTGAAACATTGTAAAAAGAAGCTTTATGTTATAATCCAAATTGTCATAAAAATTTAAACTACAACTTTTGACTGTAGGTTAGGTCTACATTAAGAAATATTGTTTACAAAAATTCATTTATATTATTTTACATTTATGATAATCAACGGATCGTACAAATATCGCATTGAAAAGCTGATGATTAATTGAAGAGATACACAAATTGATCAAATTTTTCACTAATTTATAGTATAATAATAATAATAATAATAATAATTGCTCATTGATCCTTTTAGACAAATACATGTATAGGATAGGTCAAAACAACAGGTTACAATAAATCAGAGAGATATTCATGCACATTATAGTAACATTTCTCCAGTAACAAAGATTTTTCAAAGTCTCTAGTACTAAGAAACCTAACACTCTGTGGTAGGTTATATAACACAATATTCTGATACATTGGGGACATTTCAAATCTAGATGTTCTATGTATCAGAATGTTTAATATACCCTCATTTCTGATTTTGTAAGCATAAAAACTGGATAATTTTTGTATATTTTTTTCACTCTCTTTAATATAAATTAAACATCTCAATATGAAAATGGATGCTACTGTAAGAATAACATGTTCTAAAAATAGTGGTCTACATGATGACCGAGGAAATATGTTGAACATCATTCGCAGAGTTCGCTTCTGCAAAACAAAAACTCTACCAAGATAAGTTGAGTTACCCCATAATATTATATTGTAGGATAAGTGACTTTACACCGACTATAGTAAATGTTTATGAGGGATTTCATGGGATGTTTCACTCTAGTGATAGCATAATAAGAGGAATTTAATTTCTTGCACAAAACGTCAATATGTGTATTTCGTTTCAAATTCTTATAAATGTGAATGCCAAGAAATCTAGCACTATCTATGGACGCGCTGACAATATCCAAATGTCGAATGATCAGTTTGCGATAATTATTCCCAATTGGAAAGTGGATGCAAACAGTCTTATCAGCATTCAGCATTAGCCTATTTGCATGGCACCATTTCGCAAAGCTTTGCACCAGAAGTTCACAACGCATTTGAAGCTCATCGAAAGTACTGGCCGCAACCGCCACTGAGGTGTCATCAGCAAACAAAACTATTTTGAATTTCGGTGACAGAGATTGAAAGTCCAAACCAGTGCTAAAATTGATGAGTATCATCCGTAAATTTACGGAAAGATCATTAATGAAAAGTAAAAACAGAAGTTGTCCCAGAACCGAACCCTGGGGCACTCCGAAATCTATATTGCGCTCAGCAGAGAAAGAGTTCTGGACCTTGACAGTCATATATCTACCTTCCAAATAACTGAGTAACCAGTTTGAAAATACACCCCTGAAACCCAGGTTATAACACTTTTCGATAATAAACTGAAAAGGTAGACAATCGAAATCCCGGGACAGGTCGAAAAATAAACCGGCGATATATTGCCGTTATCGAGACAATCATATACGAACTCTACAAAACTAATGGCTGCCGTTTGAGTCGAGCGACTTGATCTGAAGCCATGCTGCGAAGGTTCCAGAATGTTAAACTTATCAAGGTAGTTTTTCATTCTATTGAAAACAATTCTCTCAAACACCTTAGAGAAGGAACTTAAAATAGAAATGGATCTATAGTGGATTATGTTATGTACATCATCTTTTTTATACATAGAAGCAACCATAGCCTTTTTGAGTATAGAAGGAAACACACCTAAGCTAATAGATAAGTTCATACATTGCGCGAGAGGCTGAGCAATTTCGGAACCTAATAACTTTAAAATTTTGGAAGAGATGAAATCAGTTCCAGTGCTCTTATTATTGTTGAGTAGTTTTGTACTCTCCATTACTTCACTCTCAATAATAGGATAAAAGAAAAAATTACTATTTAACATACCACATACCAAGCAGTACACGAGCAAGATAAAGACTCTCTATAATAAAGGTTTAGTGGGGTCTCAGTTATGGTGGAGAAATAATCGGCGAAGATTTCAGCCAATTCACTGTACCCGCCAAGTGAAACCCCATCTTCCACAAGTGCAATGGGTTCATGCTTTCCACTCCGGCCAGTCAGAGTATTCACTATAGTCCATACCGTTTTATTTTTATTTTTAGATTGATCAATAAGGTCACCATAAAACTTCAATTTTGTATTTCGAAGGAGCGTTAATAGAAGAGTTTAGCTTTTTGTACATTTCCTGAGTTGACTGACATTTTAAGTTAGATTGTGTAGCCAGTAAAGATGCATTAAATTACGCTTAGCAACAACAATTTCAGATGTGACCCAAGTTTTTCTTCGATTTGGGTAACAGGTGAATTTGACAACAAGATTCAAATATGTTTCGTATTATACCTATGAATGCTTCAAAGCATTCATCAACATTTTTATATTCATAAATATTCTTGAAAGCACAACGTGATATTTGAAAAACAAAATATCCAGATTATACTGACTCAAACTTCTGACCAGAAATACCATTCTGTTTGGTATTAAGAACCAGCATGAAATTCCAGAGAAATTGCCCGATGGTCACTAACATGAGCCTCATAAACCTCCTCACAGCAATCCGATGAGTTTGCGTTAGTAAGTATATAATCAACTTTCGAGATTGAGTTATGGCCAATATTATTAGTAAATATCCTGGTAGGATCTTTAGATGTCACACTCAAACATAGTGCTAGTTAGCCAGGCCGTGTGTCATTGATCTATACAAAAGATAGTCAGAGGAAGCAAATTCTGAAGAGCATTCATCTTTAAACTTTTCCATGTACGTCTTGAACTGTTTCGCAACATAGGATTATAACTGTCATGCTGTAAAATCACTTTATCGTACCTTCATTGTCGTTTGGCCTTCGATGCTCGGCTGGACGATGGCGTTCGATAACAATCACCTGTAATTGTTTAACTCTGGTTTTAATTACTCATAATACATAATACTAAGACGGTTCCACCAAATACAGATTACCTTACCGTAAAAACTCCACGCTAGAGAACTTTTTGTCGGTTAGGGAAAAGAGGCGGTAATGATGTAGTTGATGAGGCAGAAGAGAAGAACAGTTTTCAGGAATATCTGTGAAAACATTACGTTTTTAACGGCCAATGATGCTTGAAAATCAGTAAGGAAATCATGTAAAAACATCAAAATGAGAAAAATGTTTCCTCAGACTCCTACAATGGCGCAATTTGTTGAGACATCGTCAACTCCACCAGAGCAAATAATAAAATGAGGAGAACAGAGCACCCTTCCCACTCAGAGCATTTATTATACTGTATGTTAATGTAAAATGGACTCAGTGTCAGAATTGAATTCAATTAATTACATCTTTTTTAAGAAATGGCCCTATACAGTCAAATATAAGTTGATCGACGTTTTCAATAGATTTCTTGACGCCTATATTCTGAATAAAATAGAAAAGACTTTTTACTTGATAGAAGAAATATAACAAAATTTGAATATCAAAACAGATTAAATCTGTTAGTCTTCTACAATTTTAATTTCAAAAAAATTTTATTCAAAAAACTTTTAGAATTAAATTAATGTATAAAATAAACACCGCTTACATTTAATAGACGTATATAATCAAAACTCAATATATAATGTCAAATGGAATAAATAAATCAACAGATATAAGAAAGTCATTAAAATTAATAAATAAATATTTAAAGGAGACAAAATTTTGTTTCTGATCTTAACTTCAAGAACACCAATTGCCTTTTAGACATTAATTTAATTCTAAAAGATTTTTGCATAAAATTTTTTTGAAATTAAAATTGTAGAAGACTAACAGATTCAATCTGTTTTGATATTCAAATTTTTTTATATTTCTTCTATCAAGTAAAAAGCCTTTTCTATTTTATTTCATATATAATATATAATTATATTTTGGCTTCAATAAATCTCATTATGGAATGTCAATGAATTTAAATAACCTTAAAAATAACTTACACCGTTCTGTGATTTTGTTAGAACATAGACCAATCTTGAATTTTAAAGTTGGTCTGTTTCGAAGCATCCATTCTTAACACGTGTTTGTTGTGATATAGTTGTAGTTTTTTGATTTTGATATTTGGAATATTATCTAGGACCGAAGAAGGGATTACTTAGAATTATATTTGTTTTTTGAAGATATAGTGTATGTTTTGACAGATTTCTGAATTAACTTATTCGAATATTTAAATATATTGAATATTTCAAATAAATTATGTTCTTTGAGAAGTCCTTAAGTTGTGTTCATGTTTTTAAAAGGCAATTGGTGTTCTTAAAGGTAAGATCAGAAACAAAATTTTGTCTCCTTTAAATATTTATTTATTAATTTTAATGACTTTCTTATATCTGTTGGTTTATTTATTCCATTTGACATTATATATTGAGTTTTGATTATATACGTCTATTAAACGTAAGCGGTGCTTATTTTAGACATTAATTTAATTCTAAAAGTTTTTTGAATAAAATTTTTTTGTAATTAAAATTGTAGAAGACTAACAGATTTTTTCTGTTTTGATATTCAACTTTTGTCGATATTCTGGACGAGAAGATGAAGAACAGTTCATTATATTCATCCTCAGCAAGAATAAACCGGTCAATGTATTCATCAGTTATAGACCTATGTCTCTGCCATCCTGTATTACGAAACTTTTGGAATGGCTGATGAAGGAGAGGATTGAACACCTAATTGAGAAGTAATGAACCTTATTCACGAATTTTTTATTTCCGGTAGCAAGACTGAGCTTGTGTGTTTGTTTTGTCAACAAACTGTAGCGAACGACTTCTTCGCTCCCCGTCCAGAAACCTCCCTTGCTCTATTGTAGTTTGACCGTACCGATAGAGGACCTCGACCAGTCATAAGAATCGTGACTAACCGTCCCCGCTAGGTTCAAATAGAATAAGGCAATGCGTTTGAAAATCAGCGTTCCAAGCGGACGCATGGTCACCGGCGTAACAGGCAGAGCTGCGCATCACGCCTTGTCTGATGAGTTTCAGATGCGCATGCTCGGAAACGAAACGCCGTCTCCCTAACTAAGAGGTGGAAGCTCCCACGCAAAATCCGCATTCACCCGAGAGCTTCATTGGTGACCCCGAAGTGATTGGGAGGGTTTGCTTTAAGAGCGAACCAACCCATTCATTAGGTGGCCCTAATTACCCCCTATCCATATTTCCGAGATGGCCCTTTCCTATCGTTCCGCAGATCTCTGCTGGAGATGGCACCGTGACCAGCCCAGCGGCGGACTGTATCCTTGCCTGCACCAAACGTCCTATCCCGTGACCTTATCGACGCTCACTGGAGGGGGAGTGTGTAGCGAACGACTTCTTCGCTCCCCGTCCAGAAACCTGCCTTGCTCTATTGTAGTTTGACCGGCGTACCGATAGAGGACCCCGACCAGTCATAAGAATCGTGACTAACCGTCCCCGCTAGGTTCAAATAGAGTAAGGCAATGCGTTTGAAAATCAGCGTTCCAAGCGGACGCATGGTCACCGGCGTAACAGGCAGAGCTTCGCATCACGCCTTGTCTGATGAGTTTCAGATGCGCATGCTCGGAAACGAAACGCCGTCTCCCTAACTAAGAGGTGGAAGCTCCCTCGCAAAATCCGCATTCACCCGAGAGCTTCAAAACTTTTACATATCTGTTCCTTTCCAGAATGGAATATCCTATTCCCCTTTCCACATGTGTCATTAACTATTGTCCAGTAGTAAGTGTCAATGAGTATTTGTACAGTAGTCAGATATTTTCAAGGAAAATTTAATACTACCCTGGCAAGTAATATGTTTTTTCTAGACTCCTGCAGATTACTGTCATCAGAGGGGATAAGTTAACCACCTACAAGATATTGAAGGCATAACTCTTCAGCTGAGTAGAGGATTTTCTCTCCACATTCAGGAGATTTTATTGCGGGTGGAGAAGAGAATGAAGATTGAGAAGAAGAAGAATATAATATATACGCGCAAAACCGACTGACACTAGAGTGACATTCCGTCATGTATCGCGAGCATAGATCAACAAGACTATATATATTATTGTTAATCTATGATCACGAGTTAACAATTTGGCACCTAACCTAGTTTATAAACAAATATAAATTATATATTTTATATACTTCTTGTCACATTAAAAGTTGAATTCTGTTTATTTTGTGATGTACATATAGAATGAGAAAATGTTGAAATCTCTTTTAGAATGTCAGAAAATTTTGAGAACAGGTATTCGTTTACTCAATCAGAAAGCAGAATTACCAACTATTGTCCATCCTATTGATAAATCAGTAAATCTTAAGGTGGATTTCGAACTGGTGGAAGAAGAATCTCTCCAAGATGCAATAAAAAAACTTGATGAAGAAAAACCAAAGTCAGTTTTAGAGAAATGTGACGAAGATCTATCACATGTGGCTCCCTATTTAAATCCTACATATAATTTTGCCGCATATGTAAATAAATCAGAAATATTACAAGAACTCTTGAAACTGGGGGTTGACTTATATAAATTGGAGAAGAAGAAAGATGTACCAAATTACATTTTAGCACTAAATTTTGAACATGATGTCAAAGAGCATGTAATATTCCTATATGACTTAGGACTTTCCATTGATGAGATAGGAAACTTCATCACAAAAAACCCCTATATATTTAAAGAAGATTTAAATGACTTGAAAACTCGTATTGCCTATTTGAAGTTTAAAAAATTTGATAATGACATGATTTCGAGAATAATTAGCACAAACCCTTTATGGCTTAACATGAGGTATGTAAACAAAATATCATTTAAATTCAAACACACTGATTTTTGTACAGTATTGGTATTAAGTATAATATCAAATTGTGCTCCATTCAAACTCTACTTGATACAAAAACTAAATTTTCTTCAATAAGCCTTGGTTTTTATGAATATTTTACAGAGTGTATGTAATAACGTTGCAAATTTACTAGTTTTTGTTATTTCTGTAACACTGATTTGAAACAATCTCTAATATATCATAGATGGTGTTTAATATTATTAATTTTAAAGTTCCTACAGATCACCAGCCCTTTATCTACGACAAAGGTAACTGTAAACAGAGACATTTTGCATCCTTTATAAACATAGATTACTATTATTAGGTACAAAATTTACAAAGTAATGCGGAATTGCCAAATTGTCACTCATTGAATAAAAAATAGCGAATAAAATCAAACTCTTGGAACTCATCCCGTTTCAAGAGCTCTTCATTTGATTTGAATATTCACTGAATATCAATTTTTACTACTTAGAGGTTTAACAATTCATAGGCTGGAATTTAGTAATTACTAATTGTAGCTAGTTTTAGTTTGATTCTCTTTCAAAAAGTTCTATATACGTTTGACTTAAAATTCACTTTCAATAATTCAAAAGTAAAATGAAGGGATAAAAAGAAACGAAAACACCTTATTTTCCCAAATTAGACAAAAGAGTTGCATTATCACAATCTTGTACATAGCAGATAATAAATTGTCATTATTACATTTTCTATGTTATAATTTCCAAATTTCTTGGGACAACAACGGTTACGAATATCTTAATATCCTCAAAAATCAAGAGATCAAGTGATCATTGTTGAAAGCTTTCAATTGTACCATCTCTATTGCAGATGCAGACATCATTACAAAGATCCGCTCTTTCATGAGAGCAAACAAATTTTAATGAATTCCTTGTTCTTTTCAGTTCCCAAGATATAGACAACAAATTAGGTTTTTTCCAAAATCAATTTCATCTTACTGGTAATGAAGTCAGAAAACTTGTCACCAAGCAACCAAGACTAATAACATGCCGTGAAGATTTTCTAAAAATTAATATATTTGCTATCAAGGAAGAAATGGGTTTTAATGATCACGAAGCAAAGTTAATACTGATGGAAAAACCTAGAATATTCATGAAGAGTAAGTTATTTTAAACACTTTATAGGATATAAAATAGCTTAATCATTTGTATTCAAATAACTGCCTGGAGATAATGATGTATCCAGATATTGGCTAGCTCAAAGCCAGATATTCAGTTATCGTTTCAGTTGTGACATGCCACCATCATCTATCATTTAAGAATCCTAATGTTTATGAGATTGGATCAACAGTAACAAATGAAGAGCTTGATTATTAGGCATTGTTTTGGATTAATTGTCCAAAGAAATTAGTAGGCATTGTCTTATATACTCTAGTTCTGATCAGAAATTTTAGTGACCATTCTATGCCATCTAATTTACAAGTTATTCTTTTATATGCAAAGTAAATTGTGATTATTCAAGATAATATTTTAAACATTGCACTAAGCAATTGTCCTTAAGTCAACAGAGACTAAAGGACCCTTCAATAATGTCTTTCTTAGCATGCAATAAAGTACATTTTCTTCTACAGAATTTTCTGTTTCTCTACTTCTGAAACAGTTGAAGTATATATAGAAGTGTCCTATAATGAGTCGTCCAACACGATGTGAATAATTAAATGGGTAATTATCTAACAGAAATACTCAAATTTATTGTCTTAGGCCTTTTAGTTTCGAAATTATTAGTTTTTGCGCGCTACTTTCAGGGAACAGCGCGCTCCTGTTTTGCCCAAATGTCCGTAATTTTCAGATTTTGAGCTGAGAATGGTCCTAAACGAGTGGGTGGACTCGCTGATGAAGAACCTGAGATCAAAAGTAATTATGTCCGGCCTGTCGTCCATAAACACGCTTACTTTCGAACGGAAGAAGCTAGAGCCTTGAAACTTTCAGGGAAGGTTTGGGGTCTAAATGAGCAAAATCGGTTTAATAGTTAGGATTTATTCATGCTTGAAAATTTTTCATATGTTTGAAGCTACAGATTCGATCTGGAATTGGACATTTAAAAGTAGAATAATAACGCGCATGTTCATGCCAAATCATATGATTAGAAGTTTAAAAAAAAATTTCTCTTATTCGTATTAATATTTTCTAAACTACAAATCCATTTGATCCCAAATTTAGGGTTTGGATAGAAAATGGTAACGTTCATGTTCCTACAATACTTTATGAGAATGTATTAATAGCAATGGAGATCATTCTGAAAAAAATATTGTATCATTTTCAAACAACAGATGTGTAATTTTTACAAAATAATTCTGGTTTCATACTTCGACACCTGGTAGCTCAGCTAAACTTCTACCTATGCGATATCTTTCAATTAAATATTGATTTCAAAGAAATATTTATTATCTTTATTTTGAAGAAATGTTTACTTTTCACAAGAAATACAAAAATTCTATTGTTTAAAATAAATGTTTTTTTTCTTTTTGAATCAATAACAATGGACATTTTTGGAAGAAAATACAAAATATATTTATGGAAAAAGCGTGATACAGCTACTTTCCTTACAGAAAATGCTTGAAATGTCTTTTTCCAGCTCTTATGAACAATCAAGTAATAAAATCTTCTGTTAAAAGTTCTTAAATATGTTCAAGACCGAGATATCCCATTTGATCGTATCAAAATTTTTTTTACATCTTTTGCGACAGGGCCGAACGTTGTGATGCAAAAGATTAATTTTATTATGTCTTATATTCAAAGAACCTAGGAACCCCGATATATATGTCTGTCCTTATATTCCGGCCGTTTTTGTCGTTATGCACGGTTCAAACGAAGTAATTGCAGTTTGTACAGATGACCTGTAATGGAATCACCAGGTTTTTATTTAGCAGCTCATAGTACACAACGCAAAGTAATGTTGCTTTTTTTAATAAAATTCGAAGGAATAAATTATTAACAAGTTTCTATTTTTAATCAATAATGTAATCACCTTCGTTATCAACAACCCTTTGCCATATAGTGTGCAAATTTTCAATCCTGGACAGATAAAAATCGATTTATTTTTGAGTGAAATATCACTAGATGGCATTTTGGACATCATCCAAATTTTTGCCACTAGGAAAATGTTGTAGCGATCAGAATAAATGGAAATCCGAGGGCGCGATATCGGGAGAGTATGGTGGGTGAGGCAGTCCCTCCCACCCCAATTCACTAATTTTTTCCAAGGTTTATCTTGCACAGTGCGGTCTTGCATTGTTGTGTTGCAGAATAACCCCTTTTCTGTTAACAATCGCCGGATACTTTTCGATTAAATATTGGTTCACTCAATCCAATAATCCACAATAAATATCTGCATTAACAGTTTGTCCAGGTTTCACCACTTCAAAATGAACAATTCCGTATATACTCCACCCAACACACATAAGCGCCTTTTTGGAATGTAAACCCGACTTTGCAATACTTCATGGTGATTCATTTCGAAAAAGCCACTGACTTTTGCCTTTTGGATTATCATATAGGGCCCATTTTTCGTCTGCAGTGATCAAAAAACGGTTCTGTATGGTGCCGTTGAAGCAATACGTTAACATGTGATGGATCGGTAGGCTTTGCTCTCTTCGGGCAGATTATGGGGACCCAAACATCTACCTGCTCTGCTTATTTTTCCAATCTGCTGCAAATGTTCCTGGATGGTCGATCAAGGTTGTTTAAGGGTGTTTGAGAGTTCCTTGATTGTCCGACATTGATTTGCTTCCACTTCTGCCCTTAGCATGTCGTTGTCTAATGTTCTTGGTCTTCCTGATCGATAGGAGTCAGAGAGATTCAAAATTACCAGATCTGAACCTAGAGTTCTTTGGCATTTAAGAACCTCTAATGCACTTGAATACACATTGTGCATATAATACCAGATATGCTGTTCTGGTATTTGGTTGGCCATTTCACCCCAAATTGCAAAAAACAGGCTAATATTCAATTATTTAGAACCACAACCGTAAAATGTCTTTGAGTTGGAAGTACAATGAGCTGACAAATGACAATCAAATATCGACATGTGTAGAAACGACATTACTTTCCCTTGCCCTCTTATTTTTTTCTTGGGGTTGTCATAGAAGATCCACTTTTCATCAGTTTCTACCCAAAATCCAGATCTCTCGGTTTCAATTCATAAGGAACCCAATTGCCTTGCTATCAAATTTCAGATTTCAAATTTACAGACACTGCTCATTGGGTCACACCCAATGTCAGTGCAAAATCATCTTGCATTAGACTCGGGTCTTCATCGAGTAATTTCTGTAATTCATCGTCTTGGAATATTTTCGGCTGTCCCAAACGAAGTCTATTTTCAACACTGTTTAGTTATCAAAAAATCTGACATTTTCAACAGCATAACAAAAAACGTGTTGTATGAAACTCGAAACAATTCAAACTGGATGTTATCGACAGATGTCCAATCTGTCTAAAACTGCGGCAATTTTGATTTCATGTTTTTGTAGAACCTTCTTTCGAAACCGCACCTATTTAATTTGTACTCCCAAAATATTATTCAATTTCTATCCTTATTTTATCTCCTCAATGAAGATGAAAATTTCAGGAGGCTTTACAGAAATTTTTTATTCATGGTTTATTATTGAAAAAAAATTAACTAAAAATAATTTGATATCTAAATATTCACCATTTGCAATCAAAGAATCATTGCTATTGATCCAATTTCACTTGACATTGACTATCAATTTTTTTGTTTCAGGACATGAGAATATTTTGAAAACTTATGAATACCTCACCAAAATAATGAAAGTATCACTTAAAGATATCGTGAGGTGTCCAGAAATTTTGACATACAGAGAACACAAATTGAAGGAGAGATATATGTTTTTACAGAAGGTGAATAGAGTACAATTTGATGCAGAGAAACCAAATTATGTCCCACTGATATCATTAGTTTCCGATTCAGATTCTCATTTTGCAGTTGAAATTGCTAAAAGTTCAATACAAGCTTACAATGAGTTTCTCAAAACATTGTGATAACCTTAATAGAATAAATAAATATATTATTAAAATTTAATTATGCATTATTTTTTTCTTTATTTATTTTACATGTTTAACTTATAAAATGTAAAAAATTAAGAAATTATATAAAATTTCGTCATGTATAATCACAGTAAAATTACTTCCAAAACTATCTTTCCAAGCGAGTCTTCAAATTCAACAAAATGGGTCCATCTGGTTGATTTATGAGTGAAGATATGGTATCTAAACTATGACCATTCCATCCAATTTCATAGCACCTTGACAACTAAAATTAAAACAATGTACAAAATTATCATATTGGAATTGGTTATATTTACTTTCAATAATAATATGAGCATATTTTGTTCAGCTAAGCGTCTTGCAATACAGGATCTTTTACCATGTCCAAATGGCAATACTAAAAATGGATGAACTTTGCCCTGAAGTGGATCATCCTTCAACCACCTTTCTGGTAAAAATTCGTTTGGTTTTGGAAAATATTTTTCTAATCTACAAGATATTTGATTCTGCGTAACAACAATTGTCTGAAAACAAAACGAAAATATTTAGTTCAACCAAAATAATCCGCAAGCTGAAAAATGGGCCAAGCACATAATAAATTTAAAACTCTCATATTAATAGTCATTCATCTCTTTTCAATTCAGTATTAAGTTGTCTCATCCCAACACGATCACAGTGATTTCTGAGCAGCATGGACTGGACAATAAGAAGCACCAAAAAAATCTGAAACATTGAAATCTCCAAGCAGTAGAACAGTCTCACTCCAAAGTTTAATTTCAAGAGCAGACTGTCTGTCAGAACAAACAATACCATATCCAGGTGTCACAAGCTCTCCCTTGAAAACTGACCGACTCTACCATGTCTCACTTATGCAAACAGTATCAAATGAATAGTCAAACTGATCTCATAAACAAATTTAGGTATAAGGCATTATTTATTTATATGTATATCTGACCTATAATTTACTCTGTATTACCCTCCTTATTGTTTTATTATAATTTCATATTTATTAGCAAGATCAGAATGCATCACTAACCTCCTCTGGTACTTCATATCCGGAAAAAACAGTTGGCTTGTCCAATATTCTTCCTACTCCTACTGATATTGGTCTTAAACGATGAGTTTCCTTGAGACATGCCTTGGCATATTGAGCTTCTTCCAACACCTCCTTTGTTACCGGGCTCTTTAAATTTGGTAACAATTTGCATGATTCTTCCCATAGTTTATTTTGAGCATCTTTATTCAAGGCTAAGTGATACAGGAGAAAAGAAGTAGTATAGGAGGTCTGGAATAAAATAAAAACATCTTAGTCAATTAAATACAGAAGAAAGTTAGTAATGCAAAGAGTGTTATCTGGTGCTTTACTAGTTGAAAGATGATTATGAGCCATGGGCTATAACTCTGTAATCAATTATCATAACACAAAAATTATCAGAAAATAAACCAAATATAATTTGCCTCTTCTGGAAATTCTTTTCAAATATGTAGCAGAAAAATAGCACCTAATGAATGATGGCTCCATCTTAGAAGATACTGAGCAAAGAGTATTTTACTAGTATGCATAATCTAGTAGGATTTACTCTGTCAAACATAACATTCAATCTTCCGAAGTTTAGCTTTTCTTGGGACTTTATGTTGAAAAATTAATAGAATGAACTCGATGGTTCCCGAGTTGAAAGTTTCTTTTTCGAATAAATTTGAAAGTTCAAATCAAATTCAAGTCTAGTATTTAGATATGAAATAATGACATGAAAGCTTGAAAGCAGAGTAACATAATTCCGTGAATAAAATCGGGAGAATTTTTCAAATTTTTTTCCTTTATCTGATCTGATGAATTATGAAAAGTACATGAAGTTTTGTTTGTAACAATCTTTTTCCAGATTTTCCTTTCAATTTGTAACGATTCAAATCAAAGAAAGAAGAATGGAGCATTTTAACCATGTATTTTTCATTTTCTAGAGATTTTACGTTTTTTCAGGAGAATAGTTCTAAAATTACAAAAAATTACGTCTATTTGACTTTCGGATCACACAACACATAATTTTGTGTTTGTATTCATCATAAGTAACTTCTCTAAGATTTAATCCACAGATTTAAAAGTTTCCAGGAAAATGACCTTTTAAGGAGAGCAGAAGCTTATGACTTCATGTTAGTGCTCTGCATAAGTATGTTAAATGAATTTTAACAATGTATTATTTAGCATTTCTTCCTTTTTGATATGTTAATGCAAGTCTTCTGAATTGAAAACTAAGACTATGAAGAGAGTGCCTTAATTTAGAAGGAAAATATAACATCCAGGCTTATACAAAAGTTGATTTAACAAGTGAAAATTCTAAGAAAATATGCAGTAGAATTGAATACTTACTGTATCCATTCCAGCCAAAAGAAAATCACAACTAATTCCAATAATATCCTTGAAATCTAAATCTTTCGATCGAAGATAAATGTCCATTAAAGACCTCGGTTGCTCATTATTAATTTCTTGATTATCCATTTTGACTGCAACCATATCAATAGCTACACTAAAAGATCCAGAAATAGTTCAAGAATTTTCATTATTTTTATTAGTTACCTACTCCTCCATGTACTTTTGCGCTTTTTCCATTCTCCAATAAAGCGGAGTTAAGAAATGTTTCCATAATTGAGGTCCATTATCTAACTTCAGAATACAATTATTAGTAATTAAAGCTGCCTCGAGTAATTTACTAGACCTTGAATTCCTTCTCAATTCGCTATCTGAGAAACTATCCATTCGAAAATCAAATACTGAAAGGCACATTACTGAAAAAAAAATATATCTGGAAAATGCATTGACTTGAAGTACACTAAATCAACAGAAATTTCAAAGTACGTGGATAGTGAAAATGTGTTGCATGAGGAAAAATTACTGCAAATTTTTAAATACCTACTAAAACGTTTGAAATGCTGCACTCTTTCAGCCATTACTAATTGGTAGTTAATCATAATGAAATATAAGTTAAATACATTTATTATGTGTTTTTAGCATAACTGAGATATTACATACTACTCTGTCAAGAAAGTACCGGGAATTTACAATTAAAACAACATTTTTACATTTAATCGTCAAAATTTATTGGGTCGCCTTCAAAATAGGCTCCATTTGCTCCAATACATCTATGCCAACGGCACTTCCAATTATCGAAACATTTTTTATAGGCGCTTTCCGGGATGGACTTTAGCTCTCGCGCCGAATTTTGATTTATGGCTTCAATCGACTCAAAACGGGTGCCACGAAGGGGCAATTTTAGTTTTGGGAAGAGGAAAAAGTCGCAGGGAGCCAAATCCGGCGAATACGGTGGTTGCTGAAGCACATTTGTTGAGTTTTTGGCGAGAAAGTCAGTCACAATCGTAGCTCGGTGAGAAGGCGCGTTATCGTCATGCAAAATCCATGAGTTGTTCGCCCACAAATTTGGCCGCTTCTTACGGATACGCTCACGCAAACGTTTCATAACGCCTAGGTAATACTCCTTGTTTACCGTCTGACCCTCTGGAACGAATTCGTAGTGCACCACGCCACGGATATCGAAGAAAACAATGAGCATCACCTTCATTTTCGAGCGGCTTTGGCGTGGTTTTTTCGGTATCGGCTCATTTTTTGCCACCCATTTCGATGATTGCTGGCTTGTTTGCATATCGTACTCGTAGACCCAGGTCTCTTCACCAGTTATAATGCGTTCCATGAATGTAGAATCGGAATTACAGCGATCCAGCATGTCTGAAGCAACCTGTTCGCGATGACGTTTTTGAAGAAAATTCAGGTCTTTCGGTACGAGTCGTGCGGCCACCTTTCTCATGCCCAAAATATCAATCAAAATCGTACGTGCGGACTCGTGGGATATCTTAAGATCATGTGCTATCTCTCTCAAGCTGGTACGACGGTTTTCCAGCACCCTTTCCTTAATTTTATCGAAGTTATCTTTGATCGAAGCCGTCGATGGGCGACCATCCTTGAAGGCTCTGTACCACTGACTTAATCAGCTGTTGCAAACACACTAGTTGACATATCCCGCTCAAGCTTGGCATAGTAATTAAGGACAGTGGTACCAACCTAGGAAAAAAAATTTTTACCTGCCTCATTGCCCCGCCAGATTTAAATCGATAATTCCCGGTACTTTCTTGACAGAATGTATTTAAGTACAGTTTCAGTCATAGAAATATACCCCAAAGGCGCACTATTTTCCAAAATTCAAATTCAAGTGAAGCAAATCTACCATAAAGAAGACAAGTCATTTAGTGTTAATTATTATATGTAAGATACTAAAAACACAAAAATACCAGACCTTGAGACGTCATACTGCAATATGCCTTCAAAATATCAATATTGGAAAACTACAAGTTACACCTCTCTGTTTATGATGCTTACAGTTGCCCACGACAACATTGATTGGTACTGACAGAAGAGTGAAAAAATTTCCAAAAAACAATAGGAGTTCGAAACATGAAACCAGAAGAATAAATACCTTCGAACTCAAAAGCAAGCAGAAGAAGAGAACCAAAAAAAGAAAGCTTAACTTTTGATATGTGATACATCATGAGTAATATGTTCTTCCTAGAAGGAACCAAGAAGATTTGGGGACAAACTCTAATAGTCTAAGGACTGCCTAGTCACCAGACTATTTCATGTGTTCTTTCAATCAGATTCCTTATGAGTTACCATACTACAAAAATTTACTGAAGGAATTATGTCCTTCACATACTGATGATTTATAGGTCTTTCCTCTAAGATTTGCTGGTATTAGGGTGACTCCTCCTAGCAGAGTAACTTAAATATCTCATCAACTGGCCCCACGTTGGGCGCCAACTTCATAACCAACTTTTTTCTTAGAACTCATATGCACATAATATACTATGTAGTCACGCAACCTCGTGAATGACCCATACATCAGAAACTAGCAACTCAATGGGCGATTCTACACCTTTTGGCAACAATTTAAATACTGGATATACTGAACCACTATTGGAGAACAAAAATTATAAACTATAGTGGAATCTTTATTCATGAATCTCATATTTGTCTAAATAACAACAAGCACCCAAAACAGATTTTAATATATCTGGATCTGAAAGTACAGAGTAAAATATATGGAGAATGAGACCTAATTTACAGGTGTATACTGTGGAAAACTCTTAAACGAAAAATGTAACAACATTAGAATTTTATTCTTAGGGGCTAATGGGTCAATTTTTTTTGTAATATCTACAATTTTTTACAAGTATTTAATAACTTAAATGGTATCCTTACAGTTATATAATGAAAACTGATTTCATGAGTTGATAAGGAGATGAAGTAACTTACGAGGAATTCAATTTGTAATTGAATGTTCTTATGAAAAAATAAGGGGGCAGTTGATCTTCGTAACCACATAATTAAATAGCATCAGGGGACTGAAAGCTTTCTTTAGCAAAAATTGTTATACATCTGCAGATACAGTAGTCATCTCAACTGTAAAATTAGAGAATTTTAGGTAGAAAATTTTTTCTGAAAATAAATCCGCATATAAGGAGATAGACCCAGGAATACCTGGACCCAGAAACGGTTGAAAAAAAAGGTTTCATTAAGACAATGCATAGGTTTACACCTATGATCCAAATTAATGAGCTTCTGACGCACCTTAGGATTTAGTCCCAACTTTTTTTTTTCAAACATGAAAAAAGATTCACTGGTGAAAAATTCACTAAGAGTGGTGGAGTCTGCGCTTATTGGCTATTTTGAGAAAATTTTCTTTAAAAACAGAGTACCTAAGCTATCAAACATCGCTGGTTGAAATGTATTGAGCTAAAACAAGAGTATAAAAACAAATATAGATATTTTTGGCAAATTTTTTGTATTTTCTTTATTAGGTTGGGTACTTCTGGGACTATCCTTATACGTATAAGAGAAACTTCTCATATCTTGATTATTAGAAAAATAAATAAATCCTGTAGACATTACTACAAATTGGAAATATTTTACTCCATAAGAAGAAACTTTCTACATAATAATTACAGGGTGTCTGGATTATTGATATACAAGGTGTTCTATAATCTCTATGACAAACTGCGGCAGATGATAGCTGTGCCTATTTAAACATTTTGTTTTCCTATAAATATATTAATAACAAATCTTACCTATGGTCATAAAAAATTTTTTTTAGAATTTGCTCAGCTATCACCTGCTACAGTTTGTCGATTATTTTGTCCAAATTTGGCAAACATAAAATTCAGTACGCAGGTGTTTTTGGATAAGCCAAATCGTTATGATAACAAAGAAAATACTCATTTCTACCAGTGGCAGAGACACTTGAAAGAATTTCCATAAAATGACTCCTAATTCCTGAGCTGGTGATCTGATTGAATTTTAAATCAAAAAATAAGACTTTCCAAACATTTTCAAAGAAGTCAGTTGAAAGTGTCGCAAAGAACCATTCTTGAGGAAAAAAGTTCTATGATGTAATGCCACTGACAAGGTGACTAGCCTCCAATAAATTAATTTAGATAAAAAGCTAGTGGCACTGTTAGAATGCATCACATCAAAGAACATTTTTTTTTCGAGAATGGTGCTTGTAAAGCTTTCAACAAGTACTGTTTTGCCTTTAAAACGTTTGAAGAATCTAATATTCAGTTTAAAAGCAATAAGATCACCAGCTCAAGAATTAGGGGTCATTTTATGAAAATCCCCTCAATTTTCTCCGCCACTGGTATAATTGTATCATTTTATTATCATCAAACAATTTGGTTTATCTAAAAACCACTGCATACTGAATTTCATATGTATTTACCAAATTCTGACCAAATAATAGCAATATAGAGATTTTTGAAGTTGATGTTACTCGCCAGGGGTGCATTTTAGGACATAGGTTGATATAAAGTTTTTTCCATATCTGGAATCACGTTCTGAAAAATATTAACGTTAAATCCAGACGCCCTGTATACATTTGAAAACAAAAAATCAAAATTAAAAAAAAAATTTCACCTTAAAAACTGAAAAGCCAAATCAGAAACTAACCTGATCAGTTTGAAATATAGATTGATTCAAATCAGTCTCATATATATGAAAGAGTAAAAATCAATGTAAATTGATTCAAAATAAAACTTGCACAAATCAATTCTTTATAGATGAAGATTTTGCATATCAATAGATCTGTGAAATTCAATAACAAATTTGCTTATACATACATTCAAGAAATAACCTTGAGATCTCGGGTAAATAGTCCAAATTTTTAATGTCTGTCTTATAACTCAGTCCCTCCATGAATTCATCAATTATTTCATTACTTCCAGAAATGAAATTTTGAACAGCTATGGGGCTACTTAAACCTCTTTGAAAAACTTTTCTAAGTTTCCACCAATTTTCACCGTTTCTGGAAATTAATATAAAAATTGAAATGAATATTCATCCCTTTCAAAATAGGAATTGTTTTTTTCATCAATATTGATAAAAAGTTCTACAGATCTACTGCTTATGTATGGACAGACACCTGTGACACCTGAACTTGCCTACCCTTTGCTGCTTGACCCTGGTCAAGTTACATGGACGCGACTAAAATTCCTATTCAATTCTCTGTTTGTTCGGCAATTACCAAAAGAAACAATATAGACTTGAAAATTACAGAACAGGTTTTAAGCTAAGAAAGGAGCATCAAGTTTGTGAATCGGCAAAATTCGTCCTTGGACTCCAGAAATTAGTCCGTTAGAATTTAATTCAATTCAAAATCTAATGAAACGAATATATAATTACAGAATAGAAATAATGTAGAAAAGCACTGATGTGAAGTCAGAAACTTGAGGGCTTGGTGGCCAAAAGTTAATGAATAAAAGTATTTCCATGTAGTAATTTCAATTCCTTTATCAATTAAATGCCTATGTTATCTTTGGTTAGCTTTTATGGAAACATATCAATTGACTACAAAAATAACCACTACAGTTTCAGGGCTTTTAAGGATTTTTACCATATAGTCTTTAAGGTATAAACTTCACATTAAGTTCAGTATGCTATTTTTAGATGAATAATTACAGTAGAATTCATGGAGCCATTATAAGTGAAATCGTTATATCCATAACAACTTATATATTATTATTGATGGCAAATAGGTGGTGCTTGTTCGATTAAATTTAATTTATGCTTAAAATGTTTCAAAGATGAAGGAATTGTTGATAATCTGTGTCATACTATAGTATGAGGATAACTTTTGCTGAATCCAATTCGGGCAATTACCGATATAAATTTTATTCTGATTATTTAAGTGAAAAATAAAAATCTTGTAATATTACACTGCCTTTCGGCACGCAAATGTAATTAATATTAAATAAAGTGATTCCGATTTCCACAAATTTTATCGTTATTATAATACAATACAACAATTGTTTCGTTAACACAGTAGCATCTTCAGGTAGATGGTATCATACATTTTTTAATAACTTTGAATATATAGCCATATTTTCTTCTCTGTTAATAAAATCTATTCAATAAATGATTTATATTACTCAAACTACTTCTGTAGCTCTGGATGTTTCACAACAAAAAAAAAAACAATGTTATTTACCACTAAACTTGATGGTTACATAAAAAATCATTTTATCGAGACGGAATTATTGGATGAAAAATCCATAGACATGTTCATCTAAATACTTAAATGAATTATATCTGCTGGTCATTTATATAAATCCATTGAATTGAATTCAATTAACCATTAATGCGAGAAAGTTGTAAACTCCTAACATAAAACAAGTACTATTATTTGTTCTCTGTTAATAGAATCTATTTATGTCTCATAAATATTACTTAAACTATTCCTATAGCTCTGAATGTTTTTACGACAAAAAGAAACAAGGTCTTTCTAAAAACCACTAAACTGGATGGTAACACCAATCATTTTATTGAGATGGAATTATTGGGAGATTATTCACTGGCTGAAGATAACTTATGAATGTTCTGAATATTTCAATGAATTATAAATGCTGGTCAATTATATAAATCAATTGAATCGAATTGAATTTAATTAACCATTGTTGTGAGAAAGTTGTAAACCCCTGACATTAAACAAGTACTATAATTTCTTCTCTGTTAATAGAATCATCATTTGTAATGTCTGATAAATATTACTCAAACTACTTATGTAGCTCTGGATGTTTTACAACAAAAAGAAATAAGGTTTTTCTAGAGACCATGGTAACAGAAATTGGATGAAAAATCCAGACATATACTGAAACATTCTTCATTGACAGAAGATAACTACTGATGTGGGAAAGTTCTATTGATAGAATTTATTTGTGGTCTGATAAATATTACTCAAACTACTTCTGTAGCTCTGGATGTTTTACAACAAAAAGAAACAACAGAAAGCACTAAACTCGATGGTAACAGGAATAATAATTTTATCGATGTAGAATAAGTAGATTAAAAATCCACAAGCGTGATCTGGAAGATTTTTCACTGACAGAAGATAACTATTAATGTTGGAACGTTCTAAAGCTCCTAACATTAAAAAAGTAATTTTTAAATTTGTTTCAGTTAATACATATATGTTATGCTGTTAACTTTTTAGAATTCCGCCAATTATAAAATACTGCCTTTCTCCCGATTTGACAGTTATAAATTGGCTTCGGAATTGTGTTTATACTTGTCAAAAGTATATACCGATCATTCAGTTCAAACTAAGTTTAAAATATGTTCACAAGACAACTATCAGAATATGAGTGTGAACAGACTGAATCTGTAGCACTGTCATTTAAAAAAAAAATTGTACACAAAATATTTAACTATCCCTATAAATTCATAACCCTTAAAATACATAATTTTTCTCTTACGTAGGCAACAATCCTCCTGTGTTATATACATGAGGTTTATCTAGTCTATATTTTTCTAGTGCAAGATGGCTTCTCCTTCTAGGATACATTCCTTCGTTTCTAAATAAATGCTCAACATCGTTAGGATCAAATAACCAGACTATTTTAACACCAGGTGCAAATTCTTCTCTGACAATACTTCCAAACTGCTTGTATTTTTTCATTCCATTGATTTGCAACTTAGTGAACTTATATCTCCCTAAAACAATAAAGACAGATTTATGTGAAACTGACCAGGAGCAGTTAAATAAATGGATTGCAATAACTTACCAATCAAAGGCATATAATGATAGAGAGTTCCTAGAACAGGTAATGAAAGTGGACCTGGTATACTTCTAAAAGGTTTTCGAATTTCTGTACTCAGTATTCGATTCTGGTTTACACATAATTTGGAAATAGTGAACATCTTTCTTTTAAAACACATCATAAAAGCTGTTAATATCTAGAGGAACAGCTTTTCATATGAGGGATTGTTTGAAATAATTACACCAAGACTAATTCTAGCTATCGATTATTTAAAAATGAATAAAATGTTTTATTGATGATATTCATGAAGACACAATGAAATAATAAAAGAGCTGTACAAAACTTAAAATACAAAATCACAAATTTGAAAGTCATATATGGAAAGATTCCCATTCCGAATAATCAGTGTTGCCAGTCTCAACTATCCGTAGTAAAAGTAATATATCAAATGTATACACAGAATATATTTACAGATGTGATAAAATAATATTGGCTATTTCAAAAAGCTGAAATCCTGAATAAAATAAGGCATTTCTAAAAAAAAGATGCGTATCAATGTATAAAGAATAAGATATTGTTTATACAATAACTCATACCATCATATTGTTTCATATCACAGTAAACAAGATAGTATTCTGTGTTTCAACTTCCAAACAATTGGGACAATAGACAAAATATTGAGAATGTCAATATAGTATTTATACTGAATTGTTTCAGCCGTTACTATTTGGTAGTTGATCATAATTAAAACAAATTGTAGAAATTACTGTTTTACTACCAATAAAAATATATATTACACATTACTGTGTTTTAATAGTATTTATGATTGGGATAAGTTTGCTCTCATCATAGATAAACTATTAATATTTAGTAGTATTTAGTTTATCCATAGCTCTGATTGCCTAACAGTATATTTAATTTTCACAAATTACTATAGAAAAACAAGTAGTACCTATTAGTGGGTTATTATATTGCAGAAATGATATTATTCTTAGAATCTATAGTTTACCAAAATGATTATTTTGTTAGATGAGATCCAAAATCGTTAGATTCGGCAAATGTTAATCAGATAAATAAACAAATGAAATGATAAAACATTTTCTCTTATATTAATTATTTAATATTAGAATTCATCAAGTTCAAAAGTTATAACACATTTCGACAACACTGTATTTCCTCTAATTTTTTTGTGCTTTTGTCGGCATACATATGATATATAATCAGTCATATGATTGATAAAATTTGGTATGTTATACGTTAATCACTCAGCAATGCCATAATCTTTACTTAATCGTTTATTGGAACTCATCAATAATTTCTTCAGAAGTGTAAAATACTTTTGAATTTCGTAATGAATAAAATACAAAAAAATCTGATTTCAATTTTATCATTGAAAAAATGTATGTCTTTGGAAATTAATTGTAATGATGTTGTCGATTTAAATGGTTTAGCAACACCGCTACTTGATTTTGTATCAGTAACCTGGCTTGGTAACTTTAGTGAAGATGATCCAAAAAATATTCGACCTATAAAAATAGCTCAAGAACTTGTATCAAGAAATATAACTGTGCTCCTTCATATTACTTCTAGAAATTTAGATAAGGTATCAGCTTTGAAAATTTTAGAATGTGTTAAAGATATTGGTGTACGAAATATATTAGCACTTGAAGGGGGTGAGTTGTTTGTAACTTAGTTATTTTACATCGTTATCAAAATTATTTTATGCAGAATCCAAATTTGTAATGCAAAGAGATTTAACGGAAATGGACTTCCCTTATACATCTCACTTTGTAGAATTCATCAAACAGAATTTTCAAGACTATTTCACTGTAGGAGTGACAGGATATCCACAAAAACATCCACGGTCTTCTGACATGAAACAAGAAATGGAGTTTCTTCAGTTGAAGGTCAATATTTATTTCAATACGTTAATAAGTGAGTCATTGCTAAAAGTCTGATAAATGAATCAATTTTTGTTAAATTTCCGCATTGCAATGGTCATATTACACATCTACAATCGGAATATTACGGAGCTTTTTCCAGAGTAGCTATCTTATCAAACTAATGTCTGATATTTTTTTAATTTTGAGCCGAATATGGTTGAAAGATTACATTGGATGGAACATACAGATTAATAATTAATGGTCAAATACAATTATACCCATCGATCTGGCTGATTGTAAGTACGATAACTTCAAGAACAAAAAGCAAATTGGTACTTCCTGATGGTTATTTTGATAACCAATTCGTAGATTCATTTGGAAATTTGTGAGTACATATACGTTGTACATAACATATGTTATCAAAACAAATTCGAAATAAGCACTGACATGAAATCAGGAGCTTTTACGTGCTTGTTTAATGGTACATTCTCTTCTGAAAATTTTAAATTTGTGAATTACTTCTTAAGGAAGCCTCTAAATACCAAATTACAGATCTATCTTATTTATAGTATTGAGAAAATGAAAAAATCTTTCAAACGTGAATAACTGTGAAACTATCAGACATATTTTGACCATTAACAAACTCAACTGGAATATTTTAGCCCCAAACTCGCCCCAAAAGTTTCAAGTCTATCTTTTTTTGTTCAAAGTTAGTGTTCAAAGTAGCCCTCGACGCTGCTATGCTTACAAAATATTATTTTTCTTTACCTTTATAATCATATCATATCATTACCAAATTTTGGATCAGCTTGTGTGTCCTTATTTTACAACTGAATGCTAAATTTAAACCCCATTATAGGATTGTTGTTATAGCTCAGTATTGCTCAATGCTGTTCCGCTAACAAAATACAGTGAAACCTCTCTTGGGAGGATACAATTAGGACCATGAAAAATTGTCCGGCTAAGGAAGGTGTCCATACAAGGGAGAACTTGACCACAAATGATTTGTAAGGTGAAAAATCTAATAATGATGTATGTTTTGCAGTTGCACTTGATTTTGAAAATGAAGTTCTAAATCAGACACCATCTCTACTGTCTTTACGTCTCCTTTATTCTTGGCGAATACTTTCAATGTTTTCAAAATGCCATTGCGTGGAAATAATTGTTTGGAATATCGTTATTTTCGACTGGGTCCTCATCCGATTCACCGAAAGACTGATCTGCTTCTCCTGCACAGTTGTAGGTTGAAATGTTTTCATCTACATCTTCTATCAAATCAGTATCATTATGAATAAAATCTTCGATTTGATCATTAAAATAACCCATCAATCGCGCATTCCTCCAAATTTCTTGTAGAAGAGATAAAGGAATCTTATTGTCAGCTACTTTGCCTCTTTTCCTCTCTAAATCTAGCTTTGTGGAAACAATTTCACAGTTTTTTCTGTAACTCTCTGACAGGCAGTGATAATATAATAAATAGCATCAAGTACGTTTATATCATTTGTGAGAACTTTAGCCTTGTCAGCTGATTCAATTTCAGACAACAAATTTTTCACAACTATTACTCGATGAAAAGTTTTGAAATTTTTAATTATTCCATGGTGTAAGGATTGGACAATGGATGTACAATTTGGTGATAAAAAAATTAGCTAAACGTTTTAAACATATGTCCTTCAGATGGGAACATGCATTGTCTAAAAATAATGTAATTCTTCTTCCCTTTTCATATTTTTTCTATGAAATTTTTCAACCACTCCACCCTCATTGTACATGTCATCCAAGCCTTTTTATTACTCCTCCAAAAAACTGGTAAGTCAGTCACATTGATGTTCTTGAAAGCTCTTGGTTTTTTAGTCTTTCCAATCACCAAAAGTTTTTCCTTTCCCCATTTGGTAAGGCGCGGAAAAATAGACCCATTGCGTCAGCGTTAAAAATAATTCGCTGTGAATGATCTTTCATTAACATTGGCCATTTACTCAAGAACATTTTTATGTCTACTGCTGCTTCCCCTGACATAGATTTGAAAACAATATAATGCCTCCTACGGAATTTTTCCAACCAACCAGAAGATGACCGAAAGTCTTTATACGCTAAATTGTTCGCTATCTCTTTCGCTTTCGATATAATCGGCCCTAAAATTTAAAACGAATTCAGGAAATAATTCTTGTTGTCAATAATTATAAGTTACCTTTATTTCTCCCCTTAATAAACCATTCAAAACATAATTTTTCGATAGTTGATCCCGTTGGTTTCAAAAAAATCGTCTTTTACCCTTACTGTCATTAGAACGCCACAGATCCAAAACTCACTTCTCTTTCTGACAATTTCAGCAGCCGCCGTTTTTCCAATATTGCAACGTTTAGACAATTCTCTCATACTAAGTTTATGCTAATTGTATATATTCACTACATTAATTTTCTCTTTGAGAGTCTATACTGGACGTTTTGTAGACATAACTGTCTTCTGGCGGAATATATCAAACCTTCAACTATCTCTATATCAAACAATAAAATGAACAACACAACACGCATTGAAAACTCACGGTGATTATCATCTGCAACCGGGGAATCACTGATTCACCGCCTGTGAGTCACAAATACCGCCGTAACAAAGTACGCAGCGAAGTATTATGAAAAATTTACGTCCTCTATGGGTTACGGCGGGAAGCAGAGCAGGGCAGAATTCTGAGCAAGGAGCGCACGCCACAAAAAGAAGTTGGCCCCCTTACTTACAATAGGCTTCGAACCTAGACTAGACTGGTTGCTTCCAAGCACTATTCTACTCATATTCGGTCTCTCGGCCTGCAAAGTCAGTGCTCTAGTTTATGGGACGTAACTAACACGCCGAAGGAGTTTACCCACCACCCAGACGTGGCTCAGGGCCTCGAAGCCGCCGCGGACACTCCCAAGCTCAACCCCAAGGGACTAGGGTCAAGACCATAGATGTATTAAAAGGATAATAAGTCTATGATCAAGACCCTAAAACCTCCGAGAGATACCCGGACAATACAGGTCCAATAAACACAAAACCAGATGAATTGAATGCTCTTTTAGCCCAGCATGCAGGCTTTCAATCACTGAGGTTGGACTCTTGGTCCTCAGTTGGGTGGCCAAAAGTACGGATAATCCCGAACATCCTCTCATGGTAGCCTTGTTATTATATCCATTGAAGGCTAACAGTCGCCAAGAAAAGTTCAATCGGATGGCAGAAACCAGGAAATCGAGGAAACTAACACGTCATCGTTTCCCTCCATTTGAAGCCAGCACAGATCTAGTATTGACGTATTCCCCCATTGGACAGATTACCTATGCTGCATTATGATTATACAATGGTGGTTCAACAATTATCGTATGCATATTTAGGAATATTATTTATTTATCGATCGATTATACTGATCAATCGTTGCTTGTTCTAATAATTGTAAATAATTCTTATTTTTTTTATTCACAACAGGTTTCTAAAGGAGCAGATTTCATTTTAACCCAAGGATGCCTAGATAAAAGAGCCATATTAGAATTTCATAACTTATGTGAAACATTTTCCATTTCCTTGCCAATTGTAGTGGGGTCATTTATATTAACGAAGCCTGAGCATATAGAAATGATGAAGAGATGTAACATTCCTATAGAGGATGAATTGTTTCGATTCCGTGACAGCATGACAAGGAAGCTAAAACCCTTTGAAAGGTACTTCAGAGATAACTTAAGAGAAATTGGCGATATTGTTCTTGGAAGTAGGCACAATAGATTTGCCGGACTTCATTTATTTTCTACCAACAATCCAGATAATATTTTCGAAATTAAGGAGGAATTTACATTATTCGCACACAAATTCCAACTCATGTGATATTGATGAACGGTTGTCAACATTCTTTAATGATGTAAAGTACAGGATCAAGCAATGGGATGTCTAAATATATGCTGAAAACGTGTAATTATTAATTATATCCACATATTGTCGCTGCAAAATTTCTTATTTATTTTCAATCAAATTTCAGAAACAGATGTGTTCAAAATTATTCATTTTTATTCTTAAATATGTTGTATGATTTTTTATTAATAAATTCTAAGTGATATTTTTTTATTTCAATATGACCAGTGATGTTTACCAAAGTTTTGAATATGTTTCTTCCAATTGCTGGAACAACTTACAAGAAGTGATCAGCAGTGACCAGAAGTCAGGAGCTGCTTCATATCACCCACGATCCTAACAAAAAATGTTTTTGTGAATTCTAATTATACGATCCTCACGAAAATTTTTACTGGCTTGCTCGTTATTATTCTTCTACTTAATACTGAATTTCAGATCGATCGAATATGTTTTTCCGAAAATATTGAGAAAAATAAAAAATTTTCAAACGTGAATAACTGCAAAACTATTGAACCGATTTTGCCTATTAATTTGATTAGCCGCGGCATTCAGACCACAAATCTCTCATAATTTAGGCTCTAGCTTATTCCTTTAAGAAGCGTGTTTACTTCCGGCCGGAATTACTTATATCGATTCGTATTTATTTCGACCTCGGATGATGAGCTAAAAAATAATATTTAAATGTTAATATTTAATAAATTGTGAGTGCGGGCAGCTTAGTGGTAGAGCATTGGCCTCGTGACCAGAAGGTTCGGGTTCGAATCCTGAAAAGAAATTTTCTAGTTGGACGGGTGTCGGCCACCATTTCACTGGTGGGTCAAAAATTAACAGTTATTTGAATAAACAATGAATCAGAAACACAACTGCGTAGTTGAGAAACGATTTAACTTGAATGGATATTAATAAACAATCAGGTAAAAAAAAGAATTCAGATCAAATAACTAACCGCTCTGTTCGAGTGCGGGACACAATTAGAGCAAGCGCATTGCACCCACTAATCATTATAAGAAAATAATATGAGATAATTAATCTATATGTTTTCTAGATACTTAAGATAGAATGGGACTAGTACTATGTTTGAGGCGAGTGCTCTATCTGGAAGAAATGTGGAGTACATCATTACCTCTTAGATGTCTCTAGGACATATTGGATAAATATTGGTGGTTTCTCTTATACCGAAGGACCCACATTCCGTTACAATTTAGCTCAATCTGAATAATGGTATTCTGTGAATTATCCATTATTTGAAGTGCTCCCTGTGTAGGTAGTGCTCTACATAGATTAAGAATCCAATTCAAAACTGGAAGATGATTAAAATACACTGTTCACAGAATACCTATAAATATATATTTTGAACTACCAAAGAATTCTCAAAAACCCATAGTTCTGTCGTTCCGAAGTTCTAATGAATCAGAATAGATGTCATTTATGTGAGTGACTCATAAGTCATAACAAATTCAATTCGTTAACGTCACCGGTTTAAACGTTCCATTCTAGAATAAATAAAAATTCCATGATTTAATTTCGAAATGTTTAAAGTATTCGAAAAATTAAGGAATTTTGATGCATATCCAAAACCATTAGAAGATGCACGAATTCAAACCTATGGAGGTGCATCAAGTATGTAAATGAAATTAATTCAACCATAAAGTCTAATATTGAAAATTTTTATTTTTCAGTATCGATATTCAGTATAATTCTAATGTTGATTTTATTCACCAATGAATTTATGGATTATATGACACCTAATATCTCTGAAGAGTTATTTGTAGATACATCGAGAAGTCCTAACATACAAATAAATCTTGATGTTATTGTCCCCCAAGTTTCTTGCGATTGTATGTATGAAAGGAGAATATCTAGCATGTTCTTGTTTTTAATCAATAACTTAGTTTTAGCACTAGATGCCATGGATTCATCGGGAGAGCAACATTTAGAAATTGATCATAACATTTATAAAAGAAGATTAGATTTGAGTGGTCAACCAATTGACATTCCAAAAAAAGAAGATATTACAATTAAAACTAAGAACGATGTAAGTAATATATGATTTTAAAAATCAGAAAACATGTTAAGGAGATGTTGAGAATAAAGATATGTACCATGCTAGATGCTTCTAGGATAAACTCTTAGCTTGAATTTTAATTCAAACACTTTTGGATTTTACATAAGTCAATTCTGTTTTATATTTAACACTCAGAAGGTTAGTTAGGTTTCCCTGAAAAACCTGCAACTGAATGAAATAATAATTTAATATCAATTGAATATATTTGGATCGTGATCATATCTAATAATCTAGATTAAAAAGTTCTCATAGAATTTTTTAAAATATCTCTACTTTTTACCTGAATAAAAGAACATTATAAACTAGTTATAATAATAATAATAATAATAATAATAATATGTCTTTATTTCCACAATAGATCGATACATTTCTTCAGATATAGGTAGTTATATTGATAATTATTCTCCATTATCTACTTTATTGTGAAAAAAGGCGGAGTCCAGTTATGCTCAAGCATACGCTGCTCAACTCAACCCAAAAACAAAAAGAAAACGAAAGAAAGAAAAAAAAAACAAACTTACATTTGTTGTGATTTGCTTTTTACAGGCGTTCTGTGTTCACTCTTTGTGTGAGTTTTAAAAGATGACACTCATTCATACAGTTTACCATCTTACTATATAGGAGATATTAGGACATGTTCTGTTCACTTAAGTAGTATTCTTGGATGTTAGTTTTGAATTTTTTTAAGTTCAAATTTTTAAATTTATCTGGAAGTAAATTGTAGACCTTAGCGATGTTATAAGTGAAGCTCCTTTCGAAAATGGCAGTTTTATGGATAGGTGGTGTGATAAGACCTCTACTCCTAATATTAACATTATGAACATGACTTCTATATATTATTTTTCTATGTAGATAATTTGGTAACTTATTCATGAGGATGTTATGGTAGAAACAGGCTGAATGCACCTTTCGCCGGTGGCTCATGTTTAACCAACCAAGTTCTTTGAGTTTATGGGAAATTCTTTCAAATTTTCTTATTCCAAATACGAAACGCAAACACGAGTTTTGAACCTTTTGAATTCTAGCCTGGGTCAGGACCGTTAGGCCACCTCCGTACACAACATCACCGAAATCAAAGGTAGACAGGACAAGTGAATCACATAATATTTTCTTCTGTTTCTCCGGGATAAAGTGACGGTTACTATATAGTAGTCTCAACTTAAAGTATGCGCGGCGGACACAGTCCGAGACATGATCATCAAATCTAAGTGAATTATCGAATATGATTCCCAAGTTTCGTTTACCCCTTTCAATTCTCAGGTTGCAATCGCCCAATCTTACATCTACCATTGCATCGACCTCGTCCCTATAGTTTCCGGGACCAAAAAGCATTACACTACACTTTTCTAGGTTTATGTGAAGGTGATGTTTAGTTGAATAATCTATAAGCTTCCCAAGTTCCAGATTCAACGCACCGCTGGCCTCTACAACTTCAGTCTTATGAAAGCTTATATATACTTGTGTATCGTCCGCGTAGTAATGGGCTTTGCACCTATTGAAAGAGGAGTCCTGTTCAGAGGTATACACTGTATAGAGGGTCCCACCCAAAATTGATCCCTGTGCAACACCACTTGTCACAGGCAGTTCTTCGGAGAAAGTGCCATCTATCATAACTTTTTGAGTTCTCCCATGAAAATAACTACTGAAAAAGGCAACTGCGTTCTTTTCAAGACCTATGTAGTGAAGGACTGCCAACAATATAGAGCGATTAAGGGTGTCAAATGCTCGGCTATAGTCTAAGAGGACGAGTAAGGTGAATTTATTATTATCTGTAGCCCGAAGGATATCATCCGTGATATCTGTCAATGTGGTGGAACAATTATGATTTTTTCGAAAGCCAGATTGCGTTTCAGGAAGAATGTTGTTTGTCTTTATGTGATTTACCAGTTGTTCGTTTATGATTTTTTCGAGTATTTTCGATAGGCATGGGAGGATGCTTATGGGTCTTAGGTCCTTGTACTCTTTAGGAGACGATATTTTTGGTTTAGGGATTATAAGTGCTTTCTTCCATGCAGTTGGATAGACGGAGTTGGAGATACAGTGATTGATGAGATGGGTGATGAATGGAAGGATGAATGGAGTGCACATATGAAGTACGTATATATTGATTCCGTCAATGCCACAGGCTTTCGATTTGAGCTGTGAAATAATTTTGAGCACATCCATTTCTGATACAGTAGAGAACTTTAAGAGAGTGGTCAACGATGTTTTCCGGTTTTTAGAGTAGAAATTCACTATATTCTGTGGATCAACTTGGGTTTGTGGGATCGATGATAGGTGTTATTACATTTACTATCTAAAAATTCACAGATTGAAGAACTATGGATACACAAGTTGGTCGAATATTTTGTCTGTTCATTATTCATTTATTAACACCAGTATGGTATGTTCTTATCATAACTAACATAGTAAAATAAAATTGAATAGTATATGTTTTTGAATAAAATATAGACAAATATACATTCAACATCTTTCTATAACTTCGCAACTGTAATCTTTTTATGGGAGTTGTTACAACTACAAATCAATTAATTTCACTTTTTATTTCAGATAGCTGTTGTAAATGAAACTAAATGCGGCAGCTGTTATGGTGCTGCTCGTGATCCTAACAGGTAGTATCTTATAACAATATAGAATTCTTCAAAATTATTTTAATTCTAGATTTTATATGCTACAGAAAACATTTAGAACCTCAAAATATTTCCCCTTTTTTCAAACTGAGAAATACCAAATTTTATTGGTTCAAACAATTTCAAGTCCAGCATATAATGATAATATTAAAAAACATTACAGTGTTAAAAAACTATTGCGAATCAGCCAATTGAACACAAAATATGTATTATTCATCCAATTTATTTTATTGCCTGCCAAGTAAGCTCCTTCTGAAAATTCACTTATGACAATGAATAATGCAGTCATCAGAACATTTTTTGGATGCATATAGGTACTAATAATTTAAAATGGTATAAATGGATTTGTGAAAAGGGGCTATTTCTCTCTTCTCATGACTTAAATGACAATTTAAGCCATGTGCTGTTGCACTGTAAGTCACGTGGAACGTTTTTAGCACTTCAGCAGACAAATTTATATTTGCAAGGCAAAATTCAAGACAGATTCTTTGTTCGATATTTTTATCTGTTGAAAAAATCATAAAAAACACTTGGATGAACTGATAAAATGCATAACTCTCAACACCTGGTCAAGTGGTCAACTATAAGAAATGAACACAACATAAGTAAATGAAATTGTTTCTTTTCATTGAGCACACCTAGAACATTTTCTTTCCACTTACACTATGAAGTCAATATTCTTGCTTTATTTATACTGAACAATCCTTCTATTATAATTTTGTTCAGTCTGTTAATTGTTCATTACTGCAACAAGAATTATGATAATTAAAACAAATTGTAGAAATTACTATGTTTTACTACATAGTAATTTCTACAATTTGTTTTAATTATGATCAACTACCAAATAGTAAGGGCTGAAACAATTCAGTACCTGAAGAATTATGATCAACACAAATATTTATTGAACAGGCATTATAAATTCATTTTACAATTTGAACAGTTACTATAAGATAGAATTGTAATGAGACATTTGGATCTTGAATTGAAAAATTAATATTGTAGGAAATAAATAAATAATTCAAATAATCTGGATACAATAATTGCTCATATCATAATATTGGGATAATGTTAAAATCATATCATATATGGTCTCTATTTGAAGCGGTTACAGACCATAAAGAAAATTTTATCACTATACTTAATCATAATACACTACCGAGCATAAAATTAGGGTTGTTCCATAATTTGCATTTATTTTAGTTCTCCCACTTATATTCCTAAGAACCATTATCGGAGTTACTCTTCATCCAAAGTGGGACCTGACAATGGTTCTAGAAAACATGTTGTACATTCATGGCTATTCTTTGAGAAGATGCAACCTTTATCATAAAGGTACTATATGATTACTCGTTTCCTTGATTTACGAAATGCTGTGAGTGAAATTTTGATTCGTCACAAAACAGCACCGCCGATGTTAACTGGTATGGAGTTGACTATATTAACATCGCTTCTTAACGTACTACAACCACTTGAAGCAGCGACTAAGGAAATATCTGGCGACAAATATTGCTCTAGTAGCAAAATTATTCCATTAGTGCACTGCATGATATCAAAACTGAAAAACCTAGTAATTGAAGAATCTTTAATCAAGTATGTACAAAAACGCACTCTTACCGAAATTAATAAACGAATGGGCGCAATCGAGCAGGTATCGGCATTAGCTATTGCTACAATATTAGATCCAAGATTTAAAAAACTTCATTTTGAAGATGCTATGGCGTGTGCAAATGCCGTCATTAAAATTAAAGAGATGATTAAAAAGAATCAACAGGATGAATCTACTGTGGGTGTGGAATCTGACTCTGACAACTCAGACAAAATTAGTCTATCATCTGGAGTGATCACCATAAACTGGTTCAACGAAATTGGAAAACAAATAATACCAATGAAAGTCTTTCAGATGAGTTATCGCTTTATTTGAGGACTCCAGTGAGTAGATTTAACGAAAACCCATTAGAAGTGTGGGCAGACTATAAAATACAGTTCCCAATGTTATACAATGTGGCTTTTAAATATTTAACCATGGTGGCTAGCTCAGTTCCATCTGAACGACTTTTCTCAAAAGCCGCACAGGTTCTTACACAGCAGAGAAGCAGATTGCAAGCCAAAAGGGTCAATAAAATTTTGTTTTTGCAAAGCTTGGAGAAGAAATACTGGGATTTATAAATCTTTCACTTATGGCCATTGATTTAATTTGCATGATATATAAATAAAGTTGATTTGTTCTAGATGTTGTGACTCATATTAATAATATCAACCTTCCCTATTTAATATTAGAAACTAGTTTAATACAAGTAAGTAGGAAATTACTTACGATATTATCGATATATATGTTCGATATATCGCAAAGTATCGATAGAACATTACGATATATTATATCGAAAATAATATCGATATTTTTTTAACATGAACATCACTACCTTTATGCAGGATAATGCACTGCCCAATATTGGTCAGATAGTTACTGCTTATCTTGACGAGGTTCAAATCACAATATTTGTTTGGCCTGCTCGAAGTTCAGATTTGAATCCCACAGAACATGTCTGGGATGAGATGGGGATTACGTTTACAGAGACATGTGCTGACTCTCAGAAATGCTAAAGGTGCAATCTGTGACCCAAAGCATGCCTCATTGTTTGCAAGCTACTGAGGAGGGAATACTCGCTATTTAATTTCTTAATTTTTTTTTGTTTGATCTAAAAGTATATCATATTCTATAGCAGTCATGGAGAAAGAAATTTTCTAGTTGGATGGATTTCAGCAACCTTTTCACTGTTGAGTCGAAAATTATTAACAGTGGTGTGACCTAAAGTGACATAAAATCACAGTAACAAAGTCTACCCAGGACATAACTGAACCCCTAACTCGCACAAGCTGAAAAAGCTTCTGAGGGATCTTCAGAAGATTAAGGAGTATCAGGATAATATAATGATAATAAATTTTGAACAAAATAACACAAACTTTGTTTATTCAAGCAATCACAATCATCGCAGTAAACTATATTAGAACTGAAAAAATTCTAAAAAAAAACGAAAGATTTCTAAAATTAATACAAATTATGGAATAACCCCATTCTATGCTTTACAGTAGAGATAGTGAAAATATTCTATTGCTTCACTTTCATGATGTAATGAAATCCAAAATAGAAAATTCACATAAATTACTTTCTGTTCTTCAGATGCTGCAATACCTGTGATGAAGTGAGAGCGGCATATAGAGAACAACAATGGGCTTTTCCGGTTAACCCAGAAAACATAACACAGTGCAAGGATGAAAAAATAGATGAAAAGTTAAAGGCAGCATTCAAGCAAGGATGTCAGATATATGGTACACTTAAAGTAAATCGAGTTAGTGGCAGTTTCCACATAGCACCAGGAAAAAGTTTCAGCATAAACCATGTGCATGTGCATGATGTACAACCTTTTTCTTCTACAGAATTTAATACTACACATAAAATAAGGCATTTAACTTTTGGAGAGAGAATCATGAGTGAGACTCATGACCCATTGAAGGACACCATGGGATTAGCAGAGGAAGGTAATTTAACAACAAATTCTACTTATTTTTATTGAAACAGTCTTGAAAAAGGAATATGGATATATTTCGTAATATATATAATGATGATAAATCTAATGATTAGCTCATTTTGGATAGAGTAAAAATAATCTAACACCGCAGCCCTGAACCAATTGCTAAAAATGTTCCAAAAGAACCTCCTCCTTGTAGCATAACTTTTCCTACTGTATTCACCAGCTCTCGCCCCCTTAGACCACCCCTGTAATGAATATCATAGAGTTTTGAATGTCAAAACAGATTCAATGTGTTACGTCTCATACAATTTTAATTTAAAAAACTTTTAGAATTAAATTAATGTCTTATAAGCACTGCTTATATCTAATAGACATATAATATCTGAAATTAAAATTGTAGGAGACTAATAGATCGAATCTGTTTTGATATTCAAAGTTTGTAATAATCCTTCTATCAAGTAAAAAAACCGCTTCTTATTATTTTATAATATCATAGAGGATTCAAAAGTTGAAATTATACTTTCTGCAAAACATTCCTGCTTAAAAGCATGAAACTAATACTTTAATTAAATAATTCACATATATGTTGATTTTTATTCATTCTTGTGAGTTGTTTATAATCAATTGAAGAAGTTATTATGTAACGAAACGTGTCATGTGAGAAACTCGCAATGAATAGAAATCAACATATATGTGTATTATTTAATTGAAGTGTACAATAGATTTCTACCAAGTAAAGGCCAACACGATTCTAAGTATGAAACTAATGATACTGTAAAGCAGTAATTCATTTAACAAGGATGTAAAATGACAATGGCTCTTGTCGGTTTTCATATGTTAAAGACGAGAGCATATTTTAAGTTAGCAAATACAAAAAAAAATTTTAATCAGGTAAGGCAATAAGTTTATTCCATCTGTCTCATTTACTGTTTTGAATTGAATTTATGCTCAATTGTGTGAGTTAATGTGGCTCTTGATCTTATTTTGAAATTAATGATTTAACTGTACTGGATAAAAATTGAAGTTCGTCTATTTATCTTTGGATGTAAAATCTTATTGAACTGCTGCCTACAGAAACAAGAATTGAAAGACAAGATTATGTATAATTGAAAAAAGAGGTCTAAAATTGAATTCATGGAAATATATAAAATAAACAGACATAAAAGTAATAATAACCTTTTAAACGAAGAAACGGAATTTTATTACACTCTGCTTTTCAATATTTTGAAGTATGATTCTGAGGGGAATAATTAAGAGTTTGTAAAATAATTAATATATCCATTTTTCCCTCATGAAAATATCAGAGGAACTGTATCTTTCTTTTTTAAAAACTATAACTTCAATGATACTAGCTCTATATTTTTAATTCTGATTAGGTTCACCAGTATGGACAAAACGTAAGCTAGTACCAATAAAATATAGCAAAAAAAGATTTTTGTTATAGTCAAATATGAAAATAAATTTAATGTTATAATGCTATAAAAGAACACTTGATACGACTGGTTTCATTCCATTTAAAAATACATCTCGATTATGCTTAACAATGTAATGGAAGGAATCACTAATATAGGCCTAATTTCTTGGGAAAAAAATCAAGGCTAGTATATTAATTCAATCACTTTAAAAGAGATATGGCGGTTACTTTTATATTGTTGCTTATTTGTGTCAGATTCAAGTCACTCACACCAAACAAATATTCAATTTCATTCTTATTTAAGTAATCATGTCCTGATCTCTTATTGAACTAATGAAGATATCTGGAGAAGTCTATTATTAGATAACACTGCTGGTAAAAAGAAAGAATTTAGGCATTTTTTGTCTTTGGAAGAATTTGCTTAATGTGTCAAAAATATTAGATGAATCTATTAGGTGTTTTCAATTATATACTCATAACCCCGTAATCAACTCAGTAACACTAATATTTTAAAATTTCCGAACTAACCTCAATGCAGAAAAACCACCAAAGAGTGCTCCACTAGCCATTCCAACAGCAAATCCTAAATAAAATCCCATTTTCATTTTATCGAAACATGACGGGCCTTGCCCTTGATACATACTTCCAGGAACTGCAGGCATTTTTTTCCTATTTAAAAAATATAATTAGATCGGTATTCGCATGAAATCTTGACATAACCTCAATACTTTCCAGAACGCACTGAGGTATAGAATATGGTCTCAATGCCAGAACATTACTTACTATTTTCCTTCTTCAAATAGAATATTTATTAGTGATAATTAATTACAGAAAATTTGTTAGGTTATTAATATAGTTTTTCCTTCAATTTTTCACATCAGTATGAGTTCACTGAATTTTATTCAGTCTCACAGAGTTCTATTTTCTTTATGACTGTGACATAGAATATTGGGTCTTGATTTCAGAAATATTATTTAATTGAATCGGTCTTTACTTGGAGTGAAATCCATTCAAAATAATGTTTTAAATAAGTTTATTCTAATATTGGATAAAGTAGTCTGTTACTGTGTAATAAGAAATTTCTTCCTTGGTAGAAAACGAAGTCATTTTTTATTTTATTCCAAACTTATTCCGGTCTATATTTTGAATAAGTAATTTTTCAAAATGTAAAATGACGATGTAATAGTCAATCAATTGTTGTATTCATCATAAATATTTGGAAACTAAAATAACTTAATTTAAAAAAGCAATTGATTATTTTTCAAAATATCCTTATATTTGTATTTTTTTTTTCATTACAGGTGCCACCATGTTTCAGTATTATATTAAAATAGTTCCAACTCAGTACGTAAATAAAAAAGGAGAGACTGTAAACTCTAATCAATTTTCAGTTACTAAACATAAAAAAGTGATTTCAATAATGAACGGTGAATCGGGAATGCCTGGAATTTTTTTCCAGTACGAACTTTCTCCTTTAATGGTGAAATATACAGAGAAGGAGAGATCTTTAGGACATTTTTTAACTAATGTTTGTGCTATTGTAGGCGGTGTCTTTACTGTTGCAGGACTACTTGATTCGTTTTTCTTTCACACTACACGTCTTATTCAAAAAAAATTCGAATTGGGTAAATTACACTGATTATAAATGGCATTTCAACTAATTTTAATTCAATCATTTATTTGCATGGTTTTGAATTAATATTACATCTAAATTTTATAGATGTGTTGTAACCATATCACTGAAAAACTTTCCAGATGAATGGCCAAAATGTCTGAATCGTCCTTACCATGAATTTATCAGTCCTTCCAATACTTTATAGTAATGAATCGTTCCAATAATTAATTATATATGAACAATAAAAAGCTATAAAGTTAAGATATTATTTTACTTGGACTTGTTCTAGTCGATTATTGAAGTACAAGTAAAATATACAAAATGGTTCAAACCATTTGCATGCATTTAGTTGATAAAAATTTTTAATCAATATCATTCAACTGGTAAAGGCACTGAACATATAGTTACAACATATCAAATGATTTGTGTAAATAAAATTTATATTGAACTGAAATTTTAGATCTGATTTAACTATTTAAGACAATAAAAATGAAAGTATTGTTTTTTTATGAAATTTTATTTCAATCATCTTTTGTTTAAAAAGCATCAAGGCATGAATATTAAAGTATGAGTATATAAAATAATGGTTTTTAATAAATATATTGAAGAATTTTATTTGATCCCATACAAACTGAATCCAAGAATCTTGGATCCTTATATTGGTAAGATTATGATATTCATTACTTATTATATGGTACAGGGTTTTACAATTTTTATACATGAAGATAAAGCTAACTATATTCACTTAGTATGGAAACAATATGGTACTTTATGTGTACAAAGAGTAAGAATTCTACTTATTTCTAAAAAATCAAACCTACCATGCAAGAACCTCGTTTCTCAGTCACTTAATTTTTCTCTACAGACTTCCTCAATATATCTACTAAGCATATGAAAATTTTCATAGGAATGCTTCATCTAGTATTTGATAGTTGGTATAATGATTTAAGGTCTTATATATAAAATATTCAAGTCATCAATGCACAATTATTGTTTAAAGCATTGAAAATGTTTAATTTATACTTTCATTTAACCTAGATATATTATAATGATGATTTTAAATACAAGTTTATATTCTTTGAAGTTTGTTATTAATTTTTCATGTTTTCACTTGCTTCATTAATATCAGTAGTAAAGTCTATAGTTCTCATAGTCATTACTTAAACACTCATTTAAATTATAAAAATACTAGATCAGCGCGAAAATTCTCAAATAATATATTTTCTTTCACTTGAAAATAAGATCAACTATGTGAAAATTCGTAACTATAAGTACATTTATAATATCAATAACAATTTAAACAGCAGGAGGATATGGTTGACCTACAGGTAGGTTGGCAGGATAAGGTCCTTGGGGAACTTGTAATGTGGAAATTTTAGGAGTTTCAATTTTTGTAGGAACTGCATTCTGTAAAGGAGGAAGAGGTTCGGCGAACTGAACAACTGGAACATCTTTTAAAATAGAAACAGTTGCTGGGTATGGTCCAGTTGCAACAACTGCAGCTGGATAAGGTCCTTCTGTGATAGGTAAAGCAACTGTTTGAATAGAAACCTTAGTATCATGTGTTTGCAGTGGAGGTATAGGATATTGAACTGATAGTGAAGAAATATTTTCGACGTTTGTCGAATATAGCTTTTCTGGAATAATTTTAACTGGGACAAGAGTTTGGTATAAACTTGTGTTTATGTGGTTAAATGGTGGTAAAGGTTCGTGAAATTTGTCAATTTCAATTTTCTGCATAATATTCTCAGAACTGTGGTAGTGATCAGTATTTTCGATGCGATTAGGAACAAGAGGCGGTATGGGATTTTCTTCTTGCACTGGAAGAATACCTTCATTTTTTGATACTAAGTTGTTATAATTACCACTTTTAATTTTATCGATGCAGTGATTTCGAGGAGTTGATTTGTCTGCATCTATACTGGCTTGAAGTAAATGTTGAGGTTTCTCAGGAGATTGAGGTAAAAATTTATCTTTTGATAGAGGCGGTAAAATTTCTGGTTCTCGTAATGATGGAGCTTCTTCTATAACAGGAAACTCATTAGGCTTTGTTGAGTTATAATAATTTTCAGATTCCTCCTTTATCGTAAATGGAAAGAACGGCGGCAATGGAGTTCTTACTCTTTTTAGTGGAATTTCTTTTATGATTAATAAAGTTTCATCATTTTCTACAGACTTTGGTGGCGTAAATGGTCTAGTATTCTCCCCTAAGTCTTCTCCGAACGCCGGAGTAAGTTGTTTATGTATTTTTGTTGGACCGACTTCATATGAGATTGATGTTATGCGGTCAAGATTACTTTTAATACGATTTACTGGTATCACTGCATAATTTACACCATTTTCTTTTTCTGGTGGCAGATATGACTTATTTACATTTTCCTTCACAGGTTTTGATGGAGGATTTGGGCCATTTTGAGCCAAAGGGTATAGTTCATTTTCGTCAACAGATTGAACTGGAAGATATGATTCTTCCTCAAGTTGTGATATTTGGTAAGGTGTATTTTCAATTAGTTTGATGTTTTTGGTTGCTGCAGCAAAATGTGACATTGATTGTATTTTTTCAGCTCTGATTTTAACGATTTCATTTCTTGGTTGTCCTCTAAAATTCGTAAGAATGAATGGAGGGGATGATCTATATGTAGTTTCGGCGTATAATACATTTGCATATACGATGAGAACTAATGAGCTTCGTAGATAAACCTGAAATAAGAATATAATTAATAGCAGGTAACGTGAGGAGATTTGATGCGTTGATTCATTATTCTCTAATGAAAATATTTCCGACGTTCACTGCAAGACCAAATCGCTTTGGAAAGAAGACAATGCTCTACGTTTGACGGTATCAGAAGGGTTCAATCTATTATGAGCTGCTAAAACTTGGTGAAACCGTGAGTAGCAATCGTTATCAACAGCAAATGATCGATTTAAATCGACCATTACATGAAAAACCACTGTAACAGAAACTTATTTTACTCCATGATAATGCCCCATCACACAGTAAAACCGGTCAGGGAAATGTTCAAGGCGTTCAGTTGGGAAACACTAGCGCATGCAGCTTATTCTCCAGACTTGGCTTCGTCAGATTAACATCCCTGGGACACGCTCCCACTGAATAACGCTTCAATTCGTATGGATGTACGAAAATATCTGGATAACTAGTTGCTTCAATAGAAGAACTGCTAATTAATTAACTGTCGGAGAGGTGGGAAAAATGTATAAATAGCAATGAAAATCATTTTCACTTCAACATTTTTGAACAACAGATGATGGTTTCATATTTCTACATCTGGTATCAGGAATGTAATAAAATGGATTTTTCTGCCATCACTGGTTTTATCCCCATTAAAGTGTTAATTACCGAAAAAGACCAAAGTATAAATTCGAATTTGGCGCACATTGCAAATATTTTCACCACCATAGAGATATAATAATACATCATTCTTATTATGTTCACTAGACAATAAAGAATTATGTGATTCTTACATTCCTTGTACTTCTTCAAGGTCATTGAAATCGAATACGACCATAACAATGGATATATAAAAGAGTGTTATTGCTTCTGTATTATTTTTCTATTCTGTGACTATGATCAGATGGACTAAAACAAAGCACAAATAATTATGAACCTCATTTATCTCAATTTGCCGTATCATTTATAACAACTTGATATGAAGATCAATTATTTTGTGAAACAATTCGATAATATTATTATATCATTACTCAGCTCCTGGGTTTGAACCCAAAGCATAGAAATGCTGTGCCTTTGCAAAGATCAGAGTTAAAACAAATTGTAGAAATTACTATGTTTTACTACCAATAAAAATATATATTACACATTTTCTTCTGACTCGAGTTTCGGGAAATGAACTATCCCATCATCAGACAACTGAAGACCTAACAGTGGTACAGATGTACTTAAACAAAATTGATAAATATTTTGAATATTTCAATAGATTCTAGATAACACCTAATAGTGGTACAGATGTTTTCAAGCGGAACATGATAAAAAAGAGGGGCCTTCTAACAGATTTTCTTGTGACTCGAGTATCGGGAAATGAACTATCCCATCATCAGACAACTGAAGACCTAACAGTGGTACAGAGGTATTTAAACAAAAGTGATAAATATTTCGAATATTTCAATAGATTATAACACCTAATAGTGGTACAGAGGTTTACAAGCGGAACGTGATAAAAACCCGGTTAAAAAAGAGGGACCTTCTAACAGATATCGGAATGTCGGCAATCGACAAAGAAGGTTAGTAAACAGATGGTACCCATTTAAATATTTCAAATAATTTTTGGGGTTACATAGCTCCGTACAGTCATTCATTATTTTTACGTTATTTTGTTGTACATCTCAAATATTTGGATTTACATAGCTCCATACAGTCCATCCATTATTTTTCAAATTATTTTTATTGTGAACGAATTTGAAAATTTCAATAATCAAGTTTCTTTTCATTTGAATCTACATGTAAAATTTTCCTAACATTTTCTTTTGTCGAAAGGAATTACTGTTTTCTAAAGAATGAGTGGCAAAAGTTGAATTTCTGTTTAATTTTCATTAAATTCATTTTATGTTTGTTGAAAAAGGTTTTAAACAGATGTCACTTTTTGAATATCTCAAATATTTTCGATTTACATAGCTCCGTACAGTCATTCATTATTTTTACATTATTGTTATTGTGAACTAATTTGAAAATTTCAACAGATTCTAGATAATCGAGTTTCTTCCCTTTTGATTCTACATGTAAAATCTTAAGATTATATATTGTGTGAAAGAAATGACCATTTTCTAGACAATGAGTGGCAAAAGTAGAATTTTGTTTATTTTTTATGAAACTCATTTTATGTTTGTTGAACCTCGTCTTGAGGGAACGTCCTGTTTGTCCTATATATTTATTACTGCACGTAGAACAAGATAACTCATAGACTCCTGATTTGTGTATGTTTGGAGTAGGGTCCTTTGCGTTAAATAATAGCGATGATAATTTGTTTTTTGTTTTGAAGGCAATATTGACATCTGATTTTGAAAAACTGTTGGCCACTTTTTGACTTATGCTACCAAAGTACGATAAAGAAATGAATTTTTTATTTTCTTCAGTATTTATGATGGGATAAATTTGGTTCATAGCTATTTAAGATAGTTTCTGTCGAATTAGATTATCTATTATATTGGGGTTGAAACCGTTGTTCGCGGCTATTGATTTTATAGTTTGGACTTCAACGAACAACGGTTTCAACCCCAATATAATAGATAATCTAATTCAACAGAAACTATCTATGAGCCAAATTTATCCCATCATAAAAACTGAAGAAAATAAAAAATTTATTTCTCTATCGTACTTTGGTAGCACGAGTCAAAAAGTGGCCAATAGTTTTTCAAAATCAGATGTCAATATTGCCTTCAAAACGCAAAACAAATTATCATCGGTATCATTTAACGCAAAGGACCCTACTCCAAACATACACAAAACAGGAGTTTATGAGTTATCTTGTTCTACGTGCAGTAATAAATATATAGGACAAACAGGACGTTCCTTCAAGACGAGGTTCAACGAACATAAAACGAGTTTCATAAAAAATAAACAAAATTCTACTTTTGCCACTCATTGTCTAGAAAACGGTCATTCCTTTCCCACCATAGATAATCTTAAAATTTTACATGTAGAATCAAAAGGGAAGAAACTCGATTATCTAGAATCTGTTGAAATTTTCAAATTAGTTCACAATAACAATAATGTAAAAATAATGAATGACTGTACGGAGCTATGTAACTCGAAAATATTTGAGATATTCAAAAAGTAACATCTGTTTGAAACCTTTTTCAACGAACATAAAATGAATTTAATGAAAAGTAAACAGAAATTCAACTTTTGCCACTCATTCTTTAAAAAACAGTATTATACTTCCTTTCGACAAAAGAAAATCTTAAGAAAATTCTACATGTAGATTCCAATGAAAAGAAACTTGATTATTGAAATTTTCAAATTCGTTCACAATAAAAATAATTTAAAAAATAATGACTGACTGTATGGAGCTATGTGAATCCAAATATTTGAGATGTACAACAAAATAACGTAAAAATAATGAATGACTGTACGGAGCTATGTAACCCCAAAAATTATTTGAGATATTTAAATGGGTACCATTTGTTTAATAACCTTCTTTGTCAATTGCCGACATTCCGATATCTGTAAGAAGGCCCCTCATTTTAAACCAGGTGTTTTATCACATTCCGCTCGTAAACCTCTGTACCACTATTAGGTGTTATCTAGAATCTATTGAAATATTCAGAATAATTATCACTTTTGTTTAAATACCTCTGTACCACTGTTAGGTCTTCAGTTGTCTGATGATGGGATAGTTCATTTCCCGAAACTCGAGTCACAAGAAAATGTGTAATATATATTTTTATTGGTAGTAAAACATAGTAATTTCTACAATTTGTTTTAATTATGATCAACTACCAAATAGTAACGGCTGAAACAATTCAGTAACCAAAGATCAGAGTCCTACGCCTCTACTTGCGTGGCCACCGAAACAGTCGGTTTCCTACTACGTAGTTATTGTATGAATTATCTGTACAAACGATATTGTGGATATAAAGTCATTATTATTCTTTTTTTATTATTCGAATATTTCAAACGTCAGCTTTTATAGATGAAAAGTGTGTATTCTAGTTATTTTTCCTGAAAATGTTATTCTTTCACATCACAAAATTTGAACTAAATTGGATCTATAATACTAAAATATTTGTAAAATAGAATATTAAACGATAATCAACCATGAAAAATTAGGATGATTTCGCCTATATTTTAATCGAAATAGTATTCTTAAGCCCCAAACGTACTCTTAAAATTTCAAGTCTTTTGGTCTTTGCGATCGAAAGTTAGCGTGTTTACCTCCAGCCGGCCAACTATTCCACACAAAATTTGACATTAACCTTCGTGTCGTTATTCTGCATTTGAATGGTCAATTTAAACTCGCTAACATGCCTGTTGATAAGGTTCTGGTAGCAAAAATTAAAAAAAAACTTGTATTCTGCGCCTAGGTTCGAAACCCACTGATATATCGCAGGAACAATCAATGCTCCGCCCACTCAGCCAAGGACGCTTTTGTTATGTCGGTTTCTTGCTACAGATATTTGAAAATTTCAAAGAGTTTTCTTTAAGTTTTGAAAATTAAGCACTATAATGCGCCGCTCACGAAATAATATTATTTGTTTTGAATCTTCTAATCATGCGATTCTCACGAAATTCCGCAAGGGCAAGTGGTTTATTGTTTTATTTCCAAGTACGAAATTTCAGATCGATAGATCTGTAGTTGGGGAAATAGCGAGAAAAATAAGATAAAATTCATAATTTTAATAACTGCAAAACCACTGGATTGATTTCACTCATTGACGAACTAAACCGAGATATTTGGACCACAAACCCACCCTGAATGTTCAAAGTCTCTATTTCTTTCCGTTCGAAAGTTATGGAGTTTGAGATTAATACTACTACGCTCATAAAATATGTGTTTTTGAAACTTTTAGTGACACTATCCTCACGAAATTTCGCACGAACATGCACTTAATCATTCTTCCTCTAAATAAAAAATTTCAATTTGATAGTAGTTTACAAAATATTGAGAAAAATAAGAGGACATTTTAAATATGAATAACTGCGATACCATTGGACTGATTTTGCCCACTAATGAGCTTAATTGAGATAAAAAACCTATCTTGAAATGTTTTAACTCTTTGGCTCATTTCGTTCTAAAGTTAGCTTGTTTACGGACGGACTGACCGGACAGAATCACATTTGACCTCATATTCTTCATCAGTCCAAACCAGTCGCTTAAGACCATTTTCGGCTTAAAATTAGAAATAACTCATTGCACAAAGTCATATATGTAATTTAAAACGGAAGCTCTGATAAAGGTATGTTAAAATTTGAGGAAATTAATTAAATGAAATAATATAGATGATTTTCACAATTTATTATTAAGGACAATTGTTTCGAATAACCATAAAATATATTGGGGACAATTATCGGTACTATCTCAATAAGTGAAAATATTTAACAACGGGGATCTTACGACATCTGTTTGGTCGTTGATAGGAATCTGGTACTTTTATTTTCATAATTCATAATTTCATAGTTATTGTTGCAATCATGTCCAAATTCTTTCAAATGACTGGCATGTGTTGAATGTGAGATGTCCGACGTGTTATATAGCTGATGTTCGTGAATTCTTTTCTTAAACGATCTTCCTGTTTGACCAATATATACCATAGGGCAATCACTACAAGTCAATTTAAAACTCCAGATTTATTGTCTTTATTTGTTTTATCTTTGCTATTTTTATATGAATTCCTAAATTATTAACCGATCTTAAAGCTACATTCAAGTCTTTCATTTTAAAATAATATCCTTGACAATATTATCTGTATTTCATCCATGTAAGGAATGAAAATGTATTTTTTAGTCAAATCTTTTGTAACTAAACTAAAAGATGCATTTCCATTCCTTACGTGAATAAAATATCAAATAATATTGTCAAGTATTTTAAATGAAATTTGACTTGAATGTAGTTTTTAGAACGGTAAATAATTTTTGGAATTCATATAAAAAATAACAAAGATAAAACAAATAAAGACAATAAATCTGGAGTCTATAAGTTGACTTGTGGTGATTGCCCTGTTGCCCTATTTTTAGCTATATAAGAAGTGTTGTGTAATGTTCAGAGTTAGTTAATAATGATAATATATGTTAATTTGAACACATAAATACATTGTATATTAATATGAGATTAAAAATGACTTATCACAAACAAACATGAGTTCTCCGCTAAAACCGAAGTTGTGCGTGGGATGTTGAAGATGTAAACTTGACAAAGCTTGAGGGAACAATTGTCGTTAGTATAATATTAGGAGTACAAATAAGTTTCCGCCGTTTTATTGTAGATGGCGCGGCACGGAGTTTCGGTTAGCTTTCGCAGATGATAACCGGCTTAAAAAATAGTTTGGACATTCAAGAACAACATAACCTATTAATATTATTGATTTTATATTGGTAAAACATAATTTTTATAAGTTGAAAATGTCAAAATTTGAGCCAAGTAAGCGTCATTTGCGGGAAATATTAGTTTACTTCTTTAATTTAAAGAAATCTGCTGCTGAGGCGCATCAATTGCTCGTAGAAGCATATGGTGAGGGTGCTTTGAGTGAGAGAACGTGTTGAGAGTGGTTTCAAAAGTTTAAAAACGGTGATTTGGACGTAGAAGACAAAGATCGCAGTGGAAGGCCAAAAATTTACGAGGATGCAGAACTGGAGGAATTATTGGAGGAAGATTCATCTCAAACACAAAAAGAACTTGCTCTAACATTATAAATCACTCAGCAAGCAGTCTCACATCGTTTAAAATCATTAGGAATGATTCATAAACAAGGAAATTGGGTTCCGTACGGCGGAAACTTATTTGCACTCCTAATAATAAATTATTTTATTTAATCAAAATGAATTTCCATCAAGGAAGAACCGATTCAATAAAAAATTTTTCCAGGGAAATAAAATATGGTTTCGATACCCATTGTTTTGTTTCGAGAGACTTATTATTTTTATGGGGAAAATTATTTGATCACTCAATAAAGATTTTCAGTAAAGTCATACAATCAGGAGACCCGGCAATAGTACTTACCATTTTTGATACCAGCATCACACTACCACAGAGAGACATCTAAAAAGAATTTATAGATAAAGCCTGTAGCTCGGAGGGAAGAACACATTACGACCAGTAGGTGATTTTTTGAAAGTACCTATCTCACGACGGCGTAACTATGTGAAAATGTAGGTGATAGTTCCGTTTACTTCTTTTCAATAAAAAATGCATGCTAATGATAAACCAGTAATAGTTGAGACTGTTAATTGGTTCCATTGATGCAATAAGTCTGCCATGGGTTCCTGTAGTTCCTGGATGAAACTACATTTAGTTTCAGTTACAGGGGTTATCCGAGAAATTTTTCCCGCTGTAAAAGTCGTAACGCCTACTTTATTATTATATTTATAAAAGATTTTAATACTAGCAATTTTTCACTAGCCACACAAAGTGACATTTAAATAAGAATATCAAGTAAAAGTTGGAATATTTTTATGGTAAATGTCTTCACTTCAAGATTCACCAGATATTGCAAAAAAATTGGTTTTAAAACAGGACTATCATTTTTAGTTTGGCAATTATCGCAGCCAGTTTAAAAATGCTCCATCTTCAGGTTACTTTTCTATTATAAAAACAGTTAGCTTTTTGGTAGTTTACAAACAATCTTTGAATTTTTTCTCAACGGTTCACGTTGTGTTATTTTAAAATATGTAATTTTTAATGCTAAAAAGGGGTCTTCCAATAAGAAGTTTCACTTTGATATTTAAAAAACCATTATATTTCAAGAGAAATCAATGGATGTTTATTGCATTGTGAAAATGAAAATATGCCATCAACAATGGGAAACGATATCAGCCAAAGGGCTGCCACTGCTACGGTTGCAATTTCACGAATTCCCCCCCCCCAAAAACGTATAAAGGTGTTAGATCACAAGATCTCGGTGGCCAATTGTGATCATTTCTTCGAAATAACACGACCAGGAAACTTTTCTTACAAAATATCGATTCTTTCGTTGCTTATGTGGCACGTAGCACCGTCTTGTTGAAAATTTACGTCGTCCACACCAATTCCGGCCATAAAAAATCATTAATCATAGCTCGGCAGCGCAATCTATTCACCGTAACAGTTGCACCACCCTCATTTTCGAATAAGTAAAGTCCAATCATACCGCCAGCCCAAAAACCGCGCACAACAGTAACACGTTGAGGACGGAGAGGCTTTACAACAATCATTCTTGAAATTTCCGAGCTTCAAATCCGACAATTCATCTTATTAATGTAGCCTCCGAGGTGAAGGTTGCCTCATCACTGAAGCTAATTTTTCGATGAAAATCCGGATCATTTTGATGCCTTTCAAGGACCCGATCAGCAAAGATACGACGTTACTGGTGATTGACCAGCTCGAGTTCTTGTGTTAACTGAACTTTAAAAGTCTTAAGACCTAAGTCTTTAAGCAAGTGTAATGTCGTTTGTGGAATGACTAATTTCAAAGATCCACCAGGAATCGACCAACCTGGGTTTTCGTTAACATTACAATGCTAGAGCAACAATATTCTCAGTTGTTCTTGGCTGACGTACACGGTTTCGATTCTTCACATAACTAACTTCTCCCAACAGTTCAAATTTTTCCACCATTTTCACTATTGTCGGTCGAGAAGGTGCTTCAGGACAACCCAAAAATTTCCACTATTTTTGTAGTGAATTTAAACAATTGCATTGCGTTGTTGAAGCATGTTTCGTTCCATATTCAGTAATGGCGTAGATTTTACTTGTCAAATGTCAAAATATGACAGCTTCGAAAGTGACAGCTGCCTAGATAGCAGGTTATTCAAAATGAAACTTCTTATTGGAAAATCCTTTATATGGAGCAACCCAATCAGCTATGGAATTTCACCCATTCTCGAAGTGAGGTTTGGCAATAGGGTCGATTTCATCCTTATATGACATACGATCTATTAGGAGATAAGGAATGAATCAACTAATAGTTAAATAGGTGGTTCGTTATTAGTGAAAATACACAAATATGCACGGTATACACACAAGACGGAGTAGAGTAGTATAATAGTGATTCAGATGAGAAAATATACCAGGTGAAGTATGAAACCGGAATTTTGTTGTGAAAATTATAAGTCTGTGGTTTGAAAAGGATAATTATAATTTATTCAAAATAATCTCTGGCAGTTTATGAATGTTGTGGACAGTTTTTATTTTGAAGCGAACCAGCTATCCAGACATTTTTGTCTGGTTATCATACGAATTCGAGCGTTTTTCAGCAAAAGCGTGTCCCAGTGATGCGAATAGATGATAATCGGACGGAGCAGAACTTCACAAGTGGTGGTTTTTCGATTTCCCTGCTGCCTTTCACTCAGTTTAAACAGAACCTATTTTCCCACTTTTTGAATTTTTCCTCTATTTCTTGTACCAGAGCTGTGTATTTAAGATCATGTTTTGCATTGTATACCTCAGTTTAAATACTCACCTGATGAAGTCATGGTATGACGAAACAATTGTCGTGTAAATCAATAAAATAGCGGAAGTTAACATTTGTTTTTCTTATATTGAAGATGAATTTCCGTCAAGTAAAGACCGAGACAATCAAAAATTTTTTCCTAAAGTTTTCAAACTAATTGAGATGGCCTTCTGTATCACATTCAACTGATCTCCGAGTTCTTGTTGAATTTAAGTATCATCTTCATCCAATAAGACTTACCTGAGAACTTTTCGCTGGTTTCCCACGCTTCGTCTGAATCAGCACTTGATAATCACTTGAAACACTGTGTTTCACCAAGTTTTGACAAGAATTCGATGCGATTCTGCAGCAGTTTTCTATCGGGTGTTTTTTTTAGAGTGATAGAATTTCAAATTGAAATAAAACACATTTAAATTAAGATTGAAGCCATTTTTTTTATTCAAAAGAATTTTATGACATATATGTTTTAAAAATAATTTCCGCCATATGTCCATATGTCTCCTAGCTCTGAGGAACCGCATTCGACCAGACCAATTTTGGACCACTTTTTCGAGTAATTCAGGCCTTATTTCGTCAATAACACGAGTTATGTTGGCTTCCAAAGCGTCTATTGTTTCTGGTAAATCAGCTTAAACCAATGACTTGACATAACCTCAAAGAAAATAATCCAGGAGAATTATGTCGCATGATCTTGGAGGCCAATTAATTAGAACATTTCTCGAAATAATGTTATCGCCAAATCTTTCTTTCAATATATCAATTGTTACGGTTGCAGCATGAGGCGTAGCACGATCTTGTTGGAACCAAAACACTTCTGGGTCGATACCATTCAAATTTTGAAACGAATAATCATTAATTGTTGATCTGTAACGAGCGCCATTCACTGTAACATTAGTTACAGCATCGTATTTAAAGAAATATGGACCGATGATGCGTCCAGCGTGTAAAGCATACCATATAGTGCATTTTTCAGGATGCAATGGAACCTGTAGAACTGCTGGAGGATTGTTTTCACTCCATATACGGCAATTTTGGTTGTTTACATAGCCGTTCAACCAGAAATGGGCTTCATCACTAAACACAATTTTACGATAAAAAAGTGGATCAACTTCAAGATGTTCTAGGGCCCAATCAGCAAACAAACGACGCTTATTATGGTCAAGTGGCTTCAGTTCTTGAACCAGTTGGATATTGTATGAGTGTAGACCAAGATCTTTACGCAAAATTTTCCAGGTGGTGGATGCACAAAGTCCAACTTGATATAACGTCGACGAATAGGCAAATCTGGATCATCATTAACTATGATTTACAGCAGTGATATTTTCTTATGTACGTACAGTTCTTTGTCTTGTTGTTGTTGTTGTTGCATCGAGTAGAGAAAATGTTGTCCGAAATCTATCGATAGTTCGACGAATAAGATGCTCTGATGGACGATTATGTAAACCATAAATTTTACGAAGTGCTCCGAATAGAATACTGATTTTGAAAATTAATTTCAACAGTTTGTAAACGGCATGAGTCTTTCCATAATAATCTGTCAATGCTTACAGAACAGAAATGTCAAAACAACATGGCTTCTACCTTCTGTCAAATCACAGTTGTCCCTATCAAAAGTTCTATCACTCTAAAAAAGCACCCGATACAAATGATAACAGAAGACCAATGCCATCCGCAAAACGTAGTTCGTAGGTACAAATTCGACATGTTTAAACTTCGTTTTATGTTGGCCTTAACTTGATAAAAATCCATTGTACACTTTAGTTAAATGAAACACATATATATTTTGATTTCTATTTATTATCTTGAGTTGTTCACATGACACGTTTCGTTTACATAGTTAACTTCTTCGGATGCTCACAAGCAACTGTAGTTGTTTGTAAGAAGATATCATATTAATAAATGTTAATAAGTAACATATTAATAAAATATAAATACATAGGATTAATTAACAGCAAATTAAGATTATCAAAATAGCATACGAATACATATTTCTCTATTATAATTATACGATTCGATTGATATTTTCAAGTAACATTTTTTTGCAAGCTAGTTTCAGGAAACAGCGTATTACACGACTCTACAAAAAAATTTTCGTTCTTTGTCCTAAAGTTTATACTATTATTTTCCAGTTAGTTATGCACAAAAACGAAAAGAAAATACCTTTTTTCGGTATAAAGTTTGCTTTTGTGATAGTTATAATAATAATACTCATTTTTCAATTTTTTCATAAATTTTAATTGATTTTAATATTTTTAAAAAGACCGCGCGGTGAGAGTGGGGTATTAACGTTAACACTGTGCCGCTAGATGGCACCCGAGTGATAAACAACCATCAGGTGTTGTTTACAAGCCCAGAATAACTTAAAATGTCGTCACGAAAGTGCAAATACGATGCTGATGCTTTTTGTTTTATATGTGGTCAATTTATTAAAGTTCGAGACGTGAAATATGAACTAAAGACATCTCACGTTCTCTGTGAAGCCTATGAGGCATATTTTGACTGTCCTGTACGGAATCAAGATAAGCCATGGGCTCCACATGTTGCTTGTAGTTATTGTAAAAGGTGTTTGGAAGGTGAGCAATTTTTATTTAATCAAGCGATGAATCCAAAATAATAGACATATTAATTTTTATTTTTATATTTTTAGGTTGGTATCGAGGTGAGAAAAGGTCTATGAAATTTGCAATACCAAGGATTTGGCGAGAACCAAAAGACCATATTACTGACTGCTACTTTTGTATGGTGAATCCGAGTAAAAGACGTAGAGGTAAAAATGCAAAACCTATTGAATATCCTGACCTCGAATCTTCTTCTGCTCCATTGCTCACGACCTGACACGACCAGTACCTGAGCCACCAAAAAAATTATCGCAGAAAAGTAGCTCATCTTTTAGTTCTTATAAAAGTAATTCCGATAAGGAGTTTTTGCCTACACCTGAACAACCAAAACACTATATCATTACTTCAGAAGATTTTAACGATCTAATTAGAGATATAAATTTGCCAAAAAATAAAGCAGAGCTTCTAGGCTCTCGGTTAAAACAGTGGAATTTGATTGATGATGTTAAGATCACGGATCAGCGGACTAGGCATGAAATGTTTGCAACGTTTTTCACGAAGGAGGATGGACTTTGTTTTTGTAATGACATTAAAGGTATGTTTGAAGCAATTGGCATACCCTGTGTCCCTAGCGAATGGCGTTTATTCATTGACAGCTCTACAAAAAGTTTAAAAGAAGTTCTATTGCACAACGGAAATAAATTTCCGTCTCTTCCAAGTGCTCACTCAGTACATCTTAAAGAAATTATGAAAGTGTCAAAATTTTGCTTGAATCTGTAAAGTATCGTGAGTATAACTGGGAGCTGATTGGAGATTTTAAAATGGTGGGATTTTTAATGGTGCTACAGGCTGGATATACAAAGTATCCGTGTTATTTGTGCTTGTGGGATAGCAGAGCGGATTCTAAACATTATATTCAACGGTCATGGCCTGTAAGAACAGAATTGTGTGTCACAAAACAGAACGTCAAATTTGAGCCGATTGTTGAAGCGGAAAAAGTGTTAATGCCGCCTTTGCACATTAAGTTAGGGTTGATGAAACAATTTGTTAAAAAACTGGATGAAACTTCAGAAGCTTTTGGATACTTAAAAAAAATTTTTCCGAAGTTATCGGAAGCAAAGGTTAAAGCTGGGGTTTTTGTTGGTCCGCAAATAAGACAGATTTTCGCCGATGAAAAATTTCCAACGTTGCTGAATCGTACTCAAAAAGCAAGTTGGAACAGTTTTAAAGCAGTAGTTTCTGGATTTTTAGGAAATAATAAAGCTGAAAACTACGAAAAGTTGGTTGAGGATATGCTTACAAATTTTAAGGCCATGGGCTGCAGGATGTCATTAAAAGTACATATGCTGCATGCTCATTTGGATAAATTTAAAAACAATATGGGAACCTATTCCCAAGAGCAAGGAGAACGTTTCCATCAGGACATCATGAATTTTGAACAACGCTATCAAGGCCAATACAATGAAAACATGATGGGCGACTATATTTGGGGTTTATTGAGAGAAAGTAGCTATGAACATAAAAGAAAAAGTAAGAGTGTGCACTTTTAAGTTATTTTCCACTTTTCTGTAAGCTAATTTGATAGTAAAACTTAATAAAAATAATAAACATTTTTATTTCAATAGTTTTATTTTCAATCAAAAATCAAAATCCGAGATTTTTAAAAATTTCGTTCAATTAGACTTCTAAGCACAAAAGCAAAGTTTTTCATGCCATATATTTTTTTCCGTCTTATTACGACCTAAACTACCGAAATTTAATGCTTTGCAATCAAAATCAAATTTCATGTTGACCCGTGTTATCGTTTCTCCCAAATATCTGTAATTGTCGAATTTTGACTCGAAAACGATCTTAAATGACTTGGTTGGATACACTGATGAAGAATATCAGGACACAAGTATTTCTGTCGGGCCGGCCATTCGTAAACGCCATAACTTTCGAACGGAAAGGAATAAATCTCTGAAACTCTCAGGGATGGTTTGCGGTTTAAATACCTCGTTGATTTTGTTAATGAGCTAAATCGGGTCAATAGTTTCGCAGATATTCACATTTTTCATATTTTCTCAAAATTTTCGGAACTACGGATTCGATCGATCTGAAATTCAGTATTTAGAGGTAGAATATTAACTCGTATGTTCGTGCCAAATTTTGTGAGAATCGTATTATTAAAAAAAAATTGTGAGCGGATCAGCGATATCTTAATCTCTATAACTGTCGAACGGAAAGAGATAGAGACTTAGAACTTTCGAGGTAGGTTTGGGATCTGAATATCTCGCTTAAATTCGTTATTCGGAAGAATCAGTCTGATGGTTTCGCAGTTATTCACATTTCAAATTTTCTCTTATTTTCATTCATATTTTCCAAACTACAAATTCGAATGATCTGAAATTTGGGAAGGATAATGATAGCGCTCATAAGGATCGTATGATTTAAAGATTCAGAATAAAGACAAAAATTTTGTGAGCGGAGCAACGTTGAGCACTAAAGAAACCATAGAAACAGTCCCAGGATCGAGTTCAAATTAAGCATGTAGATGGTATAATAAGAAGACCAAAAATAATTATTCTATGAGGATCGTAGGGAATATTAATCAACGCGCAAAAGCTCCTGACTTCACTCGAGTGCTTTTCAAGTTTTCATTAGTAAATTTTTGTCGCTCAACTGAATAAATTTCAATGTCAATTGATTCTTCTAGTTGGATCCAAAAATATGAGCAAACACCAAGAAACCTCAACTCCATGAAGTAATGCGGAAGGTAATTTCCTTACCAGCTGCATAAAATACACACATGTATCTAGATACCCACTATAATTCTTCAGAGACACAGGAATGTGTGCCATGATCATCTGGGTCACCAGAATCTTATTGCTCGGATTAAATTGAATTGCAGAAAAATCAAGGAGTTTCCTATGTGAAACAGTTACCAGGGTCATTCCTTAAGTTATTACCACCGTTTACAGAAAAGAGCTGGGATGAACCACTGTAGATATATTTTTCTGTAAAAGGCACCAACCTTTTGCATTTTATATATTGTTTCAAGAAAGTATCGTGAATTGATCAATTAAAAAGCCGGCTTAGAGGGATTGTTGACTTTTTTTATCGTTAAGTTGACATAACTTTTCATTATATTTCATCTGTCATTTAATTAGTTTAGAGTGCTTCATTCTGTCAGTTCATCTCAAGTGTCTTCCTCAAGTTTTACGATGGATAAAAATATCAAAAAGAGAATCTATCTTGAATTCTGCATTGCAAATGGAATTTTGTGTGCAAAAGTGTTGAAATATTGCATAAGCTCACGCTGAATCGACTTAATCAAAAACATATAAGGGTGGTAATAACTCCGCGTGAGGTTAGCGGCTGGGTGGATTGAGTGAGCGAATGAGTAGCCTGGTAATTATCTCAGGCCGTTCCAAGCCTAGATAAAGGAGTTGAGTCCTTAGGTTAGGTAACTATCTGCCTAAAGTGAAAAATAACAGCGTTCATCGAGTCGTAACTTTATCTTGGGATAAAACTAATTGAAAGATGAATGACCCATGCAAGGATAATGATTAGAAATTAGAAAAAACAAGACATTTTATGATGAAGAACATAATATCATTAAGCTGAAAGGAACAAGAACTCATAGTATATTTTTAGGACAACAACCATTATATTGCACAGTATAGGAAACCAAGATAAAGAGGAAGGGTCATAAGCTATACTATAATTACGTTTTAGTGTACAGTGGACTGACGTGAAGTCAGAAGCTTCTGTAGCTTATTCATATCACCCACGATCCTCACGAAACTTTGCTTTAGCCTTCTTATCGTTATTTCACATCTGAATGCTTAATTCAAAGCAATTTCAAGAAAGCAACTGGACCAGACAGGATTCCTGGCATTGTATACAAAAAGTGTTCACCAGAGCTCACACTCTGTAAGATGTTCACTATGTCATACAGGGAAGGAATTTTCCCTTATTCATAGAAGAGGGCACGAATGCAGCCTATACCAAAGAGGAGGGGAAGCATTTTCCATCAAACTACCAGCCAATAGCGATAATATCCATTTTCTCCGAATTCATGGAAGCAATCAATTTCGAAATGGTTAGATACCTGAAGAGTAAAGGTCTCATCAGTGACAGACAATGTGGTTTTCGCAAACAACGATTCTTAGGGACCTCCGTGGCGCAAGTGTAAACAAGGGCTATTGAGCGCTATTGAGAATTTAGGTCATTTGCTCTGGGTATATCCAAAGGTTCCGATTGTATCTGGCAAAAGGCTCTTCTGTTAACCAGGAATGTTTCTTTCACCAAACTGGCCAGTTGACAAACATATTGAAAAGGTCTAAAAATTAGCATTTTTACCTGCAGTCGTCCGCGCGGACCGCTGATCCTCACGAAATTTGACATACATTTTTGTGTCATTATTATACATCTAGATTCCAGATTTGATATCTATGGGATCAGTAGTTTCGGAACTATGGAGAAAAATCAGGAAAAGCTTCAAGTGAATTACTATGAAACCATTTGTAAAGAATTGCTTGGTATGTAGAGATACCTAGGATACTCTTCCTAGTAATTGATTAAATGTTAACCAATTAGAATGCAAATTCTTGGTTAAGCATACTTCAAATGGGGTTGAGAGAGGAATGTATAATTGGGTTCAAAAATTTATTTTCAGCCTACATACATATATTACAAATGTACAGTTTTTTGATTGTTTACCCTAATTGAGGGAGTTGTTCCGCTGTAGTATCGAACTCTAATTTCGGTGAAAACACTATCTTGTTCGTGGATTAGCAGTTCTTTGAGCTTTTTCACCGTTGTTCACTTTCACCGAATTCACTTTTAATGGTTTATACATGTACTAACTAATAACAAACAAATAATGTAGATAATACATTCAATTCCAGGCCTTTTACTGCATTATGTGTTACTGTGTTATTAAGAGTGGGTGTTCCTTGGAAGGTTAAAGTGAAATGCGAATATTCAAGAGTAGAGAGAGATATGTATGTATTATAACTTAGGAGTAGAGGCAAAGAGTAAAATGTGTTCAGAGCTTACTTATTTCTACAGAGTGAGTATTGCGTGACCGTCTGGTCGAACCTTTTTGCTAACTGGCAGAAATGAAAGACTCTCTTAGTGCTCGAAATGTGGTCCGGTAAATTCTGAAACGACATGCGACTGTTGTCGTCTAAAAACGTCGTCGGTTTTTAATGGGTTTCTACGAAAAATGTGAAGGACAAATATTTTCGGTCCTTAAGACGCCCAAATTCCATTTGTAATAATACTTATTTTTATAGATTGCTGATTGCATTCTAGGGTAAATAGCTTAGATCACCTTTGTTTTTCAGTAATGGCAAAAATTAAGTCTGTAATTTGACAGATTTTCTTGCATATTGTCCTATTTTCTTGTTTAATGCCTATCCGATATGGACTATTCAAAGACTGAACCTGATTTCCATTTTCTTGATTGATTAATAACTCTGAATAGGATAAGTGATGCATTCTAGGTTAAATAGCTTAGAACACCTTTGTTTTCCAGTAATGCCAAAAATTAAGTCTGTAATTTGACAAATTTTTTGCATATTTTCCTATATTTGTTTTATGTCTATCCGATATGGACTATTCAAAGATTGAACCTGATTTTCATTTTCTTGATTGATTAATATTTTTGAATAAGATTAGTGATTGCATTCTAGGGTAAATAGCTTGAAACACCTTTGTTTTTCAGTAATGGCAAAAATTAAGTCTGTAATTTGGCAGATTTTTCTGCATATTTTCCCGTTTTTTTGTTTTATGCCTATCAGGTATAGACAGACTATTCAAAGAGTAAACCTGATTTTCAATTTTTTTATTTATTGATAACTCTGAATAAGTTGCCGATTGCATTCTAGGGTAAATAGCTTGAAACACCTTTGTTTTTCAGTAATGGCAAAAATTAAGTCTGTAATTTGACAGATTTTTCTGCATATTTTCCTGTTTTCTTGTTTTATGCCTATCAGGTATAGACTATTCAAAGAGAGAACCTGATTTTCAATTTTTTTATTTATTGATAACTCTGAATAAGTTGCTGATTGCATTCTAGGTTAAATAGCTTAGAACACCATTGTTTTCCAGTAATGGCAAAAATTAAGTCTGTAATTTGACAGATTTTTTTGTATATTGTCCTATCTTCTTTTTTATCCCTATCAGATATGGACTATTCAAAGACTGAACGTGATTTCCATTTTCTTGTTTGATCAATAACTCTGAATAAGATTAGTGATTGCATTCTAGAGTAAATAGCTTAGAACACCTTTGTTTTTCAGTAATGCCTAAAATTAAGTCTGTAATTTGACAGATTTTTCTGCATATTTTCCTGTTTTCTTGTTTTATGCCTATCAAGTATAGACTAATCAAAGAGTAAACCTGATTTTCATTTTTTTTGATTTATTTATAACTCTAAATAAGATTGGTTATTGCATTTTATTAAAGTCATGTAGAATTAATTATGGCTAGATGCTTACTGCGAACAAGTATGCAGATAACAACTGGACTGGTAATTTTTTTCCATTGTTTCAAGATTATTCAAGACAATATATGATATGTTCTTAAGATAAAAGACCTTATGTTTTAATTTACATTATAATGCGCTGTAATATCCTGCCGCAGAATTGATAAACGAGATTTCTACACCAACTGAAAATAATGCAGCCCCTTGACCTCACAATGAACATCCACAGTTGATGACACATTGATTTAATATGAACATCTATCAATCTTTTAACTGACTTGCGAAATAAAGAACATATATATATATATATATATATATATATATATATATATATATATATATATGGAATTTGTTTTTCATAATATCGTACTGCTGTTTCCACTCAATGTTTGTTGAGTAAGTTCGATCAATATTCTATATTTTCTCTGAATTCTTTTATCTCCTTTTGATACTGTGTAAGGAGTGTTAATATTATATTTTAAAAATGACGCAGTGTTTTTTAAAGGCATTTAGTCTATTCCATTTCAAACAGTTTTTTAGAAAGTTCATAAAACCAAAATTTGTAGCAAGGTATGACAGAATTATATATATATATATATATATAACTCCGGCACGGAGTTTCGGTTAGCTTTCGCAGATGATAACCGGCTTAAAAAATAGACATTCAAGAACAACATAACCTATTAATATCATTGATTTTATATTGGTAAAATATAATTTTTATAATTTAGATTATTTAAAGAAAAAAACGGAAATTGATTATTTAAAAAGCTTGATTAGAGGGATTGCCGAAATTATTTGTTACATGTAAAAGAGTTCTTTACAAAAATTTAAAATTGAAATTGTAAGTTATATTCTTCAAATACAATTTTTATTTGTTTTGAATATATTTAAATTCTACCATAATCAGTCAGATATACAGGGGGAATCATAACTATTGGGGCATAGGCTAAGAGCAGATTATTTGAACCACAGTATGACGATTTGACCAAATATACCTCAATAAAATATTGCTGTAGAAAAAGATACAGAACGTTAAATTTGAATCTTGGAGATTCTTTTTTATTTTTTTTTTCAAAATACTTTTAGTAATATTATATGGAGAAGCTCCACCCCATTTTAGATTAATTATTAGAAATCAACTGAGTGACATATTTCCTTATCGTTGGATTGGCAGAAGAAGTGATTTTAAATGGCCAGCAAGAAATCCTGATTATAACCATCTTGATTTTTATGTTTGGGGACATTTGAAGTCCTTAGTTTATGCCCATGAAATTAATTCGCGAGATGAACTCTGAAGAATACAAAATGCGTCTAATTTTAGAAGGAGACAGAATAATGTTTTCTTTGACAAATATAACTCCAATGTTATTTGTTTTGTCCACTTTTTTCCTTTGATGGCTTTCAATTTTAACTGTATGAAAGATTATTATTTTTCTTTCGATACTCGAGCAGTTAGAAGTAGCTCCACTGTTGCATTCATAATTATCAAAAATCATATGTGTAATATACTACCTGCTTTGTGTGCTTTCAGGTTGAGAGTTATTGTGGAGATAACAAGATACCTTGAGAATATTTTATCTTTCGTTTCGATAGGTTATCCCCTTTGAGGTTATTCGTCTTTGTTCTAGTGATAAGTATTAAATCTACTGAAAAGTTATATCTGGAAATGCGGTTGTAGCTTTAAACACAACCTTGCTTAACTTACAATCAGCTTTGGTACGTAAAATAAAAACAAAGTAAACATGATACGACAACTGAAGATATTTTCGTGACTAATCAATTCTCAATAATAAACATTTAACGCTGAAATATACTGTTATCTGAATCTTTTTCAATTTTTCGGCATAACTTGCCGAAATAGTTTGAATGAAACTTGAAAAAAGGGCATTAAAGATGATCCACATTGTCCATAAAATGAATTCACTGTTAAATATTAACACACAGTGGTTGAAAATTATGAGTTAAATATTTTTTCTCCTTTATTATTACTAATCGTAAATAAAACCATTGTAAAATGAAATAAATTTTGAGAGTATATTCCTTGGAAGAGAAATATATTTTAAAATTTGAATATTATAATTTGAGTATTCTGTTTTTGACATTTAAATTTTAAAATGTTACTATCTTCCAAGGAATTTAATCAAATTAATTTTATTTTTTATATAATAATTTATAATATATTTTTTCACGTTCACCTTGATATAAGCGTTTTTGGACCATTCTTTGGTTTTATATTTTTGTGGTTCAACATAAAATTGACGAATGTTTTGAATTAACCTCAAACATTGTGTGTTATATTTTACTTCCACTTCTATATATATATATATATATATATATATATATATCTATTATATATATATATATATATATATATATATGTATATATATATATATATATATATATATGTATATATATATATATATATATATAATATATATAATTTTTTTTATTGATTGTTAGAATATGCTATATTTTAAATATATCGGGTGTTTGCACATATCGGGTGTTTGCGCATATCGGGTGTTTTTTTCAAAGTGATAGAACTTTCGATAGGGATAACTGTTATTTGACAGAAGGTAGAAGCCATGTTGTTTTGACATTTCTGTTCAGTAAGCATTGACAAAATTACCATGGAAAGACTCACGCCGCAACAACGTTTACAAATTGTTGAAATTTATTTTCAAAATCAGTGTTCTATTCGCCAAACTTATAGAGCACTTCGTGAAATTTTTGGTTTACATAATCGTTCATCAGAGCAGCTTATTCGTCGAACTATCGATAGATTTCGGACAACATTTTCTCCACTCGATGCAACCACAACAGCAAGACAAAGAACTGTACGTACAGAAGAAAATATCGCTGCCGTAAATCATAGTGTTAATGATGAGCTAGATTTGTCTATTCGTCAACGTTCACAACAAGTTGGACTCTGTGCATCCACCACATGGAAAATTTTGCGTAAAGATCTTGATCTACACCCATACAAGATCCAACTGGTTCAAGGACTTGACCACTTGACCATACTAAGCGTTGTTTGTTTGCTGATTGGACTCTAGAACAGCTTAAAGTTACTTTTTTATCGTAAAATTGTGTTTAGTGATGAAGCTCATTTCTGGTTGAACGGCTATGTAAACAAGCAAAATTGCCGTATATGGAGTGAAAAGAATCCTCAAGAAGTTCTGCAGGTTCCATTGCATCCTGAAAATGCACTGTAAGGTTGCTTTACACGCTGGAAGCATCATCGGTCCATATTTTTTAAAAACGATGCTGAAGCTAATGTTACAGTGAATGGAGCTCGTTACAGATCGAGGATCAATGATTATTTGTTTCAAAATTTGAATAATATCGGCCCAGAAGTGTTTTGGTTCCAACAAGATGGTACTAGACCTCATGCTGCTACCGTAACAATTGATTTATTGGAAGAAACATTTGGCGATAACATTATTTCCAGAAATGTTCCAATTAATTGACCTCCAAGATCAAGCGACATAACTACACTCCACACAATGCTGGATTATTTTCTTTGGGGTTATGTCAAGTCATTGGTCTATGCTGATAAACTAGAAACAATAGACACTTTGGAAGTCGACATAACTCGTGTTATTGATGAAATAAGGCCTGAATTACTCGAGAAAGTGGTCCAAAATTGGTCTGGTCGAATGCGGTTCCTCAGAGCTAGTCGTGGTGAACATAAGCCGAAAATTATTTTTAAAACATAAATGTCATAAAATTATCTTTCAAATAAAAAAAATTTGGCTTTAATCTTAATTCAAATGTGTTTCATTTAAATTTAAATTTCTATCACTCTAAAGAAACACCGATATATAGAGCATTTTTTATATAGAATCTGTTATACATATGAATCAGCTGTATCGGCTAAGTATGTTATTTAATTTCTTTCAATATTCTATACTTTCTATAGATTCATTCATATTTTTTAGTGTTGTTTGATATTTGAGAATCCTATATGTCTACTTGAATAGACACAGTGTTTCTAAGACATTTTTATTTAATTTTTTTTTCAAATAAAACTATGTACAGATTTCACAGAATTATTCTATTTTAATATTTTAATACCCAAATTTTTGTCAGTTCTGGTAAATTTTTGCAAATATGGAATCTGCGAAAGAAATTGTTTGTATATTTTCCGAAAGAAATATTGAACCTTGTAGAACTCACCTAGCTTTTTTTCGATTTTATTATTCAAAGTACTTCTAAACGTGCTTAAAACGTAGGAGGCCGTTATACTCCTTACCTATATATTTCTCTATTATTTTTCAAAAGTTCCAATTATAAAACAGTTTTATTATTGGCAACGAAAAACCTGAATATTTGCCATTTTTTGTCCATTCATTCTAGTTTATTCACTCTTTTCCTTTTTTCTCTACACTCTCGAAATAGACATATTGATAAGAAAAGGATGAAATAAACACCGTGACAAAATTGATATTATGAATTTTACTTATTTGCATATGAGTAGAAATATTTTGAAGAACTTATTTTTGCTCACTACTTCCAGGGAACAACGTTACGCTCAAATATCTATAATTTTCGAATTTTTAACAGAAAGTGGTCTTTAACGACTAGGTTTGACTCACTGATGAAGAATCCGTAAAGTATAAGTAATTCTGCCCGGCCAGTCCGTTCGTGAAGACGCTAACTTTCGAACGGAAAGAGAGCCTTGAAAATTTTGGGATCTAAATACCGCAGCTAAGTTCGTAAATGAGCAAAATCGGTTCAATATTTTCGCAGTTATTTATATTTGAATATTTTTTACAATAATTTCGAAACTACAGATTTGATCAATCTGAAATTTACCATTTACAAGTAGAATAGCAACGCGCATGTTCGTACAAAATTTCGTGTGGATCGTATGATTAGAAGACCAAAAAAAAAATATTTAATGAGGATCGTCGGTAATATGAACTAACACGTAAAAGCTTCTTTCTGGCTTCACGTCAGTGCTTTTAACATTTTTTAAATTTCGGTCCCGTTTTAACCCTTTACGAGTATCAGGATAAATTCATAAGATAGAAACCTACAAATACCATATGAAATACTAATTCGAATTATGTATCGAGTTTAATATAGTTAACTGCAATAATTTATTAGAAAAGACCTGAATATAAGACGAGACTGATTCCCTTTAGCTGTCTTATTTTCTGGTTGTACCTATTCAATTTTCGTTGTGCGATTAAGATTTATTGAATGTATCTAGAAATTAGCTCCGACGCAAATAAACGTATCAATTAAATGAGTACAAAGGAGATGGAAATAAAAATAGAGTATGACAGTTTCAACTAAAATGAATGTCAAACAAAAATTGAAAAGTCAAACAATCTGATTGGAAACTTTTTACCGTTGAAAAAGAAATTTGATCTTTAGCAACTTATACTACTGTGTGGCAACTACTGTGTCATTGACCGAGAACAGATTGCTTTACTATTTGGTCTCGATAGTTTTCAAGTTCATGGTTTTACCGTTCTGAGAACTTCCTAAACAAGATGATGGAAATGGTTCCGACACAGGGGTTTTACAGTATAAATTAGTCAGTGTTGTAAATAAAAGAGAACAGGGCTTTCCTCAAATTTCAGAGGTAGGAGGATTCTTCAGAGCGTTTCACACTAGATAATTCTCCGATTATAAACAAATGACGCAGAGATCACGTGACTCATCAGTCATTCCATGTGGTTTTACATAGCTAATTATACAAAATGGAAATAGGTAGGTTCATTTCTGTAACAATATTGTTACTGCTCGGTAATCCACACATTTGACTACTGAACTGCAATAAAAGGTATATATATTACTCGGTATCAAATCATATGTTCAGTTTTAAAAATAAAACGCGAAGCGCGTGTTTTCATCTTTGTCCGACTCGCATAAAACGAAAAGCATAGACGTTCATCCCAGATATTTCCAAAGTGTTCGACTAACCGTTTCTTCGGTAAACTCGTTTGGCGCATCGTTAATTAGTGAATTCAAGCGTTCTCTATCAGGTTCCTGGCCAAACATGAATTTCGTCCGTAACTGACGAAAAACACGAAAATAAAGATAGTTTGATCGAGTATATCGAGAGTGCGGTGACTCAAAAGAGTGGTGATAACCCTAAGTCAAGGTCGAGCTCAAGAATGTCGGCCGTGGTTAACTACAAACACAACCATCCTGACTTCGAGGTGGAAACAATAAGTCCTACCACACCACTAATGGGCGACAAGAAGAATACCAAGCCTACTCTGGCCACTCCGGAAATTGACGAAACAGATGACGACCGGGAAGTGGTCAATAAACCTTATCCTGGAGTGGACGACGGATTTTTCGATAATGGAAAACCTGACGATGCTGGATTATTGAACAATCATAATAACGATCCGAAAACCGAGCACAGTCCAGAAAATTCTGACCCGAAACCAGAAGAACCTCATAACTTAACACCGAATCATTACAATCCAGACAACACGGAGCAGTCAGGGGATGAAAATGACGGAGTTTATAACAGACATCAACCCGGTTCAATGCCACATTTTCCAAGAGAATCGGACTTCTCCAGCCACAACCATCATCACCATGATGTTGAAATTGGTAGCGGGATTCTCGACGAAATACCGGATATTAATGTGTACCAACATAAGAAAACTCTCGCTCAGGGGATGATGGACTTAGCCCTTTTTTCTGCAAATGCAAATCAATTAAGATATGTGTTGGATAGTTTTGAGAGGCACCCCTATTATTACCCAAGTTTAATTTTTATTTGCTTCAGTTTAATACTACAGGTAAGTGTATTTAACCTATTTTCAAGTCTGCCGAGATTTATTTAAAGGATTAGTCCATTTACTGATAAATTAACTCAATACAATGTGAACATTTTTCAGTGAAAAATAAAATTAGTAAATATCACAAGACCCTAATTAACCTGCACGTCCTTTATAAGTTAAATACTCTTTGCTTAATACGCCGTGAAAACAAAACAAAAATTACAGGGCTATTTCATATTTTTTTATGAAAAATACACAATTTTCATTAAATTCTCAGGTTATTGAGCGAATATTAACGTAGTTTATTCATTGTTTAGAAATTTATAACAAATCACTTTGTTTTCTATCGCTTTTTCATTATTGAATATACAGTGACGTGAGTTTCGTAGTTTTACTACATTAGCAAACAATGTTTCGCAAAATTAGAATTATCTTTTCAATGTTTAAATGATGCTTAATGTACTTTTTACGTTTTTGTGGAAGTTCTTCCGGTACATATAAAAAGCGCACTTATGACAACTTAATTGATAAACTCTTGAATTATTAAGCTGGTTGTTCTTATCTTTAGAATTGAAAAATGAGTTGGAAATTTTATATGAAAGCTATTTTTAAGTAAGTTTTGGAAATTGTTTGAGCTATCTGTTGTGAAATTGGTCCAAAATATGTTAGTTTTAGAAAATTTTTCTCATTGTTTTCTGTTTCGGAAGTGGGGTTTATACCTTGTTTGAATTCTTGAACCTGTTAGGTTTAATAGGTTCTTGAGGTTTAAGTTCAGTGATGGACTATATTGAGATCAAAATTTAATATTCTTACAAAAAGTTTGAGAAGGTTCATATTTTTGTATTACATTTATTTATCTCAATTATGACTTTGTACTCTGTACCTTTATTATTATGGATACTATCTGATATTCTGACGTACTGAAATAATATTTGGACCATTAGTATGAAACGAAAATCCTAAAATCATCATCATATCATAAAATCAGAAACTATTACTGAAGTACCAGACTTTGTGTTGAAAACATATTACCGAAATTACAAAAAAAGTTAATTTGTTCTTTTGAAAAATATTTTCCCCATTGATCATTTTCATAATTGCAAAATTATGTTGAAATGTTATACGGGAAAATATATCAAAAATTAATGAGAATTCTACTGAGAACACGTATTATAGCACGAAATACGTTTTTGCGCGCTTGTTCTAGGGGACATCGTGTTATTATTTTGCCCAAATGTATGTTATTTTCAAATTTTGAGCCGAGGATTGTTTCACACGACTTGGTTATGCTCCCTGATAAAGAAAATTTCGAACGGAAAGAGCTATATTTTGTGAGCGCTATCGGAATCATAGCAATAGTTTGAATTTAGTGTTAAGATGTAACAAAACGAATGGAAAGTTAATAAAAAAATTCGTGGGGAACGTGGATTATATTATCAAGTGCACAAAAATCCTGATCTCACGTCAATCCACCAGTTTTGACTCAATGTAATGTTCTGATCTGAGAAAAAACATTTTGAGCACTCACAACAGAATATCTAGTACTAAATGGAATGTTTCCATCTGAAGAAATCATTTCTACCCTTTTCGGAAATTGATGATAAATCAAATATGACGTAAGATTTTCATCTTTATATCTTCAAGCGGCTTCCAAAAACTTGATTATGCGAAATCAGCATGAATTAACTGGAATAATTCATGTTTTCTTTATGTTTGCCACTCACCATTACATTCCTTAAATGTCTTAATTTCTAAATAAAGCTAATTTAAATGCTATTTATTTATGCGAAACTTTCACATATATTTGAAGATGTCCAATAGATTACTGCAAGTCAAGTTGTATTAATTGTCGTGTCACAAATATTATTCAGTAGTACCCCATTTATTATATTTCGGAAGATTTTGTAGTTCTCTTTGATAAAGTGAAATCTTGAGAATTGGTAGAAATAATTGAAAATTGAATTAATTTCAAAATGCGTACAGAACCTTATTTGAAGCTTTTTTTCGAGTTTTGAGCCGAAAATTGTCTCAAACGACTAAGTTGGACTCACTGACAAAGTATCAGAGGTCAAAAATAATTATATGCGGCCGTCCGCATACACTCTATGGAAAAAGCTAGAGAATTGAAAACTTTTAGGGAAGGTTATGAGCATGAATATCTTCGTTGAATTCGTTAATGGGCAGAATCTGTCTAATTATTCCGCAGTTATGCACATTTGAACTTCTTGTTTTTACGAATATTTCCGAAATAACTGATCCGATCTAAACAAAATTGGGAATCTAGATGTAACGGGTGTTTTTTTTAGAGTGATAGAACTTTCGATAGGGAAAACTGTGATTTGACAGAAGGTAGAAGCCATGTTGTTTTGACATTTCTGTTCAGTAAGCATTGACAAATTATCATGGAAAGACTCACGCCGCAACAACGTTTACAAATTGTTGAAATTTATTTTCAAAATCAGTGTTCTATTCGCCAAACTTATAGAGCACTTCGTGAAATTTATGATTTACATAATCGTCCATCAGAGCAGCTTATTCGTCGAACTATCGATAGATTTCGGACAACATTTTCTCTACTCGATGCAACAACAACAACAAGACAAAGAACTGTACGTACAGAAGAAAATATCGCTGCTGTAAGTCATAGTGTTGCCAGATTGAAAATTTTGCGTAAAGATCTTGGTCTACACCCATACAAGATCCAACTGGTTCAAGAACTAATAAGCCATAATAAGCGTTGTTTGTTTGCTGATTGGGCCCTAGACCAGCTTGAAGTGGATCTACTTTTTTATCGTAAAATTGTGTTTAGTGATAAAGCTCATTTCTGGTTGAACGGCTATGTAAACAAGCAAAATTGCCTTATATGGAGTGAAAACAATCCCCAAGAAGTTCCGCAGGTTCCATTGCATTCAGAAAAATGCACTGTATGGTTGCTTTACACGCTGGAGGCATCATCGGTCCATATTTATTCAAAAATGATGCTGAAGCTAATGTTACAGTGAATGGTGCTCGTTACAGATCGATGATCAATGATTATTTGTTTCAAAATTTTAATGGTATCGACCCAGAAGTATTTTGGTTCTAACAAGATGGTGGTACACCTCATACTGCTACCGTAACAATTGATTTATTGAAAGAAAAATTTGGCGATAACATATTTCGAGAAATGGTCCAATTAATTGGCCTCCAAGATCATGCGACATCACTCCACTGGATTATTTTCTTTGGGGTTATGTCAAGTCATTGTTTTATGTTGATAAACCAGAAACAATAGACGCTTTGGAAGCCAACATAACTCGTGTGATTGATGAAATAAGGCCTAAATTACTAAAAAAAAGTGGTCCAATATTGGTTTGGTCGAATGCGGTTCCTGAGAGCTAGTCGTGGTGGACATATGCCGGAAATTATTTTTAAAACATAAATGTTATAACATTGTCTTTCAAATAAAGGAAAAATTTGGCTCCAATCTTAATTTAAAGGTGTTTTATTTCAATTTAAAGTTCTATCACTCTAAAAAAACACCCGATATAATAGCAACAAGAAGATATGTGCCAAATTTCGAGAGGACCGGCCGTTTGTGCGAATATTTGAAGAGAAAAATGTTAATTTCGGAGCAAAACTTGAGAGAGACTTGCAATTTTCAGGTCTTAATGTATCAGTTATGTTTAAAAATGAACAGAATGTTATCTTCTTTTTTTCTCGTTATCGAAATGAGTGTCTAAATACTTGTATGTTTTATAAGTATTTTTTGTGGAATAATTGATGTGTACTGGATAAAAAATATTTTCTAGTTACGCTCTAAGAAGAAAACAGTATCGACCTCTATGTAATGACAATCAGAATATTTATACGAAATTTCACTATAAATGGGATATTTCTACGTCGAATTATAACATTTAGCTGAAAATTTGTGAATATTTTGCATCGATAGAATAAGATACCTAAAAAATAAGCCACGTAATTATTTTAACAAGAATAAATAAGGTTTTCCTGGAAACCGCAAGACTCGATAATTAGTGATCATAATACATTATATGTGGTTTGATAGTGAAAGAAATCATTATCAACGAAATCCTAATAAACTTGTAATCAGTATTACGTATCAGAGAACTTAGTGAATCAATGAATTAGCGCGCTAAAATTTCTGACGTCATCATTTTAGTCCTATTATGAAGTTTTTAATTCTTCGAAAATCTTCATTTGGAGATATGGAAATTTTTCTTGAATTTTCTCCTCTTGTCCGCTAAACGACCGGTAAACACGGAATACTCATGAGGCCGGTTCATTTCAGTTTTCCAAATCAGATGAATGAGTCAATCCGCATTTACATGAAAATCCACGAAGTCAAAACCTACCTCGCTTTTATTTATACACCTACATCGTAACGCAAAAAGTTTACGATAATAAAAAACCAGACAGATGAAGTTTGCTCGTCTGCAGTTCTGTTCCAATTTGTTATTTTAGTCAGGAATTCCCTTCAGTCGCCTTCTTAAAATGGGCTAATTGCCAAATCATTTGAAAAATCGCTTTATTTGTAGATCAAATGTATTCCTAAATCAGCGTACTTATAATAGGTTGGGGGAAAGAAAGTCCATTATTTTTTCGGAAGAAAGGGTGTTAAAAATGGAAGCCAATAAAGGGAAAATTCTGTACATTTTACAGTTTTTCTGTGATAAAGGCGAAAATGCAAGCCAGGCCTCTGAAATTGTAAATGGTGTTTATGGTCCCGATACTGCTCCAACACCAAAGACATGATGGATCGAAATTCCATCTGCAAAGCCTTAGCCAAACGGAATGATATCGACCCCTTTCTTAAACGGAACTGGGGTATGAGAAATGGGTCACATACGACAATATTGTGTGAAAACGATCGTTGTCAAAGTGGGATGATGCAACGGTGGTCAAACCAGGACTAACGGCCAAGAAGGTTCTACTGTGCATCTGGTGGGACTGGAAACGAATCATTTACTATGAGTTGCTTCCATATAGCCAAACACTAAATTCGTGTCTCTTCTGTCAATAATTGGACCGTTTGAAGCTAGCGATTGACCAGAAACGGCCTGACTTGACCAACAGAAGAGGTGTTGCCAGGCCACACTTTAGTGAGGTGCCAAAAACTCCGGAAGCTTGTTTGGGAAGTTTTGATGCATCCACCATTTAGTCCGGACCTGGCACCAAGTGTTTATTACATGCGATTCACATTGCAAAACTTCCTGAGTTTTAAGAAATTGGCACCAAGAGAAGATTGTAAAAATCGATTACTAGAGTTTTTCGCCAATAAGGACCAAGACTTCTCTATGAGAGAGCCATTATGAAGCGACTTTTAAAATGGCATCAAATTATAGCATAAAACGGTCTTTATTTAATCCAAATCGGACACATGTTAAAAAAAGTCTTGAAGTTTACGTGAAAATAATGGATTTTATTTTTCCCAACCTATTATCTTGAATAAATAACCTCACTGATAGCTTAAATAGTTGTTATATTTTTTTGAAAAATGTGTACACTCATTTATTAATAATAATAATATTAACAAAAAGAAAAAAAATATATAAAATGAATCAAATTTATTCACATTAAATTAAAAATTCAGAATGAAAATTTGGAAAATCAGAAATGTCTGAAGAAGAAAAGTTGACTTGGTGGCTGCTATAGTTTGTGGCTTATTCGCATAAAGCTGCGACTTAACATAACCCCATAAAAAATCTAACGGGGTCAAATCGCACAATCTTGGTGGCCAGTGCACATCACCTCACGTGAGATGACCATGCCCTCAAATCTCTCCTGCATAATGTCCAATGTAGCATGAGCTGTATGACACGTAATGCCGTCCGGTTGAAACTACATGTCATTGGTGTCTATATCATCCAATTCAGGCAAAATAAATATCATCGACCTATAGCGCTCGCCATTGACGGTGATGGCCTCATCCAAGAAAAAAAGAATTTTTATTAGGAAACAATTAAAATCTGAGACTGCATACCTAAGGACGTATCGCCAACGTATGATTATGGAGTTTAAAGTATTGCATTATAGAAATTAATTTGCCTGGTGTAGAATAGTACACCATGGTGCAAACGTATATTGATGTTTGCGTTAGGGCAAGAATGATGTCTAATGTATAAAAAAGCAGGTTTTTTCTTCTTTATCATTTTCAGTTATAAATCTATATATCTCAGCTACTTAACTCATAATACCCATTTTGGTTTTACTGAAACTTTCAAGCATTTATGTTATTTTTTAAGGTTGCCATTGGAGTCCTTCTGATCTGGAATGCTACATATAACGTGAAAGATGAAAAAGAAGTCTGCAGGGCGAACAAAATCAACAATTATACCGTGATTGGAATCTTTCTGGTAACTGTAGTAAACGTCTTCATTTCAGCTTTTGGGGTAGCAGACCCTCCAACAAATATTCCGAATACTCAACCACTAACAAATTCTACGTAAAGTGCTCAGTCTGTGCATCATTAATAAAAGGACAACTTTGAAGGTTCATGTTATTTTTACTTTTTAGCTTATTTAAAGAAAGAGGTTATTTGTGAGATACTTTGAAAATGTGAAAAAGAAAATGACAAGTATTCTGTGAATTCAATTTTCCTAACCTATTTGACATATCCTTGATCTTATAAAATTAAAATAATATTACTTAATTGAGAATTGTGATGGTTTGACTCAAATAAGTTTCAAGGATGGCTCCGTTTATGATAATGAACTTAACTACGTACTATTTTTTGGAAAAGTTTCAACAATATTGAAATTTCATTAAGATTTCCTTCTATTGATTAGTAAAATGAAGAAATCTTATAGAAGGAAGATAATAAAAACTGCCCTAATATCAAGACTATCAGTGATTATTCTACAATACGTTTTTAATCACTTGATTCCGGATCATAATGCTGGGGTTTTTCTATATCCAAAGAGTGTTAAAACAGAATTAATCTTGGACAAAGTTATAAACATCTTATTTGGGGGATTCCTGAGATGGGATGCGCAATATTTCATGCATATTGCAAAATATGGCTACACATATGAAAATACTGTTGCCTTTTTCCCCTTTTATCCACTTCTTGGAAGTTTACTTGCTAAAGGTTTAAGTTTTACGGAACTCCTAAGTGTGGATTCACTACTACTACTGATATTCATTATTATAAATATAATTCTTTTTCCTCTATCAGCATTGGTTTTGTTTGATCTCAGCAAGAAATTTTTTCCCGAAAAATTTTCTTATTACTCAGTTTTGTTGTTCTGCTGGAATCCAGCTTCTGTTTTTTTTACATCACCATATACAGAATGTATTTTTAGTTTTCTTACATTTAAGTCGATGTTGAATTGTGTTTTACTATATGAAAAATATTGTAATTTGAAAACAAAGATTGCAATTCAAGATATTCTATATTTATTTCCTATAGCTCTTAGTGCAATAACAAGATCTAATGGTTTACTGAATACAGGTTTTTTTTTACATGTGTTAGCATGCATTTTCTTGAAAAATTTTATTCGACTAAAAGGCAATATAGTTCTTTCCATAATAAGAAAGACATCTCTTATTTTAGCATTCACGATTATAACAATTTTTGGAATGATATTCTGCTTATTTCCTTTCGACATATTCCAAATGTACTGCTACAAATTATTTTGTACAGATTTTGCTGCAGATATTCCTGAAGAAGTTGAAACATATGCGAAAAAAAATAACTTTGTTCTATTTGGAACATTCAGTAAACATAATCAGTCTTGGTGTAATAGTAAATTACCACTTGCTTATTCTTACGTCCAAAAACATTATTGGAATATAGGGTTTTTGAATTATTACGAGTTCAAACAAATCCCCAATTTTCTATTAGCAGCACCAATTTTGATGATTTTCATTATAAATTGTAAAAAATACATCAAGAAAAATTTCCCCACACATTTGACACTTATATTCAATTTTGATATATCCCCAGCTAAATCACATTTAATTTTCGAAAATCCTCATATTTTTGTATATATAATTCATGGGTTTATTATTTCCTTATTTAGTATATTTTATATGCACATACAAGTTAGTACTAGGTTTTTGTGTTCTGCTAGTCCTCTATTATACTGGTTTTCTGCTCATTATTTAATGGATGATGATAAATCTTGTGATATAATTAATTTTAGACGGTTTTCATTGAGGAATAAATACCTGATAACATATTATTTGACTTACTATATAATAGGAATAGCATTTTTCTGTAATTTTTTGCCATGGACATAAATATATATGGAAATTGTACTTTATTGTCTTAATCTTATATATAAGGTTGTAAAAATTGTGGGATAAATTGTCAAACATTCCTTTAACAAAATAATAAGTTTTTTACAAGTTTATTCTATATTTACTACAACCTTTCCTCTCAGATGTCCATTTTTTACTTCATTTAATGCACTTGGTAGTTGCATGAAAGGAAACTCTTTATGTATGACAGGTTTAATCTGAAAAAATTAATCATAAATATGACAATCCAAATAACAAAATCAGTTTTCAGTAAAAGTAAAATTTCCTGAAGAAATCGATAAAATGGAAACTGAAGTAAAATAGGTTCTCATCAAAATCTTGTTAAGAGGATATAATATGCTCTTCATAAATAAATAAAAGTGCGATTGTTTAGTAAAATACAACATACTCTATAGTTTTGATCTATATTTCGTCAAGAGATTAATGTATTCATGCTTTATCATTGAAATAGCGAAAAAAAAACGTCAATCTCGTAAAATTTGTATATCATTTGAATTGAATCATGTTTTCCATCGGAGTATTTTTAAACCAAAGATCTGTTTGATTGCTAAAAAATCTTGTACCATTTTATTATTGGAATAAAATGTTTGTTAGTATATTTGAAAAAGTCCTTTTGATTGATATGAAAATCTTTTGCCACATCAAGTGGTTTTTGCTCTATATAGAATAAAATAACTAATAACTCACTTTATCAAACTGCACCAAACGATTAATGAATTGAAAGCCTTTATCGCAAGGAAGGAAAAAACCCCATTTCACCATTCTCCCATGTGGTAAATTAATAAGGTTCTGACTCAAAATTGAACTACTGCTTCTCATTAAACCACTTATTAATCCATGCTTATCTGTATTCAACATTAGCGGAGAATTCAAAGTGATGAATTGCTTAAATTTCCATTCCTTTGGTATTTTATCAATACCGAAGTTTGCACAATCTAATATAATATCATACCTGAAATTGACCTGTACTGTAAAAATAATCTCATTAGAGAAGTATAAAATTTTGTGATGATAAACAAGTTAGCGTCTGGCTGCTTCTTCAGCCTTCTGCACAAAATAATACAAATTATGATAAGGTTGAAGTAAAGAAGCGATTTTAAAAAATCTTTAATAGTATCATATATATTTATAGGAGTTTCATTTAAATTTATGGTAACTAAAATAATTAAAAAAATGTATATATGACAGTAATTTATTTCCACAAAAATGTTTGTACTAATACAACAATTGTTTCACCACGATGTGGCTTCTTCAGGTATTACATTGTACTGTCTACAATTGTTGTATTAGTACAAACATTTTTGTGGAAATAAATTACTGTCATATATACATTTTTTTAATTAAAATGAGTTTCCACCAAGTGAAGACCGAATCTATCAAATATTTAGTAACTAAAATAGGTTTCCTACTGAAAACATCCAGGACAGAAATAACTACCTTAACAGTCATCATTTCTATATCAAATACTTGGATGAATTCCTCAGTGAGGAACAACTTTTTAAATTGAAAATAAGACTTCATTACATGGGTAGTATACAGAACGGGTTAAATTAAAATGGAAAGCAGAACAAAGAACAGCATTTTGTTTAGCTGCACTTTTTTTCCAATTAAAACAAGAAATTAAAATTTCCTGGAAATGCTGTTTAATCATGAAAAAATCTGACGTTTTCAACAGAGTAAAAACGTTTTGTATGAAACTCAAAACAATTCAAACTGGATGTTATCGGCAGATATCACACCTGTCTAAAAGCGCGACAATCAGAAGTTACTATTTAAAAATTTAATATTTTGTAGCCATCTTTTGAAAACAGACCGAATTAATTTGTACTTCTAATATGTGCATATTTCCAGAGCCATTGAACAGATTTCATCATTTCAAGAACCTGATTCTTCCATTTCATTTAAAATGAATACATTACTGCGATAGTTTCAAACTTTTATAATAGCTGATAGTAATAATATGATTATATGCCATTTGATCTCATTTTACACCCAGTTGTAACAGTAAAATACCGTCATATTGGACAGTTTTGCAGGAATTATTTCTTGGTCTAGTGTTTTTATAGTATAATTTGAAGAAAAAGTCTTGCTGCAGACTGCATTCCATATATGTCTATATATTGATACGTAAAGAAGAATTTATGCAATATCAAGATGATGACTGATGCTGGAATCATTGGGCTCTCTTAAATTATTCTGAGACATAAATTGCTATTTAAGCATTAAAGAATATAACATACCTGCTTTTAGAAATTTCTTCAATATGATTTGCTTCAGTGTAATCAAAAACATCATCTGCCCCCAAGGACCTCACTAAAGATAGTGCATCTGTTGCACAAGTTCCTGCAGTCTATACATAATTAATAACCTCTATCAGACTTTCTCAATTGATGTAAATCGTAGGAGGTTAATTTCATCTACTGTAATTATTTTATAAAGAGCAGAATAAAAAATACCAACATACCGATATGGCACAAAAATTAATCATCTACTTATCTTACCATACCATATAAATCAAGTATACTGAAAATGAGTACGATTCCCAAATTATTCCGGTCATTTGTTATTTAGATGAGAAAGAATGGTAGTTAATAGAAGAGAGAAACTGTCTAAAAAAATTGATATTTGTATCAATATCAAAATCTGCAATCACTTTCAGTTCAAAGAGTTCAATTTGCGGGAAGGTGAAAAGTGGTGCAAACAAAATTTCAACAATCACAAAAGACACAGTAGAACCTAGGCAAGATTAAGATGTGGCTTAGTAAATTGAATAATGATAAATCTTTGATCTTACATGGATTCCTTGAGACTTCAATAATTGGACAGCCATTGTGCCAACTCCTCCAGAAGCGCCAAGAATCAAAACCTTCTTATTCTTCAAATTTCCTTGTATTAGACCCCCTGTTACAAATAATGCTGACCATGCAGTCATTGTTGTATATACGACAGAAGCACTTTCTGCAGGACTAAGATGATCAGGTTGATGTTGGAACTACACATAAAACTCGGTGTAGAAAAATATCATATAAATCACATTAAACTAAAGATAATATATTAAGATACTAACAGAGCCATTTTTAGCAACAACATATTCAGCAAATGAACCTTGCTCATGCAAAGGAACGAATCCATAAACTTTATCTCCAATTTTGTACTTTTTATCCACTGCCAATCCTTTGTGTACAATTGTACCACTAAAATCTCTACCTAATGTGAGGGGAAGTTCCATTTCATCCTTTCTCATCAGGTTCAAGACATTCCTTGCATAACCATCTCAAATAAAAATTGCTACATGTTTAGACATACACAAATTTTTATATCCAATACCTTTCATATACACGTCAATTGGATTTATAGAAACAGATTCTACCTTTACAAGTATGCTATCTACAAAACGAAGTAATGGAGTACGAGCAGACGATAACTGTAAGTCTTCCTGATAACTATGCACTTGCCAAGCCTGCATTTTCAAGCTTTCAGCAAATTTTGCTTGAGTAGCAGTATTTGATAATTTAGTAATTTGATTCTTGGAAACATTTATTCCTTTCTTGAGATGATTCGAAAACATTTTGCCTTGTAAAATTTGTAGCAAGGATTTTAAATTAATGAATTGTGGAATTGTGTTATTTTGCCTCCAAGATTCTAAAATATAAAGCTTATGAGAAATTTAAAATCCTTGGCATTATTCAAAAATCATACAACATATATTCTAAATTTCGTCAACAGTGAATATTAGGTTAGAAAATACAAATATACATTGTATTCTGTGGTACAGATTTAAAAGTTGTAGCCCACAGAAAACTAATTTGTGGCCCGCGTTACATAATTATTGGGCATACATTACCCTGAAAGAACTGATGATATACCATCCACAACTATTGTTAACAATAAATATTTTTTTCATATATTCCCATAAATGTCAGATTTATTTAGTTCTGGACCGTTTAGAAATTATTATTATGTATGACTTGGCAGTAGAGTAGCACTTCTCCAACTCGGTTTAACGAGAACAAAGCGACACTTTAAGATTCGCGAAATTTGATTTAAATTTCTGAACTGATATATGCATGTCTTTCGGGCGTACCTCGCTTTTAATGATCTAGGCAGCCCTTATTTTCTTTAGTGCTATTAGTTAGACGCTGCCTATTTTACTGCCTCAATAGATACTACTGAAGATTCTTATCCTAGTCTATGAAAAATATTGCAAATGATGGAAGAAATTTATAAAAACACCAATATTTTTTTAGTGTTTAATAGACTAAAATTGCAACTGGACAAAAATTATTAGACATTGTTAAGGATGTATATGGTACATAATATTCTGAATAATCAGTTTTTAAAGACTTTGCTTCCAAAGCTACTGTTTAGTATGAAACATCTGATTCATAATATTAGAAACTCAGACATCAAATTTATGGAACCATGTGCCCTCTTTTTCAGAATTTGACTCCTATAGATTGAGGCAACTTCATCAAGTCTTGAACTGATACATACAAGTGCTAAAACAGGCATTTATATACATCTAATATATTACATTCACTCATGACTGATCTGAGATCACCAAGATGGATCAATGAAGATGAAATAAAAATCATAGCTTTTCCACCATATGGGGAAAACAGACTTCGTTTTCAATGAACTTTGCTAATGACAATAAGGTAGCTTCACTGAAATTTCTTCCAAGCACTTGTAAACTTATAGGAAGTCCTTTATTGGATAATCTGATTGGAACAGAAACAGCAGGTATTCCTGTAAAAAAATTACCAAATAATGATGAATGTCATTTTCTTACAGGAAATATTGCATTTAACTTGAACATACCCTGAACTAATCTAAGAATTAGAATTAAAAACATTTATGGACATATAAAAATGAAATTCCGAATAATTGTATGAATGAGTCAATATTAAAATCATACCACCATATAAATATTACAAATGATGTAGTTTATATTTATTTTATTACATCACAAAACTAAAGCCGAAACTAATAGGTTGTAGAACCTATTTAAATTCTATCAGAACTTTCACTGAGATGAAAATATGAAATGGACCCAATCAAAGGTTATAGGTAATATTTCTACCTGTAGAGGCTTCTCTGAACACAAACTTGAATACAAAATTCAATGAAATGATTAAGCAATTTTCCACAAACTAACTGCCAAGCAAATGGCATTAATTGAAGTAAATGGTGAATATTTCCCAGAATAAACAACGAAATATATTTCTTATGAATTTTTGTTCTTTTTTTCATGATAAAATTGAAGAAAAGGGGAATAATTATTCACCATCACAATAATGTTATCAGTAATATTTTCATACAGTCCTTATTGTAACCTGTGAATGCAAACTGTTGAACTTGGTTAACTTAAGAAACATTCTGGACTGATACGATTCAGTTCATCTAAATCACATGAACAGGTTAGAATAAATTCATCCCAAAATCAAAACTAATATCGTTACCCCAGCTGGATATAATATAGATTATTAGAAATTACTCCATACCCGCCATATTTGCTGGTTGAGTACAATAGTCTTGTTGACTGCACTGTTCACTGTTAGATTTTTTTATAAATTCGCTGTATAAAGGTGCTGTTGTCAATGTTGTTGGTGTCAATAACATCTGAACTTTGTCAAAAACATTATCAAAATCTATTGCTATGAGTCTTCTCAATTTCAAAGCTTGTTTGAAATACTTTTCATAATTTCTGAAAAAATAAATTATTAATACATAAAATAATGTTTAGCACACCAATGACCTTCATTGAAAACTTCACAGTGTAATATACAATAATCTTATTTACCTGGTCAAAAGGAAATAATTTCCTGTCAATATTCTATGTTTAACAACAGTATTGAAACCAATGCTTCTTGATTTGGCATAAAGCTTTTCTGTAGAACTTCCTTCACTTCCTCTATATCCATATTGAACACCATCATACCTTGCCATGTTACTTGCAACTTCACACTGGTTTAAAATAGAGTAACATGCAATGCTGAGTTCAGTATGAGGCATTTCTACCTAAATGAGAAGATTTAGTATATTTAGAATATGACCGTACTTCAGTTTCTACCTCTTTCACAATTGCTCCAGCATTTTCAAGCAGAAGAGCAATCTCATTCCAAGTTCCTAGTATTTCATCTTCTAAGTATTCACAAGCATATTCTTTAGGGATGCCAATTTTCAAATTTTTTATAGATAGTTTTTCAGCAGGTGGAATTCTGAAACAGTTATTTATGCATCAAGGGCTAAACTGTCAGTGGTTGATCTCCAGTGTAAATATTGCCATGTAAAGTAGTGTGCAAAGGGTTAAATATAATATAAGCTATGTATAGAATTATTTTCCTCCAATCAGTAGATGATTTAGAATACATTCAATTAATCATTTGGAAAGATATGATTACATTATTTAATTATAAACCAATTAATGAGAAACCATCCATTGATTATCCAGAAATATTGCAGATAATATAGGTGACCGTAACCATTGAAATTATTAAAATCTTACTTTTGTAACAACTCACTTTTTTGCTATATATATGATACGTAATATTTTATAACTTAGCATAACATGTTGATCAAAATTAATATTATGAGTTTGATATGATCAAGATATTAAAATATGTATAGAATCTTTGAAAGAAACTTTAAAGATAACGATGTAACGTGAGATACCCCCCACAGAGACGGATGATGCAGATCAAGAATAAAATGCTCTGAATTTATGGTTTTTATCCTAGTACCCTTCAGGCTAAAAGGAACTAAGAGATGCAATTTAACCTAATAGAGATGTGTTATAGTAATCCACCACGATGGAATTCTGGGGAAGGAGGCCAATATAAATAAAGGACATTGTCTCAGCCGCTTGAAATTCAACCTGAGATATAATAGTTAGCTCAATAAAGATAGACACAATGGTATTAGGTGGCAGTGTACTTATAACCCTTTTCTTAATAACAAATAATACAGTGCAATGAAGGCAGTTGATCAGAATCACAATTCTATATTAGATAAAAAATTGGATTGAATTCACCCAAAGCCAATTGATCCCTTGTTGAGACCTTTAGAATGAAAATATTTTTACCTGTTTATCATGTGAGTGAGAATGTATTGCTTTTGATCTGATATTTCCATTTCATAATTTGATTAAAATTTTCATTTACCTCTACCTTATTTTATGGTATGGTTTTGTCACACAAGTGGAATCTTTAGAGTCAGGACCAGCAGTAACATTGAGTAAAGTTACACAATCATCTACTGTTCTGGTTAAAATTCCTGGCACATCCATTGAATTCACTAATGGAATCAGTCCATGTCTAGAGATGAGTCCATAGGTTGGTTTTAATCCTATCAATCCGCAATATGAGGCAGGGTTTCTTGTAGATCCACCAGTGTCTGAACCAAAAGCTCTAAAAATAATTATTTCATACTCAATATTGAATAACATATGAGTTTTTAAGGATAAGCATAAAAAACCCATTAAAAAAGGATTTTTATTGAGCGAATAATGTATGAGAATGAATTGCTAATATTTTACCTTCAAATGAACATTCAAAATAAAATAAAATATCTATTCATGAATTCACAAATTTTTTAACTATGACAAATGAATAATGCAAAGAAAAATAATTTTCATGACAAATAACTGAAATTATTAATCTAGTCAAAGTAAGTAATAGCAGATACCAAAATAGCCTACCCAAAACAGCTTCCTGTTGCAACAGCAACCGCACTCCCTCCACTGCTTCCACCAGCTATATAAAAATCGTTCAAGTTGTTATTAAGGCCCCATACGTTTTTTGTTACGCCATAGATGGAATCAACGGTTCCTGACCCCATAGCAAATTCATCTAAATTAGTTTTTCCGACAAGAACAGCACCCGCATCAAGTAATCTCTGACAAACTGTAGAATTGTAAGGTGGAATAAAATGTTCTAGCATTTTTGAACCACAAGTCGTTCTCACATTTTCCGTACAGAAATTATCTTTAATGGCAATAGGGATACCCTCTAATTGTGATCTAGGCCTTTTCGTCTGGTAAAAAGCAGCTGAACGATCAGCCGATTCTTCAGCTATTTTTTTCGTAATAGTTATGAATGCATTGAAATCTTTTGTACTGTCTATTCGGTTCAAAGAAGATTTCACTAAGTCTTGAGCAGTTATTTTTCCATCGAATAGAGCTTTTGAAACCTAAAAAATGATTTAATGAGAATAAGAAAAATGTATTACCAAAATTTATACAGTTTTGATGTTTTTTGATAAAATTTTATCCATGATTCTAGCATGAAGTACTCTATTAAACCTAACCACGTTACCAATGAAGTTGTTTATGATGTATGTTTATACCTACAGCATACATTATCTGTACCTACCATCTCTTCTGTACCTATAGGGTAGAGCATAGAATTCAATAAGTAGATATTTTTCAATATAAGAGCAGGGTAGTATATTATACTAATCTATATACACACATTTGCTATCAGTACAAATATAATATGAATTTTAAATCACACTTGTTAAAGGTTGAAGGTTCTTCAAAATTAAAAATCGAAATCAAAACATTCTGAAGGTCTCTACAATACATAATAAAAAAATTCTCCAGTTAAGTAAATTGGAAATACTTTTTAATATATTTATGTTTGGATTATATATCTACCTGTAGATGACTGCTCTTAAAGCCGAAATCTTAAGACATGGTAAATTAAATTCAAATTGGAATATGTTATTTGATTCCTTAATCGGAAAATTTTTATGATCTTGAAAGAGTGGATATATATGTTTATGTTCCCTTACCATTTAAGGCACTTTTTCCGAGACAAAATAATTGCTTTCAATATTAATTATATAGCGGGAGGGGCCATTTAAAATTTGCATTTTGATATGCTATAAATAAAAAATAATGAATATTTTTTCAGATTTATGTGTTTATTAGAAGGGTTGAACATTTACGAATAATAATAATATTATAATATTATATTTCGCTTTGTTTTATTTTTTCCAGGTATTAATCGTTTCTGGATGGTTAGCTTACTTATCCTTAAGGCAACCCCATAAAAAATAGTCCAACGGAGTCAAATCACAGCTCCAAGGCAGCCAATTCACATCAGCATTTCGACTGATTATACAATTTTCAAAAATGGTGTGGAAAAGATGAATGGTTACGTTGGCTGTGCGGCAAGAGTCCTGTTGAAACCAAATCAGTTCTGGATCAGGATTACGATTTTTTAATTTATTATATTATAAGAACATTGGTTTAATGAGATTTCAAAAAACAAAATTTTAATGGGCAATGTTCGGATTCCGTTGTGTTTGATTTTCTCATTCGGATTTAAAACCTACTCTGCAAATTTGAATTATCTGAGTTATTTATTTCGATAATTATAAAAAAACGGACGGCCTACCAACTGGAACAAAATTTATTTCGACGAAGAAATATTTCTCAGTAAATACAACGATCTGCTGCTTATGGCTGGCGATCAACAAAAGATATTCGACTGTATTTGAGTTTTGAACTGTAACATAGATGAGAGTTGCACTGTACCAGTTCGAAAAACCTCCTGATCGGCCGAATTATTTGATTCATTTGGAGAGAAATACTAATTATTGGCAGAGCGTCTTAGGAGGATATTACTGAGGATGAGAAAGATTTCTTCGTCAGTGACGCTTGAAGTAGTCGGGAATACACGTAGTATGCTGCGTATGTGTATTCGCGTGTATTAGATGGCGCTATTGTTTGGTAAAGCATTAGGCTTCCTATGCAGAGCGAATATAGGTGAGTGGTTGTGTTACATCCGTCGGCATTACATTATTGCACTGAAGATATGCCAAAAAAGTATTGAAATATACATGTCTGGTGTTTATGCCTAGCTATCAACAACACCTATTCGGCTGTGTTCGAGATTTGAACTACAACACAGATGCAATGTCTCGATTCTAAAAACTTCTTGTTCACCAGGGCTCCCCCCAATTGTCTCTATACCTTGACGTGGTGGGGGTGCTTGTCACGACTAAGATCCTACTTTCACGCCGCTGAAATGGAGGATTAAGTCATGATGACAGTCAGAGGCTTCACGCCGTGTCACTGTACCCGTGTGGTGGAAAGTTTATCCGATTGGGGCCCTAGTTTCCCCGCTAAGGTGAAATGGAGGGCTAAGTTGCGTTGTTCAAGACAATGACAGGGGTGTCTGTCGCAACACAGGGCTTACATCTTTAAAACTAGCGTTACTCTACCCTATTGCAGTGAATCGCCGGATTTTTCTGCCCAAAAGCCGAGTGCGTTATGTATTGTGTGCCTAGGAAGGGTGGAGACTCTCGGGAATTATTCCTACAACCTGGCCACCCAGTTTTGCGTTGGACTTGAGGGGGCAGTGGTTGAAAGTCTGCATGTTAGAATAGAAGGGTATTTCATCTATCTAGCCGCAGTAATTCACGATTCAGGGTTTCTTGAAAAGTGCTTCAGGATTTAGCGGGACTTGACGGTTCGACCGAGATCGATTGCGAGACGTTTCCGGAGTTTTTGGATCTCGACGATAGGGTTTTAGACCGTTGGTGCTTGAAGCCAGGATCAATTGAAATACTTCACAAGGGTTCGTGGGTCTTGACGTACGGGCCGGATTGACGGTGGTCGTACCAGGATCAATTGCATCTCCGATTCATGGGATTTTCTTGTTTCTTGAGTCTGCGTTCGGGTGTGTGGCAGTAAGAAGCCCCTTCCGCGTGTGAGTTGCGTCCCAAACAACTCAGGTACTGACACTGCAGAGCCAGTAGCGGTTAGATAGTGTTTCGCTGCTACCAGTCACGGTGTAGGTTTTCGAACTGAAGCCGAAACTGGAAGTGGGGTGGGTTCGACTCTTCGGAGTGGTTCTAGCTATGCGCTATGATAAGGCGTACCCTTGTCACACAACTTGCTCTCGGGTAGATGATGGAGATTGCTGGGTTGTCACCTGGTAAAAGAACCACGCTCATATGTCAGTAACTTAACCCGCTAGAATTCCTGATGAACACCAAAGCTCATCCTCCTTATGCGGAGGATATTTCGGAATAAATATCCGCCGAATTAATTAATTCAATTATAACACTATATGTTGAGCTATCCCGTGTTATACGGAGTACTCTAAAAGATCCGGGATTTTACGAAGTACTCTAAGATATCTGGGATTATACTCTAAAGAACGCTAACCTTTTTATCGTGCTCCTCTAGTGGCGGGCGCATAGAACGTTTACATTGTGTAGACAACCCAAATTACACCTAACGAGAGCAAGGAAACAGTAACGGGAGATTCAAATATTCAAAACGCAGTATCGCCAGAATAATATATTTCTATTAGTAATGTTAAAAATCAACAACCGCCAATAAATGGAAACACATTTTTCAGCCTGTGGTTGAATCTACTCTACGCAGTGGTTTACAAAGCTCCACAGTGAACCCAATGGCGCCCCGGGTCTAAATGATCTATTACTACATATCATTAGGTCGGTAACCAGTGCTGAACCTAACCGTTACAAGGGTTAAGTTTAAATTGACAGTAAGGTAAGGGTAACTGTGCTGTGCCCAGGAGATCTCCTTAAAGAGGGGATCTAACATTATTCGAGTCGACCGGAAAAGTTACTATCAAAGTGGACTGTATCTGGGCTGCTCGGAGTGACAAGGACTAGGAAGGCTCAATATTACTGAAGAACGAACCGAACACTATCTGAAGGGTTACGCAAACTAATCTCTGGGGATATCACAATACCTCGGAACAATGATCGAGCAATCACTCACACATTCTCACAGTAGCGTTGGATATCCGGAGCTATTTACTGTCTCTATACGGTATGTCGTCCTCTACCAGGACTACTCAGCGATTTACCCTAAAGAACTCCTCTGATTCACAGGGAATACAATTTCTCAAAATAAGTGGGCATGTGCATATGACAAATATGTAACACAAACTGACTAGGACATTATAAAACAAATACAGAACGTTACAATCAAAGCAAACAAAGAAATAGGTATCTGGGGGATCATACAAGAGTACATGCAAATCAATTACATATCAAGCACGGCAATTAGTAAGAACAGATAATAAGAAATTCCTATTAGCAAGTATTAAGCAGATAAAGAACCTCTATTTACAAATACAGCAAAAAGCAACCAGACTCGAAAGAAATATTGTGAGGGTCGTGCCGCTTGAGTTATATACAAAGCCAATGCATTTTAGTTAAAACACTCCGGTCGGATTAAAAAACACTGAAGCAAAAATACAAGAATGAAAGGCGATGAATGGAAGTGCAATGAACGAGCGTGAAATAATTAATTTCACATGAACACTAAGGTTGTATTCAAAAATGTAAAGCATGCAATTAATCAGAAGCATTTAAAAGAAGTTTACTTAATAAGAGTTACCAAGGGGGACTGTTATAAGTACTATTATCTCGAGTATGTTACTAAATTGCTCAGGAGGTTTATTTTCAAGAACCTTCCTCTTGACCGCTTCAAAATACAGTGGGAACGCTATAAGGATATTGTTCTCCTTTGTTATTGTCATCAATCACATACGTGTCAAGTTACAGTGCCGCAGAGTATTTTGACACAGAAATAATGTGGGTAGATACGAGTACAATGACGTAATGGTGGAATTTATATAATCTATGAGTGACTCTGTCACTCGTATGATCCTTAGAGGATACGGATCTCTTCAATGTCTTTCAAATACTTTATGTTAATGAAAAATCGAAAATTTATTTTGACTAATATCATAGACTTATTATCCTATTTTAATACGTCTACGACTAATTCTGGTTTTAGAATCAGGAAAGTTTCCTGAGAAAGATACCAAATAGGCATAATTCAATTTAAATATTTTTTCTACACCCCCTACAGAAAATGATGAAATTTGTACAAATCGTTAACTATGTAACTGTCTATTTAAGCACTGTACAACATAAAACTGTACGATTTAACTTTAGCATAAACAGAGAGCACGATCAACAACCAATACGGTAGCATCTGTAAAGTAAATCGCACGGCGTAAAACCATTAAGATAGACACTTAGTAGTTGCCATGGAACTGAATATCAGGCCGCGTAGCTGATAACATTTTGACGTTTCGTCACTTAATGGAATCATAAGTTTTTATGGGACTGAAAGCGGTCATAAAAAAAGTATAGTACGCAACTCGAGTTGTAAAACCTCTATTACACTCAACCACTTCCACTGCTATTCGCGCTGCCCAAAGATTTCCAGAAATACTTCTGCGGCAGTATCGACAGGCACTCAGTATTCACACTATGCTCCATCAATTCTCTCGCAATCAAGTTTTGGCAATGGCGGACGTCGAAATTGCAACCACAGCGCTTTGTCTCCTTAATTTGTATAAATATCTAAGCGTCTTGAATCCAGATGTAAAAGAGTTCTGTTTCCTCTTGAGAAGAGGCCTAAATGTAGACATAGTAGTTTATGAAGTCGATTCTTGATCGGTTTTATATTTGTTCATGAGTATAGTAGGTGCGGTTGTGCAGTCTTTTTAGTAGATTTCTTATTCTTGTGATTGTTTGTAGAGCTGATCTTTCTGCTAAAGGGTCTTTCAATGGGAACGCCCCATTAAATTGACATTACTCACGTATGGCAGTCATGGTTTATTTGTGACATTGACAGTTGTATTTTTCAATGTCTACCATTTAATCATGAAAAGGAACACACTTTAACAACGTTTACAAATAATCCAAATTTATTATGAAAAGTCGCGCTCTGTTACTCTAACTTTACGTGCTTTAACTCCAATTTTTGCTCGTTATAATCGTCCGGATAAAAAACACTTGAAATTTTAGTGAAGAAGTTTGAAACAAATTTCACACTTCATGATGTTACAGTGCCAGTGAAATAAAGAAATGCAAGTGTTCGTGAAGACCAAATTTTATCGATTTATCGACGTTCACAAGAACTATGCATCTCCCAGACATCTTTGTGGCGAATTTTATGAAAAGACTTTGGTTTACATCCATACAAAATTGTTACAACCCAAGATCTCAAACCAACAGATTATTTAAAGCGTCGTGTATTCAGTAATTTGTGCTCGGAAAAAATCGGAAATTGTGCAGATTTTCATAAGAAAATCATTCCCAGCGATGAGGCGCATTTCTGGTTAAACGGTTGTGTTAACAAGCAGAATTGCGTATCTGGAGTGGTGATGAACCTGAAGAATATCAAGAACTGCCATTACATTCTGACATTTCTGTTTGGTGCGGATTTTATGCTGGAGGGGTCACTGGACCTTATTTTTTTTCAACGAAGCTCATGAGGCGGTAACTGCCAATGGAAATCGTTATCGTCCAATGTTGACTGATTTTTTATGATCTGAATGAGATTGTCTTGATTTGCAGAACATGTGGTTTCGACAGGACGGTGCCACTTGTCATACTGCCAATGACACAACGACTTTATTGAAAACAAAATTCGGTGATTCAATTATTTCAGGAAAAAATTGGAAGAAATGGACCGAAAAATTATCCGCCTCGTTCCTGCGATTTAACTCCATTGGACTTCTTTCTTTGGGGTTACATTAAGTCATTGGTTTACAGCAATCATCCAGAAAATTTAAACCATTTACAGATCAATATTGAACGAGTAATGGCTAACATACGACCTGATTTATGTGAGAGAGTCATGGAAAATTGGGTTCAACGACTTCATTTCTGCCAGCTTTTCCGTGGCGGACACTTAAAAGATGTTTTGTTTCATAACTAATGGTATCCATTGTACTTTATAAGGAAATAAAAATTTCAATTATTTTCAAATAAATAATGAGTTTTATTCACAAAACAGAATGAGGCCCTGTTAATTATTATTATTATTATCCTGATACTCCTAGATCTTCAGTGAAGATCCCTCAGAAGCTTTTATAGCTTGTGCGAGTTAGGAGTTCAATTGTGTTGTGTGTAGGCTTTGTTACTTCGATCTTGCGGCACTTTACGTCACAGCAATGTTAATTTTTAACCCAACAGTGAAATGGTGGCAGACACCCGTCCAACTAGAAAATTCAGGTAGAAAAGTCTACCTGAACAGTATTCGATCCCGGTCACGAGCCCGATGCTCTCCCACTGAGCTATTCACACACACTGTTAATGAACGACCCTTTACTTCTATTTTTTTAGCGTTGATGGTTGGCAGTTTGCGTAGATTGTATGTGCATACTCAACCAAAGGTCTACATATTGTTTTATATATTCCAACCTGCATTATGAAGGCTTATCCCTCTGCTCCCATATCTTAGGTGTCTGAAATGTTTTGCTCTAGTTATTGTTTTTTTCTTTATTGACTGTGTGTGAAGCTTGAAATTTATTTTATTGTCAAACAAGATTCCCCAGTATTTAATAGAAGATGTTGGTGTTTTATTCGTTCGGTTTATTGTTACTGTTGGTGAATTTTGTGTGATCTTATGGTTGTAAATAGCGTAGTGGCACTTATTTGGAAATATTTTTAGTCGTCACTTTGAGAACTATACGTTTGTTTTGTCCATGAGTTCTTGTACTGTTATTTAAATATTTTAATATTTACAGATTTATTCTGTTAGCCTTCTACATATTTAATTTCAAAAAATTATATTTAATATTATAACTTCAGGAATTAAATTATTGTCATATAAGTACTACTTATATCAAACGACATATATAATAAACACTCATTATAAGACATCCAAATGATATACCAAATCCAATAAATATAAATTGTTAACAAAAATTTTATAAATAAAATATTTTCAGTAGACAAATTTTTGTTTCTGCTCATCCTTCTCATGAAAACAAACATCTTTCAAAAATGTTTAACATAATCTTAAGAATTTCATCATAAAACTATCTTTCTTGGAATATTCAATATTATTGGATATCTAACTAAGTTACCTTTTAGAAAATCTCAAGATATGTAAAAACATTACTAAAAAACAAGTTTTAGGAGAGACTTTGCTCCATTAGTACTCAATCGTATTCAATAAAATATAACATCAATCAATAAAAGTATTTACTTACCCTTCAATTCGGAAAGCTTATTGGTAAATAAATACTGAACATTTAAATGGAGTGTAATATGGCTCGAAATAAATAATTCTGTGGTTTACCATTGATCTTAAAGATTGAAAGGCAATTTAACGGCCTCTGTTATAGCACAAGGACCATCTGTATAAAGAATGTAAATCAAACCAAATAATTATATATTATGAATAAAATAAAATAAATGGAGGTTTATGCTTGATAGAAGGTATATAAAATTATTTGAATATTCTAATATTTATAGATATATTCTGTTAGCCTTTTACATATTTAATTTCAAAAAATTATGTTTAATACTAAAACTTCAGGAATTAAATTAATGTCATATCAGTACCATTTATATCAAACGACATATATAATAAACATTCATTATAAGACATCCAAATGATATAACAAAATCCAATAAATATAAATTGTTGAAAAAAAATTTATAAATTAAATATTTTGAGTAGACAAAATTTTGTTTCTGCTCATCCCTCTTATGAAAACAAATATCTTTCAAATATATTTAACATAATCTTAAGAATTTCATCATAAAACTATTTTACTTAGAATATTCGATATTATTGGATATCTAACTAAGTTACTTTTTAGAAAATCTCCAGATACCCAAAAACGTTACTAAAAAACAAGTTTTAAGAGGAATATTTTAAGATAAATATTTAAATTATTTTATATACCTTCTATCAAGCATAAACCTCCATTTATTTTATTTCTTGTACTTTGTACATTTCTATAATGTTTTTTCGTGTGCTACACTATTAAGGTGTTATCTGCATATTGTAAGACATACTAAATTTGGTCGAATATCTCGGAGCAGTTTATATTATAGAGTATCGGAGTCAGAGGGGATTCTTGGGATGTTTCTTGTTCTGAAGAGAAGTATTTAGATGTTGTATTGTGTATTCTGACTGTTAGTTGCCTGTTTTCTAGAAATATTTTTATCATTCCTATTAGATATTTGGGTGTCTTTAGTTTATTTTTAAAATTTATATAGTAGTCCCTTATACCACATAACTGTCAAATGCTTCATTTATGTCTAAAGCGAGTGTTCCAGTTTTCATATTGTCCAAATTGCAAAATAGGAATATATTGTTCATGGTACTCTTCTAGTTTGGTTTTAAAAATTTTTTCAAATAATTTTCCAAGTACAGGCAGTCGGGTAACACGTCGACTTTTTTGTTGTCTAGGTATGGTTTTGCAAGTGTCCTTATAGTGCCAGTTTTCCAAATTTGTGGGAAAACTAGGTTGTTTATACAATATTCAAATATTTTTATGATGCGCGTGTGTATTTCTTGGTGTCATAGTATTTTTTTCTATTATTATGCTTGTCGGCTTCTACAGTCCATCCCTCCATACTAAAGCTATTTTTTTAGAAAATAGCTTTCAACATCTCAGTATTCAAAAGCGGAAATAATAAATCCTTGTTTGAAATTCGCGGAATATTTTTGACAATTTCATTTTTATCTGTTTCATGAAACTGATCTTCCCAAAGTTTAGAGTTTAATACAATAACTATTATCAAATGCAGAAGGAAGAAGATGTTTATATGTGTATATTTTATTTATTTCAATAGGTCATTGGGTAATCTTACAGTGCGTCTCATGAAAGAAGTCCAGACAATGTTTATAGGCTGAAAGTTCGTATTAACTTAATCCTGAATTATGATTGATTACTTGATCAATAAATTGAAGAATTCAAACAGAATTCAAATTGAACCCTGGTATATTTCTTATCAGGCCTATCATTATACCGCACATGAATTCGTAGAAGTTAAATAATTGACTCATTCCTACGAGTGTTTTCAAAACGTATAATTTTATTCCAAATCAACCGAAGGTCTGAAATATTTATAAATTCGTGTTCTGAAGTATAACGGTATTGACCATGAGATGTATTATTAATAGAGAATTTGTCTCCACAGGGCACAGGAGAAATGATATTTCAAAAACGAGGCTACATAATCATCAGTCAACCACCGTTTACAATTTTTCATAATCCATATAAAAAATGTATGTACGTATGCGTATATACAAATGATGAATTTATTAGTCAACTGTTTTGGGCGCTTCAAGTCGAAATTTTGGGGGAAAAGGGAAACATTTTCGGTGTGTTTTAAAGACCTATAATTTTGTGAAAAATGGTTCAATCAAATAAATCTATTTTGAAGTGTATAGGTATAGTCCTTTTCTTTCAATCTGGCGATAATCGAAATTCACGATGAATCATAAAATTTTATACTATCCTTAGAACAAAAATAAAAAGCAAGTTCACTAAAGTCCGTCTTGAAAGTATCCGGAAAAAACAAAGCTCAATTGTAATTTATCTATTTTTAATTCTTGAATTAAAAAATTATAACAGAATATTCATCTTATTTACTTATACAACCTCCATTTAACTGTGAACACTTGACTACACGTCGAGGTACACCCGAAACTAGATCACCTCAATTTTTTTCGGTGATGGTAGTCCAGGACTGTAAAACTAACTGAATTAAATTACACGACTCTACAAAAAAATTTTCGTTCTTTGTCCTAAAGTTTATACTATTATTTTCCAGTTAGTTATGCACAAAAACGAAAAGAAAATACCTTTTTTCGGTATAAAGTTTGCTTTTGTGATAGTTATAATAATAATACTCATTTTTCAATTTTTGCATAAATTTTAATTGATTTCAATATTTTTAAAAAGACCTCGCGGTGAGAGTGGGGTATTAACGTTAACACTGTGCCGCTAGATGGCACCCGAGTGATAAACAACCATCAGGTGTTGTTTACAAGCCCAGAATAACTTAAAATGTCGTCACGAATGTGCAAATACGATGCTGATGCTTTTTGTTTTATATGTGGTCAATTTATTAAAGTTCGAGACGTGAAATATGAACTAAAGACATCTCACGTTCTCTGTGAAGCCTATGAAGCATATTTTGACTGTCCTGTACGGAATCAAGATAAGCCATGGGCTCCACATGTTGCTTGTAGTTATTGTAAAAGGTGTTTGGAAGGTAAGCAATTTTTATTTAATCAAGCGATGAATCCAAAATAATAGACATATTAATTTTTATTTTTATATTTTTAGGTTGGTATCGAGGTGAGAAAAGGTCTATGAAATTTGCAATACCAAGGATTTGGCGAGAACCAAAAGACCATATTACTGACTGCTACTTTTGTATGGTGAATCCGAGTAAAAGACGTAGAGGTAAAAATGCAAAACCTATTGAATATCCTGACCTCGAATCTTCTTCTGCTCCAATTGCTCACGACCTGACACGACCAGTACCTGAGCCACCAAAAAATTTTTCGCAGAAAAGTAGCTCATCTTTTAGTTCTTATAAAAGTAATTCCGATAAGGAGTTTTTGCCTACACCTGAACAACCAAAACACTATCTCATTACTTCAGAAGATTTTAACGATCTAATTAGAGATTTAAATTTGCCAAAAAATAAAGCAGAGCTTCTAGGCTCTCGGTTAAAACAGTGGAATTTGATTGATGATGTTAAGATCACGGATCAGCGGACTAGGCATGAAATGTTTGCAACGTTTTTCACGAAGGAGGATGGACTTTGTTTTTGTAATGACATTAAAGGTATGTTTGAAGCAATTGGCATACCCTGTGTCCCTAGCGAATGGCGTTTATTCATTGACAGCTCTACAAAAAGTTTAAAAGCAGTTCTATTACACAACGGAAATAAATTTCCGTCTCTTCCAATTGCTCACTCAGTACATCTTAAAGAAAATTATGAAAGTGTCAAAATTTTGCTTGAATCTGTAAAGTATCGTGAGTATAACTGGGAGCTGATTGGAGATTTTAAAATGGTGGGATTTTTAATGGGGCTACAGGGTGGATATACAAAGTATCCGTGTTATTTGTGCTTGTGGGATAGCAGAGCGGATTCTAAACACTATATTCAACGGTCATGGCCTGTAAGAACAGAATTGTGTGTCGGAAAACAGAACGTCAAATTTGAGCCGATTGTTGAAGCGGAAAAAGTGTTAATGCCGCCTTTGCACATTAAGTTAGGGTTGATGAAACGATTTGTTAAAAAACTGGATGAAACTTCAGAAGCTTTTGGATACTTAAAAAAATTTTTTCCGAAGTTATCGGAAGCAAAGGTTAAAGCTGGGGATTTTGTTGGTCCGCAAATAAGACAGATTTTCGCCGATGAAAAATTTCCAACGTTGCTGAATCGTACTCAAAAAGCAAGTTGGAACAGTTTTAAAGCAGTAGTTTCTGGATTTTTAGGAAATAATAAAGCTGAAAACTACGAAAACTTGGTTGAGGATATGCTTACAAATTTTAAGGCCATGGGCTGCAGGATGTCATTAAAAGTACATATGCTGCATGCTCATTTGGATAAATTTAAAAACAATATGGGAGCCTATTCCGAAGAGCAAGGAGAACGTTTCCATCAGGACATCATGAATTTTGAACAACGCTATCAAGGCCAATACAATGAAAACATGATGGGCGACTATATTTGGGGTTTATTGAGAGAAAGTAGCTATGAACATAGAAGAAAAAGTAAAGTGTGCACTTTTAAGTTATTTTCCACTTTTCTGTAAGCTAATTTGATAGTAAAACTTAATAAAAATAATAAACATTTTTATTTCAATAGTTTTATTTTCAATCAAAAATTAAAATCCGAGATTTTTAAAAATTTCGTTCAATTAGACTTCTAAGCACAAAAGCAAAGTTTTTCATGCCATATATTTTTTTTCCGTCTTATTACGACCTAAACTACCGAAATTTAATGCTTTGCAATCAAAATCAAATTTCATGTTGACCCGTGTTATCTTTATTTCGTGGCGCCACTCATTCAACTTAAATCTTCATTAGTTCCCATTTGTTTTCAATGGGACTAAGATGTGGTGAAGCTGTTGGCCATGAAATTGTTTTCACTTGATGTTCTTGCCTCCAAGCTTGAGTATAGGCCGAAGTATGGCATCTTGCATTATCCTGCTGAAAAGCCACCCCTCTGGATATAAAGCATGCGCCGTTTCAAGGAGAAAATCGTTTAGAATGATTTTCACTATTAATGGTACAATCAACTATACAGAGAGGCGTAGCACCAGGCTGAGATATTGCTCCCCAAATCATTATTTTGTGCGGAAATTTAGAAACTTCAACGGTAATAGGTTGTTTTGATAGGATTTAAGTGATTTCCACCAAGTTGGAAACACTTTTAATTGGATATAAAGAAGTTATTAAAATTATCATCTTGAAAACGTTGACAAAACTCTATCCTTCGTTCCTTTTGTAAAGATGTCATTATAGGGATTTTTTGTTTTCCTTGATATGTAGCCTTGTCTTCTCAGTAACATACGGACGGTTTCTGGACATACTTTTATATTTCGTTGATTTCTAAATCTGGTAGCCAAATTGCGAAACCCCTGGTGCGGATTGTGTCGTCATAAGGCCAATAAATCGTTTAAATTGTTTCCATTAATCTTACGCGGTCTTCATGAAACTATGCCTCAAATCCATGCCATTTTTATCCTCTTTATTGTCTCATATACAACACTTTTTCCCAGTTCAGTCAATTGTACTAATTTTTTAACATAAAATAAATGGAGGTTTATACTTGATAAAAGGTATTTAAAATTATTTAAATATTTTAATATTTACAGATATATTCTGTTAGCCTTTCACATATTTAATTTAAAAAAAATTATATTTAATATTATAACTTCAGGAATTAAGTTAATGTCATATAAGCACTGCTTATATCAAAATAAACATTCATAACAAGACATCCAAATGACCTAACAAAATCCAATAAATATAAATTGTTAACGAAAAACCTATAAATTAAATATTTTGAGTAGACAAAATTTTTTTTCTGCTCATCCATCTTATGAAAACAGAGATCTTTCAAAAATGTTCAACTTAATCTTAAGAATTCCATCATAAAACTCACTTAAACTATTCAATATTATTGGATATCTAACTAAGTTACTTTTTAGAAAATCTCAAGATATGTGAAAACATTACTAAAAAACAAGTTTCAAGAGAGAATTTGCTCGTTAGTACTCAATCATATTCAATAAAATATAACATCAATCAACAAAAAATATATTTACTTACCTTTAACAATTCAGAAAGCATGTTGGCAAATGAATACTGAACATTTAAATGGAGTCCAATGTTGACTCAAAATAAATAGTTTTATGGTTTACCATTGATCTTAAAGATGAAAGGCAATTTAATAGCCTCTGTTATAGTAGAAGGACCATCTGTATAAAGAATGTTAAGGAAACCAAATAATTATATATTATGAATAAAATGAAATGAATGGAGGTTTATACTTGATAGAAAATATATAAAATTTTTTAAATATTTTAATATTTACAGATATATTCTGGTAGCCTTCTACATATTTAATTTCAAAAAATTATATTTAATATTATAACTTCAGGAATTAAATTGAATTAGTCTCCTTAACATTCTTTATACAAATAGTCCTTGTGCTATAACAGAGGCCGTTAAATTGCCTTATTTATTTGAGTTAACATTTCACTCCATTCAAATTTTCAGTATTCGTTTACCAGAAGCTTTCTGAATTTTTGAAAGGTGAGAAAATATTTTTGTTGATTGATGTTATATTTTATTGAATATGAATATAATTCAGTACTGACGAAGCAAAGTCTCTCTTAAAACTTGTTTTTTAGTAATGTTTTTACATATCTTGAGATTTTATACAAAGTAACTTAGTTAGATATCGAATAATATTGAATATTCTAAGTAAGATAGTTTTATGATGAAATTCTTAAGATTATGTAAAACATTTTTGAAAGATATCTGTTTTCATAAGATTGATGAGCAGAAATAAAATTTTGTCTACTCAAAATATTTAATTTATAGAATTTTGGTTAACAATTTCTATTTATTGGATTTTGTTATATCATTTGGATGTCTTATAATGAATGTTTATTTTATGTCGTTTGATATAAGTGGTAGTTACATGACATTAATTTAATTTAATTCCTGAAGTTATAATTATTAAATATAATTTTTTGAAATTAAATATGTTGGAGCGTAGTATTAAAATATTTTGAATAATATTATATACCTTCTATCAAGTATAAACCTATATTTATTTTATTTTATTCTTGAACATTTTTTGAAATTTATTTAAAAAAATGTCTCAGAAGCACTTTTTCTTTTTAAGTAGGTATATATTATAAAATTAACACTCATTATACAGCATAAAGAGAAGATAAAAGTATTCAAAGAAAATATAGAATATTGATCGATCTTACTCAACAAACATTTAGTGAAGGCAGCACCGATAAGCTTCAGTCTTCTTTCATACCAGCATAATGAAAACAAATCAGCTGAAAATATCTATGATACTTACACGACCACGTGTTATTTTCAATCTAAGATAAAAAAACAAATGGTTTCTTAACGTTGACCATTCTTATTCTATGTCCGTTCAGAGAAAATACACAAAGGTTGTATAAAGTATTTTTCAAAACCCAGTTATATCTCAGAAAATACTGTGTGTATGAGTAAAAAAACAATTTCTATTTATTATAAATAGGATTAAATAATGAAAATTTGGATATTTTACTTGATAGAAGGTTTTTTCAATATCTTAAATATCAAACTGTTATACCTCGTTAAAAATTTTAACTTAATAAAATTTCTTGAACATTTTTTGAAATTGAATTGAAAAAATGTTTCATTTTAGTAGATATATAGAATTAACACTCATTATACAGCATCAAAAGAAGATATCCAAAGAAAATATTCAATGTTGATCGAACTCACACAACAAACATTTAGTGAAGACAGCACGGATAAACTTCAGTACCCTTCATACCACCATAATGAAAGCAAATAAAAAATATTTATCATGCTTACACGACTACGTGTTATTTTCAAACTAAGATAAAACAAATGGTTTCTTGATGGTATTCCATGTTCGTGCAGAGAAAGGTTGTATAAAGTATTTTTCAGGACCCAGTTATATCCCAGAAAATACTGTGTGTATAATTGAAAAAACAAATTGTAATTATTATATACAGAATAAAATAATAATGAAGTGAAAGTAATCTCTGGTACTTCTGTAGAAAAATACAATTTCTGTATTCAAACCAAACTGTATATATATTAAATAAAATAATAACGATTATTTTCATAATTTATTAATTTAATGACAATGGTGACTTTTTCAAGTTTATATTTTGAGCTGATTGTTAAAATTACATCTTCACTTCTTATTATATATAGCTTGAAAACTTGAAAAAGAGCAGGTAAAACTAACTGATAATTTTCGGATTAGGTGGATTTTTTACTTGTCTTGAGGTTTTTCCAATATCAAATATCAAACAGAGTAATTCTGCTATACCTCGCTACAAATTTTAATTTCATTAAATTTCTTGAAAACTTTTTAGAATTAAATCAAATAAATTTGAATTACTCCGGTTGATATTTAAGGTACTAACGTGTTAACTCTGAGGATTTGAAATCGATGGTAAAAACAAAACGAAATATTTTTTATTGGCGGTGTTTATTATAAAATAGTGAATTTTTGTGAAGAATTTGCATCGTTTTTCTATGGGAATCGAGAAAGAAACATCATGAATCAACATGCGCCAACAAAATAGCGGTCAATTCCAATAAATTGATGCGACGACGCAGCCCTTGATAACCATGACAACCAATCGTAGTCCCTGCTTTTACAATTAATTATTTAGTAATGAAACTTGGAAAATAACCAGTTGGTCAGGTAGAGCCCTTCAAATTAGACGCGATTATCACTTATTCTTGTGATTTTTTCATACATGCCACCCCGGTCGAAATTACAAACTGTTATTTTCACAAAAAATATTTTGTGTACGATTGTTTTCTGATATATCAGGTGTGCTCTGGAAAGTGGACATTCAACAATTTTTGGTCTGAATCTCGATGAATAAACCGCAAACCACGACGCGGCACCCGCGTCTCTGTCTACATCCATATGACTTAAGGACCCTTCCTAACCACAAATAGATTTTGGAATATGGGAATCTGCTTGGACACTGGTAAGACTATAGATATATATATATCAAAAATTTAAACGAATCTGTCCTTATTTGATGTAAATTCCGTTTAATTAAATAAAATAATAACTATTATTTCCACAATTTATTAATTTACTCACACTTTTGGAAGCTATAGAAATTAGTACATATAAGAACCTTAAAATTCTTCTCAACGACCAAATATTGAATATTTTTACTTAATGTGGTATTTCTGATAATTGGTCCCAATATATATATATTTTTAAAATTTATTTGTATGCGTTTTTCGCATATTTTTCTTTATGGGTATTTTTGTAAATTGCTGGTTTTTTGTATCCCTTTTTGCATATGTTTTTCTTATCTTTATTTCCGAAAATTATCAGTTAGTTTTACCTGCTCTTTTTCAAGTTTTCAAGCTATATATAATAAGAAGTGAAGATGTAATTTTAACAGTCAGCTCAAAATATAAACTTGAAAAAGTCACCATTGTCATTAAATTAATAAATTATGAAAATAATCGTTATCATTTTATTTAATATACATTCTGTCAAGAAAGTACCGGGAATTATCGATTTAAATCTGGCGGGGCAATGAGGCAGGTAAAAATTTTTTTTCCTAGGTTGGTACCACTGTCCTTAATTACTATGCCAAGCTTGAGCGGGATCCGTCAACTAGTGTGTTTGCAACAGCTGATTAAGTCAGTCGATGTCAGAGGGCGTGCCGATTTTTACTATGGGTGATTACGTTGAGCAAAGAATTTGTTTGAAGTTTTGTGTTGCAAATGAATTTTCGTGTGCCGATGCATTGAAAATGTTGCAAAAGGCCTCTGGTGATAATGCTCTGCCGAAAACTCGTGCATATCAGGGGTACAGAGCCTTCAAGGACGATCGTGAAGTGGTCGCCCATCGACGGCTTCGATCGAAGATAACGTCGATAAAATTAAGGAAAGGGTGCTGGAAAACCGTCGTACCAGCTTGAGAGAGATAGCACATGATCTTAAGATATCCCACGAGTCCGCACGTACGATTTTGATTGATATTTTGGGCATGAGAAAGGTGGCCGTACGACTCGTACCGAAAGACCTGAATTTTCTTCAAAAACGTCATCGCGAACAGGTTGCTTCAGACATGCTGGATCGCTGTAATTCCGATTCTACATTCATGGAACGCATAATAACTGGTGATGAGACCTGGGTCTACAAGTATGATATGCAAACAAGCCAGCAATCATCGGAATGGGTGGCAAAAAATGAGCCGAAACCGAAAAAACCACGCCAAAGCCGCTCGAAAATGAAGGTGATGCTCATTGTTTTCTTCGATATCCGTGGCGTGGTGCACTACGAATTCGTTCCAGAGGGTCAGACGGTAAACAAGGAGTATTATCTAGGCGTTATGAAACGTTTGCGTGAGCGTATCCGTAAGAAGCGGCCAAATTTGTGGGCGAACAACTCATGGATTTTGCATGACGATAACGCGCCTTCTCACCGAGCCGAGCTACGATTGTGACTGACTTTCTCGCCAAAACTCAACAAACGTGCTTCAGCAACCACCCTATTCGCTGGATTTGGCTCCCTGCGACTTTTTCCTCTTCCCAAAACTAAAATTGCCCCTTCGTGGCACCCGTTTTGAGTCGATTGAAGCCATGAAACAAAATTCGGCGCGAGAGCTAAAGTCCATCCCGGAAAGCGCCTATAAAAAATGTTTCGATAATTAGAAGTGCCGTTGACATAGATGTATTGGAGCAAATGGAGCCTATTTTGAAGGCGACCCAATAAATTTTGACGATTAAATGTAAAAATGTTGTTTTAATTGAAAATTCCCGGTACTTTCTTGACAGAGTAGTATATTACAGTTTGGTTTGAATACAGAAATTGTATTTTTCTACAGAAGTACCAGAGATTACTTTCACTTCATTTCACTCTACAATGTGGTCTACAAATGCCAGTGGTTTTGAATTTTTTGGGCATTTCTACCATATGTAACCAAATATGCTAAGGACCTGATTTTTAAGAACAGTCGAATAGTCAAAACCGCAAGTTCAAATTTCAAACCTTTTCTGAGCTACAAAGTGAACTTGAATCATGCGTTTTTGAAAACTAAATATTGAATTGAATCAGTCCTTACTTGGTGAAAATCCATATTAAATAATATTTTAAATAAAGTTATTCTGATTTTAACAATTTTTATTTAAAATATTATTTGAAAACTGAAGTTTTTCTGTTTGTGATGATAGAGTTTTAATATCTTAAATATCAAAAAGATTAATTCTATTATACCTCGCCACAAATTTTAATTCAATAAAATTTCTTGAAAACTTTTTAAAATTTAATTAAATTAATTAACACTGTTTGTTTTTTAGTAGACATAAAAAATTAACACTTATTACGGAGCATAAAAAAGAGACTAAAAAATCCAAAGAAAATATAGAATATTGATCGAACTTATTCAACAAACATTAAAATATGACAGCACTGTGTAATGACTGTTGTTAATTCTATATGTCTACATAAAACAAACAGTGTTTCTAAGGCTTTAATTTGATTTCAAAATATTTTTAATAAATTTTATAAGATTAAAATTCACAGCGAGGTACATCAGAGATACTCTGTTTGATATTTAAGATATTGACAAACCCTCTATCAAGTAAAAAATCTCCCATTTTATTATTTTATTTCATATACAATTATTATAATCTGTTTTTTCACCCATACACAAATTTCTTAGGATCCTGAAAAATACTTTATACAATCTCTGTGGATTTTCTCTGGACGAATATAGAATACGAATGGTAATCATTAAGAGACCACTTGTGTTCTATCTTAGTTTGAAAATAACACCTGGTTGTGTTAGTCCATAGATATTTTTTACTGATTTGTTTTACAAAATTTGAATACCAAAACAGATTTAATCTGTTAGCCTCCTATAATTTTAATTAAAAAAAAAATTTATTCGAAAACTTTTAGAATTAAATTAATGTCTAAAACAAGCACCGCTTACATTTAATAGACGTATATAATCAAAACTCAATATATAATGTCAAATGGAATAAATAAACCAACAGATATACGAAAGTCATTAAAATTAATGAATAAATATTTAAAGGAGACAAAATTTTGTTTCTGGTCTTACCTTTAAGAACACCAATTGCCTTTTAAAAACATTTCTTTGAGAAGTCCTTTAAGTGTGTACATATTTTTAAAAGGCAATTGGTGTTCTTAAAGGTAAGACCAGAAAGAAAATTTTGTCTCCTTTAAATATTTATTTATTAATTTTAATGACTTTCGTATATCTGTTGGTTTATTTATTCCATTTGACATTATATATTGAGTTTTGATTATATACGTCTATTAAATGTAAGCGGTGCTTGTTTTAGACATTAATTTAATTCTAAAAGTTTTTTGAATAAAAATTTTTTTGAAATTAAAATTGTAGAAGATAAACATATTTCAATTTGTTTTAATATTCAAATTTTATTTATGAACTGGCTATAGTACCCCATTCGATGAACCTAATTTTTCAATACATTGTCGTTTGTTTGGGAAAAAAATCTCATGAATGGCAACTTCGATTTCGTTTTTCATCAATTGTTTCTGGATGGTTAGCGTAACACTTAGCCTTCACAGATCCCCACTAAAAATAGGTGACAATGAGCTTCATCGCTAAAGATGATTTTTCTTCGACAATGCGATCAATAGCACATTGAACGAAGTGGAAACCTATCGGATGGTCACGAGGCTTTCTTTCTTGCACTAGTTGAACTTTTTAAGCCTTAATAGATTCGTCAAAACACGAATGACAGAAGTGTTGCCAGATTTGAAATAAGCATTACTTCAAAATGCAAACGCTAGATGACCTACTCTTTACATCCAAAATTAAATTTAATTCCGATCGCAGCAGTAGTTTCGGAATTATTGAGGAAACAAGAAAGTTTCAAATGCGAATAACTGCGAAACTATTATAACGATTTTGTCTGTCAACAAGCCCGAACGAGATATTCAGGCTTCAGACTCACTCTGATAGTTTCAAGTATCTAGCTCTTTCCGTTCGAAAATTATACGGACAGACCGCCTTTTTGAGACCATTTTCGGATGAAATTTGAAAATTACAGACATTTGAGCTAAAACTTAGCACGCTGTTCCCCAGAACAAGAGCGGATAAATTAAAAATAATCTGTCTGAAGAAAACAACCCATTGGTAATGACAAATTAATATTCCTTGTTGCACTTCTTTTAAGTGTTACATCATACTCCTACACATATTCTATAGGATTCATGTCCGTGGAATTTGGTGGCCAGTTTGATCTAATGATATTGTCATAATTCAAGGCTTGCTGGACGCTTTTATTCAATGAGGCTTGGAATTATCATCCATAAAGATGAATTGTTCCCCTAATTAATCGCGCGAGGTGATTCTGGGATGGGTGATGTTTTAGGGATACTATTCACCTGTCATTTTTCTTGGTACATGATTCATTTCTGTTCTCCGACTGGACATTATACCTCCCCAAAACATATTTGTCCCGCAGCGGTAGGAAGGAACGTGGTCTCCTGGTACGTTTTTGTTCCATCCAAACTTTATACGGTAACGTCACCAAACTGCCTTTCATCCGTAAAGGGCAAGTTCCCCCATTATGCTAGGAGGGGTGTTCAATGTATTCTCGGTATAGGCATGAAAGAAAACTAAGAAAATTTTGCAAAAATAATATTTTTCAATGTAGTCTCTCAGAACTTCAATACATTTGCTAGATTGAGAAATAAGCTTCTCTAAACCTTGTATAGTGGAGGATCTGTAATGGTCTGGGGAGGGCCGCACAGAGTTGGTTTTTATGAATGGATCTTTAACAGCAGTATTATTATTATTATTTTATAGTGAGCGGGCGTCTGTCCACCCTACAACTGCGTCCGCATGGACTATTGTGGTTAACCCCTCATTAATATTTCCCCGACGAGATTCAGTTTTTGGACAAAACCGATAAATCTTGGTCGGGGGTAATTTTTTCAGTTCGCAATGGGCTATAAAAGCCTGACCAAAGACCTCGAATCTGATGCGACTCACCGCTGGGCACTCTGAGACAATGTGCATGGCTGTTTCAGTGTCCTCAAGACACGGCCTGCATTCATCGTCTTCAGCCAGACTTATTTTGTGCAAATGCGCTTTCAGCCTGCAGTGACCGGTCATAATTCCGATAAGTGTTCTTAGTTTGGCCCTATCTAGACCTAGCGCTAGGTCCGCCATCTTTTTGTTCGAAGCTGCTCCAAGAAACACTTTCGAATGTTTCAGGCCAGAATGGCTCCTCCAGAAAGACTCTAGACTTGAGTTCATTCTGCCTGTTATCGTCCGCTTAGCCACGTCATGTGGTATTCCCAGGAATCGTTTCGATCCTTCCAGAGGCAGCGCAGCTCCAGCAAACGCCAGCCAATCTGTCTCTTCGTCACCCAAATAGTGTCAGTGGCTCGGTATCCAAACAAGAGAGATTCTGTTATACATACCGAGCTTCTTTAAAGCTGTACTCCAGACTGTTTTCGATGTATAACAGCTGGATTCCAGAGCTTTTGGTACTAACTGACTATCAGTAATTTTGATTTTACCTTGGTGGATTTGCCGTTTTATCGAAGTCCTGACCTATCGAACATTTATGGGACCAAACTGGAAAGGTGAGTCAGAATTATTATAATATATAGTTCAATCGCCCAATAATTTACAAGAGCTCCGTGGAGTCCTTCGTCATGAATGGGAGAATATTCCACAAGAGAATATTCGAAGGCTCATCACGAGAATGCGAAGACGTTTGGAAGCTGTAATCAGAGCTAGGGGAGGTCACACCTCATACTGATACTGAAAATTTCACAGTTACGATACTTTTTCTAATTCCGAAGTTTTTGGTCTTTTCAATAAAGGTTTATTTCATACAAATCGAATTCATTTTTCTTTGGCAATTCTCTTTTCCCTACCATATCAGAAATTTCATGATTCTCGTAAAAATTTAAACTAAGAAAGGTATTTGAACAGTAATTATTATTATTATCCTGATACTCCTAGATCTTCTGTGAAGATCCTTCAGAAGCTTTTTCAGCTTGTGCTAGTTAGGAGTTCAGTAAAATGTTCTGGGTAGGCTCTGTTACTGCGATCCTGCCCCACTTTAGGCCACAGTAATGATCAAGTAACCCGTTTTTTCTGCTCGTCAGTGTATTTTGCTATTTCCGAAATATATTTCTTAGGTGTTTTTCTTGTACGTGTTCGACTCATTCGGGTTTTAAGATCAAATAAAGATTCAACATTATTATAGGCTGTGTTTTAAAATAACAAATTTTCAAAATCACGTAGACTGCAGCAGCTAGAGCAAATTTGTTTATTACAATGAATAGTAGCAGAGTGTTGCAAAAACCGATCATTCTACTCGTAAAACCGAGAAACCCAGCAAAACCTAATAAAATGGAACGCTCTGTTCAATTTTTAAACAGACTTTCATTTTTATGTTTCTTGGAAAATAATAACCCATTTTATACAAATTGTTCCACCATGAAATTTATATTATATAGTTCGCTTCGCCGTTGAACTAGTTATTCGATTAGTTTTGTTTCGGAAAATGAACAGGTATTTAGGTAACGATTCTTTCCATCCCTCTGTGTACTTTAGATATGAAAATCCTTTACATATTAATAATTATCGATTGTTGAAATTCGAGTTGACCCATTCTTTCATAATGAACTACTGGCGATTCAGTTAAGAACTTTATCGATTTTTGTTCAAACGAAAAAATTCATTGTCGGTTCTTCAAATAGAATTCATAATAAATGAGTTTCTAGAGATATTCATTAAGGATAAAGATAAAGCAGATATTAGTGGTTTTACTTAATCTGTTGGTTTCAGAACTTTTTTATTGACTATACATTTTATTATACCTCATCTGATATAATTACAGATAGTCCTTCTTTTTACACTTTCGTATCAATGAGCTCATCATTTTATCCAGATGTCTATATATAAGGTCGTTCGAAAAGTAAATTCGTTTTTCCCCGTTTTTTTCAGCTTTTACCGAATAAAACAACAATTAATTTGGAAGTCTACTGTCATGAGCTGGACAAACTGAATGATGCACTTCAACAGAAAGGCCAGAATTAATCAACAGAAAAGGTGTAGTGTTCCACCAAGATAATGCGAGATCTCATACGAGTTTGGTCACTCGTCAAAAGCTTTTACAGCTTGAATGGTATTTACTGTCACACCCATCATATTCTTCATCCTGGCTCCTCCGGATTATTATTTGTTTCGGTCATTGCAAAACTTTTGGGACAGTAAAACCTTTACTTCAAATGAAGAGGTCAAAAATCAGCTAGATCATTTTTTTGCCAGTAAAGACCAAAAATTTTATGAGCGAGGAATCATGTTACTACCATGCCAAAAGATGTTGGAACAGAATGGTCAATATATAATTTAATAAAATATTTTGCATTTTTTAAGACAATAATGGTCTGAAATCCTTATATTGAATCTTGAGGTCGAAAGATTGTGGTGAAATTCAGTTATTTTATAATGTATTAGAAAATGGAGGAAATTGAATATTTTTTTGGAAATAATCAACTTCTTTTTGAAATATTCATTGTACTCTAAGTAATTAAATAGTTTACAGTTCAAGAAAAAAATCCTTTGATTAAAACATGGTTTTCTATAGCAAAGTATTGAAATGTTTATTTATTTAGAAAATATACATTTGGGAATTATGTATGAAACAAAATATCTTCTAAATGGCCTTTGCTTGGCATATGCGTACCGTCTTGACGAAATTTTCAATAACGTTATTGAATACATGTGGTGGTATTTCATTGATACAGCGTCAAATTTCGGTTTTCAATGCTTCGATGGTTTCAGCCTTATTGGCATGAGCCTGTGACTTCAGATAACCCCACAGCCAGATGTCTAAAGATGTTAAATCGTTAAAGCTAGGAGGCCAGTTCTGGTCAGCAAATCGGGAAATGACACGATCAGGAGCAAACTCGTGCATGATCGTCAATGCTTCACGGGCACCGTCCTGCTGAAACCACATGTCATCAAGATCAATAGCTTCCAAATGAGGCAAGAATCTGTGTTATCAGAGCACGATAACGTTCGCCATTCACCGTTACTGCATTACCTTCTTTGTTTTCGAAGAAAAACGGCCCAATTATTCCTCCAGACCATAATACATACCATACAGTGACCCGTTGTGGATGGATTGTTTTCTAATGAATCATTCGTTGATTTTCTTAGCCCCAAATGCGACAGTTTTGCCTATTAACGAAGCCACCGAGGTGAAAAGGGGCCTCTTCACTGAAAATGATTTTGTTTGCAAAATCATTGCTCAAGGGTCCAATTGGTGAATTCTTTTCGCTGCTCATGGTCTACTTGTAGAAGTTGTTGAGTCAGTTGGATTTTGTAGGCATGCAGCTGTAAATCTTTAGTGAGAATTCGCTGAAGAGTGCCTGTTGAAATGTCCAATTCTTGTGCCCGATGGCGAATTGACGTCTATGGCCTTTCTGTCACACTCTCGCCTACTGATGTGATATTTTGTTCTGAACGACCTCTAAGAGCTCGCCTCGTTTATTTCACACCACTAGCCGAACCAGTACTTTCGAATTATTTGATTATTCTTTTCACAGTAGATGAATTAGGCAAATTATTTCGACCTAACATTGGACGAACTTTACGAATAGTGGAAATTAAACTTTCACCATTTTGATAATAATTTTTGACAACCAGGACGTGTTGTTCTACCGTGTAATGCTACATGTTTACTAACTCCCTTCTGTCAACTTTCGATCTATTACGTCATAATCATGTAACATTATGACTGTCAAACATGGCGCGCAATTCAAATCTTGCGCTCTTATTGAAACACCCATTATTCTACATTGAGTTGAATATTTTATAATTTCTGTAGTCGTTTTTGCGTTTTCATATCAATGGAGTAATACACTTTTACATGGTATATACAATGTCATAAAGTGAAAAATTAAGGCTTTTCTATACAAGTATTAGTTTTATATTAATTATGGATATATTTTTGAGGTATCCATATTGTTAAAGTTTTTTAGATTTCAGATATTGATTTTTAATTCTATATCAATATAGTGTCTTAATGGATTAAATAAAATTAAAATTATTATCTCCGCAATTAGCTTCTTGTATCATACACAAAATATCCTCAATATAACGAGAATAATCCGAGAAAACATTTTACAGAACGAGCTGATGGTACAAACGATTTCGAGGAAGATACCTGGACTAGAAATACGCCAAGAAACCCAGAAGATATGTCTACAAATCAACAACCTCTTCATAACGAGAGTGAAGTTGAATTTGAAGTACCCAAAGTGCCTGTAATTTTCGTATTAGGTATGTATCAAATAATTTTTCCTAACTGAATATTACGATGATGCAAATTTTTTACTCAAATGTTTCCCTGCTATTTCTGACAGGCTCACAATCAAATACATATTTGGTTATCCTGAGATAAATCTTGTTATCTTCAAAAAATTGATTGAAATATTGTTCAATTTGAATGTGAGTCAATACTTGATAGAAGTAAAATTTAAATGTCTTTAAATTCAAAATTATATATTCTAACTTTTACAATATATATTGATCTATGTACAAAAATTATCAAAATGATATCCTTATATATAATCAAAAGAAAATAATTTTCAATGTCTCGGAAAAAACTTTTTTACATCCAGACAGAAAACGTATTAATACAGATGTATTAACAAACACTATATAAGTATGTATATTAATATACAGATACAGATACAGATCTGTATATTAATATACAGATGTATATTAATATACAGATACAAGAAAATACACTATAATATACTCATTGCCCCGCCAGATTTAAATCGATAATTCCCGGTACTTTCTTGACAGAATGTATATTGCTCTATATGCAAAAACTATCAAAATGATATCCTTATGTATAATCAATATAAAATATTTTTCAATGTCTCGGAAAAAACCTTTTCACATCCCTACAGGAAACGTATTAATACAAACGTAATAACAAAAACTATATAAGTATGTATATTAACATTCAATATTTGATGAGTTAAATTTTGATTTTATGATATATTTCAATCTGAATTGAATACATTTCTGAAAAGGTCTAGAGAAGGTAATAGCTATCAAATGTTGGAATTCTTGTTCAATTATTTCTGTTTGATCCTTTATTATAAGAATTTTAGATAATTTTGGAATAGTGGATTTTCTTGAATTTGTATGTTAATATACATACTTATAGTTTTTTTAATACATTTGTATTAATACGTTTCATGTCGGGATGTAAAAAGATTTTTTCCGAGACATTGAGAAATATTTTATATTGATTATATATAAGGATATCATTTAGATAGTTTTTGTTTATAGATCAATATATACTGTAGAAGTTAGAATACATAATTCTGAATTTAAAATCATTGAAATATTGTTAATAAAGAGTGGGATATCTAAAGTTTGCATGTTGAAATAGAGGTTATTTCGAGTTTGGCATTACTTCTGTCGTTCGGGTTTCGTCACGAAGTTATTTTAATATTTGACATTATCGAAATGACTAGATTTACGCTTGTCCAGAACCAGAAAATATTAAAACCATTTCCATAGCGGTGAATCTTCTATCCAAACTGTAAGAAATTTACTTGGAAAATTCAATAAAAATGAAATTCCCTCACGACAATTTATGGGCTCATTATTGTGGGCTAGTAAACGAAAGGCCCGAGGTGAGCATTTTCCCAGAAAAATCATCTATAGCGATGAAGCTCATTTTCATCTCGGAGGAAAATTTTTATGGGGATCCGTTAGTGTTATGTTAACCATCCAAGAACAACTAACGCCTTGAACCAAGTCAAGGCTCAACCTTTCTAATAAACTAATAACTTTGAAAAAATATTCATTAGTTTTTTATTTATAGCCGATAAAAAATGCAAATTTTAACTGGCCCACTCCTTATTAAACATCATTCAAGCACGGAAAATATTTGAACAAAATATTGGGCCTGAATGAATGTTTTTTCTATTGATTTTTCATTTTGTTAATGAAAACTTCTATAGAGGATCTGCCATGCTGAATGTGAAAAATTGAAAATTGTTCTTTTTATTTCGATATATTCACAAAATGAGTGATGCTCAACATCAAAAAATATCCTAAAACATTCTTCGATCTCAAATTTTCATATATTGTTGAAGTAACACTTAATTTGTTGTAAAATAAAACTCAATGTGTTTCAAGAATAATTATATCTGAAATAATTGAGCAAATATTGTACTGAAGTTTGTACATATTGTATATAACAATATAATTGCACTTTTGAGTTATGTATATTTTCTTCAAGGTGGCCCAGGAAGCGGAAAAGTTACTCACTGTGATAATTTAATGCAAGAAAATAAAGGAATTACCCATATAAATATGACAGATTTATTACAACAATATGCAATAGGAAACGGTGAGTATTCATATAATATATACGGTGCGGGATCGCATCTTAACGGGGAAAGAAATTTTCTCGTTCGGATGGCTGGCCACCATTTAACCATTGGATCAGAAATTAACAGTGCAGGTGGCGTAAAGACACAGTAAAAAAACCTAATAACAAAGTGAAATGTCTGGAAATCATGAGGGATGATAATGTGAAACTGTAATTCAGGATGGAAATAATGATACTAAAAGCTCATGTATAGAAATGAAAGTTCTCGTGACCACAGCTATGAATATCCAGTTGCTTAATGCTCCGATACTAGAGTTTGAACATTTACTAATTTTGTTGTGAACAAAGGAAAACTACTGCACTTAATACCTTTTGCCTTCCATCCCTAATGTGATAGCAGACAAGATATATTTCAACCCAGCACACATACCCTATTTTACCTACTGTACTAGCAAGCGAAGCATTAAAGAAGACAATATTTATTGGGTTACATTATTCAAGATATAAATTGAATTACCACTACGTAGCGTTTTGAAAATGGGGTAATTGGGTTAGCTTCTAGGATCTACAGGGTTTTTTAAAACTGAATCTTTTTTAACAGAAGGTCAGATTCATCGAAATAAGGCATAAAACCAGAAAATACCCATATTAAAATATCCTGCTACAGTTTCTGTGTTACCGTAAGGCAAATTCAAGCGACATTTTCATTCATTTTAAGAAAACTTAACCCAAAATTCCAGCTCAAGAAAAATATACCAATCTAAACATTAAAAAAATAAAACAAAGATGTAGTTAATGTTTGGAAATGCAAGGCGGTAATTTGTATTTCTTATTGATTAAAATTCATTTGAGAACTTACTTGTTATGACAATTTTCAAATATTCAAGTTAAATATAACAATTCTAACATATTGATGAAGAAAGTTAAAATACCTCCACTCAATATCCTTTGCGATTTAATATTCTTGAGATGGTTGCCCTTACTCTAAACCCATAAATCAAAAGATGTTTCTATTAATCTAGAAGTGTTTTGTCAATTTTGCTCCGACGTTTCAGAGATAAGGTGAAACAATACGTTACAGTTTTCATAAGAACTTCTTTCACTGGAAATAAACTGCTGGTCAAAACTTGAGAATATTGATATCTTCCGAAGATGCATATTTTCCGTATCATCTCGGTAGTTTTTTTTTAATAACATTAACTTATAACGATTATAGAAGCGTCTTCTGGTTAATCATGTAGCAAGTTTTTATCAAGTTTAATCATTTTTTGTCCATGAGTGTCAGAAATGCATATTTTAATGATTTCTTCTTCAGTGTGTATTTCGTTTCCAAAAGGAATAAATGGTTCTACGCAGTTAAAATTCGAATTTTCATTATGGTAAGAGAATTTTTTTTCCGGCGATGCCAACAGATCCCTTGGGATGCTTCAGGCTGGTCGAATACAAGCGCAAGTTGCCAATTTCTTCGATGTTTGTCAAAGTATGATATAACATTTACTGGCACGATAGTCTGCTACTGCAACTGTTTGTCGAAGATTCAGAAAGGGCAGATCATGTGCCAGTAAAAGACCGTTTTTTTAACTCTTATGGTGAGCGGATAGACTCTCAACACTTGCAGAATGGCAAGTCAACGTCTTCGTTGACAGTCCTTAAGCACAGTCAGAAGACGTCTCTATGAAATAAATATAACGTTGAGACGCTTGTTGAAAAGAGTTCTACTCATTTATGAACAAAAGCGTCAAAGATTAAAATGGGCAATGGAGCGAGTACACTTCTTCTTTACGGGCTGTATCCTCCCAGAACATTGGCGATTAGTTGCATGATCTTCACTTTGTCCTCAGTAGACCTGAATAGTGTCGTGGTGCTCACTCCATTCCACTGGTGAAGGTTTTTCAGCCAAGATATCCTTCTTTGACCAGAACCACGCCGTTCCTCTATTTTCCACCGAACAATTATATGGAAACATTCAAATTTAGGGTTTTCCATCACGTGGGAAAAGTAGTACAGCTTTATTCTTTTTGTGATGTTGAGAATCTTTCTTTCTTTGTTCATACTTTGCAGAACTGCTTCATTTGTCACTCTGTCCACCCACAATATCCTCAGCACTCTTCGATAAGCCCATATTTCGAATGCCTCAATCATTTTGCAAATCGTATCAGTAAGGGTCCACGCTTCCCATCATACAGCAATATGCTAAAGACATAGCAACGTGAGTATACTGGCGAGATGAAGGGCGATATCTACTCTTACATATGAAGAAACCACCGCTATGTTCAAGAAGTCCACTCTCAGAGAAGGGATAGACAATTATGGTTTCGAGTGGAGTTTGTTTCGGTGGCAGAACTGACTTATTAGTGCTTCCAAAAATCATGATGTTTTGAACTTACGTTAATGAAGCTATAAACGGAGTAGTCCCATGATTTCACGCAGCTAATAGCGGAAATTCTGTTTTTCTGGACAACAATACAATGCCACACTGATTCCACCAGATGATCACTGCTAGAGGAAACCAGAGTATTCAACATCTAGCATTATTTCCAAGATTTCCTGATCTAAATCCAATTGGGACAAATTAAAAAGAACCCTTGGGCCGGAAACGCTGCAACAGCTCCGAGATCTTTTGCCACAACTTCGGTAACAAATTGAACACGATATTTTCAATAACTTAGTGGAAAGTATGCAAAGATGCCAAGCAGTTATTGATGTTCGTGGAGGTCATATATTATATTGGGGGTGAATAAAAGAATACATTTCAGAAATGATCAGAATTACGGTTATACGTAAAATTTTATATTTTTTAAAATATTTAATATCCTTAACTTTCGACGAGAAGTTTATTTCAATTAGGCAAATATAATACTTTGTCTATATATCTGGGGTTAATGAATGCTTATGTTCTTCAGTATTTTACGTGGTTCAAATTTCATCATTCTTCATCAAGGACAAATTCTAATAATAGTTTGGGGAAAAAGAAAACCATTATTTTTTCGGTAGATGCCTGTAGTGATCGATATCTCGTAAAGTATAGATCAAATAATTTCATATTTATGAAATTTTGCAATAAAAATTAATTTGCTGTTTTTTGCTTGGTCTATTTAGTTGTGAGTTACAGGATGTTAAAGATGAAAGTCAACGAAGAGAAAATTCGGTACGTTTTACAGTTTTCCTTTGATGAAGTCGAACGTATGAATGGTGTTTATGGTCCCGATACTGTTACATCTAATTACATGCAATTTTGGTTTTGTCGATTTCGTTCAGGTATTTGGGATGTTAAAAATGTATCTCGCACAGGCAGGCCCGTCATCGAAAATGTCGATAAAATAACAGAAATAATCGTAGTTGACCGGCATATAAGTAATTGCAGCATCGCCTAGAAGCTAAAGATTGGCCATAAAGCATTTTTGAACCATTTAAGCAAAACTGAATTCAAAAAGATGCTCGATGTTTGGGTGCCACACCAATTAACACCAAAAAACATGATGGATCGAATTTCTATCTGTGAAGCTTTGGCTAAACTGAATAAAATTGACACATTTTTTAAACGTATTGTGACTGAGGTTACATACGAATATATTGTGCGTAAATAATCATGGTCAAAGCAGCTTAAACGGTGGCAAGACAGGACTAACGGCAAGGAATGTTCTACCGTGCATTTAGTGGGACTGGAAAGGAATAATTTATTATAAGTTGCTTCCATATGGCCAAACACTAAATTCGTATCTCTACTGTCAACAACTGGGCCGTTCGAAGCTAGCGATTAACCAGAAACGACCAGAATCGACCAACAGAAGAGGTGTTGTGTTCCATCAGGACAACGCGAGGCCACACACGTATGTAATAACTCGCCAGAAACTCCGGGAACTTGGTTGGGAAGTTTTAATGCATCCACCATATAGTCCAAACCTGGCACCAAGCGATTACCATCTTCTTCTTACATTAGAAGACTTCTTGAGTGATAAGAAATTGGCATCAAGAGATCGGTTACTAAAGTTTTTCGCCAATAAGGACCAATACTTCTATGAGAGAGGCAATATGAAGCTACCTTTAAAATTACAAAAGTAATGATTTTTTCCCAACCTATTATATAAACAAATTTTTTGCTTCCTTTTAAAAGTTATCCAAAGCCTGCCTGCCTAAAGATGTAGAGATAGGATATCAAATTTAAATATTCAACTTCTAAGAATATACGTTCTGTATAAACAGTAACAAGAACTAAAATATATTAATCACAATTTTCAAAAACTCTTTTGTCGCCTTTAAGTACATCCCTTCACTACATAAATAAATCAATACAACTTTCTGTGATTCTAATTTTTTTTATTAGTTGAAATAACTGCAAATTGCACAAAAATTAAAATTCTTTTAATGAAAGCATTACACGCAATATAATGAAATGTTTCCTTACAGATATGCACAAAAATTAAAATTCTTTTAATGAAAGCATTACACTCAATATAATGAATTGTTTCCTTACAGATATGAAAGATTTTGGATTATTATCTAGTAAAACGGTAACGGAAGTACTCATGTTAGAAATGAAAATGGCTATTAAAGCTAAAACATATATCATATCTGGATTTCCAAGGAATATGAGAGATGTGGTAGAATACTCGGAAAAAGTAAGTATTATTTCCACTACCTTAAATTGTTGTTCATATCTTTTCAAGCAGGGTTTCCATAAAATGTTTTATACGTATAAAATATATTACAAATTGAATAGTCAGACTTTCGCTAAGAACTATTGGAAATAAAGACAACGAGAGATTGCGCAAACAAAAATATAGAAATAAAACATAGGCCATGCAAAATAGTTATTCGATAGTTAGTCTGTTAACTTCCTACAAATTTGAATTTCAAAAAAATTCTTATTCAAAAACTTTTAGAATTAAATTAAATAAACGTCTAAGAGCACACTGTGTCAATTTAGTAGACTTATAGAATTAAACACGTATCACTAGTACCAAAGGGAATAAAAGAATTCAAAGAAATATAAATTATCAATTAAATCCACTAAATACTTGAAGAGGATAAAATTTTGTTTCGTTCCTTGCTTTATTAAAACCAAATTTCTTTCCAAACATACAAAACATATCCTCAAGAACTTCTTCTGAAATTTTGTCTCTCCTAAATTGACATAGTGTGCTCTTAGATAGTTATTAAATTCAATTCTTAAAGATACTGAATTGTTTCAACCATTACTATTTGGTAGTTGATCATAATTAAAACAAATTGTAGAAATTACTATGTTTTACTACCAATAAAAATATATTTTACATATTTTCTTGATAAAAAATTCATTTCTCTATCGTACTTTGGTAGCATAAGTCAAAAAGTGGCCAATAGTTTTTCAAAATCAGATGTCAATTTTGCCTTCAAAACGCAAAACAAGTTATCATCGGTATTATTTAACGCAAAGGACCCTACTCCAAACATACACAAATCAGGAGTTTATGAGTTATCTTATTCTACGTGCAGTAATAAATATATAGGACAAACGGACGTTCTTCAAGACGAGGTTCAACGAACATAAAATGAGTTTCATAAAAAATAAACAAAATTCTAATTTTGCCACTCATTATCTAGAAAACGGTCATTTCTTTCCCACAATAGATAATCCTAAAATTTTACATGTAGAATTGGAAGGGAAGAAACTCGATTATCTAGAATCTGTTGAAATTTTCAAATTAATCCACAATAAAAATAATGTAAAAATGATGAATGACTGTACGGAGCTATGTAAATCGAAAATATTTGAGATATTCAAAAAGTAACATCTGTTTAAAACCTTTCTCAACGAACATAAAATTAATTTAATTCTTTAGAAAACAGTAATTCCTTTCGACAAAAGAAAATCTTGAGAAAATTTTACATGTAGATTCAAATGAAAAGAAACTTGATTATTGAAATTTTCAAAATCGTTCACAAAAAAATAATTTAAAAAATAATGAATCACTCTATGGAGCTATGTAAATCCAAATATTTGAGATGTACAACAAAATAACGTAAAAATAATGAATGACTGTATGGAGCTATGTAACCCCAAAAATTATTTGAGATATTTAAATGGGTACCATCTGTTTAACAACCTTCTTTGTCGATTGCCGACATTCCGATATCTGTTAGAAGGCCCCCTCTTTTTTAACCGGGTTTTTATCACGTTCCGCTTGTAAACCTCTGTACCACTATTAGGTGTTTGAATCTATTGAAATATTCAAAATATTTATCATTTTTGTACAAATAACTCTGTACCACTGTTTGGTCTTCAGTTGTCTGATGATGGGATAGTTCATTTCCCGAAACTCGAGTCACAAGAAAATGTGTAAAATATATTTTTATTGGTAGTAAAACATAGTAATTTCTACAATTTGTTTTAATTGATTCTAAAAGTTTTTGAATGAAAATTTTTGAAATTAAAATTTGTGAGAGGTTAACAGAATAAATCTGTATGATAATTAAAAATTTTAAATCATCCTTCTATCAACTAAAAAACCTCTTTTTTTATCTTGTTGTATATATAATAATTATATATTTTGGTTTACACTTATAGCATATTATCATTTGATTTTGAGGGAGTCCATAAAATACCTTGCAAACTGTGAAGTTTCTGTAGCGAACATAGAATACGTAGGATTTTTAAAAGTTCACTTTATTCTAATGTTTGTTCAGATATCTGAATTCAGTTTGTTTGGTAAGATGTATTTTGTTAATTATTTTTATCTTTTAAATGTGAAGTAGGACTGATGAGTTTCCGTTGTAATAATTCTAAATTGCTTTTTGAGATGTTTTGCATGTTTTAGGAATTTTTTTGAAGGAACTTTTTTTGAGCAAGTTGTTTTTGAAGAAGTTCTTGAGGTTAAGGTTTTCACTTTTGGGAAGGAATTTGGTTTCATTAAAACACAAAAGGAACCAAACAAAATTTTGTCCACATTCAAATTGGTTTTTTAAAATTTTGTCCCCTTCAAGTATTTATTTAGTGTATTTAATTGATAATTCATATTTCTTCGAATTCTTTTATTCCCATTGGTACTATGTGATAAGTGTTTAATTCTATATGTTTACTGAATTGACACAGTGTGTTCTTAGACGTTTATTTAATTTAATTCTAAAAGTTTTTGAATAAAAATTTTTGAAATTGAAATTTGTAGGAGGTTAACGGAATAAATCTGTATGATATTAATTTTTTTAAACAATCCTCCTATCAAGTATATAACCTGTTTTTATTATTTTCCTTGGTAGAATTTCCGTGAATTCAGAACACAGATTTTCATGTTTTGTGTTCACCCATTTCCTTTCTACCTCATTAAATCAATGACTGACTTTCTTATCTAGAGCTAGCAGAGTTGGTTAAAAATAGAAAGTTTCAACTTGTTATTATTCACACACTGTTGTATAGAACTTACGTTGTTTTACTTGTGAGAATGCGATAAACTCGAAGATGGAAAAATGGAAAAATGTTCTTGTTCAGTTTAGAAGACTGAAAACGGCCGATCACAATGATGATTTACGCATAGACGCATCTGGGTGCAATCTATACACTACCGAATTATTCCTGTTTATTCTCACATAGACTCTCATCTCGAATGACAGAAAAATATTCTTGTGGAAACGTAATCATTTACAATATATAACTGTAATTATCGACTTAATTTGTGATATCACATTGGACGTGTGATTTTCATTTTGGTTAAAGGCAACCAACTAAGATCTCTAACAGTTGGGTTCTAACTCAACAAGAAGGTACGACAGTACGAATTCAGAGAGATACTTTCGACTATAGATGCTGAAGCTCTTGGAGGAAAATGCAGTGTTGTGAGGGAGCTTCCAACTCTTGATTCGGGAGACGGCGTTTCGTTCGGAGTCTGCGCATCTAAAACTCATCAGACAGGCGTGATGCGCAGCTCTGCCTGTGACACCGGTGACCATTTGCTTCGCTTGGAAGGATGGTCGTCAAACACTGTATGCCTTGCCCTATTTGAACTCGGCAAGGACGGTTAGTCATGAATATTTAGACTGGTCGTGTCCTCTATTGGTACGCCGGTCAAGCTGGACCAGAGCAATGCAGGTTTCTGGACGAGGAGCAAAGATATTGCTCGCTACTATGCTACATAGGCCCGGAACCTGGAAATACCACATGACGTAGCTTAGCGGACAATAACAGGCAGAGTGAACTCAAGACTAGAGTCCTTCTAGCTGAGCCATCCTGACTTACAACATTCAAAGGCTTTCCTTGGAACAGCTTCGAATCAAAATATGGCGAACATAGTCCTAAGTCTGGATAGGGCCAAACTCAGAACACTTGTCGGAGTTATGATAGGTCACTGCAGATTGAAAGCGCATTGACACAAAATCGGCCTGACTGAAGATGATGAATACAGGCTGTGTCTTGAGGACACAGAAACAGCCATGCACATTGTCTCACAGTGCCCAGAGGTGAGCCGCATCAGATTCGAGGTCTCTGGTCAGGTTTTTATAGCCCACTGCCAACTGAAAAAATTACTTCTGAACAAGATTATCGGTTTTATCCAAAAACTGGATCTCGTAGGGGAAACATAAATTAGATGTGAACTACAATAGTCCGTGCAGACGCAGTGGTAGGGTGGACAGACGCCCGCTCTCTATAAATAATAATAATAATAATAGATACTATAAGACAAATAAAGATTCACAAGGACAGCAAGAAACACCCACTAAGCGGAACTGAATCTGCGGAACAGTTTCAATAGCGCATGGATACTACACCTTAATCACCGGATTGTTATTGCTGAGGCATCGGAAGCACTTCACTTACTCTGGGAGGACTTCTTGTTAGACAAGACAGTTACCGGTGACGAGAATAATTAACAGAGGCTGTCCGCAAAAATCGAGCCTTGGACCGACCCCATCATTCTTGGTCATGCAGGGTTAGTTAAGGAATATGAAGTGGACAAATAAACATTCAAGAACAGATGAGGTGAAAGGGCAAGGTATAGACATACTACGCACAGAAAGACTGGGAATCTTCCAAGCTTTTGCAGACGATGAGTTTCTGCTCATACATGGCAATCCAACAGAAGAAATTGAACAAAAGTGAGGATATCTATGGAACAGCAGCAAGCGCTGGAAATGGGGTCAAATGCAACGAGGACAAGACTGAGATAATATTGAAGCTCTCTAAGGAAATGCGGTGTTTTGAGGGACCTTCCACCTCTTGATTCGGGAGACGGCGTTTCGTTCGGAGTCTGCGCATCTGAAACTCATCAGACAGGCGTGATGCGCAGCTCTGCCTGTGACGCCAGCGACCATGTGTTCCGCTTGGAACAGTAGTCGTCAAACTCTGTATGCCTTGCCCTATTTGAACTCAGCGGGACGGTTAGTCATGAATCTTTAGACTGAATCAGGCAAGGACACAGTCCGCCGCTGGACTGGTCGCTGTACCATCTCCAGCAGGGATCTGCGGAACGAAATGAAAGGCTGTCTCGGAATTATGGATAGGGGCAATTAAGGCCTCTAAATGAATGGGTTGGTTCGTTCTTGAAGCAAACCCCCCCAATCACGCCGGGGTTACCAATAAAGCTCTGGTAGGAAATGCGGTGTTGTGAAGGAGCTTACACCTCTTAATTCGGGAGACGGCGTTTTGCTCGGAGTCCGCGCACCTGAAACTCTTCAGACAGGCGTGGTGCGCAGCTCTGCCTGTGACGTCAGTTACCATGTGTTCCGCTTGGAACGGTGGTTGTCAAACGCTGTATGCCTTGCCCTATTTGAACACGGCTGGGACGGTTAGTCATGAATCTTTACACTGGTTGGGTCCTCGATTAATACGCCGGTCAAGCTGCGACAAAGCGAGGTAGGTTTCTGGATGAGGAGCGAATAAGTTGTTTGCTACAATATTATTAGGAGTTAAAATAAGTTCGTGTGATTTTGATAATAGATATCACTACTAGTTTATTGTTCCATTGATTCATCTAGAAACATCTTCATTTAGAAGTGTCGTCATTATGCTTTCTTTTCAGTATCTATCATTTAGCTGAAGTGTAAACAACATATTTTCTATGTGCTCTGAAAATGTCAACTTTTGTACCGAATAAAGTATTTTTGTGGGGAGTTTTACTTCATCACTACAATATGAAGAAAAATGTTGCCGAGTCATAGTATTTTAGTGGATGTTTATATGGTGATCATGCTCTAGCTGAACGAAAATGTCAGAAGTGGTTTGCCTGATTTGAAAATGGTAACTTTGATTCGGAAGACGAAGAACGATCTGAAGCGTCACCAAAGTTTAAGGATGATGAATTAGAGGCAAGGCTCGATAAAGATTCCCTCAAACACAAGAGGTACTCGCAAAAATACTTGAGGTTACTCAATCAGCCATTTGCCATCGTTTACAACCAATGGGAATGATACGAAAGGTAGGAAACTGGGTGCCCTATGAACTGAAGCTAAGAGACGTCGAACGCCGTTTTTACACGTGTGAAAAACTGTTCCTACGGCTAAAAAGAAGAGGTGTTAGCATTAAATTGGTAGTGGCGATGATTTGAAACGTCAAGCTCAACTGTCAAGCCGAATATCCATGGCGAAAAGATCATGCTATAATTTGGTGAGACCAGCTGGGTGTGATGTATTATGAGGTGCTACAATCGAACGAAAGGTTCACAGGAGAGGTTAACCGACTACAATTGATGCATTTGAGCCGCATTTCGGCCACATGTTGCGTCGCACGTTAAAACGTACTTAGAAACGCTCAAATGGGAAGTTTTGCCCTAGTAGAACTTGCTACTAGGAAGTAAAACCCAGACATTGCTCTTTCCTGTTATCATCTTTTCCGATCAATGTAACATAGCTTGGCTGACTAGCACTTCTCCAATTACGATGAAGTCAAAAAATGGATGGATTCATGGATAGCGGTCAAAGCACGACATTTTTTCTCGATTGGATTCCTCAATTGCCAGAAAGATTGAAAAAAGTGGCTAGCGACGGACAATACTTTGAACTTTGAATGTATAACCAATTTTTCACAATAAAGCCTCAATTTTCGAAAAAAACTGCTCGAACTTATTTATACTCCTAATATATGTACATGTAATGGACAGAACGAAGACGCTCGATATATCAAAATGGACTGCACACTGACGCATAGAATTAACGCTATACTAAAATTAAGAATAAACGGTTAGGCAAACGAAACAGACGTAGAAAAAATGAAGGAATGGTCAGAGAAAGCAATAGACAACAGTAAACGAGACACGAAATAACATGACAAGGACAAAAAGCTGCAGCTAATGACCACACTGCAGGATTATAGCTGATGCTGACAGCCGGGAATCTTGCCAACACATCAAGAATCGTATTCCACAGTCAGCATTTTTAAATTTTCATAACCAGAAGAAAAAGAGTAATCAGTGAAAGTTACCCACATATATGGAGTTATTATCGTTCATCAATTATACTTGTCTATATTAGCGATATTCCCATACTGGATAACCTAGGGATGATCACCCAGAAGTTGCAATATGGCGAATAGACTACTCTCCAAAACTCTATACAGGATAATTCTGAAATAAATTATAAAACCAGCACGTCATTCACAAATTATTTTAAAAGCTTACTTCAATGTTTTAATTCACCCTAAACATCGATTAAAGCATTTCAAGCAAGATTCATTCTTATAACTTGCAAAATGGCGAATGCGAAGGTTCATAATATCGGTGTTAGACAACTGGTCGTATGTAATAAAAAATACGACGAATTTTTCTTATAAGGGTATATTCAAATTATTCCTACTATCAAAAGCTACAAATCAAAAGGTTTTCGATTATCCACTCAAGAACATTCGAATAACGCATATTGACTTAAAAATTACATTTTCATTTCAAGATTCAAATGGTGAGTGGAGCGATATTAATTTCGTGGAGACAAAAGATTTTAGAGAGACAAATAGATTATGGTGCCAAATTAGGACAAGTGGTTTTGTCCTTAGCTCGTATGGAATTGAATAATTTTTACAAAAATGTAACACCCGTAGCTGATTATTTCGATCAAAATGGACTTCTGTTAACGGTGAGTGAATTATCATAATAATTAGTTCAGTTGAAGACAATGAAGTTATTTCCAAACACTTATTTATACTTACTTTTTCCAACTTACCCTCAAAAACATTTAAATGAAACTTATTTAAAAAATACCCCTTTACAAAATCATGAATATAATATATTTTTCGAATATCGGTTAACGGAAGAAGAAATCAAATCAACATTAAAACAAACATGTAGTATAATCATACAGAAACATATAAATAAACTAGTATCAATGAACCTCTAAGTAATTTTATTTTTAATAAAATTTCATAAAAAGAATACCGAAGAGACCAGTAGTTTTATACTTTACAGCACCAGTATACAAACTTTCTACATTCCTTAAAATATCATGAAAACTTTCTGTAATATTTTTATTGATAAATTCAAAAATATTGAAATCCCATCTAACTCAAAATTAGTCACCTTGGTTGATGTATATTTATTCCTAAGCGTACAACCTGAAGTTGTTATATTCCTTATAGAATAAGATAATAATTTATTAAAATCTAGATTTCATCAAAATAATTTCAGTTTTAATAGAGAATTGTACAGCAGTATAAAGGGCTTTATTATGGGGAACTCCATTTAGCTGAAATTTTCATGTATAGTTTGGAATATACTATTCATGAAATTAAAAATAAAAATTGAATCATTAACAAGATTGTTTATTAGTACAGATTTGTGGATGACATGATCGTTCGTTTTAAAGTTACCAATAAACAGGTTCATTGTTTTTTCCATTATATAAATTCATTACATAAAAGTATTGTGTTCACAATTGAAGTAAAAAGTAATAACTACTTAAATTATTTGGATTCAACAATAACTAAGTGTCAATAACAAACATAAGATTTTTTCATAAACCTTCTCATACAGATATGAAAATTACTCAAAACTCGTTTCATTCAATTCAACTTAAGTAAGCAGAATATCATAATATGACAGATAGATTATTAAGAATATTAGCGGAAATAAATTATTTTACTTTAAATCATATACGAAGAATTTCCGTCAAGTAGTGACCGAAATAATCAAGAATATTAAGAATTCCTTTATCTTCGAAAAATTTTAAGAATGAGTTGAATTTAATCAAACGAATAGTAACTAACGGTTATTCACCATCAATTTGATTCTCAAAAAACAATATAGAAATGCTATTTACGAAATATACCCGATATTGAAATCCGATTAAATATTCAATTCTCTCTACTATGGTAAACCATCTCTAAAAATAAAGAAGTTCCTCAATAATAGAGACATTAATATAAAAATAAAGCAAAATAAGGGCGTGAAGCTGAAATTGGTAGAAAGTTTAGAAATAAACCGACAAGAAAATTCTGGGAATTCATTGAACAACTAGGCCTATATTGGGTTTATTTTCGTAATGACTTGGTGGTTTTTGTAAAACTTTGTATCTTTTTGACTGCATGGATTATTACTTGACGGACATTCATTTAAATTAAGTAATAAATAAATTATTTCCATAATTTATTAAGATAACGACAATTATTTCGCCAATACTATGGCTTCGCCTATAGTCCAATCAAGAAGATCGTGAAATCGGGTTTTTCGCTAATAGGGCTGAATTTATATGAAAATAATCAGAAAAAAGCGTATAAAACTGTGGGCAAAGTAAAAAAATTTTCAAACCTCGGGAAGGGGTTGAAAAAAATGAAAAACTACCCCAAAATACGATTTTTGGGTTAAATTTCGAAAATATCCAAAAAGTTTCAACTAAAAGTTGTAGAGCATAAAATTTTAGGTCTACCTCTCTCCGACCATTTTTTCCCTAAAACGCATTCTTTTACCCCTAGGATGGTATAAAGGGTTTAAAAAATAAAAATTTAATAAAAAATGTAAAAATTGGACTTTTTGAATTTTTTTTTCATTCTCTTAAAAAAACTATAAACAACAATCGTAGAGAAAAAAATATTTTTTTTTCATCCCTTCTATTAAAACTGAAGAGGTGAAAACGGATTTACCTCAATATTTCACTTAAAACGGGTAATATTTAAAAAACAATTTTTCCAATTGATTTTTAAATTTTTTTTATAAATTTTGATGTAATATTTATATTTGTAGATTTTTACCTGCAGGTAATGAAACCTTTTAAAGACAGGTAATTTATGTATTCGTCATAGAAGGGATGAAAAAAAAAATTTTTTCTCTACGATTGTTGTTTATAGTTTTTTTAAGAGAATGAAAAAAAAATTCAAAAAGTCCAATTTTTACATTTTCTATTAAATTTTTATTTTTTAAACCCTTTATACCGTCCTAGGGGTAATGGAATGCGTTTTAGGGAAAAAATGGTCGGAAAGAGGTAGACCTAAAATTTTATGCTCTACGACTTTTAGTTGAAACTTTTTTTGATATTTTCGAAATTTAACCCAAAAATCGTATTTTGGGGTAGTTTTTCATTTTTTTCACCCCCTTCCCGGGGTTTGAAAATTTTTTTACTTTGCCCACAGTTTTATACGCTTTTTTCTGATTATTTTCATATAAATCCAGCCCTATTAGCGAAAAACCCGATTTCACGATCTTCTTGATTGGACTACTAGTTTACATTTTGAATCCGATGCTCTTTCAGAAAATCTTCTATAACACTGGCCGACAAACAAAATTATTTTGATTGTAACATAAAGCTGAATCACATATTATAGTAGAATGGACGTATCCAAATAAGAAAATGAGAAAAAAACTTGTAACACGTAAAGTTTTCTTGTTACATTCATAGAACCACACATAATGTTACAATATCTGATGTGTATTGAAAAAAATTATTTCAGAATTTTTAACCGTATAGATCAACTTCATTTAGTTTTACACCTACTAAACGTACCTTACATTTAAAGAAATCACAAAGATTAAAATTATTGACCTAAAATACTATTTTTCCTTTTATGATGGAGATTATCTTCTCTCTTCAAAACCCAGCAGTAATCACCCATCATGGCTGGATCCCATCGTTCTTTATAGCGAATTTCCATTGTCCTAATATCCAGGTGGAATCTTTCACCCTGCTCCCAAATTTTGAGAAAAAAATGACAGATGTTAATGACATTCGAGCACCAAGCGATTTGTAGGCATCTAAGAGTTCATTAACTAACTGTTGGTAGTTTGCATCTAAATTGTTGCCCAAAAATCCTCTTACTACACTAACAAATGTTTCTGCCTGGTAAGCTTTTCTGTAAAATTAACGCCGTCCAGCAATTTTCTGATTTGTGGTCCAATAAAAATGCCTTCCTTTAATTTGGCATCACTTAACTTGGGAAAGACTCGTTTCAAGTAGATATTTGAATTCATCACCATCTTTGTTCATAGCCTTCACAAAGTGTTTCATCAGCCCAAGTTTAATGTGAAGAGGAGGCAGAAGGATATTTTTGGGGTCTACAAGAGGCCTAAACTTAAAATTTTGGGATCCCGGTTGAAATACACTTCCATCTGGCCAAATTTTTGTTATATAATGCTGATTTACTGCACGACTGTCCCATAGACAAAGAAAATAGAAATATTTGGTAAATCCTCCCTGTAGTCCCACTAAAATTCCTATAACTTTTAAATCTCCACATATCTGCTATCTATACGTGTTGTAGTTCGTTTATTCAAAAGATTGCGTTTGTTTTCATAACTTTCTCTCATTATTACTGAATAGGCAACTGATATAGAGGGTTTTAAATTTCCATTATGCAATAACCCAGCTTTAAAACTGTATTAAGACGAATCTATAAATAAACGCCACTCAGAGGCGGAATGCTCAATATCAAGTTCCTGCATTAAACCATAAATATCAGTACACACACCCAACGAATTTTCCATACTGTAGAATACAGAAAACGGAGGATTTCTTTTTCTGAAATTCATAATTTCCATTTCGTTGCTTAATAAAATCACTAAAATAATTTGACTCACTTTGAACAATTAATGTGGCTCCCGGAACTGGGATCTGGAGTAAAAGTAGGGTCGGTGCACTGTTCTTCGGAGCAGCCTGATGATACGTTGTCTCCAATATCTTCCTAAACAACATTTTGCGGAACTAAAGTTGCGATCGGCATTGATAAATCTGCATTATGAGGAATAGGTCGTATTGCAGACTGCAAATTTTGGATAGTCGATCTTGTGTTTTATCTTTTTGGAATAACCTTCAGACTTTGTCAGGCAAAAATAGCAATTGTCTAAATAATTAGTGGGTTCTCGCCAGGTATGCTTTTCCTCTTCCCATTCATCCACTGCACCAACGATACGATACGCTACAACTAATACAGAACACATGGGGAGCCCACTGCTTGACTTGATCTCCAATTATAACATCAAAATATTGGAAGAAGGCTTTTTTAAAATTTCCAGAAAATGGCCTGGCTTGTGATTTCGCCATAAATTCTCCACAAATAGAACAAAATTTGTCAGGAGAGATTAAGCAACTGCGGCGCGTCTGTCTCGAAATTTTCGTCCTTAAAACACTTTCTTATCTACACACAGGGAACCACTCAGTTCGAAACTCAGCAGAAGACTGATTTTGAATCTTAATTTTATGTCTAATATTGTAAACAACACATTTAAGATACTATTCCTGTCATAAAATGCATCTATTTTAAACGTCCCCCCATAAAAGTGACTAATGGCTAATGTAAAATGGTCTTTTTGAGCTATTGAAAAGTGGTACGTGCTAGGGATCTAGGAATATTTCTCCTATTATTACAAGGGTATTTCCATCAAAAATAAAGATCTGCTATGTGCTACAAAAATCTTGTCGACCAGTGTAATATTCTGAAATTTTCACTTTCATCATTTTTCTCTATTTTGACAAATGAAGGTTTCGAGAAGGATGGAAAATTGTACTGGAAAATCCCCTACAACAAACCCCTATCTTATTTATTGTAGAAGTGACCCGTATACTCTATATGCCGTCCGTATTCAACAGTCGGTCAAATTCGATTCAGAAATCGCCTGAACAATACCAGTAAAGAGGTCTTTCCAATCGATATATTGATGTTGGGATGTCGTCATGTCAACAAATGTTTTCGACTTCATAGATATAAGAACATAATGACAAATTGATATAAATTATGCAGATATTGACTGAGGCGTATGATCACAAGCGAATTTAAAATTAGATTAGAAGTTCCATTTAGATTCTTCTTCATGAAAGTGATAATTATTATGTGTATAAAAGCTATGATTCATTGGAGAAATATAATATAATATTTAATGAAATATAATATATATAATGTTACCAATTCTACAAAATGGTTTCCTCTTCAAATTAAACTGGCTCTCCCTGTTGTTGTTTGTACCCATCAATAGAAATGACATTGCGATAAATTTTTAAAATGGAAAAACTGATGAGTATTCAAAATTTAATTAAAATATACACGTGATGTTGATTCATATTTTATTCTATTCATATTTTATTCTATTTTATTTTATATAGAATATATAATTATATTTTGGCTTCAATAAATCTCATTATGGAATGTCAATGAATTTAAGTAAACCTTAAAAATAACTCACACTGTTCTTTGATTCTGTTAGAGCACAGAACAATCTTGAATTATAAAGATGATCTATGTCTCGAAACATTATTCATTTACAAGTGGTGAGTTGTTTGAAGTAGGTTAGTTTTTTGATTTTGATATTTTGAATATATTTCAGGACTAAAGACGGAATTGCTTAGAACTATATTTGTTTTTTGAAGATATAGTGCATGCTTTGAGAGATTTCTGAATTTACTTATTCGAATATTTAAATATATTGAATATTTCAAATAAATTATATTCTTTGAGAGGTCCTTTAAGTGTGTTCATGTTTTTAAGATGCAAATGGCGTTCTGAAGGCAAGACCAGAAACAAATTTTGTCTCCTTTAAATATTTATTTATTAATTTTAATGACTTTCGTATATCTTTTGGTTTATTTATTCCATTTGACATTGTATATTGAGTTTAGATTATATACGTCTATTAAATGCAAGCGGTGCTTGTTTTAGACATTAATTTAATTCTAAAAGTTTTTTGAATAAAAATTTTTTAAATTAAAATTGTAGAAGATAAACATATATCAATTTGTTTTAATATTCAAATTTTGTTATATTTCTTCTATCAAGTAAAAGGCCTTTCTATTTTATTTGATTCATATTTATTTTCTCAAAATTGAACACATGACACGTTTTGTTACATTGTAACTTCTTCAACTGCTTTTAAACAACTAAACAAAAATTTAATAACATACAATATTGGAGTGGAGAAAACAGCAAGCTGACCGCTGGTTTCTTTGAAGCATGCGATTATGTTAGCCAACCAATTCAATGTTCTTAAAATGTGATACCAATATGAAAATTTTGTGACTTCTGCAATGTCTTGCATAACATATTAATTATTTACTTTAAGAGAATAATGATAACAAACTAGCAAACAAAATATGGCGGAGGATAAATTATCATTACAGTTTCTGAGTAATTCGCTAAAATAAACGATTTCGTTCAAGTTTGAATTTCAAGGATTGCTGTTGGTTAACATTTCATCAAATCGTCAAAACTGATATTACGAGGGGTGTTCAATGTATTCTCGGTATCGATTTGCTAATAATGTGAGGATTCTAAGTATATCATTTATTGATGACACTATCTGAGGATAATCTGATAATCTGAGGTCAATCATGTCCAAACTTCCGAAGAAGGCTACAGCTGGTGATGTGGGCATTCCATCATATGTCATAAGGGATTACAGTTTCGTGCTTGTTCACCCCCTTATTATATTATTAGTTTAAGTCTGAAAATATGTATCTTCTCTAAGAAATGGAAGAGAGCTCTTGTAGTACCTGTGTATTCAAGAAGGGAGATGGCTCCCAGATTCAAAAATCATAGACCAATTTCGATATGGTCCAGTTTTGCGAAGGTTTATGAGGAGCTGTTATATGGAGATAGGTATTTCAAAGCCAGTTCATATTTTTTCACGCAGCAGCACGGTTTTGTTAGAGCAAGATCTACTGTGACCAACTAAGCCACGATCGCACAGTATATTACTGAATGTTTGGATGATGGAGGTCAGGTTGATGTGATGTATACTGACTTATCACGAGCCTTCGACTATGTCGATCACGATATTCTGCTGAAGAAGATCTCGTCCTTCGGATCATACTTGGAGGATAGAATAAATTGTCTTCTACAATGGTTATAGATCACTTGAGTATGTTCTTTCATGTGGAGTGCCTTAGGGATCTAATTTCGGACCATTGTTTTTTATCATGTATGTAAATGACCTCCTTACTTCTCTTAAATGTCTTGTTTTAGCGTTTGCCGATGACTTGAAGATTTGCTTGAGAATACGCAGTCCTGATGATTTGGTGCTGCTCCAGTCAAGTTTGAAGTATATTCATAGTTGGTGTTTATGCAACAAACTCATGCTGAACATGGAGAAGTGTTTTAAAGTTACATTCAGTAGAAGGTCACATCGGTTGACTTATAGCTATCATATAGCAGACAACTATGTTGCCGATAAAGATCAAATATATGATCTTGGAGTCCTCTTTGATTCTACTTTCAGTTTCATCCCACATGTTGAAGAATTGTGTGCGTCTGCTAGCCGCACTTTGGGCTTTGTGTTGAGGTGTGACAGGGACTTCAGTGATCTGTCAATTTTGAGTAGTTTGTATTTCACGCTGGTCATTAGTAAGTTGGAGTATGCACACTTGATATGGTTTCCTATATACGATTGCCATTTGGTATCACTGGAGCGTATTCACAGGAAGTTTTTCAAGTTTGTATTGTTTAGGTGGACTGGCATGTATTCCGGGCGTGGTACTGATCTATCTTCTATCATGAATGAGATGAGAATATCATTCGTTGCTTGCTAGGCATGAGAATCAGTGTGCAAAGTTCGCTCAGAGACTGTTGACCGAAATGATTGACTCTACTTATCAACTTATCTGCTAACGAAAATAAATTTCAATGTTCCAAGATTGGCAGCGAGGTCTACATCTACTTTTTATTTGAGTACAGCTCGTACTAACTTGTCGAAGCGGACACCGGTGAACTGTATGTGTAAATGTGCTGATTAACTTCTGGTGAATATATTTGGTTAGTTTTGTAAATTATTGATTATTTTATATTGTTATCCATTATTACGTTGTAATATTCCGCATTGTGTGACATTTTACCCTGTAATTAATTGGAATATTCCTGACGAGCAGGGTGAAAGTTTCCACCAAGATATTAGGACGATAGAAATTCGCTATCAAGGAGGATGGGATCCAGCCATGATGGGTTAGCACTTCAGGAATTTGAAGAGGAAGATAATATCCATCATAAAAGGAAAAATATAATTTGATTAGTATTTTAAGCCAATAATTTTAATCTTTGCGTTTTTCTTAAATTTAAGGTACGTTTAGTAGGTGTAAAACTGAATAAAGTCGATATATACGGTTAAAAATTCTGAAATAATTTTTTTTCAATACACATCACATATTGTAACATTATATGTGAATGTAGCACGAAAACCTTACGTGTTACAACTTTTTTCCCTCATTTTCGTATTAAGATACGTTCATTCCACAATAATATGCTATTTATGTTAGAACCAAATAAAAAAATTTTTTATCGTCCAGTGTACGATATGTCGATATGTTAACAATTATTTCGCCTATAAATGTCATTCAGTTACAACTCAATTATTTATGTTTTGAAGATATGATTATAATTTCAATGCTTGATGTAACCAAAATTCTTTAGATCAATGGTGAGCGTCATCCGTCGGAAGTATATAGCGACTTCAAATCGAGCGTTTTTCGAATTTTGGGTCAACAGGATAATCCACCTGTTTTCAGTAATGGAAAGGTTGCTCCTGTACCCGGCGATTTATCTACAGAACTTCCCACAAGGGTAAGAATGTAAATAATTAAGCAATATACCAAATTTTAATTGTGTTATCAAGTGACCAAATAAGTTCGACTGACTTTTTACAGTAAAACATTAATGAAATGTTGAGAAAAAAGAAAGCCATTATTTTGTCGGTAGTTGGATAGAGTTATCAATATCTCGTGAAGTATGGATCAAATAATTTCAGATTTATGCTTGTTGTCAAGGTGAAATTTCACTCTAAATAAATTATTTTGCTGTTTTTTGTTAGCTCCATTTAGTTGTGTATTACAGGATGTTGAAAATAAAAGTTACCAAAGAGAAAATTCAGTAAAATTGCGAAAACGATGGTGGTCAAAATGCGCTGAAGCAGTTCAAACGGTGGCCAAAACAGGACTAACAACTAGGAAGGTTCTTCTGTGCATTTGGTTGGACTGGAAAGGAATAATTTATTATGAGTTGCTTCCATATGGTCAAATGCTGAATTCGTATCTCTACTGTCAAAAACTAGACCATTTTTAGCTAGTGATTGCTTAGAAACGGCCAGAATTGACCAACAGAAGTGTTGTGTTGCATCAGGACAACGCCAGGTCACACACGTCTGTAGTGACTCGCCAGAAACCCTGGGAACTTGGTTGGAAAGTTTTAATGCATCAACCATATAGTCCAGATCTGGGACCGAGCGATTACCATTTTTTACCTGCATTTTAAAGCGCTTTATAAGTGCTAAGAAATTGGTATCAAGAAAATATTGTGAAAATCGGTCACTAAAGCTTTCCGCCAATAAGCACCAAGACTTCCACGAGAGAGGCATTATGAAGCTACCTTGAAAATAGCAACAATTTATAGAACAAAATGCTTCATATTTAACACGAATCGGTTTAATTAAGTCTTGAAATTCATGCAAAAATAGTGTTTTTTTTCCTCAACCTGTTATTTGTTAAGAAACATAATGAAATAATACAATTAATTATTTTAACACTCAATGATCTTTTGCCAAAGAATCACTAACTTCATGAATACATCAACTCGTTTTCATAGCTACATGTGCCTCCTACAGTTGCCAAGAAACTAAAAAGCATTGTTTTCACGGAAAACTAGAATGTAGACGGTATAAAAACTTTTTCCAGATAAGTTGAGAATTGTTGGGCAAACTTGGAGTATGCGATTTGGCGTTGTCTTGTGAAAATACCATTTTTTCGGTTCACTGATTTTGGATAACTGCTTCTTATCTGACTGAAGCTGTTCCCAATACAAATTGCTGATGGATGGTTTGACCGTTCAAAAACTTATACTATTCAAAATGCTCTTCACCAAACACACAATATAATATTGTGTGAATACCTTGAGAATGTGTGATACCAAATCATTGAATCATTAGGCGTGAAACTAAAACTTTGGGTACAAAATCTACTTTTCGTCGCAGGTTAAACAGCGATCAAGTTACCGTAGCGTAAAAAGTTAGACGAACTAAAGCGACTTAAATTGTTTCCATTTAACAATTTTTGTGGAACTCTTTCACAATTGATTGACTTCCACGTATTTTTTAGCCGAATAATGTTTGAAAAATAATTATTTTATGCTTCATATTGGAATTTCATGCAAGTTCTAGCCACGCTGTACTGAAATGTTACTTAATTAAAATTTTTATTGTTAATCATCTTCGATTTTTAAAAGTTTGTTTCATTGATCAACTTGAAATTTTTACTTCTGTGTCGTACAATCACTCTACGGCATCATCTTTATATGAGAGTGTTTTTTTTTAAGTGATAGAACTTTAAATTGAAATAAAACACATTTAAATTTAGATTGAAACCAAATTTTTATTTGAAAGATAATTTTATGAAATTTATGTTTTGAAAATAAATTCCGGCATATGTCCACCACGACTAGCTCTGAGGAACCGCATTCGACCAGACCAATTTTGGATCACTTTTTCGATTAATTCAGGCCTTATTTACTCAATAACACGAGTTATGTTGGCTTCCAAAGCGTCTATTTTTTCTGATTTATTAGCATGAACCAATGACTTGACATAACCCCAAAGAAAATAATCCAGTGGAGTTATGTCCCATGATCTTGGAGGCCAATTAATTGGACCATTTCTCGAAATAATGTTATCACCTAATCTTTCTTCCAATAAATCAATTGTTAAGGTAGCCGCATGAGGTGTAGCACCATCCTGTTGCAACCAAAACACTTCTGGGTCGATACCTTTCAAGTTTTGAAACGAATAATCATTGATTATCGATCTGTAACGAGTACCATTCACTGTAACATTAGCTCCAGTTAAGTTCTTTGTTTTGTTGTTGTTGCATCGAGAAGAGAAAATGTTGTCGGAAATCCATCGATAGTTCGACGAATAAGCTGCTCTGATGGACGATAATGTAAACCATAAATTTCACGAAGTGCTCTATAAGTTTGGCGAATAGAACACTGATTTTGAAAATAAATTTCAATAATTTGTAAACGTTTTTGCGGCGTGATTATTTCCATGATTATTTGTCAATGGAGCTAACACCAATCCAGAATCGAGTGTAAAAATGTTGAAAAATAAAAATCAAGGTAAAATTTCACGCTCATTTTTTTTGACCCCCACAACACCAGAGGAAATTTTGAGGGTTGTATCAGAAATGAGAAATAAAACTTCCCAAGATGTATATGGCTTCTCCGTGAAAATGTTGAAAGAGGTCATCTATTGTCTTGCTGATCCTATCTCTTACCTCATTAACGATTGCTTCCAGCAGGGCTACTTTCCGGAAGAACTGAAGATTGCGAGGGTGATACCGGTCCACAAAAAAGGTAATCAAGAGCTATACGAGAACTATAGGCCAATATCTATCCTGCCAGTTGTCTCAAAAATCTATGAGAATCTCCTCAAAACTAGAATTGTCGCATTCCTAGAAAAAAATTCGTTGCTTGGCAGTTTCCAGCATGGTTTCAGAGAGGGAAAATCTACTACCACAGCTTTGGTCCACATTGTTGAGTACATCATGAAGGCATTGGATGATGCAGATGATGTGATGCTAACCTGCTTGGATCTAAGTCGAGCGTTTGATTGTGTCAACCATGAAAAGCTTCTGCATAAGTTGGAATACATTGGCATAAGAGGGCCAGTTTTGAATCTGTTGGAGTCGTTCCTTAAGGATAGGTACCAAATTGTAGATTTGGAAGGTAAAAGGTCCTCCAAGATGAAAATTACAGCGGTTCCCCAGGGATCTGTGCTCGGGCCTATTCTTTTCCTCCTATATATCGATGACCTGATATATAACGTTGGAGCTGATGATGAAACCCTCTTCGCTGACGATACAACATTTTTGGATAGAGCCAAGGGCAGAAATCTACTCCTAAATAAATCTCATGAAACAGTCAAAGATGCGATAGAATGGTTTAGTTCAAATGACATGAGAGTGAACGAAGAGAAAACTCACGAGTTGATTGTGAGCACAAAACATCAAGAACCAAAAAGTATTTCTCTGCTTGGGGTTTCAATCCCAAGCGGAAATTTAACTTGGCTGAAGCACATAAATGAATTGTGCCATAGACTCTCAACAGTATTATTTTCAATAAGAAGAATAAAGAACTTGCTCACAGAAAAAGAAGCGTTACTTACATATCACGCACATTTCCACAGCAGGATGAGCTACGGCATCATTTTATGGGGTTCATCTTCAGAGGCAGAAAGAGTGTTCCTGAAACAGAAAAAAGCTTTAAGATTAGTAGCGGGAGTAAACCAGGTCACTAGCTGTAGACCACTTTTTAAGAAATACGGAATACTTACTTTAACATGCTGTTATATCCTAGAGTGTTATGTATGTGCACAAAAATCGGGATAATTTCCAGACACACTCGACGATTCACAGTCATGACACCCGGTATAGGAACAACTTTGTTGCCCCAAGACATAGACTGCAGAGAACACAGAACAACCACATATTTAATGGAATGAAAATCTATAACCGACTTCCACAATCCCTAACAACACTGCATTCTACAACATTTAAGCGAAAAGTTAAAGCGATTCTAACTGAATGTGCATTTTATTCAATGGATGAGTTTATGAAGTACCGGTTCTAGTCATCTACTTGCTGTGTTTCAGTTCGTATCTTGGTGTAATAGTTTTTTTTTATTGATTGTTATAGGTTTTAAAGTTTAAATATTTTAGTATGACATATTTACAATTTTTTATTTTATGATGTACATTATCATATATTTCTTTGACAATCCCTGTAAAATTTTGAGGGTAACTAATAAATTCATTTATTTATTTATTATTAATGCTTACTGAACAGAAATGTCAAAACAACATGGCTTCTACCTTCTGTCAAATCACAGTTATCTCTATCGAAAGTTCTATCACTCTAAAAAAAACACCTCATACATTTTCCTCTTGAAGATTGCTTCTTAGTTTATATAATCTTAGAGTAAATCCTCGAAAAACATTCACTAACGTTTTCAACTCTTCATATTATTTGGAATTGAATAACTTCCATGAAAATTAACTGAGAAAATAAAGATTCATACTGGAGAAGATGACAAGAAACGAACAAATAGTTGTTATCAATTAACAACTCCAAACAAAAAACATTTCTATACAAAATCCCCGCGAACATTATTTTTGTGTAATATGCTCAAACAAAAATAAAAGCGATTCAAAGTTTTCAGTTTATCTGACTTTGTTTTTATTGTAATCTATTTAACTCATAGCAATCTTTCGCCTCGATCACACAAGGAAAAGAACCCGAAGCAGTCCAAAATGAGTTGGAGCGACCAAAAACTCAAATAATATCAGTTAATGGTAATAATGCAGAAGCCTATTCAACCCCGGTAAAGAATGGTTGGCCTCCAGTGATCTGGGTGATTGGGGGACCAGGAAGTAATAAAGCCACACTCTGCTCTCAAGCTTCAAGAGATACAGGTCAGTGGCAAAAAGCACCTAGCCCATTGCTAGGTGTTTTTAAAATTCCTAAATAAGAAACAATTTTAACAAAATTTTGTTTCGTCATGACTTCATCAGGTGAGTATAAAATTGCAGAAATGTTTCTTAAGTACTAAACCCTGTTCACAAAAAATATAAAGGGGCAAGTAGAGCATAGAGAGTTGGAGAAAATGGTGTACAATCATCAGGGGGATTTTCAACATGTTATTCAAAAATATTAAGCAGTGGGGATTTGTTTAAGTGGGGTTAATCGTTCAGTAGACTTTGTTTTTTATTATATCTATTGATTTGTAGAGTTTCCAAGGTTAATACTTGATAGAAGGTATATAAAATTATTTAAATATTTTAATATTAGCCTTCTACATATTTAATTACAAAAAATAATATTTAATAATTATAACTTCAGGAATTAAATTAAAGAAATGTCATATAACTACCACTTACTACTCTGTCAAGAAAGTACCGGGAATTTTCAATTAAAACAACATTTTTACATTTAATCGTCAAAGTTTATTGGGTCGCCTTCAAAATAGGCTCCATTTGCTCCAATACATCTATGCCAACGGCACTTCCAATTATCGAAACATTTTTTATAGGCGCTTTCCGGGATGGACTTTAGCTCTCGCGCCGAATTTTGTTTTATGGCTTCAATCGATTCAAAACGGGTGCCACGAAGGGGCAATTTTAGTTTTGGGAAGAGGAAAAAGTCGCAGGGAGCCAAATCCGGCGAATACGGTGGTTGCTGAAGCACGTTTGTTGAGTTTTTGGCGAGAAAGTCAGTCACAATCGTAGCTCGGTGAGAAGGCGCGTTATCGTCATGCAAAATCCATGAGTTGTTCGCCCACAAATTTGGCCGCTTCATACGGATACGCTCACGCAAACGTTTCATAACGCCTAGGTAATACTCCTTGTTTACCGTCTGACCCTCTGGAACGAATTCGTAGTGCACCACGCCACGGATATCGAAGAAAACAATGAGCATCACCTTCATTTTCGAGCGGCTTTGGCGTGGTTTTTTCGGTTTCGGCTCATTTTTTGCCACCCATTCCGATGATTGCTGGCTTGTTTGCATATCGTACTCGTAGACCCAGGTCTCATCACCAGTTATAATGCGTTCCATGAATGTAGAATCGGAATTACAGCGATCCAGCATGTCTGAAGCAACCTGTTCGCGATGACGTTTTTGAAGAAAATTCAGGTCTTTCGGTACGAGTCGTGCGGCCACCTTTCTCATGCCCAAAATATCAATCAGAATCGTACGTGCGGACTCGTGGGATATCTTAAGATCATGTGCTATCTCTCTCAAGCTGGTACGACGGTTTTCCAGCACCCTTTCCTTAATTTTCTCGACGTTATCTTCGATCGAAGCCATCGATGGGCGACCACTTCACGACCGTCCTTGAAGGCTCTGTACCACTGATATGCACGAGTTTTCGATAGAGCATTATCACCAAAGGCCTTTTGCAACATTTTCAATGCATCGGCACACGAAAATTTATTTGCAACACAAAACTTTAAACAAATTCTTTGCTCAACGTAATCACCCATAGTAAAAATCGGCACGCACTCTGACATCGACTGACTTAATCAGCTGATGCAAACACACTAGTTGACAGATCCCGCTCAAGCTTGGCATAGTAATTAAGGACAGTGGTACCAACTTAAGAAAAAAAAATTTTACCTGCCTCATTGCCCCGCCAGATTTAAATCGATAATTCCCGGTACTTTCTTGACAGAATGTATATTGAACGACATATAAAATAAACATTCATTATAAAACATCCAAATGATATAACAAAATCCAATAAATAAAAATTTTTAACCAAAATCCTTTAAATTAAATATTTTGAGTAGACAAAATTTTGTTTCTGCTGATCAATCTTATGAAAACAAATATCTTTCAAAAATGTTTAACATAATCTTAAGAATTTCATCATAAAACTATCTTACTTAGAATATTCAATATTATTGGATATCTAACTAAGCTAATTTCTGTAAAATCTCAAGATAGTAAAAACATTACTGAAAAACAAGTTTTAAGAGAGACTTTGCTTCGTCAGTACTCAATTAATTCATATTCAATAAAATATAACATCAATCAATAACAAATATTTACTCACCTTACAACAATTCAGAAAACTTCTGGTAAATGAATACTGAAAAATTTTAATGGAGTGTAATGTTAACTACAAATAAATAATTCTGTGGTTTACCCTTGATCTAAAAGATTGAAAGGTAATTTAACGGCCTCTTTTATAGCAGAAGGACTATCTGTATAAAGAATGTTAAGGAAACCAAATAATTTTATATTATGAATAAAATAACATAAATAGAGGTTAATACTTGATATAAGGTATATAAAATTATTTAAATATTTTAATATTAGCCTTCTACATATTTAATTCCAAAAAATAATATTTAATAATTATAACTTCAGGAATTAAATTAAATTAATGTCATATAAGTACCACTTATATTAAACGACATATAAAATGAAAATTCATTATAAGACATCCAAATGATATAACGAAATCCAATAAATAAAAGTTGTTAACCAAAATCCTATAAATTAAATATCTTGAGTAGACAAAATTTTGTTTCTGCTGATCAATCTTATGAAAACAAATATCTATTAACAAATATATATTATTTTTTGGAATTAAATATGTAGAAGGCAAATATTAAAATATTTAAATGAGTTTCCAAAGATTAATTAATTCGATGAATTTCATTTTCAAGGTGTAATATTTTGTAGTCGTTATTTAAATCATTTCCTTTTTCCAACAAGTGATTTTCATATGTTGAATTTACTTTTTCAAAGATATAACATTTTTCTGTACCCTAATTCTTGTTAGAGATAAAAGTCCATTTTGTTCTAAATGGCAAATACCACGAGTTAACTTCTAAACACCGAATCCTTGTTTTTGAAATGACGTCTCTGTTGTTTTTATCAAATTTTCTAACGAAATTGTATATTAAAATTCATTTTTTTTTTAATTTAGCAACTCTTTGAAGAAATCCTCAAGAAGAAAACAATTTTAATATACCATTTAAAGCTAATAATACTTTGAGCAATTTAATAAAAGCAAATTATGATATCTTCAAATGCTCATAACTTTTTACCTGAGCCGAGACTGGAAATATGACAGAGAAAAAGTGTTTTATTTGATGAGAGGAATCTGCGATTATAATTAATGTACAACTCAAAAACTTATTCTGTATGATAGTATTGGTAATTGAACGAAAAATTTTAATAAATCCACGTTACTATCTTAACTGTTGGTGCATTTCAGCATTGGAAAATATATTCAATTTATTCATTATAGGTTGGGCTCACGTAAGTTTAGGTAAATTTCTGAGATCAGCTGCCGAACCTCCAGACCAACCAAGAAGCCGAGAAGCCAATAGGATTAGGGAATGCATAACCAGTGGAGAACTGGTTCCTTTAGAATTAGTTATGAAGTATGTTGAAGCAAATCTCTCGATGAATCTCATGGTGCCAGGAATTATTCTCGATGGTTTTCCGAGAGATATGCAACAAGTAACAGAATTCGAGGCCAAAGTAAGTTTCGCACTCGTATAACCAACACATCTGCTGATAAATTTCCGGTTTAATAAAGAACACACAACTTTACCCGTAAAGGGCGATGCAATCATTCCACCGCTTGTCTGACTTTTCGATGCGTTTCTTAGATTATATTAGTTGTGGTCGTTTGGCTCAGTAACTGCCCCTCTGCACTGCGACCAATAAGGTATTTTGTGCGGTACCTTATACTAAGTTTTTTCCAGAAAGGTTATCTCCTTCTCAAAGTTAATTATTTTTCTGGAAGACTTGACTATTTATTGGTCTACGGTTGAGGGTCATCATGCTATCTAGTATAATAAGTCTGCTTTGCATCGGCAGAATATGTGTTCGGTCGTTTCTATTGCCGATTAACATAATCTGCAGATATCAGAGTTTTTTATACCGATTTTGTGTACATAGTATCTTATGACCCAGTGGCCAGTGAAACGACTAGTGAGCATCCTTAACTCGTTCTCTGATAGCGATATGACTAATTATGACTTCAGGTTTACCTACACGAGAGTGCCGATTTGGTGAAGGAGATGTTTGCTCTTCTTTTCGCAAGGGTGTCTGCTTTCTTATTTCCCTCAATGCTCTGGCAAGCTGGTACCCAAACTAACACTATTTTGTTTCCTTTCGTAAGTTATATGAGGGATTTTCACAGCTCCAAATAGTCCTTGAGTAATACCTACTCATTACACAATTTGGTCGGAAAATTAAATCCATCTCTCGATAATCAAGAGATAACACTAACAGCGTTTCTAGATATTGAAGGTGCTTTTATCAATACGCTGCCGGCTTCTCTCGCTGAGGCTATCTCTGCGAGAAGAATCAACCTGATAATTTGTAGATGGATACAGGAAATGCTATGGGCAGAATAATAACGACCTCATACCAGGATGAGCTCTTCGAGTTCAGAAGGGTATTCTATCACCCTTACTGTGGACCCTTCTCGTTGGTGGCCTTCTAGCAATCATTTCGCTAGGGGGAGTCGACGTTCAAGCATTTACTGATGACCTGGCAATCATAGTGAAAGGTAAATCAGAGGTGACGATATCAGCCGTCCTTCGAGAGATACTGGACACTATCGACAAATGGTGTATAAGGTAAGATATGTCTCTCAACCCAAAAAAGGTAGTTACAGTACCATTCATCAAGAAAGGGAAGTTGAATGGCTTTGAACTGTCAACTATCCGTGATGAAACAATACAATTCTCTTATGAGGCAAAATACCCGGGTATAGTCCTGGACAAAACTCTCAGTCCGAATGCACACCTAGACAAAGTGTGTCATAAAGCCAGAATGGGATTCCTGACCTGCAGGCGAATCAGCGGTAAAACCTGGGGTAGGCAGATGTAATGGCTATACACTATGGTTATCAGACCACAGATAATGTATGGCGCTGTAGCATGGTGGAAGAAAGGCCAACAAACGATTGGCCAACATAAGCTCACCCGACTACAAAGACAAGCTTGCCTTGCAATTACACCTATGGCAGCCATGGAGGTCCTACTAAATCTACCACCCCTGCACTACTCGTGCAGAGGGAGGCAGAACAGACCACATACAAATTATATCAACTGGCGATCGACAGGCCCGAGGCAATAGTTATGGGGGATTCAGGACTGCTGGACGAGCTTTTAACGAACAGCACCCTATCGAAGCTCTCGGATCTAATGTCAAAAGTTACGAGCCAAGAACGGAATTTCAATGGAGACGGCTCGAAAACGACGAAGGGAACGGGAGCGGGAGTCTTTGGGAGTAAACCGAGAATCAACATCTTATCGTCAAAACACAATCATATTCCAGGCAGAAATATTTACCGTTGAGACCGCGGCAGATCTGCTGATAAAACGGTAATTCCATCACGGCAAAATCACAATATTAACCGCTAGTAAGTCAGGACAAAAAACTCTGGAATCCAGCTGTTGTACATCGAAAACAGTCTGCAGTTGCCGCACGGCTTTGAACAGGCTCCGTATGTATAACAGACACACTCTTGTTTGGATACCGAGCCACTCAAACTATTTGGTTAACGAATAACGAATAACGATCGGCGGGCATTTGCTGGAGCTGCGCTGCCTCTGGTAGGCCCGGAATCATTCCTGGAAATACCACATAACGTGGCTAAGCGGCCGATAACAGGCAAAATGAACTCGAGTCTAGAGTCTTTCTGGCTGAGCCATTCTGGCATGAAACGTTCGAAGGTGTTTCATGGAACAGCTTTGAACCAAAATATGGCGGACCTAGCACTAAATTTGGATAGGGCCAAACTAAGAACACTTGTTGGAATTATGACAGTTTGCTGAAGGCAGGCTGAAAGCGTATTTGCACAAAATGGGTCTGGCTGAAGACGATGAAAGCAGGGTATGTCTTGAGAACACTGAAACAACCATTCCCACCGTCTCAGAGAGCCCAGCGGTGAGTCGCATCAGATTCGAGGTCTTTGGTCAGACCTTTATAGCCCACTGCTAACTGAAAAAATTACCCCCGACAAGATTATCTATTTCATACAAAAACTGGATCTCGTTGGGGAAATATAAATTAAGGGTGAACCACAATAGTCCGTGCGGACGCAGTGGTAGGGCGACCAGACGCCCGTTAGGACAACCTGAGGATATGCAAATTTTAGTTCCCTTATATTGTTTGGACAGGCTGACTTCGGCCTCTCTATAGTCACAATTACGGTTTGGAGCTTTATTTTTGGTTTCCCAAAAGTAGTGATTCCCTATATTTTGGAACATATATGCCTACACCTGCTTCATACTTCCTTAGAAATCCATCACTCTACCAGATGATATGATTTTTCTATGATAACTTCATACTTTGCGTTAAGGTTATACTGGCACAGAATTTCTCGGTAACAAAAAACACGCAGTGATTTCAAAATCCTCGTATGTACCCTACTGCTTTGGGCGAGATTGAACGGCTGCTGTTCACTCAACTGACTATATTTCTGGTTTAAATGTATATATACATCCTTTGTCACATATCGACGCGAAAAATCTTTTTTTTTTCGGCTTGAACAGCTACAAACAGCGATCGGAATCTTTGACTAGTTGTTTTTCGCCCACTGCTAGTAAACGCGAAAACCACTTCGGAATGAACTTCCTCATAGACAAATTTTCATGCAAAAAAGTCTACACGTTACTTTAATATCTTTATTGTGTCAGCTTTCTCCCGCATCTTCATTTTACGGTTTGCCAAAATGATTCTGTGGACATTTCCGATGTTTTCCGTTGTAATCACTTCTTTTGGGCTACCAGAGCATAATGCAATGTTAATAATGGTGCAGAGTCCGGATATCACTTATCAAACCAAGCTTTCGTTTCAATGATACATCATAAAGCAATGTCTTAGCAACAAATGAAATTTTTTTTCTCGATTGACAATCATAAAAGTTGTTTCACTGAAACAACTGTGACTCTGGAACTAATGGACAGTCATTAGGAAATATTCAAAGCTAACTTTCGAAGGTTAGTACTTCCTAAAAAAACACTAATAATGTACTTGTATATGTATGTCAGACTGAAAACTTATTAGCCGACGTAATAACCAAACTTAATTTAATTCCAATAATCTCCGCCTTATTTCACAATTTGAATCACTTTTAAATATAAAATGTATCCACGAATTCTAAGGATCATTAAATTCGACCCGTATATATTTTCAGTTCAAACAAAAACCCACAATAATACTCTTAGACTGCAGTAAACTTCAGCTGGGTAGAGGACGACTGGATGATAGTGTCACAGCATTCAGAAGAAGACTTGAAATTTTCAGACAATCATCTTTACCGATGTTGAAGACAATGGATCAAATCGGAAGACTCACCATTGTAAGTTATAAATAAATACAACTTAATTTTCCTATAGAATAGTCTTCGTTGTATAACGTGGCAAGAGCCAGCACAGATAGATGTGGCATGTATTAGTACATTTCAAATGCTTCATAATGCCTAGTTGATATACTTTATTAAAGGTTTGACCTGGTGACAAATATTCATAGTACACTACACTACAAGGAAAACAATTCATCCTGATTTTCGATCGACCTTGACGCGGTTATATGATGTGCGCTATTCCGAAGATTGTTGGCGTATTTGCGCGTCGTACTCATAGACCCATGTCTCATCGCCACTCATGATCCAGTTCATGAAGGTTAAATCGGTAGTTGCGTATTGAGTCATCCCTTCGACCACCATCTTTCGATTATCCTTTCGAAGAAAATGCAGCTTCGGCACAAGCCGTGTTGCGACGCGTTTCATGCCCAAAATATCCACAACAATGTGCTGGGGCGTTCGGTACGAGATGTTGGCCTGAATCATTCGAAGGTTTTCCTTGGAACAGCTTCGTACAAAAAGATGGCGATGCTAGGTCTGGATAGGGCCAAACTAAGAACACTTGTCGGAGTTATGATAGGTCACTGCAGACTGAAAGCGCATTTGCACAAAATCGGTGTGACTGAAAGCGCATTTGCACAAAATCGGTCTGACTGAAGACGATGAATGCAGGCTGTGTCTTGAGGACACTGAAACAGCCATGCACATCGTCTCAGAGTGCCCAGCAGTGAATCGCATCAGATTCGAGTTCTTTGGTCAGGCTTTTATATTCCACTGCGAACTGAAAAAATTACCCCTGAACAAGATTATCTGTTTAATCCAAAAACTGGATCTTGTTAGGGAGATATAAATTAGGGGTGAACCACAATAGTCCGTGCGGACGCAGTGGTAGGATGGACAGACACCCGCTCGCCATAAATAATAATAATGGTTACTTTAACAACAGGCAGAAATTAATAGATTTATTTCGCTTGTCATGTAATCTGACGAGGTTTGTTTTACTTAGGACGATATAAATAAGAATGATAACAAACATGGGTGTGCATTGCAAAATTCATATGCCATTAGACCAAGACGATTTCAGCAAAGTTTTAATGTCAACAATGGTGTGATGTCAGTACACGTTATAAATGATCGTTTGAATGCAGGTTCGTATACAATTTTTTGAAATGATGCACTAAATACTGTGTGGGTAGGTTGGTGTATATTCGCTACTTCCTTCGGTATTCTCGAGCTGCTTTTCTGGAGTTTCCATTAGATTAACCATATACAAATACAATATCTGCATACTCCTGATATGACTGAATGCAACACAGCTACGTCTTGCAACAGCGTCATCTAATGCACGAGAATGCATATAGCACATCAAGCTAACTCAAGAATTGAACTGTATTCCTGATTACTTCAAACGTCACAGAGAAAGAAATCTTCCTCATGTTCGAGTAATATGCTATTAAGCCGCTATGTCAACAATAGCATATACTCCTCCTCATATGTCGGAATAATCAATTAATTCATATGAATTTTATATTCTGTAGTTGGAAAAATGGCGATTGAATTCAGACATCATTTGCGTCTATACTCGAATCTTTTCGATTTTATTTTTTGAGCATAATTTTCTCCCATATTTGTGAAAAATTCACTGAAAGTTTCCTTTATCTGCCGTATTCAATAAAAGAATAAAACTACTGTTCTTAATTAACTTTTTCCTCAGGTGGATGGAGATACTGACAATCTTACTGTTCAGGAAGACTTCAGAAATGTGATACGTGGTTTGATCGATCATATTCAACACAACGAAAACGCAGACCAAACCTCGAATGGGCACGCTGGTTTTGTCTCAAACGGCCATGCCAAACATCCGTCCAATGCTCCGGTTGAAACCATAAGTCAAAGGGTCGTCGATGGTGCGTCACATGGCATGACAAACGGTTATGCAAATGGTGTTGTGAAGAGTGTGACTAACGGAGTTACTAATGGTGTATCTAATGGTAAAGCGAATGGTGTTGCCAATGGTTTATCAAACGGTGTAGCCAATGGTTTAGCGAACGGTGTAGCTAATGGCTTAGCCAACGGTGCTAGTAATGGTGTCCACGAAATGAATGGATACGGGCATTTAGCAAATGGAACAAAAAATGTTGCTAAAAAAATAGCAAATGGTGGTTTACCCTCTTATACTAGTTTAGCAAATGAAAAACTTACTACTCATAGTGAAGTTAATTATATGGATGCACATATCTAAAAAAGAAATAAACCTGTGTAGGTATGTAAAGAAAAGATGTTGATGTGATAGTTACAAGCAGACAATTGACTTCTTGTGTACCGAACGGTGACATGAATATTTCCACTTGCAAAACATTAAAAAACATAGTGAATAGATCATTATAATATAGTACCAATAGAAATTTTATAGTTTTGTAGTTTTTTATCGAATTCGGTTTTTAAGGCAGTATTAAGTATACGTATTATACTATTAGTCAAATGATAAATTATATACAAAGTATTCAATACAAACTTCGATTATGTTCAAAAAGGTATTCTATAACATATTTAAAGCAAAAACTTGATAAAATCACATTTTGAAATAAAAAAATATTTATTTCATTTCTCGATTATTATAATGTATAACAAGAATGGAGTATGCGGTTGGCTCTAGGTGTAACATTATAACAATTTTATTTAAAATAATTCACACAGTTTTTTTTTAATAAAAGGTTTCAGCAGTAGGATCTCTGATGGTCTTCATAAAATGGGAATTAATTCTTTAGCAGTAAATAGAAATAACAGCTAAGATTTTGGTGAACAATAAAGAAACCCAACTTTTTCGAATCGGGGATTCATTAAATTAATTGTGATGATTTTAATGCACATATATAGGACAGACTGGGCGATGTTTACAGCATAGAATAAAAGAACATAGGATGTCTATTTTGAAAAACCAAAAATCAACCGGTTTCGCAGAAAATTGTATGGAAAATAATAATTTTTTTTTTAAGAAAGATGTAACTTTACTATATAATGTTAATAAGGGTAAATTGATCGACTCTTTGGAGATTCTTTCAATCAAAAAAGCCGTTCAGAAAAAGGGGGATTCAATAAATTCCCAAAAAGTATTCGGCAACACTCCTATATTAGATGCTGTTATTTCCATGCGCAATAAAAATACACAAATGTCCTAAGTGTAATAAAAAAACGTTTTTCAATTTTTAATTTAGTTCCTTTTTGTACTCCTTTGAAGATGGTCGAAAGACTAAAACACGTGTCAGGATTCTGAATAAATTGTGAAACATAAAGACTGTCTGAATGATTTTAAATAAAATTATTATAATGTCTGGTAAATAGATGAATATATGTACTGTTATAAAAATGTGGTAAAGGTTTTTCTCACAAAAATTTGATGACGTTCTGATATTTTATATCGATTTCTTATAACTTACTACTGATTGTAACACTGAGATACATTTTTTTAATGAAGAATGAAATTATTAATGGTATTAAATTCTCAAAAACAGGATTTCCGTGTCCAATAGGAATACAAGCATTCCTCAATAAATATCCACGAACGAATTTCACGATTTGTTACATGAAATGTGTGGAAAAAGCAGCGTATGACTGTAAAATAAATAATGAATAAGAAATATCTGAAGCCATCAGATTCAGTACAAATCAGAATTTATATACTGATACTGGAGGGGATAAGCAACTCGCAGTTATAAGAATCGATGGGCTTGTACCATATTTTATTATTCAATACAAAATTTCTTTCCCTAAAATGTTCTATTGATATTAATAACTGACATTTATCTTATACAACAATATCTAGTTTTCCTTACCTTATGATGGAACTTAAACTTTAATCCAAACGGCATTAGTGTTTACATAGAAAAACATTTTCCACAATTCAATATACCGATTTATTTTTTTATATCGATTATCATATAGGAAATCTAAATAATTCTCGAAAAATAAAAACATTTTTTCAAGAATTTAGCATTTCAGAAAATATATTCATATAAATTTTTATGCTGAAAATAGATTAAAGTATGAAATCTGTAAGTGAATCAATGTACTCTTTTAACGAACAGTATATTTTGGATATGAATATAAGGTGTTTTCAAGGGTTTATCTTTTCCTAAAAAATATGGGACTCAAAATGCGTGCTCCATACAAAAGTTGGAATATATACGTGATTTTTCTGTTTTGATTGATAACTGAAATTTATTCGAAATGTAGGCATTTGTTGAAATATAATTTTATTCAAAGAGCAATAACTGTTCGATAATAAAGTAATCTTTCAATAAAACCATATAATATAGATTAGTTAACGATTAATCAAAAAAATTTAATTTTGAAGGCATGTGTCGATTCTCATTTTCTTAATAATTTAATGAATTGTGCAGCGAATATTCATGATTAATTATTAAATATCATGAGGTATGTAGTAGTATCGAGGCAGATATTTAAAGGCCAGAAATATATTAAATTAATTTATTTAAAGAATAGAAAATAAAGAATTTCTTGATTCACCTAGCACTTTCCCAATTTTTTTCAATGTCAGATAATCCTTTCATTAATTTTGCACGTTACATTTTACCAGAAATATGAAAAATTATTGCCCTACTAATACAAGGGCGTTATTGTGATAAATTTCAATAGTAGGTTTTTGAATTTGGCTATTTAAGATTCGATATAAGTGAATTTATATTCATTTATTATACTGAGTTCAAGCACATCTTCTGAAATGAGTAGTATTAAAAATCCTGCATAAAAACTCAGAAGCTTTATATTGCATTTTCATTAAATATTATCACATGAGGCATCTTTTAATTTAAAATATTTCACGCCGTTTTAAGCCATTTGGAGGAAAAAATAAATTACCAATAATTCAATTCAAACACGAAATATAGTTCTCTTGTTAGAGCTGTTCCTGAACACTGTAATAGAGTATAATATAACAACGACAATACAGGGTGTTCTCAAAGTTGAATGTTTACACCAAATTTTAATCTTGGTTTGGCGGTGGAATTGACACATTCTGTGAATCGTGGCCGCAGGTTCGCTAGCGTCGACAAATCGAACACAAATTTCCCAGAATCAAATGCGACTGAAAGGGATTCCAGCTATGTTCCTTTGAATGTTTTATTTAGACGATTTTTGTTGAAATTCTTTATTCAGATGAGTTCTACCTTCTGTTAAAAACTTTGTAAACACTTTGTATATCGAAATTGAATTAAATTTATGGATTAATTTGTCAGCGTCACAATATGCAATTAGGTACCTGATCACACCTCAAAGATTAATGAAAGCAATCCATTTTTGTTTCCGTATTTTTGGCCAACACTTTATGAGCATTATAAAAATTTGATTGGCGAGATGGTTGATAATTATTCATAGATATGAGGATCGGTAACGAAAGCGTGCAAATGACCTGGAAAAAAGTTCGACGAGCTCAATAACGAAAGTCAATAAAAACGCAATTTGTTAGAACCTTATTTTGAAAATTTTTTCACGGGGGATTTTTGGATGTATGTTCTATCTCAATGTCTTTTACATTTTGCTATAAATGTTGTCACCTTGAAAACACAATGTATAATTGACTATAGAATCCAATGACCGCACAAGAAATTCAAATAATGGATAATTAAATGTTCACCAATAATTGCATTCTTATTAACTCGAAAAAATTCATTAATTCGAGGAGGGTACGAACCTGAAATTCACATTGAGAATTACAGGAATGAAAAGGATAGAATCCTAGATAGATAAACAAAAACAATAATTTAAGATATATTCATTGCACTGCATGAAATCATTTCGTTCATTTATCAGTTCATAGAAATCTATTTGTATTAGGATTGAAATTCAACGTGCCTATTGTTCTGAGGACCATTCTCATCGTACAAAAATATATTTATTAGTACATATAACTTTTTACAACGTCTTTTAAAGTAGTTTTGTAAGAAATATAGAAGAAATAATATTCATTCATCCCTCAACAGAGTTGCAGGGGCTTTTTTCTAAATAATATAGAAGATACATTATAGAAGCGTACAAAATGGATTTTATATTTTCATTCATCGAATATAATCGAAATATCTAGAAAATAATTTGATAAAAATTCTCTACGTAACGTATGATTCAGACAAAATTATAAAAAAGTAATGTTGGAATTTATCACAGAAATTCTCAGCTGCAGGTATTTAAAAATGTATGTAAAGTTTCTTGCAACAATAAACAAATTAAATGAAAATTGTAATTCCATTTTGTCGATTATTTTTATGAAAAATTTGATATTAATATTGAATCACGTATTTATTTATTCAAATAATATCTATTCTTGGAAAGTCCTAGAAAATTTCATGTTCTGAAACAAATTGTAGACTATTTTTGAGGAATAAAGAAAACTTACTGGAAAGATCTATTAATCTTAAATTCCCCTACTCTCATGTGTCAAAGTTACGAAAATATTCAGACTTTGAGGAATGAATGCTGTATGTGATTTTCAAAGAGCATCGGATTGGAATCTTCAGGATCATTGACTATTGTTACATTCCTGAATACTTTTTGACTTATTTATTTTATCCAATTAAAAACTATATGCAATAAATATTAACACAATATAGGACGGCGTGTCATATGAGACAAAGAAGGTTGAGCTTCCTCAAAAATAATTTATGCTCTAGGACTCTTCTCCATAAAAATAATAGGTTGGGAAAAAAACCATTATTTTTGTGTGAACTTCGAAACGTTATTCAAAATTGCGGATTGTCTGATTTGGGTCGAACATGCACCGTTTTGTTCTATAATTTATTGCTATTGTAAACGTAGTTTCATAATGCTTCTCTCATAGAAGTCTTGGTCCTTATTGGTGAAAAATTTTAGTAATCGATTTTCACAATCTTCTCTGATGCCAATTTCTTATCACTCCGAGGAAAAGATGGTAACTGCTTGGTGCCAGATCCGGACTATATGGTGGATACATTAAAACTTCCCAACCAAGCTCCCAGAGTTTCTGGCGAGTGTGTCCTGGTCTTGTCCAGATTATTATTATTATTATTCATTATTATTTTTATCCTGATACTCCTAGATCTTTTGTGAAGATCCCTCAGAAGCTTTTTTCAGCTTATGCGAGTTAGGAGTTCAGTTGTCTTCTGGGTAGGCTTTGTTAGAGCGATCTTGCGCCACTTTAGGTCACAGCACTGTGAATTTTTGATCCAACATTGAAATGATGGCCGACACCCGTCCAATCAGAAAATTTCTTTTCCACCTGAACTGCCAAGGTGTTGACAGTAGAGACACGAATTTAGTGTTTGGTCATATTATTATTGTTTTATATTGAGCGATCGTCTGTCCACCCTACCACTGCGTCTGCAGGGACTATTGTGGTTCACCCCTTATATTTCCCGACTAGATCCACTTTTTGTATAGAACCGATAATCTTTTTCGGGGGTAATTTTTTCAGTTCGCAGTGGCCTATAAAAGACTGACCAAAGACCTCAAATCTGATGCGACTCACCGCTGGGCACTCTGAGACGATGTGCATGGCTGTTTCAGTGTTCTCAAGCCACAGCCTGAATTCATCGTCTTCAGCCAGACCGATTTTGTGCAAATGCGCTTTCAGCCTGCAGTGGCCTGTCATAATTCCGACAAGTGTTCTTAGTTTGGCCCGATCCAGATTTAGCGCTAGGACCGCCATCTTTTTGCTAGAAGCTATTCCAAGGAACACCTTCGAATGTTTCATGCCAGAACGGCTCAGCCAGAAATACTTTAGTCTTGGGTTCATTCTGCCAGTTATCGTCTGGGCCAACCAGAAGCAGCGCAGCTCCAGCAAACGCCAGCCGATCTGCTTCTTCGTTACCCAAATAGTTTGAGTGCCTCGGTATCCAAACAAGGATCATTCTGTTATACATAACGAGCCTGTTCAAAGCCGTGCAGCAACTCCAGACTGTTTTAGATGTACAACAGCTGGATTCACGAGCTTCAGTACTGACTCAATGAGATGTTGATTTTCGGTTTGCTCTCATAGACTCCCGCTCCTGTTTCGCTAGTCGTTCGCGAACCTCAGCATGCTGGGTCCATTCGTCTCAGCTGGGGACGATTTCATTGAAATGCCGTTCTTGGCTCATGACTTTTGACATTATATCCGAGGGCATCGATAGTTTGCTGTTCATTAAAAGCTCGTCCAGCAGTCCTGAGCCTTCCATCGCTATTGCCTCTGGCCTGTCGATCGCCAGTTGATATAGTTTGTATGTGGTCCCTCTGCGCGAGTAGGTGCAGGGGTGGTAGATTTAATTGGACCTCCATGGCTGCAGTGGATGTGGTGCGAAACGCAAAGCAAGCCTATCCCTGTAGTCGGGTTAGCTTATATTGGCCAATCGTTCGTTGGCCTTTCTTCCACCAGTGCCATACATTATCTGTGATCTGATTACCATCGTGTATAACCAATACATCTGCTTTGGGCTTTAAACCCCAGGTTTTTCCGCAGATTCGTCTTCGGGTCCATAATCTCATTCTGGCTTTATGACACACTTTGTCTAGGTGTGCATTCCAACTGAGAGTTTTGTCCAGGACTATTCGCAGGTATTTTGCCTTCTAAAAGAATTGTATTGTTTCACCACGGCTAATCTGCGGTTCTAAGCCATCCAACTTCCGTTTCTTATTGAATGGTACTGTGACTACCTTTTGTGAGTTGAGAGACGTATCTTTCCTTACACGTCGATAAAGTCCAGTATTTCTTGAAGGACGGCCGATATCGTCACCTCCGATTCACCTTTCACTATGATTGCCAGGTCATCAGTAAATGCTTGAACGTCGACTCCCCACAGCGAAATGATGGCTAGCAGATCATCAACGTGAAGGGTCCACAGAAAGGGTGAGAGAGTATCCCCCTGCGGACCACCTTGAACTCGAAGACCTCATCCTGTTATGAGGTCGTTATTATTCTGCCGCATAGCATTGCCTGTATCCTTTACAAATTAGCGGGTTGATTCCTCTCGCAGAGATAGCCTCGACGAGAGAAGCCGGCACCGTATTGTTAAAAGCACCTTCAATGTCTAGAAACGCTGTTAGTGCTATCTCTCGACTAGAGAATATTTTAATTTTCCGACCAAATTGTGTAATGCAAGTTCTGCCGATTTTTCGGCCTGGTAAGCGTATTGATGAGGGCTAGGAGGACTGTCAATTAGCACCTTTCTCCTGACATGGACATCAATCACCTTTTCCAAACTCTTCTGCAAGAACGATATCAAACTTATTGGTCTGAACGATAAGTGTTCCGGTTCTATTCGTCCCACCTTTGGTATATAGACTTTAGTTAATGTCTAGCTTATAGGGATAACCTTTCAAGCCAGACTTATTCTAAATAATTTTAGCAGATGCGGAATAACACATCCATGCCTAAGGCTAGAAAGATTCCGTCTACTCCCAGAGTTTTGAAAGGTTAGAAGTACCTTATTGCGTCTCTGACCGCTTGTGTCGTGACTATTTTTTTGGATATTCGCTAGTTGCCCATCCCGGGCCAGATTGAATGGTCATGGTTGGATTTGGCGTTTGTATCGTCCAAGGATTGACATCCAGGGAAGTGTTTGTTCGAAAGGAGCTCCAATGTTTCTTTTCTTGTACCAGTGAAACCACCCTGCAATCGTTTGAGCGAACTGATTGTTCTCACTGGCTCTCTTGAAAGGATCTTGTGTATTCTGACAGTTCCAGGGAAATTATTTATACTCTCACAGAACTTGCCTCACAAGTCCATCTTGACCCTCCTAATTCACTTATTATAGATGGTTAGAGCTTCCTTGTATTTGTCTCATTGGCTGGTTGCTTTGGCTCGGTTGAATAATCTTCGAACCTCCTTTATCTGTTGATTCAGGTTGTTGTTTCACCAAAATGAATTTCAGTTATAATGGCGGCTTTGATTTACTCCGCCAGTATCTGCAAGTGATCCTGTATAAATATTTCAGATATACACGTGCTAAGGCTAGCCCGGAGTGTTTCTACATAACCAATCTAGTCTGTTTCCTTAGTATTTCTATAGTATTCTAATGGTTCTTAAACTGAAGAGTATATGCCTATGGTCTGAACATGATGGTTCAGTAGATACCGTCAAACCGGAAATCTTATTGCTAATGAAGTTAGTACTTATAGTCCTTCTGTCTATAAGGGGTAACAAAAATTTCTGATCAATCGCTAGCTTCAAACGTTCCAGTTTTTGACAGTAGAGATACAAATTTAGTGTTTGACCATATGGAAGCAACTCATAATAAATTATTCCTTTTCAGTCCCACCAAAGGCACAGTAGAACCTTCCTAGCCGTTAGTCCTGGTTTTGCCATCGTTTATGCTGCTTCACCGCGCTTTGACCACGATCATTTTCGCACAATATTATCGTATGTGACCCATTTCTCATCCCCAGTTCCGTTAAAGGATTGGATCGATTTCATTCCGTTTGGCTTCGCAGTTGAAAAATCGATCCATATTTTTTTTAGTGTTAATTGGTGTGGCACTCAAACGTCGAGCTTCTTTTTCAAACCAGCTTTTCGCAAATGGTTTAAAACTGTTTCATGGTGGATCTTTAGCTCCTGGGATATACTACGACTAATAACATGCCGATTAATTTCGATTAATTCTGTGATTTTATCGACATTTTCGACGACAGGCCTACCTGTGCTAGGTGCATATTTAACATGAAAAATACCTGAACAAAATGGACGGAACCAGAATTTCACGTAATTAGCTGTTACGATATAGGGACCAAAAACACCTATCACAGTTTTAGCCACTTGCATTTCCGCCTTTATTAAAGAAAAACTGTTAAATGTACCGAATTTTCTCTTTGTTGACTTCCTTAACACCCTGTAACTTACAAATGAATGGACCAAACAAAAAACAACAGAAGAATTTTTTTAGTGTGATAATGTAGAGGTAGAAAAGATAGCTTTGCAAAGGCCACTGGATGGTATCAAAGATGGAGAATCCTAGAGATGCTTCAAATTGTGGGGAAAATACTTGACGAGTGCAACTCATTCAATGGAGTGTACTTTGGGAGTAACTGAAGGAATTTTGCAAGTTGATAAAACCTTTTTTCAGTTGTTTTTTTTTTTTTTGGACCCTCATATTCTCGATCTCACGGTGGTAAGACGAGACGTAAGTAAGCTGGATAAAAACACTACTCCTTCTGAAGCCGTTTGGTACCCTACAGAACCTGAATACTCGTTGCATTCGCTGGAATCATTGGATGGAACATCCAATACGCCTGTGTATGAACCTCTTCTTGAATTAAAACTATATAACTCACAATTATCGTTATAATTTGAAGTATAAGGAGTAGGAATAAGCTCCTGCGCTTTTGGTAACAGATATCGCTACTAGTGATGACAATTGATGCGTTTGAGCCGAACATTGCGAGAAAAATGACCTCAATACGCTAACAGGCACGACATGGTTATTTTGCATCATGACACATGTTGCGTCGCCCATTAAAACGTACTTAGACATTGTTCTTTCCGATTACCATCTTTTCAGATCGATGCAACGTGGCCTGGCTGACCAGCACTTCTCCAATTGAGATGATGTCAAAAAACTGATCGATGGTTAGCGGCCAAAGAGTCGATCTTTTTTCACGATGGGATTCGTCAATTGCCAGATAGATGGGAAAAAGTAGTGGCAAGCGTCGGAAAATACTTTGAACATTGAATGCATAAGCAATTTTTCACAATAATCATTCAATTTACGACAAAAACATCTCACAAACTTATTTATACTCCAAATATGAAAATATAAAAAAAGATTGAATAATTCCTAAAAAGTTTTGATACTTTTGAAACAAATAATTCAACTACTAGGTTGTTCGTGAACTAATTTCGTTTTTTTTTTAAAAATATAAAACTAAAAAATATATATAAAATATAAATAAAAAATATTTTACTAAATTATATATTGGCTATTCTGGCCCAATACTTTTTGCCATCTTTCTGGTAGTGCCATGATTCCACGCCCATAAAAAATTTCGTCTTTGCTGGCAAAAAACTGATCCAGGTGATTTTTGACCTCTTCATTTGAAGTAACGGTGTTACCGTCCAAAATATTTTGCAATGATCGGAACAAATAATAAACCGAAAGCGCCAGATCTGGATAATATGGTGGGTGTAGCAGTGTATCCCATTTAAGGTGTGAAAACTTTTGGCGAGTGACCAAACTTGCATGAGGTCTCGCATTATCTTGGTGGAACACTATACCTTATCTTTTGGTTAATGCTGCCCGTTTCTGTTCAAGTGTATCATTCAGTTTGTCCAGCTTATGACAGAATACTTCCGAAATAATTGTTGTGTTATCCGGTAAAAGCAAAAAAACGATTCCTTTAAAATCCCACCAAACAGACAGTATCACCCTTTTTGATCTCTTGCGTTTGACATTGTTATATACAACTCATTTTCCGTCCCCAGTAATGATGTGCTTCAAAAATGGATCATTTTCGTGACGTTTGAGAAGCGAATCACAAACGTCAACGCGACGACACAAATTTCTCTCCGTGAGAACATGGGGAACCCACATATTGAGATTCCAGATTAAACAAATGTCTTTCAAGTGGTCATAAACAGTTCAATTCGATAAATTTAACCTCTCAGCGATCTCACGTGTTATTATTCACCGATTTCCATCAACTAATGCCTTAACAGTGTCTTTATCAGCTTCACCGGCCTTCTGGAATGTTGTGCTCGACATCAAAATTATCGGATCGAAATTTTGCAAACAAATTCTGACACTGGCGTACTATCAACACATCTTCTCCATACACATCGGTTAATTTCTTTCTGGCTTGAACAGCATTTTTACCTTTTCTATAGTAAAAAAATATGACGAAGATGCTGCTTATTGCTCTCCATATTTGAAAGGTACCCACCAAAAACTACTGCGTAGAATTAATTGAACTTTTTCACACAAAAGCCTTGCTATATCAGCTTTCAAAACATATAATGATTATGCGGCTTAAGTCTGAAGTTTGGTTCGAAAAAATACAGTTAAATCCTCTGTCAGAAAAAAAAACGAAATTACAATATACTTATAACATTCTTTCAAGTATAAACATCACAAAAATGGTTGAATAATTGTTTAAAGTACTAAAAATTTCTTGATATTTCAAATGGTTGCCTTTTCGGAAAGATTCTTCTACTGAATCTCTTATTATTCTATAATATTCTCGATGGGACACTTTTTCACTAACATATCACATGAATATCAAAATAAACCATTACCAGCATGTAAAATGTTACTTTTACCCTGATTGAATTTTTTAAACCAAATAGTTAATGAGCAATAATAATAACTTGAATTTGTAATAATAATAATAACTGTTCATTGATAAGAAGTTATCAACAATGCGCAATATTTTCGCTATTTGTTTACCTTTTTACTCAACGTTATGACTGGCATATTTTCCCTATTTGTTTACTTTTTTACTTAACGTTATGACTTGCATTTTACGTAATTCTATCAATAGGAATAAATGAAATGGTTATATGATCTTGAACTGTACTTTAACTTGACAGATCAATTTCTATGAAAGAGCACTGAAAAGTGGGTCATTCGTTTTATAAGGGAGGAATGAAACGTTCCCCTAACCTATTTCATTGAGTGAATCAATAGAGTGAAAGTGGTTGATATTTTTGAATTGTTGGACAGTATATTTCACATTATCTGCATCTTGAGTTTGATATAATGGGGTTTGAAGAAGTGAGTTGAAAAGTTTAGGATGTGTATTTTGAAGGATTTTCAAAGTAAATTACGGTTGCATTTATTAATGAAGAAGACGTGATGAAACAAAATTTTGTTGGTGAATTTAAAGCAGATACAATTTTTTTCGAATATTTAATAGTAAATTTGTTCTCTCAAATTTGAACTGTAATTTTCGTCTTATATAACCTCAAAACTGAAGTCAATTATGCATATACAAGGTGTACCTAAATTGGAGGTGCAAACAAGGAAGGGAGATTCCTTGAATAATAAAAAAAAAAAAAAGTTCCATAAACATGGAATCACAAACGTTTCGTTTTCGAGATACAGGGTGTTAAAGTTTGAATTTTTCTCGAAGTATCTGCATCTCACAAAATATCCAACTGAAATTTAGCACAGTTATTACAATTTAGAGATTACACCATGTGACATGCCAATTTTGATGGAAAATCTATAGAGTGATATTTTTCTGGATTACTGTCCCCTGTTTTACTCCAGAACTCTTTTCTGGCGAGCCACTGTAAATTTGAAAAATTGTAAAAAGAAGCTTTGTTGCTATACTAAACTTTATGGTCTCCTATAGTTTTGTCGTATCTGCTCCGAAAAAAATTTTGAAACAATCTCTCGAAATCCTCAGAAAAATCCAAATAGTCATAAAAATCCAATTAGTAAGCTGCGGTGAATAAATTCATTATTAGTTTTTATTTACCGTTATGTAGCCATGATTCATAAAAATTCGATAAACCCGTATAATCGTCACAAAAAATGTATTACTACAAAAAAGTAAAACTCCAAAATTAATCATAACAAAAAAACTAAATATCAACAAAGGAACTGAAGTACAGTATTTGTTGAAAATGTTCTGCCCCAACCCTTATACAAGCTTCTGTTCTTCTTCTCATAGTCAATCGATCTCTTTCAAACACTTCCGGAATATTCCTTAGTGTATCAAACGCGTCTATTATAAAATTTCTCAGTTCGTCTACGGTGTTCACTAGTGTTAAGTACCTACTGATTTCAGAAAAAATCACAAAATACATACGAATATTTGGACGAGATAAACGTTCTAACCACGACCTATGTTTTCACTTTTGGCCTTGAAGCTAAGTCACAATACGAATAGAAATAGTATTTGGAACAGAATGTCAAGATATATTTATAGGGGACAGATGATATTCAGTTCGCCGAATTTGCGAAAACTATTTCGTGGGTGAAAAATAAGAGGTTGAGATTTATAAGAAACCTATTATTCAGTAATAAGTGCAAAATAATTTTTGAATTGTTTTGTCTAGGTGTAGTATTCCTACACTTTCTATTTGCGCCATGCAAATAGAGAAAAGATTGCATATTTTGCGTCCCCAAAACGTTCGAGTATCTGTATTTTATGAATAATTCAACAATTCATCTTATGAAGATTTTGTGATCAATTGCGAAAGACAGAGGTTCTGAGACAAAGTGATTTTCAAATATTTTATTCCTCAAAAAATACAAAGAAAATCATAATCTTGTGTAAAAGTATTTTAGCTTGTATGAAATTCTTCAATGAAAGTCATAAGAAATAATAAATAATGAATCAAAAGAATGAATATTTGCAGATATATTTGATAGTCAAATTTATACAGAAGAAATCAATAATTTTTTTTTCGAATAATGAATAATATAAAATCTTCATTTCTGATCTATAAGTGCAACTAGTATCTAGTGGCAATTGATCTCAAAATACTAAACAATTCAGTAAAAAAGCGAATTTTTACTTGATAGAATACTTTTACAATAACTTAACTATCACACAGACTAATTCTGCTAAACTCACTACTTTCAATTTTATAAAAATTCTCAAGAAATGTTTAAATTTAAATCCTTCAGGTATTCATTTAACAATTTTATTTAATATTCTTTTCTTTTTTTTATTCTTTTATTTATTTTTTTTTTTTTTTGATGCTGTGTAATGAGTGTTAATTCTATATGTCTACTAAATTGAAATTGTGTTTTCCAGACATTCATTCAATTTTATTTCTAAAAGTTTTTGGGAAAAAATTTTTAGTGGGGTTAGCAGAATTAATGTGTGCAATATTTAAGATAAACAATTCAGTTCCTGATTGAGCAAAATTTGTTCATAAATTTATGAAAGATCACTGGCATAAAATTTGTTCTCTTCAACATTTCAGTGAATAAAGATTCGACCAAGTTGAAGAATTGAATATCTCCTTTTATTAGGTTTCGGCCTTTACTTGACGAAAATTCAACTTCTGTTTAAAAATAAAGATCAAGAATAATTTTTAATATCCGCCATTTTATATTTTTCTAATAATGAAAAATCTACATTATTTTAGGAATCGTCAAATAAATCTCAAAATACACTCACCTCACTATTTTTGTACACGCAGATAAATGTTTAAGAACATCATTTTGCCGCAATACTACCTGATGAAGTCATGGAATGACGAAATAATTGCAAAATTAAAAAATAGCTGACATAAAAACTTTTTTATTTTCAATTGTAACGAGTTTTTGATATCCGCAAATTTATCTTTAGGAATTGCTTAAAATTTGCATACAGGTGTTCTGTAAAGACCGCGTTAGAGAGGATGAAAAACATCGAAAAATTCTTAACGTTCTCGAGATATTTTTATTCTATAAAAATATTGAGTTATAGCTCCTCTCGGAGGTTTTTCTTTGCTGTATTTTTACATTTTTCCAATTAGTTTATCTAATTTAATATTAAATTTTGAATATCAAAACAGATTTAATCTGTTAGTTTCCTATATTTTCAATTTCAAAAAATTTTATTCAAAAACGTTTAGAATCAAATTAATGTTTCATAAACACAGGTTATATTTAATAGACATATAAAATCAAAACTCATTATATCATATCAAATGAAATAAATAACCCAACAAATATAAATTGTCAATTAAAATTAATAAATAAATTTTTGAAGGAGACAAAATTTTATTTCTGATCTTACAATTATGAAAACTAATTCATTTCAAGAATACAAAACATAATTTTAAGAACTTCTCAAAAAATAATTAATTTGAAATATTTAAATAAGTTACTTCAAAAATACTTCAAAAATACCTCAAAACATGTGTCACATCCTCAAAAAACAATTAGAATTCCGATAATATCTTCATCGGTCCTACTTCATGTTCAAAAAATAAAATCAATTAACAATAAATAACTCACTTCTAAGATCTCATGGTATCCCCGTTTGAGCACAGTAACTTTAAAATCCAAGATATACTATGTTCGTAACAAAAATCACACAAATCTTATAAGGTTATTATGATTTCTATATAATGAGATTTTTTTAAACCTGATAATATTATATATGAAATTACATAATAAGAAGAGTTTTTTTTACTTCATAGAAGGATTATTACAAAATTTGAATATCGAAACAGATTTAATCTGTTAGTCTCCTATAATTTTAATTTCAAAAAATTTTATTAAAAACCTTTTAGAATTGATTTAATGTCTTATAAGCATAGCTTATATTAAATAGACATATTGAATCAAAACTCATTATACAATATCAAAATGAATAAATTACTCAAAAAAAGGTTATGGCTATTTTATCAAAAAGGGAACTTATAAAAATCAAGATAGTGATTACTCAACTAATAGAGTACAAGTACATATTTGATAACATTTTACAAAATGAAACTAGAAAATACAACAAACTGTCACGACAAGTTGAATGCCAGATCCAGCGAATAAAAGTTTTTCAGAAATAAGTATATGTTTTACTACCGAAAAAGCTGTTACGCATTTATGTGACTGCCATTTCGAGGTATTGTTTTGTCTGAAGATGATATATCACTTCGAAACAGCATTAAAAAAATTGTGTAGATATTTGAAATGATTAAAATATGGTAATTTCTAATAAACTTCTCTTAATAATAATTAAATAAAGTCTTCGTATGATTATTCATAACTATTAGTATTATATGATAATGAAAATTCTGCTGGAAATGTTACATTACCTATTTATGATACAAAAATGTTTATAAATGAATAAAAGTAAAAAATTAATATAAAATTGCAGAAGAAAAAAGTACAATCACTTAAAAACTGGGTTTCATTAAACATTGATTGATACGATTCTTTGATTTTATTCAATTCGATGATGTGGTTGAAAATAAACTGATTGAACACAGAATCTAATTGATTTTGACAATCTTGAAACAAAGTTTTTTTTGAAGTGATGTCTAGGAGACCTAATCGCTTCGAAGGTTCACATACTTGTGGCAACAAGTCATGTATTGATAGACCTTGTAGAAAAGTGAGTAGATAATTTCATTATGTCTTCCACCATCGACAAATTTTATCCTATTAAATATATTTAATGAATCTACTGGTTCACATCTTTTTAACTTTTGGTGCGGTTTTACCTGAAGTTAGAAATGACGGAGAAATTAAGATTTCAACTTTATACTAAGATTTCTAAAACAGTTTTTGCACTGATTCTTCGATTTCGTCCGAGACTATTGGAGGGACGTCACTAAAAGTTACTTTTTCTTTTGTTGATGCCGCTTTCTTAATAATGAAGTTTAAATTATGTTATGATCACTGATTTAATTAATAATTTCAATATTTAATCTGTATTTTTTGATATTTCAAATTTGTTTCTGTCAGTTTTGATACAACTTCAAAGTTCTCAAATTACAAAATTTGATAAAAGCGATATAAGCTCAATTAAAAAAGCTTTGTAAACTAGCTGAAATTTTAGTGATTTCTGTGAATCTATTTCGACTCAAACTCAGTATACCAGTTGCAGTGTTTTAGTTTTGTGAACTGACCGCAAAATTTTCACCATTTTTGTAGTGAATTTTAACAATTTCAGTGCGTTGTTGAAGAGTGTATCGTTCCATTTATAGTAATGGCATAGTTTTTACTTGTCAAATGTCAAAAGATGACAGTTTTAAAAGTGACAACTGCCCAGATATCGGGCTATTCAAAATGAAGCCTCTTATTGGAAAATTCTTTGGTATAATATTAAGTGTCTATTGTGTACATATTTAATTGGTGTTTCGATAAACAACTTTATCAAATGAGTTCAATAAGAAATTTTATAAAATTGATATCATTTAAGATAAATACTGAAGTTTTTATTTTCTGTTGTTTAGAAAGTTATTAAATGATGAATAAAGTATAACAGTATAGTACGATATTAGAATATAAAAGCTAATTCTGCACTGAACTAAAATTTCAACATTTTTTAGAGTTTATTAAGAAATAGAATAATCAGAAAGCTTATATTCCGGAAATATTGTTTCCTATTTTTTTATTTTTTCGTTGCAGCTCCTTTCAGGAAAGTGAAAATAATCATAGTATTTATTTATTACATTCAGTGAACTCTAACCGAAAACGAAACCTGGTATAATTATCACCTATTTTTATTATTTTTAAAATAGCTGATACCTAACAGATATTTCGAGAGAATGCTCGAAACTTATGTAATGGTTCCAAATCTTTCTGAACTGCTGTTCGTGAGTGATAAAGTGTTTTAATTCGTGTATATTCAACAAAAGATGTCTACAGCATTCATTACATCATTTCTGGTATGCTCGCATCTTGAGTTATATGTCATACGTAATTAGATTCGAATCTAATCTTTAATTTTTATTACCCCCAGTTTATGTGAAAATCTTTCAAAATATTGAATAAAATATTATCGTTCTATAAATTTTCATAAGCAAATGGCCACACTTGCGTTCATTACTGTCATCCAACACCAAAGCAGAAAATACGACGATAGTCCTCAATTAACACAAGAGGTAGTTATATTCAATATGAATCATATTACATATGAATGATTACTTGAGAACAATGTCTTTTACGGTCATCGGTATTTTTCAAATAATATTTGAAGTAGGTGTTTTACTGAACGAAAAATTATTGATAAAATAAATGAAGTTTGTATTTGATTGATTCGGTCTTGACTTGGTGAAAACTCATCTTAATTAAAAAATACATATTATTTTAATTTCCACAAAAAAGTTTATAATTTAATAATATAATAATTAGAATTAATAACGCATGTCGTGGAGATAAGGTGTATTTACATCGCTCTCTACGAATTGTTGTTTTATTATAGTATTTTGTTACTTTTTAAAAGTGAATTTTATATCAAACCATTCCAAAAGTGTCGGGAAATATTTTTCGCGACTCTGTTTTTGTATTTGAGAAGTTTATCGGCTGATTTCTGTCAACATTCACGATTCCCGTGAGAAATTTCCGCCTTAAGGTGGAGAGACGGCAGTTCACATCTGGAGCGCCCTGATGTTGAATGAGGTGGACTGTACGGGAGCATCATGGTGATATGTAACGTTTGCACCGCAGGCTTGACAAGCAAGACTCCAGGGTTGAAATGTGCAGGTTCTTGCTCATTATTTTACCATGGAAAATGTGTTGGCATGAGTAAGCAGTCTGTGGTGGATCTCCAGCTTCCTGGTGCGTCATGGCTGTGTCCTGAATGCAGATTGGTCGAAAACAAAGGTCGATCGTCCGTTGTGGTTTCTCCTGGTGTGAAAGAGGATATGGATCCACCTACATCGGCGCTCACCTTGAAAATTGTTCAGAAAACCCAAGATGATGCATCAAATTTGAATAAGAAACAGCGGGAAATTATTCATTCCGTCTCCTTTTGCAGTGATCAAATATCATCTTTTCAGATGATTATCAATAAGGTCAATGATAAATTGGATATAATCGAAAGATTAACACAGGAAAATATTAGTCTGAAGAAGGATGTAATTAATTTAACTAATAGAGTTGAATCATTGGAACAACAGTTGAAGTCAAATAACTTGGAAATTCTGGGTGTGCCAGAGAAGTCGAATGAGAAATTATTTTGCAATTATATTTTGCAGAAGATCTCCGTATATATTGAATTTCCCATATCTTCAAGTGATGTTGATGCCTTGTTCAGATCAAACACTAGCATCATTGGTAAGTCTAAGCCCATCATCGTCAAGTTCAATCGAAAAGTCGCTAGAGATGAATTCTTGTCCGCTGCCAGAATGAAGCGCAAATCAAATAGAACGTCGTCTCCCGTACTCAAGATTGATAACATTTCTGATCAGCTGTTCATAAACGAACATCTCACAAGATACAATAAAATTTTATTGAATAAGGTGAAGGAGTATGCACGAAAAAATAACTACAAATATATATGGGTCAGAGAGGGCACTATTTATGCAAGGAAAGATGATAAAGCCAAAGTCTTTAGAATATTCACTGAATCTGACTTGGAAAGACTAAATTAATTTACTTCTTGCTCCACTTAAAAGTTAAATTGCTGTGTTTTATGATGATACTGTCTTTTCTGTATCAGAATGTACGGGGATTGAGATCAAAATTATCCAACATTTACAATAGTTCTTTGGCTTGCAGTTGTGATATTGTGTGCCTTGCAGTCGATAGTGAGGTTTTTTGTAATTCGTTCGAGGTATTCCGTCGCGATAGAAATGTGTGCAGTTCGGGTAAAAAGGACTGTGGTGGTGCCTTAATCGCACTAAATAAAAATTTGTGTGCTACTTTGAGATCTGAATGGATGTCGGACGCCGAGGATCTTTGGGTGACTATAACTCATGGCTCGTCTCAATTTCACATATGTTGTGTTTATATTCCCCCAGGCAATTCCCATCAGCTACAGACTTTTTGTTCTGAATTGGAAAAAATTACTAGTAATCATCCGAGTGATGATCTCATTATTTGTGGGGACTTCAATTTACCATCAATTAATTGGCAATATGACAGTGTGAATAAAAATTGTATCCCATTAGATTTCACTGATGTTCATACAAATCTATTTGTTGATACTATTTCTTACTGTGGTCTTTCGCAGTTCAATCGCTTTGTGAACACCTCTCGGAACACTCTTGATTTGATATTGAATAATAATTTTTCGGTTGGGGATGTTAAAATTTCTGAATCACCCCTTGTGGCTGAGGATAAATTTCATAATACTCTGGAATTCGAATATGTAACTCAGATTGGTTTCACTGCTGCTAGAGGGAAGGTTAACGGTGGTTTCAACTATTCTAAAGGTAATTATCGGGAAATAAGTAGGGAATTGGGTGAGGTTGATTGGGACAACGTTTTTAAGAATAAAAATATCGAACAGTGTACAGAAGCTTTTTATGGAAGTATTTACAAAATAATTGAAAAATATGTTCCTAAATTATGCAATAAATCATCAAATTTTCCATGTTGGTTGAATTCAGCAACAATAAGGGTAATAAATGAGAAAAAGAGGGTTCGGATAGAAGGATAGGCGGATAGACTACCAAGAATTCAAAATTTTGAGAGGCCGGTCAAAATTTCTGATAGAGTCTGACTACAGTAATTATATAGACTCAGTTGAATCCTCAGTCATTTCCAATCCGAAAACCTTGTGGCAGTTCGCGAAAAGTAAAAGAGGAAATCCTGTGGTGGTGTCGATCAAAGATAAAAACTCTGGTAGTGTTTTGGCGGATCATCAGAGCATTGCAGAGGAGTTTTCGAATCACTTCATTTCTGTGTTCAGTCCGCCTCACTCTGTCAATGTTGCCATGCCTATGAACAATAAATGTAGTTCACACCCTATAAACTTGAGCAGTATCCAGTCTGCGGTTGTTATGAGGAAGATTAATGAGTTGCCCAGTAAGCCTCCTGGACCAGATATGCTGCCAACATGCCTGCTGAAAAATTGTGTGCATGTCCTCGTTAAGCCAGTACACAAATTGTTCAATATATCTTTGAGAGAGGGTTGCTTTCCACAAATATGGAAAACTGCATTGGTTGTTCCAATACATAAATCAGGCAACAAACAACTATTAGAGAACTACAGACCTATATCTAAACTGTGCATTATTGCCAAAGTTTTTGAATCGATTATTTTAGATTTTTTATACAATGAGGTTAAAGGAATTTTAAACGCTGAGCAGCATGGTTTCATGAAGGGGCGATCTGTTGAAACCAAGTTATTTTTGTACACTCAGTTTCTGCTTGAGCAGATGGACGTGGGTTCCCAGGTTGATGCCGTTTATACTGATTTCAGCAAGGCTTTCGACAAAATTGATCATGCTATCTTGATGCGGAAGCTTGCTGGTGTTAGTGTGCACGGTGCTTTGCTTGATTGGTTTGCTTCTTACTTGGTGGGTCGGCGTCAGTCAGTTGTGATCAGTGGATGTTACTCCGCTTATGGGGATCTCACTTCTGGTGTGCCACAAGGGTCACATTTGGGTCCTCTGCTTTTCAACCTTTATATTAATGATATCGCAGGGTGCTTCAGATTTGCCAAATTTTTAATGTACGCTGATGATTTGAAGATCTTTGCTGTTGTTTCTTGCCTACGAGATTTGATCGAGTTTCAGGAGGATTTAAATAGACTCCATGAATATTGTCACGAAAACTTTCTGTATCTCAACCTCAGTAAATGTCACCACATAACTTTTTCAGGAAATAAAAACATTTTTAGTACTCAATTTAACATCAACAATTGTGTTCTGACCAAGGTATCGCTGGTGAAGGATTTGGGAATCATTTTTGACTCAAAGCTTATCTTTGACAGCCACATCGCTTATATTTCGAGAAAGGCTCACGGTATGCAGGGTTTCATCATTAGAGTTTGTGAGCATTTTCGTAAGCATCAATCCCTTAGAGCATTATACATGGCTTATGTCCAGAGTGCGTTGAGCTACGGATCGATAATTTGGAATCCTTATTACAATATCTATATTAATCGACTGGTAAACATTCAGAAAAAGTTTATCAATCATGTCAACAAAAAATGTTATAAACATATTACTGATGATCGGAATCGAGTTATGAGGGAGTTAGGTTTAACTACTTTGGCTCACCAGAGAATGTTGAGGGACGCAAAGTTTATTTACAAGACTATTAATTCTCTCGATTCCACTGAAATTTTGAATATGCTCAGTTTCAATGTACCTAAATATTGCACAAGAAATAAGTTTTTGTTCCATATAGATCAAAGTTCTTCCAATTATCATCTGAATTCACCATTAATGAGATGCTGCAGAACTTACAATACACTATCTAATCTCGCTGCCGTTGACGTTTTTTCTGATTCTTTATTGGCCTTCTCTTGCACTTTGAAACGATTTCTGAGAAATTACTGAATTTTGTTTCATATTTGTATTTTTTTTTTGTTTGTTTATTTATGGTTCAGATGAATTTACTGTTTTCGTTGTTATTGGTTTTTAAGTAACATTGTGATTGGATTGATTATTAGTGAATACATAATTTTGGGTTCGTCCCGTCTTGTATTCCTTTAAATAAATAAATAAATAAATTAATGTAGATACCTAAAGAAGCCATATCGTGGTGAAACAAATGTTGTATTATAAACATTTTTATCTAAATTAAAATACTGTCTCCTATATATTTTTTAAACGAAGTTTGTGGTCGACTCTAGGCGAAAGATGATAAAAAGATTTATTAAAAACAAATACTTTGTCCATATAATTTACAATTTATTCAGATGCATTGTTTGGTCGCATAATTTTTATGGCCCATAGTTTTAAACAATAAAGAGTGTATCCTAAAAGTATTCTTAAATCCGTTAAATTTGTTTTATTCTCAATGGATTTTTTGATTGATAAATAATTTCGTGAAATGCACTGCCGTGAAGTTAGAAGCTATTACGCGCTTGTTCTTATCAACTATGATCCTCACATCATTTTGCATTAGTCTTCTTATCGTTATTTTCATTAATTTCGAACATATTAGAAAAATAAAATTTTAAATGAAAATAACTCGGGAATCGTTGAGCTGATTCCATTCATTTTTGAACATAGCTGATATACATTCAGCCTTAAATTTGGAAAGCTTTAAGAATTTTCTTTCGGAAATTAGCATCTTTACGTACAGTCGTCGTAGAAGATTTAACAAAAAAAAAATTTTGTGAGCTGAGCAGCGTTGATGAAGAAACCATAGCAACAATCGAGTTCAAATTTTGAGCCGACAATAATCTGTAACGACTGAAGAATCCGATCTCAAAGGTAATTTAGTCCGGCCGGCCGTAAACACACTAACTTTCAAACAGAAAACGCTAGAGCCTTGAAACTTTTAGGGAAGGTTTGGGGTCTAAATTCCGCGGCCAAGTTCGTTAATGGTAAAATTGAAACTATATATTTGATCGATCTGAAATTCAGTTTTTAGAAGTAGAATGATAACGCGCATATTCAAAATATAAATAAAAACAATATTCTAATTTCCGCTAATATTTTATTAACACTACGATCGTTACGTCATACCATGACTTCTTCAGGTAACTATTACAAGATACTGAGTATACCATGAACAAGAACTTCATTTTATAGTACATGGATATAACAAAAATAGAAGAGGGGGTGAAGAGAGTTTTACTATTCTTTTGGGAAACTGAAAAATGGTTCAAAAAATATTCAAAAACTCTCTTCACCCCCTCTTTTATTTTTGTTATATCCATGTAGTATAAAATGAAGTTCTTGTTCATGGTATACTCAGTATCTTGTAATACTCACCTGAAGAAGTCATGGTATGACGTAACGATCGTAGTGTTAATAAAATATTAGCGGAAATTAGAATATTGTTTTTATTCATATTTTCAAGATGAATTTCCGTCAAGTAAAGACCGAAACAATCATAGACGCGCATATTCGACATTTCGTGAGGATTGTATATTTAAAAGATGGTAGGACCGGAACCATTCCTGGGAATACCGCATGACGTGGCTAACGAGGCGATAACAGGCAGAATGAACTCAAGGCTAGAGTCTTTCTGGCGGAGCCATTCTGGCCTGAAACACTCGAAGTTGTTCCTTGGAACAGCTTCGAACAAAAAGATGGCGAACCTAGCGCTAGGTCTGGATAGGGCCAAACTAAGAACACTTGTCGGAATTATGACAGGTCACTGCAGACTGAAAGAGCATTTGCACAAAATCGGTCTGGCTGAAGACAATGAATGCAGGCTGTGTCTTGAGGACACTGAAACAGCCATGCACATCGTCTCAGAGTGCCCAGCGGTGAGTCCCATCAGATTCGAGGTCTTTGGCCAGGCTTTCATAGCCCACAGTGAACTGGAAAAATTACCCCTGAACAAGATTATCGATTTAATCTCGTCGGGGAGATATAAATTAGGGATGAACCACAATAGTCCGTGCGGACGCAGTGGTAGGGTGGACAGACGCCCGCTCACCATAAATGATACTAAATAATAATAATAATATTTAAAAGAACAGGAAAAATATTTTGTGAGGATCATGGGTGAAATGAACCAGCACTGACTTAACGTCAGTGATTTTCACTTTTTTGAAAATAGCCTTGAAGCTCTATAGAAAATGCGGTGTTGTGAGGGGGCTTCTACCTCTTAATTTGGAAGGCGTTTCGTTCTGAGCATGCGTACCTGAATTCTTCAGACAGGCGTGGTGCGCATGTCTGCCTGTGACGCCAGTGACCTTGTGTTCTATGTCGGAACGCTGTGTGCCTAGTCCTACTTGAATTCGGCGGGAATGCTGATTGCTCATTGTGCTCATTGACATCCATGCATAAGAAGCTAGAGGCCAAAACGAAATCTCCTAATCGATAATTTGGTAACTGCTCCTTTATTTTCCAGTCACATAAAGACTTCACATGAACATTAAACTCTTTTTTAATTGACTTTACAGTGTGATGGAATATCCTAATGTATTCTTTCCCATGAATTTTACTGTATAGGTTGACGTTGACATTTTTGTGACTCTAAAAAGTACTTGCTTCAGTTTTTAGGCTTGCCATGAAGCTTTCGTGATCTGGATAAGTGTAGAATAATAACAGGGAATTACTATTCGACGTCATCGACCACTCTACGAGAAAAAATTATGGGGTGAAGATGCGGAAAGTTTTCGGAAAGTGTTTTAGCAAGACAATGCCCCTGCATACAAATCACATATTGCCATACAAAGTTCGTCATTTAGGGTTCGAATTACTAATCGGTCTTCGTGCAACTATCTTTGCTACCGTTTACTGAAAAATAGTTTGATCGGAAATTTTTTCGAACGAAGAAGTAATAGAAGCTGTGGAGCCCTGGTTTACAGAGCGAGATTAAAATTTGTTTTTGTCAAGTCTAGAAGTGTTGCAGGTTCATAATGATGAATGAATGCACTCAAGAAGACAGTATATTATTATAATTAAAATAATAATATTTTGACTTTCACATTTTGTTTGCTTCCATAGTAGGCTAAAAATTTTTCAATACATCCTCGTATAAGAATAGATAAAAACTAATGTGTGACAAAATTTGAATATCAAAACAGATTTAATCTGTTAGTCTTCCACAACTTATAAAAAAAGTCATTAAAATTAATAAATAAATATTTAAAGGAGACAAAATTTTGATTCTGATCTTACCATTAAGAACACCAATTGCCTTTCAAAAACATGAACACAACTTAAGGACTTCTCAAAAAATATAATTTATTTGAAATATTCAATATATTTAAATATTCAAATAAGTTAATTCAAAAATCTCTCAAAACATGCATTATATCTTCAAAAAACAATTATAATTCTGGTAATCTCTTCATCGGCCCTAAATAATATTCCAAATAACAAAATCAAATAACTATCACTATATCTCAACTCCACGTGTTTAACAGGATAAATTGCTTTAAACAGACCAACTTTAAAATTCAAGATAGTCTATGTTCTCAACAAAATCACAGAAAAGTCGTTATAAGGTTATCTTTAAACCATTGACATTCCATAATGAGATTTATTAAAGCCTAAATATAATTATATATTATATATAAAATAAAATAGAACAAGGCTTTTTACTTGATAGAAGAAATATAACAAAATTTGAATATCAAAACAGATTTAATCTGTTAGTCTTCTACAATTTCAAAAAAATTATATTCAAAAAACTTTTAGAATTAAATTAATGTCTACAATAAGCACCGCTTATATTTAATAGACGTATATAATCAAAACTAAATGTGATTTTGTTAAGAACATAGACTATCTTGAATTTTAAAGTTACTCTGTTTAAAGCAATTTATCCTGTTAAACACGTGGAGTTGAGATATAGTGATAGTTGTTTGATTTTGATATTTGGAGTATTATTTAAGGCCGATGAAGAGATTACCAGAATTATAATTGTTTTTTGAAGATATAGTGCATGTTTTGAGAGATTTTTGAATTAACTTATTTGAATATTTAAATATATTAAATATTTCAAATAAATTATATTTTTTGAGAAGTTGTGTTCATGTTTTTGAAAGGCAATTGGTGTTCTTAATGGTAAGATCAGAAACAAAATTTTGTCTCCTTCAAATATTTATTTATTAATTTTAATGACTTTTTTATATCTGTTGGTTTATTTATTCCATTTGACATTATATATTAAGTTTTGATTATATACGTCTATTAAATATAAGCGGTGCTTATTGTAGACATTAATTTAATTCTAAAAGTTTTTTGAATAAAATTTTTTGAAATTAAAATTGTAGAAGACTAACAGATTAAATCTGTTTTGATATTCAAATTTTGTTATATTTCTTCTATCAAGTAAAAAGCCTTTTTCTATTTTATTAACTAATGTGTGCCAAAAATATGGTAAAATTTTCCTTTACCTTTGGAAATTTTCCTCTACTTCCTCCACAATTTTTCCAATTAATACATACAAATGTCTCATCGAGTCTAATAGTTATTAGACCCAAATATTTGAAATTGGAAAAATATTATTTGTAGACTCAACAATCACATAATCTTTTTGGATGTGAAATCGGCATGTTTACAAAAAAAAATTGGCAGCATCCTATAGAAGCTGATAAAACGCAAATATTGGCCAGTGTTCACTTTGACAGTGACACGCTTACCTCGTAGGCAGATAATTGTGTGTTCTATAATTAGTTCTTCTCATACAATGGCATCAGAGGTAATTAAGTTAACCAAACGACTTAAACTGCATATGAATATGAATATCCTGTATAAATTCATAACAAAACTAATATTTTTATTTTTTTATCTTCTCTGGGCGCTAAATAATTTCCCCATAAATTAGTTGAAACGTTAAAGTTGTGCTTTTCTGAAAGAAAACTATGTATAATTTTCTTCATCATGATGGGATGTTTTTTGAAGGTTAAAAAACTGCACTTATATTTAAATGATATAGATTCAATTAACAGTTAGTTTTACAAGGTGTATATGGTTGAATAATGAGGTAATTTCAATGTTTCGTTACGCAGCATATTTTTCATTTCAACTTTTCCCAATCAACCCTTAGGACAATAAGACTACTTTGATCTTAAGAACTTGACCTGTTCATTATAACACCAAACGTTTCAGTGAAATATTTTCCCTAAAATTGTGAAATAAAAACTACCAAATGATTTAATGCCTACTCATATACTCAAAAATATTTATAAAAAAAAGTTTCTTCTCAAATTTATGTTATTTATTATTGCTTCATACTGTGGAAAAATATTTTGGCAACAGAATAAGTATTCATGGCAAGCGTAGTTATTTCTACTCTTATTTCTTTATTACTAGGAAAACAAATTTTCATTTCAATAGATTGGTACACGCCTCTGCAACCGAAAATGCGGCACTGGGATCGTTTTAAATTGAAATTCATGAAGCTTTGATGTACTATCCTATTCTTATTTGAGAACGGAAAGAATGAATTATCTATTTATTTTCATGCATTTTCAGTACATCAGTAAAAGCGTTAGTACCAGAAAAAAACACGCAAAAATAATCCACTGTTAAGTTTTTAGTTATCCACCGTATTTTATGCATTATGCTCCCCATAACTAAATTTTATATATCGCAAATAACGAAATGGATTGAAAGGTTTTCATTAGGTTACCTTGTGTAATTTCTAATCAGAAATTATATTTTCAAACTCACAATTTTACAATATAAATTTCAACATCTTTTTCAGGCTGCTGCACCTTCAGCTGACATTAAAGTTCCCATTATATGGGTGTTAGGAGGACCAGGTTCCGGCAAAGGCACTCAGTGCGAGAAGATAGTTGCCAAATATGGGTTCACCCATTTATCGTCAGGAGATCTTTTACGTAATGAGGTTAGTGAAATTCGTTTGGTTAAGTACAAAAATTGAGGAGAAAATTTGCCTTTTCCGTCACCTTAAATACCACAACTTGAAATCACAACATTAAACATGAGAATAAAAATTAATTTATTTTGTTAACACTGTATCAAAGTTAATATTTAATTCTAAATATAAAAAAACGGAACATTGTGTAAAACCTTTACATAATTTATTCAACATAAATTTACACGGTCTCTTGTGTTGTAAAGGTAGAGCCTAAAATAAATTAAAAATTATAAATATTTTAAATACCTTTACTGTAGTTAATTTTGAAAATCAATACATTATATCTTAGGAGATACAGATCCATTCCATCAGAAAAAACAAAGAACTCACCAATTAACTAAACTAAATTACAGGGTGGCAAGAAAAACCTCGGACAAACTTTTTTTCATTTAACTTTATCAAACAAAAGAAATTAAACAAAACAACAACGAATAATAATAACTTAAACATTTGGTAATAATCTATTTAAGCGGTTTAGAAGTAGCTTCCTTTGGCGGCGATACATAGCTTCAGACGCTTCTTGAAATGTTTGCAGCTCTTCGTGCGTTAATCGATCCAATTCCCGGCACAGAGATTGCTGCAGCGACTCCAAACTTTTGTGGTGTTTAGCACACGCCATAAGCTCCAAAATCGATCACACGCTGTAGTCCATTAGGTTGAGATCAGGCGAGTAGGGCGGCCATTCTGCAGATGTGATGAAACCCGAAAAATGGGTCTTACACCATTCTTGCGGCATTTTCGCTTTGTGAGCCGGAGCGGAGTCCTGTTGAAAGGTCCAATGCGTGTCGCTGAAGTGCTGCTGGGCCCACGGAAGTACTAAGGCCTCGAAAATGTCGCAGTGGTAGACTTCTTGATTGATTTTGACCCCTTGTTTTCGATTGACTCGATTTTTGACGATGTTGCGATTGTTAGGCCTATTGACAGTGCATTTTCTCCCACTTTCTGGACGACGAGCATCATGGCTAAGCTCCTTGAAATGGCAAATTGCATCGGACACGGTTTGTCGAGGCACATTGAGCAAACGAACAATTTCGCATGACGTTTACCTTAACAAAATAGCTCCCAAATTACACTACGTTTGTTTGACATTCTAACACTCTACAAAATGAAATAATATCAAACTGAAAATTCACATATTAGTACAAGAAAGTGTAGAGAATCTAGTAGAATAAAAATTATTTGGCTGCGCTAAAATACTTTCGTTTCAGAGCACAGTAAAATTTGTCCGAAGTTTTTCTTGTCACCCTGTATACTTACTCTGCCACATAAAAACTTAGGACATTAATGCTCGAAATACACCTTCTCATCAGCAAATAGCGCACTCAGCCGATGACAAGGTATATTTTGAAACATTAATCTTGGTAGCTGAGTAAGTATATTTCAGTTCCTTAAATTTTTGAGTTTTTGTTTTTCTGTGATAAATATTTATATATCTTGGAATAGAAATGTATTTCCTCAGATGTAGTGTATTAATTTTTAAAAATAATCATAGTAAAGGTATTTAAAATGATTCTTATTTTCAGTTCAATTTATTTAATTTGGAAAAATTAAATTAGGGTATCTTAGAAAAACTATACAAAAAAGGAATACATACAAATATGCCATCACTTTTTCGCGTATTTTTTCTAATCGGTATTTCTGAAAATTGATGATTATTTGAATCCCTTTTTTACATATTTTTTCTGATATATATTTCCGATAATTGTTTATTATTTATCCCCCTCTTATTTTTCAAGTTTCAATAGCTTTATAAACAATTGTTATTAATTAATAAATGGTAAAAATATTCTTTATAATTTTATTCAGTTGTCATTTTTATAATAAATATGAATAAATTAGAATAACCTTATTTAAAATGTCAGGTAAATATTATCATATAAAAGTAATTTTCAATTATATTTCTAGGTAAAAAGCGGTTCACCACGAGGAAAAGAGTTGAATGAAATTATGGAAAAGGGTGAATTGGTTCCTTTGGATGTTGTTCTAGATCTTATCAAAGAAGAAATGATCAAAGAACTGCCAAACTCCAAAGGGTACTTGATTGATGGATATCCAAGGGAAAAAGAACAAGGTACAAGAATTTATTAAAATTATATTTTCCTGTTATATGATATATAAGCTTGGCAATAAAGTATCTGCCGATTTTAAACTCAGATGAAAATAGTGTTCAGAATGCACTGAATTCTCTCGACATCACTGTTTCAAAAACTTTCAACCAGTAAAAATCTTGAATGCTTTTATAGATTTTCACGAAAATGTCAAGTATCAAGTCTAGGACAATGACACCTATCTTCGATTCTCGTTAATAATCAATAGCGAAGATCTGAACTTAGAGAATAATATTTTTGATGTTCCATCTAGTGACACAACCTGTATATCCATCTTTTCAAAAACAAATTTCCGTTTATAAACTATCTTGAATACTCTATCAAACAAGCCTATTAGCAATATTGCAGTTAATCCTTCTTGCACAACAATTGAATCTCGCAGTAGCAGGTCTTAAAGAATGTGTTTCATATCTTATTTCACTTAAAAACACAAATCAAATTTTGGGGTTGAAGGTGTTGTTTCTTCAGGTGAAAACTATTTTTCCACCAGCATTGTATCGAATGAACTGGAGTAAAATTTTTGAGGAAAGTAAAGACATAGAACACAATATTTACATATTGTGTAATTCAGTGTTCATTAGGTGTATATTGACTCCGATATACTAAGAGCCGTTGATGTAAATATTGCAATGATGATTATGGGGATTATCACATTGAGCTTTTTGTATTGAGATTCTCAATTCCAAATTTAAAATCCTGGCCACTTAGAGAACTGTAGATTTAACCTGAGCTGAATCATTAATCATTTTGTTATTTTTTCACCAAAGAATTAATCTAAGTTATTATGTTTATAATAATAAAATAGAAAGGCCTTTTACTTGATAGAAGAAATATAACAAAATTTGAATATTAAAACAAATTGATATATGTTTATCTTCTACAATTTTAATTTAAAAAATTTTTATTCAAAAAACTTTAAGAATTAAATTAATGTCTAAAACAAACACCGCTTACATTTAATAGACGTATATAATCTAAACTCAATATACAATGTCAAATGGAATAAATAAACCAAAAGATATACGAAAGTCCCTAAAATTAATAAATAAATATTTAAAGGAGACAAAATTTGTTTCTGGTCTTGCCTTCAGAACGCCATTTGCATCTTAAAAACATGAACACACTTAAAGGACCTCTCAAAGAATATAATTTATTTGAAATATTTAATATATTTAAATATTCGAATAAGTAAATTCAGAAATTTCTCAAAGCATGCACTATATCTTCAAAAAACAAATATAGTTCTAAGCAATTCCATCTTCAGTCCTGAAATATATTCAAAATATCAAAATCAAAAAACTAACCTATATCAAACAACTCACCACGTGTAAATGAATAATGTTTCGAGACATAGATCATCTTTATAATTCAAGATTGATCTATGCTCTAACAGAATCAAAGAACAGTGTGAGTTATTTTTAAGGCTTACTTAAATTCATTGACATTGCATAATGAGATTTATTGAAGCCAAAATATAATTATATATTATATATAAAATAAAATAGAAAGGTCTTTTACTTGATAGAAGAAATATAACAAAATTTGAATATTAAAACAAATTGATATATATTTGATAGATTCGGTCTTCACTTGGTGGAAACTCATTTTAATTAAAAAAATGTATATATGACAGTAATTTATTTCCACAGTAGACAGTACAATGTAATACCTAAAGAAGCCACATCGTGGTGAAACAATTGTTGTATTAGTACAAACATTTTCGTGGAAATAAATAACTGTCATATATACATTTTTTTAATTAAATTGATATATGTTTATCTTCTACAATTTTAATTTAAAAAATTTTTATTCAAAAAACTTTTAGAATTAAATTAATGTCAAGCACCGCTTACATTTAATAGACGTATATAATCTAAACTCAATATACAATGTCAAATGGAATAAATAAACCAAAAGATATACGAAAGTCCCTAAAATTAATAAATAAATATTTAAAGGAGACAAAATTTGTTTCTGGTCTTGCCTTCAGAACGCCATTTGCATCTTAAAAACATGAAGACACTTAAAGGACCTCTCAAAGAATATAATTTATTTGAAATATTTAATATATTTAAATATTCGAATAAGTAAATTCAGAAATCTCTCAAAGCATGCACTATATCTTCAAAAAACAAATATAGTTCTAAGTAATTCCGTCTTCACTCCTGAAATATATTCAAAATATCAAAATCAAAAAACTAACCTATATCAAACAACTCACCACGTGTAAATGAATAATGTTTCGAGACATAGATCATCTTTATAATTCAAGATTGATCTATGCTCTAACAGAATCAAAGATCAGTGTGAGTTATTTTTAAGGCTTACTTAAATTCATTGACATTGCATAATGAGATTTATTGAAGCCAAAATATAATTATATATTATATATAAAATAAAATAGAAAGGCCTTTTACTTGATAGAAGAAATATAACAAAATTTGAATATTAAAACAAATTGATATATGTTTATCTTCTACAATTTTAATTTAAAAAATTTTTATTCAAAAAACTTTTAGAATTAAATTAATGTCTAAAACAATGTTTATATTATAATCACTATATTCTGCCAGGTTCGGATCAGAAATTCATCTTAACTTTGAGGAATGAATACTCTCTTAGTTTAAAACTATCGTAAGAATAATTTTTTGAAAGAGATTTATTTTTACATTTGAAAACTACCAGTACATATGTGAGTAGAGTAAGCCCATCGCGGACTATTAGTCCTATATTCATACTTTTTTATATTTCAGCAGAGAGTAATGGTATTTCACTAATTTCATTGAATGTTTGATAGAGAAACATTGTTTGACAGAATTTTTTTGACATAACTGTCAAATTCATAAATTTTTAATGAAGAAAGATTGTTGATTCAATAGTTGTTCATTTAATTTCCATATTGTTAGGTATCGCCTTCGAAAAGAAAATAGGTGCTGTCTCGGTAGTATTATTTTTCGATGCCCCCGATAATGTCCTAGTGGAAAGATTATTAGGAAGAGCAAAAACATCAGGAAGAGTTGATGACAATGAGGAAACTATCAAAAAAAGGCTAAATACTTTCAACACCCACAATGATCAAGTCGTTCAGCAATACACTGAAAAACTAAAAAAGGTAATTTATGATTTTTTTAACTCTTTTCATTTGATAATGAATCAAATTTTTTCAGATCAACGCTGAAAGAGATCCAGAAGCTATTTTTGTTGAAGTGCAGACATACCTAGACCCCTTAGTCAATTGTTGAATATGTTATAAAAAATTTTGGACATAAAAATAGAAAAACAGTCATAAATTGGTATTTTTCACAAACTCATTCAAATAAAAAATTCACAGTACTGCCTCGTTACTTCAAAATAATGAATCAGCAAAAAAATTACTCCGCCTGTCTCTTTCGCAGTTTTCATTTCTTTGAACATATATAGAACCCATAATGGTCTGAAATCTGAGAGAAAAAATATTATTCGCCGAAATTGAAGAAACAAGGAGTATACAGTGTTGAAATAAAGAAACGTACCATAAATGAAGATACCTCCACCATGTACAATAACCCTTCCAGAATTCAATAACAATATCTCCCAATACCCCAAAAATTATACTCCGGCAGTTCGAAGGAGGAAGTTTTCTCTGAAATTATCCCCAAATATATAAATCTATGCAGGCTTTTTTCAAAGTTGAAACTTTTTTTAACAGGAGGTAGAACTCATCAAAATATACCATTCCACCAAAAATCACTTATATAAATATTCAGGGAAACTTCTTGAAAGACAGAATCATGAAGGTTGAAATTAACAGGCATGTCTGTTGTTTTCTCCTCAACAAAATGTACCACAAGGTTCTCCATTGTCATGTACAATATTTACATACACGATATCTACAAAATAATCCGCCCCGCATAGGAAGAAGAACTGAAAATTTACATGCTCAAATACGCTGATGACACAGCGCTCGTAACATATAAAATCATCATTACAACCTGAAAGACACAATCAAAAAACTACAACATCATGACATGGATGAAAAAATGGAGAATTCTACCAGATGCTGACAAATCTAAATTAATAAATGTTTGATTGATTCGGTCTTTACTTGGTGGAAACTCATTTTAATTAAAAAATATATAAGAGATACATTTTTGTGCAAATTAAAATACTAAATTAATAATTTTTGGCCACTAATTATCAGACAATTGCTCAACCATCAGAATGCTGCAACATAAAATGATAAAGCAGCACGCTAAATACCTATCACAGTGGATAATGAGACCAAGTTTAAAATACATTCCCATAATAAAAAAGAAAAATAATTGCTAGATAAAAACACTTTCGATCCCTCATCTACAAAAATCAATGCCTAAACCACACAACAGCTTCAAGAATCTACCAATAAGTAACAGAGCACAGTTCTTCTTTGAGAACTTTGAATAAAATATGCCATACAGAAAATCCACTCCATAATCCACCAAATGAACTTCTCTATGAAAAAATGAAGATAGACCCGATTCGAAGTAGACTTCAAACCTTTGGAAAAAATTTGTGTGCAGACCACACAACCTCCAAATCATCCAGCCCATTGTTCTACCAGATCCAAACCAAGAAAAAAGCCAAATACCCTTAATGGATGTAATATGGAACCTTTCAGTTAGAGGCGATATATAACACCATCAACTTCACAGTTTGAATTTTTTTCTTCAATAATTATGTACACTTCCTTTTGAAAAAAACAATATGTATAAATATAAAAATGTATCTTACTAGCAAAAATACGCAAATCGTTATACGTTTTCTAGAGCAATAAATATCTTTCCTCTTCCTCAATTATATACAAATATTCAAGGGGACAAAATTAATCAAATTTTTAAGCCCAGTTCGAAATCTTCAAATTTCAGAAAATATCAAGTCCGGTCCCGTTACTGAAGACTTAAAACCATAAAAATCTTATCTGCATTCTTTAAACCTGATTGTGATTAGATATATTGAGTCAAATGTCAGTTTAGTGTAAACAAGCAATCTTCTGGTAATCACAAATGTTTTTACATTGGTGAGCTTATTCAAATACTAAATATTTGAAGTCTTCAAGCAAAATGCAGCACAAATATATCCCTTGGAAAAAACTCAGTATGCGCAAGTGTTTAGTGAGTGCAAAAATGTTTTAAACAGCGTGTAATGTGTATAAATTGGCGAGTATTTGAACTTCATTATTTTCAGTTTTATGGTTCGGATATATTCAAGGGAAACTTCCTTCATGTGGGAGGGTAAAACTCGTCAGAATGAAATATTTCTAAAAAAACTCACATAACTAGAGCTACAAGCATTGTATAAGGAATTCTCTATGATAAGAAAGATTCAGATATTCAAATTTGCCAAAAATTTTAATTTCCAGGCAAAATTTGGCGCTGTGTAGCGAAACAATCGTTAAAATTATAATATATAAGTGAAATTTTGGATAGTATCATTGAATATATTGTTCAGAATGATTTTCCATCAAATAAAGATCAACTGGATTAAATAGAAGATCACCTCAGATTGAAAATTAATGAGAATAGAAGGAAATTTGAAGGGCTACTTTGTATTGTAATTTCATTTAGATGATTTGTTGGGAAATCTTGACATTTCTTGATATTTACAATATGCAAAATAATATGTATAATATATAACATATTTTATAGACCTAATAAAAACGTTAGTGAATTAAAACAATCGATATCGATCCACAAGTCATCAGGATCTATTCGTTTTGAAAGATTAAAATTGTAAATAGAAATACTAGCAAGGGAGCAAAAAAGAGATTGAGTGATAATACATGTCTTCAAAATACTCACCTCATTGCTATACCATCTTCACCAAGTTAATAAACGAACGTTATAACTATCAACTACATGAATTAATATGAGTAATGGTATTGAACTAATTTCATAGTTTTTCTTCAAAATTCATAATAAAATTACAGCCAATTGAAGGAGACAGTTGATATTCTACTTTAATACATTTGTATTATAAATCAGATAATTTGCAATTTTTTTCTATTGGCTACATTGCGTAAAGCATAGAAGTTGTGTTATTTGTCATATTCATAAAGAGGATAATTTTAGGTTAAATAAATAATTATAAACAAAGAAATAGAAAATTTTCATTTTACTCTTTCCACATCAAATAATTATTATGGGTCAAGGAAAAAGCCAATTCTCAGAAGAGGAACTGCAAGATTATCAGGTTTTATATTTCATTTAACCTTACCGGGTGTATCCAAACATTGATTATGGATGCTGAGGACCCAGTATTACCTAATTAATATTTCAAAATCTCTGAATGAATCCTTGAAATAAAAGTCAAAATTCTAGAAGAAAATATGTTTAATTTTCAATATAAATTTTATATCTGCATCTAGCAAATGGCTTTATATTCATTCTGTTCAAAATATTATACTTCTCCTTGGAGTGTCCTCATTTTATAATATTCTTTCAAATCAAAATCCATTCTCAACGTGTATCATCCTAAACTATCCCAGTGAAATCTTGATTGTCTTTAAATAACTGATTTTCCTTTAAAAATATTTGACTATTTTATTGGAGTAACCTCTGAATCATTATCAGAATTTTGCTTAGGATGTTTATCTTCTATATTTTTTCTTTATCTACTACTTTACAAGAAAAATCATTCTTTCATCATCATCATTGATGTGTTGCACTTTGCACTGAGATTAAATAGTAATGAATGGAAGAAATTTCATATTCTAAATCATTGTTCTGGTATCCAAAAAACGAATGTGTATTATTTTCTCGAATACAATAGTAGATTTTTCATTTATATTCTGTTCATTCTGTAATATTATTTCAATATCAAAGTATTAAGAGTCAGTTTAATAAAACTAGAGATTTTATTATTCACTGCATTGCAGAAATCTTTGTTATTGACAGTTTACTTATAGTTTAATCTAGAATCTTTTAAATTTGACTTAAAACCCAGTAATTCATAAGTCAAAGATTCGTTGAACCGAAAATTTATATGTATAATAAAAATGGATATCATGTATCGATGTGAATGTAAAGTCCTATTTCTTTGCAGGATTTGACATATTTTTCCAAACGTGAAGTTTTATAGTAAGTTATTTTATAAATCCCTTTAACACTTTCTATTCTTTCATATCTGTTTGCTTCATTTTTCTATTCCAGAAGCATTTTTGTCATTCTCTTTTTCTTTATATTTGTTTTTCCACCATTTATTTCACTTGTTTACTAATATCATTTTGTACATTTTTTTAGTGCTCACCAAAAATTTAAATCCCTTGCGCCTGAGAAAGTAGGACACTCAAAAAATGCTAAACTTCCGATGAATAAAATACTGCAATATCCTGAATTAAGTGTTAATCCTTTTGGTGATAGAATATGCAAAGTTTTCAGTTCTAGTCATGATGGAGACTGTACATTTGAAGATTTCTTGGACATGATGTCAGTGCTAAGTGATGCTGCTCCCAAATCTGTGAAGGCAGAACATGCCTTTAGGATATTTGGTAAGAATTGATATTATAAGACCTAAAAGTATTCATTTTTATATATGAATTTTATCAAAATACTATCACTTTAATATTCATTGAAAATATTATATTTTTGCATCCGAGCAGCAGAGAACAGCATGCTATCATTTCTTCAAATTGTCTTTAATTTTCGAATTTCGAAACGAAAATGAGCTTAAATGACTAGCTTGCACTCACTGATGAAGAATCCGAAGTCAAAATTAATCCTGTCCAGCCAGTTCAGTCCATCTGTAAACATTCTAAGTATGAACCAAGGAAGCTAGAGACTTATAATTTTCAGAGTAGGTTTGGGACCTAAATATCTCGGTAAAGTTCGTTAATGGGCAAAAATCGCTCGAATAGTTTCTGTTATTCATATTTGAATATTTTTATTCTTTCCCCTGTTGTGTTTGTATGTGCTGGAAATTTAAATTGAGAAAAATTCAAGAAAAAAACTTGTTTTAATTGTATTCAACTACCAAATAATCATGACCGTAAAGTTCAACAAAAGTTGACAAAGAGTGAAGAGTGAAGAAGTAAAATAGAAAATAAATGAGTGATTTTCAATGTATATTTTTCACAGACTTTGATGGGGATGACATGCTTGGTGTTTCTGATCTGAAGATGGTTATAGAAAAATTAGTGGACAAAAATAAATTGAAAGAATCTGAAACTCAGTTCTTGATCGAAAATATCCTTGAAGAAGCTGATTTAGATGACGATGGAGCACTTTCTTTTGCTGAATTTGAGCATATTATAGATAGATCTTCTGATTTTATGAGGTTAGTAACAAAAAAAAATCTGAGGATAAAAATCCTTATGAAAATGAATGAATTCACCTAGATCTTGTATTTCTAAACTATAGCTGAAGAACTACGATTTGCTACACTTACATGGTTTGCCATAAATCAGTTTGATTATATTTAAAAAAATAACAGATGTTTTCACTCAAAATCCCTTAGAAAGAGGAGCTCTGGGAATTGGGATTCAGTATATAGGGTAGTGTCACCTTAAGCTAATAGAATTGGACACTCCTGAGCTAGGTTATTATATTTTGTTGTTTTTTTATTTCTTCTTACTTGAATGCAGAATAATTGTATCCCTCCTATTACTCATATTACATTGCTTACCTCATATTATTCGAAGATAATTCATTGAAGCAATACTAAAAAGTTGTTTTAGTGTTTTCAGAATAAGGCTGTAGGACTTACTCCAAACAGGATTCCTCTCTTCTTCAACTAGTCATAGAGTTTTCTTCCTACATAAATAAACTTTCATGTTTTGTGATATTTTCTGGTAATAAAATTTTACTAATGAAACCACTGTAATTATTTACTGCCAAGTGAATTTAAAACTATATGAGGCAGAGACACACTTAAATATACCTTATCAGTATTTTGTGTTATTCATCATATTGTGCCCATTTTCTTATCGTATTTTTCAATCATACTATTTAAAAAACAGATATGTACTTCTCTTATAATCAGTTCAGAATGTAATCTGACAAAGCTATAGTGTAGTGAAACTGTTATTGTTTTATACAATAAAATTTTTTGTGAAAAGTTCATAATTATTTTTATTTTATATGTGGATGTCTGAGAAATAATTATAGTTATTATTTCGATTGAATGGTAACTGAACTATTTCATTTTCATATATAAATTTTCACTATAATATTCTGGAAATATATTTTGATAAGCTCTAAATTAGTAGAATGATATAGAAAATACATATCCAATTATCCTGAAAGAAATTTTTTGACAAATTTTACTGCACTAAAGAATATATGGGAATTTCGAAACTTGTTGTTGAGTTGAATTTCTGATTAAAAATAATCAGAAAACTACTTTCCCTTTTTTTGTAATGATTAAGTCTACTATGATAGAGTACATGTTAAAAATATTTCAGTTTACAATGGCCCTAAATATCTTGTAGTACATTCTCATATTTTAACTAGAAGACAGCCAATTATTGATGAAAATTGAAATGAAAAGCATTATTTTTTATGACTTCTTCTATAAAACTCTATTTTCCTCATCAGAGAGGATATTTTCTATTACTTTAGGACAAATGGATAGAAGCACTAATGTGAAGTCAAGAGCATTTGTGCGCTTGCGATCCTCATGAAATTTTGTATTAGCGTTCTTGTCGTTCTTTTACATCTAAATGCTGCATTGAATTCGATGGTTAGACTGTTGCTGTGGTTCCACTCAACTATGCTCTGCTGTTTTTCATTTAATATTCTAATTATAAGATCCTAATTAACATGCGTGTCATTATTCTTCTTCTAAATACAAACAATCAACCTTCAAAATTAACCAAAAAGCTCTTTGACAAAAATTCAACAATTACTGTGAAGTTTCTCGTTCGAAGATGGATTTAAATTTTAACTGTGATCTTGTGAATAACCAGGGAAACTTCACTTTTTTTTTAATTCAGTCATGGATACTTCCCTCTCCCTTTTCGTTCCAAGTCCAAGTCTACTGTATTTGGATTTTATCTTGTGAGATTGATCAGCTAAGTTAAGAAAGATAACTCCTATAAATCAGTTCCTACGATTTTGAACGAACATGTGGCAATAAGGTACTAGGGTTAAATTTTTTTTTGAAAACAGTGTTATTGATTTGAACATGCTTGATAGCGATAAACTATGTTCAGGGAAAGGATCATACTTGACGTGATGAGACATCGGTGAGGATCATATACAAACTAGCTAAAAGACGTCTGAATGGCAAAAATGAACCAAAATTATGCAATATAAGAAATTTTATTTCAGTGCACTCTACGATTTGCGTGTAAAAACCAGAAGAGCGACGAGAATTATAGTAAAAATAACATGTGGACATTATATGATAATGCACTTCACTCAAGTTACGAATTTTACACCAAAAACTCAATAAATATTTCACAAAGAATAAATCTGTAGTATAAGGCATAAAATGTCATGTCTTTATTATGATTCATTTATTAACAATTAGAATATACACATTCTATAAGCTAATTTGCTAATTATGGAGCTTGAGGCTTTCACCTGATATTATCTGGCCTTTTCCAGTGAAAAGACCTCTTCAACTATATCTCAAATCGGCTGCCCATTTCCTTCTTAGCCTTCCATATTTATGCCGTACCAATGGATAATGTTAATACACTGATAATATCTTAGATATTCTGTGAAGTTCACTCAGAAGCTTTAGTTAGTTTGTGCAGATTAGATGATTAGTGTACTGTGACATACTCGTACCACTTACTGTAGGAAACTGAACCAACAAGACATTTAAGATCGAATTTGAATATCAAAACAGATTCAATCTGTTAGTCTACTACTATTTTAATTTCAAAAAAATTTTTATTCAAAAAACTTTTAGAATTAAATTAATGTCTACAATAAGCGCCGCTTATATTTAATAGACGTATATAATCAAAACTCAATATATAATGTCAAATGGAATAAATAAACCAACAGATATAAAAAAGTCATTAAAATTAATAAATAAATACTTAAAGGAGATAAAATTTTGTTTCTGATCCTACCTTTAAGAACACCAATTGCCTTTTAAAAACATGAATATATTTAAATATTCGAATAAGTTAAATATATTAAATTTTTCAAATAAAATATATTTTTTGAGAAGTCCTTAAGTTGTGTTCATGTTTTTAAAGGGCAATTGGTGTTCTTAAAGGTAAGATCAGAAACAAAATTTTGTCTCCTTTAAATATTTATTTATTAATTTTAATGTTTTTTTATATCTGTTAGTTTATTTATTCCATTATATATTGAGTTTTGATTATATACGTCTATTAAATATAAGCGGCGCTTATTGTAGACATTAATTCAATTCTAAAAGTTTTTCGAATAAAAATTTTTTTGAAATTAAAATTGTAGAAGACTAACAGATTAAATCTGTTTTGATATTCAAATTTTGTTATATTTCTTCTATCAAGTAAAAAGCCTTTTTCTATTTCATTTAAGATCGATTAAAAATTGTAAATATGACTTTCTCTTCAATAAGTACAAGGAATATAAATAAAGATTTTGTTATAAAAAAAGTTTGTTGCGGGGAACATCCTATGGTAGATATTTGGCACGTTCTAAAATTTCGCCAATAGTGCAATGATCGGAATTATTTGAAAGGCGCCCTCAAATTATCATCAAATCAGGTCATAACCGCAATTCAAGTTGAAATATTATTCTGGCAATTCTAAAAAACGAAACTTCATCAATGTCAAAATTTTCGAATCGCGAAAACACTATTCGGTCAAGTAAAAAACATTTTCATGGAGAATTCAAAAAATGTAAAGCTTCACGAAATCATTAAAAATTCACTTGCCACGTATCTCAGCTATAAATGGTCTGCAGACAAATTGTACCTAAAAAAACGAAGAAAAAAAGGTCAAAAAGAGGAACAGAAAAACAAGAAATCGTACAGTCTTACTAAACAACGCTCTGTCATAAATTTGGAGAATAATGTTTTTGTATATGATGCTAAAAAGAAAACTTTCACACAGTTGGATCTTTGTGATTGTTTCAAGAATGGTTTGAAATACAGGAAAATAGATCCATTTGCCACAAAGTGAGTTTGGTGAAATATACTAATTTCATGTTTTATATCAATTTTGGGATATGTGAATACAACTATTAAAAAAAACTGAATGATTGATTTCTGAAAAACGATCTTCACTGAAGAACAAATTAAAAATTTGGTCTGTGAAATACGCTGGTAGTAAAAAATAAACACAAACTCATTATTATGCCTTTGTAGCTTGCATGCGCATCTAGTTCATTCTCATATTATTTTAAATTTATACTATGGATATAAAATGCTTAGTAAAGGAGAAAAGCATTGTATCAGTGAATAAAGTGCGTATATAATAGCTCCTGAACATATTTCTAGGAGGAATAACAATTCGATTCAGACCGAATGAGTACACTTACAACTTTTTGGGACCTATTCTTTGCTAATCATAATACTACAAAAATGTTGTGTTCCTAGCTATAAAAATTAATTATAAGTCTTCGAAAAACAACTACATCACAGTAAAATAAGAATTTAAACGATGAGAAATTGAAGTAATTCCCGGTAAGTACAGCGTGATTTCTTAAATTTATATTGATAAAAAAAAATGAATACTTAAATAATTATTAATCAAAATTTCAAAGGTTTATTCAGCATATCGATCATCATCAGCATATAATACATACAAACACATAATTTTGTGTTCTGTCATCCAAATGTTAAATAAAAGTAATTTTTCGCCATTTGAGAGCTGTTCTGAAGAAACGAAAATCTCAGAAAATGAAAAATACATAGTTAAATGGCTCCATCCTTCTTCTTTAGATCTGCATCATCATATATTGACAAGAAAGAATGAAAGAAAAATATACTGAACAAAACTTATAGGTACATATACTTTTCAAACTTTTTTCGGAAAAAATTCTGCCTCTTCCATTTCCGGTTTTGTCCATTTTTGAACAAAGCTGATATGTTAAGACTGCAAATCTTTCCTGAAAATTTCCGAGCCAAGAGCTCTTTTCGTTCGGAAATTAGATTTTTCATTTCCAGTCGTCCGCCCGCATGGCCTATCGTCACGAAATTTGACAAAAATCTTCGTATCGGTATTCTATTCCTGTGTACCACGATTCATTGTAATCTGATTAGTGGTTTCGGAACTACTGGGAAAATAAGGAATTTAAATAATTGCGGTACCATTGGACCGACTTTGCTCCTAGATGAACTTGACTGAGATATTTAGGTTCCAATCCTACTCTGAAAGTTCCAAATCTTTAGCTCTTACTTTTGTTCTACGTTGGATGCTACGCCGGGAAGCTGCTACAGAGCAGAGCAGAATTATAGTCCAGAAGCGGACACGCCACATAAGAATATTAGACTGGCTTGGTGCTCTGACCTTAATCCCGATGAACATGTGTGGGATGTGGTGAAAAAAGAATTAGAGCGAATTAGAGCTATTGTAGTACACGTCAAATCACTGATCGATTATTTAAGGTTGGATCTGTTACTACGCCCACACTAGATACTCTCATTCGAGCTTTTGAACCTTATTCATAAAGTGTAAGAATAATGCTTCCTTTGACTGCGGACAACTGTCTTCAAAGTTTGAACTATCATCAACAATTTGAACTGCTAGAAAGAACGGTAGAGTTAGATGACAGAATGGCATAACGTCCTCTTCAGCGACGAGCCCTCCATTTTTTTGTCTATCTGCGTGATATGTATGATCGCCATAGAAGAGTATGATTCCGCCGTGAAAAGCGAATGATCTTGATTTTGCCGTTGAGAGACGGAACTGTTGGAGTAATGGTTTGGACCTATGGTAGCCGATCATAACTTTTCTTAATCGGAGGCAATATGACAGCTGCGCATTATGTCGATAACAATACCACAACCACTCAACTGTTTCATCTATAGGCTGTCTACAGATCCTTTTTTAGCATTTAATTTCCTCAATGCCAGTTACGGGTTGCCAAATATATTATTCGTTTTTTTAGGATTCAATGTTGATAAAACTTGTTTCAAATGTTATCGTTTCATTCTTGAAGTATATTGTCAAGGAATCATTTCTTCTGGATGTCACGGAATACATCTTTCATACCGGTTTGATTTTTTGTTCAAAGGCAGTTCACGTTTTTATGTATTTATTGTAATAAGCCACCTTTTTGTGGGAGGTGGTTGGATGGTAAATATTACTAGATTGACTTATTTACGAATGGGGTGCAAACCAATACTAGTGGAGCGGACCTAGGAAGGGTACGGCCTTCGCGAAAATGGAAGGTCTTTGATGTTAATAAATTTTCCCTGAGATAATGAAAATGGTAATGAAACTCAATTATTGATTTCTAGAAGTATAATAATAAAGTGTGTCAAAATACAATATGGTTTTATCAATATCAATCCCAAACTCAATAAAGATGACACAGTGAATAATTAAGGAGAGGGCGATGCAGACCCCTTAAACACTACTAATCATTTATATAATTCTTAATTCTTTCGAAATTCTTCAAACATAATAATTACGAAGAGATATGTCGACCTACCACCTAGTTCTTAATTTTTTGACTCTACTTTAACTAGACAATTTCAACCTGAATAATATATAAAATTCTTAGACACTTCCTACCCCTAGACATCAAGACCATAAATGCAAATCAAAACTGGGCACACGCGATTTTCTGCGAGAAACGGCCTATTTCACATGAACAATAAACGACTACCGGTACTCTTAATTCCTTGGACCCTTAGCACTATCTGTTCAATTTCGCTAATTCTTCTGACTCAATTCTTAGACTTCCAAAAAAAAAATACTAATATCTGTCAATATAATTATAATAATGTTAAATTCTGAGACCAATTCGAGCCTCGCACCACGATATTTTTTCGACGATCTTACTATTTTTTTCCGCATGTCAAGACTCCCCGACAAACTCTCTTTTGGCCCTTTTAATACTTCGTACAATTCGGTTCTCTCCTTCCAAATTTTCAGTTCGTTCACCCTCTCAAAATTCCTACTTGGCAATTTTCGAAAGCTTCGACTTCTTGTCGGACCACACGTGTCTATTCCGACGTCACCGTTTTTCGCTCAGACTCCAGTAACTCATCTGGAGGAATATACATATTTACGTTTTGCACAATCAGCTCTTATGAACTTTTTAATCTGTAGTTTGTTATTACAATATATAGGCCAGAGTAAAAGAATTTCCTTTCATGAAGCCGTTCGTGCGTACCTCGAAAGCGAATTCCTAAGTTTAATATTAACTGGTCTGGAGATTACAATAAACAAATTAATTCAGGGGCATTGAACCTCGCGTTGAATTTGCTTTTGTCCATTGAATTAACCCCTGTATCATTACAACCCTTTCATGAATTCGACATCTTGTTGGTTTGTTTACCACATTATTTTCTCTATATATAGTATGTAAGATATTATTCAAGCGGGTTCAAATTATTTCAGGTCCAATAGGAAGAAATATGAGCTTTGTGGAATATCTCGAAATTCTCCGGAAGATCTTCGTGAATACCAAAGCTTTCAGCTCATAAACGTCAAAGATAGCGTCGAGCATATTTTCAGTAACCAACTAATGAAAAAAGAACACTGGACTAAGGCTATTAATAATATCTGTCCTTCGAAATTTGATTTCTTCATCCAGAAAGAGTTGAATAAGTGCACCGGGAAAAATTTCGATGTTAAGTCATTTAAGATAAACACAAAGCAAGAGACGGGCACATCTTCCAATGATAAAGTGTGCAGCAGCGCAGCTATTGGTTATTACACAATTACAACATACGATGATGCAATGCAATGTGACACCACGAATAATAGAAAAGGTAAGTATAAAAAAAAAATTATCTTAAGTTTAATTCATCGCAAAGAAATTGAAATTTCTCCGTGTTCTACTTCTATGACCAAGACCTGCTAGTACATATGAACAGTACTACAGAAGAATAGCTATTCTCAAGTGAGCAACAATTTCTAGAAAAAACGATTATTCCATATTTCAAAATTTTCAAGTTCTAGATAAATAAATGGTGCATTATATCTCATAGAGTCAAGTAGCTCAATTAGCAACTCTTGTGAAGCTCTGAAGGAATGCTGGTGTTATGAGGGAGCTTCAGCTTCTACCTCTTAATTTGGGAGGCGGCGCTTCGTTTCGAGCCTGCGCACCTGAATTCTTCAGACAGGGTGTTGCGCATGTCTGTCTATGACGACAGTGAGCCTGTTCCACGTTGGATTGTCAGTCGTTGAGCACTTGTACTCTGCCCTACTCAAACCCGGCGAGGACTCATGTGTTAGGTATTGTCTGATACCAGTCGCGCACCTTATACGCTACATCAAGAAGCTGCAGCAGAGCAGAGTATAATTCTGCGAAAGGAGCAGGCACGCCACACTTGTTTGAAAGGAATTAATGTTACCTTCATGAGGTGGAAACCCAAAAATACCTTTTTTTGCAACTTTGTTAGTGAAAATTACACTTAAAGTTTTTTTGACATAATTTATTATTCACAGGTAAAAAAATGAGTACAAAGCAATGTAATTTCATCGGCATACGCGAAGAATCGATCACTCCTAAAAAAATGTACAGCAAGAGTCTACAATGTAAGCTATCGAATCACAATCTACAAAAGAAAGAGAAGGTTGGTATTTCCGTTTAAATGTAAAATTCAAAGTAACATATTACAAAAACAACAACTTCATATAACTAACACTGCAATCAAGATATTAGGAGTACAAATAACTTTCCGCCGTTTTATTGTAGATGGCGTGGCACGGAGTGTCGGTTAGCTTTCGCAGATGATAACCGGCTTAAAAAATAGTTTAGACATTCAAGAACAACATAACCTATTAATATCATTGATTTTATATTGGTAAAATATAATTTTTATAAGTTGAAAATGTCAAAATTTGAGCCAAGTAAGCGTCAATTGCAGGAAATATTAGTTTACTTCTTTAATTTAAAGAAATCTACTGCTGAGGCGCATCAATTGCTCGTAGAAGCATATGGTGAGGGTGCTTTGAGTGAGAGAACGTGTCGAGAGTGGTTTCAAAAGTTTAAAAACGGTGATTTCGGCGTAGAAGACAAAGATCGCAGTGGAAGGCCAAAAATTTACGAGGATGCAGAATTGGAGGAATTATTGGAGGAAGATTCATCTCAAACACAAAAAGAACTTGCTCTAACATTAGAAGTCACTCAGCTAGCAGTCTCACATCGTTTAAAATCATTAGGAATGATTTATATTTAATTTGTGTTAAAAAACGGCGGAAACTTATTTGTACTCCTAATATATTATGTAACAAAATGCTACATCAACTTAGAGAAATGACAAAAACAAAATCAAAGTAAGAACTAAAGAAAATTTTAATGAGAAAAGCATACCAGGAATATTTTTGCGATGTACTGAACTGAATAGTTAATTCCAATTTTGAAATGAACCATCACAAAGTAACGAGTATATCCATTCAATATATGAATGATGTTAGAAGTAATTTACACGAATTTTAATAGTAATTTTGTAGCTTCTGAGACATTCTGATTATGTTATGAGCTTTTATTTTTCAAAATCGATTTTTTAGGTCCCACTTACAAAAGATTTAGGTGTGCAATGCTTCTTTGCTCCAATGCAGAACGAAATAGAAAAATCAAAACGGGATCGGATTGCAGAAAGAAACATTGAAATACGATATCAAAATAGAAAGTCTCCTGTATTTCGACAAAGAAACCTGGGTTCTAAAAAAACAATGAGAAGAAGGCGCGGTAGTTTGAGCGACTTATTTCCACCTACAGAATGCAAAAATGTGGGAAACATGATACAAATAAACAGTAGCGCAGAAATAAGAAGAATGCTGAATGATTATCCCTCTGATTCTAGCTTGAATTTATCTAATACTGGTGAATACTTCAGGACATTTATGAGTCCAAGACCTCTAATGACTTATTACCAGACCAGTTCAACTTCAAAGGTGAGTGAATGAGAATAATATAAAAATGATAATTTATGAAATTATATATATATATATATATATATATAAATATTTTAAAAAATTTTTAAACAATTTTAAAAAATTAGCCTTCTACATATTTAATTCCAAAAGATTATATTCAATGATTATAACTTCTGAAAATAAATTAAAATAATGTCGTATAAGTACCACTTATATCATGACATAAAATAAACATTCATTATAAGACATCCAAATGGTATAACAAAATCCAATAAATAAAAATTATTAACTAAAATCCTATAAATTAAACATTTTGAATAGACAAAATTTTGTTTCTGCTTATCAATCCTATGAAAACCAATATCTTTCAAGAATATCCAACATAATCTTAAGAATTTTATCACAAAACTATCTTACTTAGACTATTCAATATTATTGGATATCTAACCAAGGTACTTTATATAAAAACTCAAGATATGCAAAACATTACTGAAAAACAAGTTTTAAAAAATCGACTTTGCTCATCATTATTCAAATATTCATATTCAATAAATATAACATCAATTAATAACATATATTCAAACTCACCCTTCATTCTCCAGAAAAAGTTCTACTTAAATGAGAACCTTAAATAGGTATTCACTACACACAGAAATATCTCTGTGGTTTAACCTGATCTAGAAGATTGAAAGACAAATTTAACGGCCTCTGCTATAGCACAAGGACTATCAGTATAAAGAATGTTGAACGTAATGAACGTAAATAAACATTTATCAGCTGCTGTTAAATTTGCTCTATTCAGTGGTTCATAAAGCCAGTATGTCTTACTATTGACCTATACTTCATCTGTTGAAATATTAGATACTTGCGTAAAAAATTCTCAACCAAAATCAGAAAATTATTTTTTCTACAGAAGTTATATTCAAAATTTTCCTGAATTCACCGCTGCTTTTCGGTTAAATTTTATAATAATTCCTGTTGAAATGTTACCAATTTATTAATTACATCCTTCACAACGAATTCTTTTATGCTAAGGATAATCGAGGAGACACGAATGACGAACTGTACACTAAAAATGAACCAATAATAAGGGTTGTAGAAGCAACAAAAAATGAACAATTTGTGAACAAAGATGCAATAGTCGAAACGGCGGAATCCAAGCGAATTTCTCCAATTTGTTCTATACATTGCAAAAAGAACTATGTTCCAAAGATCCCAAGCTGCACATGTACGTACGAAGAAACTAAACACAGAATTCCAGTAGTACAGAAAGCAGTGAGCGGACCGAAATTGGTAACTGGTAAGTAATGTAATAATAGTTTACATTATTCCGAACAGAAAAAAATTATACTAGCGTAACTGAATAGTTAAGACCGCCAACTGATAAGATTTGGATTGAAAAATAATATAACCACAACCCACAAGTGTCTTTCTAAGTCTTATAATAATATTCTGAAACGACACTTCTACGTTCACTATTGAATATTCTTGAATTAGTAGGTGCGAAAAATATTAGTATATCAAAATACAATTTACATTGGTTCAGTCTCGGTTCAGGCCTTTTTGTCTGCCTTAAAAATAATGTCTTTTTTTATTCCTTGTAGTAGGGAAAGATAAATCATTCTTAAGTGTTATGAAGGTTACTTTTTCTTTCCATGTCTTGATTGATAAACATTTAAAATTAATTCAATTTTCTATCTAGTAAATATAAGAGCATAGATTTCATTCAACACAAGATATTTGATGATTTCAAGGTGCTTTAATTTTCTCGTTAAGATAAGACTCTCTCAATTAGCATAATTTCTTGAGATTTATCCCAAAATTCCTCTAAATTTTTCAAAATTAAAAGGTGACTTATCACAACTCTTCTTCTAACATATTTAGTCAACATTCAAATCGAACTTTCGATCATTTTTTATTTTTCCTTTTTCAAACGTCAAAAATTCACCAGCAAAGTTGTTCGGAAAGTAATTTCGTTATTTTTTTTGGAAAATGAAAGACTATTTTTGTATAATAAATAAATATTTTATTAAATTATATATTGGCTATTTTGGTCCGCCACCTTTTGTCATCTTTCTAGTAGTAGCATAATTCCACGATCATAACATTTTTGGTCTTTGCTGGCAAAACACTGATCCAGGTGATTTTTGACCTCTTCATTGGAAGGAAAGGTTTTACCGTCCAAAAAATTCTGCAATGACCGGAACAAATAATAATGCGAAAGCGCCAGATCTGGATAATATGGTGGGTGTAGCAGTGTATCCCATTTAAGGTGTGAAAGCTTTTGGCGAGTGACCAAACTTGTACGAGGTCTCGCATTATCTTGGTGGAACCTTATCTGTTGGTTAATTCTGCCCTTTTCTGTTCAAGTGTATAGTTTAGTTTGTCCAGCTTATGACAGAAGACTTCCGAATTAATTGTTGTGTTATCCGGTAAAAGCTCAAAAAAGATTCCTTTAAAATCCCAACAAACAGACAGCATCATCTTTTTTTGATGGATATGGGATTTCGAAATGCTTTGAGCCGGTTCATTTTTTTTGCCCTTATTATTTGAATATTTGAAACGTATGTCATTCCGGAGTTTTCTAGAAGCTGTACTTATATTAACATAAGAAACATGCACAAACAATTATTAAAACGTTCCAAATATTTCTGGCTGTTTAATTTCACTTACTTTTCCTGGTATTTCTGGGTCTACTTTGTCCTCTTTCGGGAATAACTTTTCACGTTTAGTATACAATGGATTGTTACTTCCTTAATATGTTTTTAAAAAGCTTTGTCCATGTATGTGACAACTATTCTCATTCAAAATTTAAAACTTATATAACATTGATATTTTTGATCCTTTCAGTATGTTCATCTAAATGTATAGGACCTTGTTCTGCAAATAGAAAAGCAGTTGCAACGCTTACTTGTCCAAGCAATTGTCCATGTATAGGACAGTTAGACATAGAAAAACGTAACTCAAAGATGCCCTGTGTCTGTCCACCTCCACCTAGAAAGGCATGTTGTGAATGCAACAGAGAGATATTAACTCCTGGTTGTATATGTGACTTATTATGCAATCTTAGGGACAGAATCAGAAGACAAACTGAAGAACAAAATAGAAATCTAGATCAAATACTAGAAGAGTTAGACAAACAAGATCGCGAGATACAGCTGATTAGACAGTATGTGGCAAAATCCAAAAAAGAAAAACCAAAAAAGAGTAAATGTTGTAAGAAGAACGCCCATTGTTCCTGCTATGCGGCAACAGTACAATATGATTTCAATACTAGTCCTCTCATGGAACAACAAAAAGTCGAAGACAATATAGAACATATACGCGGGAAGAATGTTATTGAAAAGAATTCTACAGAACCAGAGATTATAGAAATATTTGGGTAAAGTACCACGAGGGTGTATCGAAAAATTCTAAGCCTTTAGAAGAGAAGCTCGAATTATTTTATTATTCATCATACTTCCCTCTCAATTGGATGCATTCGTTACGAACCTGCAATACCTCTAAACCTATTAATAATAAGTTTTCATCTTGCTTTGTAGACCAGGCCTTCACAGCTTCTATCACCTCTTCGTTGAAAGAAAATTTACGATCTTTTAAGCTTTTTTCAGTTGATAAATAGATGATAGTTGGATAACTTTTCGCGCCTTCTCTCTATAATTATTTCTCGTAGAGTGGTCAATAAAGTCCCCGTTATTATTCTACCCTTATCCAGTATCCATCATGATTACTGCAAGAAGCTAATTTGTAAATACGAACCTTCTTAGACTTTGGAGAACCAAAGTTTCTCCATTCCATGGATTGTTTCTTCTTCGTTTCTAGATCCTAGAAATGTATCCCAAGTTTCTTACACTGAAGCTTTGAAGAAAATGGGGGTGTTGTGAGGGAGTTTCTACCTTGGGAGGCGGAGTTTAGTTCCGAACATGCGCACCTGATCTCTGCAGAAGGGTGTGGTGCGCATGTCTGCTTGTGACGCCATTGACCTTGTGCCTTGCTCTACTTGAACTCGGCAGGGACGATCAGTCAGGAAGTTTAAGAGTAATCGTGTCCTCCATATGATACGCCGGCAAGCTGCAGCAGACCAAAGCAGAATTTTGGACAAGGAGCGTGGAAGGTGGTCACTACAACACAGCAATACGGTTCAAGATGTCTTTTACAAACCTAATACGATGCTTTTGCCCCTACACGCTTCTGGTCAATATTCAGACTGAAGCTCTTAGGCGATGAGGTGTTGTGGGGGAGCTTCCAAACCTCTTGATTGCGGGTAAGTGTTTCATTCCAGAATGCAGCCCCTGAACTCATCAGATTGGAAACTAGCTGATAACGCCTGTAACCTTGTTCCAGTTGCAACGCCAGTGTTGAACGCTCGCACTCTGCTCTACTTGAACCTGGGGAGGATGGTGAATTAAGGATTGGGAAAGCGGTCGCGCCCTCTCTGCGAGACACCGGTAAGCTATAGCATCAGAGCGGAATTCTGGGTCATACTGAAGGAGTTCGGCCCGTCGTCACACACTCCCTACCCAGTAAGCGTGATAGGGGTCACGATGGGTCGTTAGTGGCAGGGAGATGTACGCCACTGAGCTGAACGCTGTGCCATCTCTAGCGAGGGAGATTTCAAACCTTTTAATTGCGGGAGATAAGCGTTTCGTTCCAGTTTGCAAGCCTTTGAACTCATCAGATTAGGAATGGGGTGCATGCTTGCCAATGACGCCTGTGGCCTTCTTCCAGCCGGAACACCGCTGTCGAACGCTCGCACTCTGCCCTACTTGAAGCCGGAAAGAACAGTGAATTTAGGATTGAAGAAGCGGTCGTGTCCTCTCTGCGAAGCGCCGGTAAGCTATAGCAAAGTAGAGAGAAATTCTGGGTAATGCTGAAGGAGTTGGACCCGTCACCACAAGACATTTGTGCATCCCTTTTGCAGAAATTGTTTTCATGTTACTCCGAATTAGATGTAGAAAAATTCAACAGTCCTGAACTCCGTCGACATTTTTGAGGAAGAATTAACCTTCTCTATCGGTCTTCATCTTCAATGTAAAATACCTCTTTTGAAGCTTGCAATCCAATTTTTCAGTATTGCATAGGAGGAACATTGTTCTTTACGGGTATTCAGCATATTCTCGTAAATCTGCTTATTTCTTAACCCCTTCTAATGGAGGTTCTTGATGATGGCTCGTTACATTCGTTTTTAGATTCTCACAATTTCGGTTGAAATTTTTTTTTATTTGATTGCGCATCTATGCACAATGAACTTTGACTTTTTGATGTGAAACTATACACTGACATTACTAATGAGTTATTGTTCGTTTATCCATGGAGTAGGTCTAGGCTAACTAGATATCAATACATCCTCGAATACAACTTCATTATTTATCGTTTTTTTTTTATTCATGCATCCATACATATTCAGAATGCAAATAATAATAAAAATCCTTGAATTTGTTTTCTAATATAAACATCAAATTATCCAGGAAAGGATGAAGCTCTTACATTTCATGAATTTGATATATTTCAGATCGGAGAAAAAATTTGAATCTAGAAAGCATGTATATAGCGTTTTTGAGAAAGATTCTTGGAAAACGCTATGGAAGAAAAATAGCAAAGTATTTTTCGCTAATGAGTTCTTTAAAAAACGGAACAATATCAGGAAGAAATTGTCCTCATCTTCCAATGGTGTAAATGAAAATTTACAATTGAAAAAGAATAGAAAAGATTATAAACAGTGGTTTTCCAAGTTAGGTGAGAGTTAAGAGAGGAATTTTGTTTTCTTTTTAGGTCAAATTATTATTTCAGTGTGTTCAAAAAAGGATTTGAGAAAGAATATTTCCTGATTCCATTGATATACTCTGGAGTTTTATTTGTCTGTGAAGTGAAAATCCGAAGTTGATTGTGTATTTTTGAGTAATAAAATGTTTTCAATTATATTATGCAGTGTTACTGATAAAATAGCATAAAAGAATACTTTAAAGAAAAATAAGTCTACTTTCAGCTGAATAAGCTAGGTAATCTACGATTAATTTAACTGCTCCCAACAAAACACTATCCTTTTGTCATAAATGTAAATATTATGCGAATTTTAAGCTAAAAATAACAAAAATCAGTTAGAGCATGACGCTCTTATACTGTTATAATATAAAATTTCATACCGCCACTAAAGGTGATAAGTATAATCGAATAGTTACTATGCAAATGCAATATTCTTATTCTTATTAGAATTACAACCACCAGATCAGAGATTTTCTGAATGTTACAATTGTTACATTTCTGATGCGGTGTTACGTACGTTCCTTGTTTGAGCCATCAGTATCAAATTTTTTTACTGAATATTTGAGAATCTACCTTAGTGAATTCCTAAAGAAGGGTTTTGAGTTCCGAGTTTATTGTGTGAAAATGTTTGTATTCGTGATGAAGTAGGAGCCGACACGTTAATGTTACGAAATGTTACAATTCAATATTCCTGAATATTAACAGTTCCGAATGAAACCACAGATTAATCTGTGACGCAACACTACTAGATATATTTAATCAACGCTGAAGTTTCTGGAAGTTTTAGGTTAATCGAACACGTTATAGTTTCTTCTAGAGTATTCTATTCATTTAGCCGGCTACTATTTGGCGTTATAAATTTTGTAATTCTTACTAAATATATCAAAAATGGTAAGAAAATCTTTAGTGATTATAGATTCAAAATTGTACCTATAAATTCAAATAATTTTCATCAATTTAAGAATTTTTTTTAATTTGGTTAGAAATTTTCAACAATCCTTGACAATTAATGATTCAGAAATTTATATTGACGATTAGTCATTTATTCTGATATAAATACCTTCTAGTCTGGAGCAGTTAAACGATTATTACCCTTGTTGGATCGAGTTTTGGTCAAAAAGGCTGATGCTATCACTACAACTAAAGGAGGAATTGTTATTCCGGACAAAGCAGCAGCTAAAGTTCTTAAAGCAACAGTTGTAGCTGTAGGACCAGGTGCAAGAAATAAGGTATGTTGGATTACCAATTTCAACAAAAAAAAATATGATCCAGCTCTAATGTAATAACTCTATATGCTCATTGATTTTTTCAGAACGGAGATCACATTCCTCTTTCTGTCAAAGTTGGAGATAATGTGTTGCTTCCAGAATATGGTGGAACTAAAGTAGAAATCGAAGAAAATCAAGAATATCATCTTTTCCGAGAGTCTGATATTCTTGCAAAATTAGAGAATTAGATGTTAGTTTGTTGAATTTTGGTCATTAAATCTTATTTAACATTCTCTATGAGAATCGAGGCTTTTGGAGGTATGATCTTACATCACCAGGCTTGTGCTATCCAAGAAGCCTTTCCTGAAGTTTTCTGGAAAATTCCATTGACATTTCTGAAAACTTATTTTTTTACCTAGTCCCAAAATGTAGTTGAAACTATGTTGAAATATATTATTTAATAAAACTTTGTATTATGATTTTCATTACCATTAAATTTAGATTTCCTGTGAATTGTATGAAATAAAAATTCTACAGTATTAAATTGATGCTAAGAAATATATGTGTGGATGCGATACTTTCTTTTGTTGGCTTTCTTGTATTTGGAAGATAAATATGAGTTAAACTAACTATTCCTCTTTGTATGAAAATTTTGAAAAATCTATAATGTTCGATTGATCTTCAATCATCTTTATTATACACTTTGTTTACTTTAAGGTCAGAAGAAAATTCCTAGGAACACTGAATTCCTTTGATGATTATTCTTCTGCCAATTCTATTGTTCTCATGAACTCTGATGAAAGGTTTTAGGTGTTGACAATGAAGGGAATTTCAAAGAAATTAATTGAATTAAATTATTGTTTTTGTAGAAGTGATTTCTTAGTTTTACAAATAAGTTGTAGTTGAATCCATCATAATGAGGTGAGTATATTTATTATTTGGTCGCCTCGTATGAGCAAGTTGAAGTTTTTCATAAGAATTGCTGTGTCCATACACAATAATTCTTAAATTGAACATGTTCAACAATAATATTATACTAATTTAGGAGTTTCAGGGGCCGGCTAGATAAATATCTGGGAGATGCTTTGGTTTAGAACGTTCTTCATCTATAATTGAAATTTATATTGGTATAAAAAAATAAGCATTATTGACGGAACAATACTCCAAAATTTCCCAATTGATTAAACCAGACAAGAGTGGGGTTAAAGTTTATCATTATCAAATGTGTAAGAAGATAACTCTACCTAAATGCGTGGTGCCACCTAGTATGCAATAGCTGCAACGGTATTGTTTGTTACACAATGATAACTGCAAGGAATATAAAACACCAATTTTTGAAAACCTCTTGGCTATTTTTTCCTATATATGAATTATTTGAACTTAATTTGGCACCAGGTGCAGCAATATGATATTCCAAGAATTTATATCTTTAGTCATCGCTTTTTTATTTTTATGCCTTCAAGGCATTTTTTTGTTATTTATTTTTTAACTGTATATGCATTTGATTTCTTGATTTTTTTTAATGTCACTTTTATATAAGTCGGGAAGTGCTAATCGCTTAATTTTGAAATCAACAATATTGCGGATAATAATAATGCATGGAAATGACGCTCAGCTTGATATTAAAATAAATTTGTGAAATTTTATTACTTTTCAGGAAATACTTACTTTTTGGGAGATAACTTCTTCTGAACTTTTGACACTTTGGATTAAACTACGCAGATATTTGCATAAACCTAACATTTTCGATAAACAAAATCATAATACTCGTAATAACCCCAGTAGTACAAAGATGTACAAAATGTGCAGATGGATGGTTTGGTCAAGTCCGCATTTAAAATTTATGTTTAATTAGATTCCCTTGTTCGCCAACCTTCGTATGAACGATATTTTTTGAAACGGTTTATTTTGCTATTGTTGGAAGAAAAGACAAGCATGTATTGGGGAAAAAAGAAATATCAATTTTTCATTCTGTGTTCTAAATTTCCTCGGTTCAATATATAAACCCATGATTTTCAGATTTTCGAAATTCGATTACACAAATTCATTATTTGGAGATAATTTGCCAAAACCTATTTGAAATCATTTAAATAAAAATAACTCATCTAAAAAAGTATTTATTTGTCCATCACTTTGATAGCACTTCTCTATTTATGATTCCAGGGGCATCGGTATACTGAGCGTTCCTCCCAGATAAAGCTATAATTTGCTCTGCAATTTCAACAGCAACCCTTATTTGTGCTTCTTTAGTACTCGCTCCTAAATGTGGCGTAGCAATAACTTTAGGATTTTGAATTATTTCCAAAGTAACAGAATCGGTAGGAGGTTCTTGTTCGAAGACATCCAGAGCGGCTCCTCCACATCTACCATCTTGAAGAGCTGTTAGTAAACCCTTCTCACAAATAATACCACCTCTTGCTACGTTCACTATACGCACTCCCTTCTTACACTGTGAGAACACTTTGTTATTGATCATATCTGAAAAAATATAAATACGATATGGTTTGATACTACATCTCATGTTCAAAATCAGGGTTTGAAAAGTTTCCGACCTGATAAAAGACTCATTGTAAGATGTTAAATTGATTTTAATATTGATTTTTCTTTACGATTCTACTTAAGTAGAAGTTCTCGTACATAAATCACTAATACGTATATTAACTAGAACAATGAATTGAATGGTTTCTCATTCTAAAATTTGTCAAAGTTCTAACTTACTTCTAGTTTGAGGAATCAGAGGGGTATGCACCGTTATATAATCAGCTAATGGCCAGATTTGTTCCAAACTCATTGATTCTACATTGAATTTTTTTGCCTCTTCTGCACTGACGATTGGATCAAATCCTATTGTCTGAAATAATAAAATAACATTATATATATTTACTTCAACAGGGTCAGTATCCGCCTAAAGGTGTCCCAGAAATCGACGCCTAGCTGGAAGCGGGTGATAGTCCAAGTAATAATTTTTATAAGAAAAAAATTTGAAAAATCTATGTTAAGTATTTTTAAAATTATAGGCATTCTAAAAAAGTCGGGAAAATCTTCACCTTGTGATGGTGTATTAACTTCCGTTACTACAAATCTTCATTTTATTTTCAATTTCATTTTTCTTTTGTAATCCTTCCCCAGTTTGGAAGAAAATGTCACTTTTGCCTGAGTATTCAAAATTGTATTAAATTTTTTTTTATTTGAAAGTTAATTTTATGACATTTATGTTTTAGAAATAATTTCCGGCATATTTCCACCACGACTAGGTCTGGAGAACCACATTCGATCAGACCAATTTTGGACCACATTTTCGAGGAATTCAGGCCTTATTTCATCAATAACACGAGTTATTGTTTCTGGTTTATCAGCATAAACCAATGACTTGACATAACCCCAAAGAAAATGATCCAATCGCATGATCTTGGAGGCCAATTAATTGGAACATTTCTCGAAATAATGTTATCGCCAAATCTTTCTTTGAATAAATCAATTGCTATGGTAGCAGCATGAGGTGTAGCACCATTTTGTTGGAACCAAAACACTTCTGGGTCGATACCATTCAAATTTTGAAACAAATAATCATTGATCATCGATCTGTAACGAGCACCATTCACTGTAACATTAGCTCCAGCATCGTTTTTAAAGAAATATGGACCGATGATGCCTCCATCGTGTAAAGCACACCATACAGTGCATTTTTCAGGATGCAGTGGAACCTGCAGAACTTCTTGAGGATTGTTTTCACTCCATATACGGCAATTTTGCTTGTTTACATAGCCGTTCAAACAGAAATGAGCTTCATCACTAAACACAATTTTACGATAAAAAAGTGGATGAACTTCAAGCTGTTCTAGGGCCCAATCAGCAAACAAAGGATGCTTATTATGGTCAAGTGGCTTTAGTTCTTGAACCAGTTGGATCTTGTATGGGTGTAGACCAAGATCTTCACGCAAAATTATCCATGTGGTGGATGCACAGAGTCCAACTTGTTGTGACCGTTGACGAATACACAAATCTGGATCATCATTAACACTATGACTTACAGCACCGATATTTTCTTCTGTACGTACAGTTCTTTGTCTTGCATCGAGTACAGGAAATGTTGTCCGAAATCTATCGATAGTTCGACGAATAAGCTGCTCTGATGGACGATTATGTAAACCATTAATTTCACGAAGTGCTTTATAAGTTTGGCGAATAGACCACTGATTTCGAAAATAAATTTCAACAATTTGTAAACTTTGTTGTGGCGTGAGTCTTTCCATGTTAATTTGTCAATGCTTACTGAACAGAAATGTCAAAACAACATGGCTTCTACCTTCTGTCAAATCAAAGTTATCCCTATCGAAAGTTCTATCACTCTAAAAAAAACACCCGATACATTACATGAGTGTGGATAGCTCAGCGGGAGAGCATCGGACTCGTGACCGGGAGGTCCAGGGTTCGAATCCTATTCAGGTAGAAAAGAAATTTTCTAGTTGGACGGGTATCTGCCACCATTTCACTGTTGGGTCAAAAATTAACAGTGCTGTGACCTAAAGTGGCGCAAGATCGCAGTAACAAAGCCTACACAGAACACAACTGAACTCCTAACTCGTACAAGCTGAAAAAGCTTCTGAGGGATCTTCACAGAAGATCTAGGAGTATCAGGATAATAATAATAATAATAATAATAATAATAATAATAATTACAACAAATGTTCAAGTGTCTCCCTTCAGTGGCAATACACGCTCGACATCTTCTCACAGGAGATCAGACGGGTAAATTGTCCGTTATTCAAAGTCAACTACTTTCATTATATTTTTTGAAATGCCTATAATTTTAAAAATACGTAACTCAGATTTTTCTATATTTTTCTCTTGATAATTAAGACTTGGCCTATCACTTGCTTACGGCTTGACGTCGGCTTCTGGGACATTCTGTATAAAAGTTAAATCTGAGCATTGGGACATTTACAGGGTGACAAAAAAACTTCGGACAGATTTTACTGTGTTCTGGAACAAAAGTATTTTACCGCAGCCAAATAATTTTTATTCTATTAGATTCTCTACACTTTCTTGTACTTTGCGAATTTGCAGTTTGATATCACTTTATTTTGCAGAGTGTTAGAATATCAAACAAACGTAGTGCAATCTTGCAGCTGTTTCGTCAAGGTAAGCGTCAATGCGGAATTGTTTGTTTGCTCAATGTGCCTCGACAAACGGTGTCCGATGCAATTTGCCGTTTCAGGAAGCTTGGCCATGATTGGCGTCGTCCAGGAAGTGAGAAAAAACGCACTGTCAATACGCCTAGTAATCAAAACATTGTCAAGAAACGACTAAATAGCCCGTGAGACCGGTATCAACCGTTCGTCAAATATCCAAAGGGAGCTCAACTTCAAGCCATACAAGCTCCAAAAAGTTCAACTCCTCACGGATGAAAACAACCGCGTACGACTCCAAAGGTGCGGCCAACTCCTTCGTCTCGCCGCCAGTCAGCAATGGGAGCGCATTCTCTTCACATACGAGAAGCTTTTTACCGTTGAACAATCCCACAACCACCAAAACGAGTCTGGTCCGAAAAGGCTCCCGGTACGTCGGCCATCGTCGAACATCGTCAAAATCCTCAATCCGCTATGGGCTGGGGCGGAATTTGCGCCACCGGCAAAACATCCTTGGTTTTCGTGGATCAAGGCGTCAAAATCAATCAAGAAGTCTACCGCTGCGACATTCCCAAGGCCGTAGTACTTCTGTGGGCCCAGCAGCACTTCGGCGATATGCATTGGACATTTCAACAGGATTCGGTTCCGGCTCACAAAGTGAAAATGACGCAAGAATGGTGTAAGATCCATTTTCCGGGTTTCATCACATCTGCAGAATGGCCGTTCTACTAGCCGGATCTCAACCCAATGGACTACAGCGTGTGGTCGATTTTGGAGCTCAGGGCGTGTGCTAAACACCACAGAAGTTTGGAGTCGCTGAAGCAATCCCTGCACCGGGAAGGCAACCGATTAACGCCCGAAGAGCTGCGGCCTATTGCCGAAAATTTCAAGAAGCGTCTGAAGCCACTTCGAAACCGCTTATTATTACCAAATGTTTATGTTATTATTATTCTTTGTTGTTTTTTTAATTTCGTTTGTTCAATAAGGTTAAATGAAAAAAACTTTGACCGAGGTTTTTCTTGTTCTGACGTTTTCAACAGCGTAACAAACGTTTTGTATGAAACTCAAAACAATTCAAACTGGATGTTCAGCAGATGTCCAATCTGTCTAAGAAGCTATTACTATTTAAAAATTCAATATTTTTAGAGCCATCTTTTGCCATTAGACCGAATTAATTTGTACTACCAATGAATAATAAAAGAGTCATTACTCATCGCAAATATTTTAAAGAAGCCAATTCATCAATTTGTTAATTCTTTAAAATGAGAAATATAATTTTTTAAATACTTTACCTTCATTCCCCAAGATTGCATCCGCAGAGCTACTTCTTTTCCTATTCTTCCTAAGCCTATTATCCCTAATGTTTTTCCGTATAATTCATGTCCGGAATAGAGCTTTCTATCCCATCTTCCTGCCTTCAAAGATGCCGCCGCTGGCACTACATTTCGGGCTAAGCTTGTGATCAAAGAGCATGTCAACTCGCAAGCGCTAATGGCATTTCCTCCTGGTGTACTAAACAGCATAATGGAAAGTCTCAATTAATAGACAAATTACCACCCCACAATAATTTAATATTATTATTTCAAGTTAGAGTGAGATTTGTGATATATCTTGAAGTGATAATCTGCTTGTCAAAAGTTAAGGATATCAATGTTTTCCGAAGATGCTTTTTTTTCAATTACACGTTTATAGAAAAGTCTTCTGGTTAATCGTGAAGCAAGTTTCCGTCATTTCCAATTTTCATTATGCCAAGACAAGTTTTATCTAAGAACAATGCCAACAGAGCTCTTGGGATGCTTCAGGCTGGTCAAACACAAGTGCAAGTGGCCAATTTCTTCAATGTGAATCAAGGTGTGACATCACGTTTACTTGCACGGTACTTTGCCATTGGAACTGTTTGTCAAAAACCCAGAAGTGCTACAATGCCAATAGAACACTGTTTTTTAACTCCTTCTGTGAGAAGACAGTCTCTCATCACTTGCAGAAAGGCAAGTCAACGTTTTCGAGATACTGTCGAGTCCAGATATGGACGTTTTTCTGAGTCGGCGAGTAGTTAGTTGTGAGTTGTTAGTATTATCAATAGAAGACACGACTAGTCTAAATATTCCTGACTGACCGTCTCCGCCGAGTTCAAATAGGGCAAGGCACATAGCGTTCAACGACCGTTCCAAAGCGGAATACATGGTCACTGGCATCACAGGCAGAGATGCGCACCACGCCTGTCTGAAGAGCTCAGGGTGCGGAGACTCAGAACGAAACTCCGTCTCCCTAATTAAGAGGTAGAAGTTTCCTCACAACACCGCGTTTCCTTCGAAAGCTTCAGTATGAATTTGGGGATTCCTGTGAGAAATTTATTTGTTTAAATGATCTATGATTGTTTGTTGCATGTTTCTATTGCCAATTTCTCTGTATTCATTCAGTTGCCTCTTGCAAAGAATGGGCCATCTAGAGTTTGCCTTTTGAAGTAGTGATTATTTCGAGTCTAGCGACACTTCTGTCATTCGTGTTTCGACAGAAAGTTAGTTTAATATTTGACATTTCCTCGCTGCAATTTGTGAATCAATCTGTTCATTGAGTTGATAAGGTGTTGGGTATCAAGAAAATGGAGGTTTTGTCTTTGTACTCCAACATCTGGACTAATCTATATTCCTCTCCTCTAGGACCAAATATGATGATGCTCCTATTATGGTAAGGGGTAGGAACACTACTAGATACCAAAGCGACTGGCAAAGGTCTTGTGATGGATGCATGGTGAAGGTTTGAGGCCAACAAATTGAAAGTAAATGAAAGCAAAACGTAACACAAAACGCTTTCACTTTAGGTACCAACAGCTCTACCCATCAAGGTTCTTGGGGCCTATCTGGAAAGTAAGCTAGGATGGATAACAAACATTGATTCCCTGATATCAAAATTATCTGTGGCAGTATTTACTATTCGAAGAATAAAAATGTGTGCTTTCTCTACTGTAGCTTTTCAAGCATATTTCGCCAACTTTCACGCTGTAAACTCCTAGAGTATCCTCTATTGGGAAGGAGCCTCGGAAGCGTTTAGGGTGATGAGAAGAGAGCAGCAAGAGATCTTTATGGTGTTGCATCTAGGGTTAGCTGCAAAGAAACTTTCACCGCCAAAGAGATTTCAACTGTACCATATACAGGTATGGAGAAGACAGTCGGAAAGATACGAAATTCAATGTTAATCAAGACGACGACTAGGGAGCAATGGAAGAAGCAAAAACTTAGCGCGATGCGGTGACGAATAAACGACTGTTATCTCTCAATGGCAGTGTCAAGTGGGGATGCTTCGATCAAAAGGCTCTGCAGTCGGCTTTCATTCGCACTTCAAATGTGAGATGCGTTAGATCATATCGGTTGATAATAAATACGACAATCTTATTCCATTGTATGCCAGGAATTTATTTGCCACGATTAATGACCCAATTAATTCTACTGTGGAAATGAGTACTTAGGCTCTTCTACGCCATAACTGGCTTGAAAATAAAATAAATTCTACGAAAATAAGAAATTCGAAAACAAAAATAAATTCTCAAGAATGCGAAATCGAACGCCGACAAATGTGAATTAAATGTTGAAATAATCCACCTTGTTGAGCTAAACCGTAGCCAAATCTATTATAAATGGATAATCTCATATCTCTGAACAAATTCGGCTATTTTGGCACAAAGTTGGATTATTTTGATCCTTAATTAATCAATATTCGTCAATGTCATGCCCATAAACCAAATTTTTTATCCCCAAAGAAAAAAATAATTGGGAGATAAATCTGGTGATCTGAGGGACCCGTTTGATAATGCCATTTGTAGAAATGTCCAAGAAAGTCTTCCTGACTGACTACTCTTGCGTTGTGACTTGGACAGCCATCCTGTTGAAACCAGACATCATCGATATTAATTGGTAACTGTCGGAATAATTTTATTCTCTAAAAATTGCAGATATTTGGCAGCGTTTTGTTACCATCAATGATGTAATTTCCCAGTATTCCTGTCCAAACATTAAGTTTTTGGGGATACTTGGTACTCACAGGAATACTCAGATATGCTTATTCTTCCTAGACCAATATCTTACTACTGATGGGTTAGGTTTTCTATTCAAGGAAAACGAATATTCATTTGTGAATAAAATATCGTTAAAGAATGAACTGTTTTCATTTACTTTTGCATCATAGTTTCACAAAATTCCATTCGTTTGATATGGTCTTCTGGAAAAAATTCTTGGTTAGTTTGAACCTTATAACATCGGTAACCATTCCTTTTCAAAATATTCCGAACACTTCTATCGCTCATATCGACTTTTTCAGCAATTTGTTTACTCGAACGAGGTGCACTGGTTTCAGAAGCAGCACATCTACTTCTTTTTTCAGACGATTTTCACTAATGGTTTTTGATGTGTTATCGACCTTGCAATGCCGGCAGGTTTGTAATCACCCACATCTCTCAAATTTTTTAATTATTTAAGAAATAGTCAAACTTGAAGGAATCGACCTATCTTCAAAGGCAACAATGAATGAATTTATTGTCTCTTGAATTGATTGAGCACCAAAGTAGCATTTTATGATCTGAATTTTTTCTGATATTTACTTTATTTTTACTTTATTTTTAAAATTTCTATTTACTTTATTTTCAACCGATTAGATGTAACGCATTCCACGTTTAAAGTACGAATGAAAGCGGACTGCAGGGTCTTTCGATCTCCACTTGTCACAGTCGTTTATTCGTCATCGCATCGCGCTGCTCCATTGGACCCTGGTTGTTGTCTTGATTAACATTGAATTTCGTATCTTTCCGACTGTCTTTTCCATACCAGTATATACATATACACAGAAATATCCACCAGTTTGCCAGAAATTCAAGTAGACATTCTTAAAATACACGAAACACGACAGCCTTGAAGATGCCTTTCCACTGTCAATTGGTTAGTGAATCACTGAGGTCCTGGATTTTACAATGTAAGATCATATAAAAGCACTGTGTGAAAAACATTTCAGTATAACTCGTTGTTGAGTACTCTTCAGAAATATGTTACTTACTTTAATACCAGTATTTTTTTGGCTGTAGCAGCACTTGTATTGATATTATCTACACCAGCTCCAGCTCTTCCTATAACCTTCAGATTTTTTCCAGCTTCAATTATTTTCTCTGTTACTTTGGTATCAGATCTTACAATAATTACATCGTAATCCTAAAAAAACATCTTCTTTAATGAATAAGGATTATAATAACATGAATACAGTAAAGAATTGAATGAAATGAATTTCCAACAAGTAAGGAGCGATTCAATTAAATTCACAGTAAAGAAGCGTAGCTTAACTATAACGTAAATCAAAATTGTAGACACTCTTATTGAATAAAGGCTTTTGATAACAGACACAATCGGTTTTTAAAAAAAATTGTTTTTTTATGCTTATTTTCGAACGAAAAGACCTAGAGGTTTGAAAGTTTCAGGTTAGTTTTTGAGTATGAATAAATGAATTATGCAGAAAAATTTGCGAAATCGGTTCGATGGTTCCTGAGTTCTTATCATTTGAAATTTTATTTTTCAAATATTTTTTAAGCCCAAATCTGATCGATAAATTTGGTATTTGGATGTGAATTAATGACCTAAAGACTCATGAATAATTTCGTGAAGATAATTGGAGAATTTTTTAATTTGTTCTTATCGAATTTGGGCAAAAAGAATGAAAAGTATATGAAGTTTTGTTCAATAAATTTCTACTCTTTCCTGGAAATATGTAGCAATGCACCAGATGGAGCATTTTAACCAAGTGTTTTTCATTTTCATGAGAATTTCCGTTTCTTCAGCAAAAAAAGACGTTTATTTGACTTTCGGATGACGGAACACAGAATTCTGTGTTTTTGCGGACTTTTGAGCTAGAAATGATCCCAAACAACTAGGTTGTACTCTGATAAAGAATGCTAGGTCAAAAGTAATTCTCGCCGGCCGGTCCGTGCATAAACACACAGAAAATTGCACGTTTTTAGGTTTAGTCTGCTGCAACTGCTGAATTTCATGCATCACTACGTTCTTTGTTTCTGCCTGACGAAGTGTGTCAAGCAGTTTGAACTAGATTTTGAGAAGTCCACGGATCTCGATTCAGTCATCAAGTCGCACTGTGATTTCGTAGAGGAAGTTGAGACCATGGTGGCCTTTCTCAACGATAGGAAAAATGACTATAGTTTTAAGTCGGTAAGTGTGATTCATCTACCAGAAATATTAAAGGTTTAATATTCTATTATAACGTATTTATCGACAATAGAAGATTTCAAAATTTAGCTGTTTGAGTATGGATTTTGCTATGAGCTTCAAACGGAAAGAGCAAGCGACTTGAATCTTTGAGGGGAGGTTTGGAGCCTAAATATCTCGGTAAAATTTGTTAATGGATAAAATCGGTCTGATGGTTCCGCAGTTACTTATTCATATTCGACATTTTTTCATATTTTCCCCAATATTTTAGAGACTACAGATCTGATAGATCTGAAACTTAGTATTTTGAGGTAAAATAATGACACGCATGTTCGTACAAGATTTTATGAGGATCTTATAATTAGAAGATTCAAAATAATATATTCTGTGAGCAGAGCAGTATTGAGCGTTAATGGAGCTCAGCAAGAAGGCTAATGCAAAAGTTCTCGAGGAAAGTGGGTGATATTAACAAGCGCGCAAAAGCTCCTGATTTCACATCAGTGCTTTTCACCATTTTTAAAAAATATATTTTGATATGTGCATATCTACATTCTTGCACTTGCTGTTCGTCGAATCAATGCAAAATACTCGTTCTCAATGTGATTGAGTTTTTGAGGAAAATTCAAGCCTTTCGACACTAGTCGAGTCGCATCTCATGATCATATTCATATTCATTTATTTCCTCAAAATTTACAGAAGATGTCAAAAAAGTGTATAAATAAAAAAAAAATGTTTCATATAAAAACAGTAACTCTAATAAATCACATTTGACTAAAATATAAATATATTCAGATATATTGACAAACACGCTAAAATTTAATGTGCAATAAATTGATAAGGGGTTTGTTAAAACTTTTGAAGCATGAATTCTTCCACTGAGTAGAATACACCTTCTACCAAAATTTTTTTGATCTCATTTTTGAAGCGCACTCTAGATAGTGCTTTTAAATGCTCGGGTAGTATATTGAACATTTTCAAACCGTTATATATGTGCATATTCTGGGTTTTCTTCAGACGGTGAAATGGTGGCACATATTTGTCCCTTTGTTCTGGTGTGGTGATCTTGATGTTTATGGAATTTGTCCTTGTTTTCAAAGATGTACATAAGACACTCGAGTATGTAACATGACGGAGCTGTAAGTATACCATATTTCATAAACAGTGGTCGACAACTTGCAATTCGGTCAGCACCAGCGATCAATCGAACATTTTTTTTGCTTTAGGAAGATGCTGCCGCCCTGTGAAGATGCACCCCATAGGATAATGCTGTAAGTCATCCTTCCATGAAAATATGCATAATATACAACGAGTGCTTCATTTTCGGTAAGTGTATGCTTTATTTGCCTTATTACGAAAAGTGCTGTGGAAAATCTTTTACCTAATCCGGTTAAGTGATGTTCCCAGGTTAGATTTGCACCAATTGTTACCCCTAGTAAGGGGATTCTGTCCTTACTGCGACGTTTCGAGGTGATAACTATCTCTTGTGTTTTTTCGGTATTGACTTTCATTCGATTTCCTTCGAACCATTCCACTGCGTCCTTTATTGCTGGCGCTGATTTCTCCTCGAGTACAATGTTAGCGCCAGCCCTGTTCAAGAATCTTGTATCATTGGCAAATAGGATTTGATCATCCGCAACAACGTTATACATCAAGTCGTCAATATGTACTAAAAATAGAATAGGTCCGAGCCCTGATCCCTGAGGCACACCCACGCTGATTTTTTTTTACTGATAGTTTTCCCTTAACATCTACAATATGGTAATGGACTTGTAGATAAGACCTGACCAGGCTTAGCGCTGGCCCTTTTATGCCAGCATACTCCAACACAAAATACAAAAGCTCCCCATGCTCCCCATCGACACAATCAATTGCCTTTCTTAAGTCCATAGAAGTCAAAGTCACCTATTTAGCATCATTCAATGCCTCCATTATGAACTCGGCGCTGTGCAATAGGGCAGTTGTGGATTTTTCTCTTCTGAAACCATGCTGACGATCACTCAGGAAAGAGTTTCTTTCCAGAAACGATATCAACCTAGACTTGATGAGAGATTCGAAGACTTTTGAGATAGCTGGCAGAACAGAGATGGGTCTATAATTTTCATATAGATCTTGGTCACCCTTCTTGTACACTGGAATCACCCTAGCAAGTTTGAGCTCCTCCGGGAAGATACCCTCCTCAAAACATCTATTTATCAGGTGTGAGAGTGGATTGACCAGGCAATGAATTACTTCTTTCAGCAATCTCACAGAAAAGCCGTAAATATCACGTGAGGGCTTGTTTTTTCAAAAATGAGACTGTTTTCTTTACTTCCTCAGGAGTTATCGGAGAGAGAAAAAATTATTTTGTACTATTAACCTTTAGGTTCTTCAATAGACTTTTACTTATATCTGAGTTGTCACTACACACACTGAGTTTTTCTGCTATGGTGGAAAAATATATATTGAATTGCTGCTCTGATAAGGCAGTGGTGTTATTTTTGCTTGGAGTACATTTAATTCTAAAGTTTATTACCTACCAAATATCGCGACTCTTGTTTTCTGATTCATTTATGAATGTCATATTCCTTCTCTTAATAGTTTCATTAATTTAAGTCCTAAGTTCCATCTTTAAGGTTTTGTATAATCTCAAAGTATTTTCATCCCTTTTCACTTAAAATATTGTGCGTGCCGCATCTACTTCTTTTTTGAGGTCAATAATTTAAGGATAACAATTGTTAAATGTGGATGATATTTTATTATGGAACAATTTGTATGAGTCACGAATCGCTTAAAAAAAACTGAATCGTGAGACATAGACATTTCAGCGGTTATCAGTTTTATCTCAACGACGACTTTCTGTCATCATTTTTTTTACTTTAACGATCTTAAATTCAGTTAAGATTTTGCTGGCTGGCCAGAACAAGGCAAACCTTCCACCACGTTTTGACTTCGTTTGAATGCACTGTACCACTCATAGCCACGTGTTCTTTATGTTGCCGATTCACTGTAAACCTCATGTAATATTTTCAGCACTTCCTCATACAAAATTTCATTTGTTATCAAACATGTAGACATGTTTTTGTTCGATATTTTTATACATTGTTTAAACCTCAAAACATACTTGTGAACTGAGTAAATGAAGCACTCTAGTTAAAAAACTAAATCAAACACCACGTGAGTATAAAGGAAAATTAAGTAATAAAAATAATTTCGACAACGCATTTAAGCCTTCTGTTTAAATGATGAAAATGAAAATGAATTATTTTCAAAAAAAATCTCATCATATCATCTGTTAGTACATATTTGCCAATACTATGTGGAAATTTGTTTTTATTATAATACAACATTCATTTAATTCATCCATCAGTTGTATCGTAAGTCAAGATTAATTGCAACGACTGAGTGAAGTAGTTGATTGTTATCAATAAACACATTGTTTTTATGAGCAATAATTGAAATTCTGTTTCAAAGCAGTGGCGGATTGAGGAATTTTCATGAGAAATTACTTATGGAAAGAGCGCCGAACAATATTTTCAGCCGTCTATTAAATTTTCCGTTTACGTGTTGAAGTATTCAGAACTAAAATACCGAATGCAAAAATCTGTCCGTTCGCCGTTAACTGCTTTTCTTTGCAAATATCGAATAGAAATTTATCAAACTTTGTATAAAAATTTTGATCCACCCATCATTTTCAACCAGATCTTTGGACTTGTGTTAAAAATTGAGGTATTTCTATGTTTCACGTCAGTTATTTTCTAACAAATAAAACAATAAATTTTGCATAAAGACCTCAGTATGAAGGTTTACAAAGTTCAACCAGCGATGAAACTCATTTTCACCTCGGGGGATATGTGAATGAGCAAAACTCTCGCATTTGGGGAGCAGAAAATCCACACGATATTGTGGAAAAGCCGATGCACCCACACCAGTAACTGTTTGATGCGGTTTTTGGCCGGTGGCCAATCGCCGAGCAAAAATGCAAACTTTTAATAACCCACCCACTATGTGTTGAATGAGATCCATTTCCAGATATTTACTAGATAGAAATTTAAATGTTTATTAGTCAGGACATCGGAAAAACAATCATCTTCCTAACACTTTAGAATGATATACAGGTATGGAAAAGACAGTCAGATATGGAAAAGATACGAAATTCAATGTTAATCTAGAGGAGCAGTGGAAGATTCAAAACCTCAGCGCAATGCGATGACGAATAAACGACTATTAACTCTCAATGGCAGTAGCGAGTGAGGATCGAAAGGCTCTGCAGTCTGCTTTCATTCGCATTTAAAACGTGAGATGCGTTAGACCATATCGGTTAAAAATAAAGTAAATTGAAATGTTCAGTGTAGAAGAAAGAATGCAGATCATAAAATGGTACTTTGGTGGTCAATCAATTCAAGAGACAATAAATTCATTTATTGGTGCCTTTGAAGAATAGCCGATTCCTTCAAGTTCGGCTATTTCTAAAATAATTTAAAAATCCGAGAAATATAGGTGTTTACGAAGATGTAGGCATTTTAAGATTGATTAACCACCAAAACCATTAGTGAAAATCGTCTGAAAAAAGAACTAGAGGTGCGTGCTTCAGTTGAAACCAGTGCACCAGTGCAGGAATGTTTACCGATTTTATAAGGTTCAAACAAACCAGGAAATTTTTCCAGAAGACCATATCAAACGAATGGAATTTTGTGAAACTATGATGAAAAAAAATGAATATAGTTCATTCCTTAACAATATCTTGTTCACTAATGAATCATCGTTTTCCTTGAATAGAAAACATAACCCATCAGTAGTAAGATATTGGTCTAGGAGGAATAAGCATCTGGGTATTCCTGTGCGTAGCCAATATCCACAAATACTTAATGTTTGGACAGGAATTACATCGAAGGGCCACTTTTTATCGATGCTGACCTAAGCGCTGCCAAATAATTGGAGCTTTTAGAGAATCAAATTATTCTGACAGCTACCAATTAATTTCGATGATGTCTGGTTTCAACAGGATCGCTGTCACAAAGCAAGAGTAGTCACACAATATCTCAGGACAACTTTTTCGGACCGTATCATTTCTACAAATGGTACGATCAAATGACCCCCCAGATCACCAGATTTATCTCCCAATGATTTTTTTCTTTGGGGATATCTGAAAAATTTGCTTTATGGGCATGAAATTGATAGAAAGACGAATATAAATGAATTAAGGTTCAAAATAAACCAACTTTGTGCCAAAATAGCAACTATGCCGAATCTGCTCAGAGATATGAGATTATCTCTTCATAAACGATTTGGCTACTGTTTGGCTCAACAAGGTGGATTATTTGAACACTTGATTCAAATTTGTCGATCTACGATTTCGCATTTTTAAAAATTTTTTTTTGTTTTCGAATTTCTCATTTTCGAGGAATTTATTTTATTTTCAAGCCAGTTATGGCGAAAACTAATCTAAGTACTCATTTTCACAGAGGATATTAATTGTGTCATTAACTGTGGCAAATAAATTCCTCGCATACGATGGAATAAGATTGTCTTATTTATTTTCAACCGATATGATCTAACGCATCTCACGTTTCAAGGGCGAATGAAAGCAGACTGCAGAGCCTTTTGATCGAAGTATCCCCACTCGAGAGAAAACAGTCATTTATTCGTCATCTCATCGCGCTGACGTTCTGATTCCTCCACTGTTCCACTTGACTCTCGTCGTCGTCTTGATTAACATTGAATTTCGTATCTTTCCAACTGTCTTTTCTACCCCTGTATATATCTTTCCCTACTCCAAGAAATAAAAGAAAGACTTTATTTTTGAAGCAGAAAAAGGCTCCAACTGGGAATGAACAGATGCAAACTGTATTTCAATAAACTAATATTCTTGGCAAATTTGAAAGAATATTCATTAGTTTTTTATTTATAGCCGATCAAAATTACAAATTTCAAATGACCCACCCTTTATTTTGCAATTTTTGTATTTTTAATTCATCGTAAGTTTGGAATTCGACGAAGTCCACACTATAATGGCGAATAAGTTTAAATATTAGGTAGCTTTTCACCTCTCGATCCATTTCAATCCTTTTGAGATTTTGTGTAGATATAGCTATCGATAGTATCAGAGCTATTGAACAAGCTCGGAGAGTGAATATTCAATTCATAATTAGGAAAATGTATAAACGCATCAGATCGCTACCTTAAAAACATTTTCAATCCCATAATTATCCCCGTGCGCGATGAATAAGGATAACGGTACATCTTAATGGGAGATATAATGCCAGGCTGCTTTTCAGTACAGCACTTCAGGAACTTGGAACACCAAATAACTTGGACACGAATCCTGTAGAGCATGTATAAGATTACATATACAGAATGCGAGATAACCCATTAGCATATAATCAAGAAATTATTTTTGCTGCAATAGGGTAATGAAAAAATATACCTAAGAAACTATAAATAATTTGATTATAGGTATGCATAGAGGAGCTAAACAAAATTTAATGACATAGGCAAAAATAATAGGATCTCTTTAGTATGGGTTCCCAGTCACACTGGGTTCTAAGGAAATGAGGAGGCCAATATACTTGCCCTTCAGTTTCGAAAGAAGGAAGAAACCTAAAGAATAACACTATGGCGAAATCTTCAAGGGCTGCAATAGGGTAATGAAAAAATATACCTAAGAAACTATAAATAATTTGATTATAGGTATGCATAGAGGAGCTAAACAAAATTTAATGACATAGGCAAAAATAATAGGATCTCTTTAGTATGGGTTCCCAGTCACACTGGGTTCTAAGGAAATGAGGAGGCCAATATACTTGCCCTTCAGTTTCGAAAGAAGGAAGAAACCTAAAGAATAACACTATGGCGAAATCTTCAAGGGCTGGATCACTCTAAAAATTTTCATGAGATCTTCGATACTGCACTGTCCAAAAAGTACCTGGATCTCAGTAAAAACATGTTTCATTGGTTTCCTTACTGAGCACTGCTGCCTCAGGAAGCATTTGATGAGACAAGGTTTAGCAGACACTGACGAATGCACTTTCTGTGGGGAGAAGGAAGAAACCCCTAGTTACAGAGCGCCTCACGAGTACAAGCCAACGCAAAAATTGTTTTGGAATAAGAAACATGTAGGAACGAGGATGCTAGCTCCCTGAAGTCATCTCAGATACTCTGAAACGGGAGCTGCACTACAACTTTGATAGGGGGCACAAAATAGACCTTAAGATCGCGGTGCGATCTACAATGCATAGACGATCCATTTATTTTTTCTTCAGATAGATAATTTTTAATTATAAATTTTTTCGTTTTTAATATTAATGCGAATATTTTTTATTTATTTAATATTTTGGCTGATTTTTTGCTAAATATCAGAACAAAAATATCAATATATTTAAAATGTTCTTTCCACTTATACTATTAGTATAAACATTACTTTTAAAAGTGAGTACCAATATGTAGGTATTGATGAAATGAGGTATCTGAAAAATTATCAACATAACTCTTTTTCCACAAGAATAAAATAGAAACTTGAAACTGTATAAATCAATGGTCATAAAAAACATAGATGACATTTATTCATTAAACTTGTCAACAACGATATTTGGACAAACATATCAGTGAAGTTTATGTGAGAGCAGTTTGAAGCTCTGACGTCAGATAAGATCAAAATGAAATTTTTTTCACTTTTTTACTATTTGAAGAAACTGTGTCCGATTCATACATTTTTCAAAGTGAAGTAGGCGAATATTCTACCAGCAATTTTCTTGAGATAAAGTATTCTTAAGAATTTGAATACTCACTTTAATATTATTAATCAATTCTTCTTCAGTTTGTTTATATTTACAATCCACTTCGAACCCATTTTCTGTTAGAAGTTTAGTACATTCTGCATCCACAGCATCCGCGACAAGCACACGTTTCAAATCCATTTGTTTGATGAATCGAAGTAGGTACTGGAAATTCTGCAACCGGTCAATCGACTAAGCTATGTACTACTTAGACTGGTGGTACTGACGCTCCGCTTCAAAATTCTTGCGTGCAATTGACCTTGATCGCTTAGATATAACCTTTGCTTGCAGGTCGTCGTTCTGAGCATTGTTTTCATTAACTATCTGTATTTAATTTCTAAAATTTCCGCTGGTTTCGAAAGAATGCGTTATCTAATCAATTAAAGATGATGAAAATTTAATCGTTTTCAGATTTGCGACACTGGTTTATAATTTTCTCGAAAAATAAGTATTTGTAATCCAAACAGAATAAATAAAAAACACTCCGTTTTCTATAACTTTTTTATTGTTGATGATACGGTGACCCCGAGTTCCATAGTTTTACTACATTTTCAAACTGGTGTATAACAAGTTGTATCTCGAAGGTTTTATGTATTTTAGGAAGGCTTCGGTTTGTCTACAACTTAAAGTTAAAGAAAGTGTGGAATACCACAGGTCCGTCTTCTCGTTTAATAGTTTTACTCCGGGATAATAAAAATTTGTATAAACCTCTATTGATTCCAGAACGTCTAGTTTCTTACCTTTCGTTTCCGGATAAAGTATTTTAAGATTATCTCATACTGGGAAAATATGACTTTTCGGAAAAATGTTTTGCAAAATTAGAGTTATCTTTTCGATGCTTAAATGCTTGATGTTTTTCGAACCTTTGTGAAATCTTAGTTTATAATCTTCTGAATTATTAAACTAAGATGATGTAATAAGCCACCTCTTTGTGGGAGGTGGTTGGATGGAAAATATTACTAGATTGACTTAATTACGAATGGGGTGCGAACCAATCCTAGTCGAGCGATCCTAGGAAGGGTACGGCCTTCGCGAGAATGGAAGGTCTTTGATGTTAATAAATTTTCTCTGTGTTAATTAAAATGGTAATGAAACTCAATTATGGATTTTAACAGCTATAATGATAAAGTTTGCCAAAATACAATAAAATTCAAAATAAAGATGACACACTGAATAATTAAGGAGAGGGCGATGCGGATCCCTCAAGCACTATGAATCATTTATATAATTCTTCATTCTGTTTAAACTCCTCAAACATAATAATTACGAAGAGAAATGTCAACCTACTTCTTCATTTCTGACTCTACTTTAATTAGACAATTTCTACCTGAATAATATATCAAAATTTTCAGATACTTCTTACCCCTAGACTCCAAGACCAGAGATTCAAAACACAATTGGGCACACGCGATTTTCTACAAGAAACGACCTATTTAAAACGAACAATAAACGATAAAGAACGACTACAGGTACTCTTTAATTCCTTGGTCCCGGAACTTAGTATTATATTCAATTTCCTTAATTCTTCTGACTCAATTCTTAAACTTCCAAAAATAATTACTAATATCACTCAATATAATTATAATAATGCTAAATTCTGAGACCAATTCGAGCCTCGCACCGCGATCTTTTCTCGACGATCTTACTAGTTTTTCCGATGTGTCAAGACTCCCTAACAAACTCCGATTCGGCCCTCTCAATACCTCGTACGCGTCGGTTTTCTCCTTTCAAAATTTTCTTGATCCGTTCACCCGCTCAAAATTTCAACTAAGCACTTCTCAAAATTTCCGCTCTTTGTCGAGCCCCATGTGTTAATTTCGACGTCAGCGTGTTTCTTTGGAATTTCCGTTCCTGCACTCATTTGAAGGAATATGTTTACGTTTCGTACGATTAGCTCTTATGAACTTTTTAATGTGTTATTATAATATATAGGTCAGAATAAAATAATTTCCTTTAGAAGCCGCCGTTCGGGCGTGCCTCGACAGCGAATTCCTAAGTTTACCATTAAGTGGTCTGGAGATTAGAATACACAAATTAATTCTGGGGAATTGAACCTCGCGTTGAATTTACTTTTGTCCAATGAATTAATCCCTGTATTATTACAGCTCTTTCATGATTTCTAAACCTTGTTGGTTTACCACAATGAGTTCGTGCCGTTTAGTGAATGTTATGCTCTAGCTGAACGAACGTGTCAGAAGTGTTTTGTCCGATTTAAAAGTGGCAATTTCGATTTGGAAGACGAAGAACGACCTAGCGTGCCACCAAAGTTTCAGGATGAAGAATTATTGGCAAGATCCATCACAAACGCAAGAGGAACTCGCAAAAACATGATCTTTTATCAATGCACCGTATTACAAGTTGTTGGCTACAATGACAAAATAGTACAAATTTCACTTCGAATTACTTCCGCACCCACCCTAGATATTAACCCCCAGTGATTTTTACATGTTCCTAGACCTAAGAAAATGCTCACCAGAAAGAGATTTGGCTCGAATGAGAAGGCGATCGCCTAAACAAATGCCTATTTTAAGGCCAAAGAAGAATTTAAGAAAGGTATCGAACGGTTAGAGAAACGCTAGGATGATTGTATTGCTCTTGAAGGATGAAAAAAGTTGTGTTATCTTCATCAAGTTGAAAACTTATCAGTATTATATAAAAAATATTTCTCCATGCTTACTCTCTGAAACTGCAGGAACTATAACAAAAATTAAACAACGAATAGTTGTTTACGAAAGCGTATTCACACGGGGTGGTCATGAAATAATCTTCTATATGAATATGATATTTAGGAACGCCTTGTATTGTGGGTATATTGCTTCAAGTGAAAATTTAATTACCGACACTTCAAATCTATCCTATTTTACTTTTGAGTAAAGAATGTGTCAGAGTTCAATATATTTATTTAGTCTCATAACTTCTACTAGAATACTTCTTCATTGTGAAATTTGTCTCACATTGAATATGTTTTTTGTGGCCTCTCCAGTTATATATAGGCTGTCCTAGTTAAGACGAGAGATGTGTGACTTTTTGATTTTTCATTATTTTAAATAGAGCATACAAATACAAGAGAGTATTTTTTGAGGTGATTGAAAATTACAGATATTGTGACTATCTTTTTCAGTCACACAGCAAAACAAATGCTCTCAATATCTATATACTGCGAATGAATTTACAGTTTCAGAATAAAGATTGAATTGAAAATTAAAATCCTGTTGAATACTATATATTCATAGACAGTATATATTAAGACTAGCAGTAATTAAAATTTTTTCAGGATTCAATAAAAGTCATTCTACATTTTGTATTCTTGTATTATCTGTGTTATTTACAAAGAAAATGTATTCAGTTTTATTCTCAACTATCACCATGTGCCTTTTCAATACCGTCTCCAACAACTTCTTTCTGCTTTAAAAAGTCTTTTGTTGCCTGTAATGCTAACTCTAATAGAGCTCTTTTAGTTGAATGATTCCTTATAAATTCTTCTATCAAATAATACTTATCATTTGTTTGATCAAAAGATATATTATGAATTTTTCCGTATAATTCAATCAATAAATTTGCTTCTTCCATGTGGTACGTTTCAATGAGGTCTATCAATAAATTATCAATCATTTTATGCCAAACAAAAAAGAATGTCATACTTCCAAAATGTCGAGTAGAACGAAGTTTTTCAAATTCATTATTATCATAAATATGTTGATAAGTTATAGAAACAACCCTTTGATATTCAAAATCGTCTGGCTCAAATTGTTGACAAGCAAGATCTAAAATGAAAATATATTCCTTCCGATTTAAAATATTTTCAAAATGATCATCTTTGAAAAGGGGAGGAATCTTTAATTGTCTATGTTTTCTAGGGAAATAAACCTGATTAATTCTATCTCTTACATTCCAGTCTGCTTCATGCAATTTTCCATCAGGTTCTCTTATCAGAATCAATCTTTGATTATCCTTAAGACCAAACGTTATATCTGTGAAAACCAATTTTGATGTATCATGTCCTATTAAAGCAGGATCTGAAGACAAAACTCTGTCTATTGGTTTACGTACTGCCACAACTGGTGGAAATTGGAGTAATTCAATAGCTTTCTTTTGCATTTCATCTAATTTTTTTTTTAATTGCTCATCTGTTAAAAATTCAAATTTAGGATCTTCAAGAGTTCCCACTCTCCTCTTGTGAAAGATTTTCTGCAAATCACTTCTAGTCAATTTCAGCAAAAGCTCTTGAACATCACTTTTGACAAAATGTGGCATGGGATCATTTGTTTCTTCTGAAATCATTATTATTTAGGCATAATCATATTTTATCTCGGCAAATAACTTACTGTATTCTTTAGTAACGTAACTTAGAAATCTGAAATTTTTCATACATGCGTTATAACAATTATGTTGCTTCAAATTCGAAACTCCGAATACTTTGATTATTTGCCTTATTCCAGCCATAATCTATTTGAATTTATTCTCTAGTAAAATTATTTAATTATACTTATAAACACTAATAAACCGAAGAATTATAATTTAGGTTAGGTTAGTACACACAGATGTGTGAGAAATCATAGAATATTTGAGGTTGTTCTATCATTTTTTGGAAAACAAACAAATGAGATAAATTTTTTTAATGATGAACAGTTCTCTCTTCATTCCACGGACGCGCTAAAACAAAATATTTTACTTTTTCGTTACAAATGTTTCGTTCGGTTATTTTTGTCTTTATTTGGTAAATTAATCATTCAAATTTGTTCAGAAATAATCTATTTCAGTAATCAGTGGAAAGTGGAACACATCCTGTAAATATGATTCACCTGACATAAGATTGTTATTCATTGTTAAAAATAATTCCTCTGTTTATTGAAGTTTGCTTTGAAATTGTGGTGAATTAATTGTTGAATTTTTTCCAGATACTTGGACAATTAATAGTTATTTTATATAAATTTAAAGTATTAAGATGGGTAATGAAATGTCTTCAACTGCTATGGAAAGTATCCTTTAGAAAGAAAAATGAGGTATTATTAATATGCAATGAAGTTAATCAACAAGTTTATTGCCTTCTATTTGAATTGTGCTAGTTGTATATAGTATTGTTTTGCAATTCTCAACTCCTTTCTTATATGTTCAGGAGGAGGCACTAATGCAATCAAATTTTGCAAATAGCTTTCATTCCTAAAAATGACATGTAGCAGTAACTATCACATATGAAGATAAAATTGCACCCAAGGAGATTCCTAATCAAAGAAATTTTAATAGGTCGTTTCATAATTCATGTCACATTTTGCGTAATAGAAAATCAAAATTTTTGTGATTTATTTGTTTATTATTTACCAACATGCCACTTAACATAACTTGAATTTAGATGACATGTTTCAGCACCTGATATGCAATGGTACAAGCTCCAGGCTAGAATATTTCGGGCTGTATGAGTCATTTCAACTATTTACAAAAAAATGGGATATATGAGAAATAATTCGTAGATTTTCAGATATTTCTATACAGCCAATACTGCTCGTTTTATTATTCTAAGTTTGGATCATTTCATTGGCAATGGGGTAAACTGGTTATTATTTTAGATTTACTTTGCAAAATAACTAAATAAATATTCAGATTATTACCAAAAAGCGACTTCCTACAATCTTTTCCTAAATGGGTAACTTTTGAAATGAATTAACTTTTATTAAGGTTAATAATTTAATGAAAATTTTGTATTTCTTAATATTTCAATTGACTCAAGTAATAAGTTCGTCGCATTAACCATATTCAAGAGCAATTTAATGAAATAATGATTTATTAGGTTGGACAGTATTATTATTAAGTAGGTTAGCTTCTAAATCCGAATATCTTAAAGTGTGCCCATGTAGAGTTTTCTAGTTCTTTAAGGTATTCTCAGAAATTTGGTTTTAATTACAACATTAGATTTATCAATATTTTTATTAGGATTAGAAATAAGTTCGTGCAATTTCGATAACAGATGTCCCTACTAGTTTCTTATTCCACTGTTTCATCTGGCAACACCTTCATTTTGAAGTGTCATCATTAGACTTTCTTTTCAGTATCATTTCACTGAAGTGTAAACAGCTTAGTTTCTATCTGCTCTGAAAATGTCAACTTTTATACCAAATAATGTGTTTTATCTGGAGTTTTACTTCAATATGAAAAAAACTGCCGAAAGTCATAGTGATTTCAAATTTACTTTTATTATTTTCATAAAAGTATTTTGTATTATTTTTTTTCCAAGTTTTATGGTGAAAAGTGGAACTGTAAACCTGTTTTGAGTAATTATCATATAGTCAACGTTGTTTATCATGTCGAGTTTTTGTACTTTAATCGTTTTGTCCTGTTATCTAAAAAATTGCTTTTTGATAAATTTGTTATCAAAAATTATTGTTATTTTCCAAAAAAATAATTCTCAACTATAATAAATTTGCTCATTAATGCATTAAATTTGCAAGTGCTTCTCACAATGATTTCTGTAGCAAGGGGAAGCTTAATATTTGTTCATTTTCAAGTCAGCAAATATTATTTTTTCAATAGATTTACGTATTATGATATACTGTTATTTCTTCGAATCGTTTCCTTAATATTATATCAGAGCATTTATTCAATCTGAAATTTGCTGTGAAAGAATTAGAACGAAGCTCAAAGAGATGTGAGAAGGAAGAAAAACAAGAAAAAGCAAAGACCAAACAAGCTATTCAAAAAGGAAATATGGATGTGGCAAGGATACATGCTGAAAATGCAATACGACAAAAAAATCAATCACTTAATTATTTGAAAATGTCGGCAAGAGTTGATGCTGTAGCTAGTAAAGTTCAATCGGCAGTTATGACAAGAAAAGTAACAAATTCAATGGCAGGTAAGTAAACTCCTTGTAGTAATAAAATTGAATTATCATTAAAAATTTAATCAGTTTGAATTATAGAATCAAGTAATTTGACAACTTTTAATTATTTTATATACAGGGTGGCTAAATGAAAATGAAACAGAGCCTCCAAGCGAGGGTTAGAATCACCCTAAAGTATTTCTGTTTGTACAAAGTAAAATCTGTAAAACACAATTAGATTAGTTGGAAGATTTGTATTGAAGAATCCTTGACTTGCAATCACTCCAGAAATGTTTCAGAATGCGGCTGAATGTTTTGAACTAAATCTTTATTACTGTATGGAAGTGGACGGTCAGTTTGAAAATTTAATCTACTAACTAGTGAGGAAGCAATTAAACATAATTTCAATTTTAAAATGCCATTTCTCATTAAGTATTGAGCGGAATTGTAAAATTTAAAGACTATCATAAAAAAATGTAAGAACTTTTAAAAGAAATCTAACGCCATTTCAGTATTTTTGATTGTCTCGGTCTTTACTTGACGGAAATTCATTTTCAGTATAAGAAGAACAAATGTTAACTTCCGCTATTTTATTGATTTACATGACAATTGTTTCGTCATACCATGACTTCATCAGGTGAGTATTTAAACTGAGGTATGCAATGCAAAACATGACCTTAAATATACAGCTCTGGTACAAAAAATAAAGGGGTGGAAAGAAATGGTTTACAATTAATGAAAAATATTAAGTAGGGGGGATCTGTTTAAATCTATTTGATCATTAAATAAAATTTGTTTTTATTATATCTATTGATCTCTAAAGTTTCTAACAGATTTAGTTACTGACTTGTTTTCGATATGTAATATTTCATAGTTCATATTAAAATTATGACCAGTCTCTAACAAATGGTTGGCATAAGTTGAATTTGGTTTATTATTAATATAACATTTTTCATGTTCTGGTATCCTTGTTTGGAATGAACGGCCTGTCTGTCCCACATATACACATGGGCAATCACTTCATGTTAACTTGTAAACTCCTGATTTTTGTTTTTAGGATTGACGTCTTTATTATTTTTTATTAAGCTGCCTAAAGAATTAATGGTTTTAAAAGAGATGTTATATTTTTCTTTAAATATCTAGCAATCTTCAGATTTTTGGCCTATGTAAGTTAATGAAATAAATTTTGTTTCGTTTGAATTTTGAAATTTTGGATATACAAGTGATATTGCTTTCTTGTAATTTATTTTATCAAGTAAATTATCTACAATTAATGGATTAAAATCATTATTGAAAGCTATTTGTTTAATGGTTTTATACTGTTTGTCAAAATTTTCTTTTGTCATGGGTATGTTAACCAATCTATAAAGCATACTATTATAAGCTGACAATTTTTGTGAAAATGGATGGTTTGAAGTATAATGAATCGTACCATTTCAATATTTTGGGGTGAAGTGGCGAAAGCAAGTACCAGAAAAGAGTGTTCCCCTTTAATCAGAAATTGACATTTCTGAGTTTTTTTCTAAAATGTTGATGCAATTCCTCAAAAGGCTGTTTCATTTCCAGTTGGCCACTCTGTATAACTAGTGCATCAGAATATATTTAACCATGAATATTGTTATTTGTTTGACAACTGACAAAAGTGAAGTATATATATATACAATATATACAATTGATGTCCATGTTATAAAGAAAAAATTGATTAATTAATGCTATTCCTGAAATTTTTATTTGGATATTTGATATTATACTGATACTCGTAAATCTGCTATGAAGATCCCGCAGATACTCTATTGTAGCTTGTGAGACTTAGATTAGTTGTGTTCTAGTTAGGCTTTGTTACTGTGTCCTTACGCTACCGTAGGCATAGCATATTATCTTTTGACGCAACAGAATCTCCACTTAACAGTCTGGTGTTTGAACTACTATGCCACCGACTCTCATGAATTAAGTGAAAGATAAAAAATTGTAAAACCGGTGCGTTCTCCTTTGTTGTAACTGTTGTGTAGTGAAAATGTTTACAAATGGTTGTTGAAAACATGCGTCACATCGATATCGCGAAAGTGATAGTGTAAATGAGAAGGGTCGATCAAAGATGTCGACCCTTTGAATGGACCGATATGTCAAATTAGAAGAATGAAGAAATAACATTGTGACCCCATCTCAACTAAGAAGTTCGTTGCTAATGGATGACGATGTGCGTGTTTGGAGGCATACCACCTACAAGAGATTGGAGGTGGCCGATCACAGCTATGCAAGTTTAAGTCCCTAAAGTTGTTTCTTTCGACCAGCATGTTCAAGAACGAGTGATAAGCGACCAGAATTAAGGGCATTTTATTCACATACGAATCTCGGTTTGGTTTGTACACACCAAAAAGAAAAAGCTATGTTGGAGGGCACAGAGTGACAGAGAATGAATTTACCTTGTGCAGAAGACAGCTACAGGTCTATGAGGTGGAATTTGGTTTCAGAACTACATTTGTTTTGCTAAATTGCTAGAAGTTTTTTGACGATTAACGTTTATATGAATAACGGTCTAGAACCTGTGATGCTTCCATACAGAAATTCTGTTACGTCAGATATTCGTCTCATGCATGATGATGCAAGAATCACAAATATCTTTCTGGATGAACATAATATCCTAAATCAAATAAAATACTCATGTAATATGTTTCGAAAATGTGTTATTTGTGATCAAAATCATTTTCAAAATCGTGAACATTTTTTCAAGAACCTCAGCAATCCTTGAATAAAATTCCTCTAGAATAACCGGATAATCTCATTCTTGTCAAGGAAAGATGTAATGAACCGTTATTGCTGCTGGTGGCCATATTCCATATGGATTTTTGTATTTTATAATTTTTGATAAAAAAAATTTGTTACCTAGATATAATTTGACATATTGAGGCTCTTTTTTTTCATTAGTTTTTGTACTGATAAAAGGTTTTACTTAATTAGATAAAAGATCATATTATAGAATTCTTTTATTCACCTATAGTTTGAAATGCCTAGATTTTGGGCATATGTGTATTAACATGATATCATTATAGGTGTTGTAAAAGCCATGGATGCTGCAATGAAAAGTATGAATTTAGAAAAAATATCATCTGTTATGGATAAATTCGAACAACAGTTCGAAGATTTAGGAGTTCAAAGTGATGTTCTTGAAAATACTATGTCGCAGACTACAACAACTTTAGTTCCTACTAATGATGTTGATTCTCTTATGCAACAAGTAGCAGATGAAGCTGGGTAAGATTTTAATTTTTAATTATTATTTCAAGATTTTCATCTTTATTTCATCAAGTGGTATATGAATAGTTGTACAAAAATTTAGGGAATGATTCCTTGTCAAAGAAATAGGATGACTTTATTTTTTTAAGCCCCCCATGCTTAGTTACAGTCCCCTAAAGATGGCGCCCGAAAAATAATTTTTAATTATGTTCTTAAAAATCAAAAAACTGACAAGAATAAAATTAAGCAGACATTTTATGCGGGCGAGAAGGCACTCAAAAAAAATGTTGGTAGTGTCCCTCTATGATAGCAAAGGTAGAAAAAGCCACCCCTAAACCTTTTCGTAAGAAACTTTTTTCCACATTTCTATTTTACAATAAAAAAATTAATTTTACATACCTTGATCCATTCTTAGGAAATAAGGTCTCTTGTAATTTTACACTAAAATTTACCATTTTTGAGAAAAAAAAATAATTTAATCAACATGATAGAGTGATTCATAAAGGCTGGAATTATTTTCGAACTAGAATTTATCTAGTAAGTGGATGTCATTTTTTTATTACAACTGACTAGTTTTGATTAACTTTGATTCTGTTACAATTATTTTTTGAGCTGGCTTATCATTTTGAGATTTTTGTCACATACTCATTAAGATGGCGGTGTACACAAACACAGAAATGACCGATATGCATTTTGTTTACGGTCTTTCTGGTGGTAATTCTCAGAAAGCATCCAGAAGATATGCAGAAATGTTCCCTGAACGTGTGGCTCCACATCACACTATTTACATGAATTCACCAACAACTACTAGAAAGTGGCACATTTAAAATAAATAAAAATGATTGAGGTCGCCAGCGCGAAATTAGAATTCCAGCAATATAAGAACAGTACTAAATCTTGTTGTTGAGCAACCTGACATCAGGACCTCAGTTCTGCCTGCCCGATCATCAGATTTAAATCCTCTGGATTTTACTTTTCGGGGCCATTTGAAAACATTGATTCACAAGATTCCTGTCCAAGATATGGAAGACTTAAGAAACCGCATTGTTCTTTCATATATGGTTATTCAAAATACCCCCGGATTTTTTGACAGGGTAACCAAGTTTATCCGCCGACGTCTAGACTCTTGTGTAACGGCTGAAGGTGATCACTTTGAACATTTAATATGATCACAAATAGCAAGAAAGAAATCAACAAATTTGTTGGTTACAATCGATGAATATTTCTTTCTTGCTATTTGTGATGTATTGCATTTGGCCTTTCGGCGTGTACCTTCTACCTATTTAATATGATATTTAATTTGTGAAAAGTTTAAAATTGTTTGTTTTGTTACATTTATCTAATATTTGTACCTGTTAAAAATGTCAACTTGACATCCGCCTAATGGATAAATTTAAGGACGAAAATAATTCCAGCCTCTACGACTCAGGCGTATTATCTGTTGATAAATTATTTTTTTCTCAAAAACTGTGAAATTAAGTGTGATATTAAAAGAGACCTTATTTATTAAGAATGGATCAAGCTATTTGAATTAAATAATTTTTTATAGGAATATGGAAAAAAGTTTCTTGCAAAAGAAAGTTTAGGGGTGGCTTTTTCTACCCCTTGCAATCATAGAGGAACACCACTAAAAATTTTTTCATTGCCTTCTCGCCCGTATAAAATGTCAGTGGTTTTTAAGAAAAAAATTAAAAACTATTTTTCGGTCGCCATCTTTAGGGGGCTGTAACTAAACAGGGGGGGCTAAAAAAATTTAAGTTTTTATGAAAGACCCCACCCTATTTTTTGACAATTAATCACCCCCCAAATTTTTTCGCAACTATTCGTATACACCATGTATAATAAATATCAAAAGAAACTTTGATTTGCCCTATAACTTTATCAAAAAAATATATTTTTTCAGTTTGGAATTAAATATGGAATTGCCTGAAGGTCCTCAGAGTACTGTAGCATCTACTACCCAAGTATCACAAGAACAAGATGAATTAACACAACGATTGGCTAAGCTAAGACAGAGTGAATAAATTTTAAGTGATGTGATAGATACTTATCAGAAAAATATTGTTGAAAACGCAGTTTTTAAAACATTACCTATATGATAATAATTAGTGATAATTTTATCTCATAATTTTTGCTATGGTCAGAGCTTTATTATGTTTTGAAACAATTTTTCAAGATTTTATTTACATATACTAATAAATGTTCAAAAATCTTCGTCTCCTTTGCCTTCTAAAACAAATTCTTCAGGCTTATTAAACATTAATTATTGTGACATGCTTCAGAATAATTTGTTTGATATGTGAAATTTTGAAATATTCTTTCTAGTGTCTACAGGATCATTAAAATGTGAATAAAATATCTGGAAATTGATTTGGTCACATGTTAATGTTTAATGAAAATTCATAACCTTAAAATTTGCATTACATTGTTTCCAAAAACTACCATATATGGTTGAAGTAGAGATGCAGTTCCATCTTCACATAGGATATACAGTAGATTCATGCTATTATGAACACACGTCTGTGTGAACAACCCAATAGTGTGAACAAGGAAATATTCTTTGTATATTCAGTAGTGTGAACAATCCATGATCTTGTTGGTGTGACTTACCTCTTTCCTGATTCAATTTGTTGATAAAATCACGCATAAAGTCATTTAAATTATACGAATTTTATTTATTACGAGTTATCTTCCACCGCAAGAAGGGTCTCTTAATGTGAAATATGTAGTTAAAATGGCTAAAACAAGAAATTTTTGAGTCTGTATTAAAAATCAAAGATCTTGGTAGATCACTGGAAAGGCATGAGCGTAACATTGCTTTAAGAAAAATTTGGAATTGCGAAATCAACTGTATGCTGAATTATTAAAAAAAAAACAGACCAAAATCATGAGTGTTGTGAACCAGAGTTTTAAGCCAAATAAAATTATAAAATGCACTTGGAGAAAGTCTTAAACAGATGGTTTATTAAAGAGAGGGAATTAGATTTGCCTATAACAGGAGAAATTATGAAGCATAAAGCTCTTCAGCTTCATGAAACCTTGAAAAGTGGAAATGAAAAACTTACCCCACGTGATGGACGGCTGCAAAAGTTCAAGGTTCGTTATGGTCTTAGATTTTTGAAAATTTGTGGAGAAAAACTATCAGAGGTGCATAATATTAGCCTGTTCAAAATTGAATTGGTTCAATTAATAGAGAAATTTGAGCTCACTCCCGACCAGATATACCTACAATGCTGATGAGACTGGATTGTACTGGAAACATTAATACTTATCAAATATTCGAGCAAATCAACTTCTATTTAAGATACTAAGTAACTACTTAAGATATTCTTCAATTTTTAGTTACAGTATAACTGTAAAGATGTGGAAAACTGAAAAAGAGATATGCTGGAAGTGAATCAAAGTCTGGCTCATGTTGATGGTGATTCGAATGTCCTCACGGATTCCGAAAGAAGCGACTCTGATGTGGAAACTGAGGAAAATAAGAAGATTCCTATTGCAGAGATACTGAAGGCTTTAAAAGTGGTTTCTCAATTTCCGAACAAAATACTGATATAAACATGAGTGAAATAGAAAGCCTAGAACAATTCAGTATAAAGTAGTGAATGCTCAACTATCAGCCAAGAAAGTGCAAACTAAAATAACTTCTTATTTCAGATGACAAATTTTTATTTTTTTTAATTAAAGTTTAACATCAAAAACTTTGGTTTCATATAATTTTTTTAATCATATAAACATTTATTTCATGTCTTTTACACAACTTCAACTAGTGTGAACAGCTCGAAAACATGGACAAGCAAAATTTTTTTGCGTCACGCTAGCGCGAGTCTACTGTATTATCTGTCCAGTTTAGAAGAAAAACATTTAAGCTAATTTATTAATACCATTAAAGATTCTTAATTTGAATATAAATCTGAAATAGAAAGCCTACGAACAATTCAGTATAAAGTAGTGAATGCTCAACTATCAGCCAAGAAAGTGCAAACTAAAATAACTTCTTATTTCCGATGACAAATTTTTATTTTTTTTAATTAAAGTTAAACATCAGAAACTTTGGTTACTTATCATTTTTTTAATCATATAAACATTTATTTCTTGTCTTTTACACAACTTCCACTAGTGTGAACAGCTCGAAAATATGGACAAGCAAAATTTTTTTGTGTCACGCTAGCGCGAGTCTACTGTATTATCTGTCTAGTTTAGAAGAAAAACATTTAAGCTAATTTATTAATATCATTAAAGATTTTTAATTTGAATATAAATCTAAAACTACATGAGATTTCTCTGAAAAAAATGAAAAATGAATTATGACTTACTAATTTGTTAATGAGCAAATAAACACGACATACAAATTATTATTAAATAAAGACGTAAGTCTTATTCTCAAAATATAAAGATGAAAAAAGTATTGACAAGTCATGACCTCACATTGAAGCTACGAATGAAAAGGATACAGTTTTACTGTACGATATGGAAGCATGGATACTCACTGAAACTATTTTAAAACGTCTGGAAGCACTCGAAATGTGGGTATATCGTAGGGTGTTGAAAATTACTCAGGTAGGTACATCATCCTAACACATATGAACATGGAACTGGAAATAATCATGATGGTCAAATGACGAAAACTGGAATATTTCGGACACATGGTAAGTCATCCTGAGAATTATGAGCTCTTAAATCTGATTATGACAGAAAAATTTATGAGCAAAAGAAATCCAGATAGACGAAGGACATCATGGCTGTAGAATTTAACTCAGTGGTACAAGAAATCTACAATTCAACTTTTCCGAGCAGCTACCAACAGAACCATAATAATCATATTGGTTATTAGCCATCCAATGAACGTTGAACGATCTTGGAATAAGAAAAAAATCCCTTATAACTAATAAATGATAGAAACATTTATAGATACTAAATAGGCAATCTAAGCCGAATTTTGACATGATTTCTTGTTTTAGCGTCGAAACATGGATACTTTAAAAATTTTATGCATATATTGAAAGTTTTATAAGTTAAAACCATCTATTCTTGGTTTTATAGCCTTCTGCTTAGAATACCTTGATCACTTGCAAATTATTGCAGCATCACTTACTTTTATTTGGAGCATTGAGATAATTGAATAAATTTATCAAGGAATCGTTCGGTTCTGATCAGTGATATCTGAAGGAAAACATTTTTTGTACACTTGAACTGATAATTTTCAATAAAATTGGTGATCAGTCAATGCTGAAATGAATTAGACAGAAATTCTTATAAAATATAAATTTCATTCTCTTAATGCCTAAAACAATATTTCAATACATAAATAATTACATATTCAGTAATTATATGAAATAACAAGAAATGTTATTCCTAGTGATCTATAAAGGCATAAATTCATTCTTCACAACTTACTACAGGATTTTTATTAAAAACACGCAAAAAATTCAAGGAGTTATTTCCTAGAATATTTTACTCTATGATCATTTTTGAAAAGCTGCTTTGTGTCAGAGATACCAAACAATTTTTGAAAGGACCTAATCTTTTCAAAATTAATGCAGAATGCTAATAATATATATCTACCTAAAATAACAATATGGAGTACAACACTTGGTTCAAAGAGTATCTTCTAACATTTCTACTATTAAGAATAGTTTTTTATACACCAACTGCAGGCTTCGGAAAGAAAATCAATGTAAATGCGGATTTCATTTCAATAATCCTTGTTATTAAGGCAGTCGACCTTAAGTCATGTGGACTTTATGTGATTTTAGTAATAAAATGTCATTTTAAAATTTTTTTGTTGATATCTCCCTTTGAAAAGAGCTATAATATTTCTTAAAAACGAATTAATGAAATTGTTTAAGGAAAAATAAAATTACAAAAGTAGTTATATATTCTGAAATAAACTTAGAATAGGACTGAGAGCTCTATTCCAAAATATTAAACAAAATAGTGAATGCAAAAAAAGGTTTCTAATTTTTGTTGCTTCTCGCACTGGAGTTGATAGACTTATAGGGTAGCATATTTCATTTGCCGAAATGGTTGCAAAATTTGCACGTAATATATTACGTGCCAAAATATGTACTTTTATTTGTAAGTAAAATTTAGAATTTCAAACTTCTGAAATGGTTATTTTAATTAAGTTCACTCCTTCCAAAGTTATTCGACGTTGAAGGTAAATTAAAAAGTAATTTATCGTTTTTTTTTCGCGTTACACATGATTTTTTCCACTTGATCGAAAAATTTATCACTTAAATATTGAGAATAACTTCATTTTGTTGGACTACTAAACTTTTTTTATAAAATCATAATTTATCAATGTATTATTTTGCTTTTTAACGATTAGTTATCTGCATAAATTCATTTTTAATGTATTTAATAAAAAATATTGGTTTCTTAATCATAAGTTATTTATTTGTCTAGAGACAGAGTTTCATTTCCAGAAAAAAATTTAATAATAAGTCAAAACAAATAGAAGTAATAAAAGTGATAAAAAATCATTTTATTTTCACTTATAATTTATATTTCACAAAAAAAGCTTATATTGCTTTAATTATTATCAAATCATGAAGAATGATCAATTGAAAAAATAATTAATCGATCAAATTACTTTCATTACAATTTGGAAACTTTTTTCGATGTTCACTAACGGCTAGCAACAAATATTGTAGTTGTTCTTCGTTTTTAGTGAGACACTTATATTGTAATCTTCAATTAATGTTTAAGGCACGATTACAAGCAAACGGCCAATTTTACATAAACTCACAATGATAGTTTTTGTAGGGAATTTAATTTCCTTTAAGATTACGCATTGCTCGAATTTTTCAGATTAATAATTGACGAATTTTGAGTGAAAAATGCAATTACAGTTAAAAAAAAACAATAGTCGTAACGATACACCCCTTAATACTATTATTAAGGGTTCAAACTTTCCGATAATTTTTTTTATCATCATGAATGATATTTTCAAAGTATCGTTAAAAAAATAGTCGTTTTTTTTGGCCCAGTCTACTGAACATAATCTGTGGGCGTCAGTATCATTTCATACCGAGTATGAGAATGTTGTTGCACGAGGCGCTAAGCATCAATAATAATAAAGTTTATTTGCTTGAAACAACAAAAAATAGTACAATGAAATGATTTCATAGCATATTTATTTTTATTTATATTAGGAGTACAAATAAGTTTCCGCCGTTTTTTAACGTTTTTTGTTTATGAATCATTCCTTATGATTTTAAACAATGTGAGACTGCTTGCTGAGTGACTTCTAATGTTAGAGCAAGTTCTTTTTGTGTTTGAGATGAATCTTTCTCCAATTCTGCATCCTCGTAAATTTTTGGCCTTCCACTGCGATCTTTTTCTTCTACGTCGAAATCACCGTTTTTAAACTTTTGAAACCACTTTCGACACGTTCTCTCACTCAAAGTACCCTCACCATATGCTTCTACGAGAAATTGATGCGCCTCAGCAGCAGATTTCTTTAAATTAAAGAAGTAAACTAATATTTCCCGCAAATGACGCTTATTTGGCTCAAATTTTGACATTTTCAACTTATAAAAATTATATTTTACCAATATAAAATCAATGATATTAATAGGTTATGTTGTTCTTGAATGTCCAAACTATTTTTTAAGCCAGTTATCATCTACGAAAGCTAACCGAAACTCCGTGCCACGCCATCTACAATAAAACGGCGTAAACTTATTTGTACTCCTAATATTATCCTGATACTCCTAGATCTTCTGTGAATATTTCTTAGAAGCTTTTTCAGCTTGTGCGAGTTAGGAGTTCAGTTGTGTTCTGGGTAGGCTTAGTTACTGCGATCTTACGCAACTTTAGGTCACAGCATTGTTAATTTTTGACTGTGAAATAGTGACCGATACCCGTCCAAGTAGAAAATTTATTTCCCCCCTGAATAGGACTAGAACCCGCGATACTTCGGTTACGATCCCTGTGCTCTCACCACTGAGCTAACAAATAAAAGGTGGCAACGTGTTGGCCTTTACTTGATAGAAGTCCATTGTACACTTTAGTTTAAATGATGTATATATGTTAGATTCTATTTATTTTTGTGAGTTACTTACATAATTATTAGATGCTATTTGTTCAATTAAATTGAATTCTTGATTAAATTCTTTTGGAGATAAAGGAATTATTAATAACCTTTGTGCTATGATATGCTGATAATTTGTATTGGATGAAAAGAGTTTATGGCAATTGTTATATCTGTATGGGAAGGTTTATGAAAAATAGAAAAATTATGCTTATCATTAACTCTAGTTATTGTTAAATCCAAATAATTAAATCAGTTTTCAATTTCTACTTCCATTGTAAACTCAATATTTTTATTTAATGAATTCAAGTAGGGGGAAAAGTTTTCAAGTTGTCTACTGGTATCTTTACATCTACATATCTATACCAATAAACGATCTTGTTAACGTTTCTATTATTTTCCTGAATTGTTTTTTCCAAACTATCCATGAAGATTTCCGCTAAGAGATGGCTCAAGGGGCTAACCATAATTAAACCTTCTGTGCTATTGTAAATTTCTCTATTAAAATTGAAATAATTTTAATTGAAACAACTTTCTAATAAATTAATATCTGATATTACTACACAATTCACTTTATTTTTAAATAACATTTCTTTAATAACAATTATTACGTCTTGAGATGGTCCACTAGGAAGCAAAAATGCTATTCAAAAATAAAGTTAATTGTATAATAATATCAGATATTATTACTTTACTAAAAAGTTGTTTTAAACAAATACTTTTTCTTTTCAATATTCCCCGAAAAAAGCTCCTTTCCGGGATTTGGATATTCTTCATTTTTGTCTTATACCTAATTGTAGAATACATATCGTTGTGGAGTAAATATTGAGACACTTTATATAGCTATCTGTGATCATGCGATGAAAAACGATGTTCCATGCGTCAGTTTTAACTTGACGTAATAATCAATTGACATTTGTTTTCGAAAACAATTATATCCTGAACACTAATATTATTGAATTAATATATATTCATACATTTATACGCTATAATGAATCAAAGAAAATATTAACTCTTACGTTGTAACGATTCGTAATCCGGATCTATGTTTTTCGGCAATATTCCTCGCAAAAAACGTTAAAAAGGTTGTTTTCATGCTTTCGGGTAAAATAATGAGATAGTAATATGAACGTTTAGAAATGTTCCCATAGGAATACATAAAGAGCAAAATAACGGTGCCTTTTTTGACAATTGTTGAAATTATATTTCTCACGCAATAGGTTATAACGATTTTTGAATGAATAAGGTTAGGAATTTATCAGCCTTAAAATGTCTCTATGATAGTATTAAAGCTCAATAAAAAATGTCTAATCAGGCAACATTGCATTTTATTGGCGTATCTGACTGAAACCAATTGTGATTTGTTGGAACAGAGCAGAACGTCACATCAAAGTAAGATAGAAATATTCCGGGCTACTGGTTACTGGTTCAGTTTCAGTGCACAGATTACCGATAGTTTGTAATCTGTGGTTGAGTGGTATGGATGCTTCGTGATTCAAATGAATGAATGACTTATCGGTCAAAACAGGAAATTGAAGTAAATACCTCTGAGGAATAAACATAGTGTATATTTATTAGTATGATGTTATTACAAGACGCGAATTTTCTGCGCCTAACCATCGTCAAATAAAAAGAAAACGTGAAATTTTTATACTTTAAACTGATTCTCTTCCTCCATATAATACTTTGTTTTATTATATCATTTAGCAAGAAACAATTCGTGTTTTCTATACCTTGTTCCGGAATTTCTAAATTGGAGGTACAAACGAAAATGAGTACTTGAATTATATCAAGAACAAAAGTCTCGTAATCATATGTCCGAAAACGATTCCTTTTTGAGATACAAGGTGTTTAAGTTTGAATTTTTTCAAGATTTTCTTCTCATATTATCTACATTTTCATTTCTCAAGATATTCAGCTGAAATTTGGCTAAGAAATTACACTTTAAGATGTATATCATAGACATGTCAACTGTCTGTTTTCCATCCTGAACTTTTTGTGTTGCACCTGATCTATGTTCAATGTAAGAACTCAAATTAATCTTTGTTTCATTTAAGATTTTTGTAACTTTCCGTATCGGCTACTCTTTTCGAGAAAAAATGTCAGCCATCAGAAAAATAAAAATTTTCAAAACTATTCAGTAGGTTCTGGTATACTCGGATATCAAGCTCTTTGGGGTGCGCAGTTATGAGGTAGCTTTCAAATCTCTTTATTTCGGGAAGTAGACGTTGGGGTACAAGCCTGCCAATGACGCCTGTGATCTTGTACCACTTGGAACGACGGTTGTTGAACGCTTGTACTCTGCTCTACTTGAAGCCGGTGAGTACCGTAAACTAAGTATCGAAAAACGGTCGCGTCCTCTATGTGATACGCCAGGAAGCAGAGCAGAACAGAATTCTAGGCACATCGCCACACACTTCCTTCCCAGTGAGCGTTGGTAGGGTCAAGATATAGGACGTAAGGAGTTGCATGGAGCAGTGCTCCGCTGAGTGCCATCTCAAGCGAGGGATGCTGTGGGACGAGATGTTGGTCCGAGGTGTACCTCGGAAATGTTGGATAGGTGACGTCGGATCTTCGGATTACGTCGGGGTCAAACATGAGGCTCTTAGGAGTACGGCATTATGAGAGAACTTTCAAACCTCTTAATTTCGAGAGGTACAGCGTTTCGTTCCACCTTGCAAGCCCCTGAACTCATCAGATTGGTAATGTTTCCCTTGGAACGTCGGTTGCGAAAGTTGTACTCTGCTCTTGTACTCTTGATCTGTAACAGTGATTCATAAAGATAAAAAAACGCTCATGCCATGGCTTTCCCCCCCTCTCTCTTTGTTCTTTTATGTTTGATATTTTGATTGTGGATTTTTCGAAAGGGTTCCGAAAGTGTGCTTGTATTGCCTGCCTAATTATTTCTTCTGATTATATTACGTCAATGCTCTCTACATTTGGTGCTTCCTTCTCTTGTCAACGTCTGCAATTTTGATCTCCCTATTGACCATATGTTGTTTCAAAATTTCCAGTATCGGTTGTGCTTAGCTTCCTACTTTTCTGCTTTAATATTTTGTCGGTACTGGTTTTTCTGACCGTGTTTCTATCTTTCTTTGTCTTTTATCTTCGTGTAAGTCTTCTCCACAGACGTATTAACATTAGGATAATAAGTATATGGTCTCCTTTACTATATAGGCATAAGATGACTCCGGATTCAATAATCAGCGTCTCGTTTGCATGCTTCCTCTTTCTTTCCTCCTTATACCGTTTAGTCTGTGTATTTTGATTGTTTTATTCCTTATCTCCTGGTTGCTCTAGTTCCTCCAGTGTGTGAGTCTGTATACTCGCTTCTTCCGTTTCAACTTTTTATCTCGGATTAGAAGGCCAGGTAACCTAATAGTTTCCTTCGGCTTGTTGGTTATCAAATTCGTTTTTTGTTTGCCTTCTATATTGTGTTCTCAACTGGTGTGATAATTTTTTTCTCAGTCTTTTGCTCTCTTTCTCCGGTTTAATATTTGCCGCATATAAAGTGTCTTTGAATGACTCCATTCCTATTTTGCTATTTTTTTCCTACCTCGCCAATCATTCTCTTAAGTGCATGCGACATGCACGTTCTTGCGAGAGAAACTTTTCAGTCTTGAGAACTTTTCAAAAAGTTTCGTCAGCAGTGCCTCTACTCTGCTCCGATAGTCTAATCTAGTAGCATCGGTGTTCTTACTTTCTATACGTTCTTCTCTCCATACCCTTCTCTTGAATGTTGCCATCTTCCGATTCTGCTGTCCAGTAACTTTCTTCCTTCTTTCCGTACATCTTACTCTTTGTACGTCCGTAATCTCTATTACCGCGACATTCAGGGTAGTAGGGTCTTCTTCCTTCGACCACAAATCCAGTCAAGAGAACATCCTTTTTCACGGGAGAGACAATACCTTCCTCGAAGAGTTTGAAACTTGTCCTCTTCATTATCTTCCGCAGAGGCAAATTGCAGACATGCGCACGTTTCAAACTGATTGGTTTTCCTCAGTGCAATGTATGCTAGTGACTCCAAATCTGTCAAGTATCTATATTCGTAAAACACAGGCCAACAGCACCTTAACAACTGTTGCTTAGGTGGTGTTGCACAGGCTCTAAAGTATTAATAATACACTAGCGCCATCTAGAGTATGGAAAATACATACAAGACATACCTTTGCGAGTTAATTCAAGTAAAGAAATGTATTATCGATATTTTCACGTTACTAACGCAGAATAAACTTTCCTCATGCTCAGATTTGGAGTCACTAGCATACGTTGCACTAACGAAAATCAATCATGATGATTAAAAGTGAAACAATTTAATTTCTGCTAATTTATTTAATTTCACAACAATGATGGTACCATACTCACCTGACGAAGTCATGTTAAACAAGAGGTTACAGGGATCTCAAAAGTACACAAACAGTTTTCTTCACAAGTTTTTTGTTGAATAATTATTTAATTCAGTTGATGAGAATTGTGTGTATGATAATTTTTTTATGAAAGTTATTATAGAAAAAAAAAACAGTCAACGTCCACTAGTCTTCCTATCTTTTCGAATTATTTGCACCCAAAAAATTTTGAGAGAAATTTTGGGTGGCCTTCAAATCGCATCACTTTATTTCAAATATTTGATAGAGTAGTCCATTACTTTGTGATATTTTAAAATGGAATTCAATAAGAAATGACTTAGTTTTTTTTCACTGAATATACAGTGACTCTTGTTTATTAGTGTTTACTAGATTTTCAAACTGAATAAATCAGTTTGTACCTCAACTATTATACAGGTATGGAAAAGACAGTCGGAAAGATACGAAATTTAATGTCCATCAAGACGACAACCAGGGTCCAGTGGAGCAGTGAAAGAATTAAAACTTCAGCGCGATGCGATGATGAATAAACGACTGTTCTCTCTCAGTGGTAGTGGCGAGTGGGGATCGAAAGGCTTCGCAGTCTGCTTTCATTCGCACTTCAAACGTGAGATGCGGTAGACCATATCGGTTGAAAATAAATATGACAATCTTATTTTTTTTCACGTTTTTTCACGATTAATGGCACAAATAATTTCCTCTGTGAAAATGAGTGCTTAGGTTCGTTTTCGCCATAACTGGCTTGAAAATAAAATAAATTCTACGAAAATAAGAAATTCGAAAACAAATTCTAAAAAATGCAAAATCGAAGGTCGAAAAATTTAAATTAAATGTTCAAATAATCCACCTTTTGAGACAAACAGTAGCCAAATCTTTAATAAGCCACCTCTTTGTGGGAGGTGGTTGGATGGAAAATATTATTAGATTGACTTATTTACGAATGGGGTGCGAACCAATCCTAGTCGAGCGGTCCTAGGAAGGGTACGACCTTCGCGAAAATGGAAGGTCTTTGATGTTAATAAATTTTCTCTGTGATAATGAAAATGGTAATGAAACTCAATTATGGATTTTAAGAAGTATAATGTTAAAGTGTGCTAAATTCAGAAGTCTTATCAATCCTAAACTCAATAAAATTTAAATAAAGATGACACACTGAATAATTAAGGAGAGGGCGATGCGGATCCCTCAAGCACTACGAATCATTCATATAATTCTATTTAAATTCTTCAAACATAATAGTAACAAAACCATATGTCAACCTACTTCTTAATTTCTGACTCTACTTTAATTAGATAATTTCAACCTGAATAATATACCAGAATTTTCAGATACTTCTTACCCCTAGACTCCAAGACCATAGATTCAAAACAAAACTGGCACACGCGATTTTCTACAAGAAACGACCTACTTAACACGAACAATAAACGATTACGAATGACTACCGGTACTCTTTAATTCCTAGGTCCCGGGCCTTAGTACTATATTCATTTTCTTTAATTCTTCTGAGTCAATTCTTAAACAAAAAAAAAACCGATTACTAATATCACTCAATATAATTCTAATAATGCTAAATTCTGAGACAAGTTCGAGCCTAGCACAGCAATCTTTCTCGTTTTTCTGACGTGTCAATACCCCTAACAAACTCTCCTTTGGCCCTCTTAATATCTCCCACGCGCCCGTTTTCTCCTTCCAAATTTTTGATCCGTTCACCCGCTCAAAATTGCAACGTAGCACTCTTCAAAACTTCAGCTCTTTGTCGAGCCACACTTGTTAATTTCGACGTCAGCGTGTTTCTTTGGAAATTTCCGTTGCTGCACTCATCTGAAGGAATATGTTTACGTTTCGTAAAATTAGCTCTTATGAACTTTTTAATGTGTAGTTTGTTATTATAATATATAGGTCAGAGTAAAATAATTTCCTTTAGAAGCCGCCGTTCGGGCGTGCCTCGAAAGTGAATTCATAAGTTTAACATTTAGTGGTCTGGAGATTTAGAATAAACAAATTAATTCTGGAGAATTGAACCTTGCGTTGAATTTGCTTTTGTCCAATTAATTAATCCCTGTACCATTACAGCCTTTTCATGAATTCTAAACCTTGCTGGTTTACCACAAATCTATTATGAAGAGATAATCTCATATCTCTGAGCAGATTCGGCATAATTGCTATTTTGGCACAAAGTTTGAACCTTAATTCATTAATATTCATCGCTCTATCAATTTAATAAACAAAATTTTTCAGATATGAGCAAAGAAAAAAAAACACTGGGAGATAAATCTGGTGATCTGGGGGGCCATTTAATCGTGACATTTGAAAAAAATTATATGGTCCGAAAAAGTCGTCCTGAGATATTGTGTGACTACCCTTGCGTTGTTACTTGACAGCTATCTCGTTGAAACCAGACATCATCGAAATTAATTGATAACTGTCAAACTGTCGGAATAATTTGATTCTCTAAAAGCTCCAGATATTTGGCAGCGTTTAGGTTAGCATCGATAAAAAACGGCCCTATGATGGAATTCTGCTTTCAACTTCTTTTTTCAGAAAATTTTCACTAATGGTTTTTGGTGGTTTATCAATGTTGCAATGTCTGCATGTTCCTAAACACCCATATTTCTCGAGTTTTTTAATTATTTTAGAAATAGCCTAACTTGAAGGAATCGACTTATCTTCAAAGACAACAATAAATGAATTTATTGCTTCTTGAATTTATTGACCACCAAAGTACCATTTTATGATCTGAATTTTTTCTGCTACACTGAACATTTCCATTTACTTTATTTTTAACCGATATGGTCTAACAGATCTCACGTTTGAAGTGCGAATGAAAGTAGATTGCAAAGCCTTTCGATCCCCACTCGCCACAGCCATTGAGAGAGAACAGTCGTTTATTCGTCATCACACCGCGCTGAGGGTCTTCCCCTGCTCCACTGGACTCTGGTCGTCGTCTTGATAAACATTGAATTTCGTATCATTCCGACTGTCTTTTCCATACCTGTATACAATATATATTGGGTTGTTCAGAAAGTAATTTCGTTTTTTTTGGGAAAATGAAAGACAATTTTCGTATAATGAAAAAAAAATTTTTCAACTTATTTATTGGCCATTCTGGTCCAACATCTTTTGCCATCTTTCTGGTAGTAGCATGATTCCACGCTCATAAAATTTTTGTTATTTGCTGCCAAAAAACTGATTTTTGACCTTTTCATTTGAAGTAAAGGTTTTAACGTCCAAAGAATTTTGCAATGACCGGAACGAATATAATCCGAAGGCGCCAGATCTGGAGAATATAGTGGGTGTATTCCATTCAAGCTGTAAAAGCTTTTAGCGAGTGACCAAACTTATATGAGGTCTCGCATTATCTTGGTGGAACACTACACTTTTTATGTTGATTAATTCTGGCCTTTTTTTCGAAGTGCATCATTCAGTTTGTCAAGCTGATGATAGCAGACTTCCGAATTAATTGTTGCGTTATCCGGTAAAAGCTAAAAAAACGATTTCTTTAAAATCACACCAAACAGACAGCATCACCTTTTTTATGGATATTGGCTTTCGAAATGCTTTGAGCCGGTTCATCTTTTTTGCTCCATAATATCTTGCTTTTGAAATTGTTATATACAACACATTTTTCGTCCCCAGTAATGATGCGCTTCAAAAATGGATCATTTTCGTGACATTTGAGAAGCGAATTACAGATGTCAACGTGACGACACAAATTTCTCTCCGTGAGAACATGAGGAACCCATTTATCGAGCTTCGAGGTTAAACCCAAGCCTTTCAAATGGTCATAAACAGTGGCATTCGATAAATTTAACCTCTCGCCGATCTCACCTGTTGTTTGCATCAACTAATGCCTTTATCGTATCTTTATTAGCTTCGTCTGGCCTTCCGGAACGTGGTGCATCTTCGACATCAAAATTGCCAGATCGAAATACTGCAAACCAGTTCTGGCATTGGCGTACTGTCGGCATATTTTCTCCATACACATCGGTTAATTTCTTTCTGGCTGGCTTGAACAGCATTTTAACTTTTTCAATAGTAAAAAAATAAAATATATATATAGAATTTTTTTCTAAACTTTAGAGAAAAATTCTAAAAGCAGATACAAGACCTAACATTAAAAAAAAATACTCAATCACTAATCGTTATGTTCGCGACCATCCTTTACAACCACTAATGCTTTCCTTTGGAATACATACGGAGATTTTCAACGAAAATATTAAAAACACCTGATATTTCACGACAGACCGCGTCATTCCGGAATTATTGTAAACCAATAAATAGACGATGCTGCATACCAGTGGAAGGTAGATTGATTGTTTCTGGATGTTTGGGTTTCTAAATAATACTAATTTTCTATTTGATAGATTCGGTCTTTACTTGGTGGAAACTCATTTTAATTAAAAAAATGTATATAAGACAGTAATTTATTTCCACAAAAATGTTTGTACTAATACAACAATTGTTTCACCACCATGTGGCTTCTTCAGGTATTACATTGTACTGTCTAATGGTATTGAGTGTAACCGAGTTTATATACATTTCTAGGTACTTGACCAAATAATAGAAGCACAAGTCATAAAAACTCTAGGTGTTTATTGGAGTTTGCCGCTAAAAATGCCATTAAGGAAAAATATTCAGTAATGGAGAATGATCGACATCTGTTTGTTCGTTCAAAAGGATTTTACGGGCATTATACCTGTTGATTTCAAGAAATTCTAAAAGTGTTAATCTAGAACTTTTGCTTTCAACGTGGATAATTTCATAATTATTGTTGAAATTATACCTGAATTCCTTAAGCTGATTAGGATATGTCGAATATACAGAATCGGATATATAACCCTTTTGGTGTTCTTGGACACGTTTCTTGAATGATCTACCAGTCTGGCCAATGTATACTAAAGGGCAATCTTTGCAAGTTAACTTGTAGACTCCGGATTTATTTTCTTTATTTGTACGATCTTTATTGTTTTTTATGTAGGTATTAAGATTATTAATTGTCTTAAAAGCCGCGTTATAATTGAAACAACTTTTGAAATATTTAGCAATATTTTCAGATAATCCATTGTCATAAGACAACGAAAAATATTTCTGTGTATTGTCCTCTTTTATGAATGGGTACACGAGATTTAATGCCATTTTCTTTTGTTTATTGTATACCATTTTGTCTATAAGAAAGGGATTGTAACCGTTGTTTGACGCTATTTGTTTAATAATATTTAATTCTTTCATAAAGTTTTCTGAATTTAAAGGGACATTCAATAATCTATGAATAAAACTATTATATGCTGACATCTTTTGGTTAGTGGGGTGGTTTGAAGTTTTATGTATTGTGATGTCTGTATGTGTTGGTTTGTGAAAAATACTAAAATCATGTAAATTATGATTTTAGTATTTTTCACAAATCCGGAGTCTACAAGTTAACTTGCAAAGATTGCCCTTTAGTATACATTGGCCAGACTGGTAGATTATTCAAGAAACGTGTCCAAGAACACCAAAGGGGTTATATATACAATTCTGTACATTCGACATATGCTAATCATCTTAAGGAATTCAGGCATAATTTCAACAATAATTATGAAATTATCCACGTTGAAAGCAAAAGTTCTAGATTAACACTTTTAGAATTTCTTGAAATCAACAGGTATAATGCCCGTAAAATCCTTTTGAACGAACAAACAGATGTCGATCATTCTCCATTACTGAATATTTTTCCTTATTGGCATTTTTAGCGGCAAACTCCAATAAACACCTAGAGTTTTTATGACTTGTGCTTCTATTATTTGGTCACGTACCTAAAAATGTATATAAACTCGGTTACACTCAATACCATCAGACAGTACAATGTAATACCTGAAGAAGCCACATCGTGGTGAAACAATTGTTGTATTAGTACAAACATTTTTGTGGAAATAAATTACTGTCTTATATACATTTTTTTAATACTAATTTTCTGCTTGGGTACGTCACCTTTTAGTCCTATTTTATATATTTTTATGATTATAATATCTTTTTCAGAATGTTCACATATCACATATGTAACATAAATAGAGGTTAATACTTGATAGAAGGTATATAAAATTATTCAAATATTTTAATCTTAGCCTTCTACATATTTAATTTCAAAAAATTATATTTAATAATTATAACTTCAGGAATTAAATTAAAATAATGGCTTATATCAAACGACATATAAAATAAACACTCATTATAAGACATCCAAATGATATAACAAAATCCAATAAATAAAAATTGTTAATGATTGTTAACAATTTTTATTGTTAATTCATCTCATTTATCTAGACTGTTGGGCTAGAGTTTCGGCTACAGTGCAGGTGGTTGCGGGTTCGAGTCTCGTCCTTTACGGACGCGTTGCTCATGTCAAATAATGAACATTTTCTAAAGTATAGTTTGAATGTGTTATAGGATGCGTATAAGATTGAATATGCTGGGTAAATATACGTTATCACAAACCTATATGTAAGTGATGGTAAGTTCGTGACACGTTTTCCAGTCCAAAATATTACGAAAGTGCTGCGCATGCGCCAATTACATATATTTTCTAATGTATGGATGAAATGAATTATAGGATGTTAAAGCTTAAATCTAACCTAACCTAACCTACATGTAAGTGATGGTAAGTTCGTGACACGTTTTCCAGTCCAAAATATTACGAAAGTGCTGCGCATGCGCCAATTACATATATTTTCTAATATATGGATGAAATGAATTATAGGATGTTAAAGCTTAAATCTATTGAACAAAAACATTATTATATACCTTTCAGATTTAAAATTAAAATTTTTTGTGAGTACTAACATATACAAATATAAATGTATAATATATAAATATTTCTCAAAATCCAAAATCTATGCTTCTTCTCAGCGTCGTTAGATACTTGAGAAAAAAACCAAGGTTACTATTTTCTATGAACTCATTTAATTATTAATGATAGAAATTTCACTTTTATTAGTGATCATTGTACCTCTTACCATATTAAGAGGAATTTATGTGTATTACATAGTATGAATATGAATGACATCTCGCTGTAAAATAATAAAAGAACAAAGTTTTTCTGTGCGTCTAAAGTGAATTATTTTGAAACTGAAGTTCAGCATTAAGTTATGGAAATCACGTAAGTGTACTTTAATTTTTGCATATATTTCAGAGAGATATTTTTTCAACGCTAATAAGGAGAAATGCATCATATGAAAAATTAATTTAAAAAGCTTCTGAGAGATTTCTGCATCAGATCTAGTTGGCATATCGTAGATATAGTTTATTCAGCAAATTAGATAAAAATGGATTACACCATATTTAAATAAATTAATTCGGCTGACCAATAACCACCAATAATAATATCATTAATAAGGAGTATGAGATAGCTTGGGTCATATTTATTTTATTTGACGAATTACATGCTCTTCAGAAAATAGATTTAAGTTATATATTGTTATATTAATATATTTAAATATGATTTTAAATGAATGTGTACTTGATTTGTGGGTTTTAAATCTTTGTTTTACACAAACACGGCTTCAACGTCTTTTACTGAACAGACATTATTAATCTGGCTGGCAACTAAAAAGATATTTTTTTCCGATAAGAATTCTTCTAATATCCCAATAACACTATGAAAACTTTTGCAATTGTTATTTTATAATATTTTTATTACTTCAATTAATTTATTGAAATCATTTAGAATTTGAAGAAACTATATGATTCACATTAAGAACTGTCACTTGTAACTTAATTTCCTATTCATTTTACTCTTGGTATTATTTGTTTTTATATTTCTTTATAATTATTCTATTCAGTTGGTATAATTGACCTAGAAAAGTAATATCTTACCTTTCGTATTACCATATCAAATTAAAGAAGAACATTTGAGACAACAATTGATTTCTGTGTACCGGAAACATAACCTCTAATATACAATTTGACTTAACCTAATATTTAGGTTTTTACAGTGTCTATTTCAAATATTCCCGCCTTACTTAGTAAACAATTTTTGTGCCAATAGCTAAGCCCAAATTTGTTGTCATAGAAACATGTACACATTTATTATCAAATGAAAGTGTATGTAGTCGTCACGTGACATTCTCCTCTCTGTGTATTGGTTGATAGTACTATTTTCAAATTACGCGCCCTTTATACTTCCGCCAGTATATTCTTCGCTAGCATGTGGCAACACTGTCATATTTCCAGAGCTTGATGTGGCTACAATAGTGACAAAATTTGATTATATGTTCTATTTTTCAATAAAGTTGTGTGAATATGTTTAAAGTGAAGGATTAATTCCAAAAAGTAGCCTATGAAGTAATTGTTCGGACTAGATCTTCGTTATTTCGTGAATACTACCAGTGTTTGACACGAGTTATCGAATACGCCATTTTAAGAGAGAAGTTCACGTTGATGTTATGTGCATGATGGAAATAGGACTTACTAAATAAATTTTTAGGATTATTTGTAGTGCATACAGCTACTTCATTTCATATGAAGGTAAGAGTTAAAGAATTATTGAATTTATGGATAGATTGAAAATTAGAGTCAAGCATGGTTATAAGTATCTATTTGTATATTGTGGTTGGATATATCATATGAACATTTTCATTCAAAAATCACTAGCTTTCGTTTGAGTTTCTGTTATGAGTATTTGATATTCATTAATCAATATCGTCAAACTGTAAAAACTATTTTTTTATTGTCTGTCATCAGGTATGTTACAAATACTTGTTTATTTGGGTATATCCAAGTAAATAAAGTAATTTTCTCATGTATTGTAGATTTTATACACATTCATTATTTTGTAAAAATCATTTTTTCGTTCATATTATTTCAATATGAATTATTGCCAAATAAGTCTTTCATGGAGGGAAAGTGATGATTGTCATATATAAATTCTCTTGATTTCAAGCTCAGCTATTAAGCTATTCAGAAGTAATCAAAGTATTGTTAACAATCTCGACATGTAGAGATGGATAATTTTATTTTCAATTACGATTTGAGATCAACTCTGAATATTATCTGATTTGAAGGAATTGTTCATTCGATCTAAGTATCGTAATAGCCATAGTGCTTATTGCGTGGTAATTATTGAAGAGGTTGACAATAATTCTTCTTATTTTGGAATAGAAAAAAATATCATCACCTATGAACTTTACATGTTTCTATGAATATACTACTATAACATTGAAAATACACCCTCATATCAGTGAAAGATTGTAGATTGGTACTAGGTATAGAAGACAATCCTTACTTTTTTTCTCCTTTGGATCGTATCATGTTTCTCCTTGCTTTTATTTGATATTATACTGTTACTTGTAAATCTCCTGTAAATATCTCTGAAGCTTTTTTCTATTTGTTATATACACCTTTGTTTAGTGCTTCATTTTTAAGTTTTCTCAATCTTAGTCATAGAGACAGTGCATTCTAATTTTTTTTACTTTAAATAATCCAATATATTTTTTTTTTTACTGAAAACTATCAGAGTTTAGTAGAATAAAAAAATAATTACATCTCTCTTACAAAATCATTTTCTTTTTGGTGCTTATTTGCCTTATACAAATCAATTTGTTTTCATTTTAGTACGTTGTTATGTCTTGCAACCAGCTGATGATAATCGATGGTCAACCAACTCGTCAAGTTGTTTTAAACCAGCCGCAAATTGCATATCAAGAAAATTCAGCTGCTGGGATTATTACTATTCCACAACATCAGCCACAAACCTACCTCTATATGGAAAACTCAGGTAGTATTGCTGGGGACTTGGCACCAGTGGATTCGGTTGGAGTTCAGCCAATTGTACTGAATCATAGGCTAGGAAGTCAGATTTCTCTGGTTCCAAGACCTGGAAAAGCATCATCCTTTTTAACTCAACAGATTAATTTGATGCAGCAAAATCAGGTATGAATTCCATTGTTTTAATATTCAATTCTAATCCTGGAAACAAATTTTGCGTTTTGTCCAAATGCCTGTTTTCAAATTTTGAACCAAAAATCATCTTAAACTATTAGGCTGGATTAAGCGATGAAGAAAATGAGATCAAAAGTAATTATGTCCGATTGGTCGGTCCATTCATAAACCTTCCATATAACTCTCGAACGGAAAGACTAGAAACTTTTAGAGTAGCTTTGAGACGTGAATATCTCAGTTGAGTTCGTTATGCCCAAACCAGTCCAGTGGTTCTGGAATAATTCTCATTTGAAATTTGTACTTATTTTCCCTAATATTTTTGAAACTACAGCTTCAATCAATTTGAAATTTGGTATTTAGAAGTAGAATAATGACGCAAATGTTTGCAAGTCTTGAAGATCTTATAATTAGAATTCTGCGAGCAGAGCAGTATTGAGCACTACCAGAACCAGCGCTAAAGATCTACAATTTAATGTAAATTTAGTATTTATATGTAAAGTAATGACAAAAAGACTAATGCAAAATTTCGTGAGAATCGTGGGTTATATAAAGAAGCGACCAAATGCCCCTGAATTCAGGTTACTGCCATTCACCATTTTTTTCATTATTTGTGAAATTTCAAATGTTTATTACTGCATAATAATGATTAACTTCAATAGGTTCTTGCAAAATGGTGAATTTTCTTTTGTTTAAAAAAGTGCCATTATAATATTTAAAACTTCTCAGTCTATTAGAACAGCTTAGATATTTGCCAAAGTTTTTGCATCTTTAGCGATGATTTTTATCTCTGAGGACTATTTTTTGTGGAGATAGGTTAAGGCTGATGGTCAATTAACTTTATCAAAAATACGTGCATATGAGTGATACAGCATTAAAAAGTGGTCGAGATTTGCCTCGGCTTGGCTAGTCGCTAATGTCTTTAACCGAAGTTAACATTGCTAAGGTAAACGATATGTGTCTTACAAACCAATTTATATCATTTTAAACAATAGGTTAGGCATGAAATATGTTGCCGCTCAACTAGTTCCTAAAGACCTGAGCAGCAAGGCTATTATTTTTTAATACTAATAATAACTTTATTCGGAATAAATAATTGTCAACAAACTTTTGGTCAAAAACTCGACACATAGAATAATCACTGTTTTCCCTTGATATGATGCTCTGGTCGACTTTTTTCTGGCTTCAAAATACAAATTACCACTTTGGCATATCCATTTTCAGTTTGTAGAAGGCATAAAAGAGAATTTGCAGTGAGTACTGAAGTTGAGACCTGAAAATTATTCAAAAAATATTTTGATTTTTAGATTTTTCATTGGAAAATTACAGAAGGGCATATTTGGATGATTTATTCCATTTACATGTATTTCTGTTTTCTATAATTTTATCAGTATTGTTGTTGGTCGATAGTATCAATTTGTACACAAGAATTGCTACTTGAATTTTGAAATATGTCAACACCGATATGAATATGTCAAATTTGACATTGTCATTGCAAAGATTGACATTCTTAATGGTAAATATACTCAGAATGTGTCAAATGAGTGCTATTTGTGTTGTTCGTATATACTCGAAACATTTATCTTGGTCAAAATATGGAATTAACTCATGAGCATTTTCATGCAGTGACTTTCGACGTGGATTAAAGAAACAGCAGTGCCCCTATCAGGCCTTTTTGTGATTGAGGCATACTTGGACACTCACATACATTCAGGACCATTAGATTGTGACTGGCGACGATTCAAGGATCTATGCCCCTAAGCCAAAACTTAACCATTATTAACGTCGTTTATGTTAATGTTAACTCGTACTCAATATTTGCGCGAATTTCAACAATTAGATACCAATCAGAAATAGCCTAATTATCTTAAATTATTTTATTATTATTATATATGTATTTAGTGAACGAGACTATTTTCTACGTACGTAGGAATTGTAAAGAAGTGTTCACATATCATTTAATTAAGGAAGATTCAGAGAAATAACTACAACCAGTTAGATCCCAATGACCATGTTTTTTTGACACATTCAAATCGATTACGTCACAAGGAGGTAGACTCGTCTTGCCAACAAGGCTAGCTGATCTGGTAACATAAAAAATCATACAAATTCAGTCAAAAAACTCAACAAATCTCAAATCTTAAGTAGCAACCCTCGTACTTATTTATATTAGTAGATGATGGAATGGTATATTAAAATTCATAAATACTTTTTATTTAAAGGTATCACATGGTTTATCAAAGATTGTTAGACCTCAGATGAATCTGGTCAGCACTCATTTGCCTATAAATTCAAATCAGGATCAACAAACTCAGCACTTCGCCACAAGTATAGCTAATCTCCCACATAAGCAGCAAGAGAATTTCATTAATCAACCTTCGGTTAGCATAGAGAAAGCAAAACAACATTTAAAGCAAATACATGTAAGTAAAATTTTGAATATTTTTGACACATAAAAAATTTTGAAAAATTACATAGAATGATTTAGAAGATTAGTACTTTTTTATTTGCCATTTAGTACAATCGATTTGTTAATGCATTAATATTCTAATGTTGCAGTTACTGAAGACAGACACAGAAGTTCTCTCCAGAATGAATACTGTTCAACATGGTAAAGAGGCAAACCAGCAAGAGGTTATTAAGCTAAGCGATGGAAAGGTTATAAGTGTTGAAGAGTATAAGGACATTTATTTTAAACCACAACAGCCGAGGTAAATACTTACTGTTATTTATCAATTTATCTTTTGAATAGTAAGTATTTGATCTTACAAGATTTAGATGTTTTGGTTTATGGTCTCAATATAAATTAAAAATTATAAACCTAAAAATATTATTTCATTTAAATAATGAAACATTGTTAAGTATTGAAAGTATGTTGGCGTATTTTAGTAACAGTCTCTATATTATCACCATGTAACATGCATTCCTATGTGCACTTTAATATTGGGCTCTTTGGCCATGTTCCTGGTCAGCACCTGATTGTTTGATGGGTAAGAAACTTCAGGGAAACTGGTGATGTGAATAAGAAAAAACTTTGGACTTTCACGTACAGTAAGGCCACCGCAAAACATCGACTTGGTAAGGCAGTCTGTTTTGCGATCCTTAAGCTCTCTACTCAAAAACATACTACTACTCATTCTTTGAGACAGATCAATATGAATTAAAATTTCATCCGTACAAATTAGCTTTAGTACAGTAACCTAATGTCAGTGGTTTTGTTGCTCGAGAAAATCCATGTTAAGTTCTTTTTGCAATTCCGGATGACATTGCTAAGGGTTTCTAATAAGAGGTTTCATTTTATATTTTAAGATAAATCAATGGATGTTTGTTAGTGAAGAGGAAGTATGCCATTAACAATGGCAGCCAAATGGCTGCCATGGCTACGGTTGCAGCACCATATCCTTTTCATTAAATTTTCTATGACGAATTTGCACATTTATGACTGTATTTTCTCGATAACTTCATGAATTCCATCTTTAAGGTCTTGAATCGGTTGTGGAGCATTGGCATAGACCTTATCTTTCACGTGGCCCCAATGAAAAAAGTCTAAAGATGTTAAATCACAAGATCTAGGTAGCCAATTGTGATCACCTCTTCGAGAAATAACACTGAAGACTTTTCTTGCAAAATTGCCATTGTTCTATTGCTTATGTGGCATGTAGTCTTGTTGAAAATAAACGTCATCCACATCAATATCTTCCAAATGAAAAATCATTAATCATAACTTGGTAGTGCAATCCATTCATCGTAACAGTTGCACCAGACTCATTTTCGAATAAGTAAGGTCGAATCACACCGCCAGTCCAGAAACATCAAACATGTTGAGGATGGAGAAGCTTTTTAACAATCATTTTTGGATTTTCCGAGCCCCAAATGCGACAATTGTGCTTATTAACGTAGCCTCCGAGGTGAAAATATGTTTGCTTCATCGCTGAAAATTATTTTTCGATGAAAACCCGGATCATTTTGATGCAATTCAAGGACCCAATCAGCGAAGATAATGACATTGCTGGTGATCGACTCGCTTGAGTTCTTGCTTTAACTGAACTTTAAAAGCCTTAAGATTTAAGTCTTCATACAAAATAAAGTGCAATGTCGTTTGTGGAATACCTACTTCCAAAACGATGGAGGAATCAACAAACTTGGGTTTTCGTCAATACTAAATGCTACAGAAGCAATATTCTCAGTTGTTCTTGAGCGAAGCACACAGTTTTGATTCTTTACATCACTAATTTGTCCCAACAGCTCACATTTTTCCACCGGTTTCACTATTACTGGCCCAGTAGGTGCTTCAGGACGACCTAAAAGTGAAGTTTTGTGTACTGTGACTGCAAAATTTTCACAATTTTTGTAGTGAATTTTAACAATTTGAATACGTTCTTAAAGTGTGTATCGATCCATTTTTAGTAATGGCGTAATTTTCATTTGTCAAATGTCAAAAGATGACAGCTGTCCAGATAGCAGGCTATTCAATATGAAACCTCTTATTGGAAAACCCTTTTATAACAGTCCTCTCTGATTAACTTGGTGTTGGTAGGAGGAAGATTTACATATCAATTGATAAGTTCCATATTTAATGAATAAAGCAACATTTTTTATCAAATTCGACTTTCATCAATATAATCTACTTCAAGAGTGAAACAATCATTTCAACGTTTCAAAATATGCGTTCAACTCATCCTTCAAGCCACTTTCTGGCGAGCTTTGTCTGTGAGTAGGCAAAAGGTCACTGGGGCCAAATCCGGAGAATTGTGTAGGTTTGGAAGGAATTTGAAGTGTATTCTTGCAATTTTGCCATCCTAACCAATGACAATCTTTTACGTGAAAGTCGATTAAAATGAAGCCTACATATTTCTTCGATACTTTTAGAGTGTTATCTTCACTTGAAGATTAGCCAAAACTTTTTTGTGGATTTTTTTGATGTTTTCTCTTGTATGATCATGATTAAATTCTGCAAACTAGTTAATAACGGTCGATTTTCTTGGTACATAGTGACTTATCGAGTCGAACTTTCATTTAAGCAGTATTTTTTTTCTATCAGAAAATAATGTCATTATAAAATAAAACACTTGTTTACATTTTCTACTTTATTTTTGGTATTGACGTACGTTTCGTCTTTGCTAGAAAGACTTCATCAGAATACGAAGTAACAGTTTTTGTACAATGAATTTATAAGATTTTTTACAGAAGGTGTACGTATCTATTAGAGATGTTTTAATTAACCAACGTATACACAAAAACACAAAAGAAATTTATCCAGTAACATCTGATCTATCTGAACACAAATACGTTAGCCTCACATATCTCGGAAACATTAGTATTCAACTAAAAAATCTACTCAAAAAAGAAAATATTAAAGTCTCTTTCAAGACAAACAATCCCATTAGCAAATACATCAAAAACAATAAAAACAGTATGGATAAACTTCAATTATCAGGTGTATACAAACTCACTTGCCCAGATTGCCCAAAGATTTATATTGGTAGAACAGGTAGAAATTTCGGTACACGCCTAACAGAACATAAAAGAAGTTTCGATAAAAATAAAAAAGATTCACATTATGCTAAACACCTTCTTGAAAATAACCATTCTTTCACAAAAGGAATAGAAATTCTACATGTTGAAAATAGAGGTCTAAAATTGAACTTATGGGAAATTTACGAAATAAATAAACATAAAAACAGCAATAACCTAGTAAATGAACAAATAGATTTTTATTACACCCCTCTATTCAATATTTACAAGGGATCGAGTGAACACGATTCTGAAGGGAATATTCTTTGAGAAAACCAACCCGACGAACAATTAAAAACACATGTACACCTTCTGTAAAAAATCTTATAAATTCATTGTACAACAACTGTTACTTCGTATTCTGATGAAGTCTTTCTAGCAAAGACGAAACGTACGTCAATACCAAAAATAAAGTAGAAAATGTAAACAAGTGTTTTATTTTATAATGACAATTACAACTGATTTCTACCAAGCAACGGCCCAATCTATCATAAATTTGAGAAAATAATGTTTTATCAACACAGAATTTTTTTTTCATTTTTTCAAAAATCACTAAAACCTAACTTTTGAACCAAATGTCAAATTGTCAGGAAATTTTAACAGGTATCTTTTTTTGAAGGTTTTTACTTTCAAACAAAATTATTACTTGTGTGTGGCTAAATCTTAGGGAAATTATAAATTCAGTTTGATTTTATTGCTTTTTTTGTAATCTTTCTATATTGTTTTTACAGATTTAACGTAATGCCTGGTACAATAAAAAAGACAAAGGCAAATCCAAACAGACCTCGTGCCAAAGCGGGTAATTCAAGCACTTCTTATAGAAACCGTAGAAAATGTAATCCAAAGCAGGAAACTACAAATTTGGATAAAATTGAAAACCCCAGTACAAGTCCTCAACATATGAGTTCACCAAGCTTCAATGAAAACAACCAGGTGCAGTACAGAAGATCTGCCCCATTCCAGATAATGGAAACGCCCAATAGGTGAGTTATTTTTCTGAATTGATTTAAAAAAAATTCGATATTTGTATCAATAGATTTCTTTGAAATGAATATAAGATAAGGTATTAAATAATATATAATAATTTTATTTAATTAAAATGAGTTTCCATCACGTAAGTACCAATTCATTAAATTTCAGGTATAGGAAGTAAATTTTGATTTGTTAAAATTTTAGATGACTACCTCTATAATCCGGAGAATCAATTGCAAGGTGTTGCTCAGATCAGTATTATGTCCCGATTACAGAAAAACTCATTCATGAATTCTTTATTAATTAAAATAAATCCTTCAAGGAAATAACAGCAAAATTAAAGGAATTAAAACTTTCACAAAAAGAATTTAAACTTATCGTACTACATTTTAAGAAGAAACTTTGAAATAATCTTTAAATAAATAATACTTTTTTTGAATTTTTGACCCAGCTTCTTTTTTTCACAGCAATGTTTTTCAAAAAAGAGCATCTCAATTTGTTCGTCTGAAATGTTCTTTTCTGATGCCCATTGAATGAATGCATTAGAATGAAACCACGACATCTTCGTTTTGAACTTTTGTCGTCGTTCCAAGAAAAATTATCATTGGTTTCCATTTCATATTTTTGTTTCCTCAACAATAATTGATCTGTTGGTACGATTCCGACGCGGTGAAGTGTGTATGTTCAAATTATGGGTTTTGAAAATAGGAGTCCAGATTTAACTCTGAATTGAAGAGGTTTTACTGTACTTGTACTTACGTATGTCTGATACTCTGTATATGAATTAATATAATGGTAACGTTTTGCATTTCAGTTTTATTTCAACAGTAAATGTTGTGTTTCACTTATGGTTTTATGATTTTCGACTGCTTTTACTTATATTTGACATTTTTATTACAGATTGCAATATCCACAGAACAATCAACAGCAGCTGGTGCAACATTCAGCTCCACAACCATTGTCATCTCCCCAGGCAGTGCAACAGAATATTTATCAACAGCCCCAGAGAAACAAAGGACACAATTATCTTATTCAGCCAACAAGATACCATAGTAATAAAACCATACAAAATATTACTTTGCCAAATTGTGTTCCAACACATCAGCTTCAGGAGATAATAGGTAAGGGTATAATCAAAGATGGTCGCCCAGAAAGGCTTATTAGAAAGGTCGAAATTACCTATTTGAAATTTTTCGAACCATCTCCTCCATGTTCTATCAGAAACTACACCTTCAGTAAATTTCTACACGCTTCTGTAGCATTTCTTCCTTGTTGAAATTCTTACAAAATAGATTGGCGTAAATGAATTTTATCTGAAGCCATGGGTACATGATCGAGTCTCACTTAATACTAACAAGAATGATCTTCATTTTAGTTCATCTATGTCGTTAATGTGTATACATTATAAGCGATCAGAAGAGAAAGCCAAAATGTATCACATAAATATGCGCATATTTGTTCAAACTGATTGTAACCGGTATGGACAGAACTTTCTGGTTAACCTAATATAAATGTGTTAAGGCCAAAATTTGTTGTTGTCACATTAGGCGCTGATATAACTATTATGCTTTAAAAATTCTATTAGTACAATTGTGTTATATAGTGAAATTTTTTTTTTTCAGAAACCACACCCATCCTTGAAAACTCAGAAAATACTGTTAGGATGCTCATTTTGCTAGCAAATGGTGAACAAAGGTTAATTACATTTTCCCTACCTAATCAAGCATGTGCTATAAGTGAAATATTGGATCAAGTGGGAATACTTCTGACTCCTGATACTGAAGTAGACGTAGCCCAGGTTCAAATGCATGGCATTAATTACGTCGTTACAGTTGGTTTTAAGATGACCGTCCTTATTAAGGTAATTAAAAATATATATTTATATTCTATTAAAAAATATAGAATTTTTTTGTCCTTACAAAAGGAATAATAATAATTATAAATAATAAAACTCTTTTTTCCAACAGAGTGAAAATTCTGAGCAGAATACCAATTATCAAGTAGTCACTGAGCCACAACCTATAGTTAAAGAACCTTCACCAGAACCTGTCAAAGAAATAGAAATAGAATTGCCAAAGTTCATTGAAGGGAAAATGGCAGTATGTGGTTATTGTGGATATCTCTCTGATGATTTTAATAAGTGCATGCGTTGCAAAACAAAATTTCCTGAAAATGTGAAAGCTGTGACAGCACACTCTAAAAAAGGAGAAAGCAAACCTCCACCCATGAAGAAAATAGATCCTTCAAGTTTAGTACATACAAACGGTAAGTAAACATTTCAATCTTTAATTTTTAAATAAACCGATCACTTGAAAACAGAAAAGATAAAAAAAAATTTTTTTCTGAATTGGATTTTATTTGAATGTTTTTAAATTATTTCCTTATGAAGGTTGCAAAGATGCAAAATGAAATGGTTTGGAATTCACCTTTAAAATTGATCAATCTCTTAACATTTGAAATGGAAGAAAGCATAGTGCAATTAAAATAAGGAAAATTATCGCTGGAAAGGATTTTCTGTTGACTAAACGTGACTTATGAAAATTATCAGGTGTAGAAGTATGAAAGTGGAATTTTTTTTTGTTGAAATCAAACATCTATTGTTTGAAAATGATGAAAATTATTTTATTTAAAATAATCTCCATTGCTATTTGTACATATTCCCCATCTCTCTGGCACTTTTCAACATATGCGAAAAAACAGTTCTTCTTTTGAAGCGAAACAGTTACCGAACCATTTTCACACGAATTGACACGTTGTTCAGCGACAAGGGGTTCAGGTAGAGGTAGATCCCTTAAGAAAAGAATTCATGAATACCAGCGGAGTTACACGTCAGATATTTTGCACTCAACATATGTCATTTGAAAGAATTTTGACATAATTTCAACAATAACTATGGAATTATTATATATATCACAAAATTAAAAAAACCTGACTCACTTTTGAAAGCAATAGAAATAGTAGATATAAGAACCTTAAAATTCTGAATGCCTCAATTGTTTCCCTGACCCGTTTTGCTATGTGCGGTGGGTATCATCATGGAGCAAAATTACTTTGTGTTGACTTTTTTCAATTTCCAGTCGTTTTTCCCATATTGCTCGATTTATATGGATTTGCTGTTAGTAGCGATCAGTATTAACGGTTTTAGCAGCTCATAGTAGATTACGCCCCTCTGATCCCATCTAACATAGAGCATTGTCTTCTTTCCAAAGAGATTTGGTCTTGCAGTGGATGTCGATGATTCGTCTGGATTCACCCATGATTTACGACACTTGGGATTCTTAAAATATATTTATTTTTCATTATCTGTCACAATTCGATGGGGAAATGACTTCTTTTGTGTTCGTCAAGCAGCATTTCACAAGTGGTTTTTTATTTTCTTGCTGCGGTGGAACCCATTTTCTGAATCTTTCCCATAGCTTTTAAAATAATGGGGACTGCTTTTTGTGATACATTCAATTTATCCGCCAGTTCTTATTGAGTTTAAGTATCATTTTCATTCAATAAGCTTTGCAATGACTTTTTTCTTTCAAACTTTTTCGTGCTTTCCCATGCTCTTTGTTTCTATCCAGTTTCATACTACTACACCTGGTAAATATACAATTTTGTTTTCTTGATATCTCAAACAAGTGATTTGATGAAAAATATGAATTTTAATAATCATGCAGAACATTGTTGGAATATCACTAGAAGCATAGGAAAGATGTACTAAACTGTAAATCGCAAATATTTTTCTCATAATTTCTAATATTACAGGTGCCAAAGAAATCGAAAAAATTGCTCCCAAGAAGAAAACAACCACTAAATCCAAAGCTAATGATAACGAACCAGTAATTCTTACATTGAGTTCAGATGATGAAGACGATGATAAATCATCTAACATAAATGAAAGTTTATTACAAAAACTGGGATCATCTGTTACCTTGAGTCCCATTATTCGAAAGGAGCCATCATTAAGTGACATCCAAAAAAGTGTTTCGAATGCTGAATGTAAGTTATTAGCCTCATACTGAAGAAGTTATATTTTATTAATTTATTTGTATATTTTCAGGTAATGAAAGAGATATTGCTTTAGAAAACTGCAAAAGTGTACTTCTTCAATGCAGAACTGTTCGTATAGGATCTTATAGAACAATACCCAAGGAAAATGTAAGTAGTTTCTATGTCTGGGAAATTCCTTACAAATTCAAATTATGCTCTAGCGAATTTCCTTCTTTATTGAAATATGTTAAATATGAGTTCACTCAATTTAAATTCACTAAAATGACTCATTTTATTATACTAATATCACATGGGTTATTAAGACCTGGGTTAACTAGTAAAAACACTTGTTTTCTCAAAATTATACTTTATTCATCAACATAGTCACCTTCCATAGTGATGATCCATAGTGCTTTTCTTAAATATTTGCTTTATTTATATATAAAAGAAACCACATTTGGAGACATTAACAGTATAGGAACTTTCTTACTGTCCATATGACTGTTGCTGAAGACACTAATTCCTTAATACTTTAGAAAAATTTCATATTCTTTCACGATATTATCTTTAACATTAATTTCTAATGAAATTGTTATTGAGAAATACTTTTTTAGTGTGTCCCCATCTTTTTTATTTGCTCTGCTATAGTATCAGTTGAATGAATTAGTAACATAAGTAAAACCAGTAATTATTCAATATATGAGAGTTGAAAATTTATTATACTAATCTTATCTATATTCACTTTGATCAAAAGGTTCCAGGAAATTTTAAATTGAACAAATTGTGTTGATATTCTTACAATTTTATTTCATCTCCTTCAAAATAACATCCATCTGAATTATTCTAATGCTTGATTCAATCGTCCATGCACTGCTAGGCCTAAGAAGGAGTGGCATTTAGTTTCTTCTTCATTTTGTTTGTTGATTTCCAGTGATTCAAATTTCCATCCACGAAGGGTTAATTTAATCAGGAATAATAAAGGTCACATATTTCAGCAAATAATCCAGCACCATTTGTGTTTTGTGGCATGGCGCGTTATTACGGTGGCATATTCAATTGTCGTCGCCCCACCAATCGTTTCATAATCACAGCATCCCTCAAACATTTCATAATGCCTGGATAATATTCTGGTTTGACCAGGCGGCAAGTACTAATAGTGCATGATACCAAAATAATAATTAAATTATAATTTCCTGATACTTTTTGATCATAGTATGTATATCTTTGTTGAGTTCATAGATGATAGGAAAATTTTTTTTTCAGATCATTATTGATTCTACGTCTGTTACTATAAAAGTTACACATACCACAAATCCTAAGAATTTGGTGATATTAAGAATAGAAAGAAACGATATTGTGAAAGTATTGATCAGTTTCCAAAAGCAATTACCTGTATTGTTTTATTACTTACGGCCACATATGGGAAAAACAGTAAGGGACTTATTAGGAATGAGGGACAATGATGCAAATTATTATGATCCGTTATCTGACAAGGAACCACATCGAAGACTTACCATACTTCCGGAAAACATACCTGATGATGTCAAGTCTGCATTAATAGATATTTATAGACCTTCAATGAATTTCAATATATTGGATGAATTGACCTTGAAAGAAGCCAATGACATTCTGATCAAAACTTGCCCCAAGGAGCTTACTTTAGCTAACTTACAACCAACATCGGGATCGTGAGTATTTTGTTTAATTTTTATTTGATTCTTGTGTTAAAAGATATTTCATGTACTGGGCGTCACATTATCATAAATTTTGTGGTTATGAGTATGAAGTTATTTAGTTTTGCAACTCTGTGCTATTTTTTATGAATGAGCTTAGGTCAATTCAGCAATTGACTGTGGTGTCAGTTTATTTCCTTAATTTGATCAGTTTTTTCATAACATTACATGATTATTTATATTTTTCAGTGCGTTTGAAGTAATGCACCTCTTGGCTTATCCTCCAGAAGGAAGAGGAAGAATATCGATTAATACTGAAGATTATATGTGCTTAGCTTCAGATCAGTTTTTGAATGATGTTATTATTGATTTTTACTTGAAATATTTGGTGAATGGATTAGCTCCTGAAGAACAAGAGAAAATACATGTGTTCTCAACATTTTTTTATAAGCGACTAACAACCAAACCAGCAAAGGCTTCAAGGTAAATATAGTGTATTGTTTACCTCATTTGGAAATTAAGTATGACTAGTAGTGTGAAAGATACTAAATTTGTATGAATTTCAGGAAAATACAGCCAGCGGAAGTGGATCCCAGTCTGAGTGCAGCAGAAAAAAGGCATGCTAGGGTGAAAACTTGGACAAAAAATATTGACATATTCAAGAAAGATTTTGTGGTGATTCCAATAAATGAAAATTCTCATTGGTTTTTGGCCATAATCTGTTATCCAGGACTGGATGGCTGTCAAACTTTTGATGGTCATCCTGTAAAAATTGAAATAAAGCCTAAGAAAAAAGGTAAGTTCATTTTTCATTTGTTATAATTAACAATGTCTTTAATTGGTAGAAGCTAAAAGTGCGTAAGATATACTAAACGAGGATCTTGCACGATTCAATTGTTTTATAGGGAATATTTATATTGAATTAATTTAAGTGAACCATCACTCCAAAAGTGACAAGTTCTGTTTTTTTAAAACTTCATTATTTATAATTGAGAATCTTGTATCACTCATATGCCAGTTAAAGAAAAAAAAATTATGTAGTTTTTTTGTATACATAGTAAGCCATGGTTATGATATTACACTCATTTATATTTCTATTTTAATCATTTTTAAATATTGGAATCATTCTTTTGTCCGATACCATTCAAAATAAATAATTAAAAGGGGGTTTTTTACTTGGTATAGGGTTTTTTCCTATATCTTGAATATCAAGCAGAATAATTCTGTTGCACCTCCTTACAAATTTTATTTTACAAATTTTCCTGAGAAATTTTTAAAAATTGAATTAAATAAATGTCTTAGAAACATTGTTTCTTTTTAATAGATATATAGAATTAACTCACATTGTACATCATTAAAAGAGATGAAAAGAATCTGGAGAAAACATAGAATGTTGGCTGAAATTACTCAATATACAAATTTGGCAATAATCGTTATGAAAATGGCAATAAATTCAAATTTTATTCGAGGTTATTTAATCTATGAGTGCAATAGTTGCAGTAGCTGAATCTCTGCAATTCGAGTACAAGGGATGTCCTTACTCAATTATTGGTCTATATATGAATTTCTAAATGATTGAAGCTGTTTTCGTGTTAATTCCTTGGTTCTTGTATTGCAAATATCTGAAGTATTTTGCTCTATTGATAATTTTTTCTTTATATTGTTAGCATGCTGTTTCAGGCTGATTTTGTTGTCTTTTTGAATCCCCAAGTATTTTATTGGTGGACTTGATTTCACTGTTTTATTTTTTATTGAAATAGTTGAGGATTGTTGATTAATATTGTGGTTGAATATTAATAGTTGTGTTTCTGAATTAACTTTCAATCTCCACTTCATGTTATGATGTTGTTTAAGTATTCTTGCAGTGTTTCTATCAATTTTCTTAATTTTTTATAGATTCCTTATTCTATATGTCTACTTAAAAATGGAAACTTCTTTTTTCTGAGACATTTTGATTTAATCTTTTATTTAAAATTATATCTAATAGTTTATAGAGAAGTAATTTCAATCGGTATAATTCTTTCACTGTTTGTATCTATAATTTCTTCCATATTTTAGTCCAAACAAAAACAACCATCGGTAGTGTGACTATAACACCTGTAAAGAAAGAAGAATTACCCTGTGAAGATGTAGAGAGCGATAAAGATGAAGCAGAAGGCGATGAAAGTGAATTGGAAAGTGACGATTCAATTGAAGAAGCCCAAAAAGTGACATCTCATTCAAATAGACCACCAATTAAACAGTAAGTGAAAGATTCAGATTCTTTTTTCTTGTCCTATGGAATTTTGAAATGTTAGAATTACAACTAAAAATTCTGAGATATTGAAGATTTTCATTTTATTAATGTACTTTTTTTTCAGACCCTGTATTTTAATTTTTGATTCACTTGCTGGAACCAGTCGAAGTAGAGTTGTAGCTACCCTTAGGGACTACTTGACATGTGAATATAAAGCGAAAAATAACACAGAAAAAATTTTTACAAAGGATGTAATTAAAGGTGCTTGCCCAAAAGTACCGCAACAGACCAACTTTACTGACTGTGGTTTATACTTGCTGCAATACGTAGAACATTTCTTGATGGTAAGTGTATTTGAACATTTCAAGTATTTTACTACAGTTTACCTTGGCTACTAAATGACGATTATTACTGAAGATTGATGGTCCAAAAGGATCATTTGAAAATACAGTTTTTTTTAAGTTTAGGCATTCATGGTGATAAAAAATGTATTAAAACTTGAAGCTTTATTGATACAAGTCATATGAATATAAATAAAATTTTAATTTTTAATTTTAGGAACCAATTAAGGATTATTACATTCCAATAAATAGCTTAAAATTGTGGTTCGATGAAATGACAGTTACAAGGAAAAGGGAAGATATTAGTATCTTAATAAAAAAATTAATGATGGATTATAATAAAGATATTAATTTACTGCCAGAGATATTGTTACCCACCAAAAATGGTAAGTTACAATATAAGAAAATACGAATTGTAAAGAAGATTCATGTCAATGAAAACTTGGTATTCGCAAGAAAATTTAATGAGGTCAAATATTCCATAATGAAATCCAATATTAAGATATTACCACGTCCATTTTTCAAAATTATAAACGGTAAGTGATTTTTAAAGTTTTAAATTTTTGGTAAGTTTTTTAAAAATTTTTGATTACCAGAAGGATATATTTGTAAAATGTTTTTTACAATTGGTGCTGGCAATATTTGGATCACCCTCCTATGCCTTCCAAAATATTTTATTGATTGAATTATGCAAATTTTTGGTTTGATTCAAGGTATTAGCCAAAGCAATTGAAAAAAAATATCAGTGAAAAATCTGTAAATTAAATTATCATGGTTTATACAAAAACTTTTTTGACCATTGCAATGTCGTGAATATTATGAGTTGGAAAAAAGATAAGAGATATATTAAATCACTTCTCAACTTTGAGATATGAAATATTATGCTGAATGAAATAATTTATTTTGGGAGTTGATTAAAAATTATATAACCAATATTTTATTTGATTGTTTTGATCTTTAATTGATGGAAATTCATCTTGAATTTGAAAATGAAACGCTTTTCATATTCACTATTTTATTATTACTCACATGGCAAATATTCATAAATTGGATTTGATCAGCAAATTCCTAAAAAAAAAAAAATTTCATAATGGATATATAAATGAAATACATGTTTCTATTTCTACTATATTTCATTGGTATTGATGTACATTTCATACATAGTGGTACACTTTATCAGAGCAGAGTTTGGATCATTGAATTTATGATTTTCAAAAAAGAAAGGAACAGATGTATTTCTTATAGTTTTAAGAAGAAAAAAAAGTAGAATCATTATTCCACTAATTGTTTTACAAACTTTCAATTATTTGTTTCAGAATTACTTTTGAATTAATGCCTTAAAATATTGATGAGGTGTGTAATGACATTCCGTTTGTTTAATTTCTATCCATTTCAGATACTTCCTATACATTCAATTTCAGATCTCTATTTTTATGTCTATCAATATTATTAGGAAAGAAAGATTATTTTCTGGAAGGTCGGTACCTCCTTGAAATTCTTACCCTATCTGCCAGATCGGTCAGTCATCTCATACTATTTTTCTATTTCTGACATTGAGATGTTTGTGGTGAAAGCTTAAACCAATCTACTACCCAATAATTGAAATGAAGATGCTACTTTGATTAGTATTTAGTTCTTCCTTGATATTAGGAATATATCAAATGATAGAACTGTTGACACATCGATTTCAGATCTTTTTCAACAACAGAACATATTCTTCACATTTGAAATTTATAATTAAAAAACAATTTTAACTACCGTTAAAGTTTATTTTTTACACAATTGTTTCATCATGCATGATTTCATCAGGTGAGTATTTAAACTAGTAAACAAATGCAGAATTGTTTCTCAAGTACTAAACTCTGTTCAGAAAAAATAGGGGGATGTGAATAGACTTTAGTACTAGAAAATTTTTACATTTATATTCTCAGTTGTGATGAAATTATGGTATAATGAAACAATTGTGTGCACAATATAATTTAGCGGAGTTGAAATTGTTTTTTTTTTTATTTATAGATTTCAAGATGACTTTCCATCAAGTAAAATTGAAACAGTTTTCTTCTGGGCACATTTCAGTGAATTCATATCATATTGGGTTGTTCGGAAAGTAATTTCTTCTTTTTTTTTAAATGTAACCCAGTTTTCATATAATGAATAAATATTTCATTGAATTATATAGTGGTCATTCTGGTCCAACGCCTTTTGCCATCTTTCTGGTAGTAGCATGATTCCACACTCATAAATTTTTTTGTCTTTGCTGGCAAAAAATTGATCCAGGTGATTTTTGACCTCTTAATTTGAGGTAAAGGTTTTACGGTCCAAAAGATTTTGCAATGACCGGAACAACTAATAATCCGAAGGCGCCAGATCTGGAGAATATGATGGGTGTGGCAGTGTATCACATTCAAGCTGTAAAAGCTTTTGGAGTGTGACCAAACTTGTATGAGGTCCCGCATTATCTTGGTGGGACACTTCATCTTTTCTGTTGATTAATTCTGGCCTTTTCTGTTGAAGTCCCCTGTAAAGATGAGCTTCAAAAATAGATCATTTTCTTGATATTTGAGAAGCAAATCACAGACGTCAACATGACTACACAAATTTCTCTCTGTGAGAACCTGGGGAACCCATACATCGAGCTCCGAGGTTAAACCCAGGCCTTTTAAGTGAACATAAAATTTTGCAAACCAGTTCTGGCACTGGAGTGCTGTCTGTCAACACATCTTCTCCATACACATCGGTTAATTTCTTTCTGGCAGCATTTTTACCTTTTCTATAGTAAAAAAGTGAAATATGACTAAAATGCTGCTTATTGCTCTCCATATTTAAAAGGGCACCAACAAAAAACTACTGTGTAGAATTAATTGAACTTTTTCACACGCAAGCCTTGCTATATCAGCTCTCAAAACATATAATGATTATGCGGCTTAAATACGAGGTTGGGTTCGGAAAAATATAATTAAATTCTGCCAGGAAAAACGAAATTACTCTCCGAACAACTTTATAGTTCCCTTTTTTTATAATTTTTGTGTATTCTAGGAAATGTTGTTGATCAGTTCGCCGAGGAGGAGGAAATGGAGGAAGAAAATTTTGAAAATGAAGAATTCGAAAGTCCTCCTGTCGGAAGTGAAACAGAGATAGACACATCAATGCCTATGCTAGAAGAAGGGGAGATACTACCGAAATGTGAAAGTGATGTAGGTCAACATTCAAGTGAAAGTGCTTGTGTAAATAAATTGAGTGACCCAGTGAGTAACGTAGAACAATTGCTATACGATTCATGTGAATTGACTATTCCAAAGCTTCAAAGCAACAAGGACACATTGTCTTATCTGAAGGCAAAACGTATAATTAGGAACAAACCTATGGAAGGACCCAGCACTAAAAAATCGAGATTTTCACAGTAAGCCTTTATGGAAGGTGTTTTTATTGAAGAGAGATATTAAATAGACTCTCGATAACTATTGAAATTTTAATTTCTTTAGGTTGACTCAATCTGTAAAATAAAATTGTTAGATATATTTATTTGTGCTTAAAAACTGATCAGTGTAATTACTTCTGTTGAAATGAAAGTGAATAGTCACCTATCTGTAAACGATTTATGTCATCCATTTCCTTGAAACTTTTTCTTTTGAGCCGATGCACTTTTTTTGTTGCATAAGTGGCGGATTTTGAACAATATTGTCTATTGTGAACAACTTCTTGGATACACTTCTTCAATGTCAAAAAATATGGGCAAGTAAATTGTTTTTGCTTTCCATTTTCTACTACTTGAACATTGAGAAGTGTAATGGTTACTGTTTGTATTCAATAAGATCGTAATTGTTTGTTAACATTTATCATAATACAGAATTTTTTATATAGCTATGTTCTTGATTATCGTCGCAGAAATGTTTGACACTATCATTTTTGATCTGATCTGTACAAATACAGGGTTATTCATGAAAACCACCCATTGTCTTTTTCCCAGATATTCTAAAAATTTATATCTGAATCTCTTTAGAGATGCTGACTTGCTGGAAAATAATTTGAGCATTTTGTTACTTCCGATAATACCATAACTTACAACATCTTTATTTCAATAGAAACATCCAGGTATATCTGTTTGTAACATCTCTTAATTTATTTAATTTAAAAGGGATTAAATAAAAACATATTTAATAAAATTTCCACATTTATTGTGTTTCAACAATATTGTAACACTACATTTGCAACAATTGTTTCGCCAAATTCTTGGCTTCTTCAGGCGAGTTCGATGTTAAACTACTCTAAAAATTTTTATTTTTTCTCCTTATATATTTCTCAAGATGGAAGAGGGGGGAACGGTATTCTAAATGCTTCTGGGAATTTTTATGGCATGTTTATCAATGGTGATCTGTTGACATCGGTTTGGTCATTAAGTAATATATTCTGCCTGTTATATCTGTTAATTTCCATTGCTTCTAGAATATTAAGTCTTCTACTTTTGTTTTCTATGTGTAGATTCTACACTTTTGTTTTCTATGTGTAGATTCTACACATATATTCTGCCTGTTATATCTGTTAATTTCCATTGCTTCTAGAATATTAAGTCTTCTACTTTTGTTTTCTATGTGTAGATTCTACACTTTTGTTTTCTATGTGTAGATTCTACACATAGAAAACAAAAGTAGAAGACTTAATATTCTAGAAGCAATGGAAATTAACAGATATAACAGGCAGAATATATGTGTAGAATCTACACATAGAAAACAAAAGTGTAGAATCTACACATAGAAAACAAAAGTAGAAGACTTAATATTCTAGAAGCAATGGAAATTAACAGATATAACAGGCAGAATATATTACTTAATGACCAAACCGATGTCAACAGATCACCATTGATAAACATGCCATAAAAATTCCCAGAAGCATTTAGAATACCGTTCCCCCCTCTTCCATCTTGAGAAATATATAAGGAGAAAAAATAAAAATTTTTAGAGTAGTTTAACATCGAACTCGCCTGAAGAAGCCAAGAATTTGGCGAAACAATTGTTGCAAATGTAGTGTTACAATATTGTTGAAACACAATAAATGTGGAAATTTTATTAAATATGTTTTTATTTAATCCCTTTTAAATTAAATGAAAATGGATTTCCATCAAGTGAGGACCTCCACCATTCAAGATTCTCTTAATTTAGTTTCTGAGAATAAAATATTTCCTATTGTCTTGTTTTCCATCTATCAATGGTAATTATATTTCTATAAAGGACTTCTAATATAGTCTTTCCATGTATTAAATATTAGGCAAAATATTTTCCATCAAGCATAAAAAATATATTATAAAATTTTAGAATTTCACGCAGAACAGTTAAAAAGGAATTTTAGTTAGACCTTTGTACAAGTCAAAAATGAAAAAGGGTTCAATTTTAACTTGAATATGTTGTAATATTCAGGGCCATTGTCAATATTGTCTGTATTTAGACTTTTTCAACTTTTTTTATTGACAGAAGAGAAATTTTAATTTCAGACATAAATCATAATTTATAAATGCAGGATATGCCCTGACAAGAAGGACAAACTTTGTTGAGATTAGAGAACATTTAGGTATGTTTGAATAACCTTTATGTTTGGGCTTTCCTTTAGGATAAATAGCGTTTCCGGATTTAACGTTCATATATTACTTTCTTAAAATTATTTCTTATTTTTGACTGAGTGATCAAATTGAAATTTTAATCAAAGAAATAAACTCCTCATACATTTTTGGAGAAAAATGGTACCCTTCGTTGAAAGTGTTACAGAGCACCATTCTTTAGAAAAAAGTGATTTTGTGGTGATATATATAACATCTCGAAAAATATAATAAGTGTCTGTCACTTTGACATTAATCAGCGATAAAGTTCATGGCTTAGTTAGAATGCTTATCACAAAATTACTTTCTCAAGAATGGTGCTCCATAACGCTCCATACCTTTTTTCTTCAAAAATGTATGAGGAGTCTATTTCTTTGATTAAAATTTTAATCTAATCACTCAGTCAAAAATTAGAAGTATAATAATTTTATGGAAAACCCCTGTTATCTCCGCCACTGATAAGAATCAGAAGGTTTTTTGATCACCAGACGATTCAGTTTATCCAAAAACCTCCATGTACTGAATTTCATTTGAATCCAGCAAATTTTGACAGAGATATTGCTAGTTTATTGGATTTTGGAGGTCATGTTGAAGAAGCTCTAGCGTCCATGGGGTCCATTTTAGGACCTTAGTTGATGTGAAACTTTCTTTATATTTTGACTTCTAGAATCACCCCCTGAAATATATGAATGTTAAATCCGGACACCCTGATTTATCGTATATGTATACAAAAATTTCCAGGCAAAATTTTCCTTAGTTCAGCTCTGATTTTTTTTATTCAAAAATCGGCAATTTTTTCAGTCTTATAAGCGAATCAATGATATCATTTAAATTTGAGCTTATTTGATTGAACTGTTAAAAAAAATATTTCAATTCAATGTTTTGACACATTTCCATGAATCACCTTAGGTCACAAAGGAAAGCCCTAACCTCATACCAAATTTGTCCCTGTCGTCTTAGAACACTATATAAATTTGAATGAATCAATGTTTCCCATGACATCAGTTTCACTTCTCCATTTTCTATTGATTAAAAAAAAGTTATTTATACCATATATTTTTTGGTCAAAATTTTCTTAAATTAATAATGGAATTATCTTTATAATTATACGGTTCACTTTGAATTTTGAAAATTGTAGTGATTGTGATAAAATTGGTGCCATTTCTGTTTTAAGTTTCACCCACAAGTAAAGCTTTTTGTGGGGGATTGGTATTGAAGTATAGTAAAGTTTTCAGATAAACAAGGCAGTATGAAAGTGCTCACAAATTGGGAGTTGTTATTCATTGAACATACCCAGTACTTCATTTCTTGAACTTTTTTGTAATCCTATTTTCATTTGACGTCAAACTAAAATTACAGATGACATGACTATGTAAATAATTTAAAATTTCCACATATAACTTTTATTTCCATGTTTTTATAAATTATTACAAAAATTCAAAAACTTTTGTCAATTTGGTTTTACCTTCTTGTATTGTTAACTTAACGGAAAATTCGAAATGATGTAAATATTATTGTAATTAAAATAAAAGGGGGTACAACTGATTTTTTTCTTATTATTCTTTTGTAGCCAGTAAAATTTTCTTTTTTATTAAAACCTATTCAAAAACGCATTGCTGCTTGAATCCAGTTTTTATGGGAGGTACTGCTGTTTTGAATTTGGTTAATCAAGAGAAAATGGTAAAAAGCATTGACTTGAAGTTTTTGCGCATACATTCCCTGAAAATTACAAATCTGTGAATTACTTCTTAAAGAAGCTTCATCATATGACTCAAAACACATAAATGTGTCATCTGAAGGTAATGTTTTTCAATTTTATAACTGTATTCCTGAAGAAACGGTAAAGTCATGACAATGAAAAATACATGGCTAAAAAGCTCCATCCTTCTCCCTTCGATCTGCATCGTTACATTTTAGCAGAAAAGTATGGAAAAATTGAACAAAATTCAAATTACTTCTCACACCCTTTCCGAAATCAAACGAGAAAAAATTTAAAAAGTTCTTGTGATTTATGTTCACGAAATTCTGCATGAGTCTTGCTATCGTTATTTCACATCCAAATACTAAATTTGAACTCGATCAAATTTATACTTTCGAAACTGTCCGAAAAATAAAATTCTAAGTGATACTAACTCAGGAACCATTAAGTCGATTTTGTTAAATTTTGGACAAAACTAAAATAAGACTCCTTGAAAATCCTAAAAGCTTCAAGTCTCTCGGATTTATTGTCTGGTAATTAGTAGACTGATCCTCACGAAATTTGGCATAGATCTTCGTATTATTATTATACACCTTAGTATCAAATTTCATTTCAATCGGATTTGTAGTTACGGCAAAATGAGAACAAAATAAAAAGTAACTTATGGTAATAGAAAGAGACAGTGCAACATACATCTGTATAACAATTCTATACTCAAACAAACTCGACAAGGTTTTGTAGATCGCATAGGCAAATTGCAGACATGCGCACGTTTCAAACTGATTGGTTTTCGTCAGTCCAATGTATGCTAGTGACTCCAAATCTGTCAAGTATGTATATTCGCCATACACAGAGACTTCAAGATATTAATACACTAACGCTATCAAGAGTATGCAAAATACATACAAGACATACCTTTGCGAGATAATTCAAGTAAAGAAATGTATTCTGGATATTTTCACGTTACCAACGCAGATAAGTGTATAGCGAATATAGATACTTGACAGATTTGGAGTCACTAGCATACATTACACTGATGAAAATTAATCAGTTTGAAACGTGCGCATGTCTGCAATTTGCCTCTGTGATCTACAAAACCTTGTCGAGTTTGTTCGAGTATAGAATTGTTATACAGATGTATGTTACACTGTCTCGATTTCTAGAACTTTCTATTACCATAGCTCATACTCCTTATTAATGACCAATAAAATGTTGAAAATTGTTAGAAAGTTTCCAGGTGTTATGTCACCCAGTCAGCATCCCCTCCTTCTAGAGATTGTCTAACCTCTATACCTCGTAATGATTTGAAGTAAAACACTATTTCCGCTTATTTTATTTTTCAACAATTGTTTCGTCAATTACATATTGACTTCGTCAGGTGAGTATGGTAACAGTTACCTATTGACGAATTCAATATGTAATTGGCAAAACAATTGTCGTTGAAAAATAAAATAAGCGGAAATAAAGTGTTTTACTTCAAATCATTTACGATGAATTTTCGTCAAGTAGAGACCGAAACAATCAAGAATCTATACCTCGTAACCTGGTACTAATATTATACCTGCTACAAAAACTTTCGGTAGTTTCGGTCCTTTCACTTTGAATAAACTTTTGTTGGCGCTGTCAGATCGAAGGGACTCCGCCCCAGGACTGGATGGTATGCGATACCAGTTGTTTACTCATGTTCATGTTCCAATCTCTGTTAAACTTTTCCTGTTGCAACAGTTACAACACTGATTGGATTACACTTAGAAGCTGTTACTGCGGGGATCTCGATAAAATTTTTATGGGTTTCCAATCACTCGTATATTCACGGTAATGACATAGCAGACTTACTGGATAATGGAGGTAGATATCAGGAGGTTCCTCCGGATATCTCTGCTGGACCTCAGGAATTATGGATCAGATGACGTTGGATCACTGAGTTCTTTGACATCTGCACTCTTAAGGGACTAATCTATTCATCCTTTTTGGACGAAAATGCCTTTCGGTGTGAACCCTGGCTCTCCAAAATCGGTCGCCCACGTCGTTTTTTCAGGTTCATTCTTCGTTTGAGGTCTGGCCACTGCACTCTTTATCTGCATAAAATTGGATATTTTCTCGCCATGTACTACTCTGTCAAGAAAGTAGCGGGAATTTTCAATTAAAACAACATTTTTACATTTAATAGTCAAAATTTATTGGGTCGCCTTCAAAATAGGCTCCATTTGCTCCATTTAATAATAATAATAATAATAATCGACTCAAAACGGGTGCCACGAAGGGGCAATTTTAGTTTTGGGAAGAGAAAAAAGTCGCAGGGAGCCAAATCCGGCGAATACGGTGGTTGCTGAAGCACGTTTGTTGAGTTTTTGGCGAGAAAGTCAGTCACAATCGTAGCTCGGTGAGAAGGCGCGTTATCGTCATGCAAAATCCATGAGTTGTTCGCCCACAAATTTGGCCGCTTCTTACGGATACGCTCACGCAAACGTTTCATAACGCCTAGGTAATACTCCTTGTTTACCGTCTGACCATCTGGAACGAATTCGTAGTGCATCACGCCACGGATATCGAAGAAAACAATGAGCATCACCTTCATTTTCGAGCGGCTTTGGCGTGGTTTTTTCGGTTTCGGCTCATTTTTTGCCACCCATTCCGATGATTGCTGGCTTGTTTGCATATCGTACTCGTAGACCCAGGTCTCATCACCAGTTATAATGCGTTCCATGAATGTAGAATCGGAATTACAGCGATCCAGCATGTCTGAAGCAACCTGTTCGCGATGACGTTTTTGAAGAAAATTCAGGTCTTTCGGTACGAGTCGTGCGGCCACCTTTCTCATGCCCAAAATATCAATCAAAATCGTACGTGCGGACTCGTGGGATATCTTAAGATCATGTGCTATCTCTCTCAAGCTGGTACGACGGTTTTCCAGTACCCTTTCCTTAATTTTATCGACGTTATCTTCGATCGAAGCCGTCGATGGGCGACCACTTCACGACCGTCCTTGAAGGCTCTGTACCACTGATATGCACGAGTTTTCGATAGAGCATTATCACCAAAGGCCTTTTGCAACATTTTCAATGCATCGGCACACGAAAATTCATTTGCAACACAAAACTTTAAACAAATTCTTTGCTCAACGTAATCACCCATAGTAAAAATCGGCACGCACTCTGACATCGACTGACTTAATCAGCTGTTGCAAACACACTAGTGGATAGATCCCGCTCAAGCTTGGCATAGTAATTAAGGACAGTGGTACCAACCTAGGAAAAAAAATGTTTACCTGCCTCATTGCCCCGCCAGATTTAAATCGATAATTCCCGGTACTTTCTTGACAGAATGTATATCCGGCTTGACGGTTGATGATGAGACATCAATACGTTGTCCGAATTTTTAGATCATCGTAACATTCCCATTGCTTTTAAATGGCTTGCTGAGTGACTCCCAAGTGTTTTTGCGAGTTCCATTTTTGTTTGTGATGGATCTTCATCGAGCTTTATCTCTAATTCTTCAACTTTCGGCAGCCTTTTTCTTCATAATAAAGTAATGAAGTAGATCTCCTTGCAAAAACACATTATTCGGTACAAAAGTTGACGTTTTCAAAGCCCACAGAAGCTATGTTGTTTTCACTTCAGCCAGATGACAGATTCTGGAAAGAAAGCCTTATGATAACACTAGAAAATGAAGGTGTTACCAGATGAAACAATGGAATAATAAACTAGTAGCGACATCTGTTATCAAAACCGCACGGACTGAATTCTATTCCTAATACTATTAGGAGGACATAGTAATCTCCAAAAATTTTTCTTGTCTGAATTTAATTCAATTATTTTTATTCAGACTTTCTTCTTTAGGAAAAAATATGTATAGTCTGCTACTCCATTAAAATGAAAATTCCACATAGAATTATTAATGTAAGCTTTTTCCAGAATACAAATTCACTGCCCAGTTTCAAAGGTGTATTATTTAGAAAAATGATGAACCAAAATCGTTAGGTGGCCCCATGTGACGTTTTTGGAACCAAATATCAATAATTTGTTAATTATTCTTCCGTAGTTTCAATGAGCTCTTTAAATTCTCTTTAACTCCCACATTCTCTATCTGTTTGAGTTGAGGCAGTTGGTAATAATGGCATTTAAATTCTCTATATAACAAAAGGCGCGTAAAAAAGGACACGAAAACATAAATAATTTTTAATTTGTACACGAAAGTGCCTTATCTTGTTTATATTTCGCAGGCGCAGAAAAAGTTTTTCTTGAAATATGTGCTACTCATGGTCCAGAATATGTAGTTATTAGAGGATTTGCCTTACGTTGCGTTATTGTGTTCATGTAGATTTTATAATATATGTTAATTTTTGTATATACCTTATAAATTATAAGTGGAAATACTCAATAATACAGAAATGAATCCCCAGAGAAAAAAGTTAGTCAGCAAAAAGGTAAGATATATTTAGATATCTTGGGGTTTATTTTTTGTTACCTTTGCTCATCTTAGAATGTAATTTTTATCTCTTATGATCCATGTAGAAAACTGCAAATTTCACGTAATCATAAGTGAGTTTGATTTGAAATTATAAATATTTTCGGGAAATTTAATTTTGAATTGAAATGTGAGAGTTATAACAGAAATGTTGCGTAAAAAATACCGTTGTTAATATTTTCATTACCCAATTTTCTCGGTTGTTTTTTTATCGAATTGATATATAACGTTTAGGAAAAATGTAGATTATCACTCTAATTCAGACAGAACATTGAAAAGTAAAAAAATATATATAAATTTTCTATACTTGGGTCCCTAAAGGAAGCTGGAAATCAGGTGTTCTTATACTTAAGAACACCTGATTTCCAGCTTCCTTTAGGGACCCAAGTATAGAAAATTTATATATATTTTTTTACTTTTCAATGTTCTGTCTGAATTAGAAGGGCTACTGCCCTTAAAGTTGTTCATATAATTTAGCGAAAAGAAAATTTCAAAATAGTGCCCTTGAAACAGTTTTACTTATTTTAGATTACCAGGGTCGGAGTAAGTTGTTTCAACACTATGTATGATAAAAATCTAAAAATTATATCTAGGTTGCTCGAACCTTAAATTAAAAAACGGCATATGGAATCTGTGCATAGTTGAGAAAATGTTCCTTTTCGAGAAGAAGAATAATAAATGAATGAATATTTCATATGAAATGAAAAAAGAGCACATACAATAACATCGTTGACATATGAATATAAAGTTAATTCAAATCAGGTTGAATTGCTAATGAAATTATTTCATCTTATAATTCGGATTCACAACTGGTTTCTGACACAAACATGTCATTTATTATATTATATGATTAAAATGAATTTTATATCAATAATTATTCTTCCCTTAGACTACAAAATTTGATCAAATCAATAAGAGAAAAAAACAACCTAAATGATTTAATCTTCAGTCGAGCTGATAAGGAAAATACTAGTATGTAGTAATTTGAAAAAATCAATATATTAATAAAACTATTAATTTTATAAATCCCGAAAGTTCAAAATAATAACTGAATATCCCATTGAATAAACTGCCCCTCTAAAGAGTTAGGGATATTGAGTTTGCCGAAGATACATATTTACCGTATCATCTCAATGATTCTTCAATTTTATAGAAACGTCTTTTGGTTCATCATGAAGAAGGTTAAATAATTTTTTTGTTCATGTGTGTCAGAAATTTACATTTTAATGCTTTTCTCTTCAGTCTTTATTTCGTTTTCAATAAGATCAAACAGTTCTACGCGATTAAAAATCGAATTTCCATTATGCCAAGACAAGTTTTATCCGAGGACGAGAGCCTTTGGGGTGCCTCAGGTCGAAAACAATGTTTGCCAAAATACGATATAACGTTTACTGGCACGGTACTTTGCGACTAGAAGTGTTCGTTTAATAGTGACCAGGTGTCACAGGGCAAGCTCCACAAGCACGCAGGTATTAAAAGTACACTAGACGCTACTGAGTAGGTTTCATGTGAAAATAAGTTATGTCTGATCGCTCTGGGCTCTTGGACTATAAGATTCAGAAGTGGTGGATCACGTGCCACAACGCCGATAGAAGACCGGTTTTTAACTCTTTCGGTGAGAAGACAGCCCCTCAGCACCTGCAGAATCAAGGCGCTTGTTAAGAAGAGTTCTACTCATTCGCGAACGCAAGCGTCAAATATTGGAGTGGGCCATAGTTACTCTTTACTGAGGAGTTCAGATATGGACGTTTTTATGATAGTTGACAAGTACAGCTCCACTCATATAAAGGAACCGCTACTCTGTTCAAAAAAATCCAAGTTGTGCCAAGGAGGCACAATTATGTTTTTAGGTGGTGTTTATATCGATGGCAGAACTGACGTATTATAATACTTACAAAAATCATGACATCTCAAACATATGATGATGAAGTTATCAACGGAGTAATTCCACAATTTAACGTAGCTATTGGCGAAAATACTGTTTTCTGCCACACAGATCCCACCAGGTAATTACTGTTAGAGAAAACCAGAGTATTTCATACCTAGCATTACTTCTAAGATCCTGACCTAAATCTAATCTTGACACCAAAAACAGAGAACCCTTGATGACGAGAGCCAGAGACGTTTCAGTAGCTCCGAGATCTTTTGCCACAACTTTAGCAATAAATTCAGTAGATCTAGCAGATATTCTCAATAACTATATTAAACTTTTGATGAGCAGTTTATTTTCAGAAACGTACCAAAAATATAATGAATCAATCCGTAAGAATTTCCCAAAATATTGAGTTGTACGAAAAGTTATTTTGTTTTTTTTGGAAAAATGAAAATGAAATTTTGCACACCAGTTTTGGCACTGGCGTACTGTTAGCACATCTTCTCCATACCCGTCGGTTAATGTCTTTCTGGCTTAAATAGCATTTTTACCTTCTCTGTAGTAAAAACGTAAAATATGACGAAAATGCTGCTTATTGCTCTCCATATTTGAAAGGGCACCAACCAAAAACTACTGCGTAGAATTAATTGAACTTTTTCACACACAAGCCTTGCTATATCAGTTCTCAAAATATATAATGCATATGCGGCTTAAGTGTGAAGTTGGGTTCGAAAAAATACATTTACGAACAACCTTATCAGCACATAACTTCACTTCACACTAATGAATCCACAGATTCCAAAACAAACCTATGAATCGGGATAACTTTCTTTACACCTAGTTTTAAATGTTATTGAATATTTTGCATTCAGTAATTGATATGACTCAATCATTATCTAAAAAATTTCAACCAAAAAACGAAGAGAAACAGCATTGCTTCTTGTGTACCCCTTCATTAAAGATTTAACTTAAAAGTACATTTCTATTTCTTTATATTTATATTCTTTCATTGCTCAATATTTTGAGGAAAACTTTTAGTATAACATAGCGTTTAGAATAATTAATAATGTAAGAATTCTCTAAAAAATAATTCAAAAGATAAAACAAATGATCATAATATATCTGGAGGTTATGAATTAACTTGTAATGATTGCTGGTGGTGGATATTGGTCAAACAGGTAGATCCTTCAAGAAGAGAATTCATGAACGCCAGAGGAGTTAGACATCAAACATCTCACACTCAACATAAGCTGTCATTCGAAAGAATTCGGATATAATTCAAAAACAATTATGAAATATTCCATAATGAAAAGAGAAGCACGATTACAGTACTGTTAGAAATACTCAATATAAACAAATACAAATTCAGACTTACTCTACTGGATAATAAAGGGTTTTCCAATAAAAGGTTTTATTTTGAGTAGCCCGCTGCCATTGCTGAAATTGCCATATTTTGACATTTGACAAGTAAAAACTAGGCCAATACTGAAAATGAAACGATACACGCTTCAACAATGCACTAAATTTGTTAAAATTCACTACAAAAATGGTGAAAATTTTGCAGGCACAGTTCGCAAAACTTTTGAGTCGTTGTGAACCACCTTCTCGGCCGAAAATAGTGAAACTGGTGGAAAAATTTGAGCTGTTGGGATAAGTTAATGATGTAAATAATCGAAAGTTTGTGCGTCGCTCAAGAACAACTGAGAATATTGCTATTGTAGCCCGTAGTGTTGACGAAACCCAGGTTTGTCGATTCCTCGTTGATCTTTGAAATTAGGCATTCCACAAAGACATTTCATCGTATTTTCCATAAAGACTTAAGTCTTAAGGCTTTAAAAGTTCAGTTAACACAAGATCTCAAGCCGGTCGATCACCATCAACGTCGTGTCTTCGCTGATTGTATCCTAGAAATGATCAAAATGATCATCTAGAGTGATGAGGCTCATTTTCATTTCGGAGGCTACATTAATAAGCAGAATTTTCGCATTTGGGGCTCGGAAATTTCAAGAATGATTGTTGAAAAGCCTGTCCACTCTCAACTTGTCCCTGTTTGGTGCGGTTTTTGGGCTGGCGGTATGACTAGACCTTACTTATTAGAGAATTAGGCTGGTACAACTACTGATTGCACTACAGAGCTATGATTAATGGTTTTTTTATGACCCGAATTTGTGAATATTGATATGGACGACGTTTATTTTCAACATGACGGCGCTAGGTGCCACACAAGCAACGAAACAGTCGCAATTTTTCAAGAAAAGTTTCCTGACTGTGTTATTTCTCGAAGAGGAGATTGGACACCAAAATCCTGTGAATTAACACTTTTAGATTTTTTTCTTTGTGGTCACGGGAAAGATAAGGCCTACGCCAATGCTCCACAATCGATTCAAGACCTCAAAGATGGAATTAGTGAAGTTATCGAGGACCCAGCCGTAAATGTGCGAATTGGTCATGGAAAATTTCATGAAAAGGATTTAACAGTATTTATGGCGGCCATTTGGCTGATATTATTTTCCATTTTTAATGGCAAACCTTCCTCTTTACAATGAAATAAACATCCAATGATTTCTTTCAGAATATACTCGTTTTTTTAATATCAAAATGAAACCTGTTATTGGAAAACCCTTTACGACTTTAACGTGAACCGATATAGGAACCAAATCTCCCAGGAAAATACTCAACATTGCCGTAAACTTAGTAGGATGGTAACGCACAAAAGACTTTATTGGTCACCGAGCCAAACGGCCACAACTTATCTAATTTAATTTGATAGTATGTCTTCTAGTACCTGACAATTCAAATTTTAGCTTAGTCCACAACACAGAGTACCGAGGGTCGCCAATGCCGCAGTCTCTTCAGGAATTGGATGGCTGTGCTTCCTGCTCGACTTGGCGGGGGCACATTCTATCTATTAGCTCAATTACACTCAGCGGTAGGAAGCAGGGAAATGGGCAATGTGATAATGTAATCACTTTACTTCTTATGTCCTTACCGCTGCTACTCGCGCTGTCCAAGGCTCCACGAATTGGCGGTTTTTCGTGCGGAAGTCAAAGGTCCGGCAGTGCGAGCGATAGTGTGCGATTACATTCAGCCTACCTACGGTCGTCCGAAAACGGAAAATTCGTACCTACGTTGTTATTTTTGTGAATTTTCAAATGAAAAATGTCTTCCAAATGCTGACGATGTGTGGAGTAACGATAAAATAATAACCTTTTCAGAACTTCTTGAGGCTGAGAGATAAATTTGGGACTGCACAGATAAAAATCACAAATTCAAGGACGAAGTACATGAGGCTTGGAGAAGAATTAGTCAGAATATGGAGTCTTATGAGGGAGCTACAACCTTTTAGTTCGGGAGGCGTCGTTTCGTTCCGAGTTGCACCATCTGAACTCATCAGATAGGCAATGGTGTGCAACTGTGCCTATGACGACAGTGAACTTGTTTCACTCGGCTATTGGAACGCTCGCTCTCTGCCCTACTTGAACCCAGCGAGGATGGTGATCTCGGTATTCGAAAAACGGTAGTGTCCTCTATATGCTACGCCGGGAAGTAGCAGCAAAGCAGAGTAGAAATCTTGGCCAAGAGCGAGACATGACTCCACAATTCTAATTGAGGAACTGAAAGTTAAGAAAAAATCACTTATGTTTACAATTAGGCCTGTTTTCATGAGGAAAAAGAACTCTTTTAAATCTGGGTTAGGCGCAGATCGTGTGGACCAACCAATTTGGTTTGCGTTCGATATCATGGAAAGGTTTTTGGGACCCACGTATGTTTTCAAGACACTAACATATGTATACAAATTAACGAGACAAAGCGCTGAGGCTGCAATTTCGTCATCTGCCAAAGTGACGGAGCATAGTGTGTATATCACTGCCTGTCGATACTACCGCAGAAGTATTTTTGGAAATCTTGGGGCACCGCGAGTAGTAGCGGAAGTGGCTGAGTGTAATCAAAATTGATGCCCCCAGATTTAATTCCCATATAAATCTGATAAAGTCGTATTTTGAATTCGAATAAATATTAGCGGAAATTAAAATATTTCACATTGAATCTTGATCAGGAATGAAATTTTATTACACTTGCTCTATTAATCCTGATGAGAAAAACATTTTTTTCAGAAAGGCACTCCAACAGAAAAATCTCTCAGTAAGAAAAACGAAACTGCAGAAGCGACTGGGTCGCAATCAGAAAAGGACAGTACTAAAGATGAAGAGATGAATGAGCTTCAATCGAAAATGCAAACTGATGATAATCGAAATCCTCCTGAAACCACGAAAGAAGCAGATGATAACGTGTAAGGACTCTTATGATACTTTTTTAGTTTCAATGACGTCAAGCCGTACTAAAGTTAGGAATAAGAGTACAAGGATACATACAGGGTGTCCCAACGAAAATTTTACTCCCCCCAAAACTCAGAAACGAAGAATTTTCGAAGTTTAAAAAAAACAATTTAAATTGGTTTATGTACTATTTATGATCTCGTTTGAGATCTGACTTACCAATTAATTGTTTTTTCTCTCAGTATAATAAGCATAGTTTCTCTACTTGTAGATATATCTATCACTCTTTATAACTCCTACATTCATATCGGGCATAAAACAATCCAGCCGAATATTTCCGTTAGTATTAGTTTCTCCGGAAAACGCCGTAATAGATCAATTCTTATTTGCAAGCAACATCTTGTGAATTATTATAATAATTTTTGAACGGGCCTAACTTTTTTGTGCTTTTTCATTGTTTTTCTGAATATTAAACCTTTACGATGGATCAAGTTGTCCTGCATTATTGACATTTTCCAATAATGCAAATTCCTTTGTTTTTCTGATTTTGTAGCACAAATGAACTAATTTAGCAACACCCGTCTGCAAGCACAATTTTTCACCATTAAAAACACAGGAAAAACAATATAACGCCTTTTTTTTGCTGCACCTACAAATTTACTTATTTCGCAAATATATTTCCTGATTAAATTGTTTTTTATATTGGGATTACAAATTAATTCGGTCCGTTTTCAAAAGAATAAAATCAGTAAATTTTTAAACAGTAAAAGCTTGTTTAGACTTAATTGGATATCTGCCGATAACATCCAGTTTGAATTGTTTTGAGTTTCATACAAAACATTTTTTGTGACGCTCTTGCAAATGTCAGATTTTTTTTATAATTTAATAGCATTTCAGGGAAGTTTTAATTTTTTTGTTTTAATTGGAAAAAAGTACAGCTGAATCTCATCGTATGCTTGTGGAACTTCAAGGTGGCGATTCTCTAACTAACAAGTTATGTAGATAATGGTTTCGGCGTTTCAAAAGTCATGACTGAAGCGTTGAAGATAGACCACGTTCGGGACAGCCAAAAAATTCGAAGACGATGAATGACAGACATTACTCAATGAAGATCTCAGTCTAACGCAAGACCAGTTTGCACTTACGTTGAGCATTTGGGTTCGTTAAGTATTGAAACCAAGAGATATGGAAAGGTGAATATTTTCTTGTGAGCAGCTGTTTCAAAGACAAAAAAGGGTTTTTTTACCGGGCAGTGACTGGTGACGAAAGGTGGATCTCTTACGACAACCCCAAGCAAAAAAGCTACGCTTCACGGGTTATCGTTGCCATAGACTTCAATATCAACACCAAAGTTGATGGTTCATGGTTCGAAAGTTATGCTGTGTATTTGATGGCACCAAGGAGGCGTTGTGTACTACGAGCTGCTAAAACCTGGTGATTCCATTACGGATGATCGACACAGACTGCAATTATTTCGTTTGAGCCGTGCATTACAAGAAACAATATAGCAATATAGGGCTGTTATTTATTTGCTTGGGGTTAACGTCGTAAAAGTTGTCAAAAATATTTAGAAACCGTCGTATTATCTGGACTTTGCTCCTTTTGACTACTGGCTGTTTCGATGGATGTAACTGGATTTGGTAGGTCACCGCCTCAAAAAACAAGAAGTTTTTTCAGACGAGATTTGAAAATTGCCTCTGAGGTGAGCAAAAGTAGATACTTTTGCTTCAATTACAATTACAAATTAATCAGAATATTGTTCATCTTTGCTTACTAGATAGTAAGCAAAGATGAACAATATTTTGATTAATTTGTAAATTAGTTATCTTTTTGAATAAATGCATTTTTTGAGCTACAAAAACGGACGGAATTAATTTGTACTCCCATTAAGACTTTTCTATGACTTAAACCGGAAGCTTCTGAATGAATTAAAGCCTCTTCTGACACGGATACAGTCAATATCATTTTTGTTATTGGATACTTAAAGTTTGATAACTGTCCTCCATTTTTGTTATTATTTTCATTATGAAATATGCCTCCAAACTGAAGCAAACTATTATCATGACCGGAATTGAAAGTAGAAGACAATTTTTTATTCATATTGGCAGTGGCGGCTCGTGACAGTATAAGATGGTAAGGTTTTATTACTAATAATTCGAATTATTGAATCCAAAAATAAATTCCCATTATATTAGGGCTATATTGTCAAATTTGTTCTTATTTACAGTTTAAAAAAATCCTTTGGTAAAAATAAATATATTAATGTCCCAATAGATGATTTTTGAACTTTTTTTCCAACATGTTCATTGCTCTAAGTATGAAAATCGTTATTATGCAGCTGTCTAGCTCGAACCAACGTAGAGGTGATGTGGTAAACAAACAAGGTTTAGAATTCATGAAAGGGCTCTAATGATGCAGGGATTAATTCATTAGACAAAAGCAAATTCAACGCGAGGTTCAATTTTCCAGGATTAATTTGTTTATGTCTCCAGACCACTTAATATAAAACTTAGGAGTTCGCTTTCAAGGCACGTACGTACGGCGGCTTCAGGAAAGGAAATTATTTTATTCTGGCCTATATATTATAATAACAAGCTGCACATTAAAAAGGTCATAAGAGCTAATTGTACGAAACGTAAACATATTCCTTCAGATGAATTTAGGAACGGAAATTTCCAGAGAGAAGCGCTGACGTCGAAATTAACACCTGTGTCTCGACAAAGAGCTGAAATTTTGAAAAGTGTTAAGCTGCAATTTTGAGCGCATGAACGGATCAAAAATTTGGAAGTAGAAAACCGACGCGTGGGAGGTATTAAGAGAGCCAAATGACAGTTTGCTAGAGAGTCTTGACACGTCGGCAAAACTAGTAAGATCGTCGAGAAAGATCGTGGTGCGAGGCTCGAATTGGTCTCAGAATTTAGCATTATTATAATTATATTGAGTGATATTAGTAATCGATTTTTTTTTGTTTAAGAACTGAGTCAGAAGAATAAGAGAAATTGAATATAATGCTAAGTTCCAGGACCAAGGAATTAAAGAGTATCGGTAGTCGTTTATTAGCGTTTATTGCTCGTGTTAAATAGGTCGTTTCTTGTAGAAAATCGTGTGTGCCCAGTTTTGTTTTGAATCTATGCTCTTGGAGTCTAGGGGTGAGAAGTATCTAAAAATTTTCTTATGTTGTTCAGGTTGAAATTGTCTAATTAAAGTAGAGTCAGAAATTAAGAAGTAGGTTGACATATCTCTTCGTAATTGTTATCTTTGAAGAATTTAAACAGAATTAAGAATTATATAAATGATTCGTAGTGCTTGAGGGATCTGCATCGCCCTCTCCTTAATTATTCAGTGTGTCATCTTTATTTAAATTTTATTGAGGTTAGGATTGATAAAACTATTTTGGCACACTTTATCATTATACTTCTTAAAATCCATAATTGAGTTTCATTACTATTTTCATTATCACAGACAAAATTTATTAACATCAAAGAGCTTCCAATTTCGCGAAGGTCGTACCCTTCCTAGGACCGCTCGACTAGGATTGGTTCGCACCCCATTCGTAAATAAGTCAATCTAATAATATTTTCCATCCAACCACCTCCCACAAAGTGGTGGCTTATTACAGTATAGAACATTCCAGGTGAATAAAACAAAAAACAATATACTATTAACGAAATAAACTCTAAATCAATAAAATAAACTCTGAATTAACAAAATAAAATACAACCTCAGCATATAATATCGGATATATTCTGAAAGTTGTAAAAAAATATTAATTCTGAATTGAAAAAATTAGAATTTTTTATAGACCAAAGGAATTCTGCGATTCTTCTGTTCAGCGAAATGATCTATTACCTCGTCTATAAATTGTTCTCATCCTTTCATCATCATAAATCCTTTCTCAATTTAAATTTTTACTAATTACTCAATCGCATCTGTCCAGTTGTATTTCTAGTATAATTTTTAATTCTTTTCAACGCTGAGAAACCTGGTTTTGTATAGAAGCAGTTGTCATTGGCAAAACAACAACCAGACATAATAATTTAAAGAGTTCTGGCATACAAAATTCGGTAAAAAAAGTCAGTATCGTGAAAAAAGTTAACATTTCATAAGGGTTTCTGCAATTTGCTTTTTTATCGTTTCCGTATAGAGAACAGTTAATTCACTTTTTAGTTGATTTATATCAAAAATATTATATTGCGTTATCAAGTCTTCCAAAAGATTATAAATGGAGAATTTTGAATTATTTAACAGATCGAAGAAATGTATTTTTTCAATGTCATAAAACCTAACCTCTATTCGAGTCGCTATAATGTCTAGAATTAAAAAAAAAATTGTCTGAATTGTTGTGTTTTATCTGTCATTTCAACTCCATTACGACGTATTGAGTGTAAATATGCGATATCCAGTTTTTTATGAATTGTATCAAAATAAATACTGTTACTCCTAAATTCACGTATTTTACTCAGTGTTGCCTGTAGTAAATTTCTCGCCTTCAGAATATCTATGTTTCTATTATGTGAAATAGAAAAAATACTATGCGTTTGATTAAAAATTAATACAAATGTTCTGAGCATCCTCCAAAAAATTTTTAAAACCTACTGCTTCTGATGAAAATCGGAACTATTACTATTGATAATAAAATGAAAGGTTTCGGGTAATTTATCTGTATTATTAAAAACGGTCAGAACGGCACGTGAAGTAAAATTCGAAGGAGTTGCTACATTTGCAGGTATACGATTTCCTCCAATTTGCTCCAACACTTGGGTACGCTTTGTTGATTTGGAAAAAAAATCCTGAAAGGGTTTAGAAATAAACTTTAACCTGTTGAATTGAACCGTACGCATTAGTTAAAACTAAATTGAATACCTGTGCATAGCAATGAGTAAACATTGCTTGTGGTGCTATAGATTCGATTTTTTAGCCACTTATTTTGAATGCAAGTCAAATTTTCCGACTTTGGCAGATAACAATTGAAATAAATCATCAGCAGAACGCTCAGAAATTACGTCATAAAATCCCATGAATCGCTCAATAAATTGGTTATTGATTACATACGGAAAATGACGGATAATTGTGTATGGTAGCTTATGTCAGTTGTTTCATCAACCTACCAGAAAAAAAACCTAGATTATGAAATTTCGTCCTCAATTTTTTTATTCACAGCAAAAGCAACCGAATCGATTATTTCATTTTGTATGGTTTTAGATGTGCCAGAAAAAACTGATCTACTGTTGATATCATGTTCTAAAAATGTTTTTAAATTAGTGTCAAATTTACTAATAAGAATATCCAATTCTTTAAAATTCCCGCGATTTAAAGAATTATTAAAATGTGCCCCCTAAAAGGTAACTCTTGCATACAATGGTGCATCATATTATCTATCAATGTTTTTAGAGTTTGTCGATTTTCTTTGACTCTAGCAATTAATTGTTGGATTTCAATTTGACGCGCATTGTCTATTGCTGTGGCGATATTTTGTTTTTGTTTCCTCATAAGGGTAAGCTTGCATATTCATATTCGATGAAATATGTTGAGCACTGTGCAGCAACCCCGAAACAAATTTTTCAAATCGCTCTAACCACTTTTTGACCAAAGTCTGTCGGAATTTGTATTAGATGTTGCGAATAAAATGCACGGCCAACAAAATAATTTATTTAAAGTTATACTGCCAGTAAGCCAGTCATACTTTTCATACCATGTATTTTGAAACCCCCGATTTGATTTTCCGACACCACCCATAGTCACAAAACATTTACTTAGATCTGGAACAGGTTGCTATAATTCTTTAATCAAGTATAATTTATCCTCATAGGAATGACTCGAAAAATGTTTCTGATTTATTAAAAAATATACAAAATCACAACTACTTCGAATATTTTCATTTACCTTGGGAATTTGAGATAATTCACTCGGTCCCGCTAAATCCATTTCGCCCTCTGGTAATAATCAAGTCGATTAACAATATGAAAAGTCTTTTCGAAAAAATTTCACACGAACACGAAGACAAACTTACACGAGACAGCCGAGACACAGCAAACGCTACTACCAAATTACAATAAAACGAAAATTAACCATATTGCCCGCTTCCCGATTAACCCGAATAGTGCAGAATAGTTGCAGTTCGCCCTTCGGCGAGGCATGCCTCAAATCTATCTTCAGAAGGCGCCTTCAAAGGGGTAGGAATACTCGCGAGTTTTCGTCGTGTCGAGGTAGATAACGCGCTAGACAAAGAAGCGCGTGAGGCATACCTCGAACCGCTTACTTTTAAAGAGGAAGTGAGATGAATATACAAAAATCGTGAGACTGAGCATGGGTATTATGGAACAGAGACCCAGTGCCGTACCCTATTTGTATTTGGTGAGGCACTGCCTCATTTGCCTCATAGAACAAGCCGTCACTGCATATTGGTATCTTTCTTGTTAGAGATAAAATTCAGTAAGACAGACAATTTCCTTGCAGTTGGTTTATTCTATCTGAGTAAATTCTTTCAATGAAAATGAAATTTTCATCATTACTTTTTATTATTATAACAATTTCAGAGTGCGAGTGGATAATGCTGAGGTACCAGAAGTATCTGAAATATCTGAGGAGAATTCTTCACAGCCTTCATTTTCGTTCGATGCCGAGAGTCCCTCATTATCGTTCGATGAATCGACCAGTGCCAGTACATCTGAACCAGCAAAAAAGCCTCCATATGTTTTTCACAGCACTTCATCATCCGAAGATGAGTCTGAAGCTATAATCGCTGATTACTGGAAAAGGAGGGAAGAAAACGAAAAAATGAAAAAAGAATTCAAAGGTTTTACTGAAAAAATATTTTTATAGCGATGCTAATTACGAGTATTGAAGCAGTAAGCTTTCCATTAAATACTGATTTTTTTAATAATGTCAAAACATTTTTTTCTCTTATTTTTACCCAATGTAGGTTTTAAATATCTCAGGTATATTTGTAAGATTGAAATTATGTGTAAAATTCACTAAAATTCAATTGATACGAATAAATTACTTTACATTAACTTAAAAAGATATATACTTTCATACTAATATAATAAATTCAAATTTGTTTCATCAGTTTATTTTTTCAATGTTTATTTCCTTTTTACGCTTAAATGGCTTGACTGATTGAAATTTTGTACGTGATAAGCTTGAGGTATCGAGTGTTATGGAAGGGAAAATTTGATCTGTAAATCGTCTAAATTTACTGGATGATTGATGTCAACCAATGACTTAATGTAACCTCAAAGAAAGAAGTCCAATGGAGTTAAATCGCAGGAACCAGGCAGATAATTTATCGGTCCATTTTTTTGAAATAATCGAATCACCGAATACACGACCTTTAAATGATATGTTGGTTTGAGTTCTTCAATTTTGTGTGGATGTAAACCAAGGATTTTACGTAAAATACGCCACAAAGACGTCTGAGAGATGCCTAGTTCTTGTGAAAAATCGATAAATTTTGGTCTTCACGAACACTATCACGTACGACAACAATATTCTCTTCACTTCTTGCATTTCTTTGTCTCACTGGCACTGTAACATCATGAATGTTAAATTTGTTTCAAACTTCTTCACTAAACATTCAACTGTTCTTTTATCCGGACGATTATAAAATAAAAAATTGGAGTTAAAACAGGTAAAGTAAAGTCACATATCACTCTACTTGATAATAATAAACTTGGATTATTTGTAAATGTTGTTGGAGTGTGTACCTTTCCATGATTAAATGACAGACATTGACAAACACAACTGTCAATGTCACAAATAAACAATGGCTGCCATGCTTTGAGTAATGTTGATTCAAAAATGGGGCGTTTCCATTGAAAAGCCCTTTACAAGATATCTACATAAATACTGATATGTGTGTTGCTTAGAGCGTCAAGATTACATGAAACAATATTCTCAGTAATGTTAAATTCCAATTTTTTATCCAAATAGCATCCTGAAATTGTCGGCAATAATAATACTGTATAGTTTATTGAAAAAGTACAGTTTGTATAAAAATTAATCAATATATATTCACAAATATAGTTTCAATAAACCGCAAAAACTCATTAAGGCATATTGCCTGTGCGTGAGTTGTTAAGATTTAGGATATTAGTTTGTTATACTAATACTAATTTTATTTTAAAAACAGTGTATAGATAAAATGAAGATAAATGTAAATAAAAATGTACAAATACTAGTTATACAAACAAATGAAATGTATAGATAAAATATCATATATTGATAGAGTATCTACAGATAAAATGGTGTACTAATAAAGATATGTATATAATATAAAATATAAGATATAAGAAGGCAGTAATATAATCCAGTGTCACAAATATTTATTTTCTCATGTCTATTATTTCGACAAGTTCATCTTTCGGGTACTTTGTACAATCTTTTCTTGAAATGGCGTAGATTATGAAGTTCTGATAGATCTTTGGGTAGAATCTGATACATTCTCGGTGCTAAATAAGTAAAACTGCGCTGGCCAACTGTCTTCGTTGAAAAATTTCGCGGAAAAATTGTGAAACTGCTCAAAAATGTCATTGTTATAGAAGGTGTGGATTATTTATTTTAGCAGGTGTGGAGTATTTTAGACAATGTGAGAAGCCGTTGCCAGTTTATTATTCAACTTTTTTATTGTAATTACCAATCTTTATATTTTAGCTTGAAATAAAAAATGTGAAAAGCACAGAAGTGATTTCAGGAGATTTTGCGCCTTAGTTCACATCACTCACGATCTTAACAAATTTTGCATTAGCCTTCTTGTTTTATTATCCGAATTTATTCTTATTTTATATCCGAATTTAAACTCAATCGTGCAACTGTTTCTATTGATTCGGTAGCGCTAAACGCTGCTTTATTAACATTTTTATTAATTGTCATTATAAAATAAAACACTTGTTTACATTTTCTACTTTATTTTTGGTATTGACGTACGTTTCGTCTTTGCTAGAAAGACTTCATCAGAATACGAAGTAACAAATAAAACACATATTCGCCTTTCAGCTTTTTTATTTTTATTTTCCTAAAATATATATACAAAAATATTTACAGGGGGAAATATACAAGATATATAAGTTTAAATTATTATTTACAATTAGTTCCTGATCTTATTAGATCGCACCTAATATTTTAAGTTTACATTTTATTATTTAGTGAAATTTGTTGAGAGTATAAATTTTTTCTAGAGGTATGTTGACTAAATAAAACACATATTCATCTCAGGTGGGATAAGCTTTCAAATAGTCAGTCAAGTTTCATCATTTCAAAGTCAGATGATGTATTAATTTGTGCTTTATTCTGATGTTAGTGTTATCTTTCGTAGTGGTACCTAGATATTTAGTTTTGTCAAGTTTTTTAGTGGTGTATCTGAAGAATTTTTTAGTGTCTTGTTCAATTTTATCCTGAATTGTTTCTATATTTCCTATTCTATGAATTTCTTTAATTGAGGTGTATTTTGATTTGTTTAAAATAATTCTCAGGAATTTATTTTGCATAATTTGTAGTTTCCTTAGATTTGAAAGAGATGTTATGTTCCATAAAGGATTTGCATACATGAAAACAGGTCTGATTCCTTGCTTGTAAATCCTTAGTTTCGACTTTCTACTAAGTTTACTTGAATTGTTTAACAGTGGGGAAATGTTTCTAAGCATCATGTAGCATTTTTGAATATTACTGGTAATGTGGTCGTTGAAATTCAATTTTTTATCTAGGGTGAGGCCCAGGTATTTGACGGTGTTTTGTACGTATATGGCTTGCCCATTATACTACTCTGTCAAGAAAGTACCGGGAATTTTCAATTAAAACAACATTTTTACATTTAATCGTCAAAATTTATTGGGTCGCCTTCAAAATAGGCTCCATTTGCTCCAATACATCTATGCCAACGGCACTTTCAATTATCGAAACATTTTTTATAGACGCTTTCCGGGATGGACTTTAGCTCTCGCGCCGAATTTTGTTTTATGGCTTCAATCGACTCAAAACGGGTGCCACGAAGGGACTATTTTAGTTTTGGGAAGAGGAAAAAGTCGCAGGGAGCCAAATCCGGCGAATACGGTGGTTGCTGAAACACGTTTGTTGAGTTTTTGTTGAGAAAGTCAGTCACAATCGTAGCTCGGAGAGAAGGCGCGTTATCGTCATGCAAAATCCATGAGTTGTTCGCCCACAAATTTGGCCGCTTCTTACGGATACGCTCACGCAAACGTTTCATAACGCCTAAGTAATACTCCTTGTTTACCGTCTGACCCTCTGGAACGAATTCGTAGTGCACCACGCCACGGATATCGAAGAAAACAATGAGCATCACCTTCATTTTCGAGCGGCTTTGGCGTGGTTTTTTCGGTATCGGCTCATTTTTTGCCACCCATTCCGATGATTGCTGGCTTGTTTGCATATCGTACTCGTAGACCTAGGTCTCATCACCAGTTATAATGCGTTCCATGAATGTAGAATCGGAATTACAGCGATCCAGCATGTCTGAAGCAACCTGTTCGCGATGACGTTTTTGAAGAAAATTCAGGTCTTTCGGTACGAGTCGTGCGGCCACCTTTCTCATGCCCAAAATATCAATCAAAATCGTACGTGCGGACTCGTGGGATATCTTAAGATCATGTGCTATCTCTCTCAAGCTGGTACGACGGTTTTCCAGCACCCTTTTCTTAATTTTATCGACGTTAACGAGGCAAGTCTTCGACCACTTCACGACCGTCCTTGAAGGCTCTGTACTTCTGATATGCACGAGTTTTCGATAGAGCATTATCACCAAAGGCCTTTTGCAACATTTTCAATGCATCGGCACACGAAAATTCATTTGCAACACAAAACTTTAAACAAATTCTTTGCTCAACGTAATCACCCATAGTAAAAATCGGCACGCACTCTGACATCGACTGACTTAATCTGCTGTTGCAAACACACTAGTTGACAGATCCTGCTCAAGCTTGGCATAGTAATTAAGGACAGTGGTACCAACCTAGGAAAAAAAAATTTTACCTGCCTCATTGCCCCGCCAGATTTAAATCGATAATTCCCGGTTCTTTCTTGACAGAATGTAAGTCAGATAGTTTTGATTTTGCGATAGTTTCTTTTTATGCGTAAAGTGGATGAGAGTGGTTTTGCTGGCGTTGATTTTTATTTTCCACTTGTTGTAATATTTTTCCAGAACGTTTAGATGTTCTTGAATGTATTTATTCACTTGGTTGGAATTTGATGATTCGGATAATATTGCGGTGTCGTCGGCGTAAATTTTTAATTGCGTTTTGTTAGACTTTGGAATGTATTATGTAATAATTGAAAAGAGAAGGAGATAGCAACCCGCCTTGAGGTACTCCGGCGTTAATAGTATATTTTTTTGAAATGCTTTTTTCTACTTCAACCTGAAAAGTGCGATCGGTTAGGTACGAGTTTATTATTTTTATGATATATGACGGGAATTCGGTTTTTATGAGTTTATATATAAGGCCTTCATGCCAGACAGTGTCAAAAGCTTTTTCGATGTCTAAATTCAGCATGGCCGTTATTCTATTATAATTAAAATTTTTTGTTATTTGATCAGTTATTGTGGCCAGTTGAAGAATAGTACTGTGTGATGATCTGAAACCGAATTGTTCGTTTATGAGTATGTTGTTATTATTTTCATGTTCATTCATTCTGTTCAAGATAATTTTTTCTAGAACTTTTGACATTGTAGGCAGAAGGCTGATTGGTCTATAATTTTCTGCGAATTTCGCATCTTTTTTTAGTTTGGGGAAAGACAAGACAATTGCATTTTTCCAAATTTGGGGAAAGTAGCAAAATTTCAAACAGCTGTTCATAATATAAAATAGTTGAAGAATAGCTTTTCTAGGAAGGTTTTTCAGTGTTCGATTATTGATTTTATCTTCTCCGGGAGCTTTATTATTTTTGAAGGACTTGATTATGTTATTTATCTCGTTTGGGCAAGTTAGTGATCCTGGTGATATAACGTGGGAATGGTTAAAGAAATGTTGTACAGTTTCCTTTACTAAGTTTCTGGTCTTCTGATCGGATAAGTCGCGGGTAGAATTATGTATTTTACAGTAGGTTTCTGCAAGGTGTTCTGCTTTGTTATCACTATCAAAAATTAATCCTTGGGGTCCAAGTAATGTGGAAATTCCGAAGGTGTTCTGATTTTGTTTTAATGATCGAGCTATTTTCCACATTTCGTTTGAATTTGTTAAGTTTTTGGTGAACTTTTCCCATTGGAATGTTTTAAGCGAGCCGATTAAGCATCTAGTTAGATTAATTAGATATTTATACTGCTTATGGACATCCACATTGTAGTTCCGTTGTAGTCTTTTTCTTAGTTTGTTTTTAGTTTTTATAAGTTCAAGTACCGGCGGGGGAATTACGAGGTGGTTATTGTCAGTGTTTGTTGTTTTAATTGTTGAGTTGAATTGGCAATGTTTAATTAGTTTGGTGAATGCATGTACGCTATTGTTAATGTCCTCCTCTGAGTTGAATTCTCTATTACTGAATAGCTTTTGATTGATTAATTTTTTGAAATGGTTCCAGTTTGTGTGAAAAGAATCTTTTGGTTTAGTGTTTATTGATGAATAGGATTTTGGAATTATTGCCGCTACTGGGAAATGGTCAGAGTCGAGTGCCTGAATTGTAAGAGGTTGGGTTATTTGAATATTCTTAGAAATAAAAAAATCGAGGGTCGAGGGATTAACTTGGTGAACTGGATAGTATGTGTAAGAATTTCTTGGAAAATGTAATGTAAAATTGGTGCTTTCCAGGTACTTGCGAAGAATAGTACCATTGCGATTAGAGCCGATGCAGTTCCAGGAAGTACTTCGACTATTGAAGTCCCCCGAAATAACAACCTTCTTACCTAGACCCATTAGGAAGTTTATTTCGTCTGTATTAATTGGGTTTTTATGACCGTTGTGAAAATTGACTATTGTTATATCGTTTAGTCTAATTGCCTGGGATTCGGAGTGTACCGTTTGGGTTGGAATTTCAATCCGTTTTAAATGTTTTTTATAGTATATTAGCAGACCTCCGGATGTAGTTTTCGGTTTGTTAATATAATAGTAATTGGGTATTTTTGGGGGTTTCCGTTTATTAAGTCTTGTTTCCTGTATGCAAATTACTTCGATTTTTATCTCTTTTGTTAACAATTCAAGTTCGCCTATTTTATTGGAGATGCCGTTTGCATTCCAAGTTATTAAATTGAGATCTTTTTTAGAGCTATTAAAAACCATATTTTTCAGCTAATTTTTGAATAATAAGAATTCTGTTTAGTGGAGAAGTACAATTTTTGAACTGGTTTTTAATGTCTCTGACCAGTGATATTAGTTGGGATATATTACATATTGAGTTCAGTTCTTTAATTTCGTTTAATAACGTCTGAAAATCATCAACGTTATTTTGCGTTGCATCTGAGGGCGCCATTGAAATTTTATTGGTCTGAGTTGGGGAAGAATTTTTAAGTATGTCGTTGAAAGAGTATTGTTTTTCTACGTTTCTGAATTGTTTTCTGATCGGGGGAAATTTATGTAAGTCAGTCAGTATTGGGGTACTATCGGTTTTTTGAGGTCAACATACCTTATTTTAACCGGGCACTGAGAGTAGTTTGCCGTATGTGGTCCATCGCAGTTCGCGCACTGAAGCAGATTGCTATTTCTTTCGGTTATTGGGCATTCACTTGTTATGTGGTTTTTCGCGCACTTGACACATTTTGGGGTTTGATTACAATTTGACGAGCCGTGGCCGAACTTTTGACATCTGTAGCACTGGGTCACTGGAGATTTTTTAGAGTATTTTTGCCACTGTATCTTGACGTGATCTATTTCGTGTATTTTTTTGAGATCCTGTACTTGTTGTGTATTATGTACATTAACCAAGTAAGATCTGGGGTTAGGGTTCTTGCCTTTCATTTTGATGCATTCGATATCTTCTGGTCTTATTTTACCATCCATTGTAAGTCCTTGGATTATGTCCTCTTCTGAGACAAAACAGGCGGCTTTTAACACCATTTTCTTCTTGGAGGATTCCTTTGGTGTATATGTATAATATTCTATATTTTCTTTTCTCAGTGACGAAATAAGCGCATTGTAGTCGCTTATTTCATGAATGAATACTTTTATATCGTCCTTGTTATATTTTACTTGGTATCTATTTTTGATTATTAGTTTTAATTTTTGGTGGAATTGGGTGTATGATCCAATTCTTGATGTTATTATAATTGGAGGACACTTTTTTTGTCCGTTGTTCATCTTCATGTTTGGAGTTTTATTGTCAGATGGAGTTTCAATATCCATCTTATCATCCTGCACGAGAATTCCAAATGAATTCGAGATTTTGGGTGGAGTCGGCACATTTGGCTTTGGAGCTCGTGATACCTTTTTGGGTGATATGAATTCCATTGCATCGTCTTTAGACTGTGTAGAGCTTGATGAAGGTTGGCTGCACATTTTCTTCGCCGGTTTAATTTTCGCCATTTCTTCCCAATCTATTTGGTCTGTTGTTTCTATGTCCATCCTCTTGAAGTTACGCCACACTTTAGTGATCGAGACCCCAGGGCCTCTTTGGGTTAATTTAACTATTCCACCTGGAGCCAGAGGTATACTGTTTTCACTTCACTTCACTAACAATAATAAAACTCAAGAGACGTCCGTCTCGCTTGACGGACTATATCTATCTCCTCCTGTTTAAACATAATATGGTAATTAAAAATAAACAAAATATCGACACATTAATTATAGAAACAGAATTAGCTTTAAAAAACTGTAATAATCAAACAAAATTTGCCGCAACTGATATAATAAAATCTTTCAATCCCCAAACACCTATAAACAGAAACCTTTCCACACTCAAATCAATCAAAACAAAAACCAAAACAAACTCTCTAATTTTCACTAAAGCCGATAAAGGCAATTCAATCATTGCAATAAACAAGACAGATTACATTGAGAAAACCGAAAATTTTATTAATTCTGCCAAATATAACATCTTAAACAAAGACCCAACTCAAAAGTTTCAAAAAGCCATAAAAAATGCATTAAAAGATACACAAGTCATTATAACAGATAGAGAAAAATATAGATTGATTAATAGTAATCCCCAACCACCAGAATTATACTCTTTCATTAAATTACATAAAGAAAATTATCCCATCAGACCCGTAGTTCCATACTGTACAGCACCGGCCTTCAAATTATCTAGACACCTCATTGAAATAATAAAAAAACACACCAAATTTTCATCTAAATATTCCATAAAAAACTCAGCAGAACTAACTAAAAAAATTAAAGATATAACTTTACCTAACAATGCAAAATTGATTTCGTGGGATGTTAAAAACCTTTTTCCTAGTGTCCCCCCAATGGAAACATTAAAACTAATAGAAGAACTTTTAAATTATAACAAAGTAAACCCCGTCATAAAATCAGAAATAATACACTTATTAAATATTTGTATAAACCAAAATTTCTTCAAATTTAACAATACTTTATATACTAGCGAAGAAGGTTTAATCATGGGAAATCCACTAAGCTCTTTACTCGCGGAAATCTTCATGGATTTCCTAGAAAACAAAATTCATAAACATCCGTTCAAAAAATACATCCTTTATTGGTATAGGTATGTGGATGATATAATTGCATGTTTCGTAGGTACTAACAGACAAATATCAACATTTGAGAATTTTATAAATAATCTCCACCCAAAAATAGTTTTCACTTCAGAAATAGAACATAATGAATCCATCAACTTTCTTGACCTCACGATAACTAGAGAAAACAATAAACATAACTTCGCAATTTATCATAAACCATCACAATGAGATACCATTATACACCGTAATTCTTTTCATCCATTCCAACACAAACCAGCAGCTCTCCATAGTATGATATACCGTTTATTGAACATTCCACTAAACCAAGTCAATTTCCAAAAAGAAAAATGTATAATTAAACAAATAGCTTACAACAATGGATATAATACATCTCTAATAGATAATTTAATTAACCAACGTATACACAAAAACACAATAAAAGAAATGTATCCAGTAACATCTGATCTATCTGAACACAAATACGTTAGCCTCACATATCTCGGAAACATTAGTATTCAACTAAAAAACCTACTCAAAAAAGAAAATATTAAAGTCTCTTTCAAGACAAACAATCCTATTAGCAAATACATCAAAAACAATAAAAACAGTATGGATAAACTTCAATTATCAGGTGTATACAAACTCACTTGCCCAGATTGCCCAAAGATTTATATTGGTAGAACAGGTAGAAATTTCGGTACACGCCTAACAGAACATAAAAGAAGTTTCGATAAAAATAAAAAAGATTCATATTATGCTAAACACCTTCTTGAAAATAACCATTCTTTCACAAAAGAAATAGAAATTCTACATGTTGAAAATAGAGGTCTAAAATTGAACTTATGGGAAATTTACGAAATAAATAAACATAAAAACAGCAATAACCTAGTAAATGAACAAATAGATTTTTATTACACCCCTCTATTCAATATTTACAAGGGATCGATTGAACACGATTCTGAAGGGAATATTCTTTGAGAAAACCAACCCGACGAACAATTAAAAACACATGTACACCTTCTGTAAAAAATCTTATAAATTCATTGTACAACAACTGTTACTTCGTATTCTGATGAAGTCTTTCTAGCAAAGACGAAACGTACGTCAATACCAAAAATAAAGTAGAAAGTGTAAACAAGTGTTTTATTTTATAATGACAATTACAACTGATTTCTACCAAGCAACGGCCCAATCTATCATAAATTTTTATTAATCTTCGAATTATACAATCCTCACGAAATTTCGCTTTAGCCTTTGTGGCAATATTTTACAATCTAAATGCTAAATTTGAACTCGAAGGTTGGTATGGTTTCTGTAGCGACTAACGCTGCTCCGTTCACAAAATTTTAGTGTTTGTTTCGAACCTTCTGATTACACGATCCTCATGAAATTTGGCAGAAGCATGTGCGTTGTCATTATCCTTTCAATCTCCAAATTTCAAATCAATTGGATCTGAGGTTTCTGAAATATTGATAAAAATAAGAGCGAATTTCAAATGTGGAAAACTGCAAAACCATTAAACTGATTTTACTCAATAAAGAATTCAGTCGAGCTATTTAGGCTCTTAAGTTACCCCGAAACTTTCAAGTCTATATTTCGTTCCGTTCGAAAGTTCCGTCGTTCCGTCGAAAGCGCTTTAGGCAGCGCCCAACGCTGATCCTTTCACAAAATATTTTTGCTTCTAATCATACGATCCTTATGAAAATCTTCACGGACACGAATGTTATTATTCTACCTCTAAATGATATATTTTAGATGGATCGAACCTGTAGTTTCGAAAATATTGAAACAAAATGAAACAAATTCACATTTTCAATTGTGAATAACTGTGAGACTCTCAAACTGATACTGCCCATTAAAGAACTCAGCTGAAAGATTCAAGATTTCAGCTGTTTGCGCTCGAAAGTTAGCATGTTTATGGAAGGACCGATTGACCGGACCGGTAAGTCCCAATTACTTTTGACCTTGACCTTGGATTCCTCATCAGTAAGTCCAACCTAGTCGTTTCAGATCATTTCAGGTTCAAAACCCGAAAATTATAGACATTTTAATAATAATAAATTATTATTAGGAGTACAAATAAGAGTCCGCCGTTTTTTAACACAAATTAAATATTTATTATAGAAGAAAGCTTGCTGAGTGACTTCTAATGTTAGAGCAAGTTCTTTTTGTGTTTGAGATGAATCTTCCTCCAATAATTCCTCCACTTTTGCATCCTCGTAAATTTTTGGCCTTCCACTGCGATCTTTGTCTTCTACGTCGAAATCACCGTTTTTAAACTTTTGAAACCACTCTCGACACGTTCACTCACTCAAAGCACCCTCACCATATGCTTCTACGAGCAATTGATGCGCCTCAGCAGCAGATTTCTTTAAATTAAAGAAGTAAGCTAATATTTCCCGCAAATGACGCTTACTTGGCTCAAATTTTGACATTTTCAACTCATAAAAATTATATTTTACCAATATAAAATCAATGATATTAATAGGTCATGTTGTTCTTGAATGTCCAAACTATTTTTTAAGCCGGTTATCATCTGCGAAAGCTAACCGAAACTCCGTGCCACGCCATCTACAATAAAACGGCGTAAACTTATTTGTACTCCTAATAAAAGATCGCAATACAACTGCCAAATTGGAAGGAATGAAAGTTTGGGTATCGTAAGGCGACGCTAGACGTTGTAAAACGATTATACATATATATCATGCTTAAGTCAAATACTATCAATATAGTGATGCTAATAATTAGCACTTTTCTTCAAATTAATGAATTGATGCGGCGGATATTTATTTATAAAAAGGATAATGAGTTATGGTAAAGAGAGTAAAACAATCATTATAGTTATTGGCATGTGAACAGGGCTCTTTAACCAGGTGACCATAATGCTCGAAAGTATTTCAAACGATCCTGGTTCGAGCACCAACCGTCTTAAACCGTATCGTCAAGACCCACGAGCCCTTGCGGAGTCTTTCAAACGATCCTGGTTCGAGCACCAACCGTCTTAAACCGTATCGTCAAGACCCACGAGCCCTTGCGGAGTCTTTCAAACGATCCTGGTTCGAGCACCAACCGTCTTAAACCGTATCGTCAAGACCCACGAGCCCTTGCGGAGTCTTTCAAACGATCCTGGTTCGAGCACCAACCGTCTTAAACCGTATCGTCAAGACCCACGAGCCCTTGCGAAGTCTTTCAAACGATCCTGGTTCGAGCACCAACCGTCTTAAACCGTATCGTCAAGACCCACGAGCCCCTGCGGAGTCTTTCAAACGATCCTGGTTCGAGCAGCAACCGTCTTAAACCGTATCGTCAAGACCCAAAAACTCCTGAAATCTCTCGCAAACAATTCTGATTCGAGACGAGATCGATCTTATCGTCAAGACCCGCAAAAGTCCTGAAGCACTTCTCGATCAGTCCTGAGACGAGAATTACGCGGAACCAGATGAATGAAATACCCTTCTAGTGTGACAGGAAGGCTTTCAACAAGTGCTCTTTTGAATACAGCACCAATTGGGTGGCCATAAGTACGAAAACTCCCGTGGACGTCCGCCCTCCAGAGATAACGCTGTAGGTTATATAACAGATTCCGCCAATGGACAGAAAAATTTGAAAGATTAATCGGATAGAATAACGCCAGTTTTAAGAGTGTAAGGCCTGTGCTGCAAACAAACAACGCAACTTGTGTTGCGTTAGGCATCACGATTTAGTCCTCCATTTCCTCAGTGAACCAAGGAACGTATTCGAGACAAGCTCCCCTACAGCTAGTTTTTTTGATCGGACTCATTTTTCATCACCAGTCACAATTCGATGCAAAAACTCCTTTCTTTTTTTGCCGTTGGAGCAGTTGTTCACACGAGAAAAAACGGCGTTCGACCTCTCTTGGCTTCAGTTAATACCGCATCTAATTTTCTAGTCCTCATTCATCACATGCAGCGTCTTTAGGAAGTTATTCACAAAATGACAAATTTAAAATTTTTGGATGAAATGATCTATTGAACTGGCGCACGAAAGGCCCTAACTTAACGTCAGTGTTTTTTTCGTATTTTATTTTTCTCTTAAATAAGGAGTATCAGCTATAGTAAAAGAAAGTTCCACTTTATTTGTCTCTTTTTCTCTGTGTTCAGCAGACTAAAGTTCATGCCTTGTTCGTTCCATGTTCTATGACAATGGTTGAGTAAAGATTGTTATAAAGAAGTTGTACGATAATTATTCAAGAATAAATTTTATTTTGGATTAACAGTGGATTCATTAACAAATTAAAATATAATCAGCACATTTTGCATCAGTAAACTCATCAAAAACAACAAAAATAAAGTAGTTTTGATCATTTAATCAATTATGCGGTTCGTACTCTTTTGCAAAAACTCTATCATATGTATAGACCTTCTTGAAAGTTTCCGGAAAAAACAAAGCTCAATTGTGATTAATTAAAATGAATTTTTAATTCTTGAATTAGAAAATTATAACAAATATCCATCTTGTAGCGCCGTTCCAAACGGAACACATGGTCACTCGCGTCACAGGCAGAGCTGCGGATCACGCCTGTCTGATGAGTTTCAGATGCGCAGACTCCGAACGAAAAGTCGTCTCCCGAATTAAGAAGTGGAAGCATCCTCACAACCCCGCATTTCCTTTGAGAGCTTCAACCGTATTTGCTCATACAACCTTCATTTAACTGTAAACACTTGACTAAACGTCGAGGTACACCCGAAACTAGATCACCTCCATAATTTTCGGTGATAGCAGCCCAGGACTGAAAAACTGACTGAATCAAATAATCTTTATTTCTAGGCGCTGCTCGTTCAACTTCAATATTCATTAGTCTCCATATGTTTTCAATGGGCCTATGTTCTGGTGAAGCTGCTGGCCATGAAAGGGTTGTCACTTGGTGTTCTTGGCATCCTAGCTTGAGTAAAGGCCGGAGTATGGCATCTTACATTATTCTGTTGAAAACCACCCCTATGGATATAAATCATGCGCTGTTTCAGGGAAAAAATCGTTTAGAATGCCACAATAGTTTTCACTATTAATGGTACCATCAACTTTATAGGGAGATGTAGTACCACGCTGAGATATTGGTGCCCAAACCATTATTTTGGTGTAAAATTTGGAAATTTGAACGGTAACCGGATGTTTTGGTAGGAGTTTTGAGTGATTTCCATCAAGTTTGGAACAACTTTCATCAGATATAAAATTAAAACTATCTTTTTGAAAACTTTGACAAAATTCTATCCTTCGTTCCTTTTGTAAAGGATCCTTATAGAGATTTTTTTGTTTTCCTTGATATGTATTATAGCTTGTCTGTTCAGTGACATACGAACGGTTTCTGGAAAACTTTTATATTTCGTTGATTTCCAAATCTGTTAGCCAATGTGCCAAACCCAAGGAGCGGATTGTGTCGTCCTGAGGTTAATAAAGCGTTTAAATTGTTTTAAATGGCGGTGCCATTTTTTATCCTCTTTATTGTCTTATATACAGTACTTATTCCCAGTTCAGTCAATTCCATTAATTTTTTAATATTTTGAAAACCTTTTCTATACAAAATATTCTACCTTAATATGTCTTAATATGTAATATCCTTTCTTCAATTAATAATTTAGTTGAGTAGTATAGTATAATACTAATATATGTTGTTTATAAAAAAATTATCTTTTCGATTCAACTTGTTTCTTGAACTTTTTCAGATACATAAATTTATGATAATTTGAAATCATATTAAAGATTTTCATTTCATCACCGTGTACAGTTCCATACCCATTCAAACCCTATAAGACAGGTAGGTTCTGATTAAGATTAAAATATCTGTACTTTTCTGATTTAGAAATTCATAATGGTTTTTTTACAGGTTGGGGAAGAATTGTTCTTAGAATAGTTTATTCCACAACGCCTATTAGTTAATCCATAGTAGCATTAATATAAAATCAATAAATAAAAAAAAAAATTAACAAATTCTAAAAAAACTAGTGAAAAGGCTAAAATGACAAAAAAAGTTCGAATAGACCAACACCAAGATGAAGATGATTATCCTAAAAAAAAGGACATATCGATGTATAACAGGCCTAAAAATGAAACAGTAGAAGAGAGGAAAGCAAGGAAAAAAAGAGTAAAAGAAGAAAAAGCCGAAAAACGTAAAACTAAAACTAAAAAACATGTGAAAAGGAAAAATAATAATAGGGGTAAAAAATGATTACCATGAAAGTGTTTAAGTGTTTTTTGTGTCTTTTTGTGAAATTGTTTTTATGAAGTTTAATTTATATTGTATAGATTCGAAGTAATTTTATAAAATAATGATGACCTATATTATATTATGAGCTTAGTTTGTCAGTATTCATTTTGAACTTAAATAATACTTCATCTTGAAGTATATACTAGAAAAAATCCATGAAAATATGTATGTAATGAATAACAATAATAAAATGCCTTATTTTTCATACAGAGTAGTTCAATTTATCTAAAACTAACTGGTGAGATATTATTGAAAAAAACTTGGTTGGAAATGATTTCATAGTTTCATCTCTGATTGAATGACGTTTAAATCAACATATTAGAAGAAATCTTATGAAAATATATATAGGGTATTTCAATATTTAAAAAATCTGCTGGTGAGATTGTACTTTGTTTCGTTTGTTGGTAAATAACGTTTAAATCAGCTAGGTTAAAGTTTGTTATCTAACTCATCCTCAAATATCAGCATACTGAGTGTAATTATCCAATGTTTCATTAATTCGATTCGGATTTAACTGTTTTTATTGTTTCCTTTATTTGAAGAATTTTTGTGTTATTTTGGAGTGATATATTCATTTATTTTATTAACTCGTTGGTGCTTAAAAATAAACACGAATTCCTGGTATACTTGTAGTATATCCGGGAAATACACAAAAAAAAATTTAAATAACTGAGAAAACTGCAATAATACCGTTAGGTTATTCAAGAAACAATATAATTTTTCAATTATTCGTGTCACCCTGATATAATATCAAATAATATTACGTGTATTCCCCCTCTCCTTATTAGTAATCTTATTTTTTCCGAATAGCAAAAAACGAATATAATTACTGATTAGAAATAATACAGGAAGGCAGATTTTTCGACGTTTTTCACAGATCATGATTTGAATTGTTGAAAATATAAGAAAAAATTATTTTTTATTTATAACATATGAATGAATTTGAAGAGCCCAAGAGGTTTTCCCTTAAGGACTTAAAACAGATTTAATTTGCCCAGCTATCAAGCCATTTTCGTATAAATTGAAGCCCTGTTAAACCAAGAGTGTGTCCCAGACACACGAATAGATAACGATCGTGCGGAGACTGAAGAATAAGCCGTATGCGCTAGTTTTTTCCCAACTGAATGTCTCGATCGTTTCCCTGATCCATTTTTCTGTATGTGATGGGGTATTATCATTGAACAAAATGACTTTACCTAGCATTTTTACAAATTACGCTGCTTTTTCAATTAATATTCGATTTAAATTCATCATTAGATCAGTATTAATGACTTCACCAGTTTTTAGCACCCCATAAAAGAATACACCATTCTGATCCCATCAAACATAAAGCATTGTTTTCTATGAAATATAACAGACAATAACTGCATCAATTCTCCGAAATTTCCACAAATTTAATCTAAAATATCTCTAAAAATAAATTTTAATGGGAGTCAATACTTAATAGAAGTGAACACATTCAAAAGATTTTTAAATTATGAAATAAATTCATATACAGTCTAAATATCCACAATATATTCCTTAATTATTTATTATTTTGGAAATTCTGGTTATTTTTCTTGTTATAGGACATTATTTGTTCCGAGTACAAATGATTAGGGTTTTGAATATCAAAAGAGATTTAATCTGTTAGTCTTCTGCAATTTTAATTTGAAAAATTTTTTTTTGAAAAACTTTTAGAATTAAATTAATTTCTTATAAGCACTTCTTATATTTAATAGACCTATAAAATCAAAATTCATTATACACTATCAAATGGAATAAAAAATCCAACAAATATAAGTTGTTAATTAAAATTGAAAAATAAGTAATATTTAATGTTTCGTTCCAAGCATGTGCACCTAAACTCGTCAGACAGGCGTGGTGCGTATGTTTGCCTGTGACAAAATTTTTGACGTGACAACGTCTTATAAATTGGTTTGCCGGGTGACACTTCAAGAAACTGCGTTACGCTCCGCTCACGTTATGCGCTCACAATGAGAGCGAGTGAGAGGCACGCGTCCCTTCCACTCGGGCATGGTTAGCCCGCCTAAGAGCGAGAGAGACAGACATAAAAAGTGAAAGGCACGCGTCCCTTCCACTCGAGCACAGTTAGCCCGCCTAAGAGCAAGAGAGACAGAGCGAGAGAGAGAGAGAGTGAGAGAGATAGGCATACACACCGGTTCATGTCTTGCGCTTCTATTTCGCTTAGGCGCCTGCATACAAGTTTACACGTTGCCAGTTAATTGTAAAACGATTGTGTAGTGATAATGTGAAGGTAGTTTCGTCCATCGCAACAATTCAAACAGCAAAGGTAAATAATTTCAGACTGATAATATAACATGATGAAATAAATGACTAAGACATAAGTGAATAGGTTATGTTGTAGTAATCACAATGTTGTGGTAGTTTTCAATCAAAAAAGTAGTAGAAATCGTTTCTCAACCAATAATAATTTGTTTAACTTGAAAAAATGAGCGCGACTTGCTATGTAAAAAATTGAAATAACAATGTTTAACCTCCAACCTGTCAAATCGAAACTTTCAAACATTCAAACCGAGACGACTAATCACTGCGCAAGGTCGTAAGCGCGCGATTTACAAATTCAAAGATCAAATGTGAATTAGTTTTCTCCTTTTAGAAAATACACTTTGAATTAAAATCGATTGATATTAACAATTAATGTGATTTAAATAAATGTTCTAACTTTTAAATTTAGTTTTTATATTTATAACAATGTAAAACAAGTTAAATTTATTAATAACTTATAACAACTGATTGATAAATAAAATTTTGTTAATATGAAATTCAGTGCGAGATTCTTTGTATAAATTAATGTTTTAAATATAATTCTTTGTATAAATAAATGTTTTAAATTGTTACTATTATTTCATCCTTCTTCCTACTATACGAATGAATATTCACATTAAAATTATTTTACCACTCAAAGTCGTTGTCACGTAAAACTTTCGCCCGTATACCGACTTTACAGGCAACAAATTTTTTGTTTCTGATCTTTTATTTATGAAAACTAAATCTTTTTCGAAAATACACAACATAATTTTAAGAACTTCTCCAAAACTAATTTATTTGAAATATTTAATATGTTCAAATATTTAAATAAGTTACTTCAAAAACTCTCAAAACCATGTAGCACATCCTCAAAAACAATTAGAATTCAGTAAGGTCAGTTCAACTTTACATTCAAAAGATAAAATCAAATAACAATAAGTAAACTTGTAAAAGACTAACAGATTAAATCTGTTTTGATATTCAAAGTTTGTTATAATCCTTCTTTCAAGTAAAAAACCGCTTCTTATTATTTTATTTTATATATAATATATAATTATATTAGGTTTTTGAATAAAGAAATTTATTATACAGTTTCCAGAGGTTTAAGGAAGGCCATAAAGAGCCTTACAAACTTTGTGTGATTTTTGTGTTTAACATAGAACATAGAGTACCTTAGATATTAGATGTACCTAGTTTGAATGTGCATTAAACATAGATTCCAAAAATTGTATGGGTAAGTAGAGATCGTATGGGTAAGTTTATTTATTGTTATTTGATTTTATTTTTTTAATTTAAAGTTGAACTGACCTTATCAGAAGTTTATTTGTTTTTGTGAATATGCTACCTGGTTTTGGGAGTTTTTGAAGTAACTCATTTAAATATTTAAACATATTAATTATTTAAAATAAATTAGTTTTGGAGAAGTTCTTGAAATTATGTTGTGTATTCTTGAAAAAGATTTAGTTTTCATAAATATAAGATGAGAACCAAAACATTTTGCCACAGGCAAACATTCGCACCACGCTTAGCAAACACAAAATAATATTTAAATAAGGTTATTCTGATTTTCACAAATTAGCTTAGCAGATACAACAGAAATTTAGATAAACGTCCACTCATTTTGGCCGGTGATTTTAACATCAACTTCAGTAATGAAAAATCAAAACCATTGCTACAGTTTCTAGAGAAAGAATTTGATTTAAGAATAAACAATAATCCAGCAGAATCAACAACAAAATATAATACTACCATCGATGCAGTTTTTTCAAGACATTTTAATAAAATAGAATCCCAAACATATGTTTCCTACTTCAGTTACCACAAGCCAATTATTACTAAAATTGAGCCTACTAATTAAGTTTATGTTACATTATATTTGTTAATAATAATAAAAAAAAAATTTAACTTAAAAAAAATAAAATTTTATTACAATTCCTTCACTAATTAATCGAAAGGAACTTCGTTCCATCCGGGTGTCCCTTGACAACTCTCAATTTTTTCAAACGTAGTTCATGATCGACGCTATCGAATGCCATCGAGAGATCCAAAAACACACCCACAGGAACTTCACCATTCTTCAGTGACCGAATTACCAACTTGAATATGGCGCTTTCAATGTTTTTGTTTTTAGAGTAACTATGTTGGTTGTTACGTAAAATTTGATGTTTCTGGAGAAATCTAAACGTATTCCCAGTACCCTCTCAAAAATTTTTGAAAATTAGGCTGATTGGCTGATAATTATCCAAATAAAATTGTTATTGTTCTTCTACTCGCTGAATTTAAGGACGATCTTATTCGTATTTCAGAAAATATCGAGAAAAATAATAGAAATTTCCAAATGCGAATAACTGCGAAACTTTTAGAACGATGTTACCCATTAACGAACTCAAGACTCCAAACCTTCCTTGAATGTTTGAAGGCTCTAGCCTTTCCTTTCGAAAGTTAACGTGTTTACGGACAAACCGGCCGGATAGAAATACTTTTGACCTAGGATTCTTCATTAGTGAGTCCAATTTAGTCGTATACCACCATTATCGGCTCAAAATTGCAGACATTTGAGTGAAATAATAGCACGTTGTTCCCTGAAACAAGAACGCAAAAATGTTACTTTCAGTTGGGGGAGATTGTGAGTTCGAGCCCCACCATTAAGTGTGTCAAATAATAAAGAATGTCTTATGTAGATATGATTATGTGTGAATGGATGAAAGGGCTGAAAGTTCATTTTTCTGAAAGGCTTATAATGTGGTGGCCACATAAAGGATAAATAAATTAACTAATACAGCTTCCAAACTCAACAGAAGTCAAGCTTAGGTTCAGCAAATCATAATCGACCGATTATTATTACCCTATTGTCAACCATCAGCTTTTGGTGGAGGAGCTAACAAGAGTATTTCTTGTCCTTGCGGTGAAAATCCTTCCTAAAGGCGGATGAAAACTTCTACTAGTTTCAATGGCATGGAGATGCAGAAGGCAACGGAAACCACTGCATTAAAGGTACCAATGACATCTCCAGGAAAATCGTTTTCATGATCGAGAAGAAAACTGAAGTACTTTGCCCACGTAATGAGAAACCCTAAATATGAGCTTCTCTATGCCGAAGGACATCTTGTTTGAAACACCTTCGCCAGTGGTGTGGAGTGAGCACCATGACATGCAACTGATTGCCAATGTTCTGGGAAGACACGACACGTAAAGAAGAAGAAGTCTTTAAACTCAACAGATTTCAAGCTTATGTTTAGTAAAAGTGTGGTTTAGGTTGAATTCGCACTGTACATTCATTACTAACGGCCGGTTTCATAAACGAAATTAAAGCCTCCTTTTTCCCAAAAAGTCTCCTTTAATGATAAAACGTGTTTCATAAACAAATTTTGAGGTTAAAAGCTTCCTTTATCTTAAAGTGAGAAAATCGGCCCTTTACGGCTGGAAAAGGATCCTTTAACGAGAAGCTCGACACTGCGCAGGTGCTCGATACACACGAAAACAGTGGACATAACCTTGTTCTGTCACATCCCATTTTATTTAATTTTAGCGTACTACGAAATATGTTGCACCAAATGTTGAATGCTGATTTTAGTTCTACTTCTTCATCAAATGATGAAGAAATAATTGTGAGAAGACCAAAAATTTACAGGAGAGACATTTTTCCACGTTAGATGATCTAGATTTCTTCTATCGTTTTTGCTTGACAAAACCAACTGTTTAATCTTTGCTTCAAAAAATTGCAGATCAATTGTACTTCCCATTTTACAGGTAAACAAATTTCGATTTATTATTTTGTTGATATAATTTTATGTATACCAAATCATTAAATTGACAATTTTCAGAGGCAGCTGTATTGAACCGATGAACCAACTACTTTCCACATTGAGATTCTATGGAACTGGAAATATATGATCAAACCATCTTTAATAAGTGTCTTGAAGAGACAATTTGAGAGTGGTAAATTAGGACGGTATTTGTTACTTGGTGGTAGTGGTTATAGTTTGCAGACTTATCTTATGACAAAGTTAACGGAAGCTATAACTGTAGCTGAAAATTTATATAAGCAGTCAATTATACAAACTAGAAATGTGGTGGAGAGAAAGTATGGAGTTTGGAAGCGTCAATTATTGTTGCTAGCGCTGTTTTGCACAATATGAACGAAATATTTCCAAATGAATGATTGCAAGAGGAAAAGGACTTTCAAACAAATTCAACTAATGTTAATGCAGCTCGTCAAGCAAGAGTCTATTATTAATAAACATTTTCCTAATTTAAAATTATATTTCTGTGATAATTAAAAATAAATTTCCTTGTCACTTGTGGAACTATTCTTCATATTCAATTTGTATCTTCAACATGACAAGGTTTCATATAATTTTTATAAGATTTTATAAGGTATGTATTTAGATAGGCTTCTATGTTTGTATTTCTGATTCATTGTTTTACTTTAGGTAACACCTGAAAAAGTTTCAAGTGAGAATAAAGAAATAAAAATATTATGTGTTATTGAAATTTCGGCTTTTAATTCAAATTTGAGGGGACTTCATAGTCTGCAGCAATGCTGATAGAATTCTAATACCGCTTTTTCAGAAAGTGCATTCAAAATAAAAAAGATTTAATTATTATTATTTAATTTGCTCTTCATCTCCATAATTTGCAAATCTAATATTTTAAGCTTTGAATGCTCCTCTTCTTTTCTTCTATTCTCTTCCTTGATAGCCACTATCTGAGCTTCTACTAGAGCCGTTTTTTTTATAATACATCTCTTTCGTTTCGGCAAGAGGGTTCGTAACAGTTGGGCTCAACTGTTTTGAAATTGGCTCCCTCAATTTGAATGGAGCCCTACCACCAGTCAATATGACTGCGTTGAGCAGCTACCACCTTCTAGTTTTAATTTTTATATTGTCATATTTGGATTTGAGCTGGTCCCCATTTCTCCAATGGAGAACTGTTGCATTGAAAGCAGTTTCTATTCTTTGCCAGACTTTATCCTATAATATTAAAATTCTCTTTTTCAATCAATTCCAAGACACGTAGTTCCTCCTCAGGTTTTAAAGTTATACTTTTTTTCTCTTTTCTTGCATATACATTCATATAACCCACGTTATAAAATATAACAATTCGCACGTAATAATAATATAAATTTCAATATACTGTCTTCTGCACATAACCATGTTTATGCAAAGATCGATTTATGCTTCTTCTCTTTTTCTTTTTACAAGTTCCAACGCATAACTCACAATTTTTACAGAATATCACCAACTACATTCGTAAAATCACTAGTTCTCAGGATAGCCAACAGTCGGAAACATATGACTGGCGCATTAAAGGAAGCTTTAAGTAAAGGACGGTCGATGTGCGTTTATGAAACTGATGCTCCCATTTAAAGGATCCTTTTTCGTAAAGGGACTTTATCATAAAGGAGCCTTTTGATGTTGTTTATGAAACTGGCCGTTATATTGGAAAAGGTGAGGCAATCCCAGTACAGGAGAAAGAAATTAAGAGTTGCCTACTCAACCCCAACAATTTTAGTATGGATATCGAATGAAATAGTGTTATTTATTTATTTTATTTGCCAGAGAAATATTATTTCCAAGCCTTATCTGCAAGACGTATTTCCCAAATTGATTAATTTCTTTAAGTGGAAGATTTATCTCCCATAGACCAATGTAATTATGGTTGCGGATATGTGGGGAATTACACTTATGTCTAGATAAAAGACCCACTCTGATAATAATATAATTAAGTAAGGGTTTATTTAGTGAGTCCGTGCTACGAAACAGGTTAATCGTAAAATTTATGTTAAAAAAATATTTATAAAAATTATTGAGTTCAAGCTTGATTAACGAATATGGAAAAGTGGTTGGAGATAAGTTTGATGCTTAGTTTGTTCGGTTTTTTTAAAGAAATTCGACCGTCCGAGCCCTATGTATATGAATATCTTTCTGGAAATTGGACCACAATGACCGGCGATGAAGTTAATGAAGATATTTTCGCAGTTGGAACATACATAAATACACCTCTAGTGATTGTTGCATTTTTGACAACTGATCTTTTGCGTTACAAACCACTCATTATATTATGTGGTGTTTTCGGCGTTATAGTATGGAGTATGCTGATTTGGACACCTACTCTTTTTATGATGCAGCTGATGGAAGTAAGAAACAATCCATTTTTTATGGGTGAATATAGCTACTTATGTATTAAGAGCACAAAATGATATATTGTCGATTGAAAGAGACAGTTGCCGCGCGACGAAGTACTCTTTCATGTTTTAACCTGAGTTCACTAACAATCTTATCAGTTATAGAATTCAAATAATGATTGCCGATATCATTGTATCAATCCATGTATTTTGATTTTCTTCCGACTGACTTGGATAAAATTCGATAAACAGTAGATGATAGAATACACTTCCAAGCATCAAATTACGGTCATCCCCTAATTTGCAAATATTTTAAAATCTTTTGTTTTTTCCTATTTTTTTGTGACATGAATGGTCTTTCATCAAGCACAAAGTGTGTGTGATAAATAACATTTTTGGTGGTGTTCCTCTATGATTGCAAGGAGTAGAAAAAGCTACCCCTAAGCGCTCTTTCGCAAGAAAATTTTTTTCCATATTCCTATTTCACAATAAAAAAATTTATTTTGAATAGCTTGATCCATTCTTAATAAATAAGGTCTCTTGTAATTCCTTGCTGGAATTCAAGGTTTTTGAGAAAAAAAATAATTTATCAATATGTTAGCGTGAGTCGTAGATGCTGCAATTATTTCCGAACTAAAATTTATCTAGTGAGCGGATGGCATTTTGTTATGAAAACTGACTAGTTCCGATTAACTTTGATTCAGTTACAATTATTGTCAGTTTTTTGGTTTTTAAGAAAAAAATTAGGAACTATTTTGCGAACGCAATCTTAAGAGGGCTGTAACCGAAAAAATTAAGTTTATTTGAAAGACGTACCCTATTTTTTGACAAGGAATCACCCCCTAATTTTTTTCGCAACTCTTCATATACACCCTGTATGTGACAGAATTTATTGGTACCAAATGCAGTGAAGAATTATCGATTCCAGGACCTCACCAGCGGATATGTTCGACGCCTCGATGGTGCAATTCGAGTACAGGGTACGACAGATCGGTACTCGAACGTCTGGAATCTTGACGGCAAGCTTTAACAGGTTTATGGTCTTGAGCGGAAGTCGGATGATTTTTTCATGATATGTAGATTTATCTGCAATGGGTAGCGTCAGACAGATGGCCTGTGTCTCTTGCAAAGGATCTCTGGAAGTCGAGTACGTAGAACTGTATCGTTTTCACAGAGAGATCTTTATTAGTTCCTGAGTTAGTGTTTGTAATACTTTTACTCTTAATCTTATGTTCATTTGATTAGTTGTTGTTTGGTTTTAAAGTTGACTGGGCTTCATTCACGCGCGTCTATGTTGTCAGAGTTATTCCTGTTCTTCGACTTCAATTAGTGCTATTCTCGGTCGTTTCGCCCTTGTTGGTTCTAGCGGGTCATAATTCATCACTTTTTTGATGGTTGGATTATCGTGGGGTTCCGCGAGACATTATGTAAGAAGAAAGACAGGTAATGGAATCACGTGGGGCTGTCACCAATGAAGGAAGTGGCGTTGCGAGGGAGTTACTCAGGGACTCTTCATATTGGCTAGTCTGCTGATGACATTTGTGTGTCTTATTCCAATTGAAATGAAGGTGCTTAAACGATGGGTACTCCTTTTACACGATATGTAGAGCGATTGCGCTCTCTGTACGAAATACCGGGAACTTGCAGTAAAGCAGTGTATATTCGATACGCCTTCACGTGGCGTAATGAGCGCGTAGAGCTTAGGTTGTGAGCCAATAGAGTCAAATACTTTATTTCTCACATGTAACAGTGATGCCACTATTATTGGGTTGTTCAAAAAGTAATTTCGTTTTTTTTTGGGAAAATGAATAATGTATGATTCAGTTTGTCCAGCTGATGATGGTAGACTTCCGAATTAATTCGGTAAGGGCTAAAGCAAAAGATTTCTCTAAAATACCAAAAAGCTGAAAAAACGATTTCTTTAAAATCACACCAAACAGACAGCATCACCTTTTTTGATGGATATTGGCTTTCGAAATGCTTTGAGCCGGTTCATCTTTTTTGCTCCATGATTTCTTGCGTTTGGCATTGTTATATACAACCCATTTTACGTCCCCAGTAATGATTCGCTTCAAAAAAGGATCATTTTTGTGACGTTTGAGAAGCGAATCACAGACGTCAACGGGACGACACAAAGTTCTCTCCGTGAGAACATGGGGAACCCATATATCGAGTTTCGAGGTTAAACCCAGTAGTCATAAGCAATTGAATTCGATCAATTCAACCTCTCACCGATCTCACGTGTTGTGATTCGCTGATTTGCTTCAACTAATGCCTTTATCATGTCAGCTTCAAGCGGCCTTTCGGAACGTGGTGCATCTTCGACATCAAAATTGCCGGAACGAAATTTTGCAATATGTTATCAGCACATCTTCTCTATATACAACGGTAAATTTCTGTCTGGCTGGAACAGCATTTTTACCTTTTCTATAGTAAAAAAGTAAAATGCTGCTTATGGCTCTCCATATTTAAAAGGACACCAACCAAAAACTACTGCGTAGAATTAATTGAACTTTTCCACACACAAGCCTTGCTACATCAGCTCTCAAAACATATAATGATTATGCGGCTTAAGTGTGGAGTTGGTTTCGAAAAAATACAATTAAATCCTCTGTTGGGAAAAAGACGAAATTTCTTTCCGAACAACCTTATATTTCATTTTGAAATCCCAAAGCAATATTTGGATATTCCCATATTTCATAGGAATCAAACAGATAAAAACTTTTGAAATGGGTATTTCGAGCTGAATATGAGCTATGTTTGTATATGAACAGTTTTTAGTAAAACCTTATTTTTGTTTAGCCATACTAAAATAAAATTCAATTCAAATTTTTACAGATTTTTTATGCAGCTTTTGCTTCTTGCGATATAGCTTATTTCACATACATATATGCTAAAGTCGATAAGGATCACTACCCAAAAGTCACATCGAATACTCGCATTGCTTACCTGCTTGGAAGATCTACTTCAGGAATTATGGCTCAGGTGCTTTCAACTTATGATATCATGGATTACAAGCAACTCAATTATATAACATTAGTAGGTGAGGAAGTAATAAAATTGTATGATTTCTGTTAAATTTCAACTTTCTGAAATACGAAGAACGCAAAAATTTTGAAGAGAATTGCTTTTGCGTTATCTAAACATTTACTTGCATCATTTTAGATTTTAACGTATATAATCGTTGAAGCCATCCAGATATTTTAATTATAAAACATTTAGCAACTACAAATTAACTGTCAAATAGATCTATGGTCTAACTAGGTTAATATAAAAATATTGTACTATATTGAATTATAACTGATCTTGCGTAAGTGTTGTTGGTTTCACGCATTCATATATTTGCTGTGTTGCTGTGTTGCGAGGGAGCTTCCACCTCTTGATTCGGGAGACGACGTTTCGTTTCCGCGTCTGCGCATCTGAAACTCATCAGACAGGCGTGATGCGCAGGCTCTGTCTGTGACGCCGGTGACCATGCGTTCCGCTATATGCTTTGCTCTATTTGAACACGGCGGGGACGGTTAGTCACGAATCTGTAGACTGGTCGGGTCCTCTATTGGTACGCCGGTCAAGCTGCGACAGAGCAAGGCAAGTTTCTGGACGAGGAGCGAAGAAGTTGTTCGCTTCACACTCCTCCTCCAGTGAACGTCGATAAAGGTCACGGGATAGGGCGTTGGAAGCAGGCAAGGAGACAGTCCGCCGCCGGGTTGGTCGCGGTGCCATCTCCAGCGTAAATCTGCGGAACGAAAGTAAAGGGTTGGTTCGCTCTTGAAGCAATCTCCTCTAATCACGTCGGGGTCACTAATGAAGCTCTGGTAGGAAATGAGGTGTTGCGAGGGAGCTTCCACCTCTTGATTCGGGAGACGGCGTTTCGTTTCCGAGTCTGCGCATCTGAAACTCGTCAGACAGGCGTGATGCGCAGGTTCTGCCTGTGACGCCGGTGACAATGCGTTCCGCTTGGAATGGTGATCGTCAAATGCTGTGCCTTGCCCTACTTGAAATCGGCTGGGACGGTTAGTCACGAATCTTAAGACTGGTCGGGTCCTCTATTGGTACGCCGGTCTAGCTGCGACAGAACAAGGCAGGTTTCTGGACGAGGAGCGAAAAAGTTGTTCGCTAAGTTGAATACTATTGCATTTATGCTCCAGTTGGAGGTTTAGTTGAAAGTACAAATAAGTCCTTCAGGATATGTTGCAATGAGACATTCCTGTTAGGTGTAAATACTATAATGAATAAATAATTTAATGATAGCACTACAACCAAGTGCCCCAGAACATGCCGCAACAGAATATTCTGAACTATGATATTAGTATGCGCAGAAATTATGATGAACTGGAAATTAGATAGTAGGAATGGGGTGTTCCTGACTAACGGTTAGAACTCCTTGAAGATATTTTGTTACATGTTCCCACTGCCAATTGATCTGTGTACTCACTTAATTGATTGCTCTATTTACATTTGTTTGCACTATATTTTATGACCTCAGAAGTTCATCGATATCTGTAACGTTAATTTTCATCAAATAAAGGGTACTACAGGGTTGAAGAAGGTGTTCGAGGGATCAGAAATTGTATTTTTTTTCCTGGTTTTTCCTCAGAGACCAAATCCCCACACTTAAAACCAATGGCGCCACCCTAGCCGTCAGGACCAAATATTTTATTTTTATTTAACCTTTCCTTCGAAACTTCCCGTCACTATATTCTTGTCCTCTTTTAAGTGTAACTTAAAATGTCAACACAGCATACAATCCTTTCCTTGTTCAACTAGACAAATGATATTAAAGATCCGAGAATAATAACTGATGATTGAATTTTAATAAAAACATAGAAGAAGCATGATAGAAAGCAGATCATACGGAAGAGTAATTTAGCTACTAAATAGTGACAAAACAAAAAAAACAAAAAAATAATAAAAACATGAAACTTTGAGATAAAATATAGTCCGTCTAGAAAGTATACGGAAAAACAAAAGTCAATTTTAATTATTCAGTATATATTTTCAATTCATGAATTAGAAAATTCTAACAAAATATTCATTTTATTTACTTATACAACCTTCATTTTACTGTACACTTAACCGAACGTCGAGGTACACCTGAAACCTCCATAATTTCGGTGATGGTAGTCCAGGACTGTGAAACTGACTGAATTAAATCATCTTTATTTCGTGGCGCTGCTTGTTCAACTTCAATCTTCATAAATCCCCATATGTTTTCAATGGGACTAAGATCTGGTGAAACTGCTGGCCATGAAATGATTGTCACTTGGTGTTCTTGCATCCAAGCTTGAGTATCGGCCGAAGTATGGTATCTTGCATTATCCTGCTGAAAATGCCACCACTCTGGATATAAAACATGCGCCGTTTCAAAGAGAAAATCGTTTAGAATGCCGCAATAGTTTTCACTATTAATGTGACCATCAACTATACAGAGAGGCGTAGCACCACTGTGAGATATCGCTCCCCAAACCATTATTTTGATGAGAAATTTGGAAATTTGAACCGTAACAGGTTGTTTTGATAGGATTTTTAAGTGATTTCCACCAAGTTGGAAACAACTTTCATCAGATATAAAGACATTATTAAAATTATCTTCTTGAAAACGTTGACAAAATTCTATCCTTAGTTCTGAAGCTCTCGGGAGAAATGCTGTGTTGCGAGGGAGCTTCCACCTCTTTATTCGGGAGATGGCGTTTCGTTTCCGATTCTACGGATCTGAAACTCACCAGACAGGCGTGATGTGCAGCTCTGCCTGTGACGCCAGTGACCATGTGTTCCGCTTGGAACGGTGATTATCAAAGGCTATATGCGCTGCTCCATTTGAACTCGGCGGGGACGGTTAGTCACGAATCTTTAGACTGGTCGGGTCCTCTATTGGTACGCCGGTCAAGCTGCGATAGAGCAAGGCAGGTTTCTGGACGAGGAGCGAAAAAGTTGTTCGCTACAGTTTAAATTGTTTCCTTTAATCTTACCTCTTGTCTACTTGTATTCCTGGTCTATGCCTCATATCCATGTCAATTTTTATCCTCTTTATTGTTTCATATACTGCACTCTTTCCCAGTTCAGTCAACTGCTCTAATTTTTTAACGTTTCGAAAACCTTTTCTAAACAAATATTCTACCTGTTTTCTTTTTTCTAGTTGCGACATTATATCATAAATTGTATACTTGTTGATAATCAACAATATTTAACAAATAGTGTTGCCATGAAACTTTGGCCATAGCCGACTATCTGCATAGCCAATTTTATATATTACTTTTGTCTTAGAATGTTACAAAAAAGAATTATCTTAAAATTATGAAAAATAATAAATTCCTGATACTTTCTAGACGGACTATATATGCATCGTGGTATACCATAAATGAAGAAATCAAGTACATGTAAAAAATAGAAGAACTTCTAATAAAACCAAAAAAGGGTGATTATGAAAATAACAGCAGAACAGAAGCAAGAGACTTCAGCCTATAGGATAAGAGAGAAAAGAGACCGAGAAAAAAGTTGAGGAAACAAAATCTTAAGACCAAGTAGATAATAACTATCGGACAACAGAGAAAACATAAGTATACTGTAGACAGCAAATTCAATGATTCTTCAATAGAATAGTTCAAAAATTCAGAATAATGAAGGTTATTAGAATTCCAGCTGAGGGAACACAGAATTCTATGTTTTCATTACTCATATGTGAAATTCACAGGAAAAGTTGAACAAGCGCGTAAAAGCTTCTGACCTCATGTCAGTGCTTTTCACCATTTCTTTCATAATTTCGTCTGGAATTTCGAAATGTGCCTTCATTTTGAATTCGTTAGTTCGACAACAACAACAAATAATAACCTAGCAACTAGATAAAGTGATAATTTTATTGAAACCATGTTAAATTTTTTAATTATAAATATTAAGGATGCAATAACGAACTAGTTATTTATAGGTGGCTCTATCTTGTCGAAACCACGTTCTTGAGTTGAAACCTTGGAATTCCTATAACTCTGGACCTAAAAAGTTTCGTAGCATATCGGAATAACGGTCACTATTCACGTTGAGTGGTCGGCCTCGTCGATCTTCATGAAAATAAGGACCGATTATGCCTCTAGCACACATAGGGGCCCAAATAACGACCTTTGAGCTGTGCAGGGGTTTGTAAGATCGTTCATGCTTTCATCTCAGATTTTCCTCTGCCTAGTACCGACAATTCTGTCCATTGACATGACCATTCAGATCAAAATTTGTTTCATCACTGAAGAGCCTGTTATCAAAATTGTTGAACCGCATGGTCTGTATCCTTCAGTTCTTGAACCAATTGAATTTTGTGATGTTTAATGATTGGTCTCGCTTTCGGAAGGATTGAGACGGATTTTGACGAACTGACGCCTCCACTTCTCGAATCGTTTCTTCGTCGCGGGCTGAACGAGGGAGGCCAGAGTGTTGACTTTTTATCGTCGCACATTCTCGAACATCCGGATCCATTTTCTAATGCTGTCGTCACTTGGTGCATGGCGTGTACGATATTCCGCACGATGCAAACGTTGAGAAGGCACTATTGAATCACCGTTGCGATAATACGCTGGTACGCAAAAAGCACGATGCGTTCCTGGGTACTGCTCCATCGTGATTAAAACTCCACATAATGGCGGACGATCCCCTCTCTACTCCCCTTCGTCGCTCATTTTCAAATGCAGCTCCAAAACAAATTACCTTTTCAGACAAGCTGTATAAACGTTTGTATGCACGGAGGAAATAAATAGATATTTATGTTCTCAGGCGAATCATCAGACAAGAGGCCCTTGAGCTTGTAAGATCGTTGTTCATAGGGTTTAAGCAATTATTCACCTTGGTAGACGAACACAAGTTTTATTTCAGTATAATTCACAACTGAGTTCAAACTTCGATTCGCTTAAATATTCTGTTTTGGATAAACGGTCCTTTCTTTCAATCGCAAATTTCAAACTATTTCTTTGTTTAATTATTATTCACTTAAGGATCGAAGACTTATGCAATTATATCATCATATATATCCACATGTACCCAAAACTAGATACATTTAGTAGATACATATGGAAATACCTACATGATTCCATATCAATGCTAATTAATATTTATCAATAATCGGAGGTCGAACAAATTGAAATAACAGTAATAACCTTGTGGATTATTAAAGGATTTTCATGTCAAGGATAATCTTTCAGTAATAGAAAAATTTCAAACAATTGTACTTTATACGTAGGTGTTGAAACGAGTCGTTTGTATCCGTATCATCAAGCTCGTGGAATTTATATTCGAAAACGGATCTATAATTTTATTCAACACGGAACCTTTCATCTCTTTGTGAGGGACTTGCAAATACTGCACCGATAACTCACTGTTCAACTCATACAATCAACTTCCAAGCTTCAAGTGTTCACTTCCTATCGAATATACAAATGTCGAATGAAATGAATTCCGCCCATTTTGAAACTAAGTAAAATTCATTAAAATATTCAGGAATTTGTTAGTTTTAAACTTCAGTCCGCTTGAAATATGGTATTTATACCTAGCGGGGGGCCGCTGCCCCCCCCTGGAAGCAAATAAAAATCGTTATTAAATTTTGTTGGTGGAATACATTACAATTCTTAAAATAACTATTTTAATAATAATAAAAAAAAATTGGATAGAGTAATCCGTGTTGCTCTGTGATGATAATTTTAGTTAGAAAAGCGAAATTACTTTGTTTACTATCACTAGCTTTATTTAATCACAGTTACTCAAGTTTCGTAGTATTATTACATTTTCAAACTGAAAGATTCAGTAGCGCATTTTTTTATAGGTTATAGTCTGCACGTTCAATAGATTTATTGCCGGCTCATTTTGGTGTTTATGAATTTTTAGAACTTCGAAAATATTCATTTTATTGCTCTTTGTCCCAAGATGATGTCATCAATTATTTCTTGTATCATATTCTGTGGAACTCATGATAGAGGAAGGAGATGAGGGGGTTTTCTTTGACCTTTTGAATTTGAGAATTGACTGTGGTGATCTGTAGCTGAAGCATCACTTAGATATGTGTCGAAAAATGCAGTCTACACTTCAGCAAAAATTCAGAATCAAATTAAAGGATTATGTGGTGAAGTTGTCAAAAAAAGAATTATTTATGACTGTAAACAAGCAAAAGCTTATGTTGTAATGACCGATAAAACAGCAGATATCGCTGAAAAAGAACATCTTTCTATCGGATTGCGGTTTTATGATGAGAATCAACAAAATATCAAAGAGGAATTTGTAGGCTTTTGTGAGTTGAAATCTGAAGAAAGTCCTTTATTCGCTAACACAATTCAGAGTTTTTTATTTGATCAAAATCTTTCAGCAGAGAATTGTGTTGGATTTGGATTTGACGGATATTCTACGATGGCTGGAAAAGAAGGTGGTGTACAGGCCATTTTGAGGAAAAAGTAAAATAAATCTTTATTTTCTCATTGCTCAAGCAACAAACTAAATCTTGTGGTCAATGATGCTAGCAAACAACTGGAAATAAGAAACTTGATTGCAACTGTTAAGGATATAATATCCTTCTTTCGTGATTCGCCAACCCGTAGGATTTCGGCTCCTAATTTATAAAGGCTCTGTGAGACCAGATGGTCTGAGAAATACAAGAGCATCAAAAAGTTTTCAAACAGCTTTCATGAAATCGTCAATGCACTAGGACATACAAGAAAATTTGCCCATCAATTGCACTCTGCAGTAACTAAACCAATTTTCATTATAAGTTTGGTCATGATTGCAAAGTACTCTGCGATTTTGGAAACCGTTGTGAACGTTCTACAAGGTAAAAATATGGATTTGATTATGGTGAGAAAACACATTGGTGAAATCCTTAATGTCATCAAGAAGGATCGACAAGAAACTGAACATGTTTCTGAGGAAGTACTCAAAAAAAACACATGATATCGCGGAGAAAGTCGGCGTTGAGTTAACAGTTCCACGAATTATTAAAAAGCAAATACACAGAAGTAATCCGCCATCTGAGACTGCGATTGAATACTGGAGACGATCGTTGATTATCCCCCATCTTGCCTATTTAACCTTATCATTGAATCTTAGATTCCCACACGAGAATACACCTGCTTTTGCCTTATCCCATCTTCATCCTTCATACATGCTAAAAAGTACTTCAAAAAATTTGGGAGAAACATAAAATCTTTCATGGAATTTTTTGAGTTGGGTGATATCACTGCAGTATTAGATTTGTGGTATAATCTGTGGAAAAAAGAGGATCAAGCAGAAGACAAATTAAAGGATATTGAAGTGGCTGCACTTTTGGAGGAGGCTAATATTTTTTCCCTGCAACAAGGCATGCACTCCTTATTTCAAGTGCTTCCCCATCCACTACGGCTTCTGTTGAACGATCTTTCAGTACCCATCGAAGGGTAAAGACCTGGCTGAGAACTACAATGGGAGAGGGCAGATTGACTGAGTTGAGTTTGTTGAGCGTACATCGTAAATCAGGACTGGATTGAAACGAGGGTTTTGAACAAGTTTTCTACAAATCTAAGAAAAATTATAATAGTAGAATACATTTTTTTTTCAAGCAAATAATTGTAATAACTTGGTTGATAAAGCTGTTATATACATATTTTTCTATGGTTTCATTCACCTATAAAAAAAAATTCCGTTATAAAATTTCCCGACCATGGTTGCACCACCCCCCCCCCCTAGATTTGATCCGGGGCCTTGACTATACCAAACAAGAGCTGACGACACACACAGCTCCTGCAACTTCTCAACTTCTCAATAGAGGGTGCGCTCAGTCTAGCAAGACCCAAAAAGTCGGTTCCTATTCCCATAACATTGTAGGCCCAACGCAATAATATCGAGATCATTTTGTTTAAAACTTTGTAAAATATGTATAGTAAAACTGAATGAAATAATACGCATTGTCTGAGGGGAAAATGACAGAATTAAAAGAGTATGAATTATGAATACTTCAAGACATTTTGTATTTCCAAAAAATTGATTATAAAAATGATGTCTGAAAAAACTTTTTCTCTTGTTTTTTCAGCAATGGTACTTGCTACAGTAACTTCTTTATTTTTGCCATCGGTGAAGAACACCATATATTTCCATCAAGGAAAGGCTGAAGAAAACTTGTCGATAGGTAAAAAAACCAAGGAAGCATTCAAACTGATGAAAAGTTTCTTCAAGGAATCGTATTCAAACGGTTTGGTTATCAAATGGTGTATTGTAAATGCAGTTTCTGCTTGTGGATTCGGTTTGGTGGAAACATTCATTCAGAAATTATGGAGTGAAATAAACGAAAAAGAACATGTTACTCTTGCTAATGGAATTGTTATCTCTATATACACAATAATTGGTGCGGTTGGTTCATATTTTGCGGGATATTTCAAAATTGATTGGTCAAAGAGTAGTATCCTCCTGATTTTTGCATATTTTACAATTTCTGGGGGACTAATTATTTTATCTTCGCAAACAAATTTGGTGTATGTTAGTTATGCCGTATATTCTATATTTGGTGGACTTTATCACTTCATGACCGCCGTTGCTTATTCCGAAATAAGTCAGAGAATACCGCCAGATAGTTACGGACTGATTTTGGGCGTTAATACTTTTATTGGTTTGGTACTACAATCTTTAATTGTATCCATCGTGATTAAAACATTCCATGCTGATATAAGGCTTCAACATTTCATATTTGGCTCATGGCACATTTTTATCGTGGTAATATTTATTCTACATGAAATATTTTCTAGATTCGTAAGGAAAACAAAGGAAACAGTGGAAGAATTATAAAAGATTCATTGATTCAATTCAAGGCTGTAAAAATTAATAATGAAAAGTTAAAATCAGCTGATAAGAAAAATAGATGTTTGTAATTTGTTGATTATTCTTAAATTTGTACTATTATTCTAAAAAATAAAATTTAATCAATCAAATTTGTTTTTGTACCAGTCTGTTTCAGAATTAATAGTATAGTTTGAATCCATTTACCATTTTAAACTCATAATATGTGAGTCTTTTTCTTCATCCTCTTAATTTAAGGCCACAGGCCTGTAAGTTCTAATTCAGCTTTCTTGTGAGATCGATGTCCAAGAGTCTTTCCCGTGCAATTTTCGCTATTCTGCTCAGATCCATTCTCTTTACGTGGTCATTCCATTCTAGTCGCCGCTTTCAACCCCATCTAACCACGTCTTCGAGTTTGCATTCTTCCTTATGTCGCTGCTTCGTTTCATATCACTCAGAGAGTAGCATACAATAATTCCGAGTTTTTTCATTTCGGTTGTTCGCAAGATGTTTTTTGTCTTTTGGTTATCTGCCCGGGTTTCTATGGCGTATGTTAGTACAGGTCTTATCGATCATGGTTTTAGCTCGAGTATTCATGTACTTGTTGTCCCATATTATCTCTCTCAGGGCACCTGCTATTCAGTCGGCTTTATGTGTTTTACTTCTTTGATCATATTCTGACTGTGAGTGAGGTGCACTCCCAGGTATTGAAACTCCATAACTTGTTCTACAGGATTGTCTTCAACTACAAGTTTGCATCTTGTGGGTTCTTTAGCGATAACGAGTGTTTTAGTTTTGGTGATAGATATTTGCATGTTATATTTTACAACCTTCTGATAGAATGCATGCAAGAGTCTTTGCAGGTCGTCCTCGTTTTCAGATATGATCAATGCGTCGTCTGTATAGCATATCTTTATTTCGCCAGTAGTGAGCATGTAGCTTCTGCCCGCTGCTTGACTTGGGTGATAATCTCGTTCATGATGATGTTGAACCATTGAGGGCTTAGAAAGTCTCCTTGAAAGATTTCCGGTGATTTTGGAATTTCTTCTGTCAGCACCTGGTTCAATAGTAGGTGGGAGCTTGTTTTGAGATTGAGCTGTTTTACGATGTCTACAATAGTTCCAGGTACTCGTTCCTTTTTCAAAATGTTAACTGCATCTTTTAATTCTACTCTCTCGAAGGCTTTGGTGAGATCGACGAAACACATGAATGTTGGCTTGTCATACTCTATAGCTTTTTCGACGATCTGTCTGACCATAAAGATGGCGTCGATGGTCGATCTGTTTTTCCTGAATCCCTGTTGTTCTTCCGATATGGTCACGTGTTCAATTAGCATTGTTTCCAGGATCTTTGTGAACAATTTCGTAGTTGAACTCAGCAGTGTTATGCCTCGGTAATTTTCTGGAGATTTCTTATTGCCCTTCTTGAACACTCATCTATAACTATGCTCTTCACTGTATCAAGTATGAAACATTCACTTTTTTGAAATTCCAAAGAAGTTATCAGCGAATTATAAGATTGCCTTATCAGGAGTATTACATTTTCTTACTTCATATTTCATAATTGTCTGTATTAATTAAAAAAATATATTTGAGGCAGTATTTTATTTCCACAAAAATGTTTGTACTACTACAACAATTGTTTCATCACGATTTGGCTTTTTCAGGTATTACTTTGTACTGTCTGATGGTATTCAGTGTAACCGAGTTTAAATACATTGTTAGGTACGTGTGTAATTAATGGAAGCACAAGTCATAAAAACTCTAGGTGTTTATTGGAGTTTGCCGCTAAAAATGCCATTAAGGATAGATATTCAGTAATGGAGAATGATCGACATCAGTTTGTTCGTTCAAAAGGATTTTACGGGCATTATACCTGTTGATTTCAAGAAATTCTAAAGGTGTTAATCTAGAACTTTTGCTTTCAACGTGGATAATTTCATAATTATTGTTGAAATTATGCCTGAATTCCTTAAGATGATTAGCATATGTCGAATGTACAGAATTGTATATATAACCCCTTTGGTGTTCTTGGACACGTTTCTTGAATGATCTACCAGTCTGGCCAATGTATACTAAAGGGCAATCTTTGCAAGTTAACTTGTAGACTCCGGATTTATTTTCTTTATTTGTACGATCTTTATTGTTTTTTATGTAGGTATTAAGATTATTAATTGTCTTAAAAGCCGCTTTATAATTGAAACAACTTTTGAAATATTTAGCAATATTTTCAGATAATCCATTGACATAAGACAACGAAAAATATTTCTGTGTATTGTCCTCTTTTATGATTGGGTACACGAGATTTAATGCCATTTTCTTTTGTTTATTGGATACCATTTTGACTATAAGAAAGGGATTGTAACCGTTGTTTGACGCTATTTGTTTAATAATATTTAATTCTTTCATAAAGTTTTCTGAATTTAAAGGGACATTCAATAATCTATGAACAAAACTATTATATGCTGACATCTTTTGGTTAGTGGGGTGGTTTGAAGTTTTATGTATTGTGATGTCTGTATGTGTTGGTTTGTGAAAAATACTTAAATCATGTAAATTATGATTTTAGTATTATACCTGTTGATTTTAAGAAATTCTAAAAGTGTTAATCTAGAACTTTTGCTTTCAACGTGGATAATTTCATAATTATTGTTGAAATTATGCCTGAATTCCTTAAGATGATAAGGATATGTCGAATGTACAGAATCGGATATATAACCCCTTTGGTGTTCTTGGACACGTTTCTTGAATGATCTACCAGTCTGGCCAATGTATACTAAAGGGCTATCTTTGCAAGTCAACTTGCAGACTCCAGATTTATTTTCTTTATTTGTTCTATCTTTATTGTATTTTATGTAGGTACTTAGATTTTTAATGGTATTAATTCTTAGAAAAGAATCAAAGTATCAATTTTCTTGACCTCACCAATAACCAGACTAGATAATTCACATGATTTTAGTATTTTTCACAAACATCACAATACATAAAACTTCAAGTCACCCCACCAACCAAAAGGTGTAGGCATATAATAGTTTTATTCATAGATTATTGAATGTTCCTAAGAATTCAGATAACTTTTTGAAAGAATTAAATATTATTAAACAAATAGCGTCAAACAACGGTTACTTTCCTATAGACAAAATGGTATCCAATAAACAGAAGAAAATGGCATTAAATCTCGTGTACCCAATCATAAAAGAGGACAATACACAGAAATATTTTTCGTTATCTTATGTCAATGGATTATCTGAAAATATTGCTAAATATTTCAAAAGCAGTTTCAATTATAACGCGGCTTTTAAGACAATTAATAACCTTAGTACCTACAAAAAAAACAATAAAGATCGTACAAATAAAGAAAATAAATCCGGAGTCTACAAGTTGACTTGCAAAGATTGCCCTTTAGTATACATTGGCCAGACTGGTAGATCATTCAAGAAACGTGTCCAAGAACACCAAAGGGGTTATATATCCAATTCTGTACATTCGACATATGCTAATCATCTTAAGGAATTCAGGCATAATTTCAACAATAATTATGAAATTATCCACGTTGAAAGCAAAAGTTCTAGATTAACACTTTTAGAATTTCTTGAAATCAACAGGTATAATGCCCGTAAAATCCTTTTGAACGAACAAACTGATGTCGATCATTCTCCATTACTGAATATCTATCCTTAATGGCATTTTTAGCGGCAAACTCCAATAAACACCTAGAGTTTTTATGACTTGTGCTTCCATTATTTGGTCACGTACCTAACAATGTATTTAAACTCGGTTACACTGAATACCATCAGACAGTACAATGTAATACCTGAAGAAGCCACATCGTAGTGAAACAATTGTTGTAGTAGTATAAACATTTTTGTGGAAATAAAATACTGTCTCATATATATATTTTTTTAATTAAAATGAGTTTCCACCTAGTAAAGACCGAATCAATCAAATATGTCTGTATTAAGTTTTTGTATGGAAGTACGATACATGTCACTCATGTTGAATATTTGAAATAAAACTCTTTCACATGACTGTTCTGATCGATAACTGTTTTTACTGTTGATTTACTTCACAACTATTTATTTATTCACTTACAAACTCTAAATATAGCTACCCATATCCAATTGGAATGTAAAAAGAGAAGTTCGCTTCATTATGAAGTTAATTAACTGAAAATATATAGTCGAAATGATTCGAGTATAAAAGTAATATAACAATATGTAAATCTAACCTAAATTTAAACAACACATTACACCACGTAGTTTGAGACAAACTCAATCTAATACCAAACACGACATTGTACCAATTGTCATTTGAGACAAAACTGTTGAGTACCGACTACCAATGTAGCTAGCTCTACGCAGCTACTTCATCAACCGCGCCATATTGGATAAGAAGCAGTTTATGATTGTGTCATAGACGTATTAAAAGGGATTATGGATAATAAGTCTATGGATTGTACCATCACTACTGATGCTAAACGTTCAGGACCAAAAAAAGTCGTTACTCTAGAAATCGTTCATAAAATGTATGGAATGACATTGGACGATCGGAGAATGAAACTGTGTAATGGTTTAGGCTGAAGTCCTTAGTTAGTACATTATTTTTTACATAAATATTTGGCTACAAAGAAGATATCCGTTGTAATTGGTCACAATTGACCATAAGCGCAACCCCGTTACCTTCATCACTGTATGAAACTATCGGGGACTTATCGGGAAGAACGTGCACGAAATATGCCAAGGTAAGTATGTCCGACAATAAAGTCATGGTCCAGTTTTTTTGTGTTTTTTTGCGGAGTCATTCGCATAAATTACCTCTGTAGGGTAAAACGATCACCAGTGGATACTATTTATTCCGAGCTGATGAACAGATTCAACATTAATTTGAAGCCAAAAAACCACCGTAAGAAAAAGGTGACTCCTCTACGAAGACAATGCACAGGTGCATTGAACTGTTACCTATCAAGCATATTTTTCTCGCGACTATTCTCTTGAAGGAATGGTTCAGCGGTAGAAGCTTGGGTCGAATGACAAATTCATAACTCTGAAACAAACGTCTATTTTGAAGACTTTGGGAGAGCCTATTAGTTGAAAAAGTTAAAAAAATAGAAAATAGGTAGACAAAATGAATTGAGCAAAAAGGAAATTTTGTAGAAAAATTACAGGCCTTCTTGTCGAAAAAATATATTTCATTCCAAAAATAACTGACTCGCCAAACTGCATCTGAAATTTCTCACTATTTTAAAATCCATAAGACCAACAAGTTTTTTTTAACTACGTGACAGTAGCTTATCTAGTTATCATTAAAGATTCTATTGACTATTTCAGTATCGATATTTAAAGTGTTGGGAAGGTCGTCCCAGCAAGTTGATAATTGCTATCGTAAGAATTATTACTGGTTTTCACGACAATGACATCAGCAGCATTCGACACAATGAGTTTTAGTCGTCTTCAATTACGAAGAAAGAAGAAAGTAATGACCTTTATTTACTTAGAAGTCTTATCAGTCTCTGCACGTAACATAGGAAATATCGAAACGATATAAATTCCCAACATGAGTCGACTTGGTAAGAGAAAGTTGCTGTTTTGGCGCATTGATATATTCTGACTAATAATGTGGAGTATTCATATCGACAGGTAGGGATATTTGACAAACTTTCAGCTTTATAATTAAGATGATTAAAGCCCTGGTTGACTGATTTGGTTTTGTTCGGATCTTTTCGGCATTCTTCACTGTAAGTTCCTCTTTATTTCGTAGATTTCTATGTGCCATTGAAAAGGACAGCTAAATTCTGTTTTGGCGTTTCAAGTCTCAAAAATAATACAATTAGTTTCTTCTTGATACTAAGAATATAACTTTTGTTTCACATCTACAACATTTATTATCTTAGTTCATTAGTTCTGGTTAATGTTAACTTTTTATTAACTTTAATTAGTATGTGCATATCGAACTGTGACTTCTAGTATTTAATTACTTATATAATTTGTCAAGCTTTCCGAAAACTCTGAAGTTAATACATAATCCATAATCGAATAATAACTTTGTTTACTCGGTGAAAATTAAAAATCATGAACATTGATTTATTAATGAAACACATGTTTCTATTTCTACTTTATTTCAATGCTACTAAGGTACGCTACGTCCATCTTAAAGTTTTAAATTTATAATTTTTTTAGATCTCACAATTACTAGACTAAAAATTTGCAATATACCATAAACCATCACATATAATTTTTCCGAGGTTTGGCGATTTGTCCGCTCCTTGCCCAGAATTCCGCTCTGCTCTGCTGCAGCTTCCCGGCGTATCACATAGAGGACGCGACTGCTTTCCGATAATACTCAGTTCACCGTCCTCGCCGGCTTCAAGTGGAACAGAGTACAAGTTTTCGACAACCGATATTCCGACGTGGAACAAGGTCATAGGCGTCATTAGCAGACTTGCACGTCATTGCCAATCTGATGAGTTCAGGGGTTGCAAGCCGAGACGAAACGCTTACCTCCCGATACTAAGAGGTTAAAAGTTCCCTCATAAGACCGCACTTTAAAAGCTTCACTAGTATCCATTGGGAATCAATCCACCCGTTTCAACATCAGTTAGCTACTTTCCATAACATGGCACAGCTATTATCCAAAACTCCACTATATAATTTCAACTTTAGAAAAGCAAAAATATAATTAAACGAATATCATGTTACAATGGATACCAAACATCGCTGATGGAAAAAATGATAAAACAACGTGAAATAGAATGCCTGACAAAAACACTACTTTCAAAATAAAATATTTAAGTCGCCTCAAAAACGAACAACAAAGTAGATTCATCAAAAATAATGCAATAAAAATAAATTTCAATGCTCAGGTAAACTATCAATTGCTTAGATTGTTTGCTTAATATCATAGAGACAGGTAGAAATTTTGGAATCTTTATCTGAACACAAAAGAAGATTATGATGCTATAATGATGACGAAACACATAAAATAATCATTCGAACAATTTCATCAAGTCTCCAAATTGTTTCGATGAAGGAAACGTAATAATGTAGAGAGAATGCGATTTCTGAAATGAAGCGAAAGATGAGACATTATATAACTGGTATGTCATGGTTTGGTGTTTAGCTGTCAATGTCACAAATAAACAATGACTGCCATGCATGACTAATGTCATTTTAAAAATGGGCGTTCCCATTGAAAGACCCATTATATAAACGAAACTTACATATAACTTTTATTTTAAAACACGTGACCTTACATGAGCCAGCCAGACGAGGAACGTAAGACTTAAGACGATAGCCAGAGTAGACAATTACATACAATTTACAGTGTTGCGACCACATTCTTCGCTCCTTGTCCAGAATCCTACCTTGATCTGTTGCAGCTTGACCGGTCTATCATATAGAGGACACGACGAGTCTTACAAATTCTGACTGACCGTCCCCTCTGTGTTTAAGTAGGGCAAGGCACACAGCGTTCAACGACCGTTCCAAAGTAGAACACATGGTCACTGGCGCCACAGACAGAAATCGCAGCACGCTTGCCTGAAGAGTTCAGGTGCGCAGCCTCAGAGCGAAACTCCGCCTCCCAAATTAAGAGTTAGAAGCTCCCTCATAACACCCGGATTTCCTAGAGAGCTTCAATAGTATTCTAGAGAGCAATGGAGCCTTCCTGGCTCAACACAATTTTCTGCCATTAACCAGCTAGAAGGAGAATGCGTATTAATGTCAATATCGGCGTTAACAAATGTTAACAACTAGACATAAAAATAAAAATGCGGAAAACTGTTTTTTGTGTTCTTTTACTATTCTTTTGTCATTTCCGATCGACTTTCGGCAAATGTATCCAAGATACAGTGATTCCAATTCTATTTGTTTATATTTATGTGCAGATAAATAAAGATTTAAAAACAGTATTCAGTGAGCCATTAATCCAGTTGATTCATTTTCAGAGTCACTTATTGAAAATTGAGAGTGAAATATTAGACATCTCCTAATTAATCATGGCCTTCAAGTTCTGAATAAATTATAAGAAATGCAGTCGTAAGAGCTTCTTGCATCATTGCATCGATTGTTTTGATATTCATCAAAGACACATTCCCTGTAGGTAATGGACAAATCGATCTAGCAGTTCCTAACGTCGGGGTCACACTGAAAACGTAATAAGTAATTGTAAATGCTTTTCACATTCAAGAGACCTATTTTCCATATTCGCCAGCAACTATTATTATATTATTTTTAATCATTATAAATTATTGGATCCTTGACAATGACTTTAGTATTACATAGGTAAATGAATCATAAGTTACAAATAAGAAGAGATGAATCGATTTCCTAAACTTATTCACGATTTCAGTTGCAATTAAAGGAATCGCTTCTTCGTTTCTGTGCATTAATAATAAAGATCCGAATATCTATATTTTGCTGAAGATTTCGTAGATAAACGCGAGTTTTAAGTAAAGGTACAAATCTTTTTTCAGGTTATCATCTTATTTAATGAATTTTATTGAAACAAATTTCGGTTATGTCATTTCAGTGGAAGTAGTATATATGAGATGTAGAAGTATTAAACAGGAATTTTTTTTTAAATTACATGTTGTTTGAAAATAATAAAAATAGTTGAATCTTTGTGAAAAAATCTAGGGTGTGATTCCTTGTCAAAAAATAGGGCGGGTCTTTCATATAAACCTTATTTTTTTGAGCCCCCCTTGCTTAGTAGCAGCCCCTTCAAGATGGCGCCCGAAAAACAATTTTCAATATTTTATAAAAACCATAAGACTGACAACAATTGTAGCTGAATCAAATTAATCGAAACTGGACAGTTGTCATAACAAAATGACATCCGCTTACTAGATAAATTCTAGTTCGGAAATAATTCCAGCCTCTACGACTCACGCTATCATGATGATAAATAATTTTTTTTTAAACCTTGAATTTTAGCAAAAAATTACAAGAGACCTTATTTGTTTTTTGGATGGATCATACTATCCAAAATTTATTTTTTTATTGTGAAATAGGAATATGGAAAAAAGTTTCTTGCGAAAGAAGATAGCTTTTTCTACTCCTTGTACGTGTAGAGGAACACCACTAAAAATTTTTTTGAACGCTTTCTGGCCGGAAAAAATGTCTGCTTGATTTTTATTCTTTAGGGGGCTGTAACTAAGCAGGGGGCTCAAAATAAATAAAGTTTATTTGAAAGACCCACCCTTTTTCTCTACAAGGAATCACCTCCCAAAGTTTTTCGCAACTATTCATATACATCCTGTATATAAGATGTTTATGAATTCCCCACCAAAAAAAACAGTTCTTCTTCTGAAGCGAACGAGTTATCGAGCCATTTTCATACGAATTTAAGCGTTGTCCGAGTGATGCGAATATATAACAGATGAAGCTAAGTCTGGAAAATAACCTGCATGTTTTGCATTTTTCCATATTCCGCTCTTTTTTCACGTAATGCTCGATCTAAATCGATCATCTACTGTTGATAGCGATCAGTGTTAACGGTTTTACCAGGTTTTCTTCTTCTTCTTTTTTAGGATATTGGCAGTTATGTCCCTGTTTGTAATAGCTGTTCGAAGCAGTTCTGCTGAGCTATTCCCAAACCAGATTCTCAATCACGTTTCGCAACCATGAGCTTATTCTTCCGGTGTTCTATCTCACCCATTACTTTCCCTTGTATTATCGTCTGCAGTAGGGAGTATCCATCTTTATTTCTCACTACATGTACCAAGTATTGTAGTTTTCTTCTTTTGGTGGTGTGTATGATTTCTGGGTATTTTCTCATAGGCATTCTCCCATAAAGCTACATTAAGAATGCTTCCAGTTTTTTCGTGGATGTCCAGGATTCTACGCCATATAATAATACTGGAAAGACAAAGCATTTTAAGTGCTTTATTTTCGTCTCAATGGATATGTTGTGGCTTTTAAAGATGGCATTCATTTTGTTGGATACCGCCCCCGCTTTTTATTTTTTTTTGCACTGTCCCATTGTTAATTTATTACAGTACCAACGCTTAACCCTCACCACAAGAGGTACACTTTATATGGAGCTATTCCAGAGGAGCTATTCCAGAGGCGCCTCGAAGAAAGTGTTGGGTTCAGTAGAATCAAGTAAGCAAAAATTTTTTTTCCAAACTGGGTTTCTTCACGAAAAAAATATCTGAGAAAATTGCTGAATAACTAGAAAGTGTTACTTTCCAAGCTAGCATAGTACTGTTTTTCGGCCCAGGCAGTTGAAATTAGAGGAAGTATTAATTTTGAATTCTCAGTAAGGCGAGAAGTGATATTTTCTTTCAAGCTGGGGCAGTTGGCTTAAAATATTAGGCAACAATTCACAGAAGGATAGATGATAAAATAAAGAACTGTTGTAACGGGAGTTATAACATCAATACAGGGTGAAGATTTTCTCGATTTTTTTGAAATGCCTATCAATTTAAAAAGAAACTCAACTTAATTTTTTTCAATAATTATTTTATAACTATTATGACTCGGCCTGAAGTCTGCTTTTAGGACACCTCTATGTGAATAATAACTTGTTAAACCAAATCACCTGTTTCAAGTTTCTCTAATACAGCCTTAATCAGAATACAGCCATAATCATAATACGTTCATATTTATTATTTTCACTCACACCTCAAAGTAATTTAGGAGAAATCCGGAATTCCTCCCATGTCTCTATTGTTAGCATAGACATACTGGGAGAGCGAGTTGGTTTGACCTAGAATTTTCTTATTTGTGAATATCTACGAAGCATATTCAAATACTCATTAAATAAATTGAATTCTGACTACGTTGTACTACGTTTAAATTTTCATCACTTGGCCGATAATATACTATCTTAATATAATATCAAATTATAAGTAATTCTCTATTAATTATTAATTGTAACATCTTATTAATTTATTAATTGTATCATCTACCCCCCCACCATAACACGAGGTGCTATTATTAAGATATTCTAATAATGAATAGTAGCATTTGCTCAATAGTAATTTTCTTAAAACATTCTTGAATTTAACTGAATTCAAACATTTCTTCAACTTTGGCAAGTGACTGAACAGAAAAATGCCCTGATAAGAAGATGATCGCTCATATTTAGACGTTCTATGACCTGGCACAACCAAAACAACGCTATTTCGTTTGGAAAATTGATGCAAACTAGGTAATATAGTCCTTCTGTTCTGATTTTTCTAAATACAAAGCAAACATTCAAGTATCTATGTATATACATACAAGATACAGTCATCAATTCATTATCAATAAAGAGATGCTGACAAGAGGATCATAGACAAAGATCAACCTAATTACCCTTTTTCGAAATATGAAAACTCTCTATATATCCCATGGACTGCCTCCCCATATCATAATAATAAAGGCTAAAAGGGCTAACTTGAACAATAATAAATTTCCAATAGTGATCTTAAAGGAAACAATTTTTTTAATTTTATTGATAGCAAAATAAGAGGAACTTTATTTTTTGCTAACTATATTTATATGTTGGGTCTATCGTAAACGACTGTCTATATGAAATCCCAAGAACTCTCAGATTTTAACGAGATATCTCCTTGAGACACCACAAACCTATTCCCAATTCTAATTCCCAAAGATTTACCTTTGTTCAACAACTTATACAGAGTGTCTTCTTTTAAAAGGCCAAACTTCAAGGGGAGATCGAACAAGTTATTTGGAACAAAAAATGACAATAATACATGGCCGAAATGTGGATGGTTATTCTTCAATTCAACATTTCTTAATTTCAAGAAATATTTTTCCATAGAAGAACTTCAGTTATTCTTGTAGCCTCGTCAAATTTGACCACATATCTAGAAACCACATTAAATTTGCCAAAATTCTCATTGCGGGCGTGGTAAGGATATGAATATCACGATTCTGAAAAGAACAAAATCAGTCATATTTCTCCAATGGTTTTATCGATGAAAAATTATTAATTATGGACATGTGTTCTTTTCAGAAAAAAATGCCTCATTTAGGGCACTTTCGAATGACATATCAACTTTTGTGCTAGCTGCTTGTCTTCTGCCATAATATCATGGCTAAGATGATAACAACTAAAAGTTGAAATATTCCAAACCTCAATTTGTTCTATCTTGAAGCTCCTTGTGATTGAATATTAAAGTAATTCTCATGGAAATCATGAATTTATCTGTCGAATCAAAATAATTCAAACGAATAAACTAAATTTTAATAATACAAATTTTATGAAAAAATGTGAAGAAAACATACTACTACTACTTATAACAATTGTTTGAATCACGCCTTGATCAATACATTTCGCACTGAATCTACAACAGTGCAAAGTTCACAATGGTTGTGACGCATTTCTGCACAACACAATTTTATTTTTTCGATCAGATCCTCTCGAGCCAGAACGCGAATTTGATATATCTTTTTTTTCAAGGTTTCAAGATATAAAAATCCAAATGGCCTTGATTCCTTGGTGGCCATCTTACCGGACCGCACCTACCAATTCACCTACCCAAAATATTAATTCATCATTAAGTCCCGTACATTATGGCTATTATGAGATGGGCAGCCATCCATTTGAAATCAGACATTTTATCTGTTAGCCAGGGGCATTTCATCCAATATATCTCTTAAGCTCTTTAGCGTTGAGCCGATCGGTAAGTATTACTGGTCCGAAAAGTTGACTCTTAACTCTATTGGAAATGAGAAACAATAGACGCATGGAGGTCTTCTCTTTTCCATATATGACCATTTCCCAAATTTATCATACCCGATTTCGAGAAAGTGGCATCGCCCCCTTACTCTCCTAACTTATACAGGTAGCACCTACAAAGTGTTAGTTTCTTCTCAGCATCTACAGGTAACAGATCCTGCTCCTTTTTCAAATGAAATGGATGTAACTCTTGAAGTATAGCAGGTACATGCTGACCATTTCGACCATCTTCTCTGATTAGGAAACCACCAAATGAGTCTCTTTCACCTAATCGCCTGAACACTTGTACAAATGTATTTCTATTTGGTTGTCGTCTGTTGGAAAAACGCAAACCGTACTCTCGAACCGCTGCGCGAGCATTTCCATTCGCGAATCCATAAATGAATAATATATCACGATATTCGATGTTTGAAAAAACAGGCATAATTTATTCGATTTTATCTAGGATACTTATTATAAATGGAGTTAATTCGTTAGATTCAAGAAAACGTACTAATACCCAAAACTGTTAAGCGACAGAACTTTGATATTCAATCACAAGGAACTTCAAGATAGAGCAAATTTAGGTTTGGAATATTTCAACTTTGCTTTGTTATCTTCTTAGCCATGATATTATGACAGAGGGCAAGCAGCCAGCACAAATATGTCATTCGAAAGAACACTAAATGAGGTATTTTTTGCTGAAAAGAAAACATGTCCATAATTAATAATTTTTCAGCGATAAAACCATTAAAAAATAGGACGGATTTTGTTCACTTGGGAATCATGATATTCATCTTCTTACCACGCCCGCAATTAGAATTTTTTGGCACCCAGAACGTCTTATCTTGTAGCAAATTTAATACCGTTTCCAGATATGTAGTCACATTTGATGAGGATATAAGGATAACTAAATTATAATTGATTTTATGGAAAAATTTGAAATATTTCGATCATGTGTTATATAGCATTTTTGCTGCAAATAACTTGTATGATCTCCATAAGCAGTTTGGCCCTTTTAGGAAAAGATATAAGCGTATACAGGGTGTTTCAAGTTCGATGGCCTAGTAGGAGTTTCTGGAGAACTGGGCTTATTTGAAATCTGAAAATTGGTATTATGAAATTGTTCGATATTCTCTATTCAGTTGAAATATTTTTGAAACTGTATCACTACCGGTTATACAGGAAATGAAAATAAATTTTCTCAAAAAATATTTTTTTATTTCTTCTTCTTAAATAGCATTAAGTATTCAATTCTGAATAACCTTCTGTTTGAATTGTTTCGTTTGGCTTGATAGTTCCTAAAATATTAAGAGAATACTGAGAAAAAGTAGAAATATGCGTAGTCACTATTTTGTTTATCTTCGAATTCTCAATATCCCGAACGCAAATTGTTTTTAGATTTTGAAAAAAGAAGAATGTGGGAATGCTGTATGGCTTTTAAATTTTTGATATTTCATCACACAGTGTTCCAAATATTGTGTCGAAAATTGCGGGCAAAATTCGACCATAACTTTCGTTTATCAAATTAAAAACCTAATTTTCATGATTGCATTGGATTCTACAATGAAAAATTATGATAGTGTTCAAACATGATTATTCCTCTGAATTCAATAATTAGAGAGTTATTTGAGATGTCGTTGATTTTTGTTATACGTAGAGACAATTTTTTTCAACCTGTTATCAAACTGAACAACAGAATAATATTCTGTGATCATATCTCATTTCATGAAATGAGTTCTCTTCTTCTTGATTTATTTCAAAATCACGGAGAATGCAACAGAAATATTACTAGAACTCGTGGGGCTTTCAATGAGAAATATCCCAATTTGCCACCAATGACAAAGAAGTCACGTTTCAAATTTTTGAGTTGGTCGGCAATACAAAAGAAAGTGTAGTTGATGAAGAGGACAATGAAATAAGTGTATTGACCTATTTTGAAGCGAATGAGGATTCATCTATTTTTGAGATTCATTCATTCATTTATTTCGCTATCAAAAACAAGTTACATAGCATGTCATAGGTATATATCAAATTTCAGTATGTAAAACATTAAATCAATAAAATAGGGACATAACAAAATTAAAATCCATAATTCAAGAACTCCTCGACAGAATAAAAACAATTTTCCAACATTATTTTTTTAAGATTTTTAATGAACACAGTCCTGGACGATGTCTTCATAGCGGCAGGTACCTTATTATATAATTTGACAGCCGTAAAACTGCCGTTTGTTTGAGTCCTTTTAAGCCGATGATACTCCAAGGTATGTTATTTTTATTCCTGGTATTATAATTGTGTAGGTTAGCATGTGTTGTGAACTTCTGATTATTATCATACATATATTTTAAGCAGGTAAGTACATAGACAGACGGAATGGTGAGTATTTGTTGTGTTTTGAACAGATTCCTACAGCTCACTATTCTTGGTACACCACATAATGCTCTAATAGCCTCTTTTTGTTTCAGAAATACTTTTCGTAGACTGGCTTCATTACCCCATATTAAAATTCCATAAATGGCAGCAGAATGGAAGTTAGAAAAGTAGGCCAACTTGCCGACCCCCACGGATGCAATCAATCTCATTCTTCTTATCGTGTATATTCCAGTGGATAACTTTTTTGTTAACTCTGTGATGTAATTTTGCCAGTTAAGATCTCTGTCAAATGTTATTCCAAGAATATTCAAATTGTTTTCGTTCGCAGTTTGTGCAAATATCTGCGATTGAGTCTTATCCACATTTAGCCTCAAACCATTGCAACTGAACCACTCCTCTGCAGATTTCATAATACTCAGTGAAGATATTTTCAAATTCTTCATAGAATATGCAACACTAAGGAAGCTGGTATCGTCTGCGTATAACACGGTGGTGTCCGATGGAATATTCATTGGTAAGTCGTTAATATATATCAAAAACAAAAGAGGCCCCAAAATCGATCCCTGGGGCACTCCAGTGTTTACGTCTTGTTTGTTAGATAATTCATTTTTCCAAAACACAACCTGCTTTCTTTGCGAAAGATATGATCTAAACATTGACAAAGCTGTTCCTCTGACACCATAATGCTCCAGTTTTTCCACAAGAATTTCCCCAATTACACAGTCGAAAGCCTTCGTCAAGTCGCAAGCAATCAACTCACAAAAAAATTCTCTGTCAATTGCTTCCGTTATTGCCTCCAACAGATGAATTAGTGCAGTTGTGGTTGACCTATCTGATGTGAACCCATGTTGATCAACACTGAGAGCTTTTCGTTTTTCCAGGAACACCATCAACCTTCTTTTCAGTAGCTCTTCTAAGATTTTAGAAATAGCGGGTAATATGGATATAGGTCTGTAGTTACAGCAGATATTATGATCTCCGGATTTATATATTGGTATTACCTTAGCAATTTTCAACTTTTGAGGAAACACTCCCTGCGAGAGGCACGCGTTAAAGATTTTGCAAAGTATACCTGAAACTATTAGAAATACTCTCCTTAAGAGATTGGTATTCATGCCATATATGTCATTGGTGTATTTGTCTTTTATAGAGTGAACTATATTGTTTAGTTCTCCTTCGTCCGTTGGTACAATGAACATAGACCTAGGATGCTCTGACACGCTCACGACTTGATGTACAGCACATGAAATAATTCGGAAAAATAATACAAAATAAATGGTTTTAGGTGCAAATTAGCTAATATAATCATATTCAGATTGCTTATGAATGAATGATAATTACAGATGTTTGGGCAAAATGATAACACACTGTTCCCTAGAAAAAGCGCGCAACAATTTATAAAAATTGAAAAATGAAAAGACTACATAAATGAAAAAATATATTTCCTATGAAAAATTCGATGAACTGAAGCACTGCTCAAATTTGTTTCATGAGCTGCACATCTAATTGAAGTGCATTCGCTTCAAAATAGGTCAATACACTAATTTCATTGTCCTCATCATCAACTACACTTTTCTTGTATTGCATAGGAGCTCTTACACTACCAAGACTCAAAAAAATTGAAACGTATCTTCTTAATATCTTCTATGTCATTGGGGGTAAATGGGGATATTCCTCATTAAAAGCACGACAAGTTCTAGTAACATTTCTCTTCCATTCTATGTAAATTCGAAATAAATCAAACAGAAGAGGATTCATTTCATGAAATGGAATTGTTATAAGACTTGTCAGTTATTAGATAATTTATTTTCTGTGATCACAGAATATTATTCTGTTGTTTAGTTTGATAACAGAGTGAAGGAAATTGTCTCTACGTACAAAAATCAACAAAATCTCAAATAACTCTCTAATTATTGAATTTAGAGGCATAATCATGTTTGAACACTATCATTGTAGAATCCAATGCAATCATAAAAAATAGGGTTCTGATTTGAAAAACGAAAGTTATGGCCGAATTTTGACCGAAATTTTCGACACAATATTTGGAAAACCCTGATGAAATATCAAAAATTCAAAAGCCACACAGCATTCCCACATTCTTCTACTTTCAAAACCTGAAAACAGTTTGAGTTCAGGATATTGAGAATTCGAATGATAAACATAATAATGACAACCCATATTTTTCCTTTTTCTCAGTATTCTCTAAATATTTTAAGAACTATCAATACAAACGGAAAAATTCAAACAGAAAGTTATTCAGAATTGAGTACTTGATGATATTTGAGAAGAATAAATAAAAAAATATACTTTTCAAAAAATTTATTTTCATTTCCTGTATAACCGGAATGATACGGTTTCAAAAATATTTTAACTGAATAGAAAATATGGAACAATTTCATAATTCCAATTTTCAGATTTCAAATAAGCCCATTTCTCCAGAAACTCCTACTAGGCCGTCGAACTTGAAACACCCTGTATAATCTTCAATTATATCGTAGAAGTTTCAAGACATTCTGAATTATATGGCTGTTACAGTACAAAATTATTGTATTTCCGAAAAATGTTTAGTTTCATATCACTCAGGGCGAATATGTGTTAAAAATATTTATGTTGATAAATTCATGCTATAAGATAAGATTTAACAAATCAGGAACAAAATATAGGAAATAATTCAAACGGCTAAATATTGTCTATTTCATTTCTAAACGATCATGTATATACAGTTTGGAGAAGTAAATAATTAAGAATGCTGAAAACCAAAAAATATGTGTTTCATTTGATTAAATTTAATTATTCAAAATGTAAAAAAATTGACTATGCTGCTGTGATAGCGAAATAATTATTATATTTTTAATAAAAATGTAGAAATTAGGACAAAACCTTATTAAATGTATCATTCGAAGATTTTGAATGAAAAATATCTTTTCACCTACCTTCTGATATTTTTCCAATTATATTAATTGAGATTTGAAAAAAAAATAATTTTCCTGATGGGCATTCAAATTTCAAGTCTCTTATAGTTGTTTCTTTCGAAAGTTATCGTACTTATGAACGTCATGGTGGACGGCATAATTGTATATAATCAATATTTCTTATCTGTAGGTCCAATATGCAAGATTATTTGTTTTGTTATTTTGTCCCAATTTAAAAAAAAAACAGGCATTGTGACAAAATGATAAACGTACTGGATAAAGCGTGAAAATATATTTCATAATTTTTTTCCAATGAAACTTAGTCCATTCGAATGATTCTTTCCTTTCCTATTCAATATTTATATTATTTTCAGCAGAATTTTTTTTTTCACTCGTAGACCAAATTGTTGCGTACATACAAATATACCAACTGGTTACTTTTAAAATATTGGATTTCAATTAACTTTTTGGAGGAGAGAATATTTTTCTAATAAAAAATTTTAGAATTTCGGAATAATTATGTTTTCACTTCCTTCATTTGTCGACTTCTTAGTATAAAATAGAAATTTGTTAACCAAACACGTTCATTATTGCGCGCCAAGCCCTTATACAATTAACATGACATGAAGTCATGACTAACCAACTTTTACTTTTGTAATCATTCTCATATTTAAAATTCCTCGGGTTTTATTGATGAACTATTTCAATAATCACATAGTCATCATCAAAAATTCACGAACAAAAGTTGAATGAATATTTTCATTTCTATGGGCCATCACATTTATTAGAAAATTAATTTTTTCTACTATCGATATCCAAAATAGGCATTTGCGCTCGTATTTTACAACGAAAACATCATCTATATTTTCCGAGGAATGTCACATTGTCGCTTATAAGCGACTAAATAAAAAAAGCTTGCTCTCTATTATTAACTATAAATCAAATATGCACTTCTCAGAGTATCCAATGACAACGAGTAAATGACATCCTTCATTTGATTAAAAACTAAACTTTTAATTTTCATTAATCAAATTATATGAATTTTTGTAAATCTGTGAACTGCTGGATTGTAGATAAAATCTTGTGTGTAATTCGAGCCCAAATTCTTTGTCTATTTCAAGAGAGAGTACCTATTCACAATCATTCATAGCATTTTTCGAATATATTCTTGGCTGTCGGTTTATCTATAGAAGATATTCTCAGACGATTATATTGAACCTAAAGATGAAAAATTAAGAAAAGCTCTTGTTCATATCACCAACGATCCTTATGAATTTTGCATTAGCCGTCGTGACATTATTTGCATATATATTCTAAATTTGAACTTGATTGGATTTGATTTTTCGAAAATATTTGAAAGGTTAAATTTCAAATGAGAATAACTCAGGAACCATCAAGTCAATTCTGTTAATTTTTGAACATAACTGGTATACAGCGTGTCCAAAAAGCGTATCGGGTATTTGTTTTGGCGCTGCATTTGAAACTGAATGATGGAGGGGAGTGGGGGGATCGTGGTGTCCGCCATTTTGTGGAGTGTCAGTCACGATGGAGCAGTACCTGGGAACGCATCGCACTTTTTGTAGCGTATTATCGCAACGGTGATTCAATAGTGGATTCTCAACAATTTATCGTGCGGAATATCGTACACGCCATGCACCAAGTGACGACAGCATTAAAAAATGGATCCGGATGTTCGTGGTAAAATTCAACACTCTGGCCGCCCTCGTTCAGTCCGCGACGAAGAAACGATTCGAAAAGTGGAGGCGTCTCTTTATCAAAATCCGTCTTTATCCATCCGAAAGCGAGGCCAATCATTAAACATCAAAAATCGTCCTTCCATTTGATTCAAAAAAACAGATTTGCATTTAAAAGAATATAAAATTCAATGGGTTCAAGAACTGAGGGATACAGACTATGCTAACGATAGAATTTTGTCAACGAAATGTTACGGCAGTTCAACAATTTTGATAACATTCTCTTCAGTGATGAAGCAAACTTTCATCTGAATGGTCATATCAATAAAAACAATTGTCGGTACTGGGCAGAAAAAAATCCGAGACGAAAGCATGAACGATCTTACAAACCCCTGCAAGCCCAAAGGTCTGCTAGTGGCATAATCGGTCCTTCTTTTCATGAAGATTGACGAGGCCGACCACTCAATGTCAATAACGACCGTTATTGCGATATGCTACGAAACTTTTTGGGTCCAGAGTTACAGGAATTTCAAGGTTTCAACTCAAGAATGTGGTTTCAACAAGATGGGGCCACATCAAATCAAGCAATGGAAGCTAATAACGAATTATTCTCTAATAAGGTCATTTCGCGTAGGAGTAATATTGAGTGGCCTCCCAGAAGTCCCGACCTTCGTCCATGTGACTATTTTGCATGGGGATACCTCAAAAGTAAGGTCTATGAGAATAATCCGACGAACCTCATGCAATTAAAGCAAAACATCAGGTCAGAAATGGAAGGAATATCGAGAGTGTCAACGTTTGATCGCCAATATTCGTTCCCGGTTAGAAGAGTGCCAATAGCGTAACAGTCACCATTTAGATATTTTTGGACACCTTGTATTTTCAGTAAAATCTTTTCCTAAAATAGGCTAGACTAGGTACTTTTGTTCGAAAATTTTTAAGATATTTTTTTTCATTAAATTTGTAGAGGTTTTAGAACACTGATCCAATTATTGTCTAGTAAATAATTTGAAAACACCCTTCAAAGTAATTTTGAAATTATATCATTATTGAAATAAAATAATAAAATGAGGATTTTTACTTGATAGAAGGATTATAGCAAAATTAAAATATCAAAACAGATTTATTCTGTTAGCCTCCTACAAATTTCAATTTCAAAAAATTTCTATTCAAAAACTTTCAGAATTAAATTAATGTCTTATAAGCACTGCTTCAACTTAGTAGACATATAAAACTAACACTCATTATACATATAATATGAAATGGAATAAAAAACCCAACGAAATATAAATTATTAATTAAAATTACTAAATTAATACTTGAAGGAGACAAAATTTTGTTTCTAGTCTTATATTCATGAAAACCAAATCTTTTTCAAAAAAGCAAAACATAATTTTAAGAACATTTTCAAAAATAATTTATTTTAAATATTTAATATACATATCGGATGTTTTTTTAGAGTGATAGAACTTTAAATTGAAATAAAACACATTTAAAGTAAGATTGAAGCAAATTTTTTTTTATTTGAAAGATGATTTTATGACATTTAGATTTTGAAAATAATTTCCGGCATATGTCCACCACGACTAGTTCTGAGGAACCGCATTCGACCAGACCAATTCTGGACCACTTTTTCGAGTAATTCAGGCCTTATTTCATCAATAACACGAGTTATGTTGGCTTTCAAAGCGTCTTTTGTTTCTGGTTTATCAGTATAAACCAATGACTTGACATAACCCCAAAGAAAATAATCCAGTAGAGTTATGTCGCATGATCTTGGAGGCCAAATAATTGGACCATTTCTCGAAATAATTTTATAGCCAAATGTTTCTTTCAATAAATCAATTGTTGTATGGACCGATGATGCCTCCAGCGTGTAAAGTACACCATACAGTGCATTTTTCAGGATGCAATGGAACCTGCAGAACTTCTTGAGGATTGTTTTCACTCCATATACGGCAATTTTGTTTGTTTACATAGCCGTTCAACCAGAAATGAGCATCATCACTAAACACAATTTTACGATAAAAAAGTGGATCAACTTGAAGCTGTTCTAGGGCCCAAACAAACAACGCTTATTATGGTCAAGTGGTCAAGTCCTTGAACCAGTTGGATCTTGTATGGGTGTAGACCAAGATCTTTACGCAAAATTTTCCATGTGATGGATGCACAGAGTCCAACTTGTTGTGAACGTTGACGAATAGACAAATCTAGCTCATCATTAACACTATGATTGTCTTGCTGTTGTGGTTCCATCGAGTAGAGAAAATGTTCGACGAATAAGCTGCTCTGATGGACGATTATGTAAACCATAAATTTCACGAAGTGCTCTATAAGTTTGGCGAATAGAACACTGATTTTGAAAATAAAATTTCAACATTTTGTAAACGCTATTGCGGCGTGAGTCTTTCCATGATAATTTGTCAATGCTTACTGAACAGAAATGTCAAAACAACATGGCTTCCTTCTGTCAAATCACAGTTATCCCTATTGAAAGTTCTATCATTTAAAAAAAAACACTCGATATTTAAATATTTACACCAGTTACTTCAAAAATCTCTCAAAACATGTGATATATCATCAAAAAATAATTTGAAATTAAATAAGATCGTCATCAGTCCTACTTCACATTTAATTTCAAATTGTTTTTTGAGGATGTACTTACTACATTCTACTTATTCAAATATTTAAATACATTGATTTTTTTAAATAAATTAGGTTTGGAGAAGTTTTGCATTTTTTAAAAAGATTTGGTTTTCATAGATATAAGATTAGAAACAAAATTTTGTCTGCTTTGAGTATTTATTTAGTAATTTTTATTGATAATTTATATTTCGTTGGGTTTTTTTTATTCCATTTGATATTATATAATGAGTATTGATTTTATATGTCTACTAAACTGAAGCAGTGGCTTATAGGACATTAATTCAATTCTCAAAAGTTTTTGAATAAAAATTTTTTTAAATTAAAATTTGAAGGGGGCTAACAGAATAAATCTGTTTTGATATTTAAATTTTATTTCATTATTATCATTCAATATATAGTTTTTCAATCAAAATATGTTTCCTAGAAAGTTATATTTCAAATAGACATACATATACTTAACAGTGGTAAGTCTAGAAAACCGGTATTTTTAATTTTTGGTGGGTACATAAAACACAGCTTGCATTTTGTTCATTATTGAAATCAAAAATCAACTGAATACTAAAATAGCTGAAAACTAGGAAATGGACGAAGTAGGTGTTAGAATTCTTCTGCGCAGTAAATGCATAGTCATTATGAATATACGCATTATTTTTCTGTAGATTTCTTAAGGTGCATTCTTCAGACCAGGAATTATAAAGCGATACTTTAGTTTTTCGTTTCAATTTCTTTTTATTATTCCATGGCGGTGTTTTTCATGCCCCACCTCCATATAAATACAGGTATCATCCTCAAGCCTCTTCATTTCTAATTTGTGTAGTACATCGCAGTGCGACACACGCAAGAAACGTTTATTGTGAAAGAGAACTAGTGTAACCGGTGAGTTGACTTGATAAATAATGGATATTTGAATGATTATTCTTCGGTGCAGTTGAGAACCTCGTATTTTCATCCTTACTCTGGAATCGAACACAAAATATTTCATTTGTTTATTTTTTTATCTACCCAAGGACTCCTGCAGTTTTTCAAAAATTATGGAATATCTCCTCATTTTTTACATATAATAAAAACAATAATAATATATTATTGTTCTACTGAGTTTTCAATGTTTTCATCGTCTCTTTCGCAAATGATTATATAGAAATAAGTCATAATTTTATGCTATAAAATTCAAATCAAATTTTCTCGCAGTAAACAAACAATTTCAGAAGATAATTACTTATTTCTTTTCAATATATATCACCAAAACTTTTAAATTCTATTTCAAATTGAATTCTTATTCACCCAACAAAAATACATTTTCCCAATTTCCCACCTTAAATCAATAAATAAAACATTTTACCTGAAAATACTTTAACGTCAATATTCAATTGAATGTATTGTTGATGTTCATTCTTTAAATGTTTTCAAGAATTCCGCGAAAGAAAATTGATTCGAGGACTAGAATCACTTTATTGAAGAATAAAATAAAAATTTATTTATTATTATTATTTATGTATTATGCATTGAAATTTTAATCCATATTCAATCTATAAAAAACAATAATAATAACAATTCTAAATTATAACAATCAATTCGTCATTAGTGGGAATTTTTTCGATGAAATAATAATAAATTGTTGTTTTCCTTATTCAAAGAGCCTCTTAGTTATGGAAACAGGTTTTTACATCCTCAATAATAGCATGTTTTTACTGTCTTTACTCATTTTAGTTCGATAGTTTCACTTTTATGTTTATACAAGGTTTGTAGGATGTAATTTTCCTTTCGCGGCATAAATAAAATTGCTATTCCACCAATAAATTCGTGATTTACAGCATAGCAATTTGGTGTTGTGTTTTAACGGAACTTCTTCGAATTATGGTCCTGACAATAAATGATTGAAAACAGTACCAATATTTCGGGTATTATTTTTAATTCCAACTTTATACGAACATCAATTATCTGCATACTTTAACATAAACTTTATTGAGGTAATTCATTATCGATAGTGATGCAAAAGTTGATTTAATTTATTTATTACTGAAACTCCTGTTTCTATTTCTACTTTATATTACTGCTACTAACTTACGTTTCATCCTTCAGTATACAGTTTCAGTTTTGAAGTAAGTTATATTATAAAAAAGTTTTTTTCTTTAGTTTTTGAAATAAGTGTACAGATTTAATTTTTAGAGGTTTATAAAGAAAGGTGTACCACTCAGAATCATGTTTCAGACTAATTCCTCAAAATTATTTATAAAAAGGTTGTAATAAAAGTCGTTCTGGTCGTTTGAAAGGATATTGTTATCTTTATGCTGATTTATTTCGTATATTTCCCATAAATTCGGTTTCATACCTCAGTTTTCAACATATAAAATATCAAAATTATTTGAAAATGAAGGATTATTTTCTAAAAGGTGTTTCCCGTAAATTTTTGTATTCAGATAAATGGATTTCAAAATTTCTAGCTGCTTTACTCATATAGATTTTTGAGCAATATAAGCAATTGAGCTTATTATCACAGAAAAAATACAAATCGATTAGTTATCCCCAAACATCGCAATTATATTCATTAATTAAATTACACAAAGAAAATTACCCTATCACACCTCTACTTCCATATTTTACAGCCCCTGCGTTCATTTAATCATTTCACATTTTCATTTTAGCGATATTCTGGTACACCGATTATTAAATATTCCAAGGGTGGGCAATCTAAAATTTGCATTTTCAAGTAGTGGTGATTTCGAGTCTGGCAACACTTCTATCCTTTGTGTGCCAGTCGTGGCGGGCAATTGAATGTTTTTACTTATCATTCGTAAACGTCAAAGTTCAATCTTCCTAATGAAGTCATAACCTTGAAAAAATATTCATTAACTTTTTATTTATAACCGATTAAAAATGGAAATCTTAAATGGGCTACAGCAGCAATGTTTTCAAAAGTGCTCATTGGACGAGAACGTGAACGGGTCGTTTTATCAAATAACGATTTAGTTTCACCAACTCGCTCCACAAATTGATCCATAAATTGTCGTGAGGGCATTCCATTTCTATTGAATTTTCAATGTAAATTTCAAACAGTACGGATAGAAGATTCACCATTTTGGAAATAAGTTTTTGATATTTCACAGTTTTGTTCAAGCGTAAATCGACCAATTTCGTTAATGTCAAATATTAAACTAACTTTCTATCAAAACACGAATGGTTCTAAATATATTTCCAGTTTTTCTTGAAGAATAGATACATAATATTGCGAAATTTTCAGGAAAATGCAGGCCGTGTGTGCTTTTCTTTGTCTCTTTGTGGCTGCTGCAGTCGCTCAGTTTCCCAATGGTCGCAGTTTGCATCTACCAAATCCCCAATTATGTGCTCAAAGGCTGATTCACGAAAGGACTCCTGATGGTGAGTGGTGTGAATTTTTTTGACGAATCTTTATTTCAGTACTGATTGCGAATTCATATTCTTTAAGCTATAAGTTGAAAATACTGTATCGTACCACGGTTAGTTTACCGCCGTATTTTGCTTATTTTTCTAATCCTAAGGCTACAAGCGACAAGAGTGGCTATCAGTATGATAATACAATAATTTGGGCCGAAGACGGACAAGTGTCGATTATTAGTAGAATTATTAGATAATTTGGGCCGAAGCCACAAACGTTAAGGGTTGATTATTACTGAAGTATTATAATAATGCAATATCTTGGACCGAAAGTTCACAAGTGACAAGGTTGACTATCCCAATTATAATTATGCAATTATCTTAATTTATCCAAAAGTGACAACATTGATTATCAGATTGATAATGATTTTACAGTATATTCAAAAATTGAACGTTAGAGGTGATCTCAATGCAACCCTTCTAACAAAAAGAATGGAACGAGTGGAATAACCTTCTCTTTGATTATGGAAAAAATTATGATGTTAATAGATACGGATAGAATGAATCAGATTATGAATCACAATGCTATATCGTTAAATATAACTAATTGATAGGCATTAAATATATTTAGAGCTTTAAAATCTTTCCATGTTTTCTAAAAGCCATATACCCGTGTGAGAACAGATAAGCCAAGTGTACATATGTAATAAAAACTTCAAAATTCGAATGACATAGCTCAGTAAAGTCGTAGTTTAAAATAATGAATTATGTAGACAGGGTTGTCTCTAAATGAAACCTAACAATACGAAGTTATAACAGGAACTGAAATACATTAAATTCAATTAATTTCAGAGAATATAACAAAGATACTTCAGTCGAATAATAATTTAGGAAATTCATAAAAACGTAAAGAGCTTTAGTGCGCTCGTTTATTAATATGAGTGTAGCTACTCTAGTTTTGAGATAGACGAATAAAAACAAATATTGATAATCAAAAATGCCTTATTGTTTCCCAAGATATACTCCATTAAGATGAATACACTTTTGCATGCCAAATGTTCAAGTAATATTGAATGTATGCAAGTGGACCTAAAGCCCAAGTATGCCCTAATCTTATGGTATGTCACATGCGAACTTGCAATATCAGTTTAAGCACAGCATCGATGTTTTCTGGTACAACATCCTATTTTGGATGTCCCTACAAAATTCGTCCTGTACCAAGTAAGACCACAATTGAATTGTCAACACCATCAAAACAGAGTGGGCTCAATCACCAAAAGTCATAGACAATAATCGCGCGTAAATGTTCACGGTTCAATTCTATTTTTTGACCCTGTAAGCAACATAAATAGTACTCGTATAACATGTTCTGAGTACGTGCATCATAAAAAATGTCAAATGACGATGTCATATCTCAAAACTCAAGTAGCAATCCTCATTTCTTTGGTTAGTTGTAAAATCATTGGTAAAAATCAGAAATTTTCGGAATATTTCTTCTAGTCTTCTGGAAAATTAAAAAACAGTATTTTAACTCAGATTTTCCGATTGCTGAACAGACAGTTTGACTTTGCCGACACATAATCTATTCATACGAGAACGTTCAAAACTTGTTCTTATCAGCTATCATTTGTCATAACCGAAGAATCATTTTTTTAAGAAATTCTAAAAATTTTAATCAAATTCTGGCAAAGATCGGAAAAATCTGTATATTTTCCTATCTGTATTTTCCGTAATTTCGTTCGTTTTTGCGATTTTAAAAGAATGAAATTTCTGTTTTGGGTTGTAACCAACCTTATAAATTTTAAATCTCAAACATGTTGTTTTGATGTCATTGAGTATCGCTGAATTTTTAAATATAATTCAAAAATAGTGTTGGAAATTAAAAAAACAAATTTGAATATAGTCCAAGGATAATCCAATGTCTTTCCAAGTTTTGAGAATTGGAGAACAAAATTTAAAAACAAATTCATCCAAATGCGTGGATTTCGGCTTGTATACCTTTCAATTTTGAACTGACGATCGATTTTGAATTCACCGAAATGAATTATCTTATAGTTTGTTAATTATGGAATAACTTACTATTATGGAATAACTAATATATGAAAAAAATTATAGTGGATAAAAAATAGAGAATGAAAGCAATTTCGGGGGCCTTGAGATGAAATTTGCATCATTTTTTCGTGCTTATAGTCTACTGCAAAAAAATCGGTATTTACTTAATTTAATTTCAAAAAGTTTTGGAGAAATTTCCTAAAATTAAAAGTTGTTGCGTTCGTATAACAGAATTACTCTGTTTGGTATTTAAGATATTGAAAAAACCTTCTATCAAATTAAAAATACTCCCTTGAAATATGAGTTAACAGTTGTTAAATCGGAAACAGAAGCAATGATTTGATCAATTTGCCAAGATTCCAAACCATTAGGAAAAATAGAATAAAAGAACTACCGGAAATTCCAAACGATCCTTGACCAGATATCATTCTAATGGACAGGGACAACAATTTCCTGAACACCGAAGTACATGTCATCATGTTGATCTGAGGTATCAGTTTTCCTGTTGTAGATCTACATACTTTTGAAAGTTAAGAGTCAAGAATAGACTTAACTAGATATTCTACTTTCGTTTAGAACTCTTGTCTAGAATTATATTAGGTGAAATTGCCGTGCATAAGCGTTCCTATCAAATGCTTTTTACTATAATATTATAATAATTTCAGTTAATGATTTTCAGGTTTGATGGTTAAGATGATCAATTATTATTTATTTTCACATAACGTTTCGTTCACATTCCGGTATACATCGTCGTTATATCTTCACGACTATTTCATACGGCATTGTGCGAATTTGAACACCGGCAGTAACATGTTCAATATACAATTTATTATGAGAAATATATTACCAATTAACGTAATATTAAAGTGTTATTCAACTGGGCATATGTCTTCCTTTGGTTTGTATAATCGTTTAAACCTGTTGTGATATAAAATCAGGGCGAGTGAGAAAAGCGAATAAAAAAATCTGTCAGTATACCATAAGTCAAGGTTGCAGAGCTTTTCTGCTAAAACTGGAGATAGATGAAACTTTTAAAAAATTTGTTATAGTTTTCCAATTTTTTATTGTTTTATTTGGATCATTTCACTCCAAAGGATGAAAATTTGAGGGCCTGTAATTCAATAAAATTGCATTCAATTTATGAAGAAGGCTCTTAGGCACCTAAGAGGACAGAAAACTGGAAGGATTGCTACATATGTAAAATGAAAACATAAAATTTAAATATATAATTTAAAACTAATAATTCGCTGATTTGATAAAAAACAGCAAAGATATCACCTCAAAAAACAGGAGACTAAGAGTATACATGAATTCATCTATTGGTGTAAAAATCTAAGAAAGATTCATGATTATCATGAATCTACAGACAACTCTAATATTTAGGATTAAACGTAATAACAAGATTAGAAAATTACCATTCAAGAAAATTGAGAAAAAAAACCCAAACACAGTCAACTATTAATTTTTCTACCTCAAATAACTTCGAAATTAAAACACAGAATTTAATTTTATGATTATCAACCGTTTTTCATTAAATAGGTTCATCAATAAACTACTTTCAAAATAATCTCGTTCTTGAAATTTAAAAGTCGGTGATTCTTTCATTACTGCCCAAAACTAACATTATCATTTGTTCATAGGTAAAGGTTACTTCTTCAGTTGGAGAGATCCCCAAACTCGTGGGGTTGAGAAGGATTGGCTAGATGGCAGAAACTTCTGTAGAGAAAGATGTATGGACCTTATTTCTTTGGAAACTAGTGCCGAGAATGAATGGATCAAACAAAGGATTGTTGGAGAAAATGTGAGTTTGGAACTTGTTCGACTCAGAATAATCTATATATGGTATTTTTTTAATTCAATAGCGCCCTTGTCAATTTTTGTAATTTTAGAACTGTTCTCAAGAAAAGGGAAATTTCATAAAAATAAAAATACTCTTCAAGTTCTTTGCCGAATTCAGAAAAAAATGAACTCAAAAATTCTCTTGATTTATCCTCATTAAAGTATGCATGAACTTTCGTTCAATTATTTATTTCATATATAAATACTAAATTTGAACTCGATCGGATTTGTACTTTCGATAATATTTGAGAAATAAAATTTCGAATGAAAATAACTTACGAACCATTGAGCTGCTTCTGTCCATTTTTTAACAAAACTTTTAAGACCCCAAATCTACCCTGAAAATTTCTTTTCGTTCAGAAATTAACATTTTTATATTCAGTCGTCTACCCGCAGGGCCGATCCACACAAAATTTGGCATAAATCGTTATTTTACATCTTAATTCCTAATTTAATTTCGATTGAACCAGTAGTTTTGGAACCATTGGAAAAATAAGAAAAAGTTCCAGATGTGAATAACTATAGAACCATTGGACCGGTATGCTCATTAACGAACTCAACCGTGAAATTAAGATCATTTATCCACCCAGAATTTCAAATAAATTAATTCGGCTGATCTGTACCAAATATCATTAATAAAAATTGTGAGCTATGACAAATAGAAGGTTCTTCAAATCGAGTATTATTGAGTTTGGAATCGTTATACAGATGTATGTTACACTGTCTCGATTTGTAGAACTTTCCATTTACCATAGCTCACAATCCTTATTAATGCTACCCTGAAATATTTAAGTCTATAGTTCTTTCCGTTCGAAAAAGCATTTATGAACGGACCGGCAGGATAGAATTACTTTTGACCTCGGGTTTCTTAATCCGTAAGATTCTTCATCAAACATAATCATTAAATACTATTTTCGACTCAAAATTTAAAAATGACAGATACTTGGGCAAAACGATAGAGCGCTATTTCCTAGAACAAGCGTACAAAAAAGAATTCACCTGGTCTTGGAGATTGATTATATCTAGAGATTAAAAAGCTAATAGTCTATTGTCTCGGTCTTTACTTGAGTGCAGTTGATTTTTAATTTAAAAACTAAGCAATAAGTTTTAACTGCAATGGCGGAAAGACCACAGAAGGTAATTTCTCATTTTTACTTCTCTAAAGGTAGATATTACTGTATAGGTCTCAAAATATTCAATGAAAATATGTGGCTTCTTTCATAAAAAAAAATAATTTGGGAAATTTCTCATTGTGTAATGAGAAATTTTTGAGAAATTCGTTCCACATTCGATAAGGAAACCTTTGAATTATTTGAGTACTAAATATACCTACCCACAATCATTTCACTAAGCTGAAAGACCAACACATTCCTGAATCATTTAAATTCGTTTCATTTTCATTCCATGAAGGTCAAATAATCAGTAAGTGCTCTTGCTTTGAGAAAGTTTCTTTTCTAAGAATGTAAAGAAGTTCTGTAAGTTCATTATACCTACTGCTTACGGGGTCAAAAACCTCACCACTAAAAGGTGAATAATTCTGAGTCGAATCTTTGGATTATAGGTTAGGTACCTACATATGTGTCATGGGCATGTATTGGGAACTAATTGCAGTGAAATTCTAAATGTTCCTTTTGACCTCAAGTGAAACTTTCTTCGGAAATAACTGACTTCCTTATAATAGGAAAGCTTACGTTCTTTTTAAAGCTTCTTTACTTTTCGTCTATTTCTACTAATTTGTTTACTATTTCCATGGAAATTTTGGTGCATTATTTTCTTAGATAATGATATAGTGATATTATGATGTAACAAAAAAAAAATTAAACCCTCTCTTTATACAATAAGAATATTTATTATGTTCTATTTAACCCTTCTTTATTTTTCGTCTATATCTTCTTATTTTCTCTATTCTATCGTAATTTTGATTTAATGTTTCCTTATATAATGAACCTCTACAACAAAAATTAAACGTAAAATTTCACATTTTACGTTTTGTTGTATATTTATTTCGAAAATCGATTTACCGTTCGCCTTTTTAAAATTTGTAGACAGAAATACAAAAAACTTGGTTCAGAAATACGGATGAATCGTTTCACTCTAAAGGATTAAAATTAAGGTTTATAATTAAAGAATATATTACTATAAAATGTATGATCGGATTTTTTTCTTTTTATTGTGAAATAAGAAATCGTTTATAAAAGTTGCACATAAGGTAATTTCTCATTTTTACTTCTCTAAAGGTATATATTACCGTATAGATCTCAAAATATTCAATGAAATTTTGAAAATGTGGCTAGTTTCATAAAACAAAAAAAATTATTTGAGAAATTTCTCATTGTGTAATGAGAAATTTTTGAGAAATGCGTTCCACATTCGATAAAGAAACCTTTGAATTATTTGAGTACTAAATATACCAACCCACAATAACTTCACTAAGCTGAAAGTCCAACACATTCCTGAATCATTTAAATTCGTTTCATTCCACGAAGGTCAAATAATCAGTAAGTGCTCTTGCTTTGAGAAAGTTTCTTTTCTAAAAATGTAAAGAAATTCTGTAAGTTCATTATACCTACTCCTTACGGGGTCAGAAACCTCACCACTAAAAGGTGAACAATTCTCAGAGTCGACTCTTTGGATTATAGGTTACCTACATATATGTCATGGGCATGTATTATGAACTAATTGCAGTGGAATTCGAAATGTTCCTTTTGACCTCAAGTGAAACTTTATTCGGAAATAACTGACTGCCTTATAATTAGAAAACTTACGTTCTTTTAATTTGTTCACTATTTCCAGGGCATTTTTGGTTCATTATTTTCTAAGATGATGATATAGTGATATTATGATGTAACAAAAAAAATTGAACCCTCTCTTAATACAATAAGAATATTTATTTTGTTCTATTTAACCCTTCTTTATTTTTCGTCTATATCTTCTAATTTTCTCTATTATATCGCAATTTTGATTTAATGTTTCCTTATATAATGAACCTCTACCACAAAAATTAAACCCTCTTTTAGAAAATTTCACATTTTATGTTTTGTTGTATATTTATTTTGAAAATCGATTTACCGTACGCCTTTTTAAAATTTGTAGACAGAAATATAGATGAATCGTTTCACTCTAAAGGATTAAAATTAAGGTTTATAATTAAAGAAAATATTACTATAAAATGTATGATCGGATTTTTTTCTTTTTATTGTGAAGTAAGAAATCGTTTGTAAAAGTTGCTATGTTTTTAAAACTTCCTATTTAAAAACAAAAAGTTAGTACTAAATAACATGAGGAAATTGATATTTAGTTCGAATTTCACTCAAGGGTACTGAATAATTTTCAAGAAATATTTTTTACTTTTAATACATCAAATATCAATAATTAATTCTTGTTGGTATCCCACAATTTTTGTATTACATTGAGATCGATTAAGTTGAAGCACAAAGTATTGACCTATTGGCAATCTAATTAATCATTTCAATTGAGTACTTTACTATTGATACATACCTGATGAGTTCCTACCACACCTCTTAGAGTAAATCAATCTAGACGTTATACTGTTCGTTTCGAAATTTTTTTATTCTTCGTTTATATCTTATAATTTTTCGCTGCTTGAATGCAATTTTGATTTATTATTTCCTCATGACCTCTGTGATCTATAAAAAAAATTAAACCCTCCCCTCGGAAAATTTCTAAGTTCACGTTTTGTTGTATATTTTAAAAATTTCTTTAAAAAAATCCATCAATTTGCCTTATGTTATCCAAAATGTTTCTTCGAAATTATTGGACAGAAATTAGTGAAAGTTGTATGGGAATTTCTTTGTTTATCCCTTAATATTATACACATTCTGAAAACTATTTACTTTTATCGAGTAAATTGAATGCTTATTGCGTTTGGAATAAGAGTTTATTTTTTCAAAATGTTTTTTCAGTTGGCTCTGTTATCAAAGTGTGTTTTTTAGTTATTTATCTTAACATTTTTAGTCTTTAAGCTAATTTAATCTTACTGTCTTTCTTGAATCTTGTAGGAGTTTTTTCCTGGATCTTTACCTCCATAAATTTGATTAATCGTTAATTATAATGATCCTGGTCAGGATAATACAGGGGATGTTTTAAATTATTAGCATCGGTCCTTGATAGGTGTTGAAAGTTTAAGCATTTCAAAGTGGGTGAAATTCACGTTCAAAGATTCCGTTACATAGATATATACACATATATATGAAGATAATTAAAAAGTAGTTCAATTAATAATATATTTGGACAATACTTAATTAGTTTCACGAAATAAATCTTTTTCCAATGTGCCTTGTAACAATTGTTAATTCATATTAATGAATGGAACTTAAAACTTAAATACATAATATAATGTAAAAAATCAATCAAAATGAGTTTCCATCAAGTAAAGATTGATTCAGTCAAATATTCGTTGATATTTACGTTTTCATTTGATATTGAACTAAAGAAGAAATTGCAGATGTGAGAAAACCAACAACGATAATTTAATTTCACTTTCTTCTATTTGAACAATGGTAGGTGAAGAGAAATTAGATTTGATGTGACGTGTGTGATAATGTCATACATACCTCAGGACAATTTTGATTGTTTATTCATATATCGTAAGTGTGAAAGAACCTATACGTGGACACTTTCACTAATTAGAAAATGTTGAAGAAATTTCATGACATCATCAGGGACAAAATCGTGTAAACGTAAAACGGTAATCTGATGTTCAAATTTATTGAACAAAGTGTCAATTCTCCCTTATTTTGCCAATAAAATACACCCGTCCGACCCATATGATTGTGAAGAGTGTTCCAACTGAAACACATACCATTTTTAAATATCAGTTTTATCAATTTTCATTTGGATTACGAAGTACTCTGATCAAGAGATTAATTTTCCAATTTCATTCTATAGAATGTCCCGGCACTACGTGACTCTTTCTCAGGTGTGAATAGAGTATACAGTGTGTAAACCACATATGGAATAAAATTATTTGTGCCCTCATGTAAGGAAATTATAAATAACACTGCGACACGTCAACATTTAAGTTCAATAGTGGTCTTTTAAGCATAAATTTAAATATACAGAGTGATTCACGCAAGTCCAGCATAGTCCGTCCTCTTTATTTTAAATGGAACAGCCAGTATATTTTTATATTTTTAAAGCTCCTTGATAATCTGATCTTAACGAACTATATGGTCTATTATGAATAATACCGGGCGAAATAATGAAATAAATAATTTATCACGTATTAAATAAATAATCTATCACGTGTTAAATAGTGGCATATTTTAAATAACCTTCCGCGTTAAGATTTTTATGAAATTTCTGAACTAATGGGTTAGTTGGAAAGTAATTTCGTTTTTTTTTGGGAATTTACCGCCCAAAAGATTTTGCAATGACCGGCACAAATAAAAATCCGAAGGCGCCAGATCTGGACAATTTGAATAGTGGTCTCAGTGAGCGTCGATAGGGTCACGATATCCCCAAACCGTGCCAAAAGCCTAACGCCCTCTTTAAGATTTTGACAGAGAACAGTCAGCCAATAGGCTGAACGCAGTGCCATCACCAGCGGGTTCACTGTGGAACGAAAATAGGAAAGTTACCTCGGAATGATAGAAGGGATCGTCTGGGGCCACCAATGAATCTCTGAAGTGATTGGGGTTCTTATGAGGGAGTTTCTACCTCTTAATTCGGAGGTGGCGTTTCGTTCCGAACTTGCACACCTGAACTCATCAGATAGGCGTGGTGCGCAAGTCTGCCTATGACGCCAGTGAACTTGTTCCACGTTGGAACTCGGCTGTCGGAACTTTCGTGCTCCGCTTTACTAGAACCGAGCGAGGGTGCTGAGCTCGGTATTCGAAAAGGAGTAGCGTCCTCTATATGCTACGCCGGAAAGCTGCAGCAGAGCGGAGTAGAATTATGCGAAAGGAGCGGGCACGTCACACATATATGGACTTTATTTGAACCTTATAAAAGTTTTATGTCAAATTTGTAGTAAGTAATACAGATGATTTTCGTAATTCATGGATATTTAGTATAAAAGTGTTTTCATTCTCATTTAAAATTTTCAGCTTAATTTCATGAATCGACTATGATAAACTAATCATGTAAAAAAACTACTAAATTATTTGACTGAAAATCGATGTTAAACAATTAATTCTATTCCTTTGTATATCTTTTATGGTAGCTTCAATGGGTGATTGGAAAAGTGCTTAAAGAAGTTTTATTGTTTAAATACATAACTATCTTCCAACGAATTATTTGAGAGTATTCAAATAAATTATAATAATTCAGGTGATCTGTACCAAAAATCGTTTATAAGGAGTACGAGCTATGGTAATAGAAATCGAGACCGTGGAACAAACAACTTTAAAACAATTCTATACTCAAACAAACTCGACAAGGTTTTGTTGATCACAAAGGCAAATTGCAGACATGTGCACGTTTCAAACTGATTGGTTTTCGTCAATGTATGCTAGTGACTCCAAAACTGTCAAGTATCTATATTCGCTATACACAAGGACACTTAGGTATTAATGATACACTAGCGCCATCTAGAGTATGCAAAATACATACAAGACATACCTTCGCGAGTTAATTCAAGTAAAAAATGTATTCTCGATATTTTCACGTTACTAACGCAGAAAAAACTTTCCTCATGCTCAAATCAGACCATAAATTGCCGCAATGCTGATTATTAGCATATTCATATTTAAATAAATTAATTCAGCTGATCTGCACCAAAAATCGTTAGTAAGGAGTAGCAGCTATGGTAAGAGAAAGTTCTAGAAATCGAGACAGTGTAACATACATCTGTATGACCCTAGAGCCATGACAAGCATGTTCATGGAAAATTTTGTAAGGATCGTTGAATTGGGAGATCCAAAAAAATATTTTGTAGACAGAGCTGCGTTGAGCGTTACCAAAACCGCAGCAATAGTCCTACTACCGAGTTCAAATTAATTTAGATGTAAAATAAGGACATGAAGGCTAAAGCAAAATTTTTTGAGGATCGATGGTGATATGATTAACTGCGCAAAAGCTTCTGACTTCACGTCAGTGCTTTTCACTATTTTTAATAATATATTATTATAGTTCCTTATAATAGTTTTTTCTTCCTTATTTTTACATATTTAGGCTTGCTTATATTATCGACCAACTCTTTGTCTATATGTCCTGTCCAATGAAATAAGGATCTTCATGATTTCGTGTTAATGTCCATATGAATCTTGTGAAGCATTACAGAGAAACTTTTTTAGACTCATTCAAGAAATATCAATTTTTTGCGTTTCAAAGGTACTATTAGAGTTATTGACCATGTGTTAGTGGCATTAAAATAGATTTCTTACTTTTCTAAATATTTATTATTGGAAAATATTTCATATGTATGAAATAGGGACTAAATTATTAATATTTATTCAAACCGCCTCTCACTCTCAATAGTGCATCCACTCTTTTGAACAACCTATTTATGCAGCTTGAAAATCACCTTCATTTTGTGAAATTATGATGATAATTTTCCTCATTTTATAGGTCAAATATATATGGACATCTGGACGTCTTTGTGACTTCAAAGGTTGCGACAGGACCGATCTTCAACCTCTTTCAGTCAATGGATGGTTCTGGACAGCTGTTCTTCAGAAACTTGCTCCGACAACCCAAAGAGACCAAAATGACTGGTCCGAATCTGGCGGTATTGGCAGACCTCAACCCGATAACCGTGAAGCACAGCAAGGAGGTGCCAGTGAAAACTGTTTGGCTGTCCTCAACCAATTCTACAAAGATGGTGTCAACTGGCATGATGTTGCTTGCCATCATGTGAAACCATGGGTATGCGAAGAAAATGAAGACTTATTGAAATACGTCAGATTCACCAACCCTGGACTAAGGGTGTAGATATTTTGATTTTATTATTGACTGATATGAGTTTTCTCTTATTTATTAATTATTTTTAAGCATGAATGTATGAATAAAGTTAAATAAGTCGTGAACTATTCATTATTTATTATTTCCATTTCTTACCAAAAACCATAATTTGAGAATTTGCTGTAGTAAACAACAGTATGATAACGAGAAAAGACAAAAAGAAATTATATATATATATATATATATATATATATATATATATATATATCAGACGATAATACGGAGTATAATGACATATGCGGCGGAGATATGGATAATAAAAAAAACCAAAGCAGCATTCTGGGAACCAAGAAGGAATATTGGAGAAGATGCCTTACAAGAAGAGACAGAATAACGAATGAAGAGATTAGAAGGGAAGTGAGAGTAAAAAAAGATGTACTACAATATATAAAGGAAAGAAGACTGATACGGTATGGACACGTGCGTAGAGCAGAAAACACGTGGATAAACAGGGCCATAGAATAGGAACAAGATAGAGGATAAAGGAACAAGAGGGAGAGGAAGGCCAAGAAGATCTTGGAATAATGAAGTTGATGAGGCCATGACAAAGAAGGGACTGGAAGACGAAGACTGGCAAAATCGTGAGAGATGGAAGACGGCACTAGCTGTAGACTACCCTGATCAAAGGTTTCAACAATTTTGTCCGTTCCTTAGAAGGAGCTTCCGCTCTACCTTCACCCCATTTCACTGATCTTACTGCTCTGTCAAGAAAGTACCGGGAATTTTCAATTAAAACAACATTTTTACATTTAATCGTCAAAATTTATTGGGTCGCCTTCAAAATAGGCTCCATTTGCTCCAATACATCTATGCCAACGGCACTTCCAATTATCGAAACATTTTTTATAGGCGCTTTCCGGGATGGACTTTAGCTCTCGCGCCGAATTTTGTTTTATGGCTTCAATCGACTCAAAACGGGTGCCACGAAGGGGCAATTTTAGTTTTGGGAAGAGGAAAAAGTCGCAGGGAGCCAAATCCGGCGAATACGGTGGTTGCTGAAGCACGTTTGTTGAGTTTTGGCGAGAAAGTCAGTCACAATCGTAGCTCGATGAGAAGGCGCGTTATCGTCATGCAAAATCCATGAGTTGTTCGCCCACAAATTTGGCCGCTTCTTACGGATACGCAAACGTTGCATAACGCTAGGTAATACTCCTTGTTTACCGTCTGACCCTCTGGAACGAATTCGTAGTGCACCACGCCAGGGATATCGAAGAAAACAATGAGCATCACCTTCATTTTCGAGCGGCTTTGGCGTGGTTTTTTCGGTTTCGGCTCATTTTTTGCCACCCATTCCGATGATTGCTGGCTTGTTTGCATATCGTACTCGTAGACCCAGGTCTCATCACCAGTTATAATGCGTTCCATGAATGTAGAATCGGAATTACAGCGATCCAGCATGTCTGAAGCAACCTGTTCGCGATGACGTTTTTGAAGAAAATTCAGGTCTTTCGGTACGAGTCGTGCGGCCACCTTTCTCATGCCCAAAATATCAATCAAAATCGTACGTGCGGACTCGTGGGATATCTTAAGATCATGTGCTATCTCTCTCAAGCTGGTACGACGGTTTTCCAGCACCCTTTCCTTAATTTTATCGACGTTATGTTCGATCGAAGCCGTCGATGGGCGTCCGGAACGAGGCAAGTCCTTGAAGGCTCTGTACCACTGATATGCACGAGTTTTCGATAGAGCATTATCACCAAAGGCCTTTTGCAACATTTTCAATGCATCGGCACACCAAAATTCATTTGCAACACAAAACTTTAAACAAATTCTTTGCTCAACGTAATCACCCATAGTAAAAATCGGCACGCACTCTGACATCGACTGACTTAATCAGCTGTTGCAAACACACTAGTTGACAGATCCCGCTCAAGCTTGGCATAGTAATTAAGGACAGTGGTACCAACCTAGGAAAAAAAATTTTTACCTGCCTCATTGCCCCGCCAGATTTAAATCGATAATTCCCGGTACTTTCTTGACAGAATGTATATTGAGATAAAGAATAAATTGGTTTGAAATCAAAATATATTTATTTTCTTAAATACAAACAAGAGATATCATCAAAATTTTGGAGATGACAAATAAATGACTACGGCATTAATTTGGTGTACTCAACAAAAAAAGAACTTTTCCTCACATTTTCCCATACTTTGGAACAATAGACCAGCCAAGTTTTCTCTGTTAACTGAACATGTGTGAGTGGATTCTTGGTAACTCCAAACATATTTCCTCTTAATTTCTTAAATATATCTTCTATTGGGGGATGTCCTCTAAATATCTCCCCTACGAAATAGATTATGTTTAATACAAAACCTTATCAATATTGTTAGTTCCTGAATCCAAAATGAGTTTTAATCTACCCTTTGAAGGCATTTTACAAAATTTCTTGACCTTATCCAGATCAAGCATCTTAATTGATACCTAAGCTTTCAATTGTTTTCGAATCGAAAATTGGTTTAAAAATTGGATCAGCTCAATAGACAAGAAGTTTTTCCGAGGTGGGATTTGGAAATTGCCTGAGAGGTGAAGAAAAGCAGTGATGCACATTTTTTTGATCAATTTGTTGATTTATGATCTTTTGAAATAATGATAATATAAAAAATAATAAGTCATAGGAATTCAAACATTGAAAAATTTTCAACCATCAGTTTGTTCTTTCCAAAGAACATTTTTATACTGTTCACAAATTATGTCTGAACCTTTATATAAGGAGCTCAATTGTTGACCCTTAGAAATATGCAAAATTGATTACCAGACTATTAAACTCCTGAATTTTACAAAAATGTTAATCTGCCTATCAGCATTATTAATTATGAAGATATGCAAGTACAAAAATTGTATCTCGTAACATTAATGAAATAGTGATGGTTACTATTGGTTATGGGAGTGAAGAAATCACTTAATAGGAAGTTAATAGTTTTCATCCTAGGGATGATGCCATGGATGACTATTTCAATTGATACTTCTTTTATTCATGTTTTCCATTTTAATTCAAATAAATTATTGATCACTGATATAAACAGACCGTTATCAACAACATTTTGCCATGTGTAAGTATTCAGAAGCACTAATGAAAAGTAGAATCAACTAACAAGAAATGTCTAAGGCAAAAAAAATAACTTACCTTCTTTATCATCGTATTCAGGTACTAAAAATATGTTAAGAGGTGGTCCACAATTTTCTGGACACAAATGTTTTACCAGTCTACCTGAAGAGATCCCTAAATTACTATCCGTGATTAATTTTGATTTGCTAAATATTGATTTGTAAGTCTGAAATAAAAGCTTTCATTGAAACTATTCCAACAGATATTTAACTACAACAAACCTTTTGTATTATTTTGAATTTAGACGGAGAAAAATCATCAACAGTTGCTTTATTATGTATCATTAATAAATGTGGAAAATATTCAGATACTTCGTCCTCTGAATTAGTCATTGTGGGTTTCATCATTTCTGAAGCTTGTATAAATCTGAAGCCAAAAATAAATCATTTATTTTTATGTGATTAGAAGTTTATTCAGATAATTCTACAATGTACTTAAGTTTGCTCCGAAGCACTCCAAATCTGTTCAGGATTATAAGTAACTGCACTGTAGCAGTGAAACAACCACCTCAAACATTATGGAATAAAGACATTTATACACTTTCCAATAAGAAATTTAAAAAATGGTGAGAAAGCACTGACGTGAAGCTTTTCCGCACTTGTTCATATGTATATACTGAGTTATCCATTTTGTGCTTCTGAAAGTAAATATAAATAAAACACTCTTTCATACAGTGACTTTTTGTGGATGTAATGGTCTCTCAGCAGTTGCATGAGGATTTTCACTGCCTCAGACGCGACAATTTTGCTTGTTTACATAGCCACCGAGTAAGAAATGTGTGAAGAAAATTTGATGCGAAAAATCGTCATCCAAACATTGTTGTTCAATCACCCAATCGGCATATGTTCTATGCATTCTATGGTCAGCTGGCTTTAGTTCTTCTGAACCTTATAAGGATGGAGATGCAAATCCAGATGCAAAATACTCCGTAAGGTGCAGTAAGAAAGGCCCAAATGTTGTGCGCTCCGATGAATTGATAAATTTGAATCTTCTTCAACACTTTCACTTACAGTATAAATATTTATTCTTTTATTGGCAGCGTTTCTAAAAAATTGTATCGTCCATTTGTCTAACAGGCAGATAATTGTGCGAATTGCATTCTGAATTTTGAGTGCATGGTCTATAACGCTTCCAATTCCATAATACATATGGTATATTTTCAGTAGCACTCAAAGCTGTTCTGCTTCACAAAATAAATTTTTTTTTTACGTTATTATAACATACTCATGAATTTCGTACGAACTTGAGCGTCATTATTCTATTTTTAAATACCAAATTTCAGAACAATTTTATCTGTAGATTAAAAAAATATTGGAGACATAAGAAAACATTCCAAATGTGAATAACTGTGGAATGATACAATGGATTGCCCAAAAACGAGCTTAACCGAGAGATTAAGGCCCCAAACCTACCTTGAAGTTTCTAGCTCTTTCTGTTCGAAAAATTGACTTTGAATTCTTATCCAATCTAGTCGCTTGAGATCCTTTTCAGCTCCAAATTAAAAAACAACAGAGATTTGGGCAAAATGACAGTATGCTGTTCCATAGAATAAGCGCGCAAAAATAATTCAGATGCCTGTTTAACTACTCCAAACTACCCTCAGTTAAAGTGTACAGATGCTAGAACTAGTGTACAGGTGCTAGAACAGCAGGTTTCTAGACACATGGTCCTAGAATAGCATTTATTTGAATCTCAGACTTATGGAGTGCTATTTAGGTAAGATTTTACACCAAGGTGGATATTAAATAATCACCTGCAAGTGTTGCTATCGAAAAACCAATCTTGAACAGCAATAAATATATGACAAACTGTCATAAGAAATGATGTTATTTGAAGTGCTTGAATCTCTCCACTATTTTCAGATTGTATGAATTCACTCACTAAGTTACATCTTTTATTATCATTTTCGACCAAATCATCCATTATAGCCAGTGATGAAAATGGTTGACAATCCAAGTAGATAACCTGAAAGAGTTCATTTTATCATATTTATAATCTCTTACATTTTAAAATCACTGACAATAGGAACTATCCAAGAAATGTTGCTACCAGAACTGTGTGCGTGTACTCTTCAAGATGGTAATACATCTATAAGAAAGTATCATTAACATTGAAATTCAGTATGTATGTCATTGTAGAGTCATTGTGTCGAAACATATTGAGCTTTACATAAAAAATTAGTAAAAAATGATTCAGATGGTGTATGAGTTGAAACTGGCAAAAAAGGAAAGATTTTTGCATCGTTTCATGACTGGCAATGAAAAGTAGATAGAAGACCATAGCTTCTACATAGAATTCAGCTAATAATACTGAATCTTTCAATTATCTTCCTTTAAAAGAATGATCTGAGGTACAAGCTCGTTAATATGAACATTAGAAATTTTTGAACATTCCAAATATGAATTTTTCACATGTTTTCTTAGGTAGTATTTTTATTTTTACATGAGTATCCAAAACAATAATGGGCATAAGATACAAAAATATTATTATAATGGGAAAGCCTTTATATCTTTGAAAATGAATAAAAGTTAATATCAATGACTAATCTTTTGTGGAGAAAAAAAATATTCTGTTTTGCCCATTCAATTGCTATGTTAAAAGCTTGACCTGATTCCTTGTGTGAAACTTTGACTGATGCAGCAAAATTTCAGTCACTTTGTTTAGATTCATTGCACTCTACTGGATTTGTATCTTAAATAATAATTTCATCCTTGTTTCATTCATCTGTCTTGTGCTGTGTATTCCACAGGTTGTATAGCTCTAGGAAGGGAAATTGTTTATACAACAACAGAAGAAGCAGTACAGTGTATTCAAAAGTGGTTGAGATGTGTTGGAAAATTTTACTCTTTTTGACCCTGGCATCAATATTTTCAACTCAACTTTATGTTGGTAAATTAGTGGATATGACTGAAAATCAACGTGTAAGTCTGGAAGAGATAGGCGCTGAACTTTGCATGCCTCATCAATCAATTTGTACCATTTTAAATAATTGTTTGGGCATGAAAGAATTTACTACTCGACTAGTGCTGAAAGACCTGAGTCATAAAGCTATTGTGAGTGAATTTCTGGCTTAAAACTCAATAAATCTTATCAAACAACGATCACATTTCCCTGATATGGAACCAGCTGACTTTTGTCTTTTTTTAAAACTCAAATTACTACTTTGAGGCAACCCAGAAGACATAAAAGTGAATTCAGGGCGAGTATTAAAGTAGATTTCTGAAAATGCATTTAAAAAGGTTTTAATGATTGAAATATTCATAGGTCTAAGTATAATATTCCAAAGAAGGTTAGAGTAAATTTATAAGACAATACATATTTTGTGTTTCATCCCTGGTACATTTTTGACACATTACTACTTTTCGAGCCACTCTGCCTAGCAATATTCGTCAGGTAATGATTAGTAAATGTTAGTCTATAGCCAACAAAAAGTTTTTACTGTGATTTAGAATTGAATAAATGTTTATTATAATTAGAAATAGTAGTAAGTATACATTGATGATATATTTTTTTAAATTTTAAATTAAAATAATTGAGCTTTCTCACCCTATCTTCACTGATGTAAATATCTATACCATTTGTTCTGTTTCTAATACATTCAATATCATCTTCAGTTTGTATCCTAAATATTTCATATTCTTTTCTATCTTTATCCAAATCAAGTTTTGAAAACTTATTTGATAGTGAATCACTTTCCTTTCTTGAGGTTTTTGAAAATACTTCTTGTACTACCTCTTTTTTAATATTATTATTGGCTAAAATATTCAATATTGATGACTTTCCAACTCCTTGCTGACCAATAACTGCGACAACTAAAAAGTCACTATTTTCTCTAACATAATCTTGTAGATTCTCAGTGAATAGTATTCCATCATCTAAGAATTTTACAGCTCTATGCATATATTTCAACTCTGGAGTAGGATGTGCTAAAAATTATACAAATGAATAATACTTTCAGTATTATATCCAAGGTGGTGTAGAAGGTCATATACTCATATAATTTTTTAAACTGTAGGTATTGAACATATAAGTCATAGTTATATAAATAAATAATAATTTTGTTTACAATATCCAATAATAAATAAACTATACATATTATTTACCCTCTGCATTAGAAGAAGATGTTCCTGTCTGACTAGAGGATTCAGATTCCCTAGAACTTTTTTTTGGGGAACCAATAGTCTCCTCTTGTTCTCTAGCTTTAAGTAAAATTGTGGGTTGTTTAATTTTTATTTCGATCTTATTGTCTTCTTCATCATTAGCTTTGAATTTATTAATTATATTTCTGCCAACACTGTTGGGAAGATCCTTAAAAAATCAATAGTTATTAATAATAAATCTCTAGACTGTGTTTCTCTAGCTCATATAAAGATACCTCTACAAAATTCAATAATTTGGATATGATGAACATAACATCCAGACTTTTCATGCATAAGACTAATGTTTTCTTTTGCTTTCATCACCTACAAGTGAAAGTCTGGCAGGTACAGTAATATCATACAGATTTAATAAAAAAACATAGAAAGCATTTTTACTTTTCGGTTTAGGTGAGAATCACATCTAAGGCTCCAAACCCTAAACTAATTTTAAAAAATTGCAAATAAAAATTTGATGTCTGGATATACTATTTACCTTTGAAATATATTTCTTTTTGTAACTTCTTGATCGTTCATATTCAGCCATTATCAAGGGTTATCTCAATCTAAACTATCAGTACACAGATCAATCAACAAATTGTATTTGTATTTGCATTTGATAAATTATATTATTTTGGATTTGCAGTAAATAAATTCAGTCATAGACTTTATGAATATGTCAAGTATCCCATGTTCTATGTGCGCAAATATCCGTTACTTTTATTTTTCTCAGGTTAATATTTTTCCAAATTCTCAGAAAATCATTCTTCCAAACTTTTCAAAATACCCGTTCGTTCTCAATACATTTGTTAAAATACCGATTCACAGAATTTTATTCCGTTCTATGATATAATTCTTCCTTTATCGGAGTTTCGCGAATGTAGTGTGCTCTGTTCAATTGAAGATAGTAGCGACAAGATTATTATGAAATATCACAGATGTCTCTAAATTATCAGGGAATAATCCTGTAATTTGAGGTTGAAATTTGGATATTCTTTTTTGATGATTAAGAATTTAAAATGGCTGCTGAACTTAAACAAATATGATTTATTTTATTATCCCATTGAGTAATAATATAGTAGTTTTTAATAATTTTGGATAATGTATTCAAACTGAGTTCAAAAGTGTGTTTTTAATGCATGTAAAGGTAAGCAAAAAATGATTTGGTAATTTTATGCACACAAAGAAAAAATCATTCATTTAAAAAAATATTTTTCTGTTTAGGAATTACTCATTCCGGTTTATATCCCAATCACCAATCCAGAATTACTGTTTCGAATATTATAGTAATAATTTTTCATTTTAGACATTGATTGGATTTTATGAGTTAAAAAGGAAGTTTATAGTATATGCTTATATTTTGATGAGAAGTATTAACACTTAACAACTTGATTCAACATGAATGGGATTCATGATGAAGACCGCAGGAGGCGGCTCAGAATGTTGGAGGAAAAAATTCAAGATCCTAGAGGTATTGGAAATGTTGATTCATTGCTTGATACTGTTCAAGCACTATATACTGATTGTGATCATCCTGCAGTAAAAAAGATGAAAAACATAGAGATGTATATAAATAGATGTAAGTATATCCGTGCCTCTATATTATTCCCTCCCAAAAAAAAATTAATTTTCAACTGTCGCACCCTTTTTGATGGAAAATTGGAATAATCATTGATGGAAATCTGTCAGATATAATTTTCGATAAATTAGTTTACTCAGGGTATCTAATCGTTTACATTTGTTGTATATATTATCTATTATAAATTAAGAATTCACTGTACAAAAACAAAGATCAAAAGCCTCAAGGAATCATAATTATCTATTATAATTATTTTAACTTTCTTGTAGTATCGGTTGAATGGATTGTAATGTATGCATGTAATTCTTACATTCATCTTCAAGAATAAATCTTTATACTTTATTTATAGATTGTATCCAAGTATCTTTTCGTTATTTTCTTTGAATATAAACTAAAATTTCATGTGTTTTTATTATAGAAATAGAAAAAATAGTATCTTTTGGATGAATTCGAACTCGGAGTTCCCTTTTGAGTTTTTAAATTTAATTTAAAATTTTAGAAAAACATTCATGCTTGTTCTATCTCAGGTAGATTTTAATGTTTTAGTTAAAGGTTAGAAGAAATAAGACGAAGATAGTTCCTGATTTTTGTGAATAGTAGAAAGCTTGAATCAATAAGCAATTTTCTGCTTTCTTAAAAATAATAATTTACTGCCAAGACTGCATTTACTGGCCTATCTTTTTATGCAAAGAATAGATAAGTTCATATTTGACAAACAGAGTTTGATAAATATGTTTGCATCTTCCCCAGGTTAGTGATAACAGGAAAGGCATTTTAATCAGAATCCACTTTGATAGTGAGAGTTCTAATACTTTGAAACGGTTTTTTTTTAAATATACTTTTTTATAAACATGATTTGATCTGATCTGTCAGAAAGTAAGCTTTTTGCTTTTATAGTTATATGTTCATGTAACTGAAAGAACAATAAACAATATAATAATAATGAACTTCCAAATTGAACTATGGATCATTGTGAACTCTTCTAGCTGTTGATAATGTGTTATTACACAGTCTTGCAATTACCAACTGTGCAAGATAGATTCACGCAGTATCAAGTTGTACTATTAAAGATGTATAGCGGAAAACATGAAAAACGCAATCAAACATTCTGAAGAAATACTTGAACAAAAAATAAGAACCACCAAAATTTCATTCCAAGAAACATTTTTCAATGCCTGCTACATTGTAAATTATCCAGAGTGGGTAAGTCAACAAAGAGCTCTTTGATTCGACTTGTAGAATACTGTGCAAAACAAGACATTTTTCGAGCTTTTGATAACAGAATGTGTGTCTCTCAAGCCTCAGAATTGAGATCCTTCGGCTTTTTAATAAGGCCAGGTAGTTAACTAGTATCTAAAAGTAGAATCAACAATGAATTACACCTAAAACCCTTATAAAGAAGAGTAGACTGAGATTTAATAAGAAGAAGTAGCTTCTCTCTGGGATACATGTAAAGAAACCAGCAGAGCTGTAACAGACTACTCCATCCAACACTAAGAAAATGTTGTAGAGATCAAAACAAAAAGAAATCCTAGGGTGCGATTTCAGGCAAGTATGGTGGATGAAGAAGTACCTTCCACCCCAAGTCATTAATTTTTTCCAAGGTTCGACTTGCACAGTGCGATCTTGCATTGTCATGTTGCAGAATAACGCCTTTTTGTTGACGATCCCCAGATACATTTCGATTAAAGATTGGTTCACTCGATCCAATTGGTCTTGATAAAGATCTGCATTAACGGTTTGTCCAGATTTCACCACTTTAAAATGAACAATTCCGTATATACTCCACAAAAGCACAATTTTGGGATGATCAAAATTATGGGTTCTGAATCTAGAGAACAATTTTGGCATTTACGAACAGACTAATACACTTGGAAAGCATCGTAAATGTTTTTGGTCGCAACTGTTGTGTTACTTCCCTTGCGAAACTCAAAAAGCATACAATTCCGGATATTATTATTCATATTGAGCGGGTGTCTGTCCGTCCTACCACTGTGTCCGCGCGGAATATTGTGGTTCACCGCTGTTTTATGTTTCCCCGATGAGATACAGTTTTTGGATAAAACCGATAATCTTATTTGGGGGTATTTATTTCAGTTCGCAGTGGGCTATAATAGCCCAATTCCGGATATGATCTTCTGGTATTTGGCTGGCCATTTCATCTCAAGTTGCAAAAAAGTCTAATATTTAAATATGTAGAAGTGGACAAGTCACACTAACCTTAAAATGACTTTGAAGTACAAATGACAATCAAATATCGACATGCTCTGAACTACATTACTTTCCGGTCCCCCTATTATTTATCAGATAGAATATTTCTCTAATGGTAATAAATTTAAATGGGAATATCTTGGTAACGAAAAATCACATTACTACAAGCTTAGTTTTAAGTGTATAGATATGCAGGCAATATTGACCTAATAGTTAAAGGAAAGCTTAAGAATATCTTGTGCACCCTAATACAAGAGAGCTTAAGAATTATTGTACAGTGCTGCATCAGTCTGGTTGATTGTAAACCCAATAAAAACCTTATTAATACCATTCTCTCAGAAAAAAAAATTTGGAGATGGTATAGAGCTAGTCAGAAGTTAAATAGCTGAGAATTACTCTAGGTGGTAAGCTACTCTGGAGTAAGTCAGTTGAGGTGACGGCTAGTTAAGCAATAAAAGCGCTGATTGCATGCAAAAATCTTGCAGGGGAGAGCTGGGGTCCTCATCTCTTCTACTAACCTTTCTTGTGATGGAACTATTGAGAAGTGATTACTTCCTGAATGATAGCACTGGCCTAGTTGTGATCTGCTGTCATACGCAATGGAACCATATACGATAATACCTACAGTTAGGTGAACATTGTGTCAAATTGTGGTTCCTGTTTTTAACCATACCTCCTTTTTTGTCTGGCTATCATGCAACCCCAGATAGAAACAGAACTTGTCACTGAAGATCGCCTCTTTCGATTTCTGGTCCCACTGAATTCTCTTCCTACACTACATCAGTCTATATCAATGTTCAGCTGTGAGAGGTACCATCTGATGTAGACGATAAGAAAAAATACTAAAACTTCGTATTTGCATGCCAACCATATGCTTTATTAGACTAAAACAAGAGAATGATGATATGACATCAGAAATAAGTTTCAGGAGTAGTTTCAATAAGAGGTTCATCATGGTTGCATTCCAGAATTCTTGCAGCAAGGCCCAACTTCTCTGCTTCATGTACTCCATATTAACAACCACTGGTTTCTGATGGCCTTGGTGCCAATTTCTTAAGATTGAAATCTTGTTCTACAACTCCTGCTATAACTACATTTTTCATTCTTTCATTCTGCTCTTTCCAATATAATTCACTTTCCAGCACACCCACCTTATCATTAAGTTTTTAAATTTTCTCTTGAATGGCTCTCAACTGTTTCAATAACTCAATTCAACTTTCTGTTCCTCAAAACGATTAGAATGAACTGTGAGGATATTATTGTTGTAAACAAAGCAGTATATTCAGCTCAAGTTTATTGGTTCTCATATAACGATCAGACTTATTTTTAATGTTTACAAATTTTCACTATAGATGATTGCCACACAAATGAATATTCATAAGGCTGATACTACATTCGGAGTATGTATTGTCAAATTATACAGTATGGCTTTCTGCCTAGAGTACACCTAGGACTGATTTTCATAAATAAATGTTAGTTGGATGATGTATTATAAAGAACTTGATGCGAATTTTTATTTATAGATGAAGAGTTTGCTTCTGATGTGGTTAACCTCCGTATGAAAACAGATGATTTTGAGCACATCAAAGTAATTGGTAGAGGTGCCTTTGGAAAAGTTCAATTGGTTCGTCACAAATCCACTGAAAGAGTATATGCTATGAAGAGATTAAGTAAAGCAGATCTTATAAAGAGGTCTGATTCAGCATTTTTTTGGGAAGAAAGGCATATCATGGCTCACGCAAAATCAGAATGGATAGTTCAGTTACATTTTGCATTTCAAGATTCCAAATATCTTTATATGGTAATGGACTATATGCCAGGTGGAGATATAGTTAACCTCATGTCTAATTATGACATCCCCGAAAAGTGGGCAAAATTTTATACCATGGAAGTAGTACTTGCTTTAGATCACATACATTCCATGGGTTTTGTCCATAGAGATGTTAAACCTGACAATATGCTCCTAGATAAGTACGGTCATTTGAAGTTGGCTGATTTTGGTACATGCATGAGAATGGATGCCGATGGGCTAGTTAGGTCTAATAATGTTGTGGGTACCCCAGACTACATCTCACCAGAAGTTCTGCAAAGTCATGGCAAAGGAATATATGGAAGAGAATGTGACTGGTGGTCCGTAGGGATTTTTATATATGAAATGTTGGTTGGTGAGACACCATTTTATGCTGATAGTTTGCTGGGTACCTATAACAAAATAATGTACCACGAAAATAATTTAACATTTCCAGAGGAAGTTGAATTTTCAAAAGAAGCAAAATCTCTGATACAGGTGAGTATTCAAATTATAAATTTCATTTCTATCCAAATTATTTCAGTTGAGGTTTGTATGATTTCTGCCTATAGATATTGCAAATGATGTAGTTTAATTTATACTTGAGTTGTTGCCCAATTATCAAATCTTCCACAAGAGATTTCATTTTGAATTTCCCCATTTTTCAAGTGTCAGAATAAACTAATAGGGATATTGTAATTGACAATTAGAAATTCTTAGGCTATGAAAAATGGATCGATATATTCTCGCCCAATGCATTGAAGCCGGGAAAATTAACTATAAAAATTTTATGAATACCGTTCTTAAAGTTTGCACTGCTTTTGGTCAGCATGAAGTGCCTTCTCGCTCTGCTAAGAACAGCTAAGGTGGATATTTGGCAGATATTGTGTTGCATTATTTATCTCTACTTTGAATTGAAATTAAAATATATTTGCCTTTTACAAAAACACCTAAATAAAATGTTCTATTGGAAGAATCTTTACAAATCTGTAAGTTGAAAGTCTGAACCTTAGTTTAGAAGTTTTGTGATCACAAAGGCAGAAAGATACTATATATTTTTATTACAAGAATGAATTTGCAGCTCTACAGATGTTCCTAAACTGTCTGGTATCAAGAATAAAAGTCTACAACGGTAGCACATACAAAAACCTTGCAAGAAATCAAAAAGTTTGTAAATGAAACAAAAATTGTTTTTCACATTTGTCAAACTGCCGCAACACAAAAACCTTCTTGAGGGAAAATGGGACATTGATCCAGGAAAAATATCTCCCTGTAGATTTTCACAGGCAATCGATATGTCATATATGTAAATCTTAAAGTATAATATCAGATTTTAGCTGAATATTTCGAGAAATGCAGATGCTATGAGGAAAAAACTTTGAAAATATTCAAACTATGTATGTTGAACATGAGGTGTTTGCAGACCCATATTTATGAGATTTTTATTCTTGATATCATCTAAGTAATCACCTCTATTCATTTGTACCTCCAATTTAGGAACACCTATATATTCCATATGGAAAAAAGAATTTATTTTCCAATGCTCCACTCAATAATGAACCAATAATTTTGTATAATGAAATGTTATCTTTTTCATAAGAAATATAGGTACTAACTTCAAATTCGCCCGTTACACAATTTTCTATCAAGTTTTCAACGAAGATGAATTCTGATTACCTTATGCAATTTTTTCAAAGAAAGTTAAAAAGCAATATCTATAGAAGTATAATCCTGTTTCATTATTATGTCTCATGTTAATTTTCATTCTTCCATTTATGTCATTGAATTTTTCATTTATTATTTATTTCAAGCCAAGATGTTGAAACTGAACAAACTTTCAGGGTTTGTTATGTGATAGAACTAAGCGTTTGGGGCGTAATAGTGTTGATGAAATTAAAAACCACAAATTTTTTATCAATGATCAATGGACATTCGAAAACTTACGTGATTCTGCCCCTCCTGTAGTGCCTGAATTAACCGGAGATGATGATACGAGTAACTTTGATGACTATGAAAAAGATGAAACTGCAGAAGAGAATTTTCCTGTGCCAAATAGTTTTGTAGGGAATCACTTACCATTTATTGGGTTCACTTATAACTCCGATTATCAGTTGTTATCAGATCGAAAGGATTTAACTGATGGACTGAATGCAAATCATATGAAAGAGATTAGTTCAGTCTCACAAGTTAGTCGTTTAGAGTTACTTCTTGAAGAGGAAAAAAATAATGTACAATCTTTAGAGACTAAACAACGAATTCTTATTGCTCAGTTAGATAATTTAGCACAGCGTGAAAGCGAAGTTAGGGAAGAAGCTATCAAATACGAAAAAGAGTTAACATTATTGAAACATAATTTCAAAGAAGTACAACGTAAAGCAGAAAATGAAAGTGAACTACGCAAAAAGACTGAGAAGTACTTAGCAGATTTGAAGAAGAGATTAGAAGATGAACAAAATAAGAGGACTAGAGAAATGAATAATAACCAACAGCATAATGACAAAATAAATATATTAGAAAAACAAATTGCCGAGTTACAGGACAAACTGAAAATTGAAACTGAAAACTGTCACAGGTAAGATAATATTGTCTTAGTACTTTCATATAATTTTTGTAATTGTAATTATTGTACAAGGATTGACATCTAGCTAGCCTAGTCCAGTCCCATGAAGTAGTGAGTAGATAGTAAAAATATTGCCATAACATAACAACGAACAATAACTCATTAGAAGTGTCAATGTAAAGTTTCCTGTCAGAGCTGCCCTATAAAATTTGTAAAAAAGGCTGCTGAAAATGGAAAAATTGGGGTAGCGAGCCATTGCCATCATGTATGTACATATATTTGAAAGGGTTAAAAGGTTAGCAGGTTTATGAAGGTATGCTCCATGCTCTTGTTGATCAAAGTCCCTTGAATGCAACTGTGAAATTTTTTATTGCAAGCTTCACAAGAGGTAAATTTTCCATTTAAGATGAAGACTGATCGGGAAGGCTAGTTTCAGTTTTCACTGCAGTTTATGACATGATCTTCTCAGACCATCAGATTTGGCTAAAACAAACATCTATTTTATAATATTTCATATGAATGCTTCCATGTTGATTTGGACATGAAAACATTTCTGTTCAATTGATCTGAATGTTGACTATAAGTGTCCAAGCGGAAATGTATTGTTTTTGATCTGTGCTCAATTTAAAAAATATGCAGACTTATTAAACTGATTCGTAACTATAGGCAAACTTGGTTATATTTCTATGATCCAGAAACAAAGGAGCAACCGATATTATGGAAATACTCTGGTTCTCAAAGCCTAAAAAATTTCGTGTTCAGAAATTTGCTGGAAAAGTTTTTACTTCAGGTTTTGGGATTTACATGGAGTAATCATGTTTGATTATCTATCTGGATAAGGTATAGTGGGCTAAGAATTTTTCAATATATCCTCGTATATTGAAGGGCTGTTGAATCTCAGTCTGTGATCGTTTGACGTGGGAATGATACACTTGATTTATTATTATTTTGTTGGAGTTTATTAAATCACTCAAATATAATTTATGTTTGATATTTTTCAACCATATTATTTATTACAAATTTTGTTCAACTGAATTTGAATGTACAATTAATTCTTACTTCCAAAATTGTTAATACCATAAATAAAAATTTACAATGATTTTTCTACTACAAGGAATATATCTTTTTCATGTCACCACAGTATTGGTTGAACCATTAATGTATCTTTTCTCTTAGAGTCTTATGCATATTTAATAAAATAAAATTTTTTTAAGGTTCCGGAAGCAAGCTAATGAATTAACTATGGTCAAAAACAACTCTGAGCAAAAAGCTGTAGAATATCAGTCCATGCTCCAGAATCTTCAAGTTCAAAGAGATGGTCTTCAAAAAGAAGTGGCCTCATTACAAGGTCAATTAACCCAAGAAAGAAGTTCAAGAACTCAAGCTTCTGATCAACAAAGAATATTGGAAAACAAAATTCAATCACTTAATGCTGAATTGGATAGAGCAAGGTTGAGGGAAAATAAAGTTTCTGGTGATAACACACAGCTTTCAGAGAAAGTATCAAATTTGGAAAAGGAGTGTGCTAGTCTAGAGTTAGAACTGAAAACTGCTCAAAATAAATATCAACAAGAAGTAAGAGCTCATGAAGAAACTGAGAAGAGCAGAATGATGAACAAGGAAGAAGCAAATCTAGAAGTTGTGAAAGGTATGTGAAGTCATTAGTTGCAACTTAACTAATTTGTATTGATCAATCATCTGGTGGATTTATAATTTCTTTGAAACAAAGAAATATGGACACTGTTCAAATATTAATTTTTATAAGCAGAAAATCTTTAAAGAATATGATAATTATTTATTCTTACTAATACTTCAGAATTTTATCCGAGAATCAATGAAAATGGATCATATCCTTTTAGCCTGATATACTTTTCTCCTCTATGTGCAAGACCATTGCCAGGTTTCCCGAGCCCCTGGGCAACTACAAGTTTAAGCCCTTAGATGGTGATAATTGATTCTGAGTACACCCCGCTCTAGTCTGCAGCTTTTTCTTATCACGATTTACTTCCTGTCAGATTTTTCTGCAGAGTAAATATGCCCAGTTCTGATATCTATAATATAAACTGTATTTTTGATATAAATAAATAAATGTCAGTGAATAAGAATAGGAAAATATATTTGAAAAAAAAACTTTTGAGGTTTATCAATGAACGCAATTTTGCTTTTTATCAAAATCGATAATTTGTTTTCATTTTCGGTTGAAATCGTTTTTTGTTACATGCAGAATTATTTCATAGGATAACAACAGGTAAAAAAAATTATCAGAGCATTTCATGAATCAGTTGCTAATGTTTGTTATTTTCTTAGCTCTTCAGACCAAACTGAATGAAGAAAAAAGTGCAAGACAAAAGGCGGATCTTAATTCACAAGAGAAAGAACGCCAAATATCAATGCTTTCTGTTGACTATAGACAGATTCAACAAAGGTTGCAAAAATTAGAGGGTGAACATAGGCAAGAAGTGGAAAAAGTGAAGGCTCTACATAGTCAAATTGAACAGGAACAACAAAAGAAAACAATTTTACAAACAGATATTGGTCATCAACTATCCGAAATCGCCAAATTGAAGGCCAGGGAATCACAGCTAGCTGTGGAGATTCTTCAAGTTGAAGTAATATTTTATCTTTAATTGTATTAAGTTCATACTTTTCCATCACATCTTTCATTAACCTTTTTCATTTGATTTTTTAGGAAGCCAAGAAAAAAGTGGAAGAAGATTTATCCAGAATTAAGAGAGAATTTCAAATGGAACAGCTTCAACTTAAAGAATTGCAGGAATCGCTTGAAACTGAACAACACTTTTCTACATTATATAAGACACAAACTCTAGAACTTAAAGAAGAACTGGAGGAAAAGATCAAAATCAATAAAGATTTTGAGGAGGAAAGATTATCTTTAAAACACCAGTGTCAATTAGCTTTAGCAAGAGCAGATTCAGAAGCTTTGGCCAGATCAATAGCAGAAGAAACTGTTGCAGATTTAGAAAAAGAGAAGACAATGAAAGAGTTAGAATTTAAAGATCTTCTTGCTAAACATAGAGCAGAACTGAATTCAAGAGAAGCTAATTTCAGCATGTTGAAGGAACGTGAAATTGAATACAAAAAATTAAATGATCAACTTCACAAAGAGAAAGAAGATCTTTTGAGACAAATTAAACAGTTGCAAGAAGAAATCAATAGAAAGAGCGACAGTAATGAGGAAGTTGAAAAATTACATGCTAAACTCAAAACTGAATCACTGCTGAAACAACAGGCAGTCAATAAGTTGCATGAAATAATGAATAGAAAAGATTTGCGGGAAGTCAAAGGTAAAAATAAGATTTCGAATGCAGATCTGAGAAGGAAAGAGAAGGATTTGAAAAAATTACAACAAGAGTTAAGTCAGGAAAGGGACAAGTACAATCAGAGTTTATTAGCTTACCAAAAGAGCATCCAAGAATTAACAGTAAGTAGGATTCATTTACTTTAATTGGACGGTAAATTTAAAAAGTTCAAAGAGCACTCTTAATGAAATAATAAGTGAAAGATATCATATGTGTCATTAAAAAACACATTTGTTTTAGAAAAATAGACTATTCCTTAACATCATCACCTACCATAGCGATACAATAATTTCAATGTGTTTATTATAGAATGATTTTTCTTTGGTCTCAAAATATATTTCAGTAGTGACTATAACCTCATCATTGGAGTATAATCTCTTTGCTTGGAGCACTTTTTTGAGACCTGCAAACAGATAAAAGTCGGATAGGGCCATGTGTCCATTCTAGTTCTGCCTGCTTTTTCTAAGGAACAGCTAACATTTGCCTAAATGTCTGTAATTTTCGAATTTTGAGACGAAAATGGTCTCAAATGACTAGGTTGGACTTGTTGATGAAGAATCTATGGTCAAAAGTAATCTGTCCGTAAATAGTGAAATAAAAAAAGAGACTTGTAACGTTCCGGATAGGTTGCGGGTCTAAATATCTTGATGTTAATGTGCAAAATCAGTCCAATGGTTCCGGGTTTGAAACTTTTTCTTATCTTCCCAAAATAAAATCTGATTTATAGACAATATATATTTTACTCAAGGTAAAAATATTAATTTCTGAATGAAAATACCCAGAAACTTTAAAAAGTACAAATCCAATCGATTTGAATTTAGTACTTAGATATTGAATAACGACCAGAAGGCTCGTGCATAATTTCGTGAAGACAAATCCCGAGAATTTCCTTAACTTTAAAATCTTTAAAAATGGCCTTTGAAACTATAAACCAACAAATTCTAATAGTACCCAGGAAGCAAAATGACTAATGCATCATACTTCGAAATTTTGAAAAGTGTTCAAATCCAGGTGCAGTGTGTTTTTTTTTTCTTAATTTTTTCTTATCTGATTTTGGTATAGGTACGAAAAGTATATGAGGTTTCGTTCAGTATATTGTTTTTTCACTTTTTCTTGCCAATATGTGACGATGCAGATTAAAGGGGGAAAGATGGAGCCTTTTAAACTTTTGTTGTATGGTCAGAGACATGATTCACATCATGATTACATTTTGCTCAACTTTAAAGTCCATACGTGGTCCTACCCAACACTATATATTCTCCAAATATTGTCCTTTTGATTATCATTTTTCAAGGTCGTGATTTCACATAGTTTAGCAGAGCTTTACTATGAATGTTTACACCATTGTTATAGGATCATTATTTTGTAAAAATGTGACAATTGCAAAAAAGGGCAGGAAGACGACTGAATAATTAGCTTTTTTGAGAAATATGCAGCTTTTCTATGATATTATGTTTTCAGTGTCAGCTTAATGAAGAAACAACTTCCAAGCAGCGTCTCCAAATGGAGTTGGATAGTAAAGATTCAGAAATAGAGCAATTACAAATGAAACTGACTGCTATGAATACTGAAACTGCCTCATTGAGTTCTGCTGATAATGAGGGGGATGAATTTAGTTCTGAAGCACTGTTTGAAGGCTGGTTGTCAATTCCATTCAAACAAAATATAAGACGGCATGGTTGGAAAAAACAGTATGTGGTTGTATCTAGCAGGAAAATAATCTTCTATAATTCTGAGAATGATAAGCAGAATTCAGATCCTGTCATTGTTTTGGATCTTTGGTAAGTGATGAAAAGTTTTTGGTCTTTCATTTTTTGATTTACCTTGAATAACTGCTTAACAACTTCCTTGCACATTCAAATTTAAGGTAAATCAACATCCACAAACACTTGCTGTTTTTTTACTGACATATTGCTAAATAAAATGAAAAACATCATATATTACAGGTTATACACTGATAGAGATGAATTGATCTTTAAGCTTTATGATATTGCTTTCTACCATAATAATTTTTTTTAAATAACCTACACCAAAAATTAGTAGTAACATATTTGAACATAATTGTTTATTGAATTGAATCAGTCCTTACTTGGTAAAAATCCATATTAAATAATATTTAAATAAGGTTATTCTGATTTTCACAAATTTTTATTGTTATGTTTACAACAATCGTTTCGCTATCACAGTAGCATCATCAGGCAAGTTATTCAAAATGTAATCTGATGATGCTACTGTGATAGCGAAACGATTGTTGTAAACATAATAAAAATTTGTGAAAATCATAATAACCTTATTTAAATATTATAATTGGTTATATATCAATTACTTTCCTCAGTTACAAATAAATGTTTTTTTTTTTTTATTTATAGAAAGCGGGTTTATGACCATCCTACCACTGTATCCAGGCAGAATGTTGTGATTCACTCTCTAATTTATATTTTCCCGATGATAACCAGTTTTTTGATAAAAGTGGTAATCTTGTTCGGGGGTAATTTTTTCAGTTCGCAGTGGGCGAATAATAACCTGACCAAAAGCCTCAAATCTGATACAACTCACTATTGCACTCTGAGATGATGTACATGGCTGTTTCAGTGTCCTCAAGGCACAACTACATTCATCGTCTTCAGCCAGACCGATTTTGTGCCTCTTGTCTTGAGTTCATTTTGCCTGTTATCGTCTTCTATTTGGGTAACGCCAACCCAACTGCCTCTTCGTTACCCAAATAGTTTGAGTGGCTCGGTATCCAAACAAGAGTGATTCTATTATGAATACTGAGCCTGTTCAAAGCGGTGCGGCAACTCGATGTACAACAGCTGGATTCTAGAGCTTTTTAGTACTGACTGACTCTCGCTAAATATTTTGATTTTGCCGTGGTGGATTTGCCGTTTTATCAGCAGATCCGCCGCGGTCTCAATGGCAAATAGTTCTGCCTGGAATATGGTTGCCCAGACTCGATGAGATGCTGATTCTCAGTTTGCTCCCATAGACTCCCGCTCCCGTTCCATTCGTCGTTCGCGAGCCGTTTGTGAACAAGCCAAGATCGGTCCTCAATAGCATGCCGGGTCCATTCGATTACATTAAAAAGCCGTTTTTGGCTCGTGATTTTTTAGATTAGATTGGAGAGCATCAATAGGATGCTGTTCGTTAAAAGCTTTTATGTTTGTATGTGATCTGGTCTACCTCCCTCTGCACAAGCAGATGGAGGTTGGTAGATTGAGTAGGTCCTCCATGGCTTCCGTGGGTGTGGCGCGAAACGCACACAAATAAATGTTGATGATTGGTGATTATATGCATCTTCCCCTTAAACCACTATTAAAGTCATATGTTGATCATTATGGCAAATATGAGAAAATAGTTCTCAAGGATTGTTGAAAAATAATCATTGAAAGAATGGCAGCAAGTAAAATGTACTCCAAGGTTTAGTAAAATTTAGGTGCAACTCATTCAAATAATTGTTCTTAACTATATCTTAACATGAGTTTTTGTTTAGAGAATTACTTACAACAGCAATCTTTCATTTTTGCAGCAAAGTGTTTCACGTCAGATCAGTTACACAAGGAGATGTAATCCGAGCAGATTCGAAGGATATCCCACGTATTTTCCAGTTGCTCTATGCAGGAGAAGGAGAAGCGAGAAAACCAGACGATCAAACTAACAACCTTGATGTGAGTTCAATTAGAAGTTTTGAAGAGAAACCTGGTACTACTGTACATAAGGGACATGAATTTTTGCATATTTCTTATCACATGCCTACAACGTGTGAAGTTTGTCCAAAGCCTATGTGGAATATGTTTAGGCCTCCACCTGCTCTTGAATGTAGACGTAAGTATAATTATCAAAATCAATTTTGCTTTACTGTTTGGTATAAAATGTACTTGAGGAGATGGTGAACGCAAGATTACGAGTAGGTAGGCAAAAATGTTTCAATAGTGAAATTCATTTGAATATCATTTATATGAATCCGCCTCTTTAATCTTCATTGCTAATTATTGATTGATCCTTGTCAATCATTTTTCATATGTCCATCTTCTTAGAGTTCAGTTTTTTCTTCAATACTTGCATCAAGATTTTTATTCTAATCTCAAAATATCTTTTCAGGTTGTAGAATAAAAATTCATAAAGATCACCTTGAAAAAAAAGAAGATAATGTTCCTCCCTGCAAGTTGCATTATGATCCTTCATATGCCAAAGAATTGCTCTTATTAGCGCAATCTGTTGAAGACCAGCAGCAATGGGTTCTCAGATTAAGTAGGAAAATACAAAAGTGTGGCTTCAAGGCAAACAATTCCAACACTCTGGATTCTGCCAAAGTATCTCCTAGGTGAGTCACGTTTAATAGTCAAAAATTGTCCCATATAAATAAGTATCTGGAAAATGGTAACTAAAAAGAATCGAGCCTACATTGAATTATAGAAATTCCAAAAATGACTTGAATGAAAATATTTCGTTAATATTGAATAATAATGTTGCCTTTGAAGGTAGATTAGGCTTAATTATACTATGGTATCAATCTTTGTGAGATTTTAGTCCAATGAAGTATTTGCAAATTAGAAGCAACTATCTTCAGTTTGATGACTAAACAACTAAATAAATATTTGATGTGAATGAGCGTTTACAGAAACTCCAGATATTGTGAATCTATATATTTAATACTATAATACTGAATAATTGATGAAAATTAAGTCAACTAGTTATCAATTAAACAACATCATTTATTAACTCGACTGAAAAATTAATCCTATTAAACGATTTGGACAACATTAGGTCATCATCATTTCAGTAAAAAAATCAATATGTTTTCGATATGGAACTTCTCATAGGAAAATGCCCATTTGCATATTTTCTTCATATTTTAAATCTTTTCGTATTAGTTAATATCTAATGAGATGTTTTCACAGATTTCCACAGATCATAAACTTCTTAATACCCAGTGGTTTTAAAGTTATGTATTCAAAGAATCAACTTATTGCTGTTTAAGGTACCTAGAAAAAAATTTCTAACATCGTGAGAGTTAAGTGAAACTGTTCGTCGTGTAAATTAATTTCTTTTAATGATAGCAGATTTAACATATTTTCATTCATGATAAGATGACCTATATGATTATTTATTTGGGCTAATATATTCTTGGTCACTTGTTCCCTGAATTAATAGAAAAACATAAGGGAAGCAAATGCAGATAATCTTATATATAAAATTCTCCTCTTATATATAAAATTCTCGTGTCACAATGTTCGTTCCCGTACTCCTCCGAAACGGCTTGACCGATTCTCATGAAATTTTGTGAGCATATTCAGTAGGTCTGAGAATCGGCCAACATCTATTTTTCATACCCCTTAGTGATAAGGGTTGTCCACCGTTAACATTTTTCTTTAATTTTTAGACATTTTTTTAATTTATTTATTTTGTTTATTATGTCGCATTAAAAAATACATACAACCCTAAATTTTTACCCTTTTATCACCAACCCCTATTTTTTAATAGCCATTTTAGTAATTTAATCATGTTTGCCGGGTCGGCTAGTTTCAAATATTTTTCTGTTTTTCTTTTCAACAAAGTTAGATGCATTCAAATTTTTTCTCATGTTATCTCTTCAAGAAGAAGAGCTATAAAAGATAATTTCTTATTTAAAAACTTCAGTGCTATTCTTTATGTTGGAAAAAATGTGTTCTACTTTAAACATCTAACCTAATCTAAAGCTAGATGTTAGTAATATAAATAGGATGTTATTCACATTTTCTTATATTTTATTGAATTAAGCTATACTAAGACAATGAATTATTGATATTGTTGTGATCTCACAGAAATATCATTTAAGTAGGCAAGCGAGAATGTTAAAAAATGAGTAATGAGCGTTCCTACAAAGTGTCTATAGTCAAAATAATCCATTGAAGTGTTGGAAGAGAGAATATTTTATGCTCAGATGGAGAAATGTAATATCCCCTTGGTAAATCACAGATTTGGATGTATAGGGTATTTTACAGATCAAACTCATAATTATTTGACAAATTACAAAAATTCGGTTTCTGCAAACTCTAATTATTGCTTGAACTAGTTGTAAATATTCAACTTCAATTTTTATGTATTTTTATCAATATGTACTATATTTCTAAAGTATTCTCTATAAAAACAACAAGTCTGCACTAATTTATTAAATGTTAATAGGATATTTCGAAAGTGATATTTGTTATTTATAATAAATTAACTTTCAAATATTTTCTAATATAATGAGTTCAGCATTATATCCAATATGTAGTTTGTTTAAATAACATTCATTCTATAAAGGGACACTAACTATATTATCGTTATCAAACTAACATCAACATTTAATATACATTGCTTTTTTGACAATCATCCTTGTCTGATAGGGAATCGACAAGATCCAACATGAAACCACCATACCTAAATTCTCAGCGATCGGCTACATTACCTAGCAATTCTTCAATGTCCAACAAATGACAACGAATGTAGGCCATAAGAAGGTACAAATGAGTTGCAACCACATTAATTTTTGTGTCGAATGAATTTATCAAAGATTGAATGTATTATGGTTCTTCATATTGAAGAACATTCTCAAAAAAGATAGAAAAAGCTGTATTGTTCACCAAAACAATGCATCACACTAGTTTGTTAAAAACTTGATCTTCTCTCGAACTTACTGAAGGTGATTATTTTAAATCAATATCTAATATTTTCTTCAAGCATTGTGATACACTTCAAAAAGTTTGGTGACATTAAGGACAAACAAGGTTATATTTATCATATTATAAATTGATTTAACCCAGAAGATATGTAAAAGTTGTTTTCCTTTTTTTTTGTTATTGAATTTTTTTTCTCATTATTTATTTCATTACTATAAATTTTGAATGAAAATTGTGGGGAAGGAATAGTACATGTTTATTTAATAACAACAATTCTGATTCATTACATTGATTCTTATAAATTGAACATTTCTCTTGCATATTATGCTGGTTCTTAATGGGACAGTTTTGTTTCATAATAGTCATATAAGTATCTTTAATTTCACTTCCTTATTACTTATTCAACTGCAAAATCTCTGAATAATTGTTTTGAAAATGTATTTAGTAATGAATATTGTCATAGATTTTATTTCAATTCCATATCAATTGATCGAATAATTGAAATTTTCACTATTACATTGGAAAAATGATAAATTCGAGAAAATTCTACATTGGCCCCTAAATATCAAACTTTTCTATGGATTTGAAGTTATAATTGTTAATTTGCCCCAAATTTAAACAAGAATTTATGTTATGTTAATGCACAAATGAAAAATTTGTGTAACTCAAACTATTTATTAGTGAAAAAATGTTTCAAAACCTCATTTAAATGAAATTTCTTCAAGAATAGAGGTGTATCCATTCTTTATTTGGTTAATTCGTGAATCGATTCCAATTTTATTCTTGAATTGGTAGGAATTTATCGAAATAAAAATGTTATCGTACCATGAAATTTTTAAGTTCTAATGCTGGATGGAGAATTAAGTGATTATCTTTAAGAGGTTTTTTCATTCTTCATAATATTTTATTGAACTACCTAGTGAATAAAAAGAATAAACTTGGAAATATAGCATCTTTGAGATTATTTGTTGAATATCTAGGTATTGTTGAGCTAGTTCATTTTGCATATGTCACCTATATTTTGCTGTCTGTTCAACTGTATATCTTTTGATATCTAAGTACTGTTGATTTAATGATCAAGTTTTCTTGAAATGATGAAGCATATAGAGGTGCTAGTAATCTTCACAAGATAATGCCTTGTCTTAGTTTCACACTAGATTACTTCAGTCTTGTTATTCTCTGCGCCAGATGAAATACTTTTAATGAAACATTTTCTAAACATTCCTTATAGTACACTGAATTGAAATATAATTTTGTAAATTTTTGTTGTTGTTTGTACAAATGATGTAATTTAATTTTATCATTTTGATTTTTATGTATTTATTCTATTTTTATTAATTTTTATAGTATAGAATTTGTGCCTTTACGGATACTTCACTTGAGTGCTGTATCAGCTACTTCCATTAATGAGTAAGATTCGGAACAGATGATGTTTTAACAATTTATTGTCTTGTTTATATAAACTGAGTACCAAAATAAATGATGAAAGAATAAATCATTTTTTATTTGTTATATACTCCAGTTACACTATATATAATATATTGCATATATGCAATAAAAAGGTATTATGTGACTTATTCTAACCACCATATTTCCTATCAACAATGTCCTAAAAGGTACGCTTTGAACTGAAATGAAGTTAATTTTTATTTGCCCAAATTTATAATCATTTCGGATTGCATTTTTGGTATAGAATTAATAGTAGATATTTCTGTCAGGTACCCTCTGACTTGCACGCATGTTTAAGAAAACAGCCTGCTATCATTTTGTCCAAATATCTGTAATTTTAGAATTTTGAGCTGAAAATCGTCTCAAATGACTAGCTTCGGCTCACTGATGAATAATCCAGTCAACAATAATTATGTCCATGAATACTTTAACTTTGGAACAGAAAGATCTAGACTCTTGAAACTTTCAGGGTAGGTTTGTGGCCTAAATAACTCAGTCAAGTTCGTTAATGGGCAAAATCAGTCCAATGATTCCGATTATTACCTTGAAACTTTTTCTTATTTTCCCAATAGTTCGGAAACTATTATCTGATCGAGATTAAATTTTTAAATTTGGTTGTATAATATCGATATGAATATTCATACCAAATTTTGTATAGATCGGCCTTCTGGGCGAAAAACTAGATGTAAAAATACAAATTTCTGAACAATAACTCCTAAAGACTTAAATTTTCAGGGTATGTTTACAGTTTCAATATATCTCTATGAAAAATTAATCGAAAAGGCTCAATGTTTCCTGATTTTTTCTCATTGGAAATTTTATTTATCAAATAATTTCGAATGGAGTTCAAATTGAATGTGAATAACGACAGGAAGGCACAAGAATTCTTTCTACTTCTTTCAGATCTTTAAGAATGGACGTTTGAAAATATATATATATATATATATATAAATAAATTGATAAATTCTAAGAGCTCGGATAGCTAGATAAAACTTTGTCGAAATTATTAATCAGAAAAAGTGTTTGTACTTACTAGATATTTGGATTTATGTTTGTCTAAGTTTGGACCCTGAAGTTGTGATAAAAATCAGAACTAATTTCAGTAGATAATGTATGTACTTGGCACAGTATGTATTGTTATGGATTTTACATATTAATTAATTTAAAAATAATTACCCTTTAAACATTTCTGACTCTTGAGAAAGAAATTCAACAAAAATTACCAAAATGAGATTATTTAAGACCAGATAATTTGAAATTTAACTCTGTAAAACATTCACAGTCAATAAATTCTGAGAAATCATTGTAAATTTACCTAAGATCGGTGAAAATATTAATGAAAATTATATGTATCATAAAACTTTTTAGAATGTGAGCCTTTACTTGATAGAAATGTACACTTTATTTAAATGATATACTTATATGTTGATTTCTATTTAAGTTGTTTATAAACATTTGAAAAAATTACTATGTAAACGGAACGAGTCATATGAGAAACTCAATATAATAAATAGAAAACAATATATAAGTGTATCATTTAATTAAAGTGTATTATCTAATAGATCGAAATTTTCCTGAAATTAAAGAAGTTTTTGGTTTTGTAATTTTTATTTATTAACTATAAAATTTTATATTTGTCACTTACGAATAACAATAAATAATATAATTTGATTCTTTGGGTTCGAAATTCTTTCATATTGTTACCATCTATTTATCCAAAGTAAGAAATTTATTAGATAATCATATGATATTTTTCAAAACAGTTTCACTTTCTTTTTCATCTCCTGTTGTTTCCATTTAGGAAGATCTCGGAATTCCTTGAAATTCATTTCAAATACTGACAAAAAGTCATCGTGTGTTAAATGAAGCTGAAAATAGTATTAGATTAATAAACAGTTTAGTGAAAAAAATATTATTTTGAAGTTAGGTTATCCGTGAATAACTTAGATGAATTTCGGTGTCCTATAGATAATCGATTAGATTTTGGTGTGGTTGTTTGAAAGTACTAGGTCGACCAGAAAGTAATGCGCTTTTGTAAATTAAATTCAAACCAATAAATTGTTAACAAGTTTTTATTTTTGATCAATTATGTAATCACCTTCGTTATCAACAAACTTTTGCAATCTAATGCGCAAATTTTCAAACCGATAAAAATCAATTGGTTTTGACTAAAATATCTCGAGAAGGCTCATCTTGCACAGTGCGGACATTCTCGTGTTGCAAAATAACTCCTTTTCTGTTGACAATCGCCGGATACTTTTCGATTAAAGATTGGTTCACTCGATCCAATTGTTCTCAATAAAGATTTGCATTAACAGTTTGTCTAAGTTTCAGCACTTCAAAATGAACAATTCCGCGTATACTCCACCAGAAGCACTTTTTTGGGAAGATCAAAATTACCGGATCTTAACCTAGAGAACCATCTTTGGCATTTATGAAAGTCTAATGCAATTGGATAAAAATCGCAACTGTTGCGTTAGTACTCTTGCGAAACTCAAAAAGCATACAGTGCCGGATATGCTCTTCTGGTATTTGGCTGGCCACCCCAAATTGCAAAAAACAAGCTTAATATTTAGTTATTTAGAAGTGAACAAGTCACAATAACCTTAAAATATCTTTGACACGACTTCGAAGTACAAATGTCAATCAAATATCGGCATGCGCAGACACGACCCCTAAATTTTGTGGTTATGTGATCACTCTACAGTTTCCATGTTTTTGCGCGCTTGTTCCAGTTAACAGTGTGCTCTCGTTTCACATAAATGTCTGTAATTTTCTAATTTTGTGCCGAAAATGGTACTAAAAGACTAGGCTGATGAATAATCCTAGGTCAAATGTAATTCTATCCAGCCGATCCGTCCGTTAACACGCTAGCTTTCGAACAGAAAAAATTAGTTGAGCCTTGAAACGTTCATCCTTTACTTCTGATCCAAGATAAGTAGGTACCAGGAGAAGTGTACCTATTTATTAATTTTAATCACTTTTTTCTACTGAAGATGAATACTTACTTCTTTTTTGAGTGGATCTACACGAGCAGGTAGCTTCTCGTTTGCTGTTAGAAGAATTTCAAGAGGATATTTATCATATTGATCAAATTCGCATTCGGCTTTCGATAACACAATATTTCCATTACTTGTATTCTCCTGGCCTATTCGAGTTAATTCAATATCTCGAATAAGTCTAGAGAAAGGTTTGTATTGCTGCAAAGTAATAATTATTACAATTATATTTAAGGTTCATATAAGTGTGAGGGTGGGTCAAATATGAACCGGATTTAGTTAAAAAGAAGTACATAATATTGTGAAAAATTTGATATATTTTATTTCTCAACATAGTCTCCGCTTCTATCAGTACATTTTACCAACGGATAAAAGTTTTTAATGCCGTTATCGATTAATGTAGTCGGTCGTGTCTTCAGTCAATTGCTCACGAAAAATTTCACTCCTTGGACATCGTGAAAACGGCGTCCCCCCAATTCTCCTATGAGTGGACCAAACATATGATAATCACAGGATGACAGGTCTGGACTGTAGGGCGAATGTTCGAATATTTTCCAATGAAATTTCTCCAATTTTTCTTGGGTCAAACCCGCTATGTATGGTCGAGAGCGTTTTCATCAAAAAGAATCACATTTCGGATGGATATGCCTCAGTATTTTCTTCGATAAGTCGGCATTGATCATACGTTGTTCATAAAGAAACCAATAAACAGTACGACTTTGCTATTCCAAAAAACAGTTGCAAAAAGATTTCCCGCAGACAGACGTTTTGGCTTTTCGAGATGGGGCTTCTCCAGGTTACCTCTACTCCATGGTTGCTTGTTTAGATTCTGGGGTGTAATGATGCAATTATGTCTCATCACAGGTGATAATATGACTTACGAAGTTGTCACCCTGTCTCGATAACGCGTTAAAAGCATTGACACACAGCAAGACTGCGCTTTGTGATTGAATTGAAATTAATCATTATTTTTATTTTAATCATGTACGTATTTACCTTCCAAAATTTTTTATTCCAATTCGGAAAAAATCCAGTAAAAGTCGGCGGCTCTTCACCTTGTTTCACATGTACTATTGGAATATTCATGTCTCTACCTGATGGATCTGCGAAGGTAGAGTTAGTAAGATTTGTCTAGAAATAATAATCTTCACCCTTACCCAATTGGAGGTAATCTATAGCGAATTCCAGGCTCGATCTCTGATCTTCTTTAGAAGTTAAGCTTCCAACCCAAATATATAACGTTTCATTGGCATCTAGTAACATTATATCTTCTGGTATCAAGTTTTTTTGATTGAATTGATGTATTTCTTCAACTGAAAATCATACAATGAAATATAGTATACAAGTGGTTGTTAAATTTTTTTACCTGAAAATTTTCCATTTGTATTCGAGAAACAAAATAACCTTACTTGCTTTGGTTCAAATTCATCCTTCTCAAGAGTCATATTGTAATTGGTTTTTCCCCCTAATGCATCAAAAAAGTCCTGTTTTTCTTTTCCTGTAGTAAAGTTTATGTATGAGAAATTATTTTAGAGTTTTTCATAGCAACAAACCTTCAAGTACGATTTCGAATTCTTTTTTGACAAAGCCTTTAGCCATTTCTCTGTGATCACCATTCGAGTATTGTCCACACCAGATGAATGAAATTTTTCCTCTTACGAGGACATAACAATAATTTGAGTTTAAAGATGAACACTTTAGGGGTACTTGTTCCGCTTTACTTTCATATTTCGTTGTCCCATATACTTTTATCAGATATTGGGATGGAAGTTTCGTATTTTTGCCATTGCCTGAAATCATTTGATTTCATATTGCAAAATGGAAACACTTCAAGTATAGTCCCTTCGTATAACTTAGCGAAAACAGGCGCTGGTAGGTGTGGCATATATCAGTTGTTGTACCAGTGGTGTCCATCAATATGATGTAGGCTTATAAAACTTCATTTGATGGGCGCTAACCCATTTTGTGCAGTGCGCAAATTGTTTCCTCGCAAAGTTATATGGCGGTGCTGCATACGAGGGCGGTCAATGTATTCTCGGTATCGGGGTGATTTACTAATAATGTGAGTAATCTAATTATCTCATTTATGAATGACACCATCTGAGGGTATAAATACAAAATTTCACTAATTTACGATCTTTAGTTTTCTAAGTATCCTCAGTGAAAGACGACCAGAATGACTGACGCCGCAATGATGAAAAAATCGAGCATCGTGTCGTTATGAAGTTCCGCACTAAACAGGGAAAAATCAAAAAATCATTCATGAAGAGATGGTTGCTGTTCACCACGACTGCGCCCTGTCGTTATCCACCGTTCAAAAGTGGTCAAGTGAATTCAAAAGAGGCAGAGAAAGCATTAAAGATAACCCCCACTCGGGCGGGCCCGTTAGCGGCATCACTGAAGAAAATGTGGAAATGCTGGTACTTGAAGATGCCAGAATAAAAATCAAGATGTTAGCAGAGATGACAAACCTATCCGTGAGTACCATACATGCTATCTTTCATGACCATTTTAATCTCTTAAAGGTAAGTGCAAGATGCATACCGAGAATGCTTACCGCACCTCAGAAGCAAGTACGTGTCGAGTGCTGTAAGGAGTTTTTATAGCTCTGTGGAGAAGTTCCATCGACCATTTTCAACCAGGTGGTTATTGGGGATGAAACGTGGGTTCATCACTATGACCCTAAGAGTAAACAAGAGTCCATGCAGTGGATTGAAAAGGGTGCACAGCCCCCAAAGAAATTTAAAATCACGCCATCTTCTGGAAAAATAATGGCTACGGTCTTTTGGAACCCTAAAGGTATTTTATTGATAGAATATACTAAAAAGGATGAAAGCATCACAGCAGCATCATACTAAATTTGCGTAATTTAAGAGAAACAATTGAAGGAAAAATACGAGGAAAACTCACAGCGTGGGTGTTGCTGCTTAACGACAATGCTCCGGTTTACAAGGCTCTCGTGGCGAAGGCTGCTGTGCGGGAATGTGGCTTCGAAGAAATTACTCATCCTCCGTACAGAGTTTCTTGCATGCCTATACCGAGAATACATTGAACGCCTCTCATACATGGCGTTACTGAACCAAATAATGGCTGATTTGTTTATATTCAATTCTCTTCACCTCAAAACTCAAAGTTTGTATTAATGCATTTTCCTTTCGCATTGATCCAAAAGAGTATATAATATTTAAATCTTACCATCGAACATTGATCCTTTGCCCTGGAAAATGATCATTTTTCCTTGAAATATCTGAAGAAAGTGAGGTGGTTCATATCCTTGAATTATTCTTGCTTGAAATCCGGTTCGTTCTAGTTCAGCCTCTATTTCTGATAGTTTAGTAATCGTACAATCTAAATCTTCTTGGGTAGCATGAGTTCCCTGAAAAGTATGTCAGATCGGAATTAAAATGCGACTGAGGATAAAAATATATTTGATGTCTAAGTTTCGTTCATTAGTACTTTAAAGTAAATCCTAGGAAGCTATTTAAATTTAAATCTAAGGCTCTCACATTTGAGAGTGGAAAAACCATAGACATATTAGGACAATAAGTATATGGGAAAATGCATTCATAGTACCTAACAATAGGCTTTTTTGCATATGGTCCGCTCTGATAAAATGTATACGTTCAGATGATAAGATTTTAAACCTCTTGATCTAAATGTCATTATTTTCTGGCGTGCCCGCTCCTTTCCAAGAATTCCGCTCTGCTCTGTTACAGCTTCCCGACGTTCCAACATAGAACAACAGGTCAGGAGCCTAATTGGCTGACTTGCACTCCATCGTCAATCTGATGAGTTCAGGGGCTGCAAGGAGTTGGAACGAAACGCCTTTCCTCCCGAAACACCGCACCCAAAAGAACTTCAATGAATAGAGAATGAAGAAAAATGTTGCGGTTTGAAAAACACAAACATTAAATTTAGTTCATTGCATTTTTCAGTCTAAATGACAATCTCATGTATTTCTTTCACAAAGAAAAAACTTCAAGTTATGATTGAGACAAACAGAAAATTAAGTGATAAAAATTCAGTAGACGATATACAAGGTAATGTTCAAGAAAGAGGACTTTTTCACAATAGCAGATTATATTGGTGTCATTTGTTAATATCTGCCTGAGGTAAAGGTAAATCTTTCTCTGACGATTGGACCTCTGAAAAGTTCTATTCGGAGCTTTTCCTTCAACTCGCGAATCCATCAACCGATTTAACATATTTTGGATAGCGAATCCGATTGATCTGAAATTCAGGATTTAAAAGTATAATGATATTGCACATGTTCCTGCAAAATTTCATGAGGATCGTATGACTAGAATACAGAAAACAAAAACTCCGAAGGAAAGAAATCTCAATGGGCCAATTTCTCCACTTGGGAATAAATCCATATTTTACTCCAACCCAAACTTTTCTAACCTTTAGCCAAAGACAACTCAAGAAGGGACACCCCAATGAGTCTATATCTTCTCTTTAAGAAAACTACCTAGAGAAGCCCTCCATTCTCTCACTTGTCTCAATTATTCAACTTGTATCATATTAACTCACATTCACTCTGAGCATTCTTCCAATCCTCAATCTCTTCACACACACGCTTGTCACTTTCGATAAGACCCTTTCCGCGGGTCATTCATTCAAACTCTCATGGCCCTTGATAGGGTATCCCAAACACAGACCAATAGAAAATCATTAATTATCGTCGAAAAAGTCGAGTCTCGGTATGAATGTACGGGTGACTCTTCCAACCGTGATTTAATCGCATCATCCCTGTCACTCTTGCCTTCAACTCTGTTATACAGATCTCTGGGTATTGATACAGTTTACCAATCATCATACGATCAAACTCACTCAATGCCAAACGTTTTTTCTTGCATTCATACCATTCGTAGATACCGTATGATATACTTTCAAGCATTCATATGATACCACTTTTTGACATCCATTCAACGCTCTCTTAAGCCACAATAGGAAATTTGGTACTGTTTGCTTTAAATACCCAATGAAATCCTTATGACCACCTGTCATTTCTAGAGCACCATCAGTAGCAGCTGACAAAATATTGCAGATAGGAATTTCCTTTTCTTCAAAAAAAAAAAATCGCGTGGTGTTGAACATGGATTATTTATCCCTTGATATAAGTTTTCAGATTCGTGCATTTGTCGAGTCAATTCTGATGTCACTGAATTCTTTTACTGGCGCTAGTAGTTCGGCAAGTTCTTCGTCTGATTGTGCTGCCAGCTGCAGATCGTCCACCTATAGTGGTTCAGTTTCTTATTCTCAGCAGCGGAGATAAGGAGTCTACTTGGTAGACCACATTTTATCTGGATGTTTTCCATGATGATGTTGCTGGAGTTGTTGACGCTGCTGTTGAGTGCAGGTAGATGTTTTAGTTGTTCGTGGTTTTGTTGATGAGGGTCATGAGTTCTGTGATGTTCTGTAGATGTTTACAAACTCGATAATCTAGCTGTGCGGAACTTTTTCGAAAGCTTTCCTGTAGTCTATCCAGGATAGTGACTGGTTTTTCTTCCTTTCTTTGCAGTGCTTGTGTAGTATTTTACTTAAAAGCAGGCGATCCTTGCATCCATACAAGTTTTTGACACATCCCTTTTGTTTGATTGATTCGGTCTTTACTTGGTGGAAACTCATTTTAATTAAAAAATATATAAGAGAGTATTTTAATTTCCACAAAAATGTTTATAATACAACTATTGTTTCACCACGATTCTTCAGGTATCTACATTCTACTGGCTGATAGTGTCCAGTGTATCCGAGTTTGAATACAGTGTTAAGTACGTGACAAAATAATGGAAGAACAAGTCATAAAAACTCAAGGTGTTTATTTGAGTTTACTGCTAAAAAATGCCATTAGGAAAAGATAATCAGTAATGGAGATTTGTCAACATGTGTTTGTTAATTCAAAAAGATTTTACGGGCATTGTACCTGTTGATTTTAAGAAATTATAAAAGTGTTAATCTAGAACTTTTACTTTCGACGTGGATAATTTCACAGTTATTGTTGAAATTATTCCTGAATTCCTTAAGATGATTAGCATATGTCGAATGTACGGAATCCGATATATAACCCCTTTGGTGTTCTTGGATTCTTTTCTTGAATGATCTACCTGTCTGGCCAATATATACTAAAGGGCAATCGTCGCAAGTCAACTTGATGTAGACTTTTAGATTTATTTTCTTTATTTGTTCGATCCTTATTTTTTTTAGGTAAGTACTAAGGTTATTTATTAATGATTTTAAAACCTGCGTTGTAATTTAAAACTATTTTATCTTATTATCTCATAAAATCTCGTGTACCCAATCATAAAAGAGGACAATACACTGTTAATCTAGAATTTTTGATTTCGATGTAGATAATTTCAGTCAGTGTTGAAATTATTCCTGAATTCATCACGATGTTTAGCATATGTAGAATGTACGATATGTAACTCCTTTGGTGTTCTTGGATTCTTTTCTTGGATGATCTACCTGTCTGACCAATAAATACTGAAGGACAATCGTCGCAAGTCAACTTATAGACTTGTTATTTTATGTTTATTTTCTTTATTTTTTCGATCTTTATTGTTTTTTATGTAAGTACTAAAGTTATTAATGGTTTTAGAAGCTGCGTTGTAATTGAAACTATTTTTGAAATATTTAGCAATATTTTCAGATAATCCATTAACATAAGATAACGAAAAGTATTTCTTTGTATTGTCCTCTTTTATGATTGGGTACACGAGATTTAATGCCATGTTCTTTTGTTTATTGGATACTATTTTGTCTATAAGAAAGGGAGGGGGGTTTATGAACAAAATGATATCCAATAAACAAAAAAATATGGCATTAAATCTCGTGCACCCAATTATAAAAGAGGACAGTACACAGAAATACTTTTCGTTATCTTATGTTAATGGATTATCTGAAAATATTGCTAAATATTTCAAAAATAGTTTCAATTACAACGCAGCTTCTAAAACCATTAATAACTTTAGTACTTACATAAAAAACAATAAGGATCGAACAAATAAAGAAACTAAATCTACAAGTTGACTTGCAACCATTGTCCTGTAGTATTTATTGATCAGATAGGTAGATCATTCAAGAAAAGAATCCAAGAACACCAAAGGAGTTACATATCGGATTTCGTACATTCGACATATGTTAATCATCTTAAGAAATTCAGGAATAACTTCAACAATAACTATGGAATTATCCACGTCCAAAGCAAAAGTTCTAGATTAACACTTTTAGAATTTCTTAAAATCAACAGGTACAATGCCCGTAATATGCTTTTGAATGAACAAACAGATGTTGACAAATCTCCATTACTGATTATCTTTTCCTAATGGCATTTTTTAGCAGTAAACTCAAATAAACACCTTGAGTTTTTATGACTTGTTCTTCCATTATTTTGTCACGTACTTAACACTGTATTTAAACTCGGATACACTGGACACTATCAGCCAGTAGAATGTAGATACCTGAAGAATCGTGGTGAAACAATAGTTGTATTATAAACATTTTTGTGGAAATTGAAATACTATCTCTTATATATTTTTTAACATCCCTTTTGTTCTGGCGGTTCTGTGATTAACAAAACTTTGTCGAGTTTGTTTGAATATAGAATTGTTATACTGATGTCTGTTTTACTGTCTAGATTTCTAGAACTTTCTATTACCATAGCTCATACTCCTTATTGATGATTTTTGTTACAGATCAGCCGAATCAATTTATTTTGTTCACAATATACATATAAATATTTTTTTGATCTTCTGCTTTTACGCTCCTCACGATATTTTGCACAAGCATGCGCGTCATAATTCTACTTCTAAATATCAAATTACAGATCGATCGAATCTGTAGTTCCCAAAATATCAGGAAAAATAAAGGAACATTTCAAATGTTAATAACTACTGGACCATTGGACCTATTTTTCCTCTAATGAAATTAATAGAATAAATTTAGGGCCGAAACCCATCTCGAAATTTTAAATGTTTATGGCGGAATAGGCAGACGGAATTACTTTTGACCTGTGATTCTTCATCAGTGAGTCCAATCTAGTCGTTTGAAACCATTTTTGGCTCAAAATTCGAAAAGTAGAATAAAGAGTAGATGTATTCTTACCAGCCAGTAATACAGGAGATGATTTTCTTTTTTGGTATTGTATGTATATAAAATTATATAACAGTCATATGAGAAGAAACATCCATGTTTGTCATAAGAAACTTCAGTTGCTCGGGCGTTATCGATTCTCCAAACAGTGACTCGACCAGTTCCATTGTCAATAAGCTGAGTTTCTGCTGCTAGAATTGGTCTATCTTCCATCGCTGAAGCATCGAACTTTTGTACCAATATGGTTGGTTTAACTGCTGAAATTTAGTGCGCATAAATGCATATTTAATAACCCCAATCAAGTTCACATTTTGAAGTTAATTTGTGAACTCCTTCAAGAGTGAAATGCAATATCCGCAATTGTTATAATTTTGCACCTTTGCTATAGTAAAAATCGTCTGTCGGTTTTGGTTTTAAATCGTATAACTTGGCACGAATTATGATATAATTTAACCCCATCATAGGAAAAATTCTATAAACGATGAATTTCTATTAGTAAGGGGTGTAAATAAAAAACTAATGAATATTTTTTCGAAGTTATAAGTTTATCAAAAAGGTTGAGAACCTTGACAGTTACGAATGAAAAACAATATCAAGTGAAGTGGCCTGTCCTGTTGAAACCAAATGTCGTCCACGTCTTCCTCTTGAATGTTGGGAAACAAAAATTGATGGTAACGTTTCCCATTGACCGTGGCGGCGGCTACTTGCTCATTATCGAAGAAAAATGGCTCAGTGATGCCACCCAGCCAAAAACCGTACCAAAAAGTTAATCGTTGTGGGTGCATCGGCTTTTCCTTAAAACGAATGCGAGAGTTTTGCTTATTCAAGATCCTCCGAAATGAAAATGAGTTTCATCGCTAAGGATGATTTTTCTGGGAAAATTTTCATCTTCGCCTATTGAGCGAAGTGGAAACGCATCGGATGGTCACAAGGTTTCACTTCCTGCACTAGCTGAACTTTATAAATCTTCATACCGAGGTCTTTATGCTCAGAGAAGTGCGGGAAATGTTCAGTTCTTGAGCACGATTAAGAGTTGATGTTGCTGGATGTTCAGTCACATTCTGGGTTACAGCAGCAATGTTTTCAGCTGTGCTCACTGGACGAGATCGTGAACGGGTTGTTTTATGAAATAACGATCCAGTTTCACGAACTCGTTTCACAAATTGATCCACAAATTGCCGTGAAGGCATTTCATTTCTATTGAATTTTCTACGTAAATTTCTAACCGCTGGTATAGAAAATTCACCTTTTTGGAAATAAGTTTTTAATATTGCCCAGTTTTATTTAAACGTAAATCGACCCATTCCGTTAATGTCAAATATTCAACTAACTTTCTGTCAAAACACGAATGACAGAAGTGTTGCCAGACTCAAAATAACCAGTATTTCAAAATGCAAACACTAGATGGCCCCCTCTTTACAATGATATTGCCATTTCCTGATTTTGAAAATGCCCGATCTTCAAGCAATAAAAGGTAGATTTAATCGTTCGAGCAAGCGAAGTAGCTAGTAAACACTACTGAAAAATTAGTCAATTATCACTATTGTTTTACCTTTCGTTTTCAATTTTGATTCACTACTCCAAGAAGAAAAGAGCATTTTGAATTCATATGGTTCATGGCCGTCCACTACCCTGGTGACTTTCGTATAACTAGGGTATTTCTTTTTTTTTACAAATCCTCTTGCGTTTCTCAAAGCAACTGTCCTTTCTTTGTCAGCTGCTTTTCTCCCCACCCATATCCATATACCACTATTACCCCGATCTATGATGAATACACTCTGAAATTGAACATTCAAATTTACAACAGACCACACATAATTTGAATTGATAAATATAAGGTAGAATTTTTGAAAATTAATCGCCTAAGGAGACTGAATAGGGGGTGAAAGTTTGCATGCATATTCGTAATTTGTGCAGTTACAAATTTGCAAATTGATCTTGTTACAATAAAAAAAACCTTCAATTTTTTTGTACCTGATAGGTAAATACCAGGGACAAACTTCTTTGTAATTGGTTTCGAGAAATAAAGTTTGTGTACGATTTAAGTATAATTGTTCGGTCTCATTTGGAGACGACCCTGTCTACGTTAGACATAATTAATTATTTTCTAATCGCTGGCACGATATGTGAATCTTCCCATGTTGATATTTTCAATCAAGCAGTTTTTGAGCTGCGTCATTTGAACTTTGAAGATTATTACATCTGGACATACTGTTCCGTTCTCACATGAGTATATGCTCCTTAGAAAACGTGGACAGTCTTTAGAGCTTCTGATATATTTATTGCCTATGAATTTATTTAACGACAAAGCATTCGGAATTTTGATCTGTTTCATTCTATCTTTATCTAATTGCTTTGATCACATAATTCCTTCTATAATGAATGAGAAAGTTTATTTCATTCAGTTTTTGATTGTCTCTGTCTTTACTTGACGGAAATTCATCTTCAATATTTTATTGATTTACACGACAATTGTTTCGTCTTACCATGAGTTAAATTTTGACAATTTCTCAATGCAATTTCTGAATCGATAGCTATTTATTCTGAAGAAATATTCATGGATCACGTAGAAACCAATATCCAAAAACTCCCATATTTTAAAGATTTCGTTTATTGGTACCGCTATGTAGATGACATAATTTGTTTATTTAATGGCACAAATAGACAACTTTGTTCATTTTTGGAATCTGTCAATAAATTATATCCAACAATTGAATTCACACATGAAGATGAAGTAAATAACAGCATCAATTTCTTAGATTTAAAAATCACCAAAATTAATAATAGACACGACTTTTCCATATACAGGAAACCTACACATACAGATGGTACGATTCATTATACTTCAAACCATCCATTTTCACAAAAATTATATCTATGTATATATATATATATATAGATATATATTAATAGCATGCTTTATTGATTGGTTAACATACCCATGACGAAAGAAAATTTTGACAAAGAATATAAAACCATTAAACGAATAGCTTTCAATAATGATTTCAATCCGATAATTTACTTGATAAAATAAATTAAAAAAGAAAGCAATATCACTAGTATATCCAAAATTTCAAAATTCAAACGAAACAAAATTTATTTCATTAATTTACATAGGCCAAAAATCTGAAAGGATTGCTAGATATTTAAAGAAAATTATAACATCTCTTTTAAAACCATTAATTCTTTAGGCAGCTTAATAAAAAATAATAAAGACGTCATTCCTAAAAATAAAAAATCAGCAGTTTACAAGTTAACATTGAGTGATTGCCCATGTGTATATGTGGGACAGACAGGCCGTTCATTCCAAACAAGGATACGAGAACATGAAAAATGTTATATTGATAATAAACCAAATTCAACTTTCATTTGTTAGAGACTGGTCATAATTTTAATATGAACTATGAAATATTACACATCGAAAACAAAAGTCAGAAACTAAATCTGTTAGAAACTTTAGAGATCAATAGATATAATAAAAGACAAAATTAGTTGAATGATCAAATAGATTTAAACAGATTCCCCCTACTTAATATTTTTCATTGATTGTAAACCATCTGTTTCCACCCCTCTATTTTTTGTACCAGAGCTGTGTATTTAAGGTAATGTTTTGCATTGTATACCTCAGTTTTAATACTCACCTGATGAAGTCATGGTATGACGAAACAATTGTCGTGTAAATCAATAAAATAGCGGAAGTTAACATTTGTTTTTCTCATATTTCATTCAGATCACCCATAAATAGGCTTTCCAATCAATTTCGTGAATTTCCCTTTTTTTATCAGAAGGGATGCACCTTCAACATTTAGTTTTCGTATACACTATAAAATCAATATCCCTGTGATAGTCACTATTGTCTCTTGTGGCCCTTCGGACCCAAATATTGCAGTATTACTTCCGTAATAATCAACCCTTGTCGTTTATGGCTTCGGCCCAAATTATTGCATTATCCCCTTGATAGTCAACCTTGTTGCTTGAATCTCCACATAAAATTATTATTAACATAGTAATCTACAGTGCCATTACTTTAGCTTGGTATCAAATAGACTGATACCAAAATATAACTGTTGTTGTTGTAAATGTTCGAGTTTTACTTCACTTCTTCTACTTCGATGGTTTATCTTATTAGATGAACAAGGCTAGTTTATCATCGAGATAACCACATAATAGTCTTTGAAGTTAAAATCACAACTACACTACATTAAATACAGTCCACAAAACCTATCGTTATTAATCATTGCAATTAATTATTTTGCAATTGTTTGTTGTTTCAAAATACTGAAATAATAAGCAAAATGCTGCAGTAAACAAACAATAGTACGATACACGAGTATTTTCATTATCCTAAGTTAAAGTTTTTTACACTCATTTTCGACATAAAATGGATCTTCTCTCCAGGTAAAATACAAAAATTGCTTATTTTATGATCTTGTAACTATCATTTTCATGGTTTTTATTCAAAGAAACATCAAAATTTCTTATAATGTTCCTACAACATATAACTATACACTGGCATAATTTTTCTGAGATCCATAGTTTTGGAATAATAAAAAAATAGAAATAGTGTTGTAGATAAAATAATGAATAGAGATAATTTTAATCTTATGATAAGGGTATAAAAGCCTTTCTGTAAAATATAGAATCGTTGGTTTCTATTTATCTTTTACACATGAAATTTCTATCTTCCTGAAAAGTTCACTTTACTTACCTCTGGATCAAGATCCTCTTGTCTTAGTGGCCCATCTGTTATTTCTGTAACCCTGTACTTTCCATCGTTATCTGAACATTTATAAAGTCTTATATGAGTAGTGTTCGTGCCATTCTCTTGATGTATGTTATCTGGTAGAATGATTCTCTTATCCAGAGGCATAATTTTGTTGAATTCCGTCTTGTATATTTCAGAAAGAGTTTTTTCATAGCCATCGTTCACAATAACCAGTTCTGAATCCGAAACCAATGAATTCAATTCTTCAGCTATCTACAAAATTAAATTTGTATTTATGTTATATGGTAGAAAGACAACAGCAAAACCTAACATCATTGTTATTATTTTATAGTGAGCGGGCGTCTGTCCACCCTACCACTGCGTTCGCACAGACTATTGTGTTTCATCCCTAATTTATATTTCCCCGACGAGATCCAGTTTTTGGATAAAACCAATAATCTTGTTCGGGGGTAATTTTTTCAGTTCGCAGTGGGCTATAAAAATTTGATCAAAGACCTTGAATCTCCGCTGGGCACTCTGAGACGATGTGCATGGCTGTTTCAGTCTCTTCAAGACAGCCTTCATTCATCGTCTTCAGCCAGACCGATTTTATGCAAATTCGCTTTCAGTCTGCAGTGACCTGTCATAATTCCGACAAGTGTTCTTACACCTAGCGCTAGGTCCGCCATCTTTTGGTTCAAAGGTATTCCAAGGAAGACCTTCGAATGTTTCAGGCCAGGATGGCTCAGCCAGAAAGACTCTAGTCTTCAGTTCATTCTGCCTATTATCGTCCGCTTAGCCACGTCATGTATTCCCAGAAATGGTTCCGGTCCTACCAAAAGCAGTGCAGCTCCAGCAAACGCCAGCCGATCTAACTCTTCGTTACCCAAATAGTTTGAGTGGCTCGGTATCCAAACAAGAGTGATTCTGTTATACATACCGAGCCTGTTTAAAGTCGTGCAGCTCTAGACTGTTTTCGAAAACCTAACTTAATCACAACTTAGTTGTAACTCATACAAGTTTCAAAAAACTATTTAAAGAATTTTGTCAGTCAGCGAACTCGAAGAATATATCAAATGAAATCCGACATTTTTTTAGTATTATATAATGAAATTTCATTCAATAAAGAGAAAACCTTACAATCTTCATCACCACAGATTAATATGTGGTATCGGCATAGAGTGTAGATAGATCCTTTTCCTACCGTACAGGCAATTTGCCTTCTTATGCTTCCATCAGATTACCACATTATGCCAAATATTCAACACAATTTATGACACAGGTTGCTATCCTCAAAAATGGCTAGAGTCTATCTTTATCCCACTACCTAAAGTAAACAGGGCCAAAACTTGTGGGAAATATCAACTTATCGTAAGATAATTCGTCAAGGCATATTCTATAAATGCGAAAAAGACACAGCTGATTCTCAGTTTGGCTTCAGACAGGGTATGGGCTTAAGACAAGCGATAACTGCCGTTTACGTGTTGGTTCAGAACTATTACGATGTGCGAAAGGACGTATGCCTATGCTTCCTGGACTAGGAAAAAGCCTTTGACCGAGTAGATCACCACAAACTCATGCAAATTCTTAAGAATCTGGACGTAGACCAGAAAGACATTAGATGCATCGAAAACCTATTTTGGCATCAGTCTGCTCAGGTAAAGTTTGATAACAATTTCTCCAACAGCATTAGAAGAGGGGTGCGCTAAGGATGCGGCTTATCACTACTCCTATTTAATCTCTACTCCGAGGCAGTATTTCGAGATGCACTTGATGGTGCTGATATTAGTATTAAAGTTAATGAGTCAACAACATCCGGTACGCCGACGACACAATCTTGATTGCTGATAACTTGGAAGGGCTACAACAGTTAGTTAATATTGTAGTGGAGAGTGGCAGATCAATGGACATGATCATGAACGTAAAAAAGACCAAATTCATGGTAATAACAAGAAACCTTGGTGCTTTCGAAGGTGTTGGGTTAAATGTCGGTAATACACCAATTGGAAGAGTAGAAAAATTTAAATACCTGGGTACATGGTTGTCTGTAAACTGGACGTCCAACATCGGAATTAAAAATCGCATAGAACATGCTAGGCAGGCGTTCCAAAGTTCAGCAGTGTACTGAGTTACGAGGAGTTTGATCTAAGCTTGAAATTGAGATTTGTGAAATGTTACGTGTGGTAACGAGGGGAGTGGAATAGTTAACCTTGAAAATTAATGCAGTAAACAAATTTGAAGCGTTCGAGATTTGGACGTACCGCAAAATATTGAAAATTCCATGGACTGCTAGAATGACAAATAACGAAGTACTCAGTCAAGTAGACAAGAAACGTAAATTAGAGGGCCGCAGAGGGATTGGTAGGAAAAGGATGTCCTAGCTTCGGAATATTCGACAGTGGACTGGACATAAAACCATATACACCTTAATTCTCACTGCGAGAAGTAGAGATGAGATCCAAAGGGTGATCGCAAAGACCCATTAGTGGATAAGCATTGCAAGAAGAAGAATCCTTCCTTCACATCGATAGATCGATAGAGCTGCACAAAGTCTGCATTCATCGTTTTCAGTTTTCATTTGAACCTAGTCTCTCTACATTATTTCCAAGGCGACAATGTCTTGTAAAGAAGCCTGAGAGAAAATTTTGTATGTTTTACTGATCAAGATCAAGATAGGTTGTAGATCTCTCAATGGTGAAATTCTCTTCAAAAAGTTTTTTTTTATCGAATTACTCTTTCTTCCTGAAATTTTCCTTGCTGGTGTGTTTCACTGAGCTACAGAAAGGTTCTGGTACTACAAAGGGAGTTCAAGTCCTTTTTTGACTAGTAAATTGATAGCCTCGTTTCTCATATATGCAGAAATCCATACCAAGAAGCCCTTATTATTTTTACCTCGTTCATTTGTTCACTTAGGCATTCCTATAACCTCTTTGAAATGATTATATTAAAACTCAGTGATTTGTTGGTAGATTGCCTATTCGGGTTTATCAACTATACAAAGATCGACGAGAAATCGACAAGCCTGGGTTTGTCAGACTACAGCACCAATATTCTCAATTGTTCTTGAGCGACGCACACGGTTTCGATTGTTAATATCACTAAATTTTTTCAATAGCTCGAATTTTCCCATCAGTATCACTATTGCCGGCCGAGAATTGCTTCATGGTGACACAAAAGTGATATAGTTTTTCGAACTGTGACTGTAAAATTTTCACCATTTTTGTAGTGAATTTTAACAACTGCAGTTAGTGGTTGAAGCGTGTATATTCCCTTTTTAGTAATGGCGTAGTTTTTACCTGTCAAATGTCAAAAGATGACAGCTTCAAAAGTGACAGCTGCCCTAATAGAGGGCTATTCAAAATGAAACCTCTTATTAGAAAACCCTTACAAAAAAGTTCTTGTCGAATCGTACGGTTTCTATATATTTATATCAAATCCAAATATAATGCTGAGTCTAACTCAACCCTTAATTATGTCAAGAAAATCGGTGAAAGAATCATATTCCTAACAATTCGTACAAAAATATTATTCGATAAAAATAAAAATGTTACAAATTACAAATTCATTAACATCGTTACCTCAAGAGCACGAACTCTTTCACTTCCGTTTGAGGATCTTCCAACCCAAAAAAACACATATCGATTAGTTTGAAGTATGAGAATGTAAGAGCTATTGAACAAGTTCCAAGTAATTTCACTCATTTCGGTAAGTATTGGGCAGGTTTTACCTTTCACTCGAAAAAGTCTAGGAAAGCAGTTAATTTTACCAGGTAAGTTGTATTTCAATATCCTAAAAAAATGAATAACAATAACAATTTCTAACACTTTTTCAGATTGCTTTACCTTATACCATTTTTGAAGTAACTCTTAAATCTAGCACTTTCGAAGTCTTGGGATTCTCTATGTTGTGTTACTATACCACTCAGAGTATTGTCCAGTTCCACTGTTTTAAATGCTGCTACTCCAGAACTATTTGGCGTTGTGTCAACGCCTAACCAAAAATGTGCGTGATATTCCAGTTTTTCATTTTTCACTTCCCTTGGCTAAAAAAAAGATCAATTAATTGGTCTTGTCTTCTGATAGAACGACCGATTACAAGAAGTCTTGTTATATCGGATATAGCCACAAAAGTCGATTCCGGTAGCTAATCATCATATAGGGTTTCCTGAATTGGAGGAGAGATTACTAACAATTATCCAAGTAATATTGTTGATATTAAACAAGAATAAAAGACTCTTAAACATAGGTCCGCAAACGCTTTTTCTTCGGTATACACAGTATAATAGTTTAAATTTATTTTTTTCCTTATCGCATCTGCATTTTTTAAGATATTAAGCTGAAAGTTGGCAAAGATAAAATGTCATTTGCCTCTGAAAATTTACCAGATGATATTTTATCTGGAGCAATGTCCTTTTTTTCAGTCCAGAACTACTTTTTTTGGTGCGCCACTGGTATTAGGAGTATAAATAAGTTCGTGCGGTTTTTAGCGAAAATTGAAGCTTCATTGTGAAAAATTGGTTATATAGTCCGTCTAGAAAGTATCCGGAAGAAACAAAGCTCAATTGTAATTATTGTATATATTTTTAATTCTTGAGCTATAAAATATTCATTTTATTCCCTTATACAACCCCCACTTAACTAAACGTCGAGGTACACCCGAAACTAGATCACCTCCCTAATTTTCGGTGATGGTAGTCCGGTACTGTAAAACTGACTGAATTAAATCATCTTTATTTCGTGGAGCTGCTCGTTTAACTTCAATATTCATTAGTCCCCATATTTTTTCAATGGGACTAAGATCTGTTGAAGTTGCTGGCCATGAAATGGTTTTCACTTGGTGTTCTTGCATCCAAGCTTGAGTATAGGCCGAAGAATGGTATCTTGCATTATTCTGCTGAAAACGCCACCCCTCTGGATATAAAGCATGCGCTGTTTCAAGGAGAAAATCATTTAGAATGCCACAATACTTTTAACTATTAATGGTACCATCAACTTTACAGAAAGGCGTAGCACGACATAGAGATATTTCTCCCCAAACCATTATTTTGGGTGAAATTTGTAAATTTGAATTGTAACAGTTTTTTTTTTATAGGATTTTAAAGTGATTTCCACCAAGTTGGAAACAACTTTCATCAGATATAAAGACATTAAAATTATCTTCTTGATAACGTTGACAAAATTCTATCCTTCTTTCCTTTCGTGAAGGTGACATTATAGGGATTTTTTTGGTTTACTTGATATATAGCCTTGTCTTTTCAGTGACATACGGACGGTTTCTGGACATACTTTCATATTTCGTTGATTTTCAAATCTGTTTCCAATTTGTGAAATCCCAGCCGCAGATTGTGTCGTCAATAAAGCATTTAAATTGTTTCCTTCAATCTTATGCGGTCTCTCTTTAACTGATCAATGTCTCATATCCATGCCATTTTTTATCCCCTTTATTGTCTCATATACAGCACTTTTTTCCAGTTCAGTCACTTGCACTAATTTTTCAACGTTTCGAAAACCTTTTCTATACAAATATTCTACCTGTTGTCTTTTTTTTAGTTGGGACGTTATTTCATAAATTGTATACCTTTTGACAATCAACAATATTTGACAAAGAGTGTTGCGGTGCAACTTTGGCCCTATGGCTAAAGTTGACTATCTGCACAACCTATTTTATACATTATTTTTGTCTTAGAATGTTACAAAAGAGAAGTATATTAAAATTATGAAAAAAAATAAATTCCAGATGCTTTCTAGACGGACTATACATGTAATGTTCAAAGTATCGTATACGTACGTTAATTTATCTACTGATGTACTCTAGAAAAACGCCAAAAAATTACAGAAATATGAAATCTTAATTCAACATATAAGCCATTATTATTATTCTCAACCTCTCAACCAGATAACGTTAACATGTAGAATTAAATACACAATAACAAGATTGAAAACTTACTGAGGCGAAAAAGTTTCCGAAATAAAAATACAAATAATTTCCAACTGATGAAAATATGAGTAAGAGCTTGAAATTCTTTTTCTGTAGAATGTGCTGTATATTTTTTTAAAAAAGAAAAACGAAACCTTTTTGAATTTTATGTGGAGCATTTTTTGGTGACGAAATTTATTATTTCTACATATCCAGTCGAAACAGGCTGACTTGCATGATGTTTGCTGAATGATCAAAGTCAATTTCTTATATTTTCTTTTGGTTTTTTATTGGTTAACTGCTGCACATGTGCATTGATAATTCTATACCAAGTATTCCTAAATTGAAGGTACAAATGAAGAGCGGAGTTTCATTGAGAAATTTCAAGAAAAAAACTCCCCTAAACATGGGACCGCAAACGTTCCGTTTTCGAGATACAGGGTGTTAAAGTTTCAAGTTTTTTCTCATAGTATCTGCATTTCACAAGATATTCAACTGAAATTTGGCATAGATGTTACATTTCAGAGTTTACACCATGCGACATGCCTATTTTGATTGCAAATCTACAGGGTGATATTTTTCTGGAACACTGTTCCCTGGTTTACTTCAGAATTTTTTTGGCGAGCTGGAACCATTATTTTGGTGGGAAATTTGGAAATTTGACAGGTTGTTTTGATAGGATTTTTAAGTGATTTCCACCAAGTTGGGAACAACTTTCATGAGATATAAAGGCCATTACTGAAATTATCTTCTTGAAAACGTTGACAAAATTCTATCCTTCGTTCTTTTTGTAAATGTGTCATTAAGGGTTTTTTTGGTTTCCTTGATATGTAGCCTTGTCTTTTCTGTGACATAGGGATGGTTTCTGGACATACTTTTATATTTTGTTGATTTCCAAATCAGTTAGCAAATTTGCGAAACCCCAGGCGCGAATTGTGTCGTCCTAAGTCCAATGAAACTTTTAAATTGTTTCCTTTAATCTTACGTTGTATTTCTGAAACTGGTCTATGTCTCTTATCCATGTCATTTTTTATCCTCTTTATGGTCTCATATACAGCAACCAGTTCAGTCAATTACACTAATTTTTTAACGTTTCGAAAATCTTTTCTTTCCAAATATTCTACCTTATTTCCTTTTTCTAGTTGCGATATTATTTTATAAATTGTGTACCTGTTCACGATCAACAATATTTGACAAATAGTGTTGTCATGCAACTTTGGCCATAGCCCACTATCTGCACAACCTATTTTGTACATTACTTTTGTCCTAGAATGTAACAAAAAAGAAGTATATTAAAGTTATAAAAAATAATACATTCCGGATACTTTTTAGACGGACTTATGTTGAGAGATTCTTTAAATTGAATTTGTAGAGATTTCGGATAATTGATCCAGTTTTTGTCTGAAATATCTGAAAAAACCCCTTCAAAATAATTTTCAATTCATATTTCACTGATAAAATAGTAATAGAATACGAAGATAACCCCTTATTCATTCCAGAGAAGATAAAATTCCTCTGCTGTTGTCAGATTATATACTTAATGCAATACTTTGTTAATAATAAATGAAATTTTCCCAATAATCACCCAATGTATAAAATTCAAATATAAAAGTCGAGGACTATCTTCAACCTCTTTCCTTGGGTTAATTAGGATAAATTGAACTTGCGAAATCGAAATAAATATTGCCTGAACACCAGCTGCAATATTGGAGCTCACTATATACAATTTTTTACATTTATTTACCCTACAGTCCATAAGTTAAATGATATTATTATGTACTCACAACGGTATCAACGCCTGATGGCTGGCCTTGCTGTGATGCAGAATAGATAACGTAGGATTCTTCGGAATTGAATATGCCATATTGCTCCTTAGGAATTGCCGTTAGTGACATATCTTCTACTCTCCATATCAGAAATGCAGTCCACTGTTTTTGTAGTTTTCGAAAAGCTGCTTCGCTACTCGAACTATTTGTACCATTGATACAGAAGTCGTCCTAGAAAAATGCAGGATTATTTAACGTCTATTACTTGTTAAACATTCATTATACTCTAAGAAAATAAATTATATTAGGAGTAGAAATAAGTTCGTGTGGTTTTGGTAGCTACTAGTTTATTATTCCATTGTTTCATATGGCAACACCTTCATTTTGAAGTGTCATCATTAGGCTTTCTTTTCGATATCTATCATTTTGCTGATGTGTAAACAACATAGTTTCTGTGTGCTCTGGAAATGTCAACCTTTATACCGCTTTAATGTGTTTTTGCGGAGAGTTTTACTTCATTACTTCAATATGAATGCTGTAGCTCAGGGGTGACCAACTTCATGTGGACCAAGATCGACTTTTTACTGACGAAACCCTTTGCGATCGACCATTTATGAAATTTTCGGAATTTTATATGAAAGAATATAGTTAAGAGGGACGGATGTCATTTTCCGTATAAAAAAAAAATATGAATAGACTGAGAATATAATATGAATAAAATAAAAATATAACATGAATAAAATGAAAACATAGCATGAATAAAATGAAAATATAAAATGAATGAAATAAAATATAACATGGATAAAATGAAAAAATAGTAGTCAGTCTTGTAGTTCGAAATTGCCAACCTCAAAGTATATTTAGGGGCGAACTCAACAGTTTTAAATACGAAAACGCAGATTCATACAAATATGTCGAACTAAAACAGGTATGTAACCTCTCAACACATTCCTTCAGATTAGGATACTTCTTCTTGCGAACCAAAGCTCAGAAATCCAAACCTGAAGAGCACCTTGCTCTCAGGAATAAATCGCATCGCAGAGTTATAATTTCATTTTGAAGGATCGGGTACTCAATGTGAAAAGTTTCTGCAAATTTTTGCGACAACTCATATATGTCACCTTCATTGAGAGTGCTATTGAATGAGTAACTTTTGAATTCTACCAGTTTTTATTTTCAAATTTCGAAATCTGAAACAACTCCTCCCTGCTCTGAAGACGCCGAGTTGGTTGCTTTTCTGTCGGAGAGCTCTGAGAAATATAATAACTTGTTCATAGCTGGAGACTCCAATTGTCCAGATTTACAGAGGCCCATCACGCAGCTGCCTTCACAAAACGCACCATCGTTTCCCTATGCTGAACTTATGGTCAACAGTGGTCTTCAACAACTAGTTCATCAACCCACCAGATACAGGGAGAGACAGATTCCTTCCCTGCTCGACCTATTCATCTGTTCCGATTCCAATGTCATCTCAGAAATCGAATATTCACCTCCTAATGGAAAATCTGACCACGTTCTCTTATCTACCCAAATTCAGCTCAACACATCAATCACGCAGAGTAAGCTTAAAAGTAGAATCAACTTCAATCAAGTTCGCGATATCATCTCGGGCTATAGCTGGTATTCTGTTCTCTCTTCTCAGCTTTCGATGGAGGTTAACTGGAGGGTGTTTTCTGATATAATCAACGTGGCTGTGGCTGCTTGTACTACTTACTCAGTTCAGAAATTCAATCCTTCGAAACCATGGATAAAGCAGTCCATATTGCATATGATCCGTTGTTTAAATCATTGTGGCAACGTTATTCACGCAGCAGATCGGATGATGACTATCGCAACCATCGTGTATATTCCAACGTCGTATCGTCGACTATTCAACAAGCCAAGAAGAAATTTGAACATGATTTGGTCAGTTCCAAGAATAGGAAGAGACTTTACAAGTATCTTCGCTCCTACATGAACAGCAAGGTTGAATTACCCTTTGTTTATGACTCTGCCGGTGAGGCTTGCGAGAACCTTACTCGGGTTGCTGACGTGATGGCGCAATCTTTCCCTCTGCTTTTGTGTCGGAACCGGACGATCTAATTTCTGATCCCAATTTTCAACGTATTGTCGATGAAGTGGAGAGCATCAATGTCGATCGGGAGCTGGTCCTGGGATACCTCTCCAAGATGCAGAAGCCCCTGGTCGCGATGGATTTTCTTCGTAACTGCTACATTCCTGCGCCCATGTCTTGGCTGAGCCACTGTCTATGATATTTTCGTATTCTTTTCAATCCTCTTCCCTCCCTCAAGATTGGTTATCAGCTTCTGTTACACCTATCTTCAAGAAAGGCGATAAGCTTTCTGCTCAGAACTACAGACCAATAAGCTTAACATCTCAAGTTTGCAAGCTGCTGGAGCGAATCATTGGCTAAAAATTGATAGAGTTTGCCCTACAAAACGATTTAGTTTCCAAGGAGCCGCACGGCTTTCGTGGATCCAGTCATTTTTGTCGCTTCGCGCTTTCCGGGTAGGGTCGGTGACTGTTCTCTTCCTCTGATATGGAAGTCCTTAGTGGAGTTCCGCAGGGTTCGGTTTTGGGTCCTATCTTGTTCCTGTTGTACACTTCTGATCTCCCCCGACTTTTTCCATCCAATTCTGCAATGTTCGCAGATGACACAAAGCTTTACAACTGTCCCTTGGTTAACGCGGGACACCTCCAGGAAGACCTCAATAAGTTCTCTGAGTGATGTGGGAGGTGGTTGCTACCTCTTAATATCAGGAAGTGTTGCGTGCTCCATATCGGCAAAAAAAAAATCCTAGGACTCCCTACTGCGTTGGCCAGCAGAGACTAGCTGCTGTCTCTCAGCATTGTGACCTGGGTGTCCACATTTCGACTGTTGTGTCTAGAGCGAGACAATTCACCTACCAGCTATCTAAAACATTTGAAAGATGCGATGTAGCCACAAGCAGGACTCTCTACACAACCTATATGCGGACGCTGTTTGGTGGGCCAATCTGAAGGGTGATCGGGATCTTTTGGAATCTGTCCAGCGGTGGAACACCCGTCTTCCATTTGGCACAATTCTCCCTGATTACCATTCGAGGCTGCGGTTGTTTGAGTTGCCCTCCTTTTCGGATCGTAGAAGAAGGGGAGATCTGATTACCACCTATCGAGCACTTCACTCCCTCTTCGGTGCGGATATGTCTCACCTCTTTCCACTAAACCATTATCGAGCCTTAAGAGGACACCGTTTAAAGCTTGCCAAGTAGAACTTCAGGACGACACCGAGGAGCCAGTTTCTTCCCAACAGAGTGTTCGAGGCGTGTAATCGGCTCCCGGCTGAAGTTGTGTCATCGCCATCGGTGAATTCTTTCAAGAACGCTCTGGATGGATGGTCTACACGGGTTCAATAATTAATTCCATTACATTGCATTCACCACTTGTTTCACTTCTACAGTATCTTCTCAGTTTCATTTTATTTTTGTTTTTTGAGTTTATAGGTTTACCTTTACTCTTATCACTTATGTAATAATAATAATACCTTCCTTGATCTCGGCCATATACTTGTCAGGGGTGAAATCGTAAGTCGGATGTTTCTCAATATGGTCCTTGATGTTAACAAATTGCTCAAGTTTTTTTGTCTCAGACTATCATAGACGGTGTTTTATTAAGGAATGCCGCCAAAGAACTCATCAATTGAAAAATGTTCTATTTATTACACTTAGGATATCTGTGTATTTTTATGGCGCATAGAAATAACAGCATCCAGTATAGGGGTGTTGCCGAATAGTATTTGGGAATTGGTTAAATTCACCTTTTTCTCAACGGCTTTTTTGATTGAAAGAATCTCCAAATAGTCCATCAATTTACCCTTATTAACATTATATAGTAAAATGACATCTTTCTCATTAAAAAAAATATTGTTTTCTATTCAATGTTCCGCAAAACCGGTTGATTTCTGGTTTTTCAAAATAGACATACTATGTTCTTTGATTCTATGCTGTAAACATCAGCCTGTCTGTCCTATATATGTAGCATTACAATACTCACAATTAATTTGATAAATCCCCGATTCGGAAAAGTCAGGGTTCCTTTCTTTATCGTTCAGAAAAATCTTAGCTGAATTATTTCTTCATTTTTATGAATTATGGTAATAAATTCTTCAGCAGTAAATAGAAATAATTTAGCTAAGATTTTGGTGAATGATAAAGAAAGGAACCCTAACTTTTCCGAATCGGGAAACTGGCTGTTCTGCACTGGTTACCGGAAGTGCAGTGGCTGTATCCTGTACTGTCTAACCCTTTCCGCTATATAAGAATGATATCTGATTCGAGCAAGTTACCGACCTAACGATATGTAGAAAAAAGTCATTTAGACCTGGGGCGCCATTGGGTTAACTGTGTAGCTCAAGAGAGCTGCTATCCTGCCTTCAGTTGATATTCAATACCTAGCCAGGTAGAAACTTTTATGAGAAAAATAAATAGTTTTACACTAACCAGATTATGAATTTTTATGGTAGGTTGATCTCCCATCAATTAAAAAATATTGTGCACGTAACCTGATCATGGATTTACTTGAGTGAACATTCAACATCTGTTTTCCCTTGTTTACAGCTTGAATTACGGAATGAGATAAAGAAAATATTATATTAATACCTTCACATGTATTAAATGCTCACTCGACTCATCATGTTTTATCCGGATCAAATATCGTGGCAGCAAAGAGTTGAAACTTTCCGGAGACATGTTGGTTTCTAGTTTTGAATAAACTTTTTTGTGATTTATGTTTGGATTTAAAATTGAAAACGTGATCATTATCATCAATTACATTTCACTTGGCCGAATTATCAATTCAAAATGCGTGTATCGTTCAATTTTTGGTAATGGCGTAGTTTTTACTTCAAGTCAAATGTCAAAAGATGACAGCTTCAAAACTGACAGCTGCTCTGATAGCTGGCTATTAGAAATAAAACCCCTTATTGGACAACCTTTTGTAACAAACAATACTTCTTTTCCCTAATTTAACTAGTGTTCTTGTAAAATTCTGCTTATTTTTAAAGAAAAATCTGTTTTCTATGAACCATTTCTTGTCGAGAGGTTCTAATTCTTAAAATATGATTTTTAGTTGTTCTTTTGAGTTGTACCTAAATTGTTTCATCTGAATCAATTGCTCGCAATGATATTCGTAGAATTAGTTTTTAACGAGTCATAAATTATCAAACGGTAGGCTGCTTTCCACTAATTATTGTTTTCATTAGAAATCTAACCGATTACTCATATTATTTAATGCAAAGGGTTTTATTATACATAGCGCCCAAATTTCACAAGGCAATTTACAACAAAAGTTTCTATAGAGTATGATCCAATTATCTCTCGTTGTAAAGTTATTCAAGATTCTAATATTTTGTAACGTTTCACAAATTTTTCACTAGAAACATAGCATAATTTGAAAACAATCATATTAATCAAAATTTAGTGTACACCACTGGAAAAACCGGAAGATTATCCTTAGACTATGGGCGGTTTGATGCAGTTTTTTATAAAATCCTCATTATAGGGTGGTTAAGAAAAGAAAATTATAAAATTTTCTTCAGTCATAATTTTTGGTCAAAGTTTACTCTAAATTGCGCTCCGTAAACTGCCATGGAAACTTTGTGCAACTGAACCAACGGCTCCAAATTTGGTTTCAAATGGACGGTTGTCTACCACATAATAGTAAAATTGTTACAGAATGGATGAAGGTTCATTTTGAAGGAAAATTGGGTAGGAAGATTCGGACCGATCAGATAGCCTGCTCGAAGTGCCGACCTTACACCTATAGACTTCTTCCTTTGGGGTGTTTCAAAGGGTATGGTGAGAATGGTGACCACTTTATCGAAAGAATACATAACTGGTGCAATATGCTAAGACAACGACGGGGGTAGTTGCAGAAAGCTGTGGATTCTATCCCAAACCGATGTAGGCTTTGCATTCGAGAAATTGGCAGGGATTTTTAGAAGTTTTTGTGATAAATTTCAAACTTGTATGAATAATAAAGAATGTCGTAAATAATTTTTCTTCAGATGTTTTATTACAGTATGTACTTTCATAGTTTCACATCTATTCTCCAATGGAAATGAAAATTTAACAGAGTGTATTTACGTTGTTGAAAAGCTTTACGAATAAATCAGTTTTTGCACATAATTTTCATGGGGGTTTACAAGTCGGAATTTAGAGTGGACTTTGACCAAAGTACCAAAGATTATGGCTGAAGAAAATTTTATAATAATTTTTTCCTTAACCACCCTATAACAAGTTAGTATTTCATAAAAATCTCCATGAAACCACCCTAATTTAAGAAGAATTTTCCGCTGTTTCGAACGATTTACGCTGAATTTCTATTAAGATGATAGTTTTTAGGTTATGATATGTTTTTAATGAAAAAAATGTGGAACATTACAAGATAGTAGATTCTTGAATAAGTTTACAATGAAATTTAGTCCATCTAGAAAATTTCCGGAATTTATTATTTTTCATAATTTCAATATACTTCTTTTTTTGTAACATTCTAAGACAAAAGTACTGTATAAAATACGTTTTGCATATAGTCGCATATGCGGATATGGCAACACTATTTGTCAAATATTGTTGATGGTCAATAATATATGTATTGTATACAATTTATGAATTAATGTCGCAACTAGAAAAAAAAAACAGGTAGTATATTTGTATAGAAAAGGTTTTCGAAACGTTAAAAAATAAGTGCAAGTGACTGAATGGGAAAAAGTGCTGTATATGAGACAATAAAGAGGATAAAAAATGGTACGGATATGAGGCATATGCTAGTTTCAGGAAGACCGCGTAAGATTGAAGGAATCAATTTAAACGCTTTATTGACCTTAGGACGACAAAATCCGCGTTTGGGATTTCGCAAATTGGCTAACAGATTTGGAAATCAACGAAAAATAAAAGTTTGCCCAGAAACCGTTCATATGTCACTGAAAAGACAAGACTACATATCAAGGAAATCCAAACAATCCCTGTAATGACACCTTCACAAAAGGAACAAAGGATAGAATTTTGTCAACGTTTTCGAGGAAAAAACAAAATAAACAAAAGAGCGATGATATTTACTTCACATGCTTCGGTTCCCAGATCAATCGTTTCATGTAAAATTTGATATCAAGGAAAGCGAACCAAGAGTCGAATATACTGAATATTTTTCAATATAATTCTTTGCGTCAATTTCGAATAGCTATATTAAAATATATTACAACATTTTAGTAATAGAAAATAATTGAAGACATTATATTTTTTAACAAATTGCTGAGAAAAATTCATATTTAATTCTTTCACTTAAAAAAAATGACTTCATGATATATAGTAATTTTACGCTCATTTGTTTAATTTTATACAATACTGTTTTGGGTAAATCCTCATAATTACATAAAAAAGGACAGCACCAGACTGATATAATATATCGTCCGTCTAGTAGGTATCCGGAGTTTATTATTTTTCATAATTTTAATATACTTCTTTTTTGTAACATTCTAAGACAAAAGTACTGTATAAAATACGTTTTGCAGATAGTCGGATATGGCCAAAGTTGTATGGCAACACTATTTGTCAAATATTGTTGATTGTCAATAATATATGTATTGCATACAATTTATGAAATAATGTCGCAACTAGAAAAAAAAACAGGTGGAATATTTTCATAGAAAAGGTTTTCGAAACGTTAAAGAATTAGTGCATTTGACTGAACTAGGAAAAAGCGCTGTATATGAGACAATAAAGAGGATAAAAAATGGCATGGATATGAGACATTGATCAGTTAAAGGACGACACAATCCGCGGCTGGGATTTCACAAATTGAAAACAGATTTGAAAATCAACGAAATATAAAAGTATATCCAAAAACCGTCCGTATGTCACTGAAAAGACAAGGCTATATATCAAGGAAACCAAAAAAATCCCTATAATGACACCTTTACGAAAGGAACGAAGGATAGAATTTTGTCAATGTTTTCAAGAAGATAATTTTAATGATGTCTTTATATCTGGTGAAAGTTGGTTCCAACTTGGTTGAAATCACTTAAATATCCTATCAGAACAACCCATTACCGTTCAAATTTCCCACCAAAATAATGGTTTGGGGAGTAGGTGATCTAGTTTAGGTTGTACCTTGACGTTTAGCCAAGTATTTACAGTTAAATGGAGGTTGTATTAGTAAATAAGATGAATATTTTGTTATAATTTTCTAATTCAAGAATTAAAAATATATACCAAATAATTATAATTGAGCTTTGTTTTTTCCGGATGCTTCCTAGACGGACTATATAATTGAACGGTACTCTATAGGAACTTTTGTGTTGCAAATTGGCTGTAGAATCGCCTTGTGAATTTTGACCAGAGGTACCTTGGATGCCCTGTATAAATCCATAACTGTACTCAGATATATATCCTATGTGTCCCTTGTATTTGTTATTGCAACTTGATGATGTGATAGTTTAAGAACAATATAATTATCTAATTATAAAAAAAAACAATGGGCCACTTTTTCACTTATGTCGCGAAGTAATATAAAAAAATAAATATTATGGTTTTCTCAGTTTTTATGATGTGTTATATTTGGTTTATGGGTTTTTGAATTTTTTTCTGTTCCACTGAAATTTCTATAACATCATTATTGAAACCGTTGTTTTTAGTCATTATTTTTCGAAAAGGGTGAAGAAATTCTTTCTAAACTTCTTTCAATTATAACCAAGTACCAAATAGTAACGGCTGAAATAATTCGATGTTATTTATTTTTCCTAAAATATTTTGATATAACATAAGTTACTGTCATTTTTGGTTTTAGAGAATTTTATTCTTTTTTCATATTTGTAGATGACATGTTTATATCATAAAACCTAAATAAAGAATAAATATTACTATTACTAATGAAAATAGGTTGACAAAAGATATTACATTTTGATTTTAATACAATATACTCGATAACAAAATTTGAATATCAAAACAGATTTAATCTGTCAGTCTTCTACAATTTTAATCTCAAAAAAATTTTTTATTCAAAAAACTTTTAGTATTAAATAAATGTCTAAATAAGCACCGCTCATATTTAATAGACGTATATAATCAAAACTCAATATACAATGTCAAATGGAATAAATAAACCAACAAATATAAATAGTCATTTAAAATTATTAAATAAATATTTGAAGGAGACAAATTTTGTTTCTGATCTTACCATTATGAACACCAATTCCTTTTCAAAAACATAAAACACAACTTTTGTGACGATGTAGCGATCTACACGTCGAATTTATTCGCTGGTATATCACCTTTATCGAGAAGACCGGTGAATGAAGAAATTGGGATATCTGTCCGTCAATGTGTCGTCACGTGCGCGTTGATATGAAGGAATTATTTCTTTTCCGGTTCACGATGGCAGAGTAAAGTTGAAATCGGAATGTCATAAAATTTATTTTCTCGTTAATTAATTTTTCTGGAAGATTAGAAGTAAAAACCCTCAAAGAAGGGTTTTTTTTTTGGACTATCTTTTCCTGGAATTATTTTTGGATTATCTTTTTCTGGATTTGTTTTATGGAATATTTTTCCTGGATTTCTCTTGGATTATTTTCCTGTTATTTGTTCCTGGAGTTTGGAAGTTTTCTTGGTGAGGAATAGTTACACGTACACTGGTTGCCCGAAGACATTGAAGCTATTAAGTTCAAAGAACTACATAACAGCCTGCTTGAGACGACCTACAAAACCACCACCTGTTTTGATTGGCAAAACATTAGCCTGTATTCTAAACCAACCAGGGAAGTAATATTGAGAAATTTTGTATATATTCATATCACATTAAGGAACTTCAAACTTTTGTATATATTAATAATAATAACATTTCCATTTTTATATATATATATATTTTTCTACTTTTATCGGTAATAATATTATTGAAACTTACTCTAGTGTAAGATAGTAAATTGTATATTTCTTTTAAATGTATATATGTAATTTGTAAGAAAAATTACTTGTGGTAAATTAAACGAGTGACTTGTTTGTCGGGGAGTTTTGTCCTTTCATTTTGTGGAATTGTGAGATCAGGCTCACGACCCAGTTAAACCGACTGGGCTCGGGCATTTTAAAATATAGTTGTAGCTGAATTGTTACACAAATTTTGGCGCCCAACGTGGGGCCATTGAATTCCTTTTTCGGATTTTAAATAAACTTGATCTCACTCTTTCCGGGTGGAAGTGACTTTGGGTTCCTGGTCAACCAAGGTGCTCGTTTCGGGTAGTTGTAAGTTTCTTTGGGTCATTGTCTGCAAGATTTTTCAATCGGGTTTCATTTTTCATTTTTTCTTTTCGGTAATATATAGAGTCATTAAATTTTTTCTTCATTTTCGGCATAATGGCGATTAATCCACAGTTTCTAAAGCAAAATGAACTTGCTTATGAGATTGCGATGGGAGGAATTGAAGTTCCGTCATCAGTAGATGACAAACGTAAAATTTTGAGGGGTTTGCTATCCCAAGAATCCTCTGATCGTAGTTTCATCATCTTATCTGATCCTTTCTCTTTTGAAGAAAATGTCGGTGGCATTAAAGAAAGTTTGACAGATTTGAGGGAGATTTGTGCCAAGTTCAACTCGGGTTCCTCTCAAGTTGATCACAGGCGTATACTCACTCGCCTAACTCATGTGACTGGTAGAATCCAACGGTTATCTGCTGACATCGATGGTGATCACAAACTTTGGGACCAGCACATTCACCAAATAGTTCAGGCTATAAGACTAGCTAGGAGTGAGGGCTTGAAATATAGTCCTTCCTTTTTAGTTTTTCTTAGGAATGTCGCTACTGATGGATCATTCTATGGTCTTATTTCGGAAAATGCTAATAACGCCGTCACTATAGGGAATAGAGTTTTGGATTCCAATTTGGTTCAACAGCTGCCAGAGCTTTATGAAGACGTTCGAAAACGTTTGAAGCATTCTTATGAGATCAACGCTCGTAGATACAATCTTAGAAGACGTGATGTTCGTTTGAACATCGGTGATAGGGTTTGGAAAAAAAACTTTGTTCTGTCCGATGCTTCGAAAAATTTCACCTCAAAGCTTGCTCCAAAATTCGTCCCTTGCATAGTAAATAAGATAATATCTTCACTTGTCTACAATTTAGTCGATTTATCTGGTAGGAATTTGGGAAATTTTCATATCAAAGATATAAAACCTGATTTAACTCAAGATGACCCCGATGATGATTTAAATGTCGAATCTCAGTGACTCAAAATACTGTTCTTTCATGTGTCCTTGTTAATAGTCTTATATCCCCACTATTTATTGCACCGTCCTCATTCCTCATATATATATTTTACGAATTCATTGACTTTTTTTTGACATAATTTTTATTTGAAGTATTTAGGGGTAATTATCTTCCTTTTCCTTTCCTTTTCTCTTTTTAGCTGAGAGCATTTACCTTCCCGTAGTGGAGAGACAGTCTCTATGTCTCTTGTCTTGCCATTACGGTTATCTTTATCTTCTGCTCTGGCTAAATTTTTCCCTTAACCCCTAATGTAGACTTCTACCTTTTTTCGGATCAACATACAGTTATACGGTATCTGTATGATGTGCTGACATGTCTCTTTCGTGTGGCTGTTTAGTTGGTCTAGAATTCATAAATCTTTTGTGTCTTTCAGATGCAGTTTTATGTCTATTTGAAGTCATTCACCTTTATTTACCTTGTGATTCATAAATCACTGGCGCCCAACTTTTCCTGTGTAACTTCAACTTTTTGCAAAGAAAAAAAATCTCTTTGTGACAAGATTTTTTTTTTTTTTGGGGGGAATGGAGGGTAGTGTAGCGATCTACACGTCGAATTTATTCGCTGGTATATCACCTTTATCGAGAAGACCGGTGAATGAAGAAATTGGGATATCTGTCCGTCAATGTGTCGTCACGTGCGCGTTGATATGAAGGAATTATTTCTTTTCCGGTTCACGATGGCAGAGTAAAGTTGAAATCGGAATGTCATAAAATTTATTTTCTCGTTAATTAATTTTTCTGGAAGATTAGAAGTAAAAACCCTCAAAGAAGGGTTTTTTTTTTGGACTATCTTTTCCTGGAATTATTTTTGGATTATCTTTTTCTGGATTTGTTTTATGGAATATTTTTCCTGGATTTCTCTTGGATTATTTTCCTGTTATTTGTTCCTGGAGTTTGGAAGTTTTCTTGGTGAGGAATAGTTACACGTACACTGGTTGCCCGAAGACATTGAAGCTATTAAGTTCAAAGAACTACATAACAGCCTGCTTGAGACGACCTACAAAACCACCACCTGTTTTGATTGGCAAAACATTAGCCTGTATTCTAAACCAACCAGGGAAGTAATATTGAGAAATTTTGTATATATTCATATCACATTAAGGAACTTCAAACTTTTGTATATATTAATAATAATAACATTTCCATTTTTATATATATATATATATTTTTCTACTTTTATCGGTAATAATATTATTGAAACTTACTCTAGTGTAAGATAGTAAATTGTATATTTCTTTTAAATGTATATATGTAATTTGTAAGAAAAATTACTTGTGGTAAATTAAACGAGTGACTTGTTTGTCGGGGAGTTTTGTCCTTTCATTTTGTGGAATTGTGAGATCAGGCTCACGACCCAGTTAAACCGACTGGGCTCGGGCATTTTAAAATATAGTTGTAGCTGAATTGTTACAACGAACATAAACTATCTTGATTTTCAGTCTGTTTAAGCAACTATCCGGTTACCACTTTGAGGTAAGATATACTGATTGTTAGTTGATTTTGATATTTTAAATATCAATAAGGGCCGATGAAGAGATTATCGGAATTCTAATTGTTTTTGAAGATACAGTGCATTTTTTGAGAGATTTTTGAATTTACTTATTTGAATATTTAAATATATAAAATATTTCGAATAAATTATATTGTTTGAGAAGTCCTTAAGTTGTGTTTTATGTTGTTGAAAAGGAATTGGTGTTCATAATGGTAAGATCAGAAACAAAATTTTGTCTCTTTCAAATATTTATTTAATAATTTTAAATGACTATTTATATTTGTTGGTTTATTTATTCCATTTGACATTGTATATTGAGTTTTGATTATATACGTCTATTAAATATGAGCGGTGCTTATGTAGACATTAATTTAATTCTAAAAGTTTTTTGAATAAAAATTTTTTTGAAATTAAAATTGTATAAGACTCACAGATTAAATCTGTTTTGATATTAAAATTTTGTTATATTTCTTCCATCAAGTAAAAAGCCTTTTTCTATTTTATTTTATACTCGATAATTTTATACCAGATTAAAACTCCCATTTCATTTTTCTTTCCACTGAAAGAGACGACAAAATAAACTTATAAGTTCATCGTGCCTTTCTAAGTTGTATAATTTGGTTTTGTATGAACTAATAGCAATTGTTTATTTTGACATGATAAAAGAGAATAAATGTACTCACATAGTCATTCTGCGTTAGTTCTAGTACTTGCATGTTGTAAAGTTTTCACGAATAAGACGAGCAGCGACTACTATTCATAAAACATACATAAATGCACTATTTCCACGGTTATACGCCTCTGTTGGTGTGCCGAATTCGTGTGAATTCTTCGCAAGTACTTCTGCGGCGCCAAAGAAAGCTCTCATCTACCGGTACTTGGTAGCAGTAACAAAAAGCGCCTATCGTTTCTTTCCTAGTCGAGATCTAGCTCGAGGTGCCGGTGAGTGACCCCCTTGTCCCCCTCTAATATTCTCGTTCCTTACTGTGATGTTGCACGCAAGATATAATTATTTCCGTACTAAATAAAGTACATACAATTTTTAATTTGAACACCTTGGGATTGCATCAATTCAAAGTGAGATTGTATCATACGTTTAATTAAACACGTTAATGATGGTAGATACCAAAATGTGATTTCAACAGTCCAATCGTTTACTGTCGATTTGAGTATTCAACGTGTTTAATCTTTTCTTCAAGTGTAAATGCCCTTTGGTCCAGGATCCAGGGTTACTTTTTACCATTTATTGCTATCAAGCTAATTTTTCGTGAGTAGCTTCATTTTGATGAGACACCCAAGTTTTTCTCTCACAAAAATTCTCCATTGCGGTAGCTAACAGGGGTACCAGGGATAAAATATGTCGATTCGACAATTCGTGAAAGTTTATCACTAAATGCGGGTTTTTTATTAAAACTTAAGATAATTATTAACTTTCTTCAAAAACAATTTGTCCTACAAAATGTATGGTTTCATCAAAGAGTCCCCTCCTACCAACATGTATCAATAACGAGGTAATCAAAAATGATTACTAACCAGCTGATTTTTTTGCTGTTGCTCAGTTAATATTTATACAGGGTGAATATGAATAGTTGCGAAAAATTTTAGGGGATGATTTCTTGTCAAAAAATAGGGTGGGTCTTTCATATAAACTTTATTTTTTTCAGTCCCCCCTGCTTAGTTACAGCCCCCTGAAGATGGTACCCGAAAAATATTTTTTTATTTTTTTAATGATAAGCCAGATCAAAAAATAATTGTAACAGAATCAAAGTTAATCAAAACTAGTCAGTTGTTATAACAAAATGACATCCGCTTACTAGAAAAATTATAGTTCGGAAATAATTCCAGCCTCTACGATTCACGCTATCATGTTGATAAATAATTTTTTTTCAAAAACCTTGAATTTTAGCAAAAAATTACAAGAGACCTTATGTGTTAAGAATGGATCGAGCTATCCAAAATTAATTTTTTATTGTAAAATCGGAATATGGAAAAAGTTTCTTGCGAAAGAAGGTTTAGGGGCGGCTTTTTCTACCCTTTTTAATCATAGAGGAACACCACCAAAAATTTTTTTGAGTGCCTTTTCGCCCGCATAAAATGCCTGCTTAATTTTATTCTTGTCAGTTTTTTGGTTTCAAAGAAAAAAATTAAATACTGTTTTTCTGATGCCATCTTTAGGCGTCTGTATCTAAGCAGGGGGGACTCAAAAAAATAAAGTTAATATGAAAGACCTACCCTATTTTTTGACAAGGAATCATCACCTAAAGTTTTTCGCAACTATTCATATACACCCTGTATAATTTAATCGCCACACTATACTACAACTTGCGTGGTACGTTATCCCGCTCCTAGGCTCAAAAGTTGTAGAACAGATCCTTAATTTAAAAATGATTACTATCAAGCTGAATATTCGTGAAATGCTCAACAATTTCTTATACGAAAATTCTCGATGTTGGTAGCTAACAGGGGTAGCAGGGATGAAATGTGTATTATTAATATCTTTGAAGTCTCTGTGTATAGCGAAATAGATTATGGATAGATTTGAAGTCACTAGCATACACTGACGAAAACCAATCAGTTTGAAACGTGCGCATGTCTGCAATTTGTCTCTATGATCTACAAAACCTTGTCGAGTTTGTTGGAGTATGGAATTGTTATACAGATATATGTTACACTGGTTCAATTTTTAGAACTTTCTATACCACAGCTCATACTCCTTATTAATGATTTTTGGTACTGATCAGCCGGATTAATTTATTTCAATATGAATATGCTAATTTTTGAGCATTACGGCAATGTATGGTCTTTTTGAGCATGAGGAAAATTTATTCTGCGTTCGTAACGTGAAAATATCGAGAATACATTTCTTCACTTGAATTAAGACGCAAAGGTATGTCTTGTATGTATTTCGCATACTCTAGATGGCGTAAGTGTATTATTAATATCTTAGAGTCTCTGGGTATGTATTTTACATACTCTAGATGGGGCAAGTGTATTAGTAATATCTTTGGAGTCTCTGTGTATAGCGAATATAGATACTGGACAGATTTGGAGTCACTAGCATACATTGGACTGACGAAAACCAATCAGTTTGAAACGTGCGCATGTCTGCAATTTGCCTCTGTAACCTGCAAAAACTTGTCGAATTTGTTCGAGTATAGAATTTTTATACAGAAGTATGTTACACTATATCGATTTCTAGAACGTTCTATTACCATAGATCATACTTCTTATTAATGATTTTTGGTACGGATCAGCCGGATTAATTTAATTTAATTCTTAAAAAAATGTTATACTAACTGTGGGTTTTTTATTAAATCTTAAGATAATTATTAACTAAAAAAAAAAAATTCTACTACAAAATATACTCCTTCCAGATACCTTTCAGATACAGATTCTGATATACCAGTAATAATGTTGGAAAATTTTAAGTATTTAAAAGATGATATTCAAATAGTAATTAATTTAATCACAAGTAAAAGAAAAAGGTACTTAAAAGATCAGTTATCTTGTTCACTCGCCATATGCCATATTTCTGCAGAGAATGATTGTAATCCAGTTTTCTTTCGTAAAGGAAAAAAGAAACCATTCAGTATTTTAAAGAAAAATAAGGGGCTTTTATTCAACTCCCACGAATTGAACATACAGCATTAACAACTTCGTATGAGGTAGTTTAAAGTATTGACGAGTATGTATTTAGAGTGTACTCATTAAAAACAAAAAAATACATCAACAAAAACGGTATGAATTATTCGAAAAAGGATAAAGATCAAGAAATGAAAATGAAAAAATTTTAAAAAAATCGTAGGATATGATCCTTCCAGTTTACCACCAACAAAACAAGAATTATTGCAACAAATTAAAAGAACGGTACTCATCTGCAATGTATGGTGTAATGCACACATGCGCTGTCCTACGCAAAAATTTCCAGAAAGTTATGGATGGACAATAATTATGGCAAATATGAATATTATTGGTTTCATGGTCCCCAAAGTCCATCTTTTGAAGAATCATCTTTCGACTTGCAAGGTACCCTATTAATACTATTGTGATTTATTGATTAATTATTTGGCAATTTATTTATTTTTTTTATGTTATTACAGAGTCAGATATCACGAATGAGGAAAATTAGAGAGATGAAGATGAGAGTGATGGTAGCAGCGAAGAAGATGAAGATTTGTCAGATGAATCTAATGAAAATTAATTTTTTTTATATGTAAAAATACAAATTTTTGCACTTAAATTAATAGGAAATAAAGTTATTTAAATTTTGAAAAGGATATTTTCGCTATGTTATGTTATAAATAGAAAAACGAAAATGACAATTCTTGTCGGACTAGTGATAAATACCTGTTTTCTTGTAGGATATTGTTACATTTGAAAGGAGAAAACACTAACCTATTATGTAATATTTTTGTCCTACAGTTAGTACTACAGTATGTTACTAACAGTTTCTGAGCGTACCACGCATTATAGAACAATGTGGCGATTAAATTATAAATATTAACTAAGCAACAGTAAAAAAAAAAGCTTGTTGGTAGATAAATTTTCACAACAGCACCCCAGTATTCCTTAAAGTAACGTATTTCCGTTAATTGGTCCCAATATATTATATGCTCATTTATATCCCCTTTTTTGCATATGTTTTCTCATCTATATATCCGAAAATTGTTAATTAATTGTACACACCCCTTTTTTCAATTTTTGATGAGTATATAGAAGAAATGAAGGCAAAATTTTTAGAAATAGTTTAAATCTAAACCAGAGGAAGTCACAGTGAAATAATCGTGGTTAATTAATAAATTATGGAAATATTCTTTTTTTCTGAAATTAGACATAAGCAATACGATAGCACGTTGTTCCCTAGAACAAGAGCGCAAAAATCAACAATCAACCTTAAAATTAATCTGGAATCCTCAGGGTTCGATGGTCTTAGATATGAATAAATAGGTTCGTGATGATAAAATATACTAGTTTCCTGAAAAATTGTAGTAATTATCACATATCGGTTAATCTTATTCATCTTTTAATATACGAGCGTGGTAATAATAAAATGAAATAAGTGCTATTGTAATATTATTGCTTGAGAAGGTTAGCAAATCTGCGCTAACAACTTAAGTAGGATGAGAAAAGCTTCTTGCAAACATTTTTGTGGTAGTACTATCGAGCTTCGCGCTTTTATCCTACTTTCGAAATATTCTGTGTAGTTATCATTGTTTGTTTGGATTCAATATTATCGATGGATGGTTGACTCACCAAAATAACATTTCTATGATTATTACTCCTCATATTCGAACAAGAACACAATGTATTTATTCGTAAACACTCTAAGACCTCAATATGTTTCGCAACATTTCCCGAACCACAAGTTGGTGAACTAACAACCACCACTTTACATGTAAGATTATTGAATATTGTTTTCCCAGGGATAATAGAAGAACGAGTCAAATATCCGGTGCCGGAAATATGGAGAGTGATTTTCAATTGTTCTCCACCTGTATTGTTTCGCCGGTTTATTTTGAAATCGGATTGAACAGATGGGATGAGATAAGTGAAAAAACGGACAATATTTATGCTAATTTTTCGATACTTGACGGATTAAAAAAATTACTCTTCTGGTTTATTATTTAGGAATAATAACTTTCAATACTTAGTAATAAACAGGATGAAACAATAATTCTAAAAACCTTCTATATGGATAGAACAGATGGCATGAAAGAGTCCAAAAAAACTACCCCCAAACTTTCACAAAAAAAAATTCACTCATTTCAAGAAAAAAATTGAGATTTTTTCCGAAAAATTTATAACAGATTATAATTTATGCTCATATCTGTTGGTATATTCCATGAAGCATATTATGACGCCAAAAAGTCCATAGATTTAATCTATTGACATCTATAGTATATAGAAACGAAAATAAGTATAAAAAAATCGAAATTTGAAATTTTATATGGCAAATATATATTTTTTTGTATTTTAATTCAAGTACCTAATAACTTCACTATGAGGCGTTTCAGTATTATCCATTCTTTCTGAGACATGCTGAATATAAGACGGTCATAAAATATTAGTTTCTGTCAATAATGCCGATGGAAAAATTACACATGTCTAAAAATTTTTTTTCCTAGTGCTGAATTTTTCCGAACTGATTTACGCTATACTTGATCAGCTTAATCCAAATCAGTTATTTTCTATCAGCTCTACTTTTTGCGCGCCTTTTCCAAGCAACAGTGTGCTATCGTTTTTCCCGAATGTCTGGATTTTTAGAATTTTGACCCGAAAATAGTCTTAGTATATAGTAAATACAATATCTATATAGAGAAGGGGGGGGGGGGGGATTTACTGCAGCTGCCGCCGTCTCCATTCTTACAAACAGACTCTCCAATTTTCTCGACTTTCCCAATCTCCCTCTTCTGATCCCCTGTTTCGCATGGCTTCATCGAGATAATCTCGGCCCTCCCTTTTTCTTCTCCCTATTAGATTCCATTCCGTAACCTTATTTATCCATCTATCATTCGCTCTTCTCTCTTCTATGTACTGTAAGATATTCGTCTCCACCATCATCCTTCTTCTTATCTCCTCGTTTGTCACTCTATATCTCCGATCAAACCGCAACATCTTCTCAAGTATTCCATTTCCGTAGCCAATATCTTTCTCTGATTTTGTGTTAAACCAACAAGGTTTAGAATTCATGAAAGGGCTGTAATGATACAGGGATTAAATCATTGGATAAAAGCAAATTCAACGCGAGGTTCAATTCCTCAGAATTAATTTGTTTATTCTGAATCTCCAGACCACTTAATGTTAAACTTGGGAATTCGCTTTCGAGGCACGACCGAACGGCGGCTTCTAAAGGAAATTATTTTACTCTGAGCTATATATTATAATAACAAACTACATAACTAACATAAGAGCTAATTGTACGAAACGTAAACTTATTCCTTCAGATGAGTGCAGGAACGGAAATTTCCAAAGAAACACGGTGACGTCGAAATTAACACGTGTAGTTCGACAGAGAGCTGAAATTTTGAAAAGTACTAAGTTGCAATTTTGAGCGGGTGAACGGATCAAAAATTTGGAAGGAGAAAATCAACGCGTACGAGGTATTAAAGGGTCCAAATGGTAGTTTGTTAGAGAAAGTCTTGACACGTCGGAAAAACTAGTAAGATCGTCGAGAAAAGATTGCGGTGCGAGGCTCGAATTAGTCTCAGAATTTATTATTATATTGAGTGATATTAGTAATTTTTTTTTGTTTACGAGTTGAGACAGGAGAATTAGAGGAATTGAATATAGTGCTAAGTTCCGGGACCAAGGAATTAAAGAGTACAGGTAGTGGTTCTTTATCGTTTATTGTTCGTGTTAAATAGGTTGTTCCATTGTTCGCAGAAAATCGGTGTGCCCAGTTTTGTTTTGAATCTATGGTCTCGGAGTCTAGGGATAAAAAGTATCTGAAAATTTTGGTATATTATTCAGGTTGAAATTGTCTAATTAAAGTAGAGTCAGAAATTAAGAAGTACGTGGTAGGTTGACATATCTCTTCGTAATTATTATGTTTGAAGAATTTAAACAAAATTAAGAATTATATTTATGATTCGTAGTGCTTGAGGAATCCGCATCGTCCTCACCTTAATTATTCACTGTGTCATCTTTATTTAAATTTTATTGAGTTTAGGATTGATAAAATTATTGTATTTTGGCACTCTTTATCATTTTACTTCTTGAAATCCATAATTGAGTTTCATTATCACAGAGAAAATTTATTAACATCAAAGACCTTCCATTTTTGTGAAGGCCGTACCCTTCCTAAGACCGCTCGACTAGGATTGGTTCGCACCCCATTCGTAAATAAGTCAATCTAGTAATATTTTCCATCCAACCAACTCCCACAAAGAGGTGGCCTATTACAATTTCTCTTATTTATCTTATTATTTTATGATACTTTGGACTATTGTTTAGTAGATCAATTTCTTTGTTTTAATTCCATAAAAATGCTCTGAAGTTGTTTAATGCATGTTCTTGTTTGTTTCAGTCTTCTCTTTGTCTCTTCCTCAGTTGTAACCTCTCTAGATAAGGTGAAACCAAGGTATTTAAACTTATCCATTCCTTTTATTTCCTTATCTTCCTCAAATTGTAAATTCTTTATGTTTCTTTCCGACACTGCTAGATACCTCGACTTCGTGAGGTTTATGTCCAGGCCCATCCTCTCGTATTCTCCCTTCAATTTCCTAACCATGTATCCCAGGTCATCTTTGTCTGTCCTAAAACTAACTGGTTATCCGCGAATCATAGGGTATACAGATGTTCACCCCTAATTGGTATTCCCATTCCTCGGCATTTCTCTTTCCATTTTACCAGTGAATGTTCCAAAAATATGTTGAACGAGTTGGGTGATGTGGGGCATCGTTGAATAGACCTTTTGTTGTTATAATCCTCGTCAGAAATCTGTTTCCCATCTTTATGGGAATTTTATTTCCACTGTACATGCTTTTCCCTGCTTATATTAGAGTTATGGGTATATTCATTCGTGCCATTGCGTTGCGAGCCCTTTTCTGGGAACCGTATCGTACGTCTTGCGTAGAACAATGAAGGCTAAATGTACATCTTTGTTCTTGGCTTTTTTCTTCCAATTGTTTGTTGGATGGTATAAATGTGGTCCAAGCATGATCATCCTGCAGTAAATCCAGCCTGTTCTTCCCAGATCTTCCCTGCTATACTCTTCTTTATTTTGTATCTCAGAACTCTTCCATACCATCTTCTCATTAACTTACACTGATCCCTCTATAATTTTCGCAGTCTTTCCTATTACTTTTCTTGACTATAGATATCATGTGAGCTTGTTGCCACTCTTTGGGAATCCTTTAACCATTAATTGCCCTTTCCATCATATGTTTTATCATTCTGTAATACGCCACTTTATCTTTAACTCGTTCAGGGTCGTTTCCCTTAATATATAAGTGTGTTTATCTCATTATAAAATGGGTAACTTTTTGAAACTTTTTTATTTCCTACTTTCAAAAAAAAATAAAGTTAATTCCAATTTTAAAATAATGAAACAAGCAAAAATCGAAATAATACCTAATATAAACCTTTTTCTGACTATCAACCCTTACCACTGTCACCACTTACTCTCTACATTCTACTCATAATTCCTGAATCTAGTTCCCAACTCAAAAATATATCAAAATATACTTACTTTACTGAACTTTCTTTTTGGAAAGAATTTGGGTTCGTGCTCGTCGCACGAAGGACAAGTCTTTTGTTTTAAAAGTATTTTCTGAGGAGATGGATAGAGCAAAAATAACACATTTAAATGAGATATCACATATAATGAACTATTATGGTGTCAATTAAAAGAAATTTCAATAGTTACAATTTTTCAGTCTTTTGAAAAGCAATTGATGTAAAATGATATTCTAAAATCAGATCCTAGTAATTGTTTTAATCAATTTTTTAGAAGACTTCAGGACCCTGGACTGTCTATTTTAATGAGTCATACTCTCGTTCCCGCTTATGAACAATCAATATTCAACTAATAAAAGTTTTTTTTTTGTGAAGTTACAAAAACAAAAAAAATCCTACCTTTTTCGGGACACCGATCCACCAAAACCCGATGTTCAATAGCTGAACCCTCTACACGGGGGTGTTGGCCTCAACCTAAAGGCACAACACCCCTTCAAGAACAAACACTATAATTTAGCCCTTTATTTTTCAACCTGAATTAAACTAAACTATCCCGACCACGAACCGATTAGTGACTGTCTGTCACCAATGCCTGACGACGACTTTCCCTTTTTTTTTCGAACTTCCAAAACTTTGGCTTCTATCCTCCTACCGAAGTTTTACTGAGTCGGCTTTTTCTAAGTTCCCATCGTTTCAACGCCTACACACGTCTAGACCATCCAGATCTTTTGACTTGTCGATTTCTTATCTCGACTTTACTGAGAATTCCCAATCTTAGCCTTGAAGTCCTTTATGTCGTCTGCACTAAAATCATAATCGCTAACTTCCGTTCCCAAGACCTTCCTCGTTGAAATTTAAATGAATCGATCTATTGATTAATACATTGTTGCTTTTAGAATTAACGCCCGTTGTTTAGGCTACATTTTTATCTCAAATAATCAACATCGCTTGTCGGTCCTCGGTCCTCGAGCTTTATTATAATAGAATTCTTTGGATCAAAATTTATTTCCCTATTTCTAAGTGAAACATAGGCCCTTTATTACAATTCCCCAAAGTTTCATTCATTGTGGGAAATGGCGGAATCTCCCTGAAAGGCGCAAACAGAGTTTAACTGTATCTGAAATATCAAACAGAGTAATTTTACCTCGCTACAAATTTTAATTTTATAACATTTCTTCAAAACTTTTTAAATTCAAATTAAATTAATACCTTAGAAACACTGTTTCTTTTTAATAGATATATAGAATTAACACTATTCACACAGTATCAAAAGAAGATCGAAGAATCGAAAGAATATATTGATCGAACTTACTCGACAACAATTTAGTGAAGATATCACTGTCTTATAGCGGCATTATGGAGAATAATGTTTTTCACCGGGTAGTAATTGGCGAGGAAAAGTGGATTTTCTACCACAATCATAAGAAAAATAAATACTACGCTTTGCCAGGCCAGTCGTTGCCATCGACACCAAAGCCGAACATTCATGGTTCGAAAGTTATACTCCGTATCTGGTGGAACGAAGGGGGCTAACTGCTAAAACTTGGTGATTCCATTACGGGTGATAGATACAGACTGCAATTACATCGTTGGAACCGTGAATTGCGAGAAAAACAGCCGGAATATAATGACAGACATGATAAAGTTATTCTTTTGCATGAAAACGTTGGGCCTCACGTCGCAAAAGTTCTTAAAAAATATTTAGAAACGATCAAATGGGATATCTTACCGCACATGCCGTATTCTTCGGACATTGCTCCTTCTGGCTACTGGCTATTTCGACAGATGTAACACGATTTGCAGGTCACTTCTTTCGGAGAAATCAAAAATTGGCTTCAAAATTGAAAAGAAAACAAGTTTTTTCGAGACGGGATTCGAAAATTGCTGAGAGGTGGGGAAAAGTAAGTAAGCAATGATGGACAATATTTTGTTTAATTTGTTAATTCTCTTGAAATAAATGCATTTTTTGAACGGACCGAATCAATTTGCACTCTCAAAACAAAATGAAAATTATCAAGCAACTAGCGGGATTACACCGAAAAAATGTGTAATATCTGAGGATTCTACATTAAAACTGAAGTGAACATTAAAATTCGTAAAACATGCAACTCATTAAAATATGTAAGAGAAGTTCACTTTCCAAGAGCTACTAGGAAGAACCATTTTATATAAGTAATTATAGTTAGTGTCGTTCGGGAGGTCGCTCTAACAACCTTCCTCTCTGTCACATGGGCGTCCATGTCTTACTATTGTCACTGCATCCATGAAGTTCCAGTGCCACTGAATGTTTGAGATAAGCATAGACATAGCATAGACAGCGGGTGAATACTGTGACGTACTCTGTATAATCTCACTTGTATGATCCATAGAGAATGCGGATCCCTTCAATTTCTAGGTAATCCTTGAATTACACCCAATAGTTGTCGGAATTATGACAGGTCACTGCAAACTTAAAGCGCATTTGCACAAAATCGGTCTGGCTGAAGACAATGAATGCAGGCTGTGTCTTGAAGACACTGAAACAGCCATGCACATCGTCCCAGAGTGCCTAGCGGTGAGTCGCATCAGATTCGAGGTCTTTGGCCAGGCTTTTATAGCCCACAGCGAACTGAAAAAATTACCCCTGAACAAGATTATCGGTTTTATCCAAAAACTGGATCTCGTCGGGGAGATATAAATTAGGGGTGAACCACAATAGTCCGTGCGGACGCAGTGGTAGGGTGGACAGACGCCCGCTCGCCATAAATAACATACACCCAATAGCCAGAAATACAAATTCTAGTTCCCTTCTACTATCTGGATAAGCAGAACTGGGACATCTCTCTGTAACCAGAATTTCGGTTTGGAGCGTTGTTAGAGGCTTTCCCAAAGAAACGATTCCTATGCCTGGGACCAAATATGCGTATGCCTGCTCCTTTCTCCTTTAGGGAATCATCACTATACCCGATGATTTTTCCGAAATTGAATTAACCTTTCCAAGCCCCCTTGGCGGTCACCCATGATCATTTTATAGTAAGATCATACTCAACTGATATAGAATCTCTCTGGAACGAAATAAATTCAGCCATTAGTGATTCCGAAATAATCATATGGTATGTTCCTTTCTAGGTTCTCTATGTTCCATTCTAAGAGCACTCATCTTTTTCACATAAATGCGCAGCGGGATATAATAAAACCTCTATGCTGTGGGATTTGTATACGTAGCTCCTGTGATGCCTTGACAAGCACGTCTTTGAAACATGTACATCTTCTGCAAGTTTGTTCTTTCCCCAGCTTTGGTCCACCAAACTAGAGAGGCATGATAGGTCTTGCCGCAGTAATATATCCAATGGATCATTCTTGGTTTTAAACCCCAAGTCTTGCCAAACATTTTGCGGCTTATCCAAAACGCAGTTTTCAATTTGCCAATAATTTGATTCGAGTTCCAGTTAAGTTTTTATCCAAGGTGATCCTCAGATATTCGAACTCCTCAGAAAACTCTATTACCCCACCCTTCAACACCGGAGCTGTCAGTTTGACCTTCCTGTGACACTAAATCCCTCCTCCAGACACTATCGATTAATGATGTCGATGACATTTTTGGGTCAAGGCCAACGTTATTAGTTCTAAAATTGTCTTAGTTATGATCGTCTATAACTTTCAAACAGCTCCAAACGTTCATGGAAAATAAAGCCTACACGTTCCTTTAATATCTTCACAGTGTCAGCTATCTCCAGCATTTTCACTTTATGGTTTGACAAAAAGATTTTGTGAACTCCTTTATGTTTTCTGGTATGATCATCTCTTTTGGGCTACCAGAGCAGTATCGCCGTTTTCCATTGTTTTGAAAATCACAAAAGTTGTTTCGCTAAAGCCTGTAGTTTTTGAAACAAATGTCAGAGCGTGAGGAAATTTCACAACTATCTTTTGAATGTTAGTACTCTCTAAAAAAATATTAATTTTGTTTATGATAGATTGGACCGTTACTTGGTAGAAATCAGTTGTAATTGTCATTATAAAATAAAACACTTGTTTACATTTTCTACTTTATTTTTGGTATTGACGTACGTTTCGTCTTTGCTTGAAAGACTTCATCAGAATACGAAGTAACAATTGTTGTACAATGAATTTATAAGATTTTTTACAGAAGGTGTACATGTGTTTTTAAATTGTTCGTCGGGTTGGTTTTCTCAAAGAATATTTCCTTCAGAATCGTGTTCACTCGATCCCTTGTAAATATTGAATAGAGGGGTGTAATAAAAATCTATTTGTTCATTTACTAGGTTATTGCTGTTTTTATGTTTATTTATTTCGTAAATTTCCCATAAGTTCAATTTTGGACCTCTTTTTTCAACATGTAGAATTTCTATTTCTTTTGTGAAAGAATGGTTATTTTCAAGAAGGTGTTTAGCATAATGTGAATCTTTTTTATTTTTATCGAAACTTCTTTTATGTTCTGTTAGGCGTGTACCGAAATTTCTACCTGTTCTACCAATATAAATCTTTGGGCAATCTGAGCAAGTGAGTTTGTATACACCTGATAATTGTAGTTTATCCATACTGTTTTTATTGTTTTTGATGTATTTGCTAATAGGATTATTTGTCTTGAAAGAGACTTTAATATTTTCAAACAATCCTATTAGCAAATACATCAAAAACAATAAAAACAGTATGGATAACTTCAATTATCAGGTGTATACAAACTCACTTGCCCAGATTCCCCCAAGATTTATATTGGTAGAACAGGTAGAAATTTCGGTACACGCCTAACAGAACATAAAAGAAGTTTCGATAAAAATAAAAAAGATTCACATTATGCTAAACACCATCTTGAAAATAACCATTCTTTCACAAAAGAAATAGAAATTCTACATGTTGAAAATAGAGGTCTAAAATTGAACTTATGGGAAATTTACGAAATAAATAAACATAAAAACGGCAATAACCTAGTAAATGAACAAATAGATTTTTATTACACCCCTCTATTCAATATTTACAAGGGATCGAGTGAACACGATTCTGAAGGGAATATTCTTTGAGAAAACCAACCCGACGAACAATTTGAAAACACATGTACACCTTCTGTAAAAAATCTTATAAATTCATTGTACAACAACTGTTACTTCGTATCATTCAACATATTCTCCGACTACCGACACGAAGACTTCTACCAGAGCAGCAGCTGCAAGCACCAAGCACTAAGCCCCGCCTACTACCTGTTCTCAACCGTTCCGTCGACTTGAGCCAAATTTCAACCGTACCAGGTTGAAGATCCATACAGCCCCAGGCCAATTAGCGTTCCGTCGACTTGGAGCGTAAAATTCAGCCGTTACCGGTTGAACTAAAGAAGTCTTTGTAGAAAAACTGTGGTTTTTACCGCTTAATTTGTGGTTTTTACCGCATTTTCCACGGGAAAAAGTTAATAACGCCAAAGCAGGTCTAATTTGTGGTTTTCACCACATATTTTATTACAGTATCCGAAGCACCGATCTAAGAAAGATGGCACAAACCGTAGAAGCCTGCATTGCCGCCTTCCAACAAACAGTGAGGACACTCCAGGACAACATGGAGACAATATGTTTGGCGGTTAAGGGACTCCAGGACCAGTTCAACGAGTTCAAGCTGGACCGTCAACAGGAAAGCGAGCAGAAGCAGCGCAAACGACAGAGGGTACCGAGCAGGGACAACTCTGAGAAGAGAAGACCCCGCCGAGAAGCTACCCCCGAAGCCAGCCATCAGGCCGTCACCGACCAAGACAGTGATGCTGCACTACACACTCCACTGCCAAGTTCCGACTGAGGTAACACCCAACCGAAAACCCAGAAGTCCACCGCATCGGATGTACCCATGGACATTAATGAACCTTCCACGTCAACAGCAGGACCGAAGGTTCCGAAAATCCGTATACCCAGAATCGTACTTGTGGGGACCGAAAAATGGAAACAAGTACAGCAGGAAATGCAGGTGAGAAATCTGCAGGCAAAATCCAAGCTGACGAAGAACTGTAGGATACAGATCAACGTCGATTCTGCTGAGAAGTACCGAGCAGTGGTCAAGCTGCTGGAACAGATGGAGGTGGACTTCTTCCACCACAACCTCCCAGAAGACACACCTGAAAGGGTGGTTATCAGGGGAATTCCCACTTTCTACGAGCCGGCCGAAATCGAGCAGGACTTGAAGAGACAGGGAATCACAGTGAGACAGGTGTCAAGGATGACCAGAAGAGGGAGGCAACTACCTCTGGCTTTAATACTGGTGCCCAAGAACCAGGCAGACAAGGCGTTCCAGATCACCAAGGTGTGCGGCCTAGAGGTGATTATGGCACCAGCCAATAAACCCACAGAAGTACCCCAGTGCCACAGATGCCAAGGATTCAGACACGGACAGAGCAACTGCCACGTTACCCCACGATGCGTCAAGTGCGGCGAAAATCACAGGGCAAACGAGTGCAAGAAACCAGCAACCACACCAGGAAAATGTGCCAACTGCGAGGGGGCACATACAGCAAACTATAGGGGATGCCCGAAGTTCCCGAAACCGAAGACAAATTGGAAACCCCAATTACAAAAGAAGAAGCCAAGCCCAGCACCCAAGAAGCCAGAACCCACCCCCAAGAAGGTTTCCGGGAAAAAAGCCGGTGAATCCTCCGCTAGAAAGCCTCAAAAGAAGGCAAAGAAGGCCAAGAAGGACAGACCAGACCCGACCAGCAAAACCAAGGAGGACATTATGAGAAGAGTGACTCAGGGGATGAAGAACTGTTCGTCAGCAAGTGAGATAGCGAAGATGCTGAAAATCTTCGCTGACATCTATTCATAAGCCACCCAACTGGTACGTAATGTCTAGTACAGCATTAACAAAAATTGTACACTTACAGATCGCCTTCTGGAATGCAAACGGACTAAGGGCAGGCAGGAACGAACTGGAACAATTCACTTACAACGAGGATCTAGATGTCATCCTGGTTAGTGAGACCAAACTCAATCCTTCCACCCCAGACCCACGCATCCAGGGCTACATTATGTACAGATCCGACCGCATCAACGGTCCTGGCGGAGAAACAGCTATCTATGTCCGAGATACAATCAGTCACCACGCCATCCCAACACCGACTCTCCAACAGCTTGAAGCTAGCGGAATAATTGTTTCCACGACGAACGGACCTCTTAGGATCTTCTCGTGCTACAATAAACCTAGCAACAGATCACCGCTTGAAACGGATCTTCAAGCAATTTTCACCGACTCTGTTCCCACAATCGCGGCCGGCGATTTCAATGCAAAAAGCACTGAATGGAACAGTAGAAGGAGGAACCAAAACGGCCGTATACTGGAGGCTTTCACCCATCAAAATCCAGACGTAGTAGTTATGGCTCCGGTCGAGCCAACCTACCACAACTACTCGACCGGCTGTCCCGATACTCTGGACATCGCCATCATGAAGAACATCAATCGAGATGTTCGATTAACGACAATCAACGCACTAAGTTCAGATCATCAACCTGTACTTATGCAAGTAGGAGACAACGCTTTGAATATAGAAGCAAAGCGACAGGACCACATAAACTGGAACAAATTCTCAAGCATTGTTGAGAAAAAATTCCAGAGGACTGTTGACATCAACAACGAAGACGAACTCGAACGAGCAGTCGCAAGATTCGAGGAGAAACTCAGGGACTCAGTTGCGGACGCAACTAAGAAACTGAACCAGAACAAACCGTTCAGAAGACGCACGATACCACAAGAGATCGTGAATCTAATCAGGGAGAAAAACCGAGCGAGAAGAAAGTTCCACCGGTATGGTCTCCAGTCCGACAAAACAATTGCCAACAAACTCCAATGGGAAGTACGAAAAGCACTGCAAACGTTCAGGGAAGAACAGTGGCAGCTAAAACTTCAGGATCTCCACACTGTGGACAACTCATTGTGGAAGATGTCAAAAGTCCTGAAATCCGAACGAAAGCCAATCCCACCCATACACGGTTCAGCTGGTCAAATAGTGTATACGGAAGAGGAAAAACCCGAAGAATTTGCCAACAACCTACAACTCCAATGTAGATACAACATAAGTGACGCCGATTTGGACCATATGGAAAGAGTCGAAGAAGCTGTGAGCGAAATTATCGAATCCGAACCAGCAGATGTAGAGTCCACCGAGACGATTACATCGTCGGAAATCTACCAGATAATTTCCAGCTTCAAGTTGAGGAAGGCCCCAGGACCTGATTGTGTCTCTAACAAGATGCTGAAGAATTTACCGGAAAACGCAGTATCCGCCCTGACAGACATCTGTAATGCAGTATTTAAACTACGCCATTTCCCTGCCAGATGGAAGCAAGCGACCGTGATCTTCATTCCGAAACCAGGTAAAGATCTAAAATTCCCCCAAAATCATCGACCCATTAGTCTACTGTCGTCTATAGGGAAAATTGTCGAAAGACTCATCCATTCCCGCTTATCTGACTTCGCCATCAGTAACAATATTCTTCCCGATGAACAATTCGGGTTTCGACCTCGACATTCCACCACCTTACAGCTACTCAGAGTCGTAGAACATGCCCAAACTAGTTTCGAATGGAAACAAGTAACCGGTGCAGTATTTCTCGATATCTCGAAAGCGTTCGATACAGTTTGGCACGACGGCCTCGTCTTCAAACTCCACGAAGCGAAAGTACCAAATCAGCTGTGTCAACTCATCCATTCTTATTTACAAAATCGCTCCTTCCAAGCGAAAATTTCCAACGCGATCTCACAACCTAGAGATCTCGAAGCCGGGGTGCCCCAGGGCAGTGTTCTCTCCCCACTTCTATACGCTCTTTACACAGCGGATATTCCCAAAACTGACCGCTCTTCGCTGGCCGTCTTCGCAGACGACACAGCAATACTTGTTCGATCCAAAAAGCCAGAGCTAGCTACCAAATATCTCCAGGAAGTCGTTGACAAACTGGAAGAATGGTGCTGTAAATGGCTTATCAAAGTCAACCCCGAAAAAAGTTCCGCTATGCTCATGGCACGCAGAACAGCACCACCGTCAGGACACGTCGAAATGTTCGGCGAAAATATCCCCTGGGAGTCGCAAGTCAAATACTTAGGTGTCATTCTTGATAAACGACTCTCATTCAATCAGCACCTGGACCACGTCGTCCGAAAGGGAAAAATGGTGCTATCAAAACTAACTCCGCTGCTTTGCCGTCGCAGCAAAATGTCCATCCCCAATAAACTGACCCTCTATAAAACAATAATCCGACCCACAGTAACTTACGCTTCCGCATGCTGGATCCACGGACCCTCTGCGTCGAAGTTCCAACAGTTACAAGTCTTTCAAAATAAAATACTCAGGACCATATTCAACGTACCCTGGTGTGTTCGCAATTCCCAACTACACCGCGAGGCAAACCTACCACCGTTGAAAGAATTTCTCCATGAAACCGCCCTGAAAACACTCGCTAAAGCAGCGAGCCATACCAATCCACTAGTCAGACAAGCCGTCGACTATGATAACTCATCGTCCAGATACAGGCGTCCCAAGCTTGTACTCCAACTCAACCCCAATGACAATCACTAAACCAGTGATTCCCCCAATCAGCACATAGTGCAAATACTTCCAAAAATAGCCCGATAAACAACCAATCGATGGAAGGTTGACACACCTTCCACAGCCCCAACAGTCTGAAAACCAACTCTGGATAAGCGCTCTAGAGGAGGTTAACGTCCAAGCCATCATCATTGCCACTCTCATATCCCGATAGAGTTAAAGGAGTCTATGACTCGTATAGCTCGAAACAGGACTTTTAGCTGGTAGACTCCCTCTTTTTGCTGAGCTTTTGCAACCTAGCTCACTGGGCTAGTTTGGGAGAGCCCAGGAAACTGAGATGTAGTGAACCCAGCACTGTTTCCACTCCTTATCAGTGGGGTGGATTCGTCCATAAGGAGGATTCGACCTGTATAAAAAAAAAAAAAAAAAAAAAAAAAAAAAAAAAAGTTACTTCGTATTCTGATGAAGTCTTTCAAGCAAAGACGAAACGTATGTCAATACCAAAAATAAAGTAGAAAATGTAAACAAGTGTTTTATTTTATAACGACAACTATTAATTTTGTATATTAATGGTTAGATCGGAAAGTTATCAGCCAACATAATATACCAAATTCAAAACTTCCTCAAAAATCAACCTTATAAGGCTTTCTGGAGTGTGTTTCATTTCACTGGATCTTTAATCATACGTTTTGAAGTGAATATTGTGTTTGCAACAATATATTCCTTCTGTTATCAAGTAAGTGTTTCGTTTTATAGATACGTATTGAGTACTCACGATCAATAGAATATTGTTACATACTAGTTCAACGCGTAGATATAGTTTCATCAGCGGCGTCTCTAACGAGACGACACTACGAATATTTTACTAATTGTTATCACAGATTTATACTTTTTTGTAACCAATAACTGGTAATGCGTAATTTATCCCTATCACGTGTGGTATAATCATGAAACATTGAATTTGTTGGAAATTTATCTCTATCAACATGGATGAATTGACAAAAGTAAGAATTCTTTTTGCATCTTTACTAAGACCATAAAATAATTCCATAGCTTACCACACTGTGGAAGGCTATGCAAGTTTAGCTGTCAACAAATCTGCTATTTCTTTGTTACGTTGTATCATGAGTAACGTCGTTGACAACTTTCTACAAAGAGAATCAATGTGATTACTCTAGCCTAGAGAGTACTGAAATTCCAGTCCCAAGTATACCAGAGAATTTTGATTCACTTGTGAAGATTACGGTGGGTGTGCCACAGGGAACAGTGTTGGGCCCTTATTGTTTTTCTTTTACATCAATAGCATAAGTTCAAGAAATAACTTCGAAGCTAACATTATTTCATACGCAGATGATTCAGCTGTTGTTGTGGCGGTAACAACATGGAGAAATGCTTACCGAAAGGCGAAAAGTGTTTCACGGAACATACATACATGGCTGAATCATAATTTACTCAGTTTGAATGTCCCGAGAACTAGGTTTATAACTTTCACCCTTTTAAAAAGCGATCAGCCGAGAAAAGATACCAATTCACTACACCAAATGGATTGTGCTGCAGAGACATGCTCCTGCCCAATTATAGAAAAGAAAGAACACAAAGCACGAAGTATCTCTAGGGGTGAGATCAGTTTCTGAGATGGGACACTCATGTATATTATATGATGAGGCTACTCAGAATATCGATGAAAGGGTTTTATACACTGCGAGACAAGAAAAGCTTGACCATGGTTTACAAATCTCTCGCTGAATCTATTCTCAGATATTGTATCACTGTTTGATGGTCAGTAATGCTTTGAGTCAGTTACAATCAGCTCAGAAAACAGTATTGAAGATTTTGTTGAGGAAACCGAGGCTATTCTCAACTAAAATACTCTACAAAGTTAGCAGGTTTCTGAATGTTCGTGGCTTATATGTTTATCATTGTCTAATATGGAGGTTTTAAATAAAAACAGGTTTGAAAGAGCTCTTAAAGAGGTACAAACGAGATCTATGGGAAATCTGTCAATCAGCACACCGAGGTTAAGAAAAAGTCACACTCAAAGGTTTATATTTTATTATGAGCCAAGGCTTTACAACGCTTTACCTGCAAGGGTAAAAGTAACAAATAAATTGTCTACTTACAAACTTGATATCAAAGATTTCATTGTTGATCAAACAAATATTGTTGATAACGCGTTCAATTATATATGAATGTAGGTTTGTTGCTATTCTAATTTTCTCCTTCGTCTCTGACGCTTTTACTTTAGTCGTGCTTCTTATTCTTTGCTCTCGGCGTTCAGTTTTTGGAAAAAAAAATTTCTCCATCCATGGGAAGCGTGAATATCACAATACAAGATGTAATATGCTTAGATGTTCCTCCGCTTCTCGTGTTTTTTCGGGATGATTGTGTGCCGAGATTAATGCATACATAGTATTTATGGACTCCTTAATTAGTCAATTAGAATAGATTGGAAAACATAGAAACTGTAATTATAATAAAATTAGAAATTGTCATTGGAGAGCAAACTATTAACCGAGAACCACAAGGAAGCCTCCTTCTCTGCCATAATTGATTTACTCCGGAGTTTCTCTAGATGTTTTTAGATATCTAGTGTCATCAGCGTAGCTTATTACCTCCAAGCTGATGTTCCGGAATAGATTGTTTATATAAACTATGAACAACAGTGGGCCTAATATGGATCCTCGTGGTACTCCACTTTCTAATTCTCTCAAAGCCGACATTTCGTCGCACCATACCACAGCCTAACTTCTCTTCTTGAGGTAATATCTGAACAGGTAATTTACTCCACCACGCACTTCGTTATGATGAAACTTTATCAATAAGATTTTGTGATTTACGCTATCGCTTTGCTCAGATGCGTAAATCTACTGACTTAAAGATCTTTCTGTGAAAATCATCAAAGCAAAGATTTAGCTCTATTATATCACCATTAACAAAGCTATAGTCCATCTAGAAAGTATCCGTAATTTATTATTTTTCATAATTTTAATATACTTTTTTTGTAACAGACGAAAGTAATGTATAAAATAGTTTGTGAAGATAGTCGACTATGGCCAAAGTGGCATGGCAACACTATTTTTCAAATATTGTTGATTGTCAACAGGCATAAATTTATGAAATAATGTTGCAACTAGAAAAAGAAAACACGTAGAATATTTGTATAGAAAAGGTTTTAGAAACGTTAAAAAATTAGTGCAATTGACTGAACTGGAAAAAAGTGCTGTATATGAGACACTAAAGAGGATAAAAAATGGCATGGACCAGTTTCAGGAAGACCGTGTAAGATTAAAGGAAACAATTTAAACCCTTTACTGGAATGTGTGTTACTACATTTTCAAACTGAATAAACAAAATATGATTAAAACAAATTGTAGAAATTACTATGTTTTACTACCAATAAAATTATATTTTACACATTTTCTTGTAACTCGAGTTTCGGTAAATGAACTATCCCATCATCAGACAACTGAAGACCTAACAGTGGTGCAGAGGTATTTGAACAAAACTGATAAATATTTCGAATATTTCAATAGATAACACCACGGTATACCATCTGTTTAGCAACCTTCTTTGTCGATTGCCGACATTCCGATATCTGTTAGAAGGCCCCTCTTTTTTAACCGGGTTTTTATCACGTTCCGCTTGTAAACCTCTGTAGCACTATTAGGTGTTATCTATTGAAATATTCAAAATATTTAACACTTTTGTTTAAATACCTCTGTACCACTGATAGGTCTTCAGTTGTCTGATGATGGGATAGTTCATTTCCCGAAACTCGAAGAAAATGTGTAAAATATATTTTTATTGGTAGTAAAACATAGTAATTTCTACAATTTGTTTTAATTATGATCAACTACCAAATAGTAACGGCTGAAACAATTCAGTAAACCAAATATGTCTCAACTATTATATATATTTGTTGATGGTTTCGGCAAAACTTTGAAAAGTGGGATTTGCTACAGGTCGGTCTGCTCATTTAATAGTTTTATTATTTGTACGTGCTTTTTGTATTTATGGATTCCAGGATGTCTACTTTTTTCCTTTCGCTTCCACATGCAGTATTTCAAGATTGTCTAATTTGGGAAGATATGATCGGTTTTGAAAAAATATTTCGCAAAATTATAGTTATATTTCCGGTTTTTCCTATATATATACGCTACTGCACTGTTGCGAAATGTTTTAGTTTTCGCAACAAAACATCAATGAGTTTTGAAAATTGTCACTTTGTATGTCAAAATTAGAAAAAAATAATTTCATGACATAATCTGCCACCATTTCACTGTTGGGTCAAAAATTAACAGTGCTGTGACCTAAAGTGGCGCAAGATCGCAGTAACAAAGCCTACACAGAACACAACTGAACTCCTAACTCGTACAAGCTGAAAAAGCTTCTGAGGGATCTTCACAGAAGATCTAGGAGTATCAGGATAATAATAATAATAATAATAATAATAATAATGTATATGAGAGACGCCAACTGAGAGCTCGAATCAGAATTCTGACGCTTCAGACGCCACTGTTTCAGTTAAATATTACCCTGAGCAGAGAGCAGAATAGTCGGGCATTTCCAATATTAACAGTTGGTTGACAAAGATTAGAATCCCTAGAATAGAATTCAGGATCTAAGGGTTTCAAAAATAAAGACTGCACTCATACATGTATGACTTCTTTTCAATTAAGTGTTTAGAGTTGTTCGAAATAATAATACTAATCATTAAAGATTACATAGGTGAATAGGTAAGTGAATAAAAATGTTATTTCTAACATATCTTCAAGTCCCATTCAAATTAAATAAATACTCTCTTACAGATATCTAATAAAAATACATAAAATGATAGGACACTTTCAAACCATGGCAGCTATGACTTGCATGAAAAGCTTTTTGATGGTGTTCAACTTCATCTTCTGGGTGAGTATATTAAATCATTTTTAGCTATTCATGGTTGAAAAATTAAATGAAAAATTTTTAGCAAAAAATAGTGGATAATATATGTGTTCATTTATAAGAAAAAAGGATTTTTTTTTCTGAGTTTCATTCTACGTTGTCGAAAAAGCTAGTCATCATCAATTGTTTCGCCACACTGTGGCTTAATCATATTCAACATTTTAACTGGTACTGTGTAAATGTGTGGAATTTGAAGTGTAGCTCTTTTGATGTTCGTGGAACCACTTCTTGAACAATCTGCCGGTGTGACAAATATAAACCATTGGGCAATACTTACAAATCAACTTATAAACTTTTGAATTATAATCTTTGTTTGATTTTTCTTTATTATTTTTAATGTATTTGTCCATGTTATTGCCGGTTCTGAAAGCACCTGTGTAATTAAAATTATTTTTCAAAATAATTGGCAATGTCTTCGGATATTCTATTTCTATATGAAATTTATATGAATTTCAAATGAAGAACATGATTAAGCCACAGTATGGTGAAACAATTGTCGTTCAACAATAAAAAAATTGTGGAAATTAAATTTCAATATTACTAGTTGGAAATAAATTTCCATCAAGTGTGACACATCAAGTAAAGACCGAATCCATCAAATACATTCTAGTCATCAAATTGATAACATTGCTAAATTAAACGATAGGGAAGGCGTTGATGTTGCATATATCTGTATACTTAACCGCAATTAAAGTGAACTCCTGAAATCTGGAATTAGATTGGTTCCATTATGAAATATCTTTTGAAATAATTTTCGAATTTTGAACTAAAAATGGTCCCAAACGACTAGGTTAGACTCATTGATAAAGAATCCGAGGTCAAAAGTAATTCTATCCAGCCGGTCAGGCGGTTCCTGAACACTCTAACTTTTTAAAAGACTTCCAGATACTTAAAACTTTCTGATTACGTTCGGGGACGAAATCTCTCTATTGAGAGATTTCCAATTCCAAAGTGGTGAATCTTCTATTCAAACTATTTTTAATTTACTTGGAAAATTCAATAGAAATTAAATGCCCTCACGGCAATTTGTGGATCAATTTGCTCGTGAAAACTGGATCGTTATTTGATAAAACAACCCGTTCAAGTCTCATCCAGTGAGCACACCTGGAAACATTGCTGCTGTAGCCCACAATGTGGCTGAACATCCATCAACATCAACGCGTCATCGTGCTCAAGAACTGAACATTTCTCCCGCTTCTCTAAGGAGAATTTTGCATAAAGACATCGCTATGAAGGCTTACAAAGTTCAACTAGTTCAAGAGGTGAGTGAAGCCTCCGATGCGCTTTCACTTCGCTCGATGGGTTAATGATCTCATGGCTGAAGATAAGCATTTCCCCAGAAAAATCATCATTAGCGATGAAGCTGTGATTTGACTTCGTTAGACTATTTTTTGTGAGGATCCGTTTAGGTTAAGTATTACGCTAACCATCCAGAGAAGATTGATGCCTTGAAACACGAAATCAAAGTTGCCATTCATGACTTGCGCCCCAAACAATCGAGAATGTACTGAAAAATTGGGTTGATCGGGTTACTATAGACAGTCGTGACTGTAATTTGAATGATATTGTTTTTCATTCGTTGATGTCAAATTTCAAGTTTTCAAAAAAAACCACAACTTTGAAAAAGTATTCGTTTGTTTCTTTATAGCCGGAAAAAAATGCAAATTTAAATGGCCAACCTGCAAAACGATGCAAATCGGAAGGATAATGAGTTTTTCAACTTTTTCTGCAGAATACTTCTAAAACTACAAAAAAATTAGTTTATTCGACTTCTGGATAAAAAAAAAAATCTGTGTATTTATATTCATCATAAGTATCTTCTTTAAGAATTCATTCACAAATTCCAAATTTTTTATGAAATTGGACTGTTGAACAAGCGCGCTCAAGCTTTTGGTTTCACATCAGTGCTTCTTAACATTTTAAAATATTGTTATTACACATAAAATAGTCCAGCCAGATATTTTTGTATTAGTTTTTTCGAAAAACACTGAGATTTTTATTCGCATGAGGACGTCTTTTCATTGCAAATTTATGTGTTTACATCATCCTCTTAAGCAGGATGGTAACCCCTCAAGAATCTCAAATGGCAGCAATACATCATTTTAATTATCAATGTGCTAAAAATTTCTGTTTGGCGTTCGTTTCGGTGTGAAAAACTCGTTAGAGTGATGGGTGGAATGCATAAAATGGTCGAGTTTATTGGCAGAGACCTGCGACTTCAGGGAACCTTACAAGAAAAAATCCAGCGGAGCCAAATTACACGACCTTAGTGGCCAATATAGTTCTATTTGGGTTAAAGAAAAGTAGTCGTCATCATTGTGTAGAGCTTGCGGTGGACGGTGATGGCCTCACCAACATCGTTTCCAAAAAAGTTCGGACGCCGCCGGCCCAAAATCCGTACCAATCATATGGATATGGATGCAGAGCCACCTTGTAAGGGTTGGTGTCCTCCCATATACGCCAATTGTGCTTGTTTACTATTGGAGTAGGTGCCGCTACTGTACGACATAGTGTCACATCGAAGTTGGTTTCAAAAAGTTGTTGAATTATTCTTTTTGGTTTCCCGTTTCTATAAGAGTATTTCCTTATACTTCTAGATTTTTTCGATTTTAGAAACTAATGATTCGTCGAATTTGGAAACTCTTCTTTTATGTATAATACATATTATCTTTTATCGTATTATGCTGGAATCTGAAGTCGCTGACTGTGCTTTCTTGCCATTTGTCTGAAGACCTCCCCTGATTATCTAAGCTGGAAGAAAAATGTTCTTCCAAAATGGACCAATAAAATATAGTTGACAGATTCAGGCTGCCGAAATTAGAGATCATATCGAGAACCAGAGAATCTCGCATCATTAGGAGATTTAAGATAAGACATATTTTTGCAGTCAGTATTCAATCAAACTGGAACTTGTCCAAGAATTGGCATTATATGGTGAATAAAATCTGTAAATATGAGTGTTTGTTCTTTACTAGTGTCCAGGTATCATGGCGCCCTCTCACCAACTTCAGTAATCATTTGTTTTTATACAGGCAACCATGGTTATTGGATCCCTTATAAGACTGATTCTGAATTTAATACAAGGTAGGGTAAATTTATTACGAATGCTCCTCGCCAGAAAGGATGATTTTTCATGAAATTGAGGTCATCTTCCAAATATGAAACACAGTCAGCTCCCAAACGACGTTGTCTCTGATAATTATCTTTGAGCTCCTGAATGAGCTTGTTCTTGAATGCTTGGACAGGGTGAATTGATTATTTTACTTTCTTTTTCAGTTATCTGGTATCATTATTTTGTTCATTGGGATATGGATGGAGGTAGATCTTTATAAATTTACTAAAATGAGTACGAACTTCTCCAATATCATTCCATGCATTCTGATTGGAATTGGCATCTGCATTTTTTTGATTGGTTCGTTTGCCTGTTGTTGCACCCTCAAAGGACAACCTACGCTCCTTTACATTGTGAGTACATATAAGATAATAGTAAAAAATCACAAAACATTCATAAAAGTACGTCAGAATAATAATATTATTATTATCGTATTAGTGCCTGCCCGCTGACGTTAATCGTGCAAAAACCTTTTTCCTCTGCGAACTTTATATAGGGTAATACAGAGTAGGTGTAACAAACTAATAGGATAGATAGTACTAATGAAAATAAGAATAAATCACCTGCAAATAAGAGTCCCAACTCTTTTCGCTTCCGAGACACAGAGTCATAAAGTTGTAAAAACTAACTCGGTTATTTTGCAATAATTCCAAAATGGCTGAAGCTATCTCGATGCGACTCAAAACCATCATAATACTCGTTGAATGTTAGTTTTCAATGTTTTTTTTTACATGTTTCAAACATTTTCAGTGGTATAAACAGAAAGGCTATTTGATAATACACAAATAACCTTTTTACAACGTCTGCAACTTGAACGCCACTGACATTTTCGCAAATTCTTCAATGGAATTGAAATTCGCGAAGATTTTTCTTCAGAAACAGTACCGGTCAAAAGCTCTGAATATCACCGTTTTTGAGAAAACCAGCACTACAACAGTTTATTACACCTAGTCTGAGACATCCTCTATAATAGGTACCTAAGACATAGTAAGTATAATCATTACGAAAATCACTTTCTTTTTTCTGTATATGGAGCTCTAAAAAGTTATCTGCTCAGATAAGTTTCAATACTTATCTTTAGTAAATTATAGTGCATTTAACACTGTTGCCTTTTAAGAACCGAAGTGTACTCCATTTGTAAGTTCATGATTTAACCTTACGAAACAACAGTGTGGTGTAAAAATGTTGTCTTATACAATAAAAAAGAATATGTGGAAATTGAAGTTTATCATTATTTTTAGATATTTCTGATTGTATCATAAATTTTACATTCTCTATGGAATAAGGCGGTTAACTTTTACTTATGCAGATTGTTTGAAGATTATTCTCATATGTACAGTTTGCCGTCTTACGATTTCTTAATTGAATTTACGTGAAAGGGTAGTGATTCAAATATTTTATTGTAATATTATTTGTATCCGTTATAAGTAACTGAAAGAAAAATGTAATTATAGATTGTAAAGGTTGACAAATGAAGTTATAATAATAATCATGATAATAATTTCGACATTCTATGAGCAAATGTTTTTCCATTAGGTCACGGATTCAATATTTAGTCAGCAAAACTCTACTGAAAATAACAGAAGCAATAAAAGCAATTTCATCAAATTACCAATTGAATTTCTAAACTACTCATAGTCTTCATGCATTGAATAAATTAATTAGTAAATTTTTCAGTATGGTGGAATTTTAGCGGTCATTTTCCTACTAGAATTAGTTTGCAGTATTTCAATTTATACTTATCCTATGAAGTTGATGGAAGGCTTTGATGATGGTATAACTGGAGCTATGAAAAATTATTACAACGAAACTGCAAATATCGCTCGAGATTTCGACACCATGCAACAGACAGTAAGTACAGTTGATAAAATAACTATATATGTTAAAAAAATATTACTATTGTTTTTAAGTGATTTAGTTGTCCGTCAATATTTGTGTTTCAGTTGCACTGTTGTGGAAATCATAATTCTAGTGATTGGTCTAACATTAAACCACCGAAAATTCCGCAATCATGTTGCATGAAAGAAAATTGTGATACTGAAGATGCATCTCAAGTATTTCAAGAGGTAAGTTATAATCAATAATATTACTATTACAAAGTTTAAGCAGTACTTATAAACTCACAAAAATAATACAAATTAGCACGTATTAGAGAAAAAAGTGTTTGAAGAGAAGGAACCAATCACAAATCAAAGATAAATATCCTCATACGCCACAAATAGTCACTTGGAGCGGAGCCAGCTGTCGTAGTAATTCTTAAAAGAGTTCATAGATACTAATCACCAGCTACTTAGAGATTACGTTTACTCGCCGAGAGAATCCCAAGTAGCTCAAACACTGAAACATCAGAAGAACATGGACGTGGTCGATATATACAACCTATGGTGAATCAGCAAGAGCCCGTACTCAGGTGATCGATGGACAAGCAATCAATTCCAAGTAAATCAAGACTTAAGAGCTAAATGAGAAGTAGTTTAGAATTTCACTCCCTCGTGACTTATGGTAGTCTTGCTGTTGTGTAAATAGATGAAGTAGCCTGGTAATGCAGGTTGCAGCATGCAGCCAAGACTCGGCAACCAGAAAAGAAATCTTATGGTGAAATCTAACATACGCTAGAAGATCTAAGTCTTAACTCCTAACTCGCACATGCTGAAAAAGCTTCTGAGGGATCTTCACAGAAGATCTACAAGTATCAGGATAATAATAATAATAATTTGGAAGGCATAGACTGAGTGCTAGTAAAGACGATAGACCGCTCTCATTAACCCATTCGTTTTTTGACTAATTGGAATGTGGAAATTTAATAATGATCGGGATACCATACAATTACTTGATAGTAATATCATATTCCCCCTTATTTATTCCGCGCCTGAGTACTTCATGTGAACAGTTCAGTTCTTTCATTTGAAGAAAAATTGCATAAATCAGGTACATTTTCATTACACTTTTGTTCTGGTAACAACCACTGGGTTAGAGAATGATATCTTTACGATTCTTGATCGGTTGCCAGAGGAAGTACCAAATCTTGACACCGAGGCACTCTGCGCGCATTAACATCAGGGAATGCCTTATCAAAAATATTGGAGACGATGGACAGATTCTCCTGGATAAAAACATTATGGGACCTCCGCAATTCGGGTGATCGGAGGGCGGAATTAGATGTAGTGCCTCGGGTTGTAGTTAAGTCAGAAGTTTCGATTTAGGCCACTCTTTAACAGTTAGAATTAACAAGTAGTTTTAGTGAGATTGATCTTGGAAATGCAGGAGACAATTAATATCGTGGCGACCAACAGATTGAGAAAGATTTGCTAATGTGCTGCTGTTCGTACGCAACTCGGACGAATGCTTCTATAAAATGACTCCAGAGTAAGATGAGTGGCGCGGATGACAGAAATATTCTTCGATATCTGACCCAGGTTTGCCATGAGTAAGGTGAACTGATCATCGCTCAAGGAAACCGACAAATCCTGATGGATGAGAATATTTTCTCATCCATCAGGATTTGTCTAACTTACGAAGGAAGCGACCCTTCCTCATACAATGCTCACATAACCAATTATCACCGACCAAACTCAATTCCTCAGGCGACAACTTGAGACAATAACATGACACTTAGCGATCTGTGCATTGATGCCGATGAAGTAGAAGAACCAAACTGCAGATGTTTTCATTTAGAAGCGAATGGGGAACTACAAATTTCACTCTTTGGACTGATATGAGAGATTTAAACGCAGAAAGGATAGGCAAGGGAAAGGTATAAAAGAATAAAAAATAGGGCGAGGATTGAAAAAGATACAATAGGAAACACGATTTCTTTAACAGTACAAACCTGAATAAGAAAATTGTGCGACCACCTAGAATTCAGTTCGCAAACAGCTGACGTGAATTACTCCCCAACTAAGTTTCCTGTACTAACTGATTGACAAATATATGGAATAATTGTGAATTTAAGTAACAATTATTCACGCGCAGATGGTGAGAGACGAGCAGTAGCTTGAGCTTGTCGACTAAAAATAAACAAACAATGAATCGGGAGAGGAAAAAAAACGAACAATTTGAAGATATAAACCACTACGAGCAAAACAGATCGAATTAAAAATATGTGAAACTATTTGAATCTATGGCATCTGCAGAATCACTCAGCCAAAAATCATGAATATTTGACCAATATTTCACCGTTAAACTAGCTAAAAACAGAAGAGCACCTAGCCACAGGTTAACATACTTCAAGCACTTAATTGTAAATTTATTTCATACGTAGAATAATTCTAAAGTCTATTTTACTAATTCCACAACTAGTTATTGTTGCTTAAAATAAAATATATTTATGATTTCCCTTGCAAGAATTTCCTGCGTTGGCTTTCAAGAACGATGCATTCTTTCACTAGTTTCTTCCCCCACCTCACAGAATCTGCATTTGTCATTTTTAGCTGAACTTAATCTCGATAAATGCTTTCTGGGGTGACAATGAGTAGGGTAGAGTAGGGTAAGATGACGAATTCAGTATTTCTCACAATTAATCATAGATAGCAGCACCTCATAACTAGCATATGTGTCTTTGGAGGTGGATTGCTATACGCACAAGTGTGAACAAACGCACTTGTACTTGGAGTACAACAGCGTTTATGTAATTTTTGTTGGTCAGAACATACAGAATCGGAGATCTAAGGTAAGTTCTTCATTCTTTTCAGTGTAATATTTTGAAAATATGACATCATACCTACCGATTCATGTAAAATCCGTTTAGTTTATAATAGTTTTATTTTCTGTCAATTGCTGCCGATGAAGAACGTCTAAAGGGGAAAGATGACGAATTCGTCATCTTACCCCATATGCTTTTATCATTTATTTTCAATGAATGAATAGGTAGATTTTAATTAATTGGGTTCTTAATTCATTTTACTTTTAGACGTCACGTCAAGCATCAACATGCCACGAACATACAAAAGGACTAGTGACAGAAAGAAGTGGGAAAATAAAGACATGGAGGCATCAGATATCGTAGGCAAAGTATCAAGTCTGGACACTGCTGCATTTAAATACAAGATACGTGAGCCTACGTTGAGAATATATTTTAAAAGAAGAGTTCATTCTTCGGAAGGAGAAGGAATTGAAGTGCAATTCCGACAAAATTAAGGAAGATTCAAAAAGACCTTCTCTGCTGCACAAATGGAAGAGCTGAAACAATTTGTGATTGATATTTACAAAGGAACTTTTGGTTTAACATGAAAATAGTTTGCTAAAATATGTTTGGACTACGCTGAAAAAATTGCCTGAACCTGAGATTTAACATGGATGAAGGAATTGCTGGTGGAGGTTTTGTCAGGGAATTCATGAAAGAATGTGTACTAACACTGAGAAAACCTGAGCCCACGTCAGTAGCTCGGCTCATGGCATTTAACCGGGTCAATGTAGGAAATTTTTTCGATATGCTTAGAGATGTCATATTGAATTACTTTTTCACAGCTGAACAAACTTATAATGTTTATGAAACAGGGTTTTCTACGGTAGCCATGAAAACTCCGAGGGTTATCACTCCTGTTGGTACCCACCGAGTGATAAAAATTTCATCAGCTGAACGCAGGGTCACAATGACATGTGTGTGTAGACTATGAACGCCACTGGAAATTACATTTCCCCATTTTTTTTATTCAAGGGTAAGAATGAATTTAAAATTTTCAGAATGAGCCCCTCCTGACTCAGCAGCGGTTCCACTTATTTCAGGATGGATGACAGCCTCAATTTTTTTGAACTATTTAAGACATTTTGTCTCACACATCCACTTCTACTCCTTATGGACAACCATGCCTCGCACGTTACTATTGAAGCTATTCAATTTTGCAGAGAAAATGGAATAGATATGCTGGGGTTCCCGCCTCACACCAGCTACCGGTTGCAGTCCCTGGATGTGGCCCTTGAAAGACGGCCTACAGCAAGGCATGTAATGACTTTTTGGTATCCAACCCAGGCATTTGCATTACAATACCGCATGTACCAAAAATATTTTGCAACGCATACCTCAAAGTTGCGACTCTACAAACTGCTGTTAATGCATATAGAGCTACAGGGATTGAGCTCTTTGATAGGAATATTTTCAAGGATGAAGACTTTCGGCCTTCAAAGACCACTGATATAGAAATGGTTGAACTTTCCACCTCTGTGTTAGAACGTCGGCTAGAATCTTCTCCATAAATTAGTGACACAGCATTTGCGTCTGATGTGAGTGCAGACCAGCAAGCTTTCCCGCAGCCTTTGGCCTCCCAACCTATGGATCCAACACCATCTACTTCTTCAACACTTCCCCCACTTCCAGTTGCAAGTAAAAAGACTGCCAGAAAACCAAGGAAGAAGTTGCCATCATTGCTTTTATCAGGAACTCCTGTGGAAGCGTTGGAACATAAAAAGAAGGAGCAAGAAGAAAAAGAGTTGAAAAGGAAAAAAAGTTGACTGAGAAATCAAAAGAGCTAAAGAAAAAGACACATCAACGTCAACTAGTTTTTTCTTCATATTCTGACGAAGAGCAATCTGATCCTGTTCCTTATGTAGATTGTGTAGATTATGATGATGATATGGACTCTTCAAATTCCGAAGAGAACAGAATGTGCATCATATGCTCGGAAGAAGGCAAGGATGAATACCAGTGTTCTGAGTGGGCTCATTCTGAGTGTACTGGATGGGACCAAACAAAAGTCAATCATACTGTATACAAATGTGACTTCGGCATCTGAAAAAATACTTTTCCAGCCAATAGGAGTTTTTTATAATTGTGTAACAAAGACATACATGTTTTGTTTCTATATAAATCTCATGCATAAATGAATAGAGGTTATGTTATTTATTTATGGTGTCCACTGAACCAATTACTTCTGAAATTCTAGATCGCGTGTTCGTAATCTTAAACCTACCTATAAACCATCTTACCCAATATGAGGGGAAAAATGACGAAAATTTAAATTTTTAAAAAAATCAATATTCCACCGTTTCGCGATAAAAAGGACAATAGACGAAAAAGCATAACAATTCGACAATATATTAAAGAAGTTCTCATCAAATTTTTGAGTTATGAAATCCATTCACAGTTGCCAAAAAAATCTTAAAAGCTTAACTTCGTCACTTTACTCATATGTAGCATTTTTTGCTAAGGTCATGATAGTTTCTTGATTTCTCAATGCTAAAGTTCTGAAGAACCTTCTTGAAATTCTTCAAACCTGAAAGTTTCCTCCGGAGACTGTCTCTGTCAGTTTACCTGAACCTTGATTATCGAATGTACAGTAATCTATACCAAGAATACCATATAATTCTTACCTAGTTGATTGCTAATGCACTTCCATACCATCTTTTAACTTATGACGTTAGTTCAGGTATTTTTACTATCGGAGTGGATCACCATGTCACAATTCTAATGGTTCCTTTCTAAACTAAATTGTAGATATCATCCTTCCGCTTGAAAAATGCTAGGGTAGGAACTCATCGATTCTGATAATTTAATTCTAGGCCCGAATACTCCTGCTCCTGTCGCTATGGAAATTTTAGTGCCATCTGTATATCAATTCATCGTATTTTCTTTGAAAGGATGGATGGTGGTTGTCCGTTTCCAGTATTTTTTTTTGCTTAGCTGTATTATGTCCTAATTCAAGTAGAGGGGTTTCGTATTCGTTTTCTCTACTGAGTGAATGGTATTATAATTTATATTCATTCAACTCTAGAGATGAACTCCATCACAAAGTACTTCTGGGGCCCTCTTGTATTAGGTGACACAAGACGGTCTGAAATATTCCTCTCACTTTTATGACAATATCGTTTGCATAGCCTATATACTCGAAGCGAAACTCCATTAGCCTCTAGTTGTAGTTCACTTCCTACTCCACTTGAGAAAAGATGTTAGCATATCTTGGTAGACATATGTGGAGTGTTTTCTAAAGCTCCCGAGATGTTGAGGAAGGCACAAGTTGCTATTTCTGTTTTCCAGGGTACTCTGTCAGATTTCAGTGAGCCGACTCTGCCCATCTGACCGCTCTGTATACATGCTCACAAATATGAAGTTGCGCATGCCCCAGAGCCTCCATTCTGGAATTTTGTTCCCTACTGTCTTCATCGTTTTTAATAAGAACGATGTGCTACAGATTTGGAGGCTGAACCATCCTTTCTCCCCATTTCTGATATAAAAGTGATTTTTGCCCTCAACCAGATCCTTGGTAAGTGTCCCAGGGATAACCTTCTTCTTATTATCATGAGAAAATGGGAAAGAATATCCTCTAGTTCTCTCTGTAAGTGGGTGCAGGAAGTACCGATAGCTCCGAGATAGAGTGGCGTGCTAGAAACCGAAAATCCCGGTTCAAATCCCTCCTGAGTAGAAGAGAAATTTTCTAGTAGTAAATTTTCAGAATACAACTGAACTCCTAACTTGCACAATCTATTCTACAAAGTTTCTGAGAATCTATAGGTGTGTCAGGATAATATCAATATCCTATCTAATATAAATTATTCACATTGTTGGATGGCTCCTACAGTCATTTCCAGCATATCGCAATAATGCAGTTCTCTTTATGAGAGTTTTGCTGTGATTCATTGCCGATTTACTTTTACGTTTTGTTCACTATCTGGAAAGTGTGTTTGAAGAAATAGGAGCGAACGCTCTCTTCTTCTCTTCCGTATAAGACCTTTCAGACTTACTGTTATCTCTTTTTACGACGTTCTTACTGCAGTAATAGTGGAGATGATATTCTCATAAATGTTCCGAAAATTCAGCTTTTTGGCGTCCTACACTTCTTATTGTGTGCTTATTGGTGCACCCATGTATCATCACGTATGACTTTATTAAAAAGACCGGCGAACCTCAATTCTGAGGTTTGAAAGGTTCCCATTCCAACAGGAGTTCCTTACTTGATCGAATCGTTGACAGAGAGCAGAAACGATAGCTCAGATTAAAAAGAGATGAAATGGACTGTATTAAAATAAGTAATAGCGTTGCGATGGTATCAGAAAACTCACATTTAATCCATGGTCTCATCTGAGGATGAGGGACGATTTTTACAGAAGAATTGGCATTGCACTCACATTCACTGTGTTTAAAACGGGTTCTATATAAATCGTCACTATCAATAATTCAAATAAGGTGTAATAAGCCACCTCTTTGTGGGAGGTGGTTGGATGGAAAATATTACTAGATTGACTTATTTACGAATGGGGTGCGAACCAGTCCTAGTCGAGCGGTCCTAGGAAGGGTACGGCCTTCGCGAAAATGGAAGTTCTTTGATATTAATAAATTTTCTTTGTGATAATGAAAATGGTAATGAAACTCAATTATGGATTTTAAGAAGTATAATGATAAAGTGTGCCAAAATACAATAGTTTCATCAATCTTAAACTCAATAAAATTTAAATAAAGATGACTCACTAAGGAGAGAGCAATGCGGATTCCTCAAGCACTACGAATCATTCATATAATTCTTAATTCTGTTTAAATTCTTCAAACATAATAATTACAAAGAGATATGTCAACCTACTTCTTAATTTCTGACTCTACTTCAATTAGACAATTTCAACCTGAATAATATACCAAAATTATTAGATACTTTTTACCCCTAGATTCCAAGACAATAGATTTAAAACAAAACTGGGCACACGCGATTTTCTACAAGAAACGACCTATTTAACAAATAAACGATAAAGAACGACTACCGGTACTCTTTAATTCTTTGGTCCCGGAACTTAACACTATATTCAATTTCTCTAATTCTTCTGACCTAATTCTTGAACTAAAAAAAAAATTATTAATATCACTCAATATAATTATAATAATGCTGAATTCTGAGACAAAGGGCAAAGTTATATAGCGAGAATTACAACTATGCAAAATAATGGCAGTTAGCAGCAAAATGAATGAGCTATCTTTTTCTAGTAGGTATGCGATGTGAAGACTTCTTAATCACTTTTTTTTTCTCAATGGAAGTTCTGATACCATTTTCAAACTGCGCGAGAGCCAAATTATACTTTATAAATCAATAAGAGTTTTCTGAACAATAATGTTCTTTTTTTGCTTCAGTACCTTGCAATGGAATTAAACAAATTAAAATGCAATGAGGTCTCCAATACGAAAAACGCACGAAAGCCTTATTCAAAAAATAGACTTTTGGCATAAACGTAGAATACTTCTGACATTACCATAGTTATGTTCTACAAAATCATCGATTTTTTCCAGGGATGTTTTGAAAAAATTATGGCTTTGTTGAACACAAACATTAAGGGTGTAGCTATTGTTGCCATGGTTGTAGCTATTTTCCCACTATTTGGATTCATTCTCTCATGCTGTCTTGCTCGTTTACTGAACAAGCACAAATATGAACAGATGACTTAAAGGTAACAATTCTTTAGTCTTAATCCTAAACGTATCCATCACTTGATCTAATGTAAATATAAATTTCTACATGAATTTTTTGAAATTTGACATGTTCAACAAAAAATATATAAATAATAAATAAATACATTTAAAACATGTTTTCTTATTCAATTTCAAATAAGTAATATTAATATCTCGAATTTCAATATTACACCTATTAATTTTTATTTATATATTTGTCCCAGGGACATACTCAGAATTGTACAAGTTAAAATATGAGCAGAGCTCTCCAATAACATTAATATACCATTGTCATCATTGTTGTCCCGGGTTTCTGCTCAAGTTTTGACACTCCAGCAGACCCCCGAAAGCTGAAAGAGAAAGAAAGGAGTTTTTTGGAGAAAGGATTATAGAACACTCCGCGCCAGCACAACTAGGTGAGGGACCCCCACAAGTCACCTCTCCCATGTCTAAGAGGATCGCCGTAGCGATCCCACCACTTAATCATTTGGGCAGAGTGCCTATGGATTATGTAAGACTGAAGCAACGAATCAACACAGATAACGGCCTGTCAGCATGGACCCCACGCGTCACAGGGTCGCTGTTGCTGTTCGCCGCCAAAAGCGAGGTTCCGAAGCATCATAGGATTGGGCCTTAGGATCAAAAGGGCGCTAGAGTTTGGGGGAGAGCAGAGCGTATCTTAAAGGACCCTCAAACCTTGTCGAAACGTCGTAGTCTCCCTTTTTCTCCAGCGGACCACTTCCGAACCCGCAGCGGAAAAAGTTAAGCTTAAGGATCCACGAATGGGGCCGGAGTTAGGAGAGAGCGCAGCGAATATCCCAAGGTCCCACACTTGTTCAAAACGTCGCAGTCTCCCTTTGTCCTCCAACGGACCAATCAGGACCCCGCAGCAAGAGCTTCAGGAACTAAAAATGGAGCCAAATTTGGGGGCGAGCAGAGCGAATCTCCCAAGGTACCACACTTGTTCGAAACGTGTAGTCTCCCTTTTTCATTCAGCAACCATTTAAGATCCTTCAGCGGGCTAAGAGGACGAAGGTTGGAAACCCACGCTAAGGACTAGCGGGGATCGCCTTCGCCAATGAAAGGAAAAACAGAACTCTAATCGATCGCAGGGTCGCAGATTCTGGTCGTCAATCAGAGCCAGCTTCCCCGTACGATTCCAAGTCCTGCGGTAGGAAAAGGTAGGTTTGGGACAACATGATGGAAAGGTATTATGCAAGAAAGAAACAAAGAAAGGAAATTAGGATTGCGAGTCTCTGCTTTAGGCATCATAACCATATCCTCCATCTCATAAATGAAACTAGGACACTCGTTATTACAAGCTCCCCCACCACGACAAGGTACAGAGACAGGGGGGGAGTGTCCCAGGGACAGACAGAAGTCTACTACCGTATCCACATCGGTTTTGTGTTCTGTGTAGACTTTTGTTACTATTTCCTTACGCCACTTTAAGAACAGCGCTGTTAATTGTTTACCCAACAGCGAATGGTTGGACGGTCCCCCGAAACTAGCAGATTTCTTTCCTGGCCCGCAATTCGAACTCTCATTCGATTTTCTTTTGGGGGGGCTCACAATAAAAAAACTAGCGTCCCCATCTAGTGATGCCAGAAAGCGAAAGAAGTGATGCTATTCTATGAATTTCATAAAATAGATATTTAATATATGCTCTTTTCAGGGGGACTACGTGTCTGACCTCACGATCATGAGTTCGATATCTAAGCCACATTAATGAATGATGGTGTTTGAGTCTATGAGGGTTCACATCTAAAAAAAATTTCTTGTCGGCCACCATTCCACTATTGAGTAAAAAATTAAAGAAGCTGTGATAAATTGTAGTAAGGACAAAGCCTAACCAGAACACAACCGACCTAACTCGCACAAGCTACACAAAAACTTCTGGGTGATCACAGAATATCTAGGAGTATCAATATAATATCAAAATCAATAGTGGATAATGATCTGTAGGTCAGTGTTCATTATTTTCCTTTTTTCAGAGAAAATTACTATTCAATGTTACTATTGCACAAATTTGAGAATTCGCATTTTTTTGAGATACAGAAAGTGGTTTGCTAAGATATAATACAAACGCACAATATTTATGCGAAATTCCAGAGGCCTAGAAAAATCAATCTCAATGAATTTTGACCATTCAAACTCACTAGATTTCGCTGGAAATTTGTATTTATGTACATCACATCAAATGTCAATGAAATTTAATTTATTCGATAACTCGACTATATAACATAGCTGTTTTACCAGAAGGGTTAACATATTTTTCTTGAAACTGTAAGATTCATTGATCATAGATTGTCAGTCTTCATTGAATTCAACCTCATTTTAAACGATATATTAAATAATTCAATTCAATCTTTTACATATTTATTCTAATAAAGCACAATACTTTCATCAGAAATTAGATATTGAAAAAATACTTCAGATTTCAAAAAAAATTCGATTGAAAGTTAGCCTTTTGATCACTTGACCATGAACTTTTAATCAAGTATGAAAAAGTTTGACATGTGATAGTTTAATTACATAATAATAATATAAAGTTATTGTACTGTATTGAATTACCTGATGTCAACAAGGTTATTTGTATCATGTATTCTTTATTCATTTTTTAATATTGCTGTATTGATGCTCTATTTACTTCAATCCCTTTAACATATTTCATATATGTAAGCGCCTTTATCTTCATTCCACTTATTGGAATGTAGAGGTGATTAACAATGGTACTTTGATAATTCAGAGCATTTATAGTGAATGAAATGTGGATCCATAATTGAATAACTGACACAACAACTTCTGTGTCTTCAGAATGTCGCAATAAGACATTCCTGAACAACCATATTATTGGATATAAATATTATAACGATTATGTAGTTAAATCTGCACCAAAACAAAATGCAGCAAAAAGTCAGTTACAACAGAACATTCATGTCCAACGATATTATGGGTTCAGATTATAATAATCTAATTAGATAGTAAGTATATGAACAGTGAATTCCCAACCAAAGCGTCATTGCTCGAACTACCTCGAAGATCTTTGTTACATGTTCCTTTTGCCAGGTTATCTGTGATCAATTGATTGTTGTATTTATCTTTGTTTGCACACTATGTTTTAGGATATTAGAAAGGTGGTCGATTTCTGTAACCTTAATTTTATGAGTAAATAAAACTACAGGAACGAAAGGGTTGGGTATGGGAGCCTAAAGAAAAGTGGAGTTTTTCTCCCTGGCCCTTTTTTGCTCACGCGCCACCTCGTGCCCACACATCGAGTCAGGTGCGTGACCCTGAGTTCCAGCACAAAATATTGTATTTTTACTTAACCTTGTATTCTGAACTTCCCGTCACCTCTCGTTTAAGTGTAATTTGTGTTGTCGATACATTGTTTTCTTCTCAAACTACGTATCGTGTTGACCTTTACTTGATAGAAATCCATTGTACACTTTAGTTAAATGTGTTAGAAGCCATCTCTTTGTGAGAGGTGGTTGGATGGAAAATATTACTAGATTGACTTATTTACAAAAGCGGTGCGAACCAATCTTAGGAAGGATACGACCTTCGCGAAAACTCGAAGGTCATTGATGTTAATACATTTTTTCTGTGATAATGAAAATGGTAATGAACCTCAATTATTGATTTTAGGAAGTATAATGACAAAGTGTGCCAAAATACAATATGGTTTTAATAATATCAATCCTAAACTCAATAAAGATGACATACTGAATAACTGAAGTGAGGGCGATGCGGATCCCTTAAGCACTGCGAATCAATTATATGATTCTTAATTCTTTCGAAATTCCTCAAGCCCAATAATTACAAAGAGATATGTCAACCTACCATCCAGTCCTTAATTTTTGTCTCAACTTTGGTTAGATAATTTCAATCTGGATATACAAAATTCTCGGGTACTTCTTACCCCTAGACTGCCAAGACCATAAGTTCGAACCAAAACGGCCTATTTCCACACGAATGAGAGAACGACTACCGGTACTCTTAATTCCTTGGTCCTGGAACTTAGCACTATCTGTTCAATTTCTCTAATGCCTCTGGCTCAATTCTAAGACTTCCAAAAAAATTATTAATATCTCTCAATATAATTATAATAATGATAAATTCTGAGACCAATTCGAGCCTTGCACCACGATCTTTTCTCGACGGTTTTATTAGTTTTTCCGGCGTACCAAGACCTCCCGACAAACTCTCTTTTGGCCCTTTCAATACCTGAAACGAGGCGGATTTCTCCTTCCAATTTTCGAAAGCTTCAGTTCCTTATCGAACCACACGTGTCGATTCAATAGCGTCAACGTTCGCTCACTCAAACCAATACAGTTTTTGGTCAGTAACTGATTTTGAAGGAATATATTTTTACATTTTGCACAATCAGCTCTTGTTAACTTTTTTAATCTGTATCTTATTATTACAATATACAGGCCAGAGTGAAAGAATTTCCTTTTATGAAGCCGTTCGTTCGTGCCTCGAAAACGAATTCCTAAGTTTAACAGTACTGGTCTAGAGATAAGAATACACTAATTAATTTTGAAATTAAAATTGTAGAAGACTAACAGATTAAATCTGTTTTGATATTCAAAGTTTGTAATTATTCTTCTATCAAGTAACAAACCGCATCTTATTATTTTATTTTATATATAATATATAATTATATTAGGTTTTTGAATAATGAAATTCATTATACAGTTTCCAGTGGTTCAATGAAGACCATAAAATGCCTTACAAACTTTGTGCGATTTCTGTGTTTAGCATAAAACATAGATTACCTTGGATATTAGATGTATCTACCTAGTTTATTTACGTTCACAGATTTTGCAGAAATTGTTTGGTAAGATTATAAGTTTATTTATTTTTAATTGAATTTATATTAAAAATGTGAAGTTGAACTGATCTTATCTGAATTTTTAATTGTTTTTGAGGATGTGCTACATTATTTTGAGAGTTTTTGAAGTAACTTATTTAAATATTTTAACAGATCAAATATTTCAAATAAATTAGTTTTGGAGAAGTTCTTAAAATTATGTTGTGTATTTTTGAAAAAGATTTAGTTTTCATAAATATAAGACCAGAAACTGAACATGGTTTCAAATGTTTGTCAAGGGCAAAACATACGTAACACGTGCCTTTCTGACGAGTTCAGGTGCGTATGTTTGGAACGAAACATTCGATATTGCTTATTTTCAATTTTTTTATTCCATTTGATATTGTGTAGTGAATTTTGATTTTTATACGTCTATTAAATATAAGCAGTGCTTATTTAAGACATTGATTCACTTCTAAAAGTTTATTTTTTATTTTTTTGAAATTAAAATTGCAGAAGACTAACAGATTAAATCTGTTTTGATATTCAAAGTTTGTAATTCAGGGGCATTGAACCTCGCGTTAAATTCTTTTTTGTCCACTGTATCATTACAGCCCTTTCATGAATCCTATACCTTGTTGGATTACCACAAATGGAGCACATATATATGAAGATTTCTATTCATTATCTTTACTAATCTGAAATTTTATAACATGCAGTATGCAGGTGTGGTAGACCAACAAGGTTTAGAATTCATGAAAGGGCCGTAATGATACAGGGATTAATTCAGTGGACAAAAGCAAATTCAACGCGAGGTTCAATGCCCCTGAATTAATTTGTTTATTCTAATCTCCTGACCAGTTAAACTTAGTAATTCGCTTTCGAGGCTCGCACGAACGGCGGCTTCATGAAAGGAAATTCTTTTACTCTGGCCTATATATTATAATAACAAACTACAGATTGAAAAGTTCATAAGAGCTGATTTTACGAAACGTAAACATATTCCTTCAGATGAGTTTAGGAAGTTTCAGAGAAAAACGCTGACGTCGAAACTAACACGTGTGGCTCGACAAAGAGCTGAAATTTTGAAAAGGACTAAGTTGCAATTTTGAGCAGGTGAACGGATCAAAAATTTGGAAGAAGAAAACCGACGCGTACGAGGTATTATAAGGGCCAAAAGAGAGTTTGTTGGAGTCTTGACACGTCGGAAAAACTAGTAAGATCGTCGAGAAAAGATCGCGGTGCGAGGCTCGAATTATTCTCAGAATTTAGCATTATTATAATTACATTGAGTGTATTAGTAATTTTTTTGGAAGTCTAAGAATTGAGCCAGAAGAATTAGAGAAAATGAACAGATAGTGCTAAGTTCCGTGACCAAGAAATTAAAGAGTACCGGTAGTCGTTCTTTATCGTTTATTGTTCGTGTTAAATAGGTCGTTTCTTGTAGAAAATCCCATGTGCCCAGTTTTAATTTGAATCTATGGTCTTGGAGTCTAAGGGTAAGAAGTACCTAAAAATTTTGGTATATTATTCAGGTTGAAATTGTCTAATTAAAGTAGAGTCAGAAATCAAGAAGAAGGTTGACATATCTCTTCGTAATTATTATGTTTGAAGAATTTAAACAGAATTAAGAATTATATAAATGATTTGTAGTGCTTGAGGAATCCGCATCGCTCCCTCCTTAGTCATCTTTATTTAAATTTTATTGAGTTTAGGATTGATAAAACTATTGTATTTTGGTACACGTTATCATTAAAATTCTTAAAATCCATAACTGAGTTTCATTACCATTTTCATTATCACGGAGAAAATTTATTAATATCAAAGACCTTCCATTTTCGTGAAGGCCGTACCCTTTCTATGACCGCTCTGGATTAGTTCGCAGCCCAGTCTTAAATAAGTCAATCTAGCAATATTTTCCATCCAACCACCTCCCATAAAGATGTGGCTTATTACACATGTATAGAAAAGACAGTCGGAAAAATACGAAATTCAATGTTAATCAAGACGACGACCAGGGTGGTCCAGTGGAGCAATGGAAGAATCAAAATCTCAGAGCGATGCGATGACGAATAAACGACCGTTCTTTCTCAACGGCAGTGGCAAGTGGGGATCGAAAGTCTCTGCGGTCTGCTTTCAATCATGCTTCAAACATGAGATGCGTTAGACCATATTGGTTGAAAATAAATATGACAATCTTATTCCATTGTATGAGAGGAATTTATTTGCCACGATTAATAACACAAATAATTTCCTCTGCAAAAATGAGTACTTAGGTTCTTTTTCGCCATAACTGGCTTGAAAATAAAATAAATTCTACGAAAATAAGAAATTCGAAAACAAAAGCAAATTATAAAAAATGCGAAATCGAAGGTCGACAAATTTAAATTAAATGTTCAAATAATTCACCTTGTAGAGCCAAACAGCAGCCAAATCTATTATAAAGAGATAATCTCACAAATATGGGCAGATTCAGCATAGTTGCTATTTTGGCATAATGTTGGATTATTTTGAACCTGAATTCATTAATATTCGTCGCTCTATCAATTTCATGCCCATAAAACAAAATTTTCAGATAACCCCAAAGAAGAAAATAATTGAGAGATAAATCTAGTGATCTGAGGGGCCATTTGATCGTGCCATTTGTAGAAATGACACGGTCCAAAAAAGTCGTGCTGAGATATTGTGTGACTGCTCATTCTTGTGAACAATCATCCTGTTGAAACCAGATATCATCGAAATTGATTGGAAGTTGTCGAATTGTCGGAATAATTTGGTTCTGTAACAGCTCCAGATATTTAGCAGCGTTAAAGTTACCATCAATAAAGAACGACCCTATCATGTAATTCGCCAGAATCCCAGTCCAAATATCAAGTTTTTGAGGATACTGGGTACATACAGGAATACTCAGATGCTTATTCTTCCTAGACCAATATCTTACTACTGATGGGTTATGTTTTCTATTCAAAGAAAACGACGACTCAATAGTGAATAAGATATTGTAAAGGAATGAACTATTTTCATTTACTTTTTCCATCATAGTGTCACAAAATTTCATTCGTTTGATATGTTCTTCCGGAAAAATTTCTTGGTTTGTTTAAATCTCATAACCACAGTAACCATTCCTTTTCAAAATATTCCGAACACTTCTATCGCTCATATCGTCTTGTTCATCAATTTGTTTACTCAAACAAGGTGCACTGGTTTCAACAGCAGCACAAACATGTATTTCTTTTTTCAGACGATTTTCACTAATGGTTTTTGGTGGTTTATCAATCTTGCAATGGCCTACATGTTCATAAACACCGATATTTCTCGAATTTTTTGATTATTATATAAATAACTGAACAATAATGAATGAATTTATTGTCTCTTGAATTGATTGACCACCAAAGTACCATTTTATGATCTGAATTTTTTCTTCTACACTGAACATTTCGATTTACTTCATTTTCAACCGATATGGGCTAACAAATCCCACGTTTGAAGTGCAAATGATTCTGATTGCTGAACCGAAAGCAGTGTAGAGCCTCATTTTGATCGAAGCACCCCTCCACTGCCATTGAGAGAGAACAGTCGTTTATTCGTCATCGCATCGCTCTGAAGTTTTGATTCTTCCACTGCTCCGCTGGACATTTGTGATCCTCTAGATTAACATTGAATTTCCTGTTTCCCACTGTCGTTTCTATACCTGTATATGTGTTCCATTCAACTAAACTTCCCACACTAGGCAATCATACATAGGAGTTGAAGGAAAAATTTCTTCTAGTGAGATTTTTTCTGTTTCTCAAAACCTTCGCTGTCTGCATGATATGGGAAGTTTTAATAGGAAAAGAAATCGAAGATCTGAAATCAGCAGCGTCAAGAAAGATTTTTCAAATAAAATCAAAATGACAGATCCATGGTTTCCTCAAGAAACTACTTGCTTTACAACCAGATCCAACACTTGGACTTTTGGATAGCATGTTCATCAATGTAAAAGAACCAGAATTTCTATCCTGATTTATTATATCACAGATAAATGAACACATATCATGTTCTGGTGACATAAGTATATCCAAAATCAATGTAAAATTTTCTGTTTTTCAAAAAAATGTTTAACATCATATTCCCTGTAGAATCATGTTCAATAAAATGTTATACAAATATTTATTTCAGTTCTCAAAGTGATATTGAAAACAAAATTGAGCTTTGTTCATTAGGTTCTAGAGCTTTGATTTCATGAAGAAGCTGGTATTAACATGTTCGACCCATTTCAATTCAAACAGCATTGTAACAAGAGCTTATTGAACTAAATTCCTCAAATCAGATGTTAATTCACCACCGTATCAGTCAGCATCCGAGATACCATTTGAGAAGTAATATGATTTCTGATAAATATGTTACTTATCCATATAATCAATTGATCTTTTGAAACTTGCATCACTAAAGAGTTTACTGTAATTTTTGACTGAAAACTTCCATTTTTCAAACAGGGTGAAGTATTTTTAAACTCGATCTGCATATCATGGAATGAATGGCTTATTTTTGGTTTGATATGGTTGCACACACTTTTGCCTATAGCTTGTTATAACTTAGTCAAAGTGATAGAGAAGGACATGGAAAGTTGATTGAAATTTTTTCTGATTCAATGTTATTAGTTTGTTACTAATGAATTGTAAGTAACATAACCTAAATAATTTATTTTAATTTTAAATATTTTATTTCATTAATTGGCTGTGAACGCCATATGTTAAATGTTTAATTGTGTGAATAAATAAGGTTGTTTGTTACAGAATAAGTACACAAATATTTATATCCTTTTTATCTTGAGGAGGCTCAAAATAGCAGAATTTCAGTAACAAAGAATATTTTCTCAACCTTTACACTAAAACCACTCTTGGGTTATTACTCTTTGCCCCTTAATTCAGTATAAGAAGTACTTAAAATTAACACAAATGGAAAAACTTTAGAAGTATGACAAGTACGAAGTCACAATTGATCAATCTCACTCCACTTTATGGTACTTAAAGGAACTTGATATATTTAATCATAGTACTCATAAAATATGCATAATAAATTTAAAAAAAAAGGGTGTATTGATTTATACTGGCTCTCACCAGTAGCTTCATATACTGACTTATTATCACCAATATTTTAACTAGTGATCAGATTCCAATATTTGCTTAGCAGTGGCATTACTGAACAATTTTTTTTTCTTATTTTAACAGTCAACTAGATTCATTGTCCAGAATATATGACTAAAACATATCAGAGTAAACAAAAAAAAAAAAATAAAAAGGCGTATATTTCTGAATATGTACAATTCTTATTCACATGAGACTTTATATATACATATGCAGGTATGGAAAAGATGTAAACATAGAAGAAATTCAGTGTTAATCCAGGCGTCCAGTCGAGCAGTGGAAGAATCAAAACCTCAGCACAATGCAATGACTAATACACGACTGTTCTCTCTCAATGGTAATGGGGAGTGAAAACAGACTGCAGAGCCTTTCGATCGAAACATCAAAATTGCGCACTGCCATTGAGAGAGAACAGTCATTTATTCGTCATCGCATCCTGCTGGGGTTTTGATTCTTCCACTGCTCACCTGGATGTCTTGATTAACACTGAACTTCCTATGTTTCCGATTGTCTTTTCCATACCTGTATATTCATTAAATAATTTAACAATTTTATTATTTTTTTTTACCATTATGTACCAACCTCTTCTTCTCATTTTTCTTCATTTTTGTTTTTCGTTTCTCTGACTTTGCATCTTTAACAGCTTGTTTCCTAGCTTTCTTTTCTTCTGAAGTTTCATGTTTGGGTCTTGAACAATTTACAAAAGATTTTTTCTCTGTCTCTTCTTCTGATGATTCATCACTTGTATCAGATTCATTTTTGTAATTTTCTAATATCTCTGGTTGAAGAGCTACTCCACTAAGATCAGATTTTAAACCAACAAGTGTTTTATAAACTAAATTCTTAGCTTCACCTGACTTAACATTATTTATATCTCTTTCGTAATTCTCCACTTCTGTGAGGCGTTTTGGAATGTACTGTTCTTTGAAAGCCTCCTCTTCAATCTGAAACAAAGAAGAAAATAAATTTTCAGCCTTAAAGAACAAACTTCAGCTTTTCTTAAGTGAAAAAATTAGAGACCCAAAGCAGAATAAATCAAAGTTTATGACAGTTTTTTATAAACATTTTATAAACAAATAGAAGTAATTTCTGCAAGTATGGTACTTTTTTACAAGAAGGAAATGTTGATGCACTAAATCGCTGGCAGTGTTTTTCTCTTTTAGGATACTAATTATGTTAGTTATTCAGTATAATGATGAACAAAGTCCAAATTTCAATACTAATCCTCAAGAGTGCAGCAGTTCCTTAATGCTGTGACATATTAGTGCCTTCGGAAGAATGGCGAACTAAGTCTAACAGTATGATTGTATCAGAAAAAAATTGAAGGGAATCCATAACAGTTTGCCTTATGTTCTTGTTTTTGAGTGTGGGAATAAATACATTTTTAGCCACCTTACACTAATACTTGTCGAACATGTGATCACAAATGAAAGCAGCAATTCAACTAGAAAAAGACTTGCACTCAGGCGGAGCTCAGCAATGTAGAGTTTCTATAACAACAGATAAAGAAAATGCATCTACTGAATTACATGTGCCTACACTGGATTTACAGAAGGCTTTGCCGTTCCCTAAACTGATAATATGTACAGCATATTATGTAGAATCCTTGAATTCATTCTTTCAATCAATCATTGGGTGGTATGTACTTATGGGATGAGACTGAAGCAGACAAAGGATCTCAAGAAGTAGCAAGTTGCATTACTACTCACTTAAAGAAACATGCTACAAACCACAACTACATCGCACTTTATTCCGATGCATGCACAGAACAAAACAAAAATATTAAAATAATGACTTCTACAAGATTCACAAATGAAGGCAAAAATTTCTTTAAATTTTAACTTTGCTTTAAAATATAAAGCTGCAAAATACCATAATATATTAATCCAATAAATTCTGCAGAACAGAAGGCTCCATAATTTGAAATTGAGTCAATAAAATATGAAAATTTTATATACACTTATAAAAAGCAGATCATCACTAACAGAAAACAAACAACTGATGGACAAGCCATAAATTTGCTCAAAATCCTATGGATTTTGGTCCGATTTAAAAGGGATAATTCCTTGACCATGAAATTTAAAGTGATACTGAATGACATGGTAGATTACAGTGAGGTATATTTCATTAAAAAGAGAAGGGGATTTCAGTACAATCATTGGCTAATACGCACCTTATTTTACAGGACTACAAGAATAGTAACAGCAGACTAAAAGAGTGATAAGCTTGATCTACTGAAATTTATTCCACTATTACATCATGCTTACTACTGGAACCTTCGAACTACTGGAAGAACCAAGTCTCACACTAGTAATCAAAATGTGCATGAAGGAGAAGGTTCAGTAAGTGGGGATGAAGTCATGTGTTTTTGAAAAACAAAGTTTCAAGACCTACAAATCAAGCTCATATTAATTTTGAATCATAATTAAAGATATCAATATAACAATTTTTTGCGGATTTTTTGTGGTAGCATAGTTTCACAAATTATAAAGTGGCTTGTCCATACAATCTATTTATTTTATTTACCTATTTATTTCTATATCTTAATACACAACAAGTACACAACTGTATTAACAAATCAGAGAGCTGACGACCTGAGCTATGAATATCATTCCAAAGCAAATATGAAAAAACCCCGAATACATCTTGAAACAGAGAGTGAACCCACACACATTGGTATGCAGCTTATCAAACCAAACTGAATTCTTTGAAAAACTGTTAGGTAAAAAAAAAAGAAATCTGAGTTCAGAGCAAGGAAATATTCAACACACCAAGAACAGTCATAAAACTAAGCGAGTGCAGGAGGATATGTAATTTTAGTTTAATGCGGTGCTTTCTATTTCTAATATTGAAATTTACCCTCAATAAGAAGGTTGTAGAGCTTGGAGCTATAAAAAATAAACAACTGTGTAGACTTGACTTGAAAAATGTTGGCACTAAAAAAGATGGGTTAACGTGACTTCTTGTGTTGAAAGGATGATGAATTAATTCTTTTCAATTCTTTAGTTGACTGAGTATGCATTCATACATGTATAATTGTTTGAGGCTGAACTGCCTAGCTTCAGTATATAGCAACTTGGGGGTAATATAGTCATTCTAAATTTAGGATTATTTTTAAAATCGTGACAATTTGCAAATTGTACATACCTTCCCACACTATACATCTGTATCTTATGATATACAATGAGTATATCATATAGTCTAAAAAGTTGTTCTCTAGTTAATATGTTTTGAACTTTACATTCCATTTCAAATGTTGTTCAATCTGTCCCTCAAGATACGTAATCAAATCAGTCTTAGCAATAGCAGGGCAGTCACAGCTCCCTCGATTGCATTTAGTAGGGCGTACAACAAAAGATCCTCTGGAAAGCTGACCACGAGCGTCGATTGAGAAAGTTATAAATCTTGTTTTTTTTTTAATTCATTCTCACTGCTCCCATTGAAAGTGACACCAAAATAAATCATTCCCCACATTTGATGCCTAGGCAACTGATCAATAAATATCAAAAACAATATCAGGCAAAGCACAGTTCTCCCACCATGGACTATGCTCTATGACAAATTGTACTCTATCAGTAATATAACTCTGAAATAATTTGAGATAGATACCCCACCAACACGTTCCAGTTAGTTTAAAAGGAGATTATTTGCGATCGAGTCATACTCTTTATATATATCTATAAAAACGTTAAGTTAATAAGTAAATTAAGGATAAGGATTATTTTGAAAATTTCTACATAGTCATATAATATGTATATGAAAGTTGTAATATCCCCTAATTATGAAATCTTACCTGCTCATCTACAGTAAGCTCTGTATTTGCAGCTTTCTCAGATAATGCAACCAAGCATTCTTCTAAATTTTCTTCAGTTATAGTAACATCTGTGATGAAGTTAAACATATCCTTCAAATTCATTGTGGCAACACCTTTTTTTTTGAAAAAATCCATTATATTAGTACAATCTTTTCTTAAAAATGTTAATGCTCTGGGATGATCATGTTCGACACTCTGTGATACATCAATAATATAAACCTCCCCTTCAAAATATAACATATTGAATTCTGACAAATCAGCATGCACCAATTTGCATTTATTATACATTTTCCATATCATGATCACAATATCTCTATATAATTCTCTTGCTTTCGATTCAGAAAAATCGATATCTTTTAGTTTTGGAGCAGGCCAACCATCTTTACCAATAAATGTCATGAGAAGAACATGAGATTTCAGTAAAATTGGTTCTGGAACTCGTAATCCATTTGAATGAAGTCTTGCTAAATTCCTCATTTCTTTTTCGGCCCATGTTCGAACCATTTTTCTAGGATTACTTTTGCAGTAACCATGTCTGAATCTATGTTCACCAGAAACATACTGATCTCTGTCTTTGAATTTTAAAATAGAAGTTTTGTAAATCTTGATAGCATAATCCTTAGAATCTGCACAGGCATGGTAAACATTCGCTTCCTTACCAGTTGAAATACAACCATTAACTTTAGATATGATTTTTTTTTCCAATATTTTATAAACAACTATTCTTGTATTAGGATCCATTACTTGTTCAGCGGTCGCCCTATCTTTTTTATCCTTCGTTCGGAATCTTTCATTCAATGTTTTTTTATCATTTTCTTTCAACAGACCATTTAGTCCACCATTAGTGTATTTATCAAAATTAATTTTATTTTCATATTTAGAAAATAATTTGCTAGTTGGTTGAAATTTCACAATGCCTGTAACAGATTCATCTTCGTCGTATAAATCGTAATCTTCCAAATCACTGTCTTCATCAATTCGAAGATTTTCTAAAGGTGGTAAGTCGCAACTATCCATCGTCTTATGTATTGATCAGCATGAAACACTAATAGACGCTAAAGAAGCACTACTATTTTATTCTGAATACAATCGAATCTTTCCTCACTTTAACTTCCTATAATATTATATATATTAATCACTGCAAATACAATCAACGATCAACGAAACTATTATTCAGTAATCAGTGAATATAATTTGAATCTACACGAGACAGAATATTGGTTATAACCACAAATTAATTCTTCTTCTTCATTTTTATATGAAGTACACAACTCTAATTTCGATGGCTGTTTCCAAATGAATGGGTCTTGACCATAGACTTACTATCCTATAACTTTTAATACGTCTATGGTCTTGACTTTGAAAAGATTCGTATTCTCTAAGGATCATACGAATGACAGAATCCTTCATAGATTATATAAATTACGTCACTAGATCACGGTATTCAATCACCTATTTCTGTGTCTAATATTCTGTAACACGGTAACTTGACGTATGTGCTCGGTAACAATAAAAATGAGGATGATACAAATATGGCGTCCCCATAGATGAACAATACAATTAAATAAAAATAGTTATTTATGTACCATGTGCATTATATAGATCCTAACGCTGAAGAGATTCTAACCTCTAAGGATCATACGAGTCACAGAGTCACTCATAGTATATGTAAATTCCACTATTATGTCATTGTATTTACCCGCGTTATTTCTGTGTAGTATTTCAAATACTCTGTTGCGCTGTAACTTGACACGTATGTGATTGAAGACAATAACAAAGGAGAACAATGTCCTTATGGCATTCCCATTGTATTTTAAAGCTTTCGAGAGAAAGGTTCTTGGAAATGAACCTCCTGAGCAACTTAGTAACATACTCGAGATAATAGTACTTAGCCCCCTTGGTAACTCTTAGTAAGTAAACTTCTTTTAAATGCATTTAATTAATTGCATGCTTTACATTTTTTTGAATACCACCTTAGTGTTAATGTGAAATTAGTGATTGCACACTCGTTCATTGTACTTTCATTCATCGTTCTTCATTCTTATATTTTTGCTTCAGTGTTATTTAATCCTACAGGAATGTTTTAACTAAAATGCATTGCCTTTGTATATAACTAAAGCGGCACGACCCTAACAAGTTATCTGTTTTTATTGTATACTTTCTCTTGGTTCCTGGTTGTTTTTTGCTGTATTTGTAAATAGTGGTTCTTTATCTGCGTAATACTTGCTAATAGGGATTTTTTATTATCTGTTCTTACTAATTGCGTTGCTTGATATGTAACTGATTTGCATGTATTCTTGTGTAATCCTCCAAATACCTATTTCTTTGTTTGTTCTTTTTGTAACGTTCATTAGAACGCCTAGGTGATGAGGTACTGTATCTGTTTTATAATGTCCTAGTCAGTTTCTGATACATATTTGTCATATGCACGTACCCGCTTACTTTGAGAGATTGTATTCCTTGTGAACCAGTGGCGTTCTTTAGGGTAAATTGCTGAGTAGTCCTGGTACAAGACGACATATCAAGGAGGCCAGATACAGTCCATTTGATAGTAACTTTTCAGGTTGACTCGAATTATGTTAGATCCCCTCTTCAGCGAGATCTCCTGGGCATGCCAGAGTTACCCTTACTTTACTGTCCATTTGAACTTACCCCTTGTAACGGTTAGGTTCAGCACTGGTTACCAGAAGTGCAGTTGAAGGTGCGGATGCTGACTGTATCCTGTCCCTTCTAACCCCTTCCGCTGCATAAAAATGATATCTGATTTGAGCTAGTTACCGATCTAATGAGATGTAGTAATAAGTCCAGGGCAGTCTTTAAACTATTTGAGGCCTTGGGCACATTAGGATCATGGGGCCCCTATGACCTTGAGAAAACACTATTTAGTTACAATAGATAAAGAAAGACAAACAAGGTTCTAAATTTATTTTTATTTAATTACTAACTATAAAAAAATAGGAAATATAAAAAATAATCTACTAAAGTAACTCGCTGTCTCGCTTAACTTAAAATCCTTAGATTAATTCTATGTTGATTGCAAAGGTACCCTTCTAGATTTAAGATGAGCAAAATCGTTAATCACTTCTTCAAAATCTATGGTATTGAGAATATCACATTCTATGGACATCAGCGACAAACTAGTTAATCTCTCTTGAAGCATTGTACTTCTTAATTCATTTTTTATTCGTTTCAATTTGGAGAAGGAGCGTTCTCCGCTGCAGTTAGTTACCATCATGCTTAAAAATATTCTCAATGCAATTTCTACGTTAGGAAATGTGTCTTCAATTTTGTTTTGCTTTAATAGATTATATACTTCCTGTACACTGTTAGATGCTTCATTTTCACTCCGAACATTTTTTAAGTATTCTTTTAAATGTTGACATTCTATTTCTAACTCTTTTTCATTTACATCTTCGTGATAGATTTGAGAAAATTCTTTGCATCCTTGTCGTATCTCTTCGGAATTCAGAGTTTTTAAGTGAAAAAATAAACTAAAACGTTGACTGACGGTCTCATATGAACTTTGTCGCTGTTTTAGATGAACACTCAAGGTATCGATTATTGGCAGAAAGGTTTCTACGTTGAATCGCTCTTTTCCATTCAATTGGACTGATGGCGCAGAGCCATCAAAAAAACTCTGCCGTGAGCTTCTATGTCTTGTTCTTTGAGATAGATCCTTGTAGTCAGATTCTGGGTTATTTTCTTTGGCAGATGATTCGAAATTATCAAATTTATCCCTGAGGTTAGTAATAAAATCATAAAGTGAAGTCAACAAATTGGTTGCAACGTCCAGTGTTATTGTTTCTTTCTGAAGATAATTACTTGTTTTATCTATTCTTTCCAATATAGTACTCCAGATTTCCGTCAGTATAATAAATTCTAGATTTCCCATTTTTCTAGACAGACTAAGGGCTGCGTCTCTTGTTTCTCGTGCCTGTTCAGTATCGTTTGCGATGGTGATTAAAGCTTCTAATATTCTTTTATAACCCCCATGCAAAGCACTTACTGCATCAGCTCGGGCTGACCATCTGGTTTGTGAAAGACTCTTAACAACTTTTTTTGAACCTAAATGTTCTGTTAACATATTCCATCTGTGGGTAGAGCCCGAAAAAAAGTTGTACACTTTCTGAACTATTTCAAAAAACTGTGATGCCTCCGGTACACACCCAGCAGCATGGACACCTACCAAGTTTAGTGAATGTCCTGCACATGGTATAAAGGTGGCAAATTCACATTTTTCCTTGATTCTTGTTTGTAGACCACTATACTTTCCCGACATATTTGAAGCATTGTCGTAGCTTTGGCCTCTGCAATCTTTTATGGGAATATCATGTATCTCTAAAAAATTTAAGATGGTCTCCGCTAAATACTTAGATTTATGCTCTTTAATAGGTATAAATTTCAAAAACCTTTCAACAGGAACACAGTCTTTTACGTATCGAATGGTGAAAGTTAGCTGGTCAATATGAGACAGATCGGGCGTACTGTCAACGCTTATGGAAAAATATTTTGCTGATTTAACTTCATTTATAATTTTTTTAGAACCTGTTTTCCCATTACTTCAATAAACTCATTACAGATATTTGCTGATAAATAAGAAATGTTACCCTTTCCAGGATTCCCAAATTTTTTTAAGTGATCTGCAAGAAATGGATCAAATTCACTCAATAATTCCACACAACCCAAATAATTTCCATTGTTTGGAGATCCTAGGATTCGATTGTCGCCGCGAAATGGAAGCCCTCTCGATGCCAAAAATTTTACAACAGCTACAATCCGTTTAAGTACGTTTCTCCAGTAATCCACTTCCTTTTGATGTTGAGATAATAAGTCTATATCTACTCTACCAACCGGTTTACTTCGTGCCAGATAAGTCATCATAGATTGCTTATGCGCTGGGCTATTTTCATGTGTTAAAATTATGTGATTAATATGCTTCCAATCATTACATCCATTCCGAGAGCAAAGATTAACATCATTTGGGTTAAATAAGCAGCATGAAAAACAAAATACAGAGCATTTGGAAGGCGAATACAGCAACCATTTTCTTTCGACGCTTTCATTGTTCTTTAATTTGCGAATAAATAATGCTTTGTTGAAATATCTCGTTACTAATTTATTACCATCTTTGTAGGTTCTGGATGCCTCGGAAAAGTCAGAATCTTTATTTTGAAAATATACTGGTCCCTTACGAATTAAAATTTCGCTATTTATTTCAACAAACTTTTCGTGAAAATAATCGGCGGGATCGTGCGATATTAATTCTTCTGTGTTGGAAAACTGCTGTTCAATTGACACAGTTGGAGTTATCGGTTTTAGTGAAGTCACTGAAGTCGTTGCACTTTCGTCGTAGGAATAGTCGCTTTCTGATTCATTCTCTTTTTCAAAATTGGAACATGAAGGTTTAGAAATTCCCGGATTTTGTAATTGAGCTGAGTCATCATGTGGAACATTTATGAGTTGATTGCTACTTACAGAAATTTCTCCAGTAGTAGTAGTAAAATATGATGTTAATTTTGGTAACTTTTCAATTACTTCTTTCTGATGTAGAGCTTTTTTCCTTTTTTCAGATCCACTAGGATATGACCGTTTCGACATTTTATATTATAATTCATCATTTAATTAATTTTATAACGAAAATATTCGCTAACACAAAAAGACAAACGACGATTTAATCAAACAATACTATTTTTTTTATCAGAGCTCGAGCACAGTCAGTAACAAACTAACAACTACAAACAAAACAAACGCCACAACATCGCAGACAAATAATTGAAGGGAATTCCCCCGTTCGTCAAGTCAAACGACGATCGGGAGTCGGGAATTCCCCTTTTTTGTCTTTGGTATTACGAATGACGTTCGAATAGGTTTCTTTAAGACATAAACCACACCGCATCAAATAATTCTTCTTTTTTTAATTTTATAATTTTTCTTTTAATTGTATTCTTATACTTACATATAGGTATTTAAATTAACCTAAACATACTAATATCGGAAAAACTCATTTTTAAGAGAGAGTGGAGTACTTATACGGATACCCTGTTTATTTATTAGTTTGATCTTTCTTTTTGACGGATGTCAAATCTGAAATCGATATAACTTTGCAACGACGAACAATATTTTCTTATTTTAATAATATTAAAAATTGATAATAATCATAAGAATAGACACACAACATAAAAGTACCTGTTAAGGACTCAAGCATTTTCCGAAAGTCTTAAGTGGTTTTTATTGCTTCGAAGTAAAATTTAAATAGAAAAACTGAAACCAATGGTCTCTTACCTACCCAATGTTTTTATGTCTAGTGCAATAAAATTGATTGACGAATGAATTTATTTATTTTGAATAGTTTAAAACATACATACAGCCACATATTTAGCCAACACATTTTTTACATCAATAGATATTTTCTGTTTCCCATCACTGACCCATCTGTCAAAAAGTTCAAGCTATGTTGTACAAGGTATAGCTATCCGCATGCGGCAAACTAAAGGTAATATAATAAGCGCAGGTATTGTAGTAAGTCATTATCATCAGATTTTTCAAAATTAATGTTTTTCGGTAATACCTAAATATCGGTTATCATTTGGTAATCTGGCAGGAACTAGGGGGCCCCATTCGATCGCGGGGCCCTGGGCACGTGCCCATAGTGCCCAGTGGGGAAGAGGGGCCTGAATAAGTCATTTGTACCCGGGGCGCTATTAGGTTTACTGTGGAGCTTTGCGAACCACTACGTAGAGTACTTTTAACCACAGGCTGATAAATGTGTTTCTATTCCTTGAGGGTTGTTGCTTTTTAACATTACCAATGGAAATATATTATTCTGGTATTACTGTGTTTTGAATATTTGAACCTGCCGTCACTGTTTCCTTGCTCTCGTTAGGTGTAATTTGGGTTGTCTACACAACGTACGTCCTATTCACCCGCTACTAGACGATCACGATAAAAAGGTTAGCGTTCTTTAGAGTACTTCGTAAAATCCCAGATTTTTTAGAGTACTCCGTATAACGCGAGATAGCTCAACGCCCTGAGGGAAACATAGGGCCCGAGGGATGAATGTTGCCCGATGGGCGTTAGGATCTAGTAACGCTCGTGTTGCATACAGGATTTTATTTTTCCCGAAAAAATCATTCTATTATAATAAAAAATCGATTTTAAAATCAATTCATTGCTCCTGGTATTTTCATTCCATTTTTCTTCTCGTAGTGACCATGGCATTTGTTGATATTTAGAAGTTTTGTTGAATATTGCTTTCATCATTATATTTAGTAAATTAAATGTCATTGCTGCTTTCTTTGTGTAGTCTTATAGAAATAATGGAAATGAATACGAATTTACCAAGAATATCATAGAAAATGCAGTCACACTTAAAATTTTATAATGCAAATGAATATACTGGACATTGTTTGAGAAGGACTTCGCCAACTTTTTTAACAAAGGCCGGTGCATCGTATGAAACTTTGAAAATGCACGGAAAATGGAAGAGTGCATCTGTGGCGGAAGGTTCCATATAAGTTCTATGAAAGAACAGATGATAGAAAATTCGATTACAAATTCTCATAAATTTCCTAGCGGTTATCTCATGAAAAAACTTCCAAGTACTAGTGGTCAGATTTTCTCTTCTGAGGTTTCGAAAAAATCCGAAGATTTCCGTTCACATAATTTTTCCAGAAAATTCGAAAATTGTACTTTTAATTCGAATTAAGTAAGACTTTGTTGTTGTTGTTGAGTTGACGTTTGTACTAGTATCAAAATTCTACCAAATAAATAATTTCGTTCTAGCTTTTGCTCCTCGAACAATGAGCGGGCGTTATGAGTATATTTATAGCAACCGTTTCTAAGAAAAAATTAACAAATAATATAAAAGTTGAAGAGATCCACATATTTTCATAAAGGAAGATTAGGCGGGAAGAACCACCTAGGGAATTTTATGCCTACTTCTCACTGTCGATGCCAAGAATAGGAGTCTATGGTCGCTTCATAAACTTACGCGCACGTGTGAAAATGTAAACATAACCCCAGGAGATGATCGGTTGAGAGTGTAGGTGTAATTGTCATGGGAAGGGATTGCGGGTTCGAATCCAGCTGCGCCCATGGGTGTGTTTGTGTGCGTTGACTGACTTACTTGATATTGGGTACATAGTATCGTTGCTGAGCCTAAATACAACTAACACAAAAAATCGTCATGGGACAATAAACGGCTCACAAAGATTGAAATTCCAGAGGGTGTGTCCACATAATCTCTCTCAAAATTATTCCTTCTGAAAATGGAAATAGAAAAAGACGATACATATGTACATATTTATCTGAAGTATGAAATAAGTTTCGGCAAAGGAGCCACAATAATAAATTGAAAGAAATTATGTTAAGCTGTATAAATAGCAGAAGAGTGTTGCGCACTATTGAAAGCGAGAGACGGTTTGGCTAAATATAAATAATTTAATTATACTTGCATATATATTGAATGTATTGCATTCAACAAGAAAAGTAAAACCTCTATTTTAATGCCACATACACATGACTAATAACGCTATTAGTACCTTTCAAATCCAAAAAAATAATATTTCTTTAGTGAGTCTAATAAACTGAGCAGGGACTGTATATGGTGAGTTAAGCTCAAAATATTTATAATAATGGCGACTGGGAGCAGATGATTGAATTCAACATGTAATTGGTTGTCTCTATCTGTGTTGTCTAATGTATGTAACCATTTTCTAATAAAGTTAGATGAGCCTAAACTACAGCTGCGTGGATTGCATTATTTTTACCTCTGCGTAATGCTATCTATATAAGGAGCACAATTCAAGCTCATTAGAGGTTAAAACAAATTCCATTCTAGATGGACAAATTACAGACCTCTTGAGAGATTTCATTCAGATTCTGAGATCTGTTAAAAACTACAGACCACAACCTATGTGTATTCGAGAAGGTCTTCGGGTTGTTGGTCTACCCACATCTTTTTCACCTCGCTTAAAATCAGATCTTTCCAGAGGAGTGTGGATTCTTCAGGAGATCAGTCAAATCCGCCAAGTTTGATCGAATTGATAAGGAAAATGCAGAATATTGTTCTTTGCTGACGATTCAAAAATTTTTGCCTTGATAAATAATTCACAAGACTGCCTCGACATTCAGAATGAGCTGTTCTGATTTAGCAAATATTGTCGAGAAAAGAACTTAATTCTGAATTTGGCAGTGTGCAGTTGTGAGTTTTATGCAGAATAAAAACTGTTTATTCATCCTGCTTTATGAATGACACCAACTTGTTGAGGACCTAACTTGTTTCATCGCCACTTTGAGTCACTAGTCAACAATAGTAACAAATGAAAGAAATAAAAAAAATTATTGAGAAAATACTTTAAAATATTTTTAATTTGTTTTGTATGGTTATGTTGGTGGGAACATTTTCAATGATTTCTAAAAGGATTATTATTCTACTTCATTCATAATGCAAGATAATGGTTTTTGCATTTTGATAATTTATTGTAATCTATAAATAATGTTTTTGGTGGAAACCACTTGTTAGTATTCCTTAACGATAAATAATATTGAACGATTTTTTTAACCACAATAGACCATTCTTATCAGTTTTGGAAACAATTTGGGCCTCATAGGAAAAGTTGTGAATGCCACCTGAAACTAGTGAATTCTCATTACCCACCATCAAGTAGACTGATGTCGCCTGTTTCATTTAAAACTTTTTGGCTTAATAGTGATTATGCACTGTTTTAGACGTCTTATACCTGCTTCTCAAAATATTACCATCACCTTTAACTTGTTATGTACTTTTGTACCAAAAAAATTAATTTAAGGAACAGGATTATTTAATGAAGAATAAATTGAGTTTATATATTTCAGATAAAAAATATCAATAAACAAATGGCAAGTTTAGAATCACACATAGTATATAATAATGAAAGCCTTAATATTAAAATCATAAAGAATATGAAAATCATATTGAAAATGCAATAAAAATACATTATTTAACACATATGATAAATGTGAAAATGAAAGTAAAGGTAAATTTTAAAATTAAACTCAAAATTCCTAATACTCTAAATTAATGCAATATTCTGATACATATAATAGATTAATACAATTTTAAATTTTTCAGCATATCCTCAAGAGAAATTTCAGGTATTGTGTCGTAATTATATATTCTTAAAGGTAGAAATTCAGAATCTTCAAATTTTACCACTACGTTACCATTTGGTGATTGTGTGGAATCATAACCATATGCTGGTAAAAGCTGTCCCTGAGTTCCTACAGAAGATCTCCTAAACAGAATTCTTGTAACAATTATTTGTTTATTTTGGCCTCGACAAAACTGATGGACAAATGATTCTTTTCCAGAAAAACAAACACCTTTACCATGCTTCCAGCCTCGACTTGCTCCAGATAGTCTCCAATTAAAATTGTTTGTCATAATTGAATCAATATTTTTCGATTCCGTTCCATGAAAAACGTCCAATGAATTTAAGCCAGATTGAGATTTCTTAAGCTGAAATGCTCTTTCGAGGTACGGATTGTAGATTTCCTCCACTTGATATTCGAAACATCTATTTTTCTTCACCAATCTATATGGTTTGCCCTCATGAGCGAAACCTAGCCATTTTGGTCTTGATAAGTAAGTCGGCATATTCCATTCATTTTCATTTAGTAATGAGATTTCATTAGAAAAAGGAAGATAATCAAGCTCAAAATTGTTATTCCAGTTAAAATCCATTTCACCACTATGGATTTCTGATATTTGAAAAAACCTTATAATTATAGACGTATTGAGTACTCTCAGAATGTTGCACAGTAATTAGTAACATTTACTATTGAACCGATATTTAATATTTCATTCATGCAGAATTTTTAAGATCGGGGAATCACCAACTCATAGAAAAATGTAAATAACATTTATTATTTGCCATAGAAATCTATAAATATGGCATATGCCAGTCTTTCTCCGTATTTATACAAATTTTCAATGTATGATACAGATTACCCTTGGATAGTTTGTTATACAGAATTATCACATTGAAGAGATCCGTATCCTGTAAGGATCATACGAGTCACAGAGTCCCTCATTAATTATATAAATTACAGCATTATGTCATTGTATTTACCCGCGTTATTTCTGTGTCAAATAATGTGTGGCGCTGTAACTTGACATGTATGTGATTAATGACAATAACAAAGAACAATGTCCTTATGGCATTCCCATTGTATTTTAAAGCTTTCGAGAGAAAGCTTCTTGGAAATGAACCTCCTGGGCAATTTAGTAAAATACTCGAGATAATAGTACTTATAACAGCCCCCTTGGTAACTCTTAGTAAGTAAACTTCTTTTAAATGCATTTAATTAATTGCATCCTTTACATTTTTTTGAATACCACCTTAGTGTTAATGTGAAATTAGTGATTGCACACTCGTTCATTGTACTTCCATTCATCGCTTTTCATTCTTATATTTTTGCTTCAGTGTTATTTAATCCTACAGGAATGTTTTAACTAAAATGCATTTCCTTTGTATAAACTAAAGCAGGGGCCCAGGTACAGTCCGTTTTGATAGTAACTTTTCCGGTCGACTCGAATTATGTTAGCGATGAGGTGATGAGGTAGTGGAGTCGTGAAATAACCAAGGAGATGTTCTATTATATATTGCATATTCAGAGTATTGTGAATAACGTATATCAATAACAATGGATACTAGTTGAACAACGAGAGCTCCTACATCTACTACTATACGTAGAATATATCAACAGAGAATGTCAACTTAGTGAACATAGAATAATAATAATGAGGGAATCTTTATACTTAACACTCCCATGAAAGGGACCTAATAAGGTATTTTATTCTGCTTATTTAAAATTCATCAAGTCAATTATGTTCTTAAAAACACAAAAAGGCAAAGCCTTTGTACAAATATCTGCTAATTGATTTCTGCTCTGAACATACTTAACTTCAAGTAAGCCAGTATCATATTTTTCAAGTGCAAAATGATATCTTAAGTCTACATGTTTAGTACGGTGGTGAAATACAGGGTTTTTAATAAGTTTTATGGCACTTTGATTGTCCACGCACAAACTAATCTTACCGACACTTTCTTTCAGTTCAGTCAATAACTGTTTTAACCACATAGCTTCTTTACAAGCTTCTGAGGCTGCCACATACTCAACTTCTGTGGTCGAGGTGGTTACATGCTTTTGTTGCTGCGACTTCCAGGTAATAACACTTCCATTTAGAGTGAAGATGTAACCAGTAATGGACCGTCGAGTTTCCAAGTCACTGGCAAAGTCTGAATCTGAATAGCCACAAAGGTCTGTTGTCTCGATTGGATTGTACACAATACCAATATCAGCTGTCTCTTTGAGGTATCTCACTACTCTCTTCGCTGCATTCCAATGAATTTTTCCGTGATTATTCATGTATCTGCTCAACACATTGGTAATATAGGAGATGTCTGGTCAACTCGTGGTAGCAATGAATATCAACGATCCAACCAGCTCTCTGTAGGGAACCATCTCCTTCATCGGTTGATGTTGTGGATCCTTTAGACACACATTTGGATCGGCTGGGATCTTAAGTTCACTTGCGTCTGTAAGACCAAAACGTTTAATTACATTGGTAATGAATTTACTTACATTTATTGAAATGCTCGAATCTTCATCTTTCTTGATTTCCAGTCCAACAAATATATCTGGCTTCTGATGGGTAATTCTGAATCTCATCTCCAGTAATTTCAGTATTTTTGCTAATACCAATTTACTTTTGGAAAGTATTAGGCCATCGTCAACATATAGCACAAGAATAACTCTTTCATTGTCTATTTCTCCTACATAAATACATTTATCTGATTTGCATTGTTGAAGACCAATTTCTAGTAATCAATCATTGAATTTCGAGTTCCAGCAGCGTGGAGACTGCTTCAGTCCATAAAGTGATTTTCTTAGTTTACACACTACACCTTCTTCAACTTTTATTCCAGTTGGGGGATCCATGAATATTTCTTCTTCTAATTCGCCATAGAGAAAGGCAGTCTTTACATCAAATTGTGCCATTTCCATTTTGTGACCAGCTGCAAGGGCCAATAGAAGTCTAATACTATCATACCTAGTTGTTGGAGAGAAGGTTTCCTTGTAATCTATTCCTTCTAATTGGAAAAAACCTTTTGTACATAGTCTTGCTTTGAATATCATTGGCTTCTCATTTGATGGTGGCTTAATTTTAAAAACCCATTTGGAACCTACAGTTCTTCATTGATTGGTAAGCGTACATACTCCCATGTATTGTTCGATTCCAAACTCTCTAGTAGTAGAATTGCTGCTTTCCATTGTTCCTTTTCTTGGCTTTCCATCGCTTCTTCATATGAGCTAGGTATATTTACTTCTGTGTAGTTCACTTCATTTTCTACAAATTCATCCAGCATAGCAGTCATTTTGATCGTCTCTCTTTTTCGTAAATTATACCTGGTTTCATGAGGCATCTCATCATGATTGGAATTGATTGCATCAGTATCATTTACATTTGTTTCATTATTAATGTCTGCACCGAGCTGTTCCTGATCTGCAACTTCTTTGTTGGGAAAATCACTGATTATATCATTCTCACAGTCTATATTCTGTAAGATAAAGTTTTGTCTCAGTTCAATGGATTTATTTTCATTAAAAATGACATGTCGTGACACTTTTATCTTCTTTGTATCAGGATTATAAAGTCTATAGTTGGTAGATATTCCATCGTAACCTACGAAAATAAGTTTCTCACTCTTTTCGTCCAGTTTTCTTCTTGAATTTTTATCTATCAACAGATAGGCTTCAGAGCCAAAAACTCTCAGGTGATTAAGTACTGGCTTCTTACCTGTCCACAATTCAAATGGAGTTTTACCTTCATTGTTGGGTGTTCTGTTCCGCAAATAAATTGAAATTACGTGTTTTCAAGTTAAATCTACTGATGATACATTTTTTGTTGATCCTTCTCCAAAATGAACAATATTCCCAATAGGAGATTAGTTTTTAAACACATCTTTTATTATTAAGGAAGTGAAAAGTTTTTGCGTAACGACAAGATGAATGTAACACTGATCAAAAATGGAAGTTTCTCTTCAGAATTTAACTTCCTTATTTTCAGCCGACAAATCACTGATTATATCATTCTCACAGTCTATATTCTGTAAGATAAAGTTTTGTCTCAGTTCAATGGATTTATTTTCATTAAAAATGACATGTCGTGACACTTTTATCTTCTTTGTATCAGGATTATAAAGTCTATAGTTGGTAGATATTCCATCGTAACCTACGAAAATAAGTTTCTCACTCTTTTCGTCCAGTTTTCTTCTTGAATTTTTATCTATCAACAGATAGGCTTCAGAGCCAAAAACTCTCAGGTGATTAAGTACTGGCTTCTTACCTGTCCACAATTCAAATGGAGTTTTACCTTCATTGTTGGGTGTTCTGTTCCGCAAATAAATTGCCGTGTTAACAGCTTCTGCCCATAATTGTTTAGGTAAATCTTTTGTGAATAAAAGAGCCCTGGCACTTTCAACTATGGTTCGGCGCGAATTTCAATTTATGCTGTTTGGCATACACGCACGCTTCGCAGAAAAAGTCTTCACTTTGGGTCAGTTTCACGTTGTCAAATGCATCACTTGAAAGTAACTGTTTCAATGATTTAATGTTCAGATGTCCAAGTCTTTCATGCCATTCTTTCAATGTCCCGGTAGTCACTGAATTCACTTCATCACTATCTGATTTCACTGGGATCAATAACTTATACAGATTGTTTTAATCGCGGATGGCAAGTCCCACTGTTTGCTCATCTTTCATTATCGTTGCTTCCGTATCACATTTGCTGATTGAAAATCCTTTTTTCGTAATAACACCTTCAGAGAATAGGTTTCTTCTTAAACCTGGAATATACCATACTTCTTCTAAAGAACCACTATACCATTTTCCGTTGACCCACTTATCAATATGGATAGTTCCAATTCCTTTGACTTGAAGAGTTTCATTGTTCCCAAGTTTAACAGTTGTACCATTCGTTTCTGTGAATGTAGCAAAGAACTCTCTGTTGGGAGTCATGTGATGTGAAGCTCCACTATCTAAGATCCATATAGAATCGTTATTCATGATCAGGGCTTCCACCTCTTCATTATTTTCTGTAATGAAAGCACTTCCGTGAGGATTTTCCTTGTATTGTTCTGTCTTTGAATTGAAATGTCCCTTTTTGTTGCAGTTGAAGCATCTGACTGCAGGATTTTTCTTTGATACAGTATTCTTACTTTTAGTAAAGAAAGCATTTTCCTCTACTTCTCTACAGGTTAAACTCGACTCTTCATCAATTAGTCTTGCTGTCAAATTACCTAATGTTTGCCTATGTGCTTCCATTGACAGCCAAGCTTGTCGAAAAGTGCTAAACTTTGAGGGTAATGAGGACAGTATCTTTGTTACAACAGCTGTCTCACTTATTGAATCCCCAGAATTCTTTATTTGTTGAGCCATACTTTCGACTTTAGAGATAAACTGAGCAACTGAATCTGTGGGTTCCATTCTATAATTATAAAATTTTTCATGAACCATTATGTTTGTTTCAGATTTTTGCTCATATATAGCATCCAATTTATCAAATACCTTCTTAGATGTTTCGCAATTTTCAATTAAACATATCTGCTTTAAATCTAGAGCAGATGCAATCTCACACATTGCTGTAGCGTCGTCCCTGTTCCATTTTTCGAGTTTTTCAGCATCAGTAATTGGCTTTGGTGTTACTTGGGTTGCGATACTGAGTAAACCTTTAGCACGAAGGGCACACTTCACCTGAAATTTCCACTGGCTGTAGTTATTACCAGAAAATTTGTTCATCTGAATGCTGCTTCCCACGCTGATGTCGGCCATTTATATCTTTCACACACCTCTGGAACTGTACGGTACAATATATAACTCACTGAGAACTTTTCTTTCGGTATTTAACGTCGACCTGGGCCCATAACCTGATGAGGTGATGTGGAGTCGTGGAATAACCAAGGAGATGTTCTATTATATATTGTATATTCAGCGTATTGTGAATAACGTATATCAATAACAATGGATACTAGTTGAACAACGAGAGCTCGTATATTTACTACTACACATAGAATATATCAACAGAGAATGTCAACTAGACTAGAAATATATTATTTTGGCATTACTGTGTTTTGAATATTTGAACCTCCCGTCACTGTTTCCTTGCTCTCGTTGGATGTAATTTGGGTTGTATTTGATAGATTCGGTCTTCACTTGGTGGAAACTCATTTTAAATAAAAAAATGTATATATGACAGTAATTTATTTCCACAAAAATGTTTGTACTAATACAGCAATTGTTTCACCACGATGTGGCTTCTTCAGGTATTACATTGTACTGTCTGATGGTATTGAGTGTAACCGAGTTTATATACATTTTTAGGTACGTGACCAAATAATAGAAGCGCAAGTCATAAAAACTCTAGGTGTTTATTGGAGTTTGCGCTAAAAATGCCATTAAGGAAAAATATTCAGTAATGGAGAATGATCGACATCTGCTTGTTCGTTCAAAAGGATTTTACGGGCATTATACCTGTTGATTTCAAGAAATTCTAAAAGTGTTAATCTAGAACTTTTGTTTTCAACGTGGATAATTTCATAATTATTGTTGAAATTATGCCTAAATTCCTTAAGATGATTAGCATCTGTCGAATGTACAGAATTGTATATATAACCCCTTTGGTGTTCTTGGATACGTTTCTTGAATGGTCTACCAGTCTGGCCAATGTATACTAAAGGGCAATCTTTGCAAGTTAACTTGTAGACTCCGGATTTATTTTCTTTATTTGTACGATCTTTATTGTTTTTTATGTAGGTACTAAGGTTATTAATTGTCTTAAAAGCCGCGTTATAATTGAAACAAGTTTTGAAATATTTAGCAATATTTTCAGATAATCCATTGACATAAGATAACGAAAAATATTTCTGTGTATTGTCCTCTTTTATGATTGGGTACACGAGATTTAATGCCATTTTCTTTTGTTTATTGGATACCATTTTGTCTATAAGAAAGGGATTGTAACCGTTGTTTGATGCTATTTGTTTAATAATATTTAATTCTTTCATAAGGTTTTCTGAATTTAAAGGAACATTCAATAATCTATGAATAAAACTATTATATGCTGACATCTTTTGGTTAGTGGGATGGTTTGAAGTTTTATGTATTGTGATGTCTGTATGTGTTGGTTTGTGAAAAATACTAAAATCATGTAAATTATTTAATCTTGTTATAGTGAGGTCAAGAAAATTAATTTTCTTGACTGATTTCCTGAAGAATCCACGCTCCTCTGGAATGATCTGATTTTAAGCGAGGTAAAATAGATGTGGGTAGACCAACAACCCGAAGACATTCTCGAATATACCTAGATTGGGGTCTGTAGTTTTTAACAGATCTTAGAATCTGAATGCAATCTCTCAAGAGGTCTGTAATTTGTCCATCTAGAGTGGAATTTGTTTTTACCTTTAATGAGCTTGTATTATGCTCTTTATATAGATAGCATTACGCAGAGGTAAAAAACAATGCAATTCACGCAACTGTAGTTTAGGCTCATCTAACTGGTTACATACATTAAAAGACACAGATAGAGACAACCAATTATATATTGAATTCAATCATCTGCTCCTAGTCGCCATTATTATAAATATTTTGAGCATAACTCAACATATGTAGTACCTGCTCAGTTTATTAGACTCACTTAAGAAATATTATTTTTTTGGATTTGAAAGGTACTATTAGCGTTATTAGCCAAGTGTTAGTGGCATTAACATAGAGGTTTTACTTTTCTACAATATATTAATGCAAAACATTCAATATAAAAGCCTTTAAGCTTGTACAAATTGAATCCTTTTAAGCTTTACTGAAGTAATATAATATATATATAAAATATAAACTTCAATAAAGCTTAAAAGGATTCAATCTGTACAAGATTGAAGGCTTTTATGGTTCTATAATACGACATACTACTGCTCTTAGAGAAAGTCATGGGTTCTGAGCCAAGTGGAGTATTTTGTGGTGTTTCAAATCTAAAAATTGCTATTTTAACGCTCCAGTTCTTTTGCTTTTTGTGACTTTTATTAAAATAATTATAAATATCACGTATGAGTTTCTCAGGTTCCCTTGACAATTTAATGCGAGTGTACGAGTATGGCACACAAAGATGAAATGAGTGACATTCACATTTCATTACAAAAAGGTGAGGATTTTCAGCAATTATATATATATATACATCTGCCAAACTAGCTGGCATCCGTACAAAAAGGGTATCGGCCTGCATCCTCGTGTATACTTCGTGTATATTCGGAGTTTTTTTTTCCGCACAAGATGACTTCCGGTATAGATAGCGGTCGAGTTGGCATCCGTATACTTTTTTACCTATAATGGTACAAGTTGGCTGCCGTATACTTTAGTAACAGCCAAGGTGGCACACTGAGATGTTGCCATACTGCTGTATTTGTCTGGTGTAATGAATGGTAATACTCAAGCGGTAAATATTACACAGAACGATTGCTGGCATGAAGGGGATTTTTTCAGAGTTCGCTGTTATTCTGTTGCTTCGGATAAGTCATACGGTACGCGAGTTTTGATGGTTCATTATTGTGAATTATTGAATTGATTAATTAGTTGAATTTCTCGTGAATATTATTGAAGAATTGATATTTTTTTAGAATTTTATCATATAGTTTAATCTAATCTATTTCCTTATATGTTTTTCCATATTCTCATATTCAAAACTCTCTCTGTTTGAATAGATTTCAATATTTTTCCTCTCTGATTCTATGAACATAACGCGTTGTCGATTCGTCCAAATACCTGTAATTTTATAATTTTGAGCCGAGACTAGCCTCAAACGACGAGTTGGACCTGCTGAAAGAATTCGTGGTCGAATTCAATTCTGTCTGAGGGCTGGTCTCAAGCACGATAACTTTCTAAAAAAAAGACCTAGTGACTTCAAACTTGCAGATAGTTTTATAGTCTAAATGTCTCACTCGATTTCGATGATTCAGCAGAACTGCTGAACTACACACCAGAGGTAAAAAAAAAATATTTTATTTGAAAAGTCAATATTTCGGAAATTACTTACCGGAAGTTGCTCAAATTGTTTGTGGATATAGAGGATATTGGTGAAATGATTTGCAACATGTAGTACAGAAGACTCTTTCACGACAAGAAAATGGCTTTTTTTTTCTCATCAGAATTTGGCGAAAAGTATATGTATAAAGTTTAGTTCAATATATTCTTTTTCCAGTATGTCTTGCCAATATGTATTGATTAAAGGCGGAAAAGTGGAGCCTCTCAAGTGTGCATTCTTTATTTTGTTGAGATTTTGTTTCATTACAAGAAGAGTTCAAGAATTGCCAAAAATTACGTGTTTTCAAGTTAAATCTACTGATGATACATTTTTTGTTGATCCTTCTCCAAAATGAACAATATTCCCAATAGGAGATTAGTTTTTAAACACATCTTTCATTATTAAGGAAGTGAAAAGTTTTTGCGTAACGACAAGATGAATGTAACACTGATCAAAAATGGAAGTTTCTCTTCAGAATTTAACTTCCTTATTTTCAGTCGACTTCAAAGGTTTTTTGTGCTAGGTTGTGTATAAACCCTGAGTATTTCCGTGTTCGAATTGAAATACCGATACCATTCTATATACATATATATATATATATATATATATATATATATATATATATATATATATATATATATATACATATATATATATAGAATGGTATCGGTATTTCAATTCAATTATATATATATATATATATATATATATATATATATATATATATATATAATTGGGTCTCTTTTAATACATCTATTGTCCATCAGCTTAGAGCTACTCTCAGCGTTATTGTACGTAGGACCTACCAATACATATCTACTACTTCTATACGTTTCTGGGAAAATCTATATTTCTCATTTATGACCGTGTATGCTTGTATACGAAAATTTATCCAATGATGTAAAAAATCAAAAAAGACTACAGAAAAGATAAAATTAATTCAAAATGAATTCTTTGCTCACTCAAGCTAAAAAGCTTCTAAGGGATGTTCCCAAGAATGACATATTCTTTTACGGTCCTTTGTTGTGCATCTTTGAAAAAATTGATAAATTAAACCAAAGAAATAGTGACCACAGGTTTTTTCATTATACAGATCTTATCCAGATTTCGGCTAGTTCAAATACCACGGACGTATTAGGATGATAAGTCTATATCATACAGATTAATGTCTTCGATCATCTTCAGCGCTGATACCGCAGATGAATCGGTGATATTCATAGACTTTTTAATACGTCTATGGTGATATATTCCGACATAATAAATTTGTTCAAAGAAATTCTTTATTTATGTGTATAATTGTGTAGGTATACACCATAGATAAATAAGAATGTATATTCTTATTTATCTATATATTTTTATTGAAAGTATTGATAATTATTACCGAGGACTAAAAATTTTTAAAATAATTTAAATTTTGGCTTGTTGTATAGCGTGAGAAGAGTAGAAGAAAAGGGAACACGAAAAAACTGACTTAACAACCGAGGTCCAGAGCCATCCAGTTGACCAATCGCTTCCGTTCGGAGAAAAAGTTAGATCTGTCTATGCTCTACGAAAGACATTTCATTTGCTGTCAATAACCAAAATAGATTTTGTATTCAAAACATAATGAACTAGTGCATATTCTATTATCTCAGAAACTTTCGAGTAGAGTTTTTCTGGATGAATCCATTCATGCAAACACTGTAATATTGAAGTTTGTGTACTAGTTTTTTTTGTTATTTCACCAAGGAATAATTGAAGTTCAGTAATTATCCTCAAAATTATTGAAAATGAGCGTCCCTCCTCCTCCTGCTTGTGACTGGCAAACCACGAAAAAACAGATCAAGGAAAGAGGCCAACATCTTCTTGAAACAGGAATGTGGAGTGATTGTAGATTCATTGTTGGTACAGAACCCAATCAGCAAGTTTTGGAAGGTCATAAACTCTTCCTAGCGATGTCAAGTCCTGTTTTTGAAGCTATGTTCTATGGTGGTATGGCAGAAAAGGATCCTATTGCCATTCTTGATGTTCAGCCAGATGCATTTAGAGCACTTCTGGAGTAAGATACTTTTTCTTTACAAGATATTCTATTTTAACTAATAATGTTTTGTTTTATTCGTTTCATAGAAACATCTACCTTTAAATTTATTAATTTTTATCGTGGGATCATAAGATTCATTCATTCCTACTTCAGAATGATTTTGATAGTAATATCCACAAATTAATATTCTGACAATGGTTCTTCAGATAGAAAGTTCGCTTTATTGGGTAGAAAAACTTACGAATTACATAAATAATCACGAAGATAAGAGCACCTGGATTTAAAACTGAATTAAAATACTGTAAATTGCAACAAGTCCATTAGTGGAATAATATTAGATGGAAAATATTATACTTTTTATGATTTGGGGGTCATATCGTGGAGTGATGACAGAGATGTTGCATACAGTGCCGGAGACCGTAAGTTTGAGTCTCACCATTCCCTAAGGGTATGTTATGTATGTTAAATAAGTTTAAGCGGTTATTAATGAAGTCTTGTATGATGGGTAATGAATGTACAAAAATTACAAGCCCAGGTTAGGTGAATAATAACAAAAATATAATAATATTTATTCATTCACTCTGGGACACCTGTATATTTTTATAAATATTTCCACCTAAATCTACTGCATATGTCCAAAAATTTTTTGAAACGAGTTTATGGTTTTCATGATTTTCCTCATGTTGTTATACTTTTTCAAATTCTTCAATGGTAATTGAACGTTAATCAATTGATATGTAAATTCCAGGATAAGTATACTTCGAGGGGAATATAGATATGTAATAATAGACTAGAACTCGCTTATCTACAGTCTTCATATATGACTCAGTACATTGCACAATTTTGAGGTGTTTTACCCAATATTAAGATAATTGAATAGAAGAGTAGATTTTTTCCACTGTTGTTCACTTGGATTCACTAAGTTCACTTCACAAATTCACTAACCTTAATTACAAGTATAAATATCATAGATATAAAGATTCACTTTCAGGCTTTTTAGTTGCGATATTTGTATCATTACAAGAGAATGAACAAAAATTTTCCTTGATATTGAATTTGAAAAGTTACAAATGAGTGCGATTAGAGCACTTTCTTTGAGGGTGTAATAATACTGTTTTGTGCTATTGTCAGAGAGTACTTCTTCAAATTACCACCAAAGTGAAGAATATTAATACGAGAGAGATACAGAGTTTTGACTCAGTTTTGACTGGGACGAAGTCTTTTTGGTTAATGCCGTAAAGGTACAAATTTCAACTCACTGAGCATTCCGATAGGGAGCTAAAATTACTTCTGCGGCTATTGTTGGAGCGAAATTTATTGTCCACCTGCTTTTGAGGTAACTAATGTTCGCGCGACATTCATCATTTACCTGCTTTTGGGGTGATTAATGGCGGAGGAGATAACCTCCCTGAGAAAAACTCATTAGTATGGTAACACACAAAAGACCTTATTCGTCCCAGTGCCAAGCGACCACAACTAATCTGCTAATTTAATAAGTAGATTCTTTCACAAATAATTATGCAAACCTAATCTAATAAGTTGATTGTTTCACAAATAATTATTCTAATTGAGCCTTCAGACAAAACTGAATCTGACTTCAAAATCTTTATCAGTCTAACGTAATATTCAAAGGTATTAAACTCAAAATGTTCAAATTACAAACATTTCGTAAAATAACAGGTGCTCTCCTATGAAGATGCAGATAATTACCTATTTGGGGAAGAATAAATGTTCTTAAGAAAGATTCATAATTAAAAAATGCTTAAATATACACTGCTTCACAATAGGGACGACCGAATTTTGACAGTTCATGGTAATTTGTATTCAGTAAGGTTTGCCATTTCATCATGAAAAGTTTTGTTGCTAATGAAAGAGCTGTTGTATCCACTGTATAACTGAAAAGTTTGAAAATTACTTCATAATGCCAAATGTTGGTGTTAGGATAAACTCTCTACCTGAAAAATTTAGTGAGTTGGGTATCTCACAAAATGGCCTTACAACTAATCGCCAAGATATTGTAACCATTGAACCATTTTTTTGTAGGGTAAAAGTTTATGACAAAAAACCCAAAACTTGAAATTGATGCGAATATTTACAGCTCTTTTGCTGTAATACCAACCAAATGCTGCATAGAGTCTTAAAAAATTAGTGTCAACTGATTAAATGGGGAAAAAAACTGAAGTGATCATTTGAAAGATATTTTGTTCAAACCATAAATATATTTTTGCTATTGAATTGAATCAGTCCTTACTTGGTGAAAATCCATATTAAATAATATTTAAATAAGGTTATTCTGATTTTCACAAATTTTTATTGTTATGTTTACATGTTATTCAAAATGTAAACCTGCCTGATGATGCTACTGTGATAGCGAAACGATTGTTAGAAACATAACAATAAAAATTTGTGAAAATCAGAATAACCTTATTTAAATATTATTTAATATCAATTTTCACCAAGTAAGGACTGATTCAATTCAATAGCAAAAATATATTTATGGTTTGAACAAAATATCTTTCAAATGATCACTTCAGTTTTTTTCCCCATTTAATCAGTTGACACTAATTTTTTAAGACTCTATGCAGCATTTGGTTGGTATTACAGCAAAAGAGCTGTAAATATTCGCATCAATTTCAAGTTTTGGGTTTTTTGTCATAAACTCTTACCTTACCCTACAAAAAAATGGTTCAATGGTTACAATATCTTGGCGATTAGTTGTAAGGCCATTTTGTGAGATACCCAACTCACTAAATTTTTCAGGTAGAGAGTTTATCCTAACACCAACATTTGGCACTATGAAGTAATTTTCAAACTTTTGTTTGTAATTTGAACATTTTGAGTTTAATACCTTTGAATATTACGTTAGACTGATAAAGATTTTGAAGTCAGATTCAGTTTTGTCTGAAGGCTCAATTAGAATAATTATTTGTGAAACAATCAACTTATTAGATTAGGTTTGCATAATTATTTGTGAAAGAATCTACTTATTAAATTAGCAGATTAGTTGTGGTCGCTTGGCACTGGGACGAATAAGGTCTTTTGTGTGTTACCATACTAATGAGTTTTTCTCAGGGAGGTTATCTCCTCCGACATTAATCACCCCAAAAGCAGGTAAATGATGAATGTCGCGCGAACATTAGTTACCTCAAAAGCAGGTGGACAATAAATTTCGCTCCAACAATAGCCGCAGAAGTAATTTTAGCTCCCTATCGGAATGCTCAGTGAGTTGAAATTTGTACCTTTACGGCATTAACCAAAAAGACTTCGTCCCAGTAAGTCAAAACTCTGTATCTCTCTCGTATTAATATTCTTCACTTTGGTGGTAATTTGAAGAAGTACTCTCTGACAATAGCACAAAACAGTATTATTACACCCTCAAAGAAAGTGCTCTAATCGCACTCATTTGTAACTTTTCAAATTCAATCTCAAGGAAAATTTTTGTTCATTCTCTTGTAATGATACAAATATCGCAACTAAAAAGCCTGAAAGTGAATCTTTATATCTATGATATTTATACTTGTAATTAAGGTTAGTGAATTTGTGAAGTGAACTTAGTGAATCCAAGTGAACAACACTGGAGAAAATCTACTCTTCTATTCAATTATCTTAATATTGGGTAAAACACCTCAAAATTGTGCAATGTACTGAGTCATATATGAAGACTGTAGATAAGCGAGTTCTAGTCTATTATTACATATCTATATTCCCCTCGAAGTATACTTATCCTGGAATTTACATATCAATTGATTAACGTTCAATTACCATTGAAGAATCTGAAAAAGTATAACAAAATATGAGGAAAATCATGAAAACCATAAACTCGTTTCAAAAAATTTTTGGACATATGCAGTAGATTTAGGTGGAAATATTTATAAAAATATACAGGCGTCCCAGAGTGAATGGAACACCTCCAATTATGGCTATTGGCCACTCGAAATTAAATATTAAAAAAAAAATTGCATGTAGTACCTAAGATATGTCTTTTTTGTCAATGACAATGAATTTTTTCTATATACCACAGCAGGAAATAAAATCAATTTCTCATGGACTATCCTACTTTTTGTAATTATTGTATTCCTCATTCCTCTTTTGGCTTGTACGTATGATGACTAACCTTTTTCTCCCTAATATATTTGATTTCCTTTCTGTATGTTTCTGTTTCACAGTTTATTTTAATCGTGTTGTCTGCAAGGCACTTTGTGAAGTACCATCTTCCACTGTAGTACTGATTTTCTTAATCATTTCATCATAGTTTATCACATCATAAACAAAAATCGGCGGAGGTTTCATTTCGTTGGTGTTTCCATTATTATTAACAATTGTTTATTTTTTCATTGGTTTTTCCCAGAGCTTGGAATCTATTGTTGGTAGTTAATTTTCCTTCTTTTAACTGTTTGTGTTCTAACTGCCCGCCAAGAATTTCTTCCCAGATGGTTTCCATTGAAACCACTAAATTCTTCATCACTTGTTGATGTCATTCTATATAAATGGAGATCATTTGTTTGTTTCATATTATTTATGTCGTCCTTTATATTCAAATTTGCTGGTTCACATAGAAATTGGTGTTGAGTTCACCTTGTATTGAACTCTCTGCGTTTATCTTATCCATCATCTGGACAGATAAAAAATCTATTTTTGCTGAATTTTCCTGATTATTTTTCCGACCCAAATATCGACCAATAGAATTGCACCATTCGACGTCACGTGGTACAACCTACATGGTATTATACTGATAATTTTTTGATTATTTTCTCTGGTAGTTGCTATATATAAAAAACAAAACATGATCCAGTCAAATTAACCACACGTCAAACTGACAGGTTGAATTCAATTGTGAAAATTGGAGATTTTGCATGAAAATGAGTCGATTTGGAGTTTGTTCTCTGTCCACCATCGATAAAAAAGTCAAAGGAAATGTTCCCATTAATACGGAGAAGGCAAAAAAAAACAGTTTGGAACCAATTTACTACTTTTTGTACTGAGAGGGAATACACATTGAGTGCTGAAACGAGTGAAGCGCAATTGGCAAACATTATGAAAGATTACGCTTACAATATGAAGAAAATGGATGGAGAAGACTATAAGGAAGGTACAATAAAAACAATGTGGAATCAGACTGCCAAATCACTTCAAGAAAAGTATTTGAACGATTTCGACATCAAAATCAACCCATTTTCGGATGCTGCATTCAAGACCGCTCGAGGAGCTCGTGATGCCAAGCGTAAGGCTTTACAATCTATTCCGGAAAAACGGAGGGCAAGTGCAGACATTTGGGACGGAAAAATAATCCCCCGAATACCACACGAGCTTCAAAATTATCTGGCATTTCCCTCAAGGTTCCCTGCAAACAAATAAAGTCGTCAAGTTTTTCAGGAAAAATCACTCGCGCTTCGCGCTCGTAATTTTTTAACCTGAAAAACTTGACTCCTTCATTTGTTTGCAACGAACCTATCGGGAAATACCCGATAATTTTGAAGCTCTTGTGGTATTATAAGTGAATAATTAATAGTGAAACTATTTTTCCCACATAAACTGAATATTCTGTTCAGTCACTGTGTCACCAGCTCATAATATATTACGCCCTTCTGATCTCACCAACACACTGCATTGTCTTCTTTCCAAAGCAATTCAGTCTTGTTGTGGATGCTGATTTGAATTGATGATGAATTTTTCAGCAATATATAGTAATTCATGATTGTTAAATGGTAGGTTTTACTTAACAATAGTTAATTATTGCTGCGTAAATGTACACAAAGAAACGTTGAGTTAGACTGACTGATAAATTCGCAATTTTTTCAGATACATCTACACAGATACCATCAATCTAACATCTTTTGATCAAGCATGTGAGCTTTGTTATGGAGCAAAAAAATACATGCTTCCTCATCTAGTTGAAGAATGTACAAAGTATTTATGGTCAGATTTATATCCAAAAAATGCATGTAGGGCTTATGAATTTGCAAAACTCTTTGAAGAACCAATTCTAATGGATAAATGTTTGCATGTAAGAAATATTTAAGAAATCTTACTATATATTCTCTATTTAACAATATATTTCTTCAGATTATTTGCAATCAAACTCAAGAGGTATTAGCCGAAAGTAGTTTTGAGGAAGCAGAATTGAACACAATCATCACTGTATTTGAACAAGAAGAACTCAATGTTAAATCTGAATTAGAATTATTTTCTGCTTTACAAAGATATGTTGCAAGGCATAATTTAACAACTGGTAAGTAAAAATTATAGAAAGTTATGTTATTGAAATGTAGATTTCATGGGATCTAAATCTTGAATAAATTTTCAGTATTTGTTTGTTATGGTTAAAAATTCACCACAAAATCATACAATGGAAACTTTTTCCTGTGACTTCTTATGTGTCATTCTTATGTTTTATTTTGCAGACCAAATATATACATGAAATGAATGACTTCAGGTGAAACATGATAGCAATTTTACTTGATTTAACTGGTTATCCATTTCGTGGTCCGGAGTTCATAGCCGTTTCAATGACATAAGTCGAACAGAACTGTGATCTGAAGCTGTTTAGTTGAAGGTTGGCCATTTACAATATGGACTGTTTATCTACTGCTGAATGTGTGAACATTGTTAAAACTTACTAAAAAACAATGATTCTGTAGTAGGTATGTTTCGTGCATTACGGGCAGATTATGGTCGACAGAATCGTTCATCTGAGCGTACAATTGGTAACACAGTGAAAAAATTCGAAGAGGCTGGATCTGTCTTAAGGCCCATATATCATCGAAATGCACGCTCGACCGAAAATATTTCTACTTTAAGTGAAAGTGTTGAAGAAGACCCAAATTTATTTATTCATCGGCTCGCACAACATTTGGGCCTTTCTCACGGAACGCTATGGCGTATTTTGGATCTGGATTTGCATACTATCCTTATAAGGTTCAGTTGACACAAGAATTAAAGCCAGATGACCATAGAATTCGTAGAACATATGCCGATTGGGATTGGGTGCTTGAATATCAACGTTTGGATGACGATTTTTCGCATCGAATTTTCTTCAGCGATGAAGCACATTTTTCACTCGGTGGCTATGTAAACAAGTAAAATTGTCGCATCTGGAACATTGAAAATCCCCATGTGACTGCTGAGAGACCATTACATCCACAAAAAATCACTGTATGTTGTGCAATTTGGTCTGGTGGAGTGATTGGCCTATACTTCTTTGAAAATGAAAAAGGTGTCAATCAAACCGTCAATTTTCATCGCTCTAGCTAAATGATTACCGATTTTTTTGGCCTGAAATTAGTGACATGGAATTGAAAGAGATGTGGTTCCAGCAAGATGGTGCAACAAGCCACACCACATGACTCGTTTTTGCTTTATTGCAAGAAAAATCCCCTGGACACGTAATTTCTCTTTTTGGTGATGTGAATTGGCCATCAAGATCTTGTGATTTATCGCCTTTGGATTTTTTTGTGGGCTTATGCGAAGGATCGTGTTTATACCTATAATCCTCAGACTATTGACGATCTCAAAACCAACATCCGTCAAGTTATTGGTGAGATATTGCCCGAAATGTGCCTGCAAGTCATCGAAAATTACCTCACTAGGATGGAGTCCTGTAAGAGATCACGTGGAGGACATTTAATGGTGTTGTGTTCCACACATAACAGCAAGGTCCAAGCATTATATTGAAATAAAAATTTGATTGATATTCTAAATGAAAAAGTGTTTTATTTTCTTTTATTTCAGAAGCATAAAATGGATAACCCTGTATTTATTTTACGAAAATCATCTGAGGGATATTAGTGGTATCTAAACTTAAAATTATAGAAGTTCTAATTTATATACATTTTGAATATTTGTGTAATTTTTATGATGCATGGTTCTACTAACATCCAATATGAAGATTTTTCCAAAGAGTATTTATGGATTTGTTAAATTTGCTTTATTCTAAATAGTTTTTTCCATTGATAAAGTCTTCATTCAATCCATCAGTTTTCCCATTTGAACAGTATATAGTAAAATGACATCTTTTTCATTGAAAAACAATGATGATTTTCTATTTATTATTTTGCAAAACCGGTAAATTTTTGGCATTTTAAGATAGAAATTCTGTATTCTTTCATTCTATTTTATACACAACAGCCTGTATGCACTATATGAGTTGTATTACAATCATTACATTTCAATTGATATGTCTGAATGGGATATATTGTTCAACAACTAAATTATCTCTACTTACAGTAGAATCATAATAGAAATTCTTTAGTTGTTAACAGAAATAATATATTGTACTATTCTATTTATATCCTTTGACAATCGAAATCTTTTGATGAAATCACAATTTGACCATTTATCAAAATTATTTTTTCTCAATCTATAATAAATAAATGGTATTTACCAACTGTAATATTTTCTTTTTGTGCAGATACACAAAACCATTTGTTATAATCAAGGGGTTAAGGGTTTAATCCCTTGAAATATACATGTTAACACTGAATTAACTACGGATTTACTCTTGATCTTCCACTAAACAATAGAACTATCAGTTAAAACCATAGAAAAAACTAATCCTGCAATCATTCGGGAATGAACAACCGTGTAAACATCTCAAATATTTTGTGTAATAAATATAGCAACTTCTAAAACCTAGTTGTAATTATGATAAACTATCAAATACACTGCGAAGTATAAAATTATGGTCATTCCGTAATTTGCATTTATATTAGAAATCCTTTTTTTCTCTGTTGTAATATAGTGTTTCTATTTGTAAGGGATGATTTTATCGTGATTGATTGAATAAAAAAAGGTATTGTTGTTTCAATGAGATTTTGACAAAAAGGTCTTCCATCTAAATTCCTAAAAATCATTATAGGTAAAGTTTTGTTTCAGTAGTTTTATCTGTCTATTGGAAATTGTTTGATTGAGTTGTGTTACCACTGTAAGTGTTGAAATGGCTCTAAATAATGTTGTTATTGCACGAATTGAGGCGGTTATTGAAGATGGTCGCGGTCTTGGAAAAACTCTAGTGTGTCTCTAGTGTGCAACTAGTATTTCAATGTTATGAAGGCATCAGTCATTAGAAAACAGGAAGAGGAAGAATTGCAACAGCTAGATACAACCGCTTTCTCGTTTCTAGTGATTTGAGAAACTTAATGTTCATAGTAGTTTCTCTTCGAAATCATCTGCAAGTGCAAAGTGTTAACGTGAGTGACTCAACAACTAGGAGGCGACTTCATGTTGCTGGATTATCTTCTCGAACTACAGCTACTGGACTGCTATTTTCACGTGAACACTGGATGGCAGGTTGAATTTTGCATGAGAACACGTGACTTGGACAATGGAGGATTAGAGTTGCATATTGTTTTCTGATGAGTAGCAATTTTGTTTTATAGGCTTAAATAGATGTGGAGAGTGTGACAAACGACTAGAGGAGAGATAAGCTCAACCATGAATTGCCAAGCAACTTCCATTTGGCGTAGGTTCAGTCATGGCATGGGGAAGCATATCTTTTGAAATGCATAGCTCCACACTTCTTGGATAACTATCCAACTATCTTCACTATCCTCGTGAAGATAAGTAACTACTTATCTTCACGAGGTTCAAATAACAAGATTTGTTTAGCCTGCTCAAAGTCCACATTTAAATCTGATATAATATGTTTAGGATGAGATGTGTTATCACTGCTAGAGGAGGGAATACTCACTTATGAAGTTCTTAAATTTTTTTGGTTTACCTAAAAGCATATCAAATTAAATTATTTGTTTTCATAATTTTCAATAAACTTTGAACCAAACATCGGAAACATTTTTTATTCAAGCAATTACGACAAAATCATTGCATTCGGATACTGAACTATGTTACAACCAAGAAAATATAAAGTTTCTAAAATGAATGCAAATAGAGGTAATCCTAATTATTACAATTGTTTTTAAATGCCAAAGAAATAGTTTTTATAATAATCTTTGATTGTCTCACAAGCAATTTTTCTATTTTATTCTACTTCCACTAATTATGTCTTATTAGATTTAAAATTTTAATCTTGTTTCAGAATCTGCAAGCAATAATAATTCCAGTAATCGCCTGACTTATCGGGATGCATTGATGAAAATTAGGTTTTTGACACTAACACCTCAACAATTCGCAGAAGGTCCTGCCAACTCACATTTATTAACACAAGCAGAAAAATTCTCCATATTGATGAACATTTGTTCACCAAGTGCTGCCAATCCTATGCCTGATGGTTTTTCTCTATCAACATCATCAAGAAAGAGAAAACAGCAATTGAATCTGAGACATAGCCTTTATTTGGTAAGCTGGAATAGTATTTTTCTTTCTAGGCTTAAGGACTTGGGTGGATGGCCAATGATAACTTGTTATTAATAAAGAACAGTTATTATTATTATTATTATTTCTCAAATTCAAAATTTTCAACTTTTTAAAATTTGCTACATAATTTCGTCAATCAATTTTTTGAATACATATGTAATAAATATATACCAGGTGTAGAAGTATGAAAACAGAATTTTTCTATAGATGGTGCTAGCTATCAGTTCAGGGACCATTAGATTGCTTCTGCAGCGCCATCATCTCCCTATAACAGCTGGCAAATTTTTTGAACAAATAACCCAAGTTCCATATACCAGTATATTTTTTATAACCTTAAATATGTCGAGTTTTGTGCCTACAAACTATGATTTGCGGACAGCATTGATTTTCTGTTATCAATTGAAGAAAACTGCATAATCACATTGAATTCTTGTCGAAGCTTACGGCGAACATGCCCTTAGTAAAACATTGTGTTTCAACTGGTCCAAAGTGGTGATTTTGACATGACCAATGAAGAGCGTAGAAACCACTGAAAAAGTGAATATCGAATTGCAAGTGTTATTGGATGAAAATGATACTCAAACTCAACAAGAACTCAGGGTTCAATTGAATGTGACGCAAAAGGCCGTCACCATTTGTTTGAAAGCTATGGGATACATTTAGAAAGTGGGAAAATGGGTTGAGCATAAATCGAATGAAAGGCAGTAAGAAAATCGAAAAACCACTCGTGAAATGCTGCTCGACAGATACAAAAGAAAGTCATTCCTTCACTGAATCGTGATAGGTGATGAATAATTGATATATTTTGAGAATCCTAAGTGTTGTCAATCATGGGTGAATCCAGGCGAACCATCAACATCCACTGCAACTCCAAATAGCTTTGGAAAGAAAGCGATGAATGCTCTGTGTTTGGTGGGATCAATAAGATGTAATCTGTTATGAGCTGCTTTACCCTAGTAAAACTGTTAATGCTGATTGCTACCAACAGAAAATGATTGATTTAGATGGAGAACCGAGAAAAACAACTGGAATATGGAAAAAGACAAGATAAAGACATTTTGCTCCATGATAATGCCCCATCACACTCAGCAAAACGGGTCAGGGAAAGGATCGAGGTGTTCAGTTGCGAAATACTAGCGCATGTGACTTATTCTCCAGACTTGGATCTAGCAAATTATTATCTATTCGCAGTAGTAACATAATGGGCCAATTCTCATGAAAATGTACAAAAATGGGTTACTAATTGATCTTCAAAAAAAGAATTGTTTTTTTGGTATAGCATGTGAAATTGATAATTTTTATATTCCATTGAAATACATTGTAAATTGAAAAAAGCACTTTTTGTCTAATTTCCACTAAAAACTTTATTGAATACGACTGGTTTCCACTGTTAAGGCATCTTCCACTGATCACTTTTTCACTCTCTGTCAATTCAAAACATTTTTTATCATTTCTTAAACAACTAATGTAATTTATACAAAAAAATGTTTCTACACCTGGTATGCTATGGACCAAGTGAGTAATAGGACATTATTCATAATGGCCAGTCATTTTGAAAAATGTTCTATTTAAAGTGTCAAGATGAAGATAATCATTGAATAACTAAATTGTCTAGGCATTATGAATAATGTTCTTCATCTATTAGGCAGGATAATCAAAAGTTACCCAACATAACCTAACCGCTTATAGTTCTTCAGCGGCGCTCAGTATCAAGCTTAGAGCAGCCTCTGAATCACCATCCTTGACTGGTCAGATTATGTGATATGATTCTTAACGTATCTTGCACCCTGCTGTTTATGCCCAAATTATTAAATTGCCCAACTATCATGTAGAAGTATTCCTAATGTCCAGACACTCTATGAATAATAAAGATTAAATAATTATGAATCACCTTATCCGATTAGACTGGTCATTATTTAGACAGGCCAGGCATATTGAATTATTTTCTTATTTGAACACTTGGGCCATAACATATATACCATAGTTTATATTTTTATTTTCAGTAAATTAATAGTAGAGTAAAACATTGACAGTGCAGTGGCTGTAAAGGTGGTGTAAAGAGACAGTAACAATACCACGTTGTTTCTTATAAGCTTCTTTAATTATCTCTTTTAAGAGGACCTAGGAGTATTTAAAAATAAAAAACTATTTTTAATTTCCTCTATTTTTCAATTTTTTCATCTCAACATGACTTCGTCAGGTGAGAGAAATTAATAAGTACAGGTTTGGTAAACAACACATTGCTGTGGCATGTTTATCATATTCACCCTAATATGGGTGAACATGTTAAAAATCGATATGGAACTAAAATACTAAGCATAAATTAATATAAGTGAATCATTTTTTAAAATGGAAAACTTTTATCATTTTTGACTAGATTCTTACCATTCATAAAATTTTCAGTGTAGATTTCTTAAAAACTTGAGTTTTAATATCTTGCAATTGCAAGGACTCAAAGCTTACTGATGGTAGGTTAGATTTTCATTTCTAATTTTTGCCATGTTTACAACTAATAGTATATACCTAAAACTAAACTTGTAAAAATAAGACTGAGACTGATTTTAAACGTAAAGTTAAAATAAACAATTAACCTTAACTATAACAAATGGACAGTATAAAGATTCTTCAATTGCTATCTGTCATTAATGCGAGTAAAAGAAGGTTGTTTATGAAAAGTTTCACTTTTGACTCTTGTTCATAGTATAACCACTTTTTATTTGCAGTTTCTTTGTACCAATATTTCTGCTGCTGTATCAAATGTGTCAAGATTTCGTCAATATTCAAAATGTCTTAGATGTTTTCCATTGTACTCAATGACTTAAGGAAGGCTTTATCATGAATACTGTATGTGACTTATTCAATTTTCACTATCCATTGTTTTAATAACTAATATTTTCCCCATTCTTTAATTGGTCTAGGCTGTTGAATGGTTTATCCGTTAAATAAACAAATAGACCTCCCAAATTACACCTAACGATGGCAAGGAAACAATGGCGGAAAATTCAAATTTTCAAACCACAGTACAAGTAAAACAATATATTCATTTTTATAACATGAAAATAAAACAACCCCTCAGTGAAAGGAAACTAACATTTATCAGTCTGCTGGTACATTTACTTCACTTCAATGATTCTTAAGAACGCAGATTGATGAACTTAATAACACCCCAGGTATAAATGATCATCTTATTACACATATTCGTAAATATCGCATTGGATATCATTCTTGCACAGAGGAGGAAATCTTACAACCAGCCTGCACGTAGAACTGTAACTTCTTTTAGCCAGTCCTTCAACTTACAGTTGAAAGGACACGCAGGTGAGAATTTGGCTGTGTAGCCCTAAATGGAGAAGGGAGGATATTGTGGTATTTCCAGGAGATCGTCCTGAAGGAACACATAACATAATTGGAGTTGATCAAGACTTAAACTACCAAGAGGACTGTATCTGACTTCATCGGCGTGACCAGGGCGAATAAAGTCTCAGATAACAATCTGAAAAACCTACCTTCTACCTAAAGGGTTGCATGAACGAACTACTACTAGGGCAACCACTATACCTCAGGGACAATGATTCATCATCATTCACTCACGTATTTCCCACATCAGGGTGGGATATCGGAGATAATAACTCTCTACACAATATGTTGCCTTCTAACAGGACTATTCAAGAATAATATAAATATAAACTTTTGAATCATAAGGGTTATAACACTTTAGTGATATACAAAGTACCACAGTATAATTCAGCATTTCGATTGAATAAATATTGCTAATGAATACAACCGATGAATAAACAGACAATGAAAAAAATTATACACGAAAAACTTAAATCTGATAGTGAACACTTAAGGGTAAGGTGCACAGTTAATTAATATTTTTACGAGAGGTTTCTTTCTTGGTTCCTTCTCTTTTGGCTGTCTCCAAATTGTCAGGTTACGGTATCACAGCAACTGTTTTTTGACGTAGGCATAGGCGGATATAGCGGGTGAATACCCTCTCTATAATCTGTAAGAGATTCTCTTCTTGGTCACGCATATGGTCCTTAGAGAAAGCGAATCTCTTCACAACATTTAATATTTTTAGTGTTTAAGAACTGAAAACAAATGTTTATGAACAGTGATATCAACAAATTAATAAAGAATATTATGAAAAAAAGAAAAGCAAGATCAACAAGTGGTAAGCGACTCTAAACAGGTTGCCAATGTGTTCGTGTACTATGTTACCGAAGTCGGTAAAAGCGTCGTGGATAAGATACAGGGCAGATCAGCTAATACGAGGCCGAAAAGAAAAGTTGGTGTGTCAAATTGAAGTTGAATGAACATATAGTTTCACATCCACATATGATCCAGAGTTTAAAAAAATAAAAGATCCCCAGGAGTTGACTCTCTTCGAGCAGAGACCATTTAGCCTAATCAACTGATCCTTCAGAATTGGAATATTTCCAACACCATTCCAAACTCTGATTAGTATATCCTTTTGCAAGTCTGGAAATGGATTCAAGATAGAAAATTACCGAACTCTGCTAAGATAATTGAAACCATCCAGAAAACACATTTGGTAAATTTACGAATAAATATAACATCTTATCTAAGAATCAGTTTTCATTAAAACAGGGAAAATTTACTACAGTTGCAGTCACAATGTTCACCGACAGATTGAGTAAATGTAATGAAAAATTGCCTTTGTATATTTGTGGACAAAAAAGTTCTTGATACAGTCAGCCATGAACAATAGCGGGAGGTACTCGACACTGTTAGCATCAAGGCCTACTCAGTTATTGGTCAATTATCTAAGTGGTGGTAAACAAGCCGTCAAAATAAGGGATAATTGCACTATTTAATATGGGGTGCTTCTGGGAACTGATCAAATATAAATCGGACTTTTTTACCGGTAGCTGTATGAAGTGACGCCTATGGTGTTATGCTATGTGTTGGAAAGGATTCTCTAGGTGAACATTTCGGTTCACTGCAATTGATTGTGCGTCGGTAGCATCATGTCTGAGCAAGAAGCACCTACTTCTATTTAAATAATTATAAAATTTTTATCGTAGGAAGGCGTAAAACATTCCTAAGTTTTGCGTCGATTGACGACTCTACAGTTCGCTAAGAAGCCTTCAAGCACTCAAGTCTATGAATAACAGAAACTGGGCGTGCAGCAGTAGAAAATTTGAGTCATGCCCGCCGATCGCGAACAAATTTTACTGACACGAACATTCGTTTGATCCGTGAGACGATTGAAGCTGATTGTCGACTTGCAGTACACGAAATTGCTGCAGAAGTAGGAATATCGTATAGGGGTACTCGATTAATCATTTCTAATGAGTTGGGTTATCGAAAACTGTCGGCAAGATGGATTCTTCGCCTACTAACGGAATATCACAAAGCACATCGTCTTGCTTTTTATGAAAGGCTTTTAATGCGATATCGAGAAGGGGTGAAGATTTCTTAAGTCACATTGTCACCTGTGGTGAAACATGGGTGCATCATTACACTCCAGAATCTAAACAAGCAAGCATAGAGTGAAGAAAACCTGAAAAAGCCTAAACTCGAAAAGTCTGAACCCTATCTTCAGGAAAAGTTCTTGCAAGTTTTTTTTGGTATAGCAAAGGCGAACTGCTTAGTGATTTCCTTGATGAAATTTAATTAGGAATTACTTTTTATTGTCATTTTATTTTATTCTGGGTTTCTAATGCTGGGAACTTGACTCAAACATGTATTGTCATTTTGAAATGTCAGAAATTTATTCATCTTATTCCATACAACTTACTACTATTTGTTGTGTTGCTGTTTTGTATTGTTCATAATTGTATCTCCTGTGTACAGGTTTTATCTTTCTGTGGGAGCTATGTATCTGTTTGCTAATAAGTTGTGAAATTGTAAGGATTTTAAATTTGAGTAAATAACCATAATGCTTTTAAGCATCTTTATGTTGCATTAATTATTCCACTGAGCTGATAATATATTAAAGCGAGTCCCTTAAAGAAAATTCCCAATTTGAATTAATTGTAATGAATATAATCAAGTATTTAATTGATTTATCATAGTAAAAATACATTATTTTTAGGCAGGACCATCGAACATGGAGATGGATACATCTAGAACATCTATGATCATATTTCCAGCCTCCAATATTGAAAGTGGAAGTGAATCTTCAAACAGATATTACTGTTCTAGACAACTCTTGAGAATAACGGAATGTATGAATACCAGTGTTTTAGATTGTGCACTTACATTTCGTTGTGACAAGAATATTGGAATTTATGGAATAGAAGTAAGTTTACCATATACATAAATGCATATTATTTCAGTTGTTGTCGTCTAAAGATATTGTAAATACTGGAAAATTAATAGTTTGAATGTCAAACAGAATTGAGCAGTGTTTTAAATATATTATTTACAATTCATGTCCATGTTTCAAAGAACAATTTCATCTGGTTTCCAAGTTGTTTCGTTAAATAAAAACAATAATGCAGAAAGAATGTGATAACCGATATCTAATCATTTGGTATTTAGCTGTTGTGAAAGTGTTTACGAATCGTTATGAAAAACAAGGCAAGCCATCATTTAGCACAACACAATATGCTACAAAACTTAGAAGAGCTTGAGATGGAAATGTTGATGTTGAGTTCAAAAGTTCATGAAATCATTATTTCTAATGCATTTTCACCATTATGGATGTAATTTCAATGTATAAAAAAACTATTATATTTTCATCGCACTCTAGTTTGCTCAATTATAATTTGGGAAACTGATATTATACAATATCTGCACTTTGTCTCTGTTTTGGTGCAACAGTCAAATATAGTTGAATGACCATTCAGAATAGAATGAAATGATTACATTACACAAATTTGAATATGTAGTCATGAAATTTTTTCAAGGTTCCAGCACAAATACTCATGAAAGATAATGAGAGACAGCAACAAAATACAAGCTATGCCGAATTGCTGTATGCACATCTATTAGATGCTGATGGAAGTAGGCTGACGTATACCCATTTCACAAGTAGAGTGGAATATAGCTCTATTATTGAGATATTTTTTAACCGACCTATTTACATCCAGAAAAATAAGGTGAGTTAGAAGATTTTATCATAAGTTTTTTCTCTTTCCCCTGATTTGGATTTTTGTGAAACAATGAAAATTTATATGCAACATCTTAATTATTCATGGATTTCTTGATTCATCACGAAATATGTTTATTTATTCAAAATTCTGGGACCAAAGACAAGAAACTAGACATACTGGAATAGATAGTGATCCAAAAAATTACCATAATCCATTAGTAAAATTATTTAAGGAGCAGAAAGACCTCTGGGATTCCCTACTTTTCGATGTTTTATACGAACGAAAGCCTTCCTTATATACATACTTATAGAAAAACCTTTAAAACCCGGCTTGTTATACACCAGTTCGAAAATGTAGTAAGACTACGAAACTTTTATCACTTCAACAATAAAATGGTGATGGAAAACAAAGTAATTTCTCATTTATTCCATATTTATTATTGTGAATATTAAGAAATTACCTGCTTGAGGAACACAGACTGAACAAAAGAACGGTTATGTTATTTATGACGAGCGGGCGTCTGTCCACCCTACCACTGCGTCCGTATGGACTGTTGTGGTTCACCCCTAATTTATATCTCCCCGACGAGATCCAGTTTTTGGATAAAACCGATAATCTTGTTCAGGGGTAATTTTTTCAGTTCGCTGTGGGCTATAGAAGCTTGGCCAAAGACCTCGAATCTGATGCGACTCACCGCTGGGCACTCTGAGACGATGTGCACGGCTGTTTCAGTGTCCTCAAGACACAGCCTGCATTCATTGTCTTCAGCCAGCCCGATTTTGTGGAAATGCGCTTTCAGTCTGCAGTGACCTGTCATAATTCCGACAAGTGTTCTTAGTATGGCCCTATCCAGACCTAGCGCTAGATTCGCCTTCTTTTTGTTCGAAGCTGTTCCAAGGAACAACTTCGAATGTTTCAGGGCAGAATAGCTCCGCCAGAAAGACTCTAGCCTTGAGTTCATTCTGCCTGTTATCGCCTCGTTAGCCACGTCATGTGGTATTCCCAGGAATGGTTCCGGTCCTACCAGAGGCAGCGCAGCTCCAGCAAATGCCACCCTATCTGCCTCCTCGTTACCCAAATAGTTTGAGTGGCTCTGTATCTAAATCAGAGTGACTCCGTTATACATACCGATCCTGTTTAAAGCCGTGCGGCAACTCCAGACTGTTTTGGATGTAAAACAGCTGGACAAAAGAAGGGTACTTTTGTTAATAATTGCAGAAAAAAAACCGCCTAAGTTATTGGTAATACGTGGTAGGATTTAAATTCTACCAGTGGACCTTATTTTCACGGTCTCTAATTCTATAAATATACTGGTCATCATTGCATGCTGGAAGATAATTTCAAATTAAATTATATGTATTATTCATGTATAAGAAGGTTGTGTGGAATGATTATGGGTAGATAAAACCCCTATTTCAAATAAACTGCTCATCAAAAGTTAAGGATATTGAATTAATTTGTGTTTTCTCTTTAGAAAAATTGCAATTTCTTTTTTAAATAAATATATGTAGAGTATTTCAGATTATAATGGTAGGATATCAATGATGTATTCACAATAACAAAAATACAATATTTGAATAAGTATGCTTTCCACCAAGTTATTGAGAATATCTCTAGCAGTAATCACCTGGTGGAATCTGTGCAGCAGTGCGTTATCATCCTGAAAAATTAAATTTTTGCCTACAGCTGTGTGAAATTGAACTTTGGATGCACATGGAAAAAAATTGATTGAATGCAATAAAAACTGGCTTCACGATGAACCAGAAGACGTTTCTATAATTGTTGATGTATAGTTTATATAATTGAAAAAAAATATTAAGATGATACGGTAAAATATGCATCTTCGGAAAGCCTCAATATCCTTAACTTTTGATGAGGAGTTTATTTTCTACCTATTGCTTGTTTTATCTGTTATTCCATATTAACAATTTATTCACACTTTCAGATTTATAAAGTTGGTGTTGTTCTTAATAAAACTGGATGTTATCCTATTGGTACTTATCCCACTACATCAGTGTCTAATGGAGTACTTTTCACATTTTCTCAAGGATTATCTGCTGGTGACAATGCAAGGGATGGTCTAATTCGTTCTATTATTTTCTCTATGTCAAATCCAAACAATGTATCGAACTTCACCCAACCATATAAAATATCCAATATATTATAATACTGTGAACAGTTAAAAAAGGTGGAAATTATTAAATTGATTTATATATCTATCCCTATAATGATCACATGAAGAATAACAATATATTAAGCAATTTTGTTTGTGAATCTACCACAACATTTACTAAATTCATGAATAGATAAAGTTTTTTTTTTAATTAAATATAGATGAGAGTTTCAAGTGTTTTGTTCAACTATAAAAACAAGGTTTGTTGTTAGTTTGAAAATAAAAATCTATGTATCATACAATAAAATACTTCCTAATATTGTAAATAATATTCTGTTTGTGATGCTATGAAAATATAATTTATTCTACAATTTATGCATATATATTTATCAGATAATCTTTTTCTTTATAACTATAATTCAAAACTGCAATTTTGAATTGATTTTGTGAATTATGAACTACATTTTAAGTTTTGAATTTCATTTTATTATATGATAAGATATTTATGCCATTGTATTATTGTTGAAAAATAGTCTAAAACTTTGATGTATGAACCAATTCGTTTATGTTTAGCACTTTTTAGGTACTTTACTAATATTTTCCCTTTCTTCTGTAGAAGCGGCAAATTGTCATATTTTATTTTTTATCTAATTAACTGGTTTAAAAATTACTTTACGAAATAACAATTTCGAGTTGGATAAGTATTTGTTATGAAATTCATTATATGAAGGATCACCTCTTTAAATAACTAATTTGGTTAGAATTTATTTTATCAATTTTCAATATTTTATTCTGATATTAATATCAAAATCTAAAAGTAATTTCATATTAATGTAGTGTACAAACTGTGTTCTAAACTAATTTAATTAACATGAATTCTTATCAAGAATGTTATTGGGAAAACGCACAAAAATTTTTTGTATCTTATGTTGGAGAAGGGTGGATATCAACTTCATTGTTATGCTCCTTATTTTAATTGTCCCCCGTTTTTGTTCCAGAAAATATTTCAGTTTCTTGCAGTCTGCTACTTCAGAAAAAAAATTGAACAATCCAAAGGTTGCTTAGGAACGTCAAAATATCTTACAAGTCATGCTTAGACTATTCTCAGAAAATTAAAGTTTTTCATTATCAGGAACTATCCTAGAAAATTATCCTGAATTTTTGTCTACATTTTGATGAACATGAACATTTATCTTGGTGTTAGGAGTTGCAAAATTTTCTTACTTCTAATGATTCTAGCTATTTCGTATGAAAATGATTACAATTCTTTTGCTTATATCTTATTACAAATTTATCCATACCAAAAAAATCTTAGGTCTTCTATACAATTTTCAACATTGTTGAATGTTCTAACATTCTTTCCCTAATTTCAGTAAAATTTGGTAGGATTTAGGTAGTTACATATTATCATTTTTTTCTCCCCCTTTTAAGTCCTTGATAAATTTCTCAAAAGTGTTTCTTATTACGACTAACGTTTTTAGGAATTTTGTGTTGATATTTGCGAGGATTACTTTTCAAGTTTTGAGATGATCAAATATTTATAATCAGAAAATAGCTTGCATTATCTTGATAGAGAATAATTCATCTTCTGTGATTTTTCCGAACACTTCTGTTAAAGAAATGCTGGTATTCAGAATGAACCGTTCTACTTTGCTCCAATGAAACTGTGGCGACATGGCCAGTTATTCCAAAAAAACAGACGCCCATTTGCTTTGAAGTGCTTCATACGAGAACAACTTTCGTTGGACATGGCTCGTCTTGAAAGACCAATCAGTCGATTTTTGTCTTGTTTCAGATTCATGTGCATAGATCCATGATTCGTCACGATCGTATAGACGTCTTCTGAAGCACTGCGATTGAATATTTTCATCATGCACACAAGCTCTTTTCTGAACGATTGTCAAATATTGCGGTATTCAACGCGAACAAATCTTTTTGACGATCAAATGTTCATGCAATATTGAATGTAAGGAAGTGGAACTAATGCGCAAAAATGCTTCCATCTCATTGTGTGTTGCAACGTTTTTGCCATATCAATTCATGCAGAGCATCATTCAACAGCTGATTTTAGACTACCTTCACGAAATTTATTCTGTAGCAAAGTGCGACCATGAGTGGACACATTGGCTCGATATGATGCTTCATCACCAAAAATTGAAGCAAGTTGATAAGCACACTGATGTAGCTTTAATCTACATTGAAAGTTATAGAAAAATATCGCACAAAAATGTTTTAATTCACTTTTTTCCAAGTATCTTTAAACAAGACAAATGCTCTTGTATGATAACACGTTCTGATTACGTTACCAATTAAAAATGTCAAACATCACGAAGACGATGTTAAATTTAATATATATCAATGTTGTCATATCTCAAAATCCACCTAGCTACGATATTTCAATCAATGGACTCTCAAAATAAAACTTAAGTTTGTCAGACTTTGATGAGAGGTAGAAACATACCTATTATCAGAAAACATTGTAAGTGTAACCACTTTGTTCTAACGAGAGTTCGAACATAACATTTCAGCTCTGGAATGATTAGAGGAGTTTTCAAATCATACAGAAAAATTATTCTCAGAAGAAATAATCGCTTGAAATTCATAAAAGAAAGAATATTTTTTACAAAGTCAAGAATATACAGTTTTAGATGGATGTTTAGTTGAAATCAAAGCTGTTTGATTAAGAATTGATACATCATCATTGGTAAATTTTAAGAGACTTTCAAATCTGTTGATTCATAATTTTTTATTTATTTCAAACATCTTATAACACTTAAATTCATACCAAATCGAAATTAAATACATAGATGTCTGTTTATTATTAATAACATATTTTTAATACTTTCTTGAGAAAGTTGCAATAAAACTTTTATTGTGAATAGTTTCACTGTTCTTAAAAACCAATTTGACTTCATCACAGAGATACCCAGGACTCCTATATAGTTGGGTGCCTCAAAAAAACATGGTTGATCACACAGATAAAAGAGCAATTTTTTTTTAGTTATAATAAGTGCAGTCAGAATTTTCAATTTTAAACATAAACAGAAAACTAAAAATACACTCTTGATTATGAGTGTTAAGATTTTTGGTAACTACTCAAATAGGTAGAATTAGAAAGAAAATAGGAGCCTATTCTATGGAATCTAAACCACACTTTTCATGAAATAAGTTCTACCATTATCAATATTTATAGATGGATTAATTCATTACACTTTGCAATCAAAGGTTATAAATTTTTCAAAGCGATCAAGTTATCTTATTTCCCTATTTTGATTTTTTGTCAATTTGGATATGAAAAAATATATGTTGGAAAATTATATGAACATGAATTCGAAAATAAATTCTCGTACATTCATATAATTTATTACCATTTCAAGATTTGAAAAGTACTGGCGCTTTTGCTCGACAATGATCCTCACGAAACTTTGCACGAATGTATATTACTGGCTAGAAGGCTTCAGTCAATAGCCATTTGATTCGAGAAATCAATAAAGTTTTCTTCTCTCTCTATAGTGTCGTAAATATGTCTGTTCACTGATCTGTAGTGTCGTAAATATTTGGAAAAATAGGACAAAATATCAAATGCGGAACCATTGGACCGATTTGGTACATTAACGAACACAACAGAGGTCCCAAACATACTCCAGCTCTTTCCGTTCGAACGAACGGACCGCACCAGCAAGAGAGAATTATTTTTGACCTCGGATTCTTCATCAGTGAATCCAATCTAGTCTTTTAAGACCATTTTTCTGTTCGAAAATACATTTGGGCAAAACGATAGCACGCTGTTCCCTATAAAAAGTAGCCAATAAAAATGACATAACACTTCAATTAAATAATCAATAGATGCATTCTCTGCAATTTTTATTTTAGGTGAGCTAAAAATTTCGAGTTCAAAAAACATCCAAATATCAAGTATTTAAAATTTCAAAAATGTAAGGTTACGTATGAAACTAGATAATTTTACGGACTTTTTTTCAGCGCCATCTACATCAGAGATTGCCATTACCTTCTTTCTATTTATTTTGATTTCAAAAATGAAGTATAATAGAAATACCAATAATTAGTATCTTAATATATCAATTCACTCTTATAATATATTTATATTAGTTTAGAATCAATAATCTAAAGTTTCAAATTCCAAGAAAGTCATCCTAAAATATTTGAAATTCAAATATGACGTTATATGCCAGAGATAATTTTACGGACTTTTTTCAGCGCCATCTACACCTCTGAAAGATAACTCTTATTTGCATTAAGCGTATTTCTTCATTCTGCAATGCAATTTGGACAAGGAACGTCTTCAAATTGTTTCAGGAATGAAATATGAATTTTAAGAAATATTTTCTCCATTTAATTTATGCTCAAGGAACTTCATTCCTATCAACGTATTTGGAGTTCGTAAGTCCGTAATTCCGTACTTTAATTATGTTCGTAGATTGGGGACTAAATTTTCTCATTTTCATACAGTAAGAAGTAGGTTTCGCAGTTGCTTGTGGGAGTTCTTCGAACAATCACAGTTTTAAGACATTACCCAGTGAATTAAAGTTACATTTTTAAATGCCCCGTTTTCATTAACACCCAGTTATATCACTGTACATAAACCAAACCAATAAAATTCAAATTCATCAGATTTTGTTGAAGCATCTTCTTAATAAGTTGATGATTGTTTATTTATCCTGTTTTAATAGATGCAAAATCGGTAAGTTTAAGTGCCAGCTATTAGTAATAATTCGGAGATACTCGAAAAAGCTCATTTTCATGAAAGGTATTTGCCCCACTTTTCATTGTTATTTAAAAACTTAATTAAGACTTCAATTATCCTATATTTACATTAATGAAAGGTGATAATGCTCATAGATAAAGCTTTTCATTCACTAATGAATGGCAAGCTTTTTGCCACGTTCCATTTTTTTTCAGAAATCTTGACCTATTTTCAGAGTAAGCAAGTTCTGTGTTCATGAATATTATTTTCGATTGTTTGTTTGAGCTTTGGACCTCGGCGTAGATATACTAACAATACTGGTTTGGCTTGTTTTGAATCTAAATCGAATCATTAATTATTTAAAGCACTTTTCGAATTCAAATCGATTCAAATATAGAATTAATAACATTAAGTTGCGTATATTCTAAGCCTTGAGCTTGTTCCATGACGAAACATGATTGTCAACATGAAAGTCGAAAAATTTTCCCCATCAAAAAAATAGAAGGATTTAATCTTTGTTTCCTACTTGTCTGCTATGGCTGATTATCTACTCCTAAGTGTTTCACACATTAACATAATGAACACGTCCTTTGTTACTTTTTTGAACTCTCAAAAGAGAAAAACGTGGAGTACAAGATCTGTATTTATATACCGAAGGAATCGCAGATTCCATAATTGATTTAAAAAATTTATACTCTTAATGGAAGAACAACTCAAGAGATATTGCAACATTATAGGTGCGAAAGAAATTTCACCATTGTTTGAATGATATTTAAAAATATAGAAGAAGATGATTAGTCAGCTTAATCTCTTGATTCACCAGTCATTGATCTAGAATTATCGAAAAAGCCTAACATTTTTGTTCATTTTTAACAAAAATGAAGTTTTCATATTCCAGAATGATAACGATAATCTGGCATCTGTTATCCAGAAAATTGTAACCGGATTTATGGAAGTTTGGAATAAAATCAGCTTTAATCCTGACTAATTCAATTATGAATGTCAGCTTGATAATATAACAATACATCACAAGAGGTTAAAAATATAAACATGAAGATCCCATTATTTAAAAACATGAAAACTGATGTTATTTATTATTCAAAAATCAGTATTAGAAGTTACGCTAGAAAACATGAATTTCTATCAACGGAATGTAAGAGAAATATAACTGAAATAAATTCAGAAAAGTTTAGCGCCTTTCGGTTCATAATTTAATTGAATATCTATTGGAGCTCTCAAAATATTTTATTTACCCAGAAAAATGTTAAAACATCTTAAACTTAGTTTTATATCGACATAATTATGTTCACAATAATATTCAGAAACATGCAATAATCCAATTATATGTTTATATGAATATTCTAGCAAAGTGATATCTATATCAATTGGTGAGAAATAAAAATGTAGTATTATTATTTGAAAATGAAAATGTTTAAAAGAAATATTTTAAAGCAGCTGATTCAACTTTTGGAAATTAGATGAGCCTCGCAGTAAATGACTTATTGCAGCGTTATCACTGACAACAGATATAAAAATATAAATACAACAATGGAGAAATTATTAAATATTATAAGCAATAATTAATCAGATATATTGTGATTGTTTCATTTTTGATAGAACACACAAGTGTTTTCATTCCAAAATGGAACAATGCAGACTTTTACAACATTCTTTTTCAAAATAAAACCACATTATCGGTGAAGGATATTTAAATTTACAAATACCGTAGCCGTTATCAAGTACATATTCCGAATGATTGTGCGCTTGAAAAAAAAATCAATAGCAATAAACTAAATGCATGGAGTGTAGTAGTATTTACTTATTAAAAAAAAGACTAAATTGTCGATTACGTGAATTTGTGCACGTTGATAAAATATTGAATGTTTATATTTTTGAATGAACTACAAAGCACAGGTAGAAATTCTAGAGCATTTGCAATTGATCATCAACATTCTTCTTCTTTTCAGTCTCTTATCTTCCATTGTTAGACATAGGCCACATAATGTCTTGTAACATCCTTTATCCTATCCTGTGGTGTTCGATGTCAGTAGGACGATTTTTTTTTTCTTTATAATGTAGCGATCTCTTTTGGTCTTTCGCTACAATTCGTTTGCTCAGTCGCGTGCACCATTGGCAACATCTGTTTTTCACCATTCATATTGAATTTCCATTCGACATATCTAATCCCGCAACATTGAGTCTATACTCTACTACATTATACATACTTCATCATTCCAATAAGGACGTATAAGTACTTAACCTGTACGTAAAATCAATTTTCTGATACTAGTAAACGTGTATTTTTTGATTTTATTCAATAAAAGAGCATTTAAAATATTTTTGTATCAAAGAACCCTTTTAAATGAGATAGAGGAATTGAAGTACCCCAGCATCAATAATCAGTAACGAACGAGATAGAGAAAATACAATTATCTCAAATGGAGATCGCTATTTGAATTTGATTAATGAAGAAAGTACTAGAGTCTACTCACAAGGAACTAGAATGATGATACTAGCACAGGAAATTACGCAACACAGCCAAGAATGGCGAAGTAGGATTAGGAGGGCTAATTCCAAACAGGGATGAAAGACAGGAGATTGAATGAATGAAGTCTTACACTTATATAACTGCACACTATTTAAGGGTAGAGCAATATTGGAAGGATAACACTGATATTCTAATTCGCTGCCCATGACGTAGACTTCCAAGTGCTTTGGTTTCTTTCTTCTCTTTCTTGTTCCCATAGAGTGATCTGTATGAGTTTTTTTTAGTGTTGCCATTGTAGTACTCTCTCCTTCTTATAAGAAGCTTGCTCTATCCCCTGGGTCCTAGCGTCGTTAGTTCAAACATCATTATTCCTCTCATTATTTTTCAAGTATACTACATTTTCCCTACCACTAGTCTTATAACTATGTCCAACGGTCCTCTTTTCTATGGGAATGTGCGGTATTGGCTGGAAATTTCCTAAGTCTGGAAAATGGGGCCCTTTTGGCTTTTCTGCCTTCTTCTCTATCTTGATCCTTTTTTGTTAATGTCAACTTTCTACCAGTTTGATTACTATGCCTTTTCCAAAGCTTGTCATTTGACAATATCCCACATAATGTACTATTCCGTTCTTTAGGAAGTTTCTGAAAACCCTTATCTTTCCATCGGGATCGTCAAATGTGTGGAGAGAATGACGCTACGTTGTGTAGACAATCCAGGGCTAAACCAGGGTAAGGAAAGAGTGGAGATATGTTCAAATATTCAAGATATAGTAAAAGTAAAATAGTTTATTCATTCTGATAACACACAATGAACTGAAACAAACATTTATCAGTCTGCTGGTACATTTACAATGGTTCGTAAAGACACAGATTGAACCTAATAACACTCCAGGTATTAATGATCTTATTTACACATATTGGTAGGTCGGAAAATATCTTATATAAGATATCATTCTTACATAGCGGAGGGAATCTTATAGGCAGTACTAAACCTTCAACCGTAACTTTTTCAGCCAGTGCTAATCCTTCAGCTGAAAGGACGTGCAGGAGGGGATCAGGATGGACAGAAAAGGGGGTATGTGGTATTTCCAGAAGGTCACTCTGAAGATATGATATAACATAACTTGACTCGACCGAAAGCAAAACTATCAAGAGAACTGTTTCTGACTTCATGGGAGTGGCCAAGGTCCAGGAAGGTTGAAATAACTATCTGAAAAAACCGCATATTCTGAAAGGTCACGCTAATATCTTGGGGATAATTGGATATCCGGAGGATTAACGCTCCCTATTCAATATGTTGTCCTTAACAAGGACTATTCAAGATACCATCCTAAAGGACGTTATATGGAATACAATTTTTTAAAGTAAGCGGGCATTTCAGTATTGCAAATATATTATAATACATAAACTGACTACGACATTATAAAAATGATACAGTAGCCCATAACCTTGACGTGTTAGTGAATGTTACCATAAAAAACAAAGAAATTGGTAACTGGGGGGTCGCACAATAGGACATGTAAATCAGTTATATACGAATAAAATGAACAATACCAATAAGTAACAATTATTAATGAAAACAACTATCAACAAAGCTGGTTCCGAGGGAAAGTATATAATATAAAGTCCTAGAACGCATTGAATATCACGGTATTACAGAATCTGTATACACCTTGACGTAGTCTGCATACTCTATTGGAAATTCTTTTCCCGGTTACCCGTTTGATTCTAAGAGAATGCGGATTTCTTCAATAAATATGTTGCTTTACCGATTCTTTCTTGAATTCTGGCCGTTTTTCACTTCATTTAATCATTAAAACGATAATTGCCGATCATCGCCTATTTTCTATTGGTGAATTCACTAGAATGGTCACTTGATATTGAAATATGCTTCCGTCTCATTCTGATTCCTATTTGTGCATGACCCTCTCCACAGATCAAATCTATTCCTTAGTCAAATATGAAAATCAAAACAGATTTAATCTGTTGTCTTCTACAATTTTAATTTCAAAAAATTCTTTGAAGAGACTTTAAGAATTAAATTAATGTCTTTATAAGCACTGCTCATATTTAATAGACGTCAAAATTCATCATACAATATCAAACGGAATTAAGAAAAACCAACGAATACAAACTGTCAATTAAAATTAAAATATAAATAAGCAAATATTTTTTGTTTCGTTCCAGGCATGCGTAATGAACTCTTCAGACAAACTTACGAAGCCCTGTTTGTTACAAAATAATACAAAATGTATTGTTTTCCGATCCCATATGAATGAAAAATAACTCTTTCTCAAGAATATAAAACATAATTTCAAGAACTTCTCAAAAACTAATTTATTTGAAATATTCAATATATTTAAATAAATTACTTCAAAAAATCTCAAAACATGTAGCACATTCTCAAGAAATAATTAAAGTTACGATAAGATCAGTTCAACATTTTAACTGAGGCCAAGTGCCTTATAAGCTTTGTATGATTCTGTGAACGTGGAACATAAGCACCTTGGATCTATGAAAGTGTTTACTTTTATTTTCTATTGAGGGCCGTGTATTCCTAAGATTCACCGAGTAAGTCTATACATTGTTTATTTGATTCTATTATATTTTTCATATGTAATGTTGAACTGATCTTATCGTAACTTTAATTATTTCTTGAGAATGTGCTACATGTTTTGAGATTTTTTGAAGTAATTTATTTAAATATATTGAATATTTCAAATAAATTAGTTTTTGAGAAGTTCTTGAAATTATGTTTTATATTCTTGAGAAAGAGTTATTTTTCATTCATATGGGATCGGAAAACAATACATTTTGTATTATTTTGTAACAAACAGGGCTTCGTAAGTTTGTCTGAAGAGTTCATTACGCATGCCTGGAACGAAACAAAAAATATTTGCTTATTTATATTTTAATTTTAATTGACAGTTTGTATTCGTTGGTTTTTCTTAATTCCGTTTGATATTGTATGATGAATTTTGACGTCTATTAAATATGAGCAGTGCTTATAAAGACATTAATTTAATTCTTAAAGTCTCTTCAAAGAATTTTTTGAAATTAAAATTGTAGAAGACAACAGATTAAATCTGTTTTGATTTTCATATTTGTAATAATCCTTCTACCAAGTAAAAAACCATTCCTTCTTATTTTATTCCTTAGTCTCTGCTGATGTTTCTTTGTCGTCTCATTATCGGCGTTCTTATAGCTCATCAGGAACCTCGAGATCATTGTCGAAAATGGTTGAAAACTATTTCCGGAGCCAAGGCTATTTTGAATTAATTTTTAAGTCTTCATTTAGTTCTCTGCATCATCGTCGTCAATTGTAATGTTGTATTTCTTTATATAATTGTACTTTACTGAGTAAAAGACTAGAATAGATAAATAATGTTATTATAAATGAGAAAGGAAACACTTTTATCTAATTTCTACTACACTCCGAGGCTCGCACTTATTGAAAAATAAAGTTTAGTGAAAATTAGATATAAGTGTTTCCTTTCTCATCTATAATTAATTTGCATAAAATAGAAAAATCACTTCTGCATATGTATAGAGGAGGGTAGTTCACTGGTTCAGGTTGAAAGAGGCATACCCACATACAAATTATCATAGGAATGTAGTTTATCTATGCATATCTCCTAACAAGTAACTTACTTGAACAATGCGCGCATGGGTAACATAGAACACCATGACAATTGCATCGAAAAAGTTATCGTTTGGTGCTCTTTATCACAGAACACTGGTGCTCTTTATCACAGAACACTGGTGCTCTTTATCACCAGTAATCTATGTTCTTTATAGGCTGGTGGAATCATTTATCCATATGATATGATTACTAACTTGTTGTGTCTCAATTGAAAAATATTTATATTGTAGATAAATGATTTTTATGATGGTGCCACATGCCACCACGTAGTACGCTATACAATTAATTTGATGAAAGAAACATTTCTGGAACGATTAATTCCGCAAAATTTACTGACTACGTCATTAGATTATTTTAAATTTCACCGCCTCTAAAAAATACCATATAGGAATATAAATACGGATAATCTTGATTACGCAAAGAATTACGGACAAAGAAATAGTACTTCTTACGAAGTAAATGTTAATTTTCCTTTTATTGTCACTAAAGACGTTCTCAGCTTAAACTTTATATTCATGGTCAATTCTAATCTTTTTCTTTTTATTTTTCTCCTTTACAGATTAAAAAAATCGTAGCAATCACGATATCCATTCATTCTCCCCTACACTTCCTCACTTTTTCCGGAACATAAATCAGCCTCAATTTATGGCAGCCGAATAGTTCAAATATCTTCAAACGAAGGGACCAGAGGATGAACATTCTGCAAATGTCTCAAATTTTTATTATTGCATATTTCTCTATATATTTATAGTAATAACTAGAGAAAAAGGAAGAGCTATACTGATTTGCCTTTTGAATAGATCGTGGAGGATTGAGAAGAAAGGACATTTGGGACTATTTTTGTATATAACAAAAGATCTCATTCAGAAAAACAAATATCTTTCGCCAGTCAAGGTAAGAACAGCTGAATCTCTTATTGCTGAATGATAAAAATATGGTTTCACATTTCCATATGATCCTGATTGATAAATCATTGTGGGAGGTGGTTGTTTGAATGAATCTTTTCTCTTTCAACCATAGTCGCACACCTTTTTAGAATATCAGTCGGTTTAGTTTTTTTTGTTGGATTTAAATATTATCAAAAATATTAATAATAAAAATGTTGAAACCTTTTTTGGATGAAGATGAGGAATTTTATGAAGTTGATTTGAATTCCTGACTGAACGAAACCTTTAATGAATAAAAATTTAGACAGGAAGTGGATAAAAAATTACAATTAGTCTCTAAAACAGAATAAAACTGAATGAAACTTTCAGAGATAAATCAAATCTCTGAGAACTAGGAATATTGGATATTTAGCGCAAATATACTGAAATACCGAGTTGGGCGATCCCACCAAATTTGTTTCTTAACAGAAAATCATGACATTTAGTTTGAGATTTCGAAAAATAATACTATGGCAGCAATGTAGCAATGTGATGACAAGAAGACTATGTGTCAAAATTGATGTAATATTTTGAACGCTTGACCATTCTAAAAACTTTTTTGATAATGCTATGCCAATTGCCTTTATCTATGAAATGTTCATGAATTTAATTGGTTTCTAAGGAGGTACTGTCAGTATAACTCCTATAGGAGGAATAATAGACACTTTTTGCAATTTCATCATGTGAAGTGAAAGTTTAGTATTTATGCCGGATGCGATGTTTAAGTATCGTAATTTCAAGCAGAAAATATAGTTTGTCATAAAGAAAATTTTCATATACACTGAGTTTTAGTGCATGATAGTACAATTCCTCTCATTTTCCGATTTTATCAACACTTTGAAGGGGGATGCATGTCCCACCGTATTACTTGGTGAGCAGCGGCGTGAGTTTAAAGTTCTAGGATAGCTTTAAAAGTCATTGACTTTTTGAATGAAAGATATTTTTCCATATAAATGCGTTTTATTTTTCAACATTACCTTCTTTCAGTTTGATACATTCAGTCGAGCGTTTTTCTATTTTTTATGCCAATTAATAAGTTTTTTCAAAATGGGCGTTTGTTTCAGTGATGACCTCTTCATTTGATCCATATCTCTCATCGGCGAGCCATTTCTTCAGATTTGGAAACAGAAAATAGTTACAGGGGGCTAAATCGGAAGAAACTGCTGAATGGGGTAGCAGTTCGTTTTTGATTCAAATTAATGTCGAATCTGTCTAATAGTTCTGAATGGTGTTCACTAGTGATCGTCTCAGCCTTTTAAAGATAATCTATGTGAATGACACCGCGTGCATCCCAAAAAACTGTACCCATGATGTGTTTGGCCGAAAAACTCACTTTGACCTTCTTAATATCAGTTTTTCCGGAGAAGTCTAATGCTCTGATTGTTTATCTGTCTACTGTGTATTGCGATGAATCCATGTTTCGTCCACGGTTACGATGCAAATTTTTTTCGGATTGCGGTTGAACATCGCTAAACACTTTTATAAATTGGTCTCACGCTTTTGGTCTGGTGTGATCAAACAAGGCATTCATCAAGCAGATGACTTTTTTATGGCCAGATATTCATGTAAAATGTGATTTATTCGGTTGAGATACCATCTCCTTAAGCACTTCCATTAACCTCATGCACTTCCATCAACCTCATGCATTCTCCAATCGCCCGATGTCATTCCGTGGATTTTATCAATGATTTTTGGTGTAATCTATTTTGGTCGAAATGAACATTTAGCGTCACTTGTGCTGGTACGACCGTAACAGAATTCAGCAATCCACTTCTTAAGCATTGAGATTCATGGTGCAAAATCTCTCTTTCCTTTGTCCCGGTGATTGTTTTCTTACGGAAAAAATAATGGGTACACGAAATTTGTTTTCTTTAATTTTTGTCGAAATTTGAGAGTTTGTCTGCTTTAAATGGCTGTCAAACACAAACTAAATGTCATAGCTTACTCAAAATTTGGAAGAAGTCTATTGATAGATGGAAGTTGTCCAAAGTTTCGGTAAACTGTGTTGCATTTAAAGTTACTAGGTGGGAAATTCAAAAAGTCACTGATTTATCAAGCTAACCTCGTAGATATTTCAGATACTAAATGTTTAATATCCAATCGTATGCTAAGCGTGAGGCATTTTTTGTAGAACTTTATTTTACAGCGCTTAAATTTTTTCTAAGTTATTCAGCGAGGACTGCAATTTGCACGGAATTTCACTACTTTCTCAAAACTTCACTATATTTTAAGTCACATTAATTGTCAGTATCATTATGACTCTCGAACAAAATCAATATAGTGAGCTTTTTCTGGACAACACTAATTCTCATTAGACATGAAATAAGATGAACCCTAGGTAAGTAAACAATCAAGACAAAATCTCGGGATTTAAATACAATCAATAAAAAACATTTATGTGTTGTCATTTCACTGCTCTTGCCTGCCAAACTTTTCTTTGGTTAGTCTTTAATGGAAACATATCAATGAAGATTTCCCAAATAACACTACTAAAATGTGGGGCCACCATTAATCGAAAGAATAACAGAAGATTTATAATATGGTCCATTGAAATACGGAAAATTATGGGAGTAATAAGGTCACAATTACACTGATGAACTTCATGAAAAAACTATTGAAAATCCAAGACACTAAAAATTTCATGAAATTCATTCATTGAACGTTCTGCAAAAAATGATGGTGGCTTCCATAAGATTGATTATTTCACCTAAATGTTTGTATTCTGCGAATTTTGAGCTGAATTTAGTTTCAAGATGAGACTTTCAACTTAACAATGAAGATCATTAATAAGGAGTATGAGCTATGGTAATAGAAAGTTCTAGAAATCGAGAGAGTGTAACATACATACAAGGTATGTCTTGTATGTATTTTGCATACTCTACATGGCATTAGTGTATTATTAATATCTTAGAGTCTCTGTGTATGTATTTTGAATACTCTAGATGGCGCTAGTGTATTATTAATATCTTGGAGTCTGTGTATAGCGAATATAGATACTGGACAGATTTGGAGTCACTAGTATAGATTGCACTGACGAAAACCAATCAGTATGAAACGTGCGCATGTCTGAAATTTGCCTCTGTAATCTACAAAACCTTGTCGAGTTTGTTTGAGTATAGAATTGTTATACAGATGTATGTTACACTGTCTCGATTTCTAGAACTTTCTATTACCATAGCTCATTCTCCTCATTAATGATTTTTGGTACAGATCAGACGAATTAGTTTATTTTACAATGAAGATTTCGAATTATTTTCGTACGTTCAGCTGTAAAATTAGAAATAATATTTTGGATACTTGAAATATTCAGGATAGGTTATAGGCTCGTATAGAGATGAATAAATCCGTGAACTATTGGATGCGTAAATTTGTCCAGAAGTACGAAAATAATTAAATATTAGAAGAACGAAAGCAGGAAGGTAGTTATACAGATACCTCCCATTTTTGTAGACAATAACATTATTTCTTGGCTTCTCAACTCCTAGGAACGGCGGTATCTGAAGTATCAGATTTGTAATCGCTTAGGGTCCATCCGCGTAATCAAGTCTTTTCATATTCATCGTTGTCGAACAATCGCTATAAATTATATAAAAGCAAGAAATATTAATCTACGAACGCGCTAAAGCCTTGTTCGTCAAGAAAGTGCTTTTATACATTTTTGAGAATAATTGTTTGAGTTCATGCAGCGACATATTATCGTTAATAATTCCCCCAAAATACATTTAGGGATTAACAAAGGTAATATGAATTAAATATTAAAGTTCACATAAGTTTCATTTACATCCATACGATTCACAGAGTTTTGTTACGTTTAATTTGAGTGATCATTAATAGAATGTCATTTAGACATCAATTTCTATGCACATTGAATTAAAATTTCAAATCATTAGAATTTGAGGTTATTGTTTTGATTTAGTTTTGACATTTCAAATGAACATATAATTAACAGTGTAGTTACGTAAATAAATAAAAGACATATTTTCAATATTATGCAGTATACTACCAATCGAATTTTTATCTAAAGGAATGGAGCTTATTTGAAACTGTGCCTGAATATGTTATATTGAAACGAGCTCAATAATGAACCTTAATTTCCATAATAAATTGATTTAACTAGGATGTTATAAAATCATTAAGGTCTTCGTTGTTATCTATTCAGATAAATAAAAATTAGTGCGGTACAGGTTATCACGATTGTGAATGTGATTAAATATCAATATAATGTCTAAAAAATCATCTCAAAAAAATGCAAAGAAGCAGAAAGATAAACCTGAGGGCCAATCTAAAGGTGAGAATATTTTGTTTGTACTCAACTATGAACTAATTATGGTAAACAAAGGTTATTTTATTTTTATGAGCTATTATTGAACTGAAACATTTATATTCAGACATTATTATACTCTACAATCTATTATTATTAACTTATAATTATATTTGCTAGTGCTAATTTTTCATGCTGGCTTAGAGGTTATTAATGATACAACTGTGGACATTTATTTATAGAATTGAAGTATAATGTTGTTCATTATATTTGTATTATATTTGTTTTGATTTCTACTATACCATAGCAACATGAAAATTATTATTTGAGTGAAATTTTAAGATCTTACTTAATAGATCGTTATTCATGTATGATATGAAACTAGTAGATAATGTAGGTTTTTAAAACAAACGGTATGGAGACCATCACGAAGCTATTGGCAGAACTAAAAATTGTCAGAATATGACCTTGAGTAGACTTTAAAAACCACTCAAAAGCTATTGACTACACCGAATCTGATATGTTACATTTATCCATTATTACAGTAAGAACTTCCGATTAGTCTGTAATCGGTTTATATGAAGTTATTTCAAGTTATTTCTTCATTTATTTTGATGAATGATAGATGGTAGATACAGGAATGAAATTTGTTACTATCCACTGATATTCAGCGATTTTTGTAATTTGCTACAGTAAATAACAATTTTATTATTTTTCATCTGACCAGATTATCCTAGTACCTTGGTCTATGAATCATCTGAGAAGTGATATGTAGGCAAGTAGGGATGTAGCAGTGGAGAAATTAATATTTACCCTTTTTTAATTTCCGATCCCACTTCATAGCTATTCTAATTGAATCAAGTGCTGTTTGGCGGACTATTAATTACTTTGAGGTTCACAATTTCTTTTGAAAATATATAGATTTTGTAACTAACTTTGTAGTGGAAGTTCTCCCAATTATACACTTAAGTTAAATGAAACACATATATATGTAGATTTCTATTAAGTAAAGGCGAACACGATACGAAGTAATCCCAATTATTTCGGACAGCTCAGACTCTACTGGATGCAGCGTTCTGAACATTGTTATTCTTGGTTTCTTGTTTCATCTTTTAATTATAACTGTTATTTAAAGTGAAATATTTCGTAGGTAAAGACTTCGGACAAAATCTCAACAAAATCCTGAACGAATAATATGTTGTCCGTTTTCCATAAATGTTGAAAATATTTTCAGTTATTTTTGAAGCAGTTATAAAACTTCAACCAAAACTTAATTTTCCACTATTACTGCCAAGAATCAATACCAGATAGAATTATCCTAGTGAATTCAGACGTAGGAGCCTGAAGAATATTTTATTGATTTTTTGATCGGTTTTCATAGGTATCATCAGTTTTATAGGAGAGGGATAATAATAAGAGTTATTATTATATTCATATATAATTTTGTTGAATTTTTATCAGATTTGATATGATTGGAAATATATATGCGGAGAAATAAATGCGAAGAAATGGGATATGCATTTTGCAGTAATATATTGTTTTACAGTAAAGAAATATTTTCCAAAATACTCCTGCATATCATTTCTTTCAGACAGGTAATTGTGGCAAGTGCTGAAATATCATTTTCTATACTTAAAAGTATGATGACATCTATGATGGATAAGAAAAGATTGCTTGCATTATCCATATTAAGTGTACACAGAGATGTAATGAATATCAATGATGTTATTGATAGCTTTTCAAAGGAACTAGAAAAATTGACTTTGTTTTATAATCTCCTTCATGCTATTATGTTTCGTATTAAGAATTTCATGCTTTAATTTCATAATTTCGTAAGTTTTATATTTTGATATGTAGGGATTACTAGAGCACAATTTCTTCTCATTTATTGTGTTTCAAAAAAGTTTCTGTTGAGTATGACCTTCACACAAAAAATTACTTTCTTCGCTTTCTGTTCAATGGCCTATATAAAGTTGGGCAATTTAAAATTTGCATATTTGTCAAAGTGGTGTAATAACTGCTTTATTACCAAAAATTGTTCCTGTAATGTCGAAATGAAGGATCTTTCATTAAGAATAATGTAAATTTTGAGTGAAACAACAAAGCTTTGACGTATTAACTTGATTTTTACTTTATTTTGAAGCTTGAACAATGTAGTTATATTCGGAATAAGAGTTCGTTCAAATGTCCACCACGTCTTCGTTGTTGTTGATCCTGATCGCTCGAATTTTTGATCACTCTATGCAATAAGTCCGGTTGTATTTCGGCAAAACTTGTTACGCCTAAACGAACGCTAAATAGAAATTTTTCAGCATAGTCATAAATAAAACTGCAAAACCTTCAAAATGATGTGTCACCCGACCTCTAATGCCATTTGAGGTTCTTGGGAGAGTTGCCGCCCCACTTAAGGGGATCAGATAATTAGAAGATGTCCCCTCCAAATAAAAATTGCCCTTTCTCGGAATTAGCAAAACTCATACTCGCGGAAATATCTGGCAGGATTGTTGTATATGCGTTGTATATTATTTATGCTGGATCAGTACATAAGTAGTGGGTGCATTTGTTGAAAATAATTATGTAGGTATAAGGTGTTAAAATGATGTTTAATATTTTAGATTTGCAGGGATCAGTTTGATCATTCATTATTTTCAGATTATTTTTATAAACTGAGCAATGGAATCTATAAATACACACATCGTCAAAAGTCTTGGCCGCCCTATCAACTCTCAACTTGTTGAATGTAACATGACAATTTTTCGTGTGTGGAATCTTCACTATCTTATCACTTAAATGGAAACGATAAACCAGCAAAAAATGTTTCTTGTTCGGGAGAATACAGGTGTATTCGAAGTTAATCAGTTTTCAGCGAATAACGATAGTTGTAATATTGAGAATATTCCGTGGAAAATGCCAGGACATCTAATTTCTCAGTTTGACCGAGCAAGAATAATAGCCCTACATCAAGCAGCTTTATCGAACCACCAGATTGCGTAACGTTCGAATATTCCACGGACTTCAGTAAGGTGCATAATGGCCCTTTTCCCGGAAACCGGCAGCGTTGCCCGGAGACCAGTGCCTGGTCGACCCAGAGTAACATCTGCAAGGGAAGACCATTATATCGCAAATTTTACTCGAAGGAATCGAACGGTATATGTAACAGCCCTTCGAAGTCATTTTTGAGGACCTATAGACGGGTAGTTTTAACCAGTACCATAAGGAGACGGTTGCATTCCTCAAATTTAAGGGCAAGAAGTCCTTAATGAGTACCTGGGCTATTACCTGGACATAGACCTACCCGTCTGCAATGGGCAGAACATCACCAAGACTGGCTTTGACCAAAATGGCGCAATGTACTTTTTTCGGACGCGTCACCGAATCGTGACGCGTCCGAGAAAGTCGACGAGAAAGGGTTTGGAGAGGTTCAGGCAGACTAGAAGCGACTCAATTTTGCCCGGGAAGTTGTGCCTTTCAAGGCGGATCAATAATGTGCTGGGGGGCAATAATGTTCGGTCGCCGTACCCCTCTCATTGTCGTTGAACGAACAATGGCTGGTACCATCTACGTAGAAAACATCATTGAATCAATCATTGCAAGGAATTTGGAGATAATTTCATTTATCAGGATGATAACGCCCCACCACACCACACACGATGGGTTCAAAACATTCTTCAAGAGAACAATATCGAGAGAATGAACTGGCCAGCAAACTCACCAGACATGAATCCAATTGAGCACGTATGGGATTACTTAGGGAGAGCAATTCCAATCGTTAAAACCCACCTTCAATTTTTCAATAATTAAGTTTAGCCCTTCAAGAAGAATGGAACGATATGCCTGAAAATTTCATTAATGACTTGATTCGTGGGATGCCTAGACGTATTGGGCAGTTGTTGAAAGAAGAAGTGATAATACGGACTATTGAATTTGGTTTCATTTGTGGAATAACTATAATTAATCGAACATAAATAATCGATAAATTTAGATATTTTCTAATTTTTCGTATTTTGTCTCATCCCGCATAAAGCAAAGAGTAACAAAGATTTTCTATCAAATATATTGCAGTTGAAATAGGGGAAAATATTCATCCCATTTCCAGAACATAGATTGTTTATTTCTGAGAAACCTAGGCGAGCCAAGACTTTTGACGATGTGTGTATATACGAAATTCACGGTTAGATATTCTATGAAAAATTTATTCATATTTAGTAAAAAAAAGTAACATAAAACTACTAGATAATTTCATGAAATGTTCCTATAGTATCATCTCATTAGAAGCAATAAAACTTATAGAGAAATCACGTAAATCCCGATATTATTTCAGAAGAGGTAAATTTATTGAATATTTGTGTTAATTTAAATTCTTCCAAATTCAAGGAAATTATGTACACTAGTCAAGAAGGTTTTTTTAATGGGTAATACTTAGCTAAGATTGTTTATTTCTTGAGAAACCTAGGGGGGCCAAGACTTTTGACGATATGTGTAGAGTAGCTTCTGCCTTTTGATTCTACATATCGGGTGTTTTTTTAGAGTGATAGACCTTTAAATTGGAATAAAACACATTTAAATTAAGATTGAAGCCAATTCTTTTTTTATTTGATAGATAATTTTATGACATTTGGGTTTTAAAAATAATTTCCGGCATATGTCCACCACGACTAGTTCTGAGGAACCGCATTCGACCAGACCAATTTTGGACCACTTTTTCGAGTAATTTAGGCCTTATTGGATCAATAACACTAATTAAGATATAATAAGAAGCGGTTTTTTATGTGGAGTTATGATCTTGGAGGCCAATTAATTGGACCATTTCTCGCCAAATGTTTCTTTCAATAAATCAATTGTTACGGTAGCAGCATGATGTGTAGCACCATCTTGTTGGAACCAAAACACTTCTGGGTCGATACCATTCAAATTTTGAAACAAATAATCATTGATCATCGATCTGTAACGATCACCATTCACTGTAACATTAACTGATGAAGAGATTATCCGTATTCTAATTGTTTTTTGAAGATATATTGCATGTTTTGGGAGATTTTTGAATTAACTTATTTGAATATTTAAATATATTAAATATTTCAAACAAATTATATTTTTTGAGAAATCCTTAACTTTTTGAAAAGGAATTGGTTTCATTATGGTAAGATCGGAAAATTTATTTCTTAACTTTAATTGCCTTTTTTATATTGGTTGGTTTGTTTATTCCATTTGACATTGTATATTGAGTTTCGAATATATACGTCTATTAAATATAAGCGATGCTTATTGTTGACATTAATTTAATTCTAAAAGTTTTTTGAATAAAATTTTTTTTGAAATTAAAATTGTAGAAGACTAACAGATTAAATCTTTTTCGATATTCAAATTCCGTATAAGGCTGTTTTTTAAATTTCTTTTGATGAAAAGGCCGCCTATAAGCACCTGTATAGTAGCAAGTCAGCGTCTTCGAGATACCACAGGTAATTCAGTTTCCCTAAGCGCAGTCAGAAGAATGAAATCAATCTAACATAGAGACGCTTGTTAAGAAGAGTTCGACTCAATCGTGAACACAAGAGTTAAATATTAGAGTGGGCAATGAAGCGGGTACACCAGCGAGATGAATGGCGATACGTGCTCTTTACTGCCGTGTTCAGATATCGACTTTTCTCTGATAGTCGACAAGCATACGTGTGGACAGATCCACTCATAGTGTACAGTAACTTTTTTGTTGCAAACTGCCTATAGAATCACCTTCTGAAATTTGGCCAGATATAACTTGGGTAACCGGTGCAGAAAATTACAAAAGTTAAATATTCTTTGTATTACTAAATTGAAGGTACAAACGAAGAGGGGAGGTTCCTTGCATAATTTTAAGAAAAAAAATTTTCATAAACATGGGACCGCAAACGTTTCGTTTTCGAAATACAGGGTGTTAACGTTTGAATTTTTTTCAAGCTTTTTTCTCATAGTAACTGCATTTCTCAAGATATCCAACTGAAATTAGGCGAAGGTATTACAATTTAGAGTTTGTACCATGTGACATGCCAATTTCCATTGCAAATCTACAGGGTGATATTTTTCTGGAACACTACCCTGTTCTACTCCAGAATTTTTTCTGTTGAGCCACTGTTAGTTTGAAAAATTGTAAAAAGAAGCTTTGTTGTTATAATAAACTTTATAGTCTCTTGTAGTTTCGTATTTGCTACCGATTTCGGTGGAAAAATTTTGAACGTTTCTCTCGAAATCCGCCGAAAAATCCAAATTGTGATAAAAAATCAGTTAGTAAGCTGTGATGAATAAATTCATTGTTAGTTTTGACACATCAAATTAAACAGCCGTGTTTTGAAAAGTAAAGGGAGTTGCAATTTAATATCAAAACATGCCGAATTTCACGAATTCCGAAATGGCTGACATGCATTTCATGTATGGTCTTGCAGATGGGAATTCAAGAGAAGCTAAACGTCTTCACATGGAACGCTATCTCAATAGAGTGATGCCTCGTCATCGAATGTTCTCTCATACTCACAGACGTCTTTCAGAAACTGGATTTTTTTCTACGAAAAATATTAATGCAGGTAGACCATGAAGTGTGAGAACACCACGATTCGAAGAGGCAGTTTTGAACGAAACAGAAGAACATCCAGGAATCAGTACAAGAAAAATTAGTGTTACTTCAAATACAAGTCATCAAGTTGTTTGGCGGATCTTGTGGGATTCTTTGCTATATCTTTATCACATTCAGAGGATGCAGGCGCTCCTGCCTCGAGATTTTCATCCCAGAATAATTTTTTGTAACTGGTACCTCAATATACTATTGAACAATTCTCATTTTGATTGCCAAATCCTATTCACTGATGAAGCCTGTTTCTCAAGAACTCCAATTATAAATTTTCATAATGAATACATGATATGGGTTGAGGAAAATCCACATGAAATTGTAGAAACTCATTTTCAAGAGCCATTTTCATTAAATATGTGGTAATGTTGGTGATTATTTGATTGGTCCTTTCTTCTTGTCAGGTCGACTTACTGGTCATCTTTTAGTTATTGAAATGCACCTGCTCATTTTCACCTTTGGCTAGGCAGCATTTGAAGAAAAATTATGAAAACCGGTGGATTGGGGGGTGGTCATCAGTCATGGCCCGTTAGATATCCGGACTTAAATAGTTTATATTTCTTTTTATGAGGCCATCTAAAATATCTAGTGTACTTAATGCCAGTGAACACCGTAGATAACTGAGAAATCGTATAATAGAAGCGTTTAATGCAGTAAGGAATATGTTTGAAAGAGTTCGATCGTCTATGAGAATAACAACAGAAGCTTGTATAAGGGTTGGGGGAGGACTTTCTCAACAATTGCTGTAGTTCAGCCCCTTTGTTGTTATTTAGTTATTTTGCTATAATTAATTTTTGAGTTTTACGTTTCTCAAAATAATGAGAAACAGATTAAATCTGTTTTGATATTCAAATTTTGTAATATTCCTCCTATAAAGTAAAAAACTCTTCTTATTATTTTATATAATTTTTATATAATTATACTAGGTTTGAAAAAAACTCATTATGAGATATCAGGTAGTTTAAAGAAAACCATATAATACCTTACAGCTTTCTGTGATTTTTGTAATTAACATTGAATATCTTGGATTTTAAAGTGGGTGTTCAAACGAGGATAATAAGAAATCTGTAAGTAAGTTGTATTTGTTGTTGATTGATTTTAATTTTTAAATGTGAAGTTTGATCGATGAAGACCTTATCGAAATTCTAATTGTTTTTTGAAGATATAATACATGTTTTTGAGAGGTTTTTGAAGTAACTTATTTAAATATATAAAATATTTCAAATAAATTATATTTCCTGAGAAGTCCTTAAAATTATGTTATGTATTTTTGAAAAGGAGTCAGATTTCATAGTTGTGAGATCAGAAACAAAATTTTGTCCCCTTCAAATATTAATTTTTTAATTTTAATTGACAATTTATATTTGTTGGGTTATATATTCCATTTGATATTTTATTTTGAGTTTTGATTTTATACGTCTATTAAATATAAGCAGTGCTTATAAGACATTAATTTAATTCTTAAAATTTTTTTAAATTAAAATTGTAGGAGATCAACATATTAAATCTGTTTTGATATTCAAATTTTTTACGTTTCTTATAGTAATGATGATTATACGAGTTTATCGAATCTTTATGAATCAGGGCTACAGATCGAGAAAATAAATGAAAAATAATAACGAATTTTTTCACCGCAGCTTACTAACCGGTTTTTTATGACAATTCGGATTTTTCTGAGGATTTCGAGATAATGATTCAAATTTTTTTTCTCGAAATCGGTAGCAGATACGACTGAACTTCGAGAAACCATAAAGTTAAGTATAACGAGAAAGCTTCTTTTTACAACTAATAGTGGCACACCAGAATAATGTTCTGGAGTAAAACGCGGACAATGTACCAGAAAAAATATCACCTTGTAGATTTGCAATAAAAATTGTCATGTCAAATAGTGTAAACTCTAAATTGTAATAACTATGCCATATTTCAGTTGAGTACCTTGTGAGATACCATGAGAAACTTGTAAAAAAATTCAAATTTTAACACTCTGTATTTACAAAAACGAAACTTTTGCGGTCCCATCTTAATGGGCCTTTTTTTCTTAAAATTATCCAGGGAATTTCCCTTCTTCGTTTTCACATTCAATTTAGGGATGCCTGACATCAGAATTGGATCAATGAATTTATGTTGTAAGCTTTAATAATTCTTTTAAAAATATTCGCCAATAAGGAAACGGATCTGTTAGTATAGGAGCTGGCAACGTTTTCGAGAGAGAATTTCAGGTGAGCTGGTTTTGTGATATGTTGTCCTTCTTACTCTTTCGGATAGAGTCTGGGCCATCTGTCTGCCGGTAGCGGTTGCGTTGATTACTGCGCATCCTACCTGTACAGGTAATAATCCTGGATTTTTAAACAATTTTTGAAAACTTAATTTTCATATTTTGGCCTTTAAATAAGTCTACCAGACATAAATTTTTTATTGCCAGACATTTTTATTATTGTTAGTCATGTGCCAGACGCCAATTTTTTATTTTTTTTTATAAAAAATTTAAAATATTTTTTAATGTCTGTAATTTTTATTTTATGTTCCTTAAAGATAAAAACGTCTAAAATTAACTTGCCAAACGTTAATTCGGTTGTTAATCTTGAATAAAAATTAAAAACTCATGGAGAGTATTACCGTATGATGCTGGTAGTCAGAGAGAGACAGTTACAAAATATTACCGAAAATTAGACAGAAAATGATAGCAAAGATACATTACTCACTCATCACAGTAAGGACAAGTTTAAACGGAAAATTTGTAACATAAAACTGAAAATAAAATCTGAATAAGTTATCAATAAGTGAATTAAAAATGCTTCATCAATTTTCAAAAATAATATTTTTTTTATTAAAAATGCAGTGGTTTACACACGAGAATTACATACATTTAGAATAAATTGTTAAAGAATTATTATTTAAAAAAAACTGTTCAGTCTATAACAGTGTCACAATAAAAGGCGGCATCTTCATAGTCATCTTCGTCGTCAGTCTCATTGACTGCATCATTCACATCATCTTCTTGGGAATTGTCGTCGTCTTCTAATACTCTATCATCTGTAATAAAAGAAAATTAACATTAGTGTAATTCTTGTTCGCTATATAGTATTTTAGTTTTTATTGATAAATGGTATATTCTATACTTACTTTGAATTATTACATCTGCAACTGATGACGGTAATTGCTCTCCTACGAACCAGACAAAATCATATTTGTCATCGTTGACTGTCCAACCAGAAGCAAGAAAAAAATTTGAAAGCATATGTAGTAGATCAATGGTTTGTAAAGATGAAAAATTTTGGGGTAAAAGTGGTGATTGATCAATTTCAACAGGTGTTAAGCGACCTATCATCTTTATTCGCTTACCATAAGGAACAATGTCGTGAGTTATTTCTGTTAAAGATCGTTTTCTTTTTTGTCGTGGTCCTGTTGGTTATAAATCTGAATCGGCATTGCTAGTATCTTGGTTCAGTTCCCTATGAGAATCATTGCTATCAATGTTTTGGTAAATAATTCCTACAGTGTCGTGTAAAGTTTCCTTTCCATCCAAGGTGTCGATGTATCTGTCAAAATTATCAAAGGCTACTCCGGTGCATAGCGAAGGTTTTAGAATGATGTCTGGAGGACAAACTTGTGAACTTTTTACCGATGAGATGGTTGCTTCTGTTTCCAATTCTTCTAGAGTCGTATGGTTACAGCAATGTCCTAATCTATTTAAAATATTTATTAATTTTTTACTACTTGTTAAACTTTTTATAGTCATACCAAGAGTTATGTGTTTAGATGGTTTTACATTACCATTACTTACACAAAAAATTGCATCAGCAGCCATTGAGGAACTCAGTCTTTTACAATTTATACCATCTTTACGTCTGATGTCCTTTCCTCCCATAAATACTCTGAAGAATCGGTCTAATTTATCTGGAACCACGCATTCACCCGCAATTAAGTCGGTTGTTTTAATTTTTGATGGTAGTTTAGATTTCTCAATTTTTAAAATAGTATCTCGCAAGATTAATGCAACTTTATCTATAAGATCGTTTTCTTCAAGTTTGCTAAAATCATCTTCAACTAAACTACAATCTTTACGAATGATAATTTTTTTCTTTTGTTTGGATATAAATTTAATAGTTTTTTTAAAATATTTTTGGATTTTCTCTTCCAGATAATGATTAGTTATTAAATTAATACCAGCCTGAGGCTGAAGTTTCTGCTCATAACTCAACTCAATATTATACCTATCACATAAAGATGATAATGATACACAATTCCTTTTTTTAATAACTTCTTCTATTGTTGATACAATATGATTGAAAATATCTTTATGGATGTGACGATTTTTATGCCACGTAGTATGAGGAATGTCAGAAACTATTTTATTGTACTCATTTAAATAATTCAATTCACAAAGATGATGGTAAAAAATTGTTTCATTAACAGATTTTAAATGATTTATTTTGTGTAACAGCTCTTCATTATTAAGTTTTTCCATCCACTCAATAATTTTTTCATAAACTTTTGTATCGTTTGTTGAGTGAAGATTTTGTTGTTTACCTTTATTTTGTTTACGATCTTTATTACAATAAAAGCAAACATTTTTAGGTGGTCGATCTGTTTCAATCTCTGCTATGTTTATGTCGGAAGTATCATCACAAACGTCAGTTTTATTGATACTTAAATCGAATGTCGAGCTGGTAGCAACATCTTCTAACGTTGACTGACTATCTACACTTAGAGCAACATCTTCTGAAAGTACCTCACTGTTGATGCTAGGATGAGAATGTCCTGAAATGCACTGATTATCGAGATTCGGAGAATTTTCTGATGTTGTTTGACTATTTAAACTTGAAGAAGCAACCTCACAAGCGATTTCACTGCTTGACTTTTGAGTTACGTTGTTCGTAATATTTTCAGGATTACTGGTACAATCTATTTCTGAAGAAGAATCACGATATTTTGCCATTAAAGCTGTAAAACTACCATAACACTGTCTATGATATCCATCTTTATTATTTATTTGTGTAGGCAGCTGAATGTCACAGTATTTTAATTTATATTTAACACGTATACTCAAAACATCCTGGCATTTCTTTAATTTATCACTCACAAAAAGGATTAATTTATCTTTATATCCTTTACAAAAAACACATTTAATTTTATCTTTAGACATTGTAACACAATTAATAAATAAACATTAAAAACAACACAAATACAAACATGTGACTTTAGACTGACGCCATATTGTGTACTTGCCGGTGCGCCACCGTCACTATCTATCTCTCTTGCACTTTAAACTCTCTCTCTCTAACTACCAGCATCATACGGTAGTAATACTTTCCATGAGTTTTTAATTTTTATTCAAGATTAACAACCGAATTAACGTTTGGCAAATTAATTTTAGACGTTTTTATCTTTAAGGAACATAAAATAAAAATTACAGACATTAAAAAATATTTTAAATTTTTTATAAAAAAAAATAAAAAATTGGCGTCTGGCACATGATTAACAATAATAAAAATGTCTGGCAATAAAAAATTTATGTCTGGTAGACTTATTTAAAGGCCAAAATATGAAAATTAAGTTTTTAAAAATTGTTTAAAAATCCAGGATTATTACCTGTACAGGTAGGATGCGCAGTAATCAACGCAACCGCTACCGGCAGACAGATGGCCCAGGCTCTATCCGAAAGAGTAAGAAGGACAACATATCACAAAACCAGCTTACCTAAAATTCTCGTTTTCTAAACGTTGCCAGCTCCCGTACTATGTATTAGTTTTCAATAAGGGATTGGAAGTTGGACAAGTCATGTTTCGAGGAATTTCGTTTTCTGGAAAATCTGAAGGGTATTGAACCTGTTCCGTGTCCAGCATTGCATCAACTGTTTCGAATTCCCCAAATCCTTAAAATCTCAAGGTCGACCAGAGCGAATCCAAACGCTAATGATGGGACGGGCAATCGTCTGTGATACCCGAGTCGATGACGTCAAACTGATCCAATAAAAACAAATAACGAGTCAACGCACTGATGGTCACCGATATCAACCAATATGTTATCACCATTTTGTTTTTGTACGGCTTCAACATGGCTGCGCTATCGAACTGTTTTCACATCTGCTCGCCTGCGGAAATTCGCTATTTTCGTGACATTATCGCTTTCCAAAAATAGTTTTCTTCAATTTATGTGCACTTTGATGATATAGCTGTTATTTTTGATATGACGCTCTTCACTTTGGTCAACGATCGATATCTGGACATTTTTTAATAGAAAGACAATCTTCAAAATTCAACGAAAAATATTTCTCTTTTTGCGCACTTGTTCCAGGGAACAACGTGCGTCTGTAATTTTCGAATTTTGGACCGAAAATGGTCTTATAAGACTAGGTTGCACTCATTGATGAAGATTCAAAATTAATTTGTCTTTCGATAAACACGCAAACTTTCGATCGGAAAGAGCTAGAGCCTTGAAACTTTCAGGAAAGTTTTAGGATCTGAATAGCTCGGCTGAGTTTAGGCCAAATCGGTTAAACAGAATCCCAAAAGACCGTAGCCATTATTTTTCTAGCGGATGAGATGACTTTAAAATTCCTTGGGTATTGTGCATTCTTTTCAATCCACTGCATGGACTCTTGTTTACTCTCAGGGTCATAGCAATAAACCCACGTCTCATCCCCAATAACCATCCGGTTGAAAAGAGTCGATGAGTCTTCTCCACAGAGCTCTAAAAACTCCTTACAGCACTCTAGTCGCACTTGCTTCTGAGGTGCGGTGAGCATTCTCGGTACCCATCTCCAACGGATAGTTATGTCATCTCTGTTAACATCTTGGTTTTTATTCTGGCATCTTCAAGTACCAGCATTTCCATTTTTTTTAACATTTTTTTCAATGGTGCCGCTAACGGGCCTGCCCGAGCGAGGGTCGTCCTCAATGCTTTCTCTGCCTCTTTTGAATTCACTTGACCACTTTTGAACGGTGAATAACAACGGCACACAGTCTTGGTAAACAGCAACCATCTCTTCATGAATGAATCTTTGATTTTTTCCCTGCTTAGTGAGGAACTTTATAACGGCGCGATGCTCGATTTTCTTCACTATCGTGGCGTCAGTCATTCTAGTCGTCTTTCACTGAGGATACCTAGAAAACTAATGATCATAAATTAGTGAAATTTTATATTTATACCCTCAGATAGTGTTATTAGTAAGAGAGATGATAATTAGATTACGACTACAGTCGAATGTTGTTTCGGAATTTACCTGACCACATTTCGAGCCCTAAGAGAGGCTCTCATTCTTCCAGTTAGCAAAAAGGTTTGTTTGAAGACATTCCCTCGACCAGATGGTCACGCAATACTCACTCTGTAGAAACAAGTAAGCTCTGAACATATTTTTCTCTTTGTCTCCTAAGTTGTAACACACACCTCTCTCTACTCTTTAATTATTTTATATTCGCATTTCATTTTAACCTTCCAAGGAACACTCTCCCTTAGTAACCCATAACGCACCAAAGGCCTGGAAGTGAATGTATTATCTACATTATTTGTAATTAGATAGTTATTGGTGAAAAATGAACGCAATAGTGAAACCAGTAAAAGTGAATTCGGTGAAATTGGACAACGGTGAAAAAGCGCAAAGAGCTGCTAATTCACGAACAAGATACTGTTTCTACCAGAATTTGAGTTTGATACTACACCGGAACCTCAATTTGGGTAAACAATCCCAACACTGTACATTTGTAATATATGTATTTAGGCTGAAAATAAACTATTAAAGACAATTATACAACCTTCCCTAACACCCCATTTTGAAGTATGTCTAACCAAGAATTTGCATACGAATTGGTTAATGTTTAATCAATTACTTACGAAGAATTCAAAAAGGGTATCTGTACAATTTTTTACACTCACATTATTAGCAAATCACCCCGATACCGAAAATACATTGAACGTCCCTCGTAAGTGTTATGATAACCATCCAGAAACGATTGATGCCTTGAAGCACGAAATCGAAGTTGTCATTCATGAGATTGAGCCCCAAACAATCGACAGTGTACTGAAAAATTGGGTTGATCGGATGGAGTACCGTATGGCCTGTCGTGGCGGTCATCTGATGATTTTTTTTTCATTTGCAAATGTCGAGGTTCAACCTTTCTAAGAATCTTACAATTTTGAAGAAATATTTATTTATTTTTAGCCCATCAAAAATGCATAATTTAAATGGCTCACTCCTCACAAGTAAAATAACGACAAGAGAGTTAATACAAAATTTCGTGAAGATCGTATAATCAGAAGACCAAAAAAAAATAATTTGGGAGTGGTGATGTGAACTAGCACGCAAAAGCTCCTGACTTCACGTCAGTGTTTTTCACATCTTTGAAGATGTGTATCAAATACGTGAAACGAGAAAGCTGGACTAAATCAAACATATCATAGTAAAATTAGTTTGGCTGAAACAGATTAGATTTTCAATTCTCATTTTTTTAGAGTTGTCTCGCTTCGTCTGTCGTATTAAACGAACGCAATCTGTTCCCATTGATAGCGAACCGAGTTGGTGCTTTGTTTTTGTTTTTATTTAAAATACAGTAGATTCTCGATATAGTGAACAACGCTTATAATGAACTACTTCATATAGTGAACGAATAAATATTTGCATTGGTACTCTTTACAATGAACAACTTCAGGCTCTAAATAGTGCACCTAAAGAGTTTGACAAGTCATAACAAGAAAACGATTGTTAAATGGTTACCAAGTTGTTATCCCGTTTTCGAGAAAGCTTAAGTATAGGCAGGATTCATTTAAAGCTTAATCAAAAAGGTGAAATAGTTGAACCGTTAGAAAAAGGTGTTGGAGTGACGGCTTTAGCAAAAAAATTTGGTGTGGCTAAGTCTACCATTTGTGGCAATTCTAAATAGGAAAGTGAATATTTTGAAGATCAGCAATACTTACCTGAGACCTGGGAGAAATGAAAATTATATGATCATCTGAGTGCCCTAGAATTGAAAAAGCTTTATACCGGTGGTTTTCAAAGCAAAGAGAAAAACATATTCCAGTCACAGGTTTTATGATTAAAGAAAAACCAAAATAATTGCACAAAGAGTACAAAGAGACTCCATGTTTCAATGGGAGCAATGAATGGTTGCAAAGGTACAATAAACATTTTGGAATTCGATGTCTTAAAATCTTGAGAGAAAAACTGTCATCTGCAAGTGAGACGGTCAATCCATTTGAAAAGACTGCTTGAACAACTGGATGAACTTCAGCTGTTGAAGGAGAAGATTCATAATGCTGATGAATCTTTCCTATACTGGAAGTTGCATCCGGACAAAACATATGTAGGTCCTTAGGAGAAGACAGCTTCAGGAAGAAAACCAGAAAGGCAAAGGGTTACATTCCTAGCCTGTACAAATGCAGCCGGCAATCATAAGCTGAAGCCACTAGTCATTGAAAAAACAAGAAACCTTGGATCGTTCCGTGATTTCAATTGTCCAGTACATTACAGGAATTCCAGAACAGTTTGGATGACTGGATTCATATTCAAGAAATGGTTTTTTAAGATGTTTATTCCAGAGGTGAATTGTCACCATTAAATTTAAGGGTTCATTGTTCTAGGTTCAAGACAAAAAAATTCCTGTTAAAGCAAATGTTTTGATGGACAATGCGTCAAGTCATCCGTCAGCGGAGAAGTTAAGAAGCACTGATGGTTTAATTTTCGTAATGTACATGCCTAACCTAACCTAATATAACACCTTTGATACAGCCCATGGACCAGAATGTGGTAAGGCTAACAAAACTATTCTACCGTAAGAGTTTGTAGTCACGCATTTTAAATGACAACGTAGACTGTATTGGAATGGCATTATAATCTGCCCCTTTAAAAGATGCAATTGTTCATTCAATTTTGGCATGGAATTCTTTGAAACCGGATCTTATCGAGAAATGTTGGAGTAAAGTACTATTGTCATTGGAGGAATCAGCAGACTCCGATGATGAAAATGACATTCCCTTATCTGTATTGAAGTTGCGATGGTGTAATATGGAAATGGACCATGTGACGACAGAAATTAAAAATTTGCTACGTCATGTATATCCTGATGTTGAAATTGAAGTAGCGGTTATTGAGTGAAAGAGAAATTACGTTCAAGATGTGGAGGAAGCTGAAAATTTCAGTGAAAGTGATGAGGATAATAATGTACCATATAAAGATTTAGGGAATAATCTACAAGCCATTACATCTAATGCATTAAATTTATTAATACAGTGGTACAGTGGACGGAGGAAAATGATATCGAATTGACTTTTCCACACTATTATTCTAAAATAATTTGGGACATACGATGGTTCAGATGGGTGTAGAGAAATCGCAGAAACAAACGAAAATCGCCTCATTTTTTGAGAAAATACTTTGAAACATCAAATTTAGGTGGTAAAAACTCTTATGTATCATACCAAGTTAAATAAACTGTTGTTCATTAAAGAAGACAATGTTGTTTAATTTAAACTTCGTTTTAGTGAACAAATCAGAATACTGAACTAGCCTTGCACTAAATAGTTCACTGTATCCAGAGTCTACTGTAATAGGTAGAGAAAAAAATCCATTAGTTTTGCTTGAGTTCAAGACTTTATTAAACATGTTTCGGATTGTCCGATTTGGGTTAAATATGCATCGTTTTGTTCTATGAATTGTTGCCATTTTAAAGGTAGCTATATGATGCCTCTCTCATAGAAGTCTTGGTCCCTATTGGCGAAAAACTCTAGTAATCGATTTCCACAATCTTTTCTTGATGCTAATTTCTTATTACTCAGGAAGTTTTTCAATGCGAGAAAAAAAGGCCCACTTGGTGCCAGGTCCGGACTATATGGTGGAAGCATTAAAACTTTCCAACTAAGCTCCCGGAGTTTCTGGCGAGTCACTCGGTGGCTCGCGTTGTCATGATTGAACACATCTCTTCTGTTGGTCAATTCTGGCCGTTTCTGGTCAATCGTTAGCTTCAAACAGTCTTGTTGTTGATAGTAGAGATACGAATTTAGTGTTTGGCCACATGGAAGCAACTCGCAATGAATGATTCCTTTCCAGTCCCACTAAAGGCACAGTAGAACCTTCCTGGCCATTAATCCTGTTTTGGCCATCGTTTGCTGCTTCATCGCGCTTTGAGCAAGATCGTTTTCGCATAATATTGTCGTATGTGAATTTTTTTAGTGTGAAATGTCACCTTAACTATGAGCATAAATCTCAAATTGTTTGATCGATATTTTACGAGATATCGATCAGTACAGCCATTTTCCGAAAAAATAATGGATTTCTTTTTCTCCAACCTTTTTATATTGATCAAATTCTCTTATCGAATTCGAGTTGAATAATCCATATTGATCAGAAATTCATACAATCTGATGTGACCTAATTGACTATTCTCAGTCGGAGACGGCATAAATATGTTTTTATTGATATTGCATTTAATGTGACGATAGGATTTCATTACCTATAAATTTGCCTTATCGTTCGTCAAATTGTTGTTTTTTATTATGTCTTTGTTCGTCCCGAGATCGTTAAACTTATGATTAGGTGAATAACTGCTCCATTAAGTACAAAAGATGTACATCTTTTTGATAAAGCGTTGTCATTTATTTGTCAAGACTTCACATATGGAACTTCACGTGTTTAGTGACACTGTACGGATTCTAGAACTATTTCTCTTTTCAACGACAGATTAATTATTCAATTATGTTATTATTCGACGTCATGTGATGTTTTATTTTATTTCGGAATAATTACTGTTGTCTTAATCCTAGGATTCGATTTTGGATATTTCGATCTTGCAAACAAGTGTTATATTATAATTAAAACAAATTGTAGAAATTACTTTGTTTTACTACCAATAAAATTATATTTTACACATTTTCTTGTGACTCGAGTTTCGGGAAATGAACTATCCCATCATCAGACAACTGAAAATGTGTAAAATATAATTTTATTGGTAGTAAAACATATTATAGTAATTTCTACAATTTGTTTTAATTATGATCAACTACCAAATAGTAACGGCTGAAACAATTCAGTATCTGAAAAGTGTTATATTATAATATTAGAGCTCAATATACAGATATGGAGAGGACAGTTGGAAAGATACGAAATTCAATGTTAATCAAGACAACGATGTACGTCCAGTGGAGCAGTTGAAGACTCAAATCCTTAGCGCGATGCATTGACGTTCTGAAGTGGGATGCTTCGATCGAAAGGCTCTGTAGTCTGATTTTAGAACCATCGAATCGTTCGCACTTTAAACGTAGGAGACGTTATGGTTTCCACTATATCGGTGGAAAATAAAGTGAATCGAAAAGTTCAGCGTATAAGAAAAAATTCAGATTTTAAAATGGTACTTTGGTGGTCGATCAATTCAAGAGACAATAGATTCATTTATTGTTGCCTTTGAAGATAGACCGATTCCTTCAAATTCGGCTATTTCTACAATAATTAAAAAATTCTAGAAATGTGGGTGTTTACTAACATGCAGGCATTGCAACATTGATAAACTACCAAAAACCATTAGTGAAAATCGTCTGAACAAAGAAGTAGATGTGTGTGTTGCTGTCGAAACCAGCGCACCTTGTTCGAGTAAACAAATGCTGAACAAGTCGATATGAGCGATGGAAGTGTTGAGAATATTTTGAAAAGGAATGGTTACCGATGTTAGAAGGTTCAAAAAAACCAAAAAATTTTTCCAGAAGAGTTAAGCGATCCTCTACTGGCGTTGTAGCACGTAGTCTACCACTTCTGTCTTTGACGAACAATAGCAAAGTACGTGTCAGTGAACGTGATTTCACACTTTGGTTAACATTGAAGATTCGCCACATGTAGTTGTGTTCGACCAGCGTGAATCATCCCAAGGGCTCTATTGGCATCCTCCTCGCTTAAAACTTGTCTTGGCATAATAAATATTCTATTATAAGTTGCATGACATATGTCGAACAGAACTGTGATCCGAAGCCTCATATGTTCAGTTGAAGGTTAGCCCTTTAACAATATGGATCGTTTATCTACTACTGAACGTGTGAAAATTGTGAACACTCGCTACAAAAACAATGATTCTATAGTAAGTACGTTTCGTGCATTACGGGCAGTTATAGTCGACATAATCATCCATCTATTACTAATAGTAACACAGTGAAAAAATTCGAGATGTCTGGATCTGTTACTGATGTCTTAAGGCCCATATATCATCGAAATGCACGCTCGACCGAAAATATTTCTACTTTAAGTAAAAATGTTGAAGAAGACCCAAATTTATTTATTCATCATAACACAGAACAACATTTGGGCATTTTTTACGGAATACTATGGCGTATTTTGCATCTGGATTTGCGTCTCCATCCTTATAAGGTTCAGTTGACACAAGAACTAAAGCCAGATGACCATGGAATGCGTAGATTATATGCTGATTGGGTGCTTGAACAACAACGTTTGGATGACGAATTTTCTTCAGCAATGAAGCATATTTTTTCACTCGGTAGCTATGTAAACAAGCAAAATTGTCGCATCTGGGGCAGTGAAAATCCCCAAGTAACTGCTGAGAGACCATTTCATCCAAAAAAATCACTGTATGTTGTGTTACCTCTATGATGAGTCTAGGTACTAAAAGTTGGCGAAGAGCTCTGCTCACATGCCATCAGTAACCTTCTGAGCGTGTCCCTACCTACTCGCTCCCCAGGCATTAGATCTTGACGGGATGGGGGCGCTTGTCATGACTAGGACCCTAGTTTCGTCCCGGCGAAATGGAGGGTCAAGACTTGGTGCCTAACGTAATACCATTCGCGCCAGTCACTGGACCTGTGTGGTGGAAGATCTCCGAATGGGGCCCTAGTTCTGCCGTTCTGTTGGAATGGAGGGCTGAGCCGGTTGATTAACTCAGTGACAGGGAGTCTGTTGCAGCACAGAGCTTCTCCCTTAAAACTAGCGTACTCTACCCTATTGCAGTAAATCTCCGGATTTTTCTATCCAATGGCCGAGTGCATTATGTAGCATACTGCGTTACCTCGGGAGGGTAGATTGCGCTCAGGTGTTACTTGTGCCAACACCCCATTGGTGTTGGACTCGAGGGGGCAGTGGTTGAAAGTCCGCATGCTGGACTAGGGAGGTATTTCATTTATCTGTTCGCAGACCCCCATATTTGGGATATTTTCATGAAATGACTCAGGGTTTAGCGGAACTTGACGGTTCGACCGGCCTTGTCCTGAACCCGGATCAATGCGTAACTTTTTAGGGTTAGTGGGTCTCGACGAAATGGCTTAGCCATTAGTGCTTGACGCCAGGATAAATCAAAAGACCTCACATGGGTTCGTGGGTCATGACGTACAGGCGGTGCTCGTACCAGGATCAATTGAAGTTATCAATCTTGGGGTTATCTCAGTTCATGGGACTGCGTTCGGGTGGTTGGATAAGACGTCCTTCCTGCGGGTGAGTTGCGTCACAAACAACTCGGGTACTGACCTGCAGAGCCAGTAGAGGTGGAATAGTGCTTCGCTGCTACCAGTCAGACGGTTTTGGCTTTCGAGCCGAGGCTCAAACTGGAAGCTGGTGGGTTCATCTCTTCGGAGGGGTTCTCGCTTCGCGCGATGATATGGCGTAATCCTTATCACACTTTTTACCTCTAGGGGTGGACTGTGGAGACTGCTGAATAGTCACTTGGTGAAAGAGCCATGCTCAAATGCCAATATGAAAACCTGGTAGAATTCACGTGTATGTTGTGCAATTTGGTCTGGTGGATTTATTGGCCTATACTTCTTTGAAAATGAAGAAGGTGTCACTAAAACCGTCAATTCTCATTGCTAAAGCTGAATGATAACCGATTTTTTTTGGCCTGAAATTAGTGATGTGGAATTGGAAGAGATGTGGTTCCAGCAGATTGCAACAAGTCACACAACACGACCCGATTTTGCCTTATTGCAAGAAAAATCCCCTGGACGCATAATTTCTCTTTTCAGCGATGTGAATTGACCACCAAGATCTTTTATTGCGTTTGGATTTTTCTGTGGGGTTATGTGAAGAATCAAGTTTATGCCGATAATCCTCAGACTATTGACAATCTGAAAACCAACATCTGTCAAGTTATTGGTGAGATATTGCCCGAAATGCGCCGGCGAGTCATCGAAAATTACCCCACAAGGATCGAGTCCTGTAAGAGATCACGCGGAGGACGTTTAAATGATGTATTCTACACATAATGGCAAGGTCCAAGCATTATATATAAATAAAAATTTGATCGATATTCCAAATGAAATGAGTGTTTTATTTACGTTTACTTTCAGAAGCACAAAATGGATAACCCTGTATTATTTTATTATTATTTCAAGTTATAATCTTGAAATTTTCATGCATATTTCTATACCTAATTTTATTTTATCGCATTTCATTAATTATGGACTCTTTGTAGGTGCCGGTACAAGACATGTTCTTTTTGAATTGAACTGTTTTTGAACATTAATAAATAATAATGCATTGATAAATTTCCTTAATTTCAATGAATTCGTTCGGTGATTAAGGCTTTCACGTATACTAAAAAATATGACCTGTTCTTCACGAAATGAACGTTCTGAATTCTTCCCCACGGGCAAAGATTGTGTTTAATTTCAATTAAGATCAATTGCTAAGCCTAACGGCACAGCCATCGATGTTTATTTATTGGTCCTTTGTGACGATTTCGAATTGAGGTAAATTGTGAAATACTGGAGTAATAAAGGTTGAAAACGTTAAGGAAATTAAACACACTTCTCCGCTATACATATAGTGTTAGAATTCAGTAAGCATCAGTTGCAACAACAAAAAATATTCATTCTGTGCGACTCTGTTCATTTATTCGATTTTACCATAGACGTATTAGGATAATAAGTCTATGGATTTTACCGAATGTATCTTGAATTTCGCTTTGGATGAAATAATGAGCAAATCAGGTTTGTAGGCCTCGATTTTAAGCATGATGTTTCGAAACATGCAGGCATACTGAAGTATGTTTATTTAATGTGATAAATTCATCAAAATATTCACATCAAAGTTATCTAAGGAATAAAAGTGAAATATGCCATAGCTTTTTAGCAACTCTTAATACTATTTAGAAATTTTTTATTAATATTTGTACTATTTACTGTAATCGAAAACATATCGAAACGAACTGAGAAAAATAAATCCAAATACACCTGCTGAAAAGACAGTAGACGAAACCACAGATGAAATAAGAAATGGAATACAAATAGGTACGAAAAATATCTGTAGTAAGATGGGAAACACAACAGAGACTAAATTAAAGCCCGAAACAATGAACTTGATGATGAACAGAGACCACCCTGACTATAAAATATTGAATGAAACAGTAAAAAAAAAAGATAAGAGAAATCATAAAAGAAAGCAAATAGTAGAAACGATAGAAATTAATGAAAATATGAAGATACTTGAATCAAGCCGAACAGAGGGACAACAAAGCATCACAAAAATGAAGGGTAGGCATCGTATTAAGAGACAATAATGATTTTTCTAGAGAGGTAAAAGAATTCTACGAAAATCTCTATGAGGCGAATATCCACATCCCTAATGGTTCTTCCAAAAGCATCACGAATGCAGGCTCAAAGGATCTCCCGGAAATAACCACATAGGAAATTGAATATGCGCTCAAACACATGACAAACGGATAGAGTCCTGGAGAAGACCAAATAACGTCGAAAATGTTAAAGGTGGGTGGAGGGAATTTAACTAATACTATCAAGTTGCTGTTGAACAGATGACTGGAAGAGGAGGTAGTACCGGAGTTTTGAAATAATGCTGAAATTATTCTCCTATACAAAAAAGGAGACAACAGAACCATATATCTGTAAGCTTGCTATCACATCTGTATAAGCTGTTTACACGAATTTTAACAAATAGATTAACTGCAAAATTACACGCAATTACAGCCAGTAGAGCAAGTAGGCTTCCGAAAGAGAGTGAATACCCTCGACCACCTACAGATCGAAACAGTGATTGAAGAAACAACACAATATAATGTGCCTATACATCTAGCATTTGTTGTTTGCCATAAAGCGTTCTGAAACTTGGACATTCCTAACAACAATGAAAGAGGGCAGAATCGACTCAAGACCACAATAGATATGGAGCGATGATGTCAGAGAGATAGCAGGAAGGCAATGGTTGGGGATCGAGAAGGTTGGCAGAGTTTGGAGGAGGCCCATAGCCAACACTGTATGATTTACGGCCGAAGAAGAAGAAAACTGTCATCGTTAGCAAGTAGTGAACAAACGAAATAGTCGTATGGTCAAGACTCACAAACTATTGGAAAATACCCCGTTCAATCTTGTCTGGCGAACAGCACATCCTAGCATGCAGGTTTTCAACCACTGCCCCACTAGTTTAACCTAAATTTGGCTGACAGGACTGCGAATACTTCTGTGGGTTGTCCGCCTTTCTGTGGTGGCCTTGTTACCATATAGCACCAAGAAACTTAACGGTCGCCAAGGAAAGTTCAACTTGGATGCTAGAAACCACGAACTCTAGGAATCCAACTCGTTATTATTTCCCTCCTCTATAGCAAGCGTGGACCTAGCTCTAACGTTTTAGCCCGTTGGGACAGATTACCTACAATTGGGTAGATCTACGCCTGTTTTACGTGAGAGCGCCTGCCTTTTGCTGTAACACCTTCAAGGTGGTACATTAGAATTGCGGTTTCAGTTTAAAGCGACCTTTTTACCCTAGAACATATGATCACTGGCGCATTAGGATACGCCGAATTGGCTTTGCTGGTAGCATCGAAGAATTATCCTGCCTCTAGTGGCTTTGCCGTGTCATTGCCTGAATTGCACGGGACGTAACTTACACGCTGAGGGGCTTATTTAACAACCAGTCACGAACTGAACGTCCTTAAACCTTCGAAGATGATCCTAGTCGATCTTGGTACGAGCACAACGAATAGCTATATGCTTAAGACCTATAAACCTCCGAGAACATCCCGGTCAATCCACTCCCAGCAACCACGAACCCAGGTATATAAAATACCCTTCTAGCCCATCATGTAGGCTTTAAATTACTGCCCCCGGGAGTCCAATCTCAGTTGGGCGGATTGGAGTACGGATACTCCGATGGTATACCGCCTTGTTACCATACGGAACCTTTGAAGGCTAACGGCTGTCAAAGAGAGTTCAACTCTCGGATGCTAGAAACCACGAAGTCTAGGAATCCCTCCCCTATAGCTTGCAGAGATCTAATACTGACTTATTCGCCCGTTGGATATATTGCCTGCAATTGGTTAGAACCACGAGAGTTTTACTGGTGATCACCTTGTGTTACAACGTCCACTCAGACCAAGGTGGTACAATTATGGTGTGAGGCTGTAGGCATTCATATTGGGAGAAATATGAACTTGTTTTTTTGACGACCGATCTAATTCCATGATAATAATGCATAATTGCACGACAACGCCTATTCACACATGCTGGTACCTGCAATTTTAGAAACTGAGCCAATTAATGTTATTCATGGCTTCTGCATTCCTCAGACCTAAATCCGGTCGAAAATCTTGTGATTCAAATCGGATGACGGTTTTTTTCATCAGCAAGGCGATTCCAATCTAGAGAACAGTTGTTTATTTGCCATTCCAATCTATGGAATACTACAGACCAATGTTTTTAAGTTTTGTGTGATGTTTGCGTGTTCCACATATCTACTTGAATAGAAACAGTATTTCTAAGACTTTTTGATTTAATTTTAAAAAAATTTCAGGAATTTTTTTTATTAAATTTTCAGCTAGAAATTTAAAATATTAAAAAATCCTTTTCCAAAGAGTATATTCTTTCAATTTATGAAATAGAGTTTCGAAACTAAGCAAATCACTTATTCTTTTCAGATGGCTCGAAAAAGCAGGTTAAAACTGAAGATACTTCTTCACCGATGAAAGGTAAGAAAAAATATTTATTCAGATAAACAGGTTTACTGAAAAAGCTTTGTAATAATTCACAAAATAATATGGAAGATAACAGGCGGCACCGTGGTGATGGGCCACAAACGGTGAAATCGATTCATGGTGTATGTTGCTTTTCACTTTCCTCCTGTGCAGATTCGTTGAATTGCGGGCAGGATTAGCCGAGATCTGAGGATGGGTATTTGTTGATTAACAGTCGGCGAATATCCATCTTTAGTAGTATTATTTTATAAATATTTATACAGTCTAGGACTCAATCAAATTTCAGTCCCAAGTAATTTTAGGGACAGACCACAACTGACTCAAATTTGAGATGGGTTCTCTGAAATGGTTGAACATTTTATTTTTCTAAAATCGTTACAAAAATTTGATTTTTTTTTCAACTCCAAAGTCAACATATCAGAATTATATCAACGATGAATTCCAAAATCATTTGAGGGATTGTAACTCCAAATCTAGCCAATGATTTGGTTGCATGAGGATTAGGGAAGTTCTTTACCGTAGCATGTTACGGCAATAAAAGCTCAATGTTTTCCCTTTATATTTCGAAAGCGGTCAAGAAATTTTAAGTCTGGCTTGTCTACCACGGTCCCTCAAATACAGATTTTTCAGTCATCATAATAATATGTAAGTCTAGCTTGAATTCGTCTGAACATTGAATGTTTTGGATCTGGGTATTCAGTAGTGATCTAAGCAGGTTGTAATAGATAGAATTTTTCTTATGTAATTATCTTCTGAACAATTCTACCATTCACTTGAAAATAAATTGATAGCTGAAGAAGAATCTCCATCAGAAGAAAGCATGTACTTGGTCTGGAAAGAGATCTGGGGTCAGAATGAAAAACACGATGATGAGGAATTTTGGTTCCAGGATGCTGAAAAAAATCCGGTAAATACCCCATGGAACAAGTGCAAATAACTGAAGAAAACATACTAGCGATACTGAAGAGGATAAACAACTGACCTGCATCGGGACTTGATGATATACACAATTCTTGGTAGAAATACTTAGACTTAACGTGGATATCATATTGGGGAAAATATCCCAGAAAGCATTGACGGATCCATCACGCATCTCAGAGCTTGGCTTGACCCACTTACTCTACACTCTCTAGTTTTGTCTAGCGAACAACTTCCTGAGTAAACTAGTGAATGTTCCCAACTACGGGTATGCAATAGAGAAGAGCAACAACATCAAATTAAGTCACCAACTCTACGTCGATGATCTCGAAGTGTATGCCAATGAGAACCAACTGGTGATACAGCTTAGGATCGTGAAATCTTTCACAAAAATAATTAAAATGGAAAAAGAGGCAGATAAGTGTGCTGTACTACATGTGGAGAGGAGAAAACTCACAATGGGGAGGCAATATTGATGATAGATGAAATTGAAATACCAGACCCAGAAGAGACTTCTAAATACTTGGGCATGCAGCAAGATCTGGATATCCAAACCGCGGAAACTAAGGCTGCATTAAAGAACAAGTTCCTCCAAAGATTGAGGAGAATTCTACAGAACAAGCTTAACGCCAAAGCAATGTTCACATCAATAAGCACACAAGTGATACAGTGCTTGGCCTACACTTTCGGTGTTATTCTATGGTAAACCACGGATCTGAAGTCCACTGACACGCAAGTAGCAAGGCTCATAACTGGACATGAAATGGCTAGTTTGATAGGTTTTATATACCTAGAAACGATGGAGAAAGAGGTCTACAGAATATATTAGTCAACACCATAGAGTTAGTCATGGATATGGGAGAATAATGTCTCCCCAAAAACTCAGTGTACTTCAAGGCGATACGTAGAGAAGACAAGAATACCACAGCCCTAAACCTGGCATGTAGTAACCGTCCAGCTGAGTCCACAAAAATCATGATGTTATTCAAGAAATGAAATGATAAAACCACTTCATGGCAGATATCCGATGGCATCGAAATGCAAAGGAATAGAGATAAGTCACTTGCTTACCCTAAAGTTGGATACCTGTTTCTGGAAATAGAGGGTAGATTAACAGCCATCCAGGGTCAGATGGTTCCTACGAGAGCTTATCTGAAGAACATTGCAGGAAAGAACCTACCCAGAGATGGATTCCGTAAATGCTCACATCATCTCGTCCTGACTTACCATAATTGATATCACCCATCCAGCTGATGATAATTTAAAAGAAGCGTTCACGGAACAGATCATTAAGTAGCTTGATTTTGGCATTTGAATTCACCAGTACCTCGATTCACCCTCTTATCTCCACGATAAATGGTCTTATTCAACCACATCTGATGGAGAATACGATTCGCCTTGGACTGGAGAAAAATTAATTGATGAGGGGCAGAAGGAAGTAATATTGTGGACAGTAAGGATAATAAGGAGGGTCTATAAAAGTGGTTATATAAAACTTTATTACGTATATATTTCGGAAGAAATATAATCGAAAGTTGTTCGTTCAAAATTTCAGATATTAATGCATTTTAACCGTTTATGTATTGAATCAATTCAAACAACCTGAGTATTGAAGGGACTATTATGCTGAGACGCTTCATTACTTATTAAAACAATCATACTGCGATCTTCTCTCATAACATTGCCTTATCATATTGACCTCGTTGTCTCATTGTCACTATTATACTTGTTTGTTGAATAAAATATTCATAAGATAAGTGATATCAATTTGATCGAGTCTTAACATTCGCGATAACCATATTTTAAATTATACTTTTTCAGACATTCTGAGAGAATGATAGTTTTCAATTGAATATATTTCCTAGATACGAGGGATGTTCAATGTATTCTCGTTATCGGGGTGATTTGGTAATAATGTGAGTAATCTATTCATCTCATTTACTAGTGACACCATCTGAGGGTATAAATATAAAATTTCACTAATTTACGATCATAAGTTTTCTAGGTATCCTCAGTGAAAGACGACCAGAATGACTGACGACAAAATGATGAAGAAAATAGAGCATCGCGCCCTTACAAAGTTGCTTACTAAGCAGGGGAAAAGTATAAAAATCATTCATGAAGAGATAGTTGCTGTTTACCAACACTGTGCCTCGTCGTTATCCACCGTTCAAAAGTGGTCAAGTGAATTCAAAAGAGGCAGAGAAAGCATTGAAGAAGATCCTTGCTCGGGCGGACCCGTTAGCGGCACCACTGAAGAAAATGAGAAAAAGTGGAAAAGCTGGTACTTGAAGATGCCAGAATAAAAATCATGATGTCAGCAGAGATGACAAAGCTATCTGTGGGTACCAAACATCCTATACTTCATACAGCAGACATGCAGAGGATTGAAAAGGGTGCATAGCCCCCAAATAAGTTTAAAGTCACCCCATCCACTGTAAAATTAATGGCTACGGTCTTTAGGGACCCTAAAGGTATTTTATTAATAGAATACACCTTAAAGGATGAAAACATAACAGGAGCACCTTACGAAACCACTTGCGTATTTAAGAGAAGCAATTAAAGAAAAAGGCGAGGAAAACTCATAGCAGGGATGTTGCTGCTTAATGATAACGCGCCGGTTCACAAGGCCCGCGTGGCGAAGGCTGCTGTGCGGGAATGTGGCTTCGATGAAATTACTCATTCTCCGTACAGTCCAGACTTTGCCTCTAGTGACTACTACCTAATGTGAAAAAATATCTTGGTGGAAAGCGATTTTCCGATGATGAAGAACTGAAGGTAGCAATTAACACCTATTTTGAGGAGATGCCGGAAGAATATTTTTTACAAGGTTTAGAGAAACTTATTTCTAGATCTAACAAATGTATTGAAATTCTAGGAGACTTTATTGAAAAATTGAATTTTTCCAAAATTTTCTGAGATTTATGTTATGCCTATACCGATAATACATTGAACACCCCTAGTATTAATTACATATTTTCGGAATATGACATTGACAGAAATAGTATTCATCTAGGAATTTATATAGTATGTAATTAATTTTAGAAAGATGACAATCCTTCAGTATAAATAATGAAAACTTCTCTCCGTTCTTTATATTTCGAATAAATCAATTAAGCAGTTCAGTGTAAATGAAACATTGTAATATCTTTACTTTCACTTGATGCTTAAATAATAATGTATAATCGAAATGACGTCTTATTGTTATTGGATACTCTTAAGCATGCTCTTTACAATCCTGGTTTCATTCGAAAATAAGACGTATTGTTTTGGTTCTTCAGTTGATTTTATTTTGTCAAGATAGCTGTGCATCTCTCAATTGTCTCCTATAAAATCATTCTCTTTGAAAAGTTTTCTTCTTGTTTTTCGACCTGAAATAGTCTTACTTCTCGGTAGTAACCTTCCAGAGCGACTTCATCGTCTATTTTTTGATTTCCTAATTTCATTAATCTTGCTTTGTGTTTGAAAAAAACTCTAATGGTGCCGCCCACTGTACTGGTAGTAGCACTTTTGGCTGAATCCTGCCCTGCAAAAACGCATTTTCAAAAACTTATTTTAAAATGTTAGAATAAGATAGAATAGAATAAACAAAATCCGCAATATAACTTCTATAAAATTAATTCTACAGCAAATAATAGTATTTTTACGAACCAAAGAATTATAATCGGTAAACTTAATATTCTTCACTGCGTAACGCCCAGTTTTATAAACAGCATCAAAAGGGTCCTTTATGATAAAGTCCCTTTATGAAAAAATATGCTTTAAATGGGACCATCAGTTTCATGAACGCACATCGACCGTCCTTTACTAAAAGCTTCCTTAAATGCGCCAGTCATATGTTTCCGACTGTTGGCGATCCTGAGAACTAGTGATTTTACGAATATAGTTAGTAATATTCTGCAAAAATTGTGAGTTATGCGTTGGAACTTGTAAAAAGAAAACGAAAACAAGTACAAGTCAATCTTTGCATAAATATGGTTATGTACAGAAGACAGTATATTGGAATTTATATACTTATTACGTGCGTTATATTTTAGTAAACGTGAGTTATATGAATGAATATGGAAGAAAAGAGACAAAAAGTATTACTTTAAAACCCGAGGAGGAACTACGTCTCTTGGAATTGATTGAAAAAGAGAATTTTAATGTTATAGGATAAAGTCGGGCAGAGAATAGCAATTGCTTTCAATGCAACAGTTCTCCATTAGAGGAATGGGGACCAGCTCAAATCCAAATATGACAATATAAAAACTAAAAATATTTGGCTCCATTGATATCAAGGGAGCCAATTTCCAAACAGCTGAGCCCAACTGTTACGAACCGACTTGCCGAAGCGAAGGAGATGTATTATAAAAAAAACAGCCCTAGTAGAAGCTCAGACAGTGGCTATCAAGGAAGAGAATAAAAGAAAAGAAGAGGAGCATTCGAAGCTTAAAATATTATTAGATTTGCAAATTATGGAGATGAAGAGAAAATTAAATAATAATAATTAAATCGTTTTTATGTCGAATGCACTTTCTGGAAAAACATACCTTGTAAAATCTTATGAAAATTATATGAAATCTTGTCATGTTGAAGACAAAATTTGAATATGAAGAACAGTTTCACAAGCGGCAAAAAAATTTTTTTTCAATTATCATACAAATATAAATTATAAAGTAGCAAAATGTTTATTAATAATCGACTGTCCCACTCAACGAACTGCATTAACATTAGTTGAAGTTGTTTGAAAGTCCTCGTCCTTCCTGCACATCATGCAATCTTTCATTTGGAAATATTTCGTTCATATCTAGAGCTATATTGTGCAATACAGCGTTAGCAACAATAATTGTCCTTATGGTCGTTAACTTAATACTCATTCCTTTAGAAAGTATAGGAAAACGACGTTTCCAAACTCTATACTTTCTCTTCACCACATTTCTAGTTCGTATAATTGACTCCTTATATAAATTTTCAGCTGCAGTTATAGCTTCCAGTAACATTGTCATCAGATAAGTCTGCAAACTATAACCATTATCACAAAGTAACAAAAACGGTCCAAATTAACCACTCTTAAATTGTCTCTTCAAGACACTGTTATTAAAGATGGATTGATCATGTGTTGAGCCAGGTCATCTAGCTACAATATTTCTGATTCTCCAATCTGAATCACACAGGGTTTGAACGTTTAGGGCAAAATAATGTTTTCGACATCGAAAGATCTCTCATCACCACACGGAGAAGTGTTTTTAATTAATGTGCAATCTATAGCATCAATGACACGTGGAAAACTAGCAATTGCATAAAAACTTTTCTGCTGCTTGCATTTCATGATCACCTTCACACATCTTTATATATTGTGGACACAGGGATGCGATTGCAAAAGAAACGCTTCAAATAATTCTAGAAGCAGAAGGTTTAGAAATTCCCATGTAATCTCCGTCTGTTTGTTATCAGCATATTTCCAGTTCCATAGAATCTCAATGTCAAAAGTAGTTGGTTCATCGGTTCAATATAGTTGCCTCTGAAAATTGTCAATTTAATGATTTGGTATACAGAAAATTATAATAAAAAAATTTATATGAGACAGTAATTTATTTCCACAAAAATGTTTGTACTACTACAACAATTGTTTCACCACGATGTGGCTTCTTCAGGTATTACATTGTGCTGTCTGATGGTACTCAGTGTAACCAAGTTTAAATACATTTTTAGGTACGTGACCAAATAATGGAAGCACAAGTCATAAAAACTCTAGGTGTTTATTGGAGTTTGCCGCTAAAAATGCCATTAAGGAAAAATATTCAGTAATGGAGAATGATCGACATCTGTTTGTTCATTCAAAAGGATTTTATGGGCATTATACCTGTTGATTTCAAGAAATTCTAAAAGTGTTAATCTAGAACTTTTGCTTTCAACGTGGATAATTTCATAATTATTGTTGAAATTATGCCTGAATTCCTTAAGATGATTAGCACCCTTTGGTGTTCTTGGACACGTTTCTTGAATGATCTACCAGTCTGGCCAATGGCCCTAAAGGGCAATCTTTGCAAGTCAACTTGTAGACTCCGGATTTATTTTCTTTATTTGTACGATCTTTATTGTTTTTTATGTAGGTACTAAGGTTATTAATTGTCTTAAAAGCCGCGTTATAATTGAAACTGCTTTTGAAATATTTAGCAATATTTTCAGATAATCCATTGACATAAGATAACGAAAAATATTTCTGTGTATTGTCCTCTTTTATGATTGGGTACACGAGATTTAATGCCATTTTCTTTTGTTTATTGGATACCATTTTGTCTATAAGAAAGGGTTGAAACCGTTGTTTGACGCTATTTGTTTAATAATATTTAATTCTTTCATAAAGTTTTTTGAATTTAAAGGGACATTCAATAATCTATGAATAAAACTATTATATACTGACATCTTTTGGTTGGTGGGGTGGTTTGAAGTTTTATGTATTGTGATGTCTGTATGTGTTGGTTTGTGAAAAATACTAAAATCATGTAAATTATTTAATCCTGTTATAGTGAGGTCAAGAAAATTAATACTTTGATTCTTTTCTTCTTCGATTGTGAATTTGATTTTTGAGTGGAGTTTATTAATGAAATTCGTGAAGATATGTAGTTGTCGGTCGGTGCCTTTGAAACAACAAAAAATGTCATCTATATATCTGTACCAATAAAGAAAATATTCGCTTATAGGATTCAGGTGTATTTTTGATTCCAGATCGTCCATGAATATTTCAGCTAAAATTGAACTGAGTGGATTTCCCATTACTAAACCATTGTCAGAAATATAGACGGTTCCGTTAAATTGAAAGTAGTTTTGTTCAAGACATATTTCCAGGCAATTAAGTATATCATTCATTTTGATGGGTTTGGTATTATTTTTAATTAATAGTTTTTTTACAATTTGTACTGTTTCAATTGGAGGTATACTAGGGAATAAATTTTGTACATTAAAAGAAATTAATTTACAATTTTTGGGTAATTGGATGGATTTAATATTGTCTATAAGGTGGGTGCTATTTTTAATAGCGTATTTAGCTAAAAAGTTTGTTTCGGTTTGAATAATAGAAATTAAAACTCTAGATAATTTTATGCTTGGTGGTGTGACGAATGAAACTACTGGTCTAATTGGATTATTTTCTTTATGCAGTTTTATTAATGAATATAATTTTGGGATTTGTGGGTTCATTAAAGTGAGCAAATGTTTTTTTTGGGAAGTTATTGAAAAGGCTAACAGATTGGTCTATTATGTTTTTCATTTGTTTTTGGAAATGTTCAGTGGGGTCTTTAGTAACGGTTTTATATTTATCTGGGGTTAAAAAAGCAATAGTTTTGTTGAAATATTCATGTTTTGGAATTGCAACGATACTGTTTCCTTTATCGGCTCGAGTGAATATTAAATTATTGGTGTTTCTTTTTTCGATGATTGATTTAACTGAATTCTGTTTTATTGAGGAAGAGTGAATTTCAGTTTTATTTTTGTCTTTAATTATGTCAGCAATAATATATTTATTGTAATTTGAATTTGATTGATTTTTGAGTGATTAAATAGATTTAATGGCGAGTTCTGAATCTATTGCTAAATAGTCTAAGGATTTTTGTGAATTTTTATTTTCTAGGTTGAATTTAAATCCCTTTTCTAAAAAGTTGGATTCTCTACTGTTGAATTTTACATCAGATAAGTTGACAAATCTAGGGTAAAATTGATGTTCAGAGAAAATATGTTTTTCACTTTTATTAAATTTCGGAATATTCTTTTTATTTTTATGAGTTAAATTTTTTAGTTTTTTAGTTTGAGTTAAGAATTTGGAGTGAATAATTTTGCCTACACGTTCTCTAGTATTTCTGTCAATAATATCGAACTGAATAGAATGAAGTCTACTGTACTAGTAGACTGTACTAGTAGACTTCATTCTATTCAGTTCGATATTATTGACAGAAATACTAGAGAACGTGTAGGCAAAATTATTCACTCCATATTCTTAACTCAAACTAAAAAACTAAAAAATTTAACTCATAACAATAAAAAGAATATTCCGAAATTTAATAAAAGTGAAAAACATCTTTTCTCTGAACATCAGTTTTACCCTAGATTTGTCAACTTATCTGATGTAAAATTCAACAGTAGAGAATCCAACCTTTTAGAAAAGGGATTTAAATTCAACCTAGAAAATAATAATTCACAAAAATCCCTAGACTATTTAGCAATAGATTCAGAACTCGCCATTAAATCTATTTAATCACTCAAAAATCAATCAAATTCAAATTACAATAAATATATTATTGCTGACATAATTAAAGACAAAAATAAAACTGAACTTCACTCTTCTTCAATAAAACAGAATTTAGTTAAATCAATCATCTAAAAAAAAGAAACACCAATAATTTAATATTCACTCGAGCCGATAAAGGAAACAGTATCGTTGCAATTCCAAAACATGAATATTTCAACAAAACTATTGCTTTTTTGACCCCAGATAAATATAAAACCGTTACTAAAGACCCCACTGAACATTTCCAAAAATAAATAAAAAACATAATAGACCAATCTGTTAGCCTTTTCAATAACTTCCTAAAAAAACATTTGCTCACTTAAATGAACCCACAAATCCCAAAATTATATTCATTAATAAAACTTCATAAAGAAAATAATCCAATTAGACCAGTAGTTTCATTCCTCACATCACCAAGCATAAAATTATCTAGAGTTTTAATTTCTATTATTCAAACCGAAACAAAGATCGTACAAATAAAGAAAATAAATCCGGAGTCTACAAGTTGACTTGCAAAGATTGCCCTTTAGGGCCATTGGCCAGACTGGTAGATCATTCAAGAAACGTGTCCAAGAACACCAAAGGGGTTATATATCCAATTCCGTACATTCGACATATGCTAATCATCCTAAGGAATTCAGGCATAATTTCAACAATAATTATGAAATTATCCACGTTGAAAGCAAAAGTTCTAGATTAACACTTTTAGAATTTCTTGAAATCAACAGGTATAATGCCCATAAAATCCTTTTGAACGAACAAACAGATGTCGATCATTCTCCATTACTGAATATTTTTCCTTCATGGCATTTTTAGCGGCAAACTCCAATAAACACCTAGAGTTTTTATGACTTGTGCTCCCATTATTTGGTCACGTACCTAAAAATGTATTTAAACTCGGTTACACTGAGTACCATCAGACAGCACAATGTAATACCTGAAGAAGCCACATCGTGGTGAAACAATTGTTGTAGTAGTACAAACATTTTTGTGGAAATAAATTAGTGTCTCATATACATTTTTTTAATTAAAATGAGTTTCCACCAAGTAAAGACCGAATCTATCAAATAGAAAATTATATCAACAAAATAATATATCGAAATTTGTTTACCTGTTAGATAGGAAGTACAATTGATCTGCAATTTTTTGAAGCAAAGATAAAACAGTTGGTTTTGTCAGGCGAAAACGATTGAAGAAATCTAGATCATCTGAAGTGGAAAAATGTTATTCCCTCCGTCTGTAAATTTTTGGTTTTCTCACAATTATTTCTTCATCATATGATGAACTAGAGCTTGAATCAGCATTCAACATTTGGTGCAATATATTTCGTAGTACGGTAAAATTAAACAAAATGGGCAAATGTGACAGAGGAAGGTTATGTCCACTGTTTTTGTGTTTACCATCTCGGTAAACTGCGCAGTGTCGAGCTTCTCGTTAAAGGATCCTTTTCCAGCCGTAAATGGCCGATTTTCTCACTTTAAGATAAAGGACGCTTTTAAGTTCCCTTTAATTAAAATTTGCTTATGAAACACGTTTTATCATTAAAGTAGACTTTTTGGAAAAAAGGAGGCTTTAATTTCGTTTATGAAACTGGCCGTAAGTGAATTTCTTCAGTGAACAAATGTTTCTGTGAAATACTGGATTATTCCATATAATTTGGATTATGGATATTCCAGATTTACGTCGAAATGATTAAAATTACATCTGGTCTTAAAAAATCTTTAGAAAACATACATGTTGACGATTAAATTATTTTATTTTTAGTAATAAGAACGTATGTGGAAAGAGCCTCATTTAATCTGTACATAAATTCACCCCCAGCGATCAAATATGTATTTAACAATAAACGGCAAAAATAAGGAGTATCAAAATTTCGAATAATATTGTAAATAAACAGTAGCTATATGAATTTTTCTGAACAAACACAAATACACTAAAAGTTGAAGAAATCTTAAAAATAAAGTACTCTTTAAGTCAGGTTAACCATCAAAAACATCACCATTTTCGGTAATACTTTTTTGTAACATATCACAAAATGTTTTAGTAACAGAACTGCTTCTTAAATTTTGGGAAACAACATCAACCTCTTCAGCACCAATAGTTCAATGAACCAATACCGTGGCCACCCAGGTTTTCAGATCTGACTGTGGGGATACAAGGAAAAGGCTTATTGCCGGAGAGGCTGATAATATAGCCCGTATTAACGAAGCAGTAGGAACCTTGAATGAAGATCATTTTGATTCTGTTGATGAAACATTTTGTAATAGGTTGCAGAAACTTTTTAACGAAAATGGTGGTGTTTTTGAGGGCTTAAATTACCTAAGTTTCATTGTTTTCAATATTTCTATTCACTTTTACTGTATTTGTGTTTGTTCAGATCAAATTGAAAATTAGTTTTGGTATTTCTTATTACTGTATTATTTTGAATTCTCGAATACATATTCGACCATAGAAGAGCAATCTCCACAACAGGAAATGTACCAGTTCATTTGACCTATCGGTTTATTGAACTACTCGAAATTTTTTTATTTCTAATAGATTCTATTAATCAATCGACTACACTTGTTATTATTATTACTGGTATGAAAACCTTGGCAATTCAATTGAGTGACACGTTTTAGACATTACACGATTAAATTTTTCATAATATGACGTGAAATACTGAATGAAATATTTGACTAAATCGATCTTTGCTCGACTGGAATGTTACAATGTATAGATTACAAACCTTTGATTCAAGAAAACATCACCTTTGAGTCATCGTCTGCAATACTTCATCAAAAATAAAACTGTCTACCTTGATTCCATTTAATAATGGAAAATTTGGTTTTATGATCGAACGCAATCAAAATACGTGGTTTAATTCCTTAATTATTGATTTCCCAGAATTGATTAAACGGTCGATCAAAAGCCTTTCATAAATTAGTTCTATGTAATTCTTATAAAATAACAACTGGTTTTTCTTCTCATTGCATGAAAGAAAACCACTTCATCGACTTCTGTAAAACCGAAATTCTACATTTAGGTAACAGAAGCAAAAAGTTGGACCTACTCGAATATCTGAAGATCTCTTTGGCTCATAAAAAACATTTACCGATAACAAACGATCAGTTTGAATTTCATCTATCCCCTTTACGACATCTGTTTATAACTAGTTCCTTTGAAAAAGTAGGCAAATATCGTCAACAGGTATAACTTTCTGTTAACTACCTCAAATAAAAACCCCGTCACTTCCATCTGTTGTCCGAAATATATGAATTACAATAATAAGTAAATAAGTAAATTCTCCTTAGTTTTGAAAATGGGTTGAAACCCGAAACATACATTCTGTCAAGAAAGTACCGGGAATTATCGATTTAAATCTGGCGGGGCAATGAGGCAGGTAAAAATTTTTTTTCCTAGGTTGGTACCACTGTCCTTAATTACTATGCCAAGCTTGAGCGGGATCTGTCAACTAGTGTGATTTCAACAGCTGATTAAGTCAGTCGATGTCAGAGTGCGTGCCGATTTTTACTATGGGTGATTACGTTGAGCAAAGAATTTGTTTAAAGTTTTGTGTTGCAAATGAATTTTCGTGTGCCGATGCATTGAAAATGTTGCAAAAGGCCTTTGGTGATAATGCTCTATCGAAAACTCGTGCATATCAGTGGTACAGAGCCTTAAAGGACGGTCGTGAAGTGGTCGCCCATCGACGGCTTCGATCGAAGATAACGTCGATAAAATTAAGGAAAGGGTGCTGGAAAACCGTCGTACCAGCTTGAGAGAGATAGCACATGATCTTAAGATATCCCACGAGTCCGCACGTACGATTTTGATTGATATTTTGGGCATGAGAAAGGTGGCCGCACGACTCGAACCGAAAGACCTGAATTTTCTTCAAAAACGTCATCGCGAACAGGTTGCTTCAGACATACTGGATCGCTGTAATTCCGACTCTACATTCATGGAACGCATTATAACTGGTGATGAGACCTGGGTCTACGAGTACGATATGCAAACAAGCCAGCAATCATCGGAATGGGTGGCAAAAAATGAGCCGAAACCGAAAAAACCACGCAAAAGCCGCTCGAAAATGAAAGTGATGCTCATTGTTTTCTTCGATATCCGTGGCGTGGTGCACTACGAATTCGTTCCAGAGGGTCAGACGGTAAACAAGGAGTATTACCTAGGCGTTATGAAACGTTTGCGTGAGCGTATCCGTAAGAAGCGGCCAAATTTGTGGGCGAACAACTCATGGATTTTGCATGACGATAACGCGCCTTCTCACCGAGCTACGATTGTGACTGACTTTCTCGCCAAAAACTCAACAAACGTGCTTCAGCAACCATAGTATTCGCCGGATTTGGCTCCCTGCGACTTTTTCCTGTTCCCAAAACTAAAATTGCCCCTTCGTGGCACCCGTTTTGTGTCGATTGAAGCCATAAAACAAAATTCGGCGCGAGAGCTAAAGTCCAGCCCGGAAAGCGCCTATAAAAAATGTTTTGATAATTGGAAGTGCCGTTGGTATAGATGTATTGGAGCAAATGGAGCCTATTTTGAAGGCGACCCAATAAATTTTGACGATTAAATGTAAAAATGTTGTTTTAATTGAAAATTCCCGGTACTTTCTTGACAGAGTAGCATACGTCAAATTAAATTTTTGTGAAACTTAAGGCAAGTGTTTCATCAAGTGGTATCCATTGTTATATGCTATTTGTTCCATTATATTTTCTTCTTTTTGGAAGTTAAAATGATCTTGAGGAATATTTGATAATTAATAACTTATTCTGATATGGGTGGAACGATTTAGAATGGATAGTGGTATCTGTTTAGGTTGATTTCTAGTATACTGCAATGTCGTGTTTATTAAAATTTGAATATCAAAACAGATTTAATCTGTCAGTCCTCTACAATTTTAATTTCCACAAAAATTTCATTCAATAAACTTTTAGAATTAAATTAGTGTCTCATAAGCACCGCTTATATTTAATAGACGTATACAATCAAAACTCAATATACAATATCAAATGGAATAAATAAAGCAACAAATATAAATTGTCAATTAAAATTAATAAATAAATATTTGAAGGAGACAAAATTTTGTTTCTGATATTACCATTATGAACACCAATTCGTTTTCAAAAACATAAACCACAATTTGTGGACTTCTCAAAAAATATATAATTTATTATAATATATAATATAATTTATTATTCGTCCGGTACTCTTTAAGGTTTTCTTGACCTTAAATTTGAGGAATGTAACCGTCTACTTATGGTACTGGTTGAGACTACCCGTCTATAGGTTCGAAGGGCTGTTACAGATACCGTTCAATTCCTTCGAGTAAAATTTGCGATATAATGGTCTTCCCTTGCAGATGTTACTCTGGCTCGACCAGGCACCGGTCTCCGGGCAACACTGCCGGTTTCCAGGTAAAGGGCCACTATGCGCCTTACTGAATTCCGTGGAATATTCGAACGTTGCACAATCTGGTGGTTCGACAAAGCTTCTTGATGTAGGGCTACTATTTTTTCCCGGTCAAACTGGGAAATTGGATGTCCCGGCATTTCCACGGAATATTCTCAATATTACAACTCTCGTTATTCGCTGAAAACTGATTAACTTCGAATACTCCCGTATTCTCCCGAACAAGAAACATTTTTTGTTGGTTTATTGTTTTTATTCCAGTGATAAGATAGTGAAGATTCTACAAACAAAAAATTGTCATGTTAATGCAACAAGTTGAGAGTTGATAGGGGGGGGGCAAGACTTTTGATGATATGTTTATATTTCGTGTAAATTGATTATATAAAATAGGTGTGATTTAGCAGACATTTTCTAGCAGACTGTTTGGCAGAAATATCCGAACACTAGTACCAGTGGTGTGCAGTCGAATTCTTTTTTTTCATGGAAATGTGTGCCAGAGCATATACTGGATTAGGATGGGGGTTTCGTATAGGAATGTAAATACCTCCTAAATACATAACCAAGGATACCGAGGAGTAGTTTTTTCAAACCTTGTACTTCAAAATTTAATATATTTATTTATATGTAATTATAATACTAATGATATTTGCACATATAAATTTCATGTGAGGTTTCTGTATGCCAATAAGAAAATATTATGAAAAAAATTGAATACTTCCGGAGGTATAGTTCTGCAACACTTCACCCCTTGAACTTTGAAATTCCATATCTCCGAAGATATCAGCCGGAACACTTAAAGATTTCATTTGTGTATTCTGTATAGTAATGAAAATATATTTAAAAATAATTATTGACTGCCGGAGGAGTTGCGGGGAAGTTTTTTAATACTTCACCCCCTAAACATTGAAATTCTGAATTTCCGAAAATATTCGCTGGAGCATATACAGATTCTATATGTGGATTATGTATGGCGATAAGAAAACATCATGAAAAAAATTATTGACTGACTTTGGGGTTGCGGGCTAGTTTTTCAGCACTTCATCCCTTGAAATTTGAAATTCGATATTTCCGAAGATATCAGCCGGAACACATACAGATTTCATATGTCTATACTGTATAGAAATAAGAATATATTATAAAAATAATTATTGACTGCCAAAAGTGTTGCAAAGTAGTTTTTCAATACTTCATCCTTTAAACTTTGAAATTCTATATCTGCGAAATTATTCACTGGAGCACATACAGATTCTTTATGTGGATTCCGTATAGCAATAAGAATATGTTAAGAAAATATTTATTGAGTGCGGGGTAGTTTATCAAGGGCTAAACGCTTCATGAAAAAGTACCCCGCAAGTCCTTCTGTGCAGTCAATAATTTTTTTATAATATATTCTCATTACTATACAGAATACACATATGAAATCTGTATGAGCTCCGGCAATATTTTCAGGTGTGCTCACTGAACGAGTGGTTTTATCAAATAACGTTCTAGTTTTAACGAACAAATTTATCCACAAATTACCGTGAAGGCATTTCATTTATGTTGAATTTTTCACGTGAATTTCTAACAGTTTGGTTACAAGGTTCACTACTTGGCAAATAAGTTTTTAATATTTTTGAGTTTTGATCAAGCGTAAATCGACCCATTTCGTTAGTGTCAAATATTAAACTAACTTTTTGTCAATACACGAATGACAGATGTGTTGACAGACTCGAAATAAACACTACTTCAACATGTAAACTCCAGCTTCTTTAAGAATTATTTCACAGATTTGAAATAATCAGAGTAATTGACTGTTGAACAAATGCGCAAAAAATTCCGACTTCACGTCGAAGGTTTTCACCATTTTTTTCATTTTATATTTTTCCGACCAATAAGAAAACTTCGAGACACGTCAGACGGCAGCCAATGACATAATAAACACAACACAGATATTAATGATATGCACCGAAGCTCCGTACTTTCAATGGTTTCATGAATTTTTTGGTATACTTTCCGGTGGATACGAAAAATTAACGGAGCATTTGTACTCCCAAAAATATTGAAGTTGGTGCTTGTTTATAATTAGCAGTAATTATGTTCTTTGAATTCTTGAACTTGCCCCTCAACTGAACATGTGTAATTACCTTGTTTGCTGACGTGCATCTGAGTCCTGAAATTTTTCCACCAGAAAAAGTCCCTGTTTACGTTTGTTTTTGATATTTGTGGACGAACTGGTTTATATCAATTTGTGTAATCCTATTATTTTTTATAGCATAATAGATGGAATCGACGTTTATTTATGCTGACATGTGCTACGAAAAAGCATCAATACCTCTTTATTTAATTTGCATGTGATCTTGTCTTCGTAAAATGTACCTGAGGATGCGCTTATGTGGCTCTACCAGTTAAATGGATATGCTTGCCAAAGGGTGAGCCATCTAGCATTTGCATTTTCAAGTAGTGGTTATTTCGAGTCTGGCAACACTTCCGTTATTAGCGTTCTGACAAAAAGATAGTTTAATATTTGACATTAACGAAAGAAGGTCGATTTACGCATGACAAAACTGAAAAATATCGAAAACTTATTTTCAAAGTGGTGAATTTTATATCCAAACTGTTAGAAATTTACGTAGAAAATTCAATAGAAGTGAAATGACCTTACAGCAATTTGTGGATCAGTTTGTGAAACTGGACCGTTCACACCTGAAAATTAATGTCTGCTGTAGTCCAGAATGTGGCTGAACATCGATCAACATCAACTCGTCATCGTGCTCAATAACTGAACTTTTCTCGCACTTCTTTGGGGAGAATTTTACATAGAGCACTCTGTATGAAGGCTTACAAAGTTCAGTGCAAGAAGTGGAGCCTCCTGAGCATTCGATGCGTTTTCATTTCGCTCAGTGGACTAATGATCGAAATGGTATTTTACCAGAAGAATCATATTTAGCGATGAAGCTTATTTTTACCTCGGAGGATATGTGAATAAGCAAAGTTCTCGCGTTAGGGGATCAGAAAATTCACACGTTATTGTGGAAAAGCCGATGCAGCCACGAGTAACTGTTTGGTTCGGTGGCATCATTGATCCATTTTTCTTCGAAAATGAGGAAGAAGCCGCCGCCACAGTCAATGGTACCATGCTCAACCAATTTTTGTTTCCTGAAATTCAAGTGGAAGATATGGACGATATTTGATTTCAACGGGATGGGGCCACTTGCCACATAGCTAATGTAACCATCGATATTTTACGTACTGTTTTTCAGCTTTTCTAATAAACTTATAAATTCGAAGAAATATTTATTCATAAGCTTCTCATCTCACCCGCTAAAAGTCACTGGGGAAGGAATATGGACAATAGGTTGGGCACGGAAGCGATTCGAAGTGTAATTCGTAAAGGGTCTTTTATTAACAGCGCCCCATTCTGTTTTGTAGTTGAAACACATTATTTATTACAAAATGGTTGAAATTTTTGTTTCATTATAAAGTACAATGAATTTAGTTGTGAAACAAAACATCGTTTAAATGTCCACCACGGAAACGCTGTCAGGAATGAAGTCGTTGAATCCAATTTTCCTCTCTCACACAAATCAGGTCGTAAGCAATAATCGTTCAATATAGACTTGTAAATCGTCTAAGTTTGTTGGATGATTGTTGTAAACCATTGACTTAATGTAACCCAAACGAAAGAAGTTCAATGGAGTTAAATCGCAGGAACGAGGCGGATAATTTATCGGTCCATTTCTTCCGATTTTTTCTTAACTCCAATTACTGAATATACGACGCTTTAACTGATCTGTTGGTTTAAATTCTTGGGTTAAAACAATTTTGTATGGATGTAAACCAAGATCTTTTCGTAAAATTCGCACGGCTAGTTCTTGTGAAAGTCGAGAAATCGATAAATTTTAGTCTTCATGAACACTTTCACGTACGGCAGCAACATTCTCTTCACTTCTTGCATTTATTTGTCACTTCGTTCACTGTAACATCATGAAGTGAAATTTGTTTCAAACTTCTTCACTAAACGTTCAACTGTTCTTTTATCCGGACGATTATAACGACCAAAAATTGGAGTTAAAGTTAAGGTGAACAGATCGCGATCTTTCCATGATTTAATGGTAGACATTGACAAATACAGCTGTCAAATTCACAAATGAACAATGGCTGCCATGAGTGAGTAATGTCAATTTGAAATGGGGCGTTCCCATTGAAAGACCCGTTATAGTTCAGGGTGACAAGAAAAACCTCGGACAAACTTATTTTCATTTAACTTAATTAAACTAAAGGAATTAAAGAAAAAAACAACGAATAATAATAACATAAACATTTGGTCAAAACTAAAACAAATTGTAGAAATTACTATGTTTTACTACCAATAAAAATATATATTACACATTTTCTTGTGACTCGAGTTTCGGGAAATGAACTATCCCATCATCAGATAATTTAATTATGTTCAACTACCAAATAGTAACGGCTGAAACAATTCAGTATCTAAACATTTGGTAATAATATATTTAAGCGGTTTCGAAGTGGCTTCCTCTCCTCCAAATTCAGGGCTACAGTAGCTATGTTTTCAGGTGTGCTCACTGGACGAGAACGTGAACGGGTTGTTTTATTGAATAACGATCCAATTTTCCGAACTCGCCTCATAAATTGGTCTTTGAATTGCCGTAAGTGCACTTCATTTTTATTGAAATTTGCACGTAAATTTGTAACAGTTTGGATAGAATATAAACTACTGTTGAAATAAGTTTTTGATATTTCCCAATATTGTTCAATCGACCCAATTCGTTATTGCCAAATATTAAACTAACTTGCTGTCAAAACTCGAATGACAGAAGTGTTGCCACACTAGAAATAACCACTTCTTCAAAATACAAACTCTAGATGGCCCACCTTTCACATCAAACGATTGAAAGACTGGTGAATATCTGAAATACAAACATTGAAGTCATCTGCCCACATTAAATGAAAGCGACATGTACTGGGTTTTTCACTATAATTTGACTTTGTTACAAATGGAGATACAAAAAAAAGGTATTCACAACTGAATTTCTTCAAAATGATTCCACAAAATGGTATATATACGGGATGGACAAGAGATTCAGTGCGACTTCATCTTTTCAAATGGACCAATGTCGTTTGTTGATTGATAACAGCCAACCACTGACAACTGATTACTGAGCTAAGACTGCGAGGTGGTTCTTCGAAATTGAGACAAAAAAAGAGAGCTAGAACGATACCTGCATATATATTTCTAATCAGGAGAGAAAGAGCTAGCCAAAAATAAGAAAATATATAGGCTGATCCATTTGAAAAAATGAAGTTGCACTCAATAACTTGTCCACTCTGTATATATTTTATGTTATGAAATAATTTTGAAGAAATCCAGTTGATTTCATACAACTTTTGTGCAGAACTTTTTTTTGTATCTCCATGTGTAACAAAGTTAAAGGGGGGGGGTCAAATTATAGAGAAAAACCCGGTACAAACACAGAACACAAAAACTGGGCGATACTTCATTTCGAATAGTAAACTTAATAAGACGTTCAGCATTCTGCATTTCACACGATGTAAACTCAAGGCTTATTATTTACGAAAAAATTAATTAAAGGCTTTCGACATCAAGCGATTCCATTATTCCGATAAAGTTTGCCGATCTCGTCGATGTAGCGTCTGGAGAGAATGAAAAATTTCCAATTTAGTTGAAATGAATAAATTGAGCTCATCAATCGTACACAATTATTCAGTTCATCACTGACGTTGAAAGTTATGTCGTGCACACTTAGTTATACTTGAATTAATATCATACACAAGCATTTAACTCTTCGCATCAACGCGCATAATGGAAGAATATCATATTTGATTTGTTGCACGAGGAAAATGATTGAATTTATTGATTTTTCTCATGGTACACGCTTCTAATTTGATATAAAGGTTTTCTATTTGCTCTTCTTTAAATTGCACGTTTTCACAATTTGTCATCTGTTCAAAATTTTTAGTTTGGTTTGGGTAACTGGCAATAAGATTTAGCGGCGAACCATTTAAAATTTGCATTTTTGATCGGCTATAAATGAAAAACTAATGAATATTTTTTTGAACTTATACGTTTACTAAAAAGGCAGAACCTTGACATTTACGAATAAAAACAATATCACTCAAATGACCGCCACGAGTGGCCATACAGTACTCCATCCGATCAACCCAGTTTTTCAGTACATTGTTGATTGTGTGGGGCTCAATCTTATCAATGGCAACTCCTATTTTTTGTTTCAAGTCATCAATCGTTTGTAGATGGTTAGCCTACCACTTATCCTTAAGGGATCACCAAAAAAATAGTCCAACGGAGTCAAATCACAGATCCGAGGCGGCCAATTGACATTAGCAAGTGGCAAGTGGACTCGTCACAAGCGAAAAGGTTGATATTCACAATGATAATACAATATCTTGGACCAAGGGGCTACAAGGGACAAGGGTTGATTATTACCGAAGCAATGATGTAATATCTTGGACCGAAAGGTCACGAGCGAAACGTTAACTATCACAAGGATAATGCAATATCTTGGACCGAAAGATCACAAGCGGCAAAAGAAAATGTTGACAAAGAATATAATACCATTAAACAAATAGCTTTTAATAATGATTTTAATTCGTCAATTATAAATAATTCACTTAATAAAATAAATTACAAACATCAAAATTCAAACGATACAAAATACATTTCATTAATATATTAGATTGAATAATACACAGGACAAAAAACTGAAAAGATTGCTAGATATTTAAAGAGAAAAGAAAACTATAACATATCTTACAGAACCATGAATTCATTAGGCAGTTTAGTACAAAATAATAAAGACCTCATTTCTAAAAACAGAAAATCAGGAATTTACAAGTAGTGATTGCTCATGCGTATATGTGGGACAGACAGGTCGTTCATTTCAAACAAGGATACGGGAACATGAAAAATGTTACCTTAATAAAAAACAAAATTCAACTTATGCCAACCATTTGTTAGAGAAAGGTCATACTTTTAATACAAACTATGAAATATTATATACTGAAAATAAAAGTCATAAACTTAGTCTGTTAGAAACTTTAGAGATCAAAAGATATAATAAAAGAAAAATTTTATTAAATGACAAAATACACTTAGACCCTATTTAACACTTTTCAATGATTGTAAATCACCTCTTGTCGCTCTTCTATTTTTTGTACCAGAGCTATGTATTTAATGTCAGGTTTTGTATTGTATATCACAGTTACTCACCTGATGAAGTCATGGTATGACGAAACAATTGTTGTGAAATTAATGAAATAGCTGAAGTTAATATTTGTTTTTCTTATATTGAAGATGAATTTCCGTCAAGTAAAGACCGAGACAATCAAAAATTTAAAGTAAGTTGTATTACAAATAAAGAGTGATTTATTTAGAGATACTACTTAGTGAAGACAATCAAAAAAATTGTGTACAATAATTTGAATATTCTTTTTTAAAACTGTCTCTCTTTTCGCCTTGTGGTGGTACAAATATTTAATCAAATATGAATAAAATACACTTGTGTGTTTACGTATTCCAATCCTTCAAGCGTATAATTTGTCTTGTTTGTCGTCTATGATTCTTATCGAGATCAGCCTTGTTTGAGAATAGATTCCAAAGGTTAGCAAGCGTCTGTTGAACCTATTTTATTTCTGATTAATTCTTCCATCCATTATCAGCTCCTCAGACCGAATAGTATCCTTACTGGAGTATTATAAAGTTTTGATTCACATTCGATTTATGTCTTAATACAAAAATTTGATTGAAGAGTAAGGTAATTTGACACGAAAGGTTTCAGGTAAATAGCTTAGAAAAGACTCTTTCTTTCTCATCTGATATCAAAACCGCACGAACTTATATTTACCCCTAAAGGATTTTCTAATAGAAATGGAACTTTCATTCGTTGTAATCCATCTTAATAATTAATCCACATGATCAAAACAAGTTTAAAGAAATTACTGTGTTTTACTGCCAAAAAATTGAGATGTTCATACCTTTTTGTGACTGCAGATTTGAAGTGAAACTTCAGTTTGAGACAATTGAAAATTTAACAAAAGTTTCAGGTATTTATTCAGGTTCAGGCACAAAAGACATTGTCAACTTTGAAAAGCAAATACCTAGGACAGAGAGGACGTTTATTCAAGATAAAATTCAACAAACATAAAATTAATTCCACCAAAAACAAGCAAACTGCCATCTTTGCCACCCATTGCATAGATAATGACCACTCTTTTCCCACAAAATATAATCTAAAATTTTTGCATGAAGAGTCCAAAGGCAAGACGCTAAACATTTTTCCAACAGAACGTAGAACTGACCAGCATGAACCATTTCACCAAAAATCCAAAATAAAATATTTTAAGAAACCCACAGTGGACAATAATTCTAATACACTCTAACTTTCGAACGGAAAGAGCTAGATATTTGATAAAAGCTGGGCCATCTAGCGTTTGAATTTTGAAGTAGTGGTTATTTCCAGTCTGGCAACACTTGTGTTATTCGTAATTTTACAGAAAGTTAGTTAAATATTTGGTATTAACGAAATGGATCGACTAACGCTTGAACAAAACTGATAAATATAAAAAACTTATTTCCAAAGTGGTGAATCTTCTATCCAAACTGTTAGAAATTCACTTGGAAAATTCAATAGAAATGAAATACCTTCACGGCATTTTGTGGATCGATTTGTGAAGCGAATTCGTAAAACTGGATCGTTATTTGATAAGACAATCCGTTCACGTTCTTGTCAAGTGAGCAGAACTGAAAACATTGCTGCTGTAGCACAGAATGTGACATAGATCTATGAACATCAACCCGTCATCATTTCTCGAATCGTGGAAAAGCCGATGCACCTACAACGAGTAACTGTTTGGTGAAATTTTCTTATGAAGGAGCAAGTAGTCGCCGTCAATGAAGAATGTTACCGTGCTGTGTTCAACCAATTCTTGTTTCCTAAAATTCCAAAGGAAAGTATGGACGATATTAGGTTACAACAGGAAGAGGCCACTTGCCACACAGCTCACGTAACCATCGATCTTTGCGCACAGTTTTTGAATGATGTCGAAAAAAATTTGTGACCGGAGCAACGTTGAGCGGTAAAGAAACCATACCAGCAGTCCTACGATCGAATTTAAATGCAGCATTCAGATATGAAATAATGAGACAAAGGCTAATACAAAATTGAATGAATAGAGCCGCGTTTAGCGCTACCAATTCAATAGAAACAGAATTGGGTAAATGTTGCAAAATGGCGAAAGCGCGACATTCAATGATGTAATTTGGAACGCTTCAACCGGAAAATTCAAAAAGTAAATAGTCCAGAAGTGGATCAAAAATGACTTCCATATTGTATACGTCGATTCTCCTTATTCTGAGTCTTCAAAATATCCTGAGTGCCGTAAAAATGAAGAAAACTACTTTCCTAGAATTATTCAAAGTGCAGACTGGAGTTTGATTCTCTTAATTCAATTTATCTACAGAAAAAAGATACAGATTGAAAATGATTTGAGAAAACTCGAATAAACTCTAAGTCAGTTGCTGAAGATACCTAAAATTGCCAGTAGTATTTAAATACGGCAGCTGCTTGGTTTTTTAATCGTTTTTAAGAACATTTCTATCTTGTGGTTTATTATTTCTTGAACTTTTTTCTCGTACGTAGTTATGAAAGATGAAAATGATCTCAAAAGATTACATTGTATCCGGTGTTTTTTTAAGAGTGATAGAACTTTAAATTGAAATAAAACACATTTAAATCAAGATTGAAGCCAAAATTTTTTTATTTAAAAGATAATTTTATGACATTTATGTTTCAAAAATAATTTTCGGCATATGTCCACTACGACTAGCTCTGAGGAACCGCATTCGACCAGACCAATTTTGGACCACTTTTTCGAGTAATTCAGACCTTATTTCATCAATAACACGAGTTATGTTGGCATCCAAAGCGTCTATTGTTTTTGGTTTATCAGCATAAACCAATGACTTAACAAAACCCCAAAGAAAATAATCCAATGGCGTTATGTCGCATGATCTTGAAGGCCAATTAATTGGACCATTTCTCGAAATAATGTTATCGCCAATCTTTCTTTCAATAAATCAATTGTTACGGTAGCAGCATTAGGTGTAGCACCATCTTGTTGGAACCAAAACACTTCTGGATCGATACCATTCAAATTTTGAAACAAATAATCATTGATCATCGATCTGTAACGAGCACTATTCATTGTAACATTAGCTCCAGCATCGTTTTTGAAGAAATATGGATTGATGATGCCTCCAGAATGTAAAGCACACCATACAGTGCATTTTTCAGGATGCAATGGAACCTGCAGAACTTCTTGAGGATTGTTTTCACTCCATATACGGCAATTTTACTTGTTTACATAACCATTCAACCAGAAATGAGCTTCATCACTAAACACAATTTTACGATAAAAAAGTGGATCAACTTCAAGCTGTTCTAGGGCCTAATCAGCAAACAAACGACGCTTATTATGGTAAAGTGGCTTTAGTTCTTGAACCAGTTGGATCTTGTATGGGTGTAGACTAAGATCTTTACGCAAAATTTTCCATGTGGTGGATGCACAGATTCCAACTTGTTGTGGACGTCGACGAATAGACAAATCTAGATCATCATTAACACCATGACTTACAGCAGCGATATTTTCTTTTGTACGTACAGTTCTTTGTCTTGTTGCATCAAGTAGAGAAAATGTTGTCTGAAATCTATGGATAGTTCGACGAATAAGCTGCTCTGATGGACGATTATGTTTAAACCATAAATTTCACGAAGTGCTCTATAAGTTTGGCGAATAGAACACTGGTTTTGAAAATAAATTTCAACAAATTGTAAACGTTGTTGCGGCGCGGGTCTTTTCATAATAATTTGTCAATGCTGACTGAACAGAAATGTCAAAACAACATGGCTTCTACCTTCTGTAAAATCACAGTTATCTCTGTCGAAAGTTTTATCACTCTAAAAAAAACACCCGATACATGTGGTGATGATAAAACGTGATCAACTTTATTCTATCTCACCAGTTAACACTAAGGATAAAAATTAAATCTATTGAAAAAAAATATCACTTCACCTTCAAATATAATATTTACAACTGAAAAACAAATGGTCAACTCTTTGATTATCAACATAGAAATGTTCTCGAATCACAGAACAAACATAAATAAAGAGTACGTTCCAGATTCCAATATATTAAAGAACCCTCCATGACAAGAGAAAATAGAGATTTAAAGTAACAATTTTATACTCTATACAAAATATAAATTCAATGAGATTATTCTTGACAAAGAGCAATATCTAATTATGAATTTAAAAACAGAATTATTCTGAAAAACTTCCACATAATTAATTTAATTTTGGAAAATTGATTAATATTTCATTTAAAAATATGTGAAGGTTAAAGATGTTTATGATTTTATATTTTAATTCAACTGCCAGTTGGTGTATACATGAAAATAATATTTAGAAAGAAAAACTCATTGAACAACCAGCTGTTGTATTTCAAAGGACGCAATTCTTAGTAGTCGAACGTGGAAAGAAAATTTCAAAACCTCTGGAAATTTTTTATTTATATAATTGATACTTATTTATTTGCAAATTTCAATAAATCGAAAAGCCTTCTATCTACTCTCTAGAAATTTTCACTGAAATTACTGGGAGAAAGTATTTATCAAAAACAAATGATACTGACCCGAAATTAAATATGTTCAACACAACTTTCTGCGATTTAGTAGTGAGCGATTTATAGAGAAGATCTAGGAAGAATATAATATGTACCACTCTATAAAATTTACAATGATATATTTCTAATCAGTTTTTATATGTAAATTTTATTCGGTTTTCTATATGTCGTTCAAAAAATCAAAATATGATATTTAGTTGGTACATGTTTTCTCAAGTAATGTTTCTTGGGATGCATTCGTGTGGTAGAACGCCTTTATAAGATCATTTGTTTGGCATCTTTTGATTGAGAATAGAGAGTTTCAGAGAAGCCAAATTGTGTAGAAATCAATTTGTGACTAAAATAGAAAGCTTATATTGACTCATCACTTTTGAATGAGAACTCGAAGAGTAATTATTACTCCAAATGAGAAAATTTTATAAAATACTATACTGGATCAGTAGTTCTATGGTGGAACTCGCATTGCTTTTAAATTTTCATTACACAAATTTGACAGTTCCTATATCAGCAGAAAGCATTGACGTGAAGTAGAAATCTTTTGCGAGCTAGTCCAGCATTCAGTTTCTCCTGAAAATTTCAAATCTTCAAATTATTCAATGAAGAAAAATCACGCTGCGTCTGGATTCGTACACTGGTTCAAAATTTCGAAGTACGACACTTTGGCCATCTAGTTACCTGTTAGATCGAGAAATAAGCTTCTCCGGTGTTTGATAGAAATTGTTGAATTCTGAATTTTTGACCGGCTATCGTAGAAATTTTTTCTTCCTAGTCAGGACGCAAACTTACCCGATTACAAGCTAGATGTGTCAACTTCGACTTTCATTGATCGATAAATTTATAATTGCACATACCACTAATATTTTCATGAAATGATAATATGCTTTGTCATTTGCCATACGAATTTTGCATGTTCCAGGCAAATAATTTCCGTTTTAACAGTGATGAAATAATTCGAGTATCATGCAAGAATGTTGTTTAATTTAATTAATTCCGCTTATATCCAGGATATCGAGGACATCCTTCACAAGTTTCCACAATCGAACCAATCAACTTTCAAATTTCAGAAAGGCGATTCCGAATAATTTAACCGAACGAAAATATTTAACAATGCAGACATCGCAAGGTACCTATAAAATTGGACGAACTATTTTAGGGAACAGTTTCTGTTTTTCCTAAACACGAAACTCTCATTTAAGTAGGTATATCATTTTTAAAAATAAATCTCAGATGAATTTAAAGAGTATATTTCTTGGAAGAGGCATTTTTTGTTTGAATATTAAAACAGAATAACTCTGCGAAACCCCTAAAAATTTTAATGAAAAAAATTATGAAATTGTCTTAGAAACACTATTTCTATTTAAATGGGTATATAGAATTTTCGAAAATATAAAGGAATCAATTTTGTTAGTGCGAAATGTCACCTTGACGACGATCATAAATAAGAAATTGTTTGGTCTATACTTTAGGAGATATCGATCATCACAACCATCTACCGAAAAAATACTGGATTTTTTCCCCAAACTCTTATGTGTATTATACAATTAAGTAAACACAATTCTAAAGTAGTTTCGTCCCTGTGAAAATGGTCGTGAACACCGAAACACGTGTCAGGTTTCTGAATTAATTATGTAAAATATAAAACTTGTATATTTTTGAGAAAAATTTATATCACGTTTATCCTAGAACAAAATTATTAATGAATCTCAAGAATTATCCCATCTACTCATCTATTGGATCAGAACAGGTTGGAATTAATAATATGTTCTAAACACCTCTTATATTCTGAGAAATCGCGAGAATTATTTCATTCAGAAGTTAAAGGAGGTGACTGGCATTTCCTGCTGACTATATGTTTACATATCAGCAGGAGAATCCAATTCCAACTTGAGTCTAGGGAGTAATTTATTCATTTCTGAATTCTCGATTGATTTGACGTAATTCCCGTGTAGTACGTACAATAACATAATGAATATGGAAATTTTTTACCTGTAGAGTTATGAATTTAATTTGCAGACCACTACGCAAATCATACTTGTAGTATATTTAATTAGATATTATGTTTATCAACACCGTTTGACTTTGAAGTCTATCAGTTCTATTTTCATTACTATTGAAATATCCGTTTACAATCAATTCTGGAAGTTTTCTTAGTTATAAATAGCTCTAATTTCTTAATGGGTTTTATTATCCTTGATATTCTCATTATGTGTTATCATCTAAAACGTCGAATAGATTTTGTGAGTATATAAGAAAATTTTAAATCTTTCAAAAGTTATAAAAACATTGTTGTGTTGTCAGGAGCTTTAACATGCTTATACTGAAGTGGTTTGATGAATTTCAGATTTGTAAAATCTAATACTTTAGGGATTTGATTTACCTTGTTTCAGAACATTTTTTTCATAATCATATTATATTTTATGCTTTTGTGGCTTATAACCTGTGAGTTTAATAACCACAACTGAGTTAGCACTTTGGTAATAGTCAAACGCTGCATCATTAAACAGTACACTATACTGAATACAGTAACATCTAGAAATAAGAAAAAATAAACCGGAAAATCTCTATTTGAAAAATTATTTCCCATATTGAAAGATCTTTTATAAAATAAAATCTTAACCATGCATGCAGACGAACAAATCTCTCCTCCAAACAATGCTAACGCGTTTTCCATTTCGTGGTCCGAATTTCACAGCCCTGTTTCAATGACATATGTCGAATAGAACTGTCATCCGAAGCCTTATACGTTTGAAGGTTAGCCATTTAACAATTTGGATATTTACTGCTGAACGTGTGAAAATTGTGAAAAGTTGCTGCAAAAACAATGATTCTGTACTTAGTACGTTTTGTGCCTTACGGGTAGATTATAGTCGACAAAATCGTCCATCTGAGCGTACAATTGGTAACACAGTGAAAAAATTCGAAGAGGCTGGACCTGTCACTGATGTATTAAGGCGTATACTCCATCGAGATGCACTCTCGATCGAAAATACTGTAAGTGAAAGTGTTGAAGAAGATTCAAATTTATCAATTCATCGGCGCACACCACATTTGGCCGTCTCTTACGGCACACTATGGCGTATTTTGCATCTCTCCATCCTTGTAATGTTCAGTTAACACAAGAACTAAAGCCAGCTGACCATAGAATGTGTAGAACATATGCCGATTAGGTGCTTGAACAACAACGTTTAGATGACGATTTTTCGCATAGAGTTTTCTTCAGCGACGAAGCACAATTTTCACTCGGTGGCTATGTAAACAAGCAAAATTCTTGCATCTGAGGCACTAAAAATCCTCATGTAACTGTCGAGAGACCATTACATCCACAAATCGTTACTGTATGGTGTGCAGTTTAGTCTGGTGAAGTGACTCGTACTTCTTTTAAAATTATGGTGTCCCTCAAATCGTCAATTTTCATCGCTATAGCCAAATGATTACCGATTTTTTTGGCCTGAAATCAATGATATGGAATTGGAAGAGATGTGGTTCCAGCAAGTTGGTACAACAAGCCACACAACACGACCCCTTTGGGCTTTATTGCAAGAAAAATTCCCAGGATTCACATCGTATCAACGATGTGAATTGGCCACCAAGATCTTGTGATTTATCGCCTTTGGATTTTTTTTGTGGGGTTATGCGAAAGATCGTGTTAATGCCAAGGTCCAAGCATTATATTGAAAAAAATTTTGATCCATATCCTAAATGAGCACTAAATGGATAACCCTGTACTTTTTTGACAGTGTGGTATATACAAATTCTCGGCTAATTCTAGTAAATTATTTTCGCTAGGAAACATTCAAATAGTTTTTCTACATCTAACTTCTCAATTGCAGCTTTGGTGGTTATTTAGTTTTTGTGATATTGAGAAAATACATTTTTGATTTAAATATTCTCCATGATCTAACTCATTTTCTCCTTTGGCCTTAGAACAGATATGTTTTTCTGTGTGTTAAAGTCCGAGATAAACTGTCGTTTATAATTTGTAAAGTACAGATATTTGGACAAAATTATCGCTCCTTGGTACGAACGTGCTTAAGGTATTAGCGATTTTGAGTTTTGCACGATGTTTAGTTTATTGGAAACACCTGTGTTATTAATTCATATGTCCATGAATTTTAACTCGCATAATTCAGTAGCAGGTAACTAAAACGATTTTATCTTCTAGATTGTTCTCGAAATTAAATGAGCAATTCAGAAAAACCACAGCTCAAACATGATATTTTCAACGGTTTAATTAAATCTGATCACAACAATAATTGGTCAACAAAATAATTGCCAATTGTTACTGGCGAATTCTAGCTCATTCAATACAATTTTGTTTCAATTTATTCTTACGGTGCTACTTATTTATTAGTTAGCTGTTCAAGTCTTATGTTTTCTGTAATTTTCCCCAGCAAACTCCTTGAAAGAATTCTTATGAAGAGGATTCATGCTAAAAATTTCTAATTGTGTTGATACGAGGGTAGTTTGGCGAATCAGTTACTCTCCTATGAACTAAAGGATGGACCACCTAGAGTCTGCATTTCAAAGTAGTGATTATTTCGACTCTGGCAATACTTCTGTCATTCGTGTTGTGACAGAATGTTAGTTTAATATTCGACATAAACGAAATGGGTCGATTCACGCTTGAACAATTAAAAAAATTCAAAAAACTTAATTCCAAACTGGTGAATCTTCCATCAAAACTGTTAGAAATTTACGTAGAAGTTTCAACAGCAAAAAATTTACTCATGGCAATATGTGGCTCCAACATCCATCCTCCTCAACACGTCATCGTCCTCAAGATTTGAACATTCCTCGTACTTCTCTGAGGAGAATTTTGCAGAAACACCTCGGTATGAAGTTCAACTAGGGCAAGAAACCCTCATGACCATCCAATGCGTTTCATTTTCTCAGAAGTATCATCTTTAGCGATGAAGCTTATTTTCACCTCCAAGTACGATTTTTTGTGAGGATCCGTTAAGGACAAGTGTTACGTTAACCATCCAGAAACGATTGATGCCTTGAAACATGAAATCGAAGTTGCCGTTCCTGAGATTGAGCCCCAAACAATCGAAAATGTACTGAAAAATTGGGATGATCGAATGGGCTACTGTAGCCAGTCGAAGCGGTCATTTGAAAGATATTGTTTTTCATTCGTAAATAACAAGTTTCAAACATTCTAATAAACTCATAACTTTGATAAAATATTCATTAGTTTTTATCGATAGCCGATCGAAAATGCAAAATTTAAATGGCCCACCACTTACTTTCTGGTGTTTTTTTTTTAGAGTGATAGAACTTATTCTCCTTATTCTGAATCTTCAAAATAGTCTGAGTGAGGTAAAAATGGAGAAAACTACTTTCCTAGAATTATTCAAAGTGCAGACTCGAGTTCGATTCTCTTAATTCAGTTTTTCTACAGGAAAAAAAGATACAAATTGAAAATGATTTGAAAAAACTCGAATAAACTTTAAGGCAGTTGATGAAGATACCTAATTGCCAGTAGTTTTTGAATAACGCAACTGCTTGGTTTTTCAATCGTTTTTAAAAACATTCAAGATGTTACAGTGCCAGTGAGACAAAGAAATGCAAGAAGTGAAGAGAATATTGCTGCCGTACGTGAAAGTGTTCGTGAAGACCAAAATTTATCGATTTCTCGACGTTCACAAGAACTAGGAATTTCCCAGACGTCTTTGCGGCGAATTTTACGAAAATACCTTGGTTTACATCCATACAGAATTGTTTTAACCCAAGAACTTAAACCACTAGTCATACTGCCAATGACACAATGACTTTATTGAAAACAAAATTTGGTGGTTCGATTATTTCAAGAAATGGACGCATAAATTATCCGCCTCGTTCTTGCCATTGGACTCCTTTTTTGGGGTTACATTAAGTTATTGATTTACAGCAATCATCCAGCAAATTTAGACGATTTAAAAATCAATATTGAACGAGTAATTGCTAACAAACAACCTGATTTGTGTGAGAGTCATGGAAAATTTGATTCAACGACTTCATTCCGGCCAGCGTTTCCGTGGTGGACTTTTAAATGCTTGTTTGTTTCATAACTAATGGTATCCATTGTACTTTGGTATGAAATGAAAATTTCAATAATTTTCATATAAATAATGTATTTCATTCACAAAACAAAATGGGGCGCTACTAATGAAAGACCCGTTATAAATAGGTAAAATAAAAACAGTTAGTACTCAATGAACAAATAGATCTAAATGAATCCCCATCACTCAATATTTTTGAATAGAACTTTGGAAATCACAAGTAAATTTTACAACCTTCATTTCGTTTGTTGGATAATCCATCTATTCTGAGATCCCATTATGTAATTTATATTTATTTACAGTACCGATCGGATGGGTTTATATTATGCCTTCGCTGTTTTCCTATAGATGGCTTTAGCGGCTAGTAGTGGTCGAAGAAAATAAATCATAGACTAAAATGAAATAGAAAAAGGCTTTTTACTCGATAGAAGGGATATAACAAAATTTTAATATCAAAATAGATTTAATCTGTCAGTCTTCTACAATTTTAATTGAAAAAAAAAATTATCCAAAACTTTTAGTAAATTAATGTCTACATAAGCACCGCTTATATTTAATAGACGTATACAATCAAAACTCAATATACAATATCAAATGGAATAAATAAACCAACAAATATAAGTTGTCAATTAAAATTAATAAATAAATATTTGAAGGAGACAAAATTTTAGTTCTGATCTTACCATTATGAACACCAATTACTTTTCAAAAACATAAAACACAACTTAAGGACTTCTCAAAAAATATAATTTATTTGAAATATTCAATATATTTAAATATTCAAATAAGTTAATTCAAAAATCTCTCAAAACATGCACTATATCTGCAAAAAACAATAAGACTTCCGATAATCTCTTCATCGGCCCTAAATCATATTTAAAAAATTAAAATCAACTAAAAATCAGTATATCTTACCTCAGAGTGGTAACCGGATAATTGCTTAAACAGACTAACTTTAAAAATCAAGATATTGTATTTAGGACCGATGAAGAGATTATCGGAAGTCTAATTGTTTTTTGGAGATATAGTGCATGTTTTGAAATATTTTTGAATTAATTTATTTGAATATTTAAATATATTGAATATTACAAATATATTATATTTTTTGTCAAGTCCTTAAGTTGTGTTTTATGTTTCTGAAAAGGAATTGCTGTTCATAATGGTAAGATCAGAAACAAAATTTTGTCTCCTTCAAATATTTATTTATTAATTTTAATTGACAATTTATATTCGTTGGTTTAGTTATTCCATTTGATATTGTATATTGAGTTTTGATTGTAAACGTCTATTAGATATAAGCGGTGCTTATGTAGACATTAATAAAATTCTAAAAGCTTTGGAGAAAAATTTTTTTGAAATTAAAAATGTAGAAGACTGACAGATTTAATCTGTTTTGATAATAAAATTTTTTTAAATCATAGACTTCATGCAATTAAACTTGGGTAACATGACTCCATAGAAATATTAGTCGATTGACATCTTTCCATCATGAAGTTATTCTCTATTAAACATGTCATTTTACGAGCCGAATGCTTGATATTTATAGAAGATTTTTTTCCGTTTCAATGTGAGAAAATCTACTGTCAGAACTTATCGAATTCCCTCGAATATTTATGGGTCGTTATCAGTGGAATAAAACCCTATCAGTAATTTTAAAGCCTCAAGAATAATGATTTTCTGCGGTATAGCGGTGAAACGGACAAAGTTTTTGTAGATGCACTACTTGTTCAAGTCTCGTATCATAGTAAAGAAAAATTTGATCATTGTTAGTAATTTAACAATTGGATGTCATAGGAATTAAAGTCGAATGTCTTCTTTGAAAGGTCTTTCATTTAGTTTTTTTAATTATTCTTGTTAGCTGAAATGATCAAGATTTTATTCGAACATGAGAAAAAAATCAATGCTGTTGTTTTACGGATTTTGGTATGAGAATAATTTGAATATTTCTTTTTACCTTATATGAAGCTGATAATTTAGTCGAAAAATTTTTCTGATAATGAAACTATTGTCTTTGCATTTTGTATATGCTGGTACCTGATTATTTTCAAATATCAGATAACTGTGTCATGAAGCAATTATCAGTTATCTATTTATTTCACTAACAGCGCATTATGTTTCATGAACACTTAAAGAGTACATGCTAAGTGTACAGTATTGGACTACTATATCAATTAACTAATGATGAATTCGAGGTTTCAAATCAACACAGTCACTAATTCTTACATAGTATAAGGACTTCTCGTCTTTGACCGTTCTTTCAGTATGATGTGGTAGGTTTTATAAAGGTTCCCAAATAAATAACGCTAAACCAAGAAATAACTATGTTTTAGTACTAAAAAATGTGTCAATACTGAATTATTTGAAATGAAAGAATAGGTAGAAAAGTGTGTCAATTAGTTTCACTTCAATGCATAAGAAAGAGAACTCCGACCGTCCAGTCGAACATTGGAATAATCGAAAGATATGAGCGTTATTATAATGAATAATCCAGTGTTTACCCCGAAAAGAATGCTCTTCTCTCTCACACGGATGTCGAAAGTGTGGAGTTGGACACCTCATTTCGTTTCGGATGATACAAATCCTGTTGGCGCATAAAACTCAGGAGTGCTGATGTGTATTCCATAACGAAAATCAAATACAATACGACATTCCTATTTAATTGAATATTGCATGCGAGGAATTTATTTGCAACAAAGAACAGATATTTTCATCTCTGCTGTTTTGCCATAACTGGTTTCAAAATAACATATATTCTGAAAAAGTTTTAAAAATCTGAAGGAAAATAAAAACGAATTCTCAAAAAAACTCAACCCAAGTCGAAGGCCCACATATTTAAATTAAGTGTTCAAATAGTCCAACCTGTTGCGCCAAGCAGTAGTCAAATAAAGAGATAATCTCATATCTCTGAGCAGATTAGGCATAGTGGCCATTTTTGGACAAGGTTGTATTATTTTTAACCTTATTTCAATAAGATTTGTAGCTCTATCGATCTCATGTACATAAATCGAGTTCTTCAGATACCCCCAAAGAATAAAATCATTAGGAGATAAATCTAGTGATCTTGGTGGCCATTTGTAGAAATGACACGATCCTAAAAAGTGGTTCTGACATATTATGTGATTGCTCGTGCGTTGTAAGCAATGTTGCAATTTTTATATATTTGTATATACCCACATTTCACAAACTTTTTAATATAATAAGAAATAGTGGAACTTGAAGGAATTGTAAATACAACAATACACAAATGTATTGTTTCTTCAATTGAATGACCACTAAGGTACCATTTTGTAATTGGAATTTTTCTTCTACAGTAAACATTTCTATTTACCAAAAGTATGTTTCACCTTCAACTGTTATGGACTTGCAAACCAGCACTCCTGAGTTCTATGCGCCAACTGGATTTGTATCATCCGAAACGAAATGAGGTGTCCAACTCCCCACTTCCCACATCTGTGTGAGAAAAAAGAGCATTATTTCCAAGTTAAGACACTGGTTTATTCATTATCATAACGCGTATACCTTTCGATAATTCCAATGCTCGACTGGTCGATCGGAGTTCTCTTTCTTATGCATTGAATATGGTATCTCCAAAACGTAATTTTCTAAACCTGCATGTATTCACGTGCAAAGATGACGCTAATGTTTGGTAAAAACTTTGCCGATTCTATGCGGAGTGAATACAGATAAGTGGCAACGTTGCATTCGTTAGATATTATAGTAATTAATTTGTTGAGAAGCCAATAAACTTCGAAACAGGCATGTCTGCCTCTTATGTATCGACAATCGACTATTCGAGTCGATTTGAGTTGTGAACTGTTACACAGATGCAAATTACACTGTTCCGATTCGAAGACCTTCTGTTACCATAGCTCAATAGTCTATTTGAAAATCATAAGTATTACTCAGGGCGATAATTATGCCTAGAAGAGACATATTCGTACGATGGAATGAGAGATTGATTGCTAGAGGTGTTCCATAAAAAAGGTGTCATTTCGCTGAAGTGTAAACAACATAGTTTCTGTAAATGTCAACTTTTGTACCGAATAATGTGTTTTTGCGGTGAGTTTTACTTCAATATGAAGAAAAATGCTGCAGAAAGTCATCGTATATTAGAGAATGTAATTGTCTAGCTGAACGAACGTATCAGAAGTGGATTGCCCGATTTAAAAGTCGCAATTTTGATGTGGAATACAAAGAACGATCCAGAGCGCCATCATTGTTTAAGAATGAAGAATAAGAGGCACGGATCGATGTAGATCCATAACAAACGCAAGAGGAACTCGCAAAAACAATCGGAGTCACTCAACTAGCCATTTGCCATCGTTTAAAAGCAATGGAAATTATCCGAAAGGTAGGAAATTGGGTGCCGTATTTCACATGTTGACAACTGCTCCGACGGCGGAAAAGGGGCTTATGCTTCGAATTGTGAGAAGTGGGTCCATTACGATAATCTAAAAGGTCGGGCAACGTGTGGATACCTCACCAGCAACTGTCAAGCCATATATTCATGGCCAGAAGACGTATTTGGTGGGACCAGCTAGGTGTAGTGTATTAAGACCTGCTACATCGTGAATTTTACCGATTAGGTTACTGGCATGTGAGCATGGCTCTTTCACCAGGGACTACTCAGCAGTCTCCACAACCTGCTCAGGAAGCAGATAGTGTGATAAGTGCACGTCATATCAACTCCGAAGAGTTGAACCCACCAAGCTTCCAGTTTCGGCTTCAGTCCGAAAACCTACACCGTGACTGGTAGCAGCGAAGCACTATCCAACCTCTACTGACTCTGCAGTGTCAGTACCCGAGTTGATTGGGACGCAACTCACACGCCGAAGAGGCTTCTTATCCACCCTCCCGAACGCAGTCCCATGAACCAAGATAGTCTCAAGATTGATACCTCAATTGATATTGATTCGAGCACCGCCAATCTGGCCTGTACGTCAAGACCCGCGAACCCTTTATTTCAATAAATCCTGGCTTCAAGCACCAACGGTCTAAGCCGTGTCGCCGAGATCCAAAAACCCCAGATATCCTGAACATGAGTTTCTGCGAACAGATAGATGGAATACCCTTCTAGTGAAGCATGGTGACTTTAAACCACTACCCCCTCGAGTGTAACACGAATTGGGTGGCCAGGTCGTACGAATACTTCCCGAGGGCCTCAACCCTCCCGAGGTAACGCAGTATGCTACATACTACTACCCTATTGCATTAAATCTCTGGATTTTTCTGTCCAACGGCCGAGTGCGTTAGTTTTAAGGGTGAAGCTCTGTGCTGCGACAGTTACCCTTATCACTGACTTGAACAATGCGGCTCAGTCCTCCATTTCACCTTTACGGTGAAACTAGGGCCCCATTCAGTTGAACTTCCACCAAACGGGTCCAGTGGCTGGCGCTAGTGACTTTGCTTTAGGCATCAATCATCCTCCATTTCACCATCTTTATTCCGATCGATGCAACATGGCCTGGATGACTAGCACTTCTCCAATTACGATGAAGTCAATAAATGGATCTCTGCATGAATATGTATGGACATATTTCACTTTATCTCGCGATAAATGAATCTGTCATATACTTTCGTTCAGAATACCGACTCTGAAAAATTATACCTCCTCTGAGAAGAAAGGAGTAACCTTTAAAAACACCCTTATCAAAAAATTTTAAATAATTAAGTTCGAATACTCGTCAATAAAATTGATCCAACTAGACACTTGCGTCATTCAATAAATTTACAAAAGTCAAAGGAGTGTTTATTACCGCCGGATTGTTTGTTTACACTGTTGACATATTATATCAAATCACAATTGCGTTTGAAACGTTTAAAGTAACCTAAGTAACAGAACCGAACTTGTAATTATCTGAAATTTCAAGATATCAATATTCAAGTGAAATTAAATTCATTATTATTTCTGGAAATTTTCACCATATTTATTGAAAATTTTATAATGAAATATCAAAATAGCAACATAATATACAGGTGTCCCAACGAAAATTTGGCCCCCCCAGAATTCAGAAACGAAGAATTATCGAAGATTTAAAAAAAAAGGTAAACTTCTGTTTTGATGGGGACCAATTTCTATCATAAATTTGTTCTGAAAAAACCCGAAGGTGTCGTCAACTCCTAACATTTTTTGAACAGGGAAGAGATGTCGAGTGTTGGTTAGTTTGAAAGTTATTCATGTTATGTGCACAACCCAGTTAAAATTTTCAAAATCGGTTCACTATTCACGAAATAATGTAATATTGAACTTACCGACAATAGGTGATGTTGAACAGACAGTTGAACCACCCAAACTCAAGAACCTAGGAAATTTGAAGAATAAAAAATAATTTTCAAGTTTTGTATTAGGGAGAAAAAAATCCTATGACGACATTGTTAAGAAAAAACCATTTGAGGATGGCAACAACCCCCAATTTTTTTTTTAATAGGAAAGAGATGGCGGTTGTGTTAAAAAGCTTTTCTGTTCTCTAAACATCCTAGTTGAAATTTTCAAATTCGGTGTTTTTTTAAGCAATTTAATATTGAAGATTATCAGAAAGGTAACTCAAACAGAAACCCAATACATTCAAATACACCAGATCTGTAAGTAATGATAGGGAACATCCAGAAAAAAAGTACACAATTTAAAGAACTAACGTATGTATGTTCCCTGTATACTAGTACAATTAATATAATAAATTTTTTTAATATATTGTAGAAGTTTACAGAAATAATTCTGAATTTAATTTTATTTGATTACCTCTACTACGTACGACTTTTGAAAATTTGGAATTATTACCTCATATTGAAAAAGAGGTATCACCTTTGAAAACATCCTTAAAATATAATATAATGAAATATAAAATTTGATAGTGCAACTGAACTCACTGTATATTAATCACTTGACTATAATTGAAACAATCATTAATGGCTTCGGATACAATGCATAAATGTACAAGAGATATTTAAAGTAAGTTAATCAATAACAGACACGACTTTTCGATATATAAGAAACCAACACACACATATTTTACCTCAAACCATCCATTTTCACACAAATTATCAGCTTATAATAGTAGGTATGCTTTATTGATGATTAACATACCTATGACAAAAGAAAATTTTGACAAAGAATATAATTCCATTAAACAAATAGCTTTCAATAATGATTTTAGTCCGTCAATTATAGAATTATATTTACTTAATAGAATAATTTACAAGCAAGCAATAACACTTGTACATCCCAAACTTCAAAATTCGAACGGAACAAAATATATATATATATATATATATATATATATATATATATATATAAACTGAAAAGATTGCTAGATATTTAAAGAGAAAAAAAAACTATTACATATCATATAGAACCATTAATTCATTAGGCAGGTTAATAAAAAAATAATAAAGACGTCATTTCTAAAAAAAAAAAAAAAACAGGAGTTTACAAGTTAACATGTAGTGATTGCCCATGTGTATATGTGGGACGGACTGGTCATTCATTCTAAACAAGGATCAAGGATACGGAAACATGAAAAATGTTACATTAATAAAAAACAAAATTCAATTTATGCCAACCATTTGTTAGAGACAAGTCATACTTTTAATACAAACTATGAAATATTACATATTGAAAATAAAAGAAATAAATTCAATCTGTTTGAAACTTAAGAGATCAATAGATATAATAAGAGACATATTTCATTAAAGGATCAATAGATATAATAAGAGATTTCATTAAGTGATCAATAAAACTTAAACAGATCCCCCTACATTCATTTTCAATGATTGTTAACCACCTCTTGTCACCCTTCTATTTTTGTACCAGAGCTGTGTATTTAAGGTCATGTTGCGCATTGTATACCTCAGTTTGAATACTTACCTGATGAAGTCATGGTATGACGAAAGAATTGTTGTGAAAATAAATGAAATAGCTGAAGTTAATATTTGTTTTTCTTACATTGAAGATGAATTTCCGTCAAGTAAAGACCGAGACAATCAAAAATTTAAAGTAAGTTGTATTACAAATAAAGAGTGATTTATTTAGAGATACTTTTTGTGGTGGGGGATTTAATTGCAGAATACGTATGCCTCGCGCCATTTCTGTTCAGTAGTGTTTGACAATGCATAATGGAAAGACTGGCACAGTGTCTACAAATTGTTTAACTTTATTACGAAAATGGGCATTCTACGAGGAATGTGTATCGGGCGTTTAGAGCAACTTATGGTCCACATAATCAGCCTACCGAACGCACAATTACCTCTACCATCTGTAAGTTTGAGACCCAATTTTCATTATTGCAGAAAATATAGGGGCAGTAGCGGAGAGTGTACGCCAAGACCGTGAAGTGTCGATTCGTCGCCGTTCTCAACATCTTGGCCTGTCATATTCAACAACTTGACGTATTTTACGTAAAGATTCTTCTTTACAAGCTTACAAAATTCAACTAGTGCAAGAACTGAAGCCGACCGATCTTCCGAATCGTTTCCGTTTTAGTCGTTGAGCTCTTGACAAGCTTGCAGAAGATCCACTGTTTTCAACAAAAATTTTGTTCACCGATGAGGCCCATTTTTGGCTTAATGGGTTCGCAAAATGCGCGTCTTTGCGGTAATAAACAACCCGAAGAGGTTCAAGAGCTGAAACTGAATCCAGAAAAACCAACTGTTTGGTGTGGATTATGGGCCGGTGGTATAATCGGTCCATATTTCTCCCACACATTCCTCGTAGAACGCCCATTTTCGTAATAAAGTTGAACAATTTGTAGACGCTGAGGTTGGGCTGAGTCTTTCCATTATGAATTGTCAAACACTACTGAACAGAAATGGCACTTCAGTTAACACGAGGCATGCGCAATCTGCAATTAAATTCCCACCACAAAAAGTACTTCTAAATGAATCACCCTTTACCTATTAGGAGTAAAAATAAGTTCGTGCGGTTTTTTTCGAAAATTGAAGCTTTATTGTGGAAACTTGGTTATACCGTCACTAGGCACTTTTTTTTACTTCTGCGACAGTATCAACAGGCAGTATTCACACTATGCTCCATCACTTCTCTCGCGATCAAGTTTTGGCTATGGCGGACGACGAAATTGCAGCCACAGCGCTTTATCCCGTTAAATTATACGAGTAGAGTCGATTGATCTATATTTTTCGATCGATCCACCTCGAAAAAACCAATTTTTTTTAATAATTTTCTATAATTTTAGGTGGGATCTACTTTTCGTTGAAATTCCGTCTTTGGTCACCCCCGTTTGGTCATCCCTACGCGGCATACGCGTAAGGCGGTACCCGTTTGGTGAGGGCGGGAAAAGTCCGGAAATTATCATCCGCTCGTATCGTAGCGACGGAAAGTAATCCGCGAAATATAGGGGCTTTAACGGGTAGCGGGTCTATCGGACCTTCGGTCCGAATGGGTATTTTCGCGACGGGCTTCGCCCGTCGCTAGATATATCCGTTTTTTCCGACGGTCCGAAAATTTTCGGACGGTATCCGTACTTGACTTCGCGGATCGCCCCTATACGTACACCACAGAAACGGGTCGAGGTTACGGTGGGCGGGGCTTGTTGGAGTGCGCGGGAAAATTCCCGAACTTTATCCGCCTGTATCTCGGGAACGGAGGGTCATCCCGGAACGGGAACGGTAAACCGGTCTAGAGGGAAGTGCGGACCTTCGGTCCGCAACGATATCCAGGCGACGGGCTTCGCCCGTCGGGATTCTGCGCGTCTGGAAGTTAGCACTGCGTGACGTCACGCACATCTGTGGTTTACTTTTACTATTTTAATATATAGTTAAATAAATATGTGTCTTGAAAACATACGTGGGCCCCAAAAACCTTTCCATAATATCGAATGCAAAGCAAATTGGTTGGTCCACATTATCTGCGGCTAATCCAGATTTAAAAGAGTTCTGTTTTCTCTTCAGAAGAGACCTAATTGTAGACATGAGTAATTTTTTCTTAGCTTTCAGTTCCTCAATTCGAATATCTCCCATATTCTCACTAATTCTTCTCCAATCATCATGCACTTTGTGGTTGGGTTTGTAATTTTTATATGTGTAGTCCCAAATTTCTATTTCAGTCTCAAGAAATTCTGAAAAGGTTTTTATTTTATCGTTACTTCACATTGTCGGCGTTTGAGAAGACATCATTAAAAAATTCAGAAAAATAACAACCAAGGTACTCATTTTTCGTTTTCGGACGACCGTACCTAGGCTGAATGTAATCACACACCGCCGCTAGCACTGCCAGCCCTTGGACTCCTGTATGAAAAACCGCCAATTTGGGATCTCTGGGTCCTTTTTCGCCTTCTAAATCAAAATTGCCACTTTTAAATCGGGTAAATCTCTTACGACACGTTCGGTCAGCTATAGCATGGCCATCATAAACATCTACTAAAATATTATGACTTTCGGCAGCCGTTTTCTTCATATTGAAGTAATGAAGTAAAAGTCCCCGCAAATACAAATTACTCGGTACAAGTGTAAAGACACTTCAGCGAAAGGAATGATAATGAAAAGAAAGCCATTTCAAAATGAAGGTGTGTGCCAGATGAAACAATTAAATAATAAACTAGTAGCGACATCTGCTACCAAAACCGCATCAATTTATTTCTTCTACTCTTAATAAATGTGTGTTAATCTGCGACAAGGAAGATTACTACGATCCGTTTAACATAGTCACATATCAGACAATTTCTATACAGATTCTGAGCGTATTCCACATGTTTTTTTCGAATAGAAATTTTAAGCGGCCTAAAACACGTCCCTATTTGTTTCAATTGCAATAATTAGTTTCATACGCATATTCAATTCGAATCAATCGACCTTACGGATTCAAACAAACGTATCCAGTTAATACTAGTCCGGTTCTGCGGTTCCCCAGATAATTGGAGGTCACTAAGCTAATGCCTCTAAGCGTTTTTCTCGCTATACGCGTGTAAGTTGAATTTTCTACCTACCGAAAACGTGCAGTAAACAAAAATATTCGAACATCACCAAAATAATTATGAAAATCCACTTGATCCCGAATCCACATTCTCAGTACGCATGCTTATCATGACGCACTTGATTTCGACATCTCCAATCATTTGTGCATTCTTCAGTTCGAAGACGACTTCGTTGCAGTTCGTAGCTAGATCACTTTGTTTATGCGTGCGCCGAGTCATTTCGAGTATTTTGACGCGTGTGAAGTGTAAACAGTTATGAGAATTGATCTCTCAAGTTCATTAAAGTAAGTAGGAATTCAGAATATGCCTGCTGGAGTATGTTATGCTTGTGAGTTCGGGTAAAGAAGTTTGGTTGAATTGAAAGTTAGTGACTAAATCTGTGTAACTTTTCGATATGTTGTTTATTTCATAGTCCGCCAACTTTCGGGTTAAATTTAGCCTTTAAGCGATACTCTGACATCTAATGTCCCCATAATTAAAATTTCTACCCATAATAAACCTTGATGGAGGCTACGTTTCGATAATTTGTGCGTAAATTGTGCGTGATATATTCCTTCATAGTTGTTCGAATATGAAGTTGAGCAAGGACCATTAGAGGTTATAAAGTTATTTTGAGAATTCTCTTAATTTTATCAATGTTAATCATGTGACAAGGATGGGAACCGAAGTGAATAACTCCGACTGTTATTCTACATCGAATTGAACTACTTGATCGAATCTTATAGATTGGATGACACCAATACAATAATGTAAACTTGTTGTCATCGTTTAAAGTTATCTAAAGCAATAAATAATTACGTTGTTGTATTCGATGTATTAATTTGTCGCTTAAGGACTCAATTTCGATGTATAACTATCACGTGGATTCAGGCACATTGACGTAAATCGAAGATTCATAATGGGATTTTCAGAAATCCTTGATGTCTCTCGAAATGGATTGGATTTCTTTCTTCGGGACCAAACTTGTTTATGATTGTTCAATATTCGAATACAACTATTTTTTTATCGTTACAGAGCCGCATTTGTATGTATTATGAACTTCCGGCTGATACGATATCGATTATTTCTGTCTAATACAATTTCATTTTAATGACATTTCAAAATTCACCCAAATTTCGACAATTGTATATTTAACTGAGAATTGACAATTTCCTCATGAAAAACGTCAATAGAATATCTTTGTGTAGGAAGTTAAGATTGGCGCACTGTGCCCAAAATTTTGATATTTCCCTAAATATTGATTTTAACATATCAGAATGAATAATATCTATGATATTTGCGGTTTTCAAGGCAACAGTTATATTCTGAGAAATAAACTAGGCTTGTGGTTCTAAATAATAAATATTTTGGAAGCGTGTGATGCAAAATTGAAAAGTTTCCTAAAAATCCCCGTTTATATTTCGAAGTAAATAGAGTCGGAAAATCCGATTGAAAATCCAACCACTGATTTTCTGTTTGATGGAAAAATAATACTAGTATCATCGGATTGATTAAATAGAATAATATAGATTATTTCCACAATTCATTAAGTTAAAGACAGTTGTTTCGCCAACTCGGTGGCTTTATCAAGTTTACAATTGAAACTAACTCTTAACATTACACAGTCACTTCTCATATAGCTAAAAACTTGAAAAAAGAAGCGGTACAACTAATTAACAATTTTCGGAAATGAAGATAAAAAAAACATTGCAAAAAAGGATAAAAGTAACCATCAATGCACAGAAACTGATAAAGAAAAATATGCGAAAAAAGGGATTTTAATAACCATAAAATATATTGGAGCCAATTATCGGAAATACCTCAGTAAGTAAAAAAAGGTCAACAATAGGGATCTTATGACATTTGTTTAGTCGGAAGGAAATGAGAAATTACTTTGTTTTCTATCATTTCATTAACTGAGTATACAGTGACTTCATTTTCAAACTTAATATTCAGTTTGGAAATGTAGTAAACACTACGAAACTCGAGTCACTGTATATTCAGTTAATAAATAGTGATAGAAAACAAAGTAATTTCTCATTTCATTCCAATTAAAATAAACTATCACAAAGTAACAGACTACTCCATCCAATATCTGTTTGATCGTTGAGAAGAACGTATTAATTTCTATCGGGTGTTTTTTTAGAGTGATAGAAATTTAAATTGAAATAAAACACATTTAAATTAAGATTGTCAATTTTTTTTTTATTTGAAAGATAATTTTATGACATTTATTATTTAATTTCCGGCATATGTCCACCACGACTAGCTCTGGGGAACCGCATTCGACCAGACCAATTTTGGACCACTTTTTCGAGTAATTCAGGCCTTATTTCATCAATAACACGAGTTATGCGTCTATTCTTTCTGGTTTATCAGCATAAACCAATGATTTGACAAAACCCCTAGGAAAATAATCCAGTGGAGTTATGTCGCATGATCTTGGAGGCCGATTAATTCGACCATTTCTTGAAATAATGTTATCGCCAAATCTTTCTTTCAATAAATCAATTGTTACGGTAGCAGCATGAGGTGTAGCATCATCTTGTTGGAACCAAAACACTTCTGGGTCGAAACCATTCAAATTTTGAAACAAATAAACGTTATAAAAGCTAGTAAAATTTTATTTTAAAATACTTGTCAATATTATCGGATATTCTGTTCACGTAGGGAATGGAAATGTATCATTCAATCAAATCTTTTGTAACAAGGTAAATTAAATTCAATTTTCATCAAGTAAGGATCGATTCAATTATATTTTTAACGGAGTGATTGAGCCGATTCACTTTATTATTTTTAAAAAATTACATGGTCTGCATATTGAATTTTATGGGTATTATTTGAACAACCTTTTCTCGATTTTCTTTTTTCAACTTTTTTTATGGGGTTGTTTTTTTTATTATTTACTGTTGAATAATTCGTCTATTTCAGCCTACAATTTGAGTCTAAATCTAATTCGAAATACTCCTGGAAAATTTTTGTACGTAGTAAAATAAAATTTTGAAAATTTATCACCTTTCTTTTCTGGATCAAACTCCTTTAAGCGTTCTGTAGTGCTTGTTTGTGGGTTTAAAATTAGAAATGTCCTCAAAAACGTAAAAAACTGTTGCATTTCCAAGAGGAAAAAAACTTAAAGAAAAACCCTAAAAACTAAATTTATTTTTATGTTATTGCCTGATCAAAAATAATTGAGATTAGAGAAACGTGCATTGACGTCACATTGAAGTAAACAACACGTCTGCTATTTGTAGTTCCTTTATGTTATTTGTGTTTTATAGCTAATTGCAATACGTTCAACTATTAAAAATTCCTATATTCAGTAAAACTGTTATATTTTATATTTCCTTCACTATTATTATTGAAATTTTTCCTCTACTATTATTAATAAAAAAATCATATAACCAAAAGCTTTAGTTGATAAATATAATATTAAATGTCGTTATTATAATTATTATATCGCATGAGACGACTTCATGGCATAGGTCATCTCGAATTATTCGACGTTACAAGAAGAATGTCGGTTTTCAACTGAAAATTAATAACATTGATAAGAAGCTGTATATCGTGTAATTAATTCATCCAATACAATCTGAGAGATAAGAATAATGAAAATATTAAAAGCTGCGTTGTTTCAATTCATAAGATTCATGACACATAAGCAGAATAAAAAATTTATAATTTTACTCGTATTTATATTGAATTACGACACGTTAATAAGAGTACGGCATTACAAGGATAGACTAATTAGGGTTCGAAATTACAACGATGTACTAATTTAAGTATCAATTGATTTATTCATAAGCAACTCATTTAAAACCGTTGTATATTAGTTTTACACAAAATATATCATATTATTTTTCACTGGTGGCAGGTTTACTTGAACTATGGAAGTACTCGTTATATGGCATTTCGAACACAAAATCCAGTTTCTTAATGTTGTGTTCTGAGTTTGGAACTGGATGCTTTTTTTAGCTAACGCTCCTCCGCTCACAAAATATTTGTTTCTGTTTTGAATCTTCTAATTATACGATCCTCATGAAATTTTGCAGAAACATGTTCGTTATTATCATCCTTCTAAACCCTAAATTTTAGATCAATCGGAGTATTGAGTAGTGTGGGAAAAATTAATAAAAATAAGACAAAATTCCAACTGTGAATAAATGCTAAACCATTTGTCTGATTTTGCGCAATAACGAGCTAACGAACTTAGCCGAGATCTTCAACCTACGCCGAAAATTGCAAGTCTCTATTCTTCGAAAGTTGGCGTTTAAGGTTGCTCAACGCTGATACGCTAATCCTCACGATTATTCATCCGAATATGTACATTATTACTCTACTTCTAAATGCCGAATTTTGTATGGATCGAATATGTAATTCCAAAACTATTGGGAAAAATTTGAAAAATTTTCAAACGTAAATAACTAACTGCGAAACTATCAAAACGATTTTGCCTATTAACGAACTGAGCCGACATACTGAGAGCCAAAACCTTCCATGAAAGATTCAAGGATCTAGCTCTTTCTGTTCGAAAGAGTGTTTATGAACAGATGGCCGGCCGGCAGGAAAGAATTACTTTTTACCTCGGATTCTTCATCAGTGAGTCCAACCTAGTAGTTTAAGACCATTTTCGGCTCAAAATTGAGAATTTGAGAAAAGAAGAGCCTCCCAACTAAATTTCTGAAAACCATCATCAGAATATGTTTTGTTCTAGGGGTTTTATCTGTCTATTGCAAATGACATGATTGAGTTGTGTTGTAAGAGTAGAAATGACTATATATAATGTAATTGCACAAATTGTAGTAGAAGATGGCAGCTGTCAACTCGAAACGGCGAGTACGAAGAGACTGGTCTGCTCACCAGAAAGTCTGGTTCAGGACGAGAAAGAATTACAATAGGTAGAGACTACGGCTTTCTCATTTCTTGCTTCAAGAAACCGAATGGTCACTGCAGTTTTGAAATCATCTGCACAAAGTGAGAAAGTGTAAACGTAAGTGCTGAACCGCCGCTTTTACGGGAACACTGAATTGCAAGGTTGAATTTTACACAAGAACACTTGACTTGGTCAATAGGGGATGATGAATCGTTATTTTGTCTTATGGTCCCACATAAACGTGTAAAACTGCGGCGACAAGGCAAAGAGACATAATTAAGCGTGTATTGCTGAGCGATTCCCATTTGTTGAAGGTTCATTTATGGCATGGGGAGGCTTATGGTATGAAGCTTCCACGGAGTTAGTCTTTATCCAAAATGAGACTTTGACTGCTCATCGGTACTTGACAGAGGTTCTAGAAGACGATTTTGTATCATTCAAGGTTATTCTTGGAAAAGACGCAACCTTTATGCAAGATAATGTACTGCTTATCTTGACGAGGTTCATATCACAGACTTATTATTAAAAGAGACTCAATTATTTACGTTTTCTATTGAGGCTAACATTATATCACTCATTATTCAACTGGTCCAAAGTAAATACTACTAAATCCTCAAATTACTCATTTGAGAATATTTTGGCATTCAAATCTAACAATATTGTCAATATTATAAACTCTTGCTTTATTCATAAGTTAAAGTTATAGCTGCATTATAATAGTTTATCAAATAAAGTTAGTTGTCTATTAACCAATAAAAATAATGAACATTTTTGTCTTATGATAATATCGTATACGGGAAATTTCTTGTAGAAGGTGGCAAACCCTGCGGACTAAAAGATGTAATCACATGGGTTTGTATCCCTCGTATAGGCCACGTTGTCAAGGACGGTTCACCTTTTCTTTCTTCAAATATTAGTGCATACATTCCCGAGTTTAAATATTTATTGGATTTTTTGGCTATTTAGATTAAATTTGGTTATAATTTATGGACAGCATGGTTCGTCAATGTGAAATATGTGAAAATAATCAGAATTCCCATTCTGATTTTTCCTATTGTAGATAAAATACACCTATTGTACGCCCGTTTTGTTATGAATTTGAAGAATATTGAATTTCTTTCAACTTTGCCAGCTCAAAACTATGAGATTTGTTCATCCTTGTCGCACTCTTTAGTTCTGATATATCCGTCTTTATCCAAACAATTTGAATGTTGGCTTTATAACCTTCACATTATTGAAAATAGGGATGTTTCGTCTCCTTAGGATAATAAGTCTATGGTTCAAATAGCGAGATTTGTTTGACCTTCTCGAAGTCCACATTTAAATCCGATATGCTTGGGGATAAGATCGGGAGACGTTTACGGAGACATGTGCCGACTTACAGAAATTCTACCTGACATGCTTGTGAAGTAATCGTGAATTCCTCCGGTTAGGTTACTGGCATGTGAGCATGGCTCTTTCACTAGGTGCCTACTCAGCAGTCTCCACAATCTGCCCAGGAAGCAGAAAGTCTGATAAGGGTTACGCCTTATCATCGCGCATTAGCGAGAACCACTCCAAAGAGTTGAACCCATCAAGCCTCCAGTTTCGGCTTCAGTCCGAGAACCTACACCGTGACTAGTAGTAGAGAAGCACTATCCAACCTCTACTGGCTCTGCATGGTCAGTACCCGAATAGTTATGTGACGCAAATCACTCGCTGAAGGGGCTTCTTGTCCACCCACCCGAACGTATTCCTATGAACCAAGATAGTCTCCAGATTTAATCGATCCTGGCACGAGCATCGTCAATCCGGCCTGTACGTCAAGACCCACGAACCCTTGTGAAGTTTTTAAATTGATCCTGGCTTCAAGCACTAACGGTCTAACCGTAACGTCGAGATCCACAAACCCCAGAAATGTCTCACAATCGATCCTGGTTCAGGGCGAGGCCAGTCGAACCGTCAAGTCCCGCTAAACCCCACAGTATTCTCGAGATATCCTGAACATGAGTTTCTGCGAACAGATGGATGGAATACCCTTCTAGTCCAGCATGCGGACTTGCCCCCTCGAGTCCAACAACAATTGGGTGGCCAGATCGTACGAATACTTCTCGAGGACCTCCACCCTCCCGAGGTAACGCAATATGCTACATAACGCACTTGGCCCGAGTGCGTTATGTTAGACAGAAAAATCCGGATATTTACTGCAATAGGGTAGAGAACATTAGTTTTAAAAGTGAAGTCATGTGCTGCGACAGACACCTTTGTCACTGAGTTAAACAACGCGGCTCAGCCCCTCATTTTACCTTTACGATGAAACTAGGGCTCCATTCGGTCGAATTTCCACCAAACGGGTCCAGTGACTGGCGCGAGTGACATTGTTTTAGGCATCAAGACCTTCCATTTCACCGAAATGAAACTAGTTTCTAGTCAAGACAAGCGCGCCACGCTACAATGTCATGGGGGGCGCTGGTGAAGTAATACTCAGAATTGTACATGTCGGCATGTGAGCAGAGATCTTCACCGACGTTGGAGTACCATTGTCATCATTGCTGTCCCGGTTTTCTGCTCAAGTTTTGACACTCCAACAGACCCCCGATAACCTGAAAGAGAAAGAAAGATGTTTGAAGGAAGATAATAGAGAATCTGTGCCAGTACAACCGAGGAGGAACAAGCACGGATTACCCCTCTCCCAAAGAGATCGCCGTGTCGACCCCAGCACTCAGCTGCATGAGCAGAGTGTCCCTATATGGTGGTTGTGAAAGACCGAAGCATCGAAACAACACAAATAACAGCTTTATAGCATGGATCCCCCATTCCGAAGGAACGCTGTTGCTGTTCGACTGCTAAAAGCGAGGCTCCGAAGCATCGTAAAGGAATGGCTTTAGGGTCTAAAAATGGGGCTGAAGGTGGGGGTATGGGCAGAGGGCGAGTCTTCCAAGATCCCATTCTGGTCGAAACACCGTAGCCTGTCCTTTTTCCTCTAGCGAACTATTTCCGACTCCGCAGCGGATGAGTAGCTTAAGGATCCACGAATGGGGCCGAAGTTGGGGGTGTGGGCAGAGGGCGAGTCTTTCAAGATCCTCACCTTGGTCGAAACGTCGTAGCCTGGCCTTCTTTCCCCAGTGGACCATTCAGGACCTCGCAGCGGGAGCTTAAGGATCTAAAGATGAAGCCGAAATTGGGGGTATGAGCAAAGGGCGAGTCTTCCAAGATCCCACTATGTTCGAAACGTCGTAGCCTGCCCTGTTTCCTCCGGACCATTTCGGATCCCTCAGCGATTAAATAACGAAGGTTGGAAAGTCCGCGCTGAGATTCAGCAAGGTTTCGTCTTCACCTGAGTATGAATTACAAAACTAATCGATCGCAGGATAGCATGACCCACATCAGAAAGCCACAACTACTCCCTGCGATTCCAAGCCTTGTTGAAGTATAGGGACGGTTGTGGGACAACATGATGAAATGGTATGCAAGAAAGAAACAAAGTAAGGAAGTTGGAATGAAAACTCTGCTTTAGACATCATAACACTTTCCTCCATTTCATATAATAAAACTAGGATTTCAGTCTTGACAAGCACCCCCACCTCAGCAAGGTACAGAGACAATTGGGGAGCGGTTGAAGTAATGAGATACAATTTCATATTCTGATTTTAAGTATGCCTCGTCGTTTGCAAGCTGTCATCGATACAAGAGGAGAGAATACTAGCCGCTGAAGTTCTCAAATTTTTTTTGTTTCACCTAAAGTCAGATCAGATTGAATTTTAATTTTTCATCATTTCCAAGAAACTTTGAACAAAACAACAAAAACTTTTTCTTAGCCAAGCCGTCACGACAAAATCATTGCATAAAATTTGTTAACTTTTTTACCACCTAAAAGATCCGAAACAACAAAAGATTTCTAAAAGAAATGCAAATTACTTTCGATAGGGATAGCTGTGATTTGACAGAAGGAAGAAGCCATGTTGCTTTGACATTTCTGTTCAGTAAGCATTGACAAATTGTCATGGAAAGACTCACGTTTACAAATTGTTCAAATTTATTTTCATCTCAATGCCAATGTCAATGGCCTTAAATACAGTTGTTTATTTATTTTCAAAATCAGTGTTCTATTCGCCAAACTTATAGAGCACTTCGTGAAATTTATGGTTTACATAATCGTCCAGTAGAGCAGTTTATTCATCGAACTCATCGACAGATTTCGAACAACATTTTCTCTACTAGATATAACAACAACAACAAGACGAAGAATTGTACGTACAGAAGAAAATTTCGCTGCTGTAAGTAATAGTGTTAATGATGATCCAGATTTGTCTATTCGTCGACGTTCACAACAAGTTGGACTCTGTGCATCCACCACATGGAAAATTTTGCGTAAAGATCTTGGTCTACACCTATACAAGATCCAACTGGTTCAAGAACTAAAGCCACTTGACCATAATAAGCGTCGTTTGTTTGCTGATTGTGCCCTAAAACAGCTTGATGTAAACAAGCAAAATTGCCGTATATGGAGTGAAAACAATCCTCAAGAAGTTCTGCAGATTCCATTGCATCCTGAAAAATGCACTGTATGGTGTGCTTTACACGCTGGAGTCATAATCGGTCCATATTTCTTTAAAAACGATGCTGGAGCTAATGTTACAGTGAATGGTGCTCATTACAGATCGATGATCAATGATTATTTGTTTCAAAATTTGAATGGTATCGACCCAGAAGTGTTTTGGTTCCAACAAAATGGTGCTACAACTCATGCTGCTACCGTTTCAATTGATTTATTGAAAGAAAGGTTTGGCGATAACATGATTTCTAGAAATGGTTCAAGTAATTGGCCTCCAAGATCATGCGACATAACTCCAATGGATTATTTTCTTTGTAGTTATGTCAAGTCATTGGTTTATGCTGATAAACCAGAAACAATAGACGTTTTCGAAGCCAACATAACTCGTGCCTTTGATGAAATAAGGCCTGAATTACTCGAAAAAGTGGTCCAAAATTGGTCTGGTCGAATGCGGTTTCTCAGAGCTAGTCGTGGTGGACATATGCCGAAAATTATTTTTAAAACATAAATGGCATAAAATTATCTTTCAAATAAAAAAAAAATTGGCTTCAATCTTAATTTAAATGTGTTTTATTTCAATTAAAAGTTCTTTCACTCTGAAAAAGCAGCCAATACATTGGAAATATAGGTCAATAACTAACTCATGAAAAATTGAGTTCTTTCCGTTTGTTCCGGCGTTTGTAAAGACGAATTTAAAAACATGAAATTTTCAGGGTGGATTACTTCGAAACAGGACGATCAAGTCCTGAATAAGTAAAATCCATCCATGGTCTTCGGTAATAAGTGCGTTTTAAATTCAATTTTTTTCAAATTTCAGAAAACGAACATAATTATAGATTAGAAGAACACTGAAATGTTCATCCAAAGAGGAAAACCAGAATGTTATTAAAACCAATATATATTAATGAACGAGCGCTAAAGCTCGTCGCTTTAATTAAGTATTTTTATGAATTTTACCCTCAAACTCTCGCATAATTTATGAGGTTAATTAATTCAAACTCATGTCTGTTATTCATTTATTTCAGATTAATATTATATCGATTTCCGCTTACAAATAGCCTTTCATTCGAAAAAAATGGCGTTTCCTACGTTATTTATTGGACTAACGAAATTGGATGAATCAATATGTTTCTATATCTAACACTTTGTAATCATTATTTTCATGGTTTTCTATTGATTTTTTTTTTGCTTCGTTAATAATGCTTTTTAAATGATAGAAACACCTAGTCTACATATGTAAATGATGATGATATGTATCTTTACAAATCTTCGTATGATAATGACACAAAAATCACGCAAAGAACGGGTGTAAGCATCTCCAAATTTGGAATTCTTTTCTAAAAATTTTAATTTTGAATTTCCTTCTCTTTTTGATAAAACTTGGGGAAAAAGAAATTTATCATTTTTTGGTAGATGGATGTAGCGATCGATATCTTGTGAAGTAGTCAAGTATCGACTAAATAATTTCAGATTTATGCTTGCTGTAAAGGTCACATTTCACGCTAAAATAATTCTTTCCCTGCTTTGTATTTGGTCTATTCAGTGAGTTCCTTCCATATGTCCAAACACTAAATTCTGTCAACACTGTCAACAACTGACCCGTTTGAAGCTAGCGATTGGCTAGAAACGACCAGAATTGACCAACAGAAGAGGTGTTGTTTTTCCATCAAGACAACGCGAGGCCAAACAGTTCTGTTGCGACTCCAGAAACTCTGGGAGCTTAGTTGGGACGTTTTAACCCCTGTGTTAGTAACCGGGTACCCGGGTACCCACCGCAATGTATTTGTATGAATAGCTTAAAGAATATTTATTATTTTATTTTAAGCTCTCGAATCGTCGTTCTTTAACTCAAAAGAAAGCTAGTCGTTAATTTATCTATTTTTTATTCTTTTTTTAAATAAGCTTAAACTTCAGCTATCCCCCCATGGCAACCGGATACCCGGGTACCCACAATTGTTTCTATAAATGGTTGCAACTAAATTCTATTGAAAAAATAAAGAAATATTACATTTTTTCATAATTAATGAAATTAAACCTGACATTTAACACATTGTATGAGATTAATTGAGTGCTCATCACATACTGGCTGGTGACAATTGGCACAGCTCTTACGAGTCTTTCGGCGTCTTTTTATTGGCAAGGCATTGCACACATGACAAGATCCTATCACTTTTTTCCTTCCGGTTTTATCTTTTTCAACCACCGGACCAGGATTTATCTCGATTGTTTCTGCTAATGCATGACCTAAAATACTTTCAACAGCAATCTTTGTTGAGAAGTGACGCATTATTTGCGGATTCGCCGTACGGTGTTCAATCATCGGCAATGCTAGTTCTTCACTTAGCTTCCGCATAAATTGACGACGTTCTGTCGTTTTTTTGGCAATCATTTTATTATTTTCGTAATAAATTATATATGATGCAAGTGAAGAAATGTCTAATATGTTGAAGAATGCCATTGGCCAACTCGAAGATCGTCGTTGACTTGTGTAACTCCGGACCATTTGGTCCATTGTGTCAACGCCAGCTTTATATCTATTATAAAAATATATATTCAATTTTTGTTAATCTATATCAGTAATTTCAGCTTTTTGTAATCTAACCGTCAGAATCATTTTATAGAGTTGAGTTATCTTAGTTTATTAATTTCAAGTAACTTATCTTTTAAATATCTACAAAACCTCACGAAATTTTTCATTTCTGGAATGCGGAAAAAATTGTCAAGAAACAATCGGTGATAAACCCACTTATAGGTAACGTATATTCGCTATCGGGCAGATGACGTGTGAATTTGTGAATACAAGTAAAATGAATGTGTATTAAAGTGAATGACCGATGTAATTAATGTGTATGTATTTCAGAATTCGGACAGAGCTTCAACCGCATGCTTTATCATGAGTTATTGGTTATTAGATAGTGTGTTATCATCTTACGCTCGAAGTTGTATCGCTTTCGAAATTTTCTGATTATAAATTATTTCATCGCCTATCTTTTCGATCAGGAAATTGGTTTTTATTACCTAAATTTCTTTATATTTATTTTCACATAAATGTGATTCAAATTATCGGGGTATATATTATCCAAATGAATGTAAGCATTGTGAACTATGGAAATAGAAAGTTTTTGAATCAGGACAGTGCGCGGCTACGTTGCATTCGTTAAGCATTAGGACAGAGGCGAGGCCAACAAGCTTCGAATCATGAGTGTCTGCTGCTTATGTCCTAATGATCGACGATACCTACTGGAGTAGGTTTGAGTTATTAATTGTTACACAAATATAAGTTGCACTATCCCGATTGGAAAAATTTTATTGTACCATAGCTTATTTATCATTAATAAGGAGTATGAGCTATGGTAATAGAAAGTTCTAGAAATCGAGACAGTGTAACATACATCCGTATAATAATTCTATACTCAAACTCGACAAGGTTTTGTTGCTTACAGAGCCACGTTTCAAACTGATTGGTTTTCGTCTGTGCAATGTATGCTAGTGACTCAAAATCTGTCAAGTATCTATATTCGCTATACACAGAGACTCTAAAGTATTAATAATACACTAGCGCCATCTAGTGTATGCAAAATACATACACATACAAGTACATTACTCTAGATGGCGCTAGTGTATTATTAATACCCTAGAGTCTCTGTGCATAGCGAATATAGATACTTGACAAATTTGGAGTCACTAGTATACATTGCACTGATGAAAAACAATCAATTTGAAACGTGCGCATGTCAGCAATTTGCCTCTGTGATCAACAAAACCTTGTGGAGTTTGTTGAGTATAGAATTGCTATACAGATGTATGTTACACTGTTTCGATTTCTAGAACTTTCTATTACCATAGTTCATACCCCTTATTAATAATTTTTGGTACAGATCAACCGAATTGATTTATTTGAATAGGAATATGCTAATTATGAGCATTACGGCAAATTATAGTCTGATTTGAGCATGAGAAAAGTTTATTTGGCGTTAGTAACGTGAAAATATCGAGAATACATTTCTTTACTTGAATAAATTCGCAAAGGTGTGTCTTGTATGTATTTTGCATACTCCAGATGGCGCTAGTGTATTATTAATATCTCAGAGTCTCTGTGTATAGGAAATATCGATATTTGACAGTTTTGGAGTTATTAGCATGCATTGCACTGACGAAAACCAATCAGTTTGACAAACGTGCGCATGTCTGCAATATGCCTCTGTGATGAACAAAACCTTCTCGAGTTTGTTTGAGTATGGAATTGTTATACAGATGTATGTTACACTGTCTCGATTTCTAGAGCTTTCTATTACCATAGCTCATACTCCTTATTAATAATTTTTGGTACAGATCAGCCGAATTTATTTATTTAAATAGGTTATTTGTGTCTGAATATGCAGATCCTGAAAGGCGTGCAGGGCCGAAATTTATCTATTATCCTTTATTATTCATTTCAAAATAGTATATTCCAAAATGGAATAGAATAAGCAGTTACTTCGTTTTTTTTCTTCTCTCTATTGATCTTCTGTTCGTTCTGCTTTTTAATTGAATACAACATATCCTGACCCTGAAAGGCATGCAGGGAAGAAATGTATCTATCCTTCTTTATTATTCATTTCAAAATAGTATGTTCTAAAATTGAATAAAGAAAGCAACTACTTCTAGATTGGTTGTTGTTCGTTCTGCTTTTAAGTTGAATAAATGTTGGAAGTACTTCGTTTCGAAGGCACTCTTGGTTAAATCAGGCATTTTGGGTTGCTGTTTTGGTGTTTGAGACGCAATTTTAAATATAGTGTGGACTGTTGTGTTATATTAGCTTTCTTTAAATATTGGATTGAGAAGTAACTTTACTTTGTGTAGTTTCGTAGGTTTTCAATATAATTTTAAACTGATTAAAAATTGTATTTCAAAGGTTTTATCATTGAAGGCTTCGGCTTGTACAGAACTTCAAGAAGTGAGGTGTGCTAAAGGTCCGCCTGCTCCTTCAATAGTTTTATTGCCAAATCGTGCCTATTCTTGAATATCTCTATGGATTTTGGAATGTATAGTTTTTTGCCTTCCGCTTCCAGATTGAATATTTCAAGGTTGTCTAATTCTGAGAAGAAAGATTTGTTTCGAAAAAATATTTCGCAAAATTCGAGTTATCTTTCCGGTTTTTACATGATGCGTGATGTTCCTTGAACCCTCTTTTAAAAGATCACCCGGTTTGTCCTACATACACGCTACCGCAATGATGACAACTCAATTTATAAACTTCTGAATCATTAGGTCGGTTGTTTTTGTCTTTAGCATTAAAAAGAGATGGGAACTTTTATATGATAGTATGAAAGCTATTTTTATGTTAGTTCTTGAAATTATTTGAAGAAAGGTTCAGAAAACAACGAGCATCATTTAGAATGATGACTCTAATTTTGCAAAACGTTTTTTCAAAAATAAATCATGTCTTTCCTGAATTAGGTAATCTTGAGATACTGTATGTGGAAGAGAAAGGCAAAAAATAGACCTGTAATCGATAGATGTAGACAAGCATGAGCACGATTTGGTAATAAAACTTTCAAATGATAAGACGAACCTTAGCACACCACCCTTCTGGAATTTTTACACAAGCAGAAGATTTCAATAAATATGTAATACCATTTGCTATTCAGTTCGAAAATGTAAAAAACTATGAAACTCGAGTCACTATATCTTCAGTAATAAAAACCTCATAAAAACGAAGTCATATCTTATTTTATTTCACTTTAAAACGAACTATTACAATCTAACGGAGATACTTCATCCAATAGTACTTGTATGTTCTATTTGATACATAAGGTACTCGTAACTAATAGGCCTATGCAGTGGAGTTTTTTGGCAGTGATCAAGGCGATATTCCTAATAAGAAATAATAAACCTTTGTGTAAAATTTGCAATGCTTTTTAAACATTTGATACTGGCATATTGTCAACAAATCGAAACGAACTTACAGTCTAATTAATTTCAAAGTGCTGTTATGTAATAAATTAATTGTTATCTATGGTTTATTACATTTTAACTATCCCAATTACCAACATATGCTATAATGCAGGTGTTTGAATCCTCAGTTTGGCGCAATGATTGTGATTTGAGATGATACTTGTTTTGGATGGTCTTCGAAATTTTATAAATCCAAAATCTGATTTCTGATTGCGAATAGGATACCAGTTGTATTTAATATACAATTATTCATATTTTTTGATATGTATTATTCATTCAGTGTAACTGAATTAAATTTCAACAATCTGCCTTAAGAAAAAAATACTTGTTATTAGAATGTGAAATCTGGTCATGAATAAGATGCATATATAGATAAATGCCTGCAAGTAGCTATGCCCTTGAACTCTATTGCACAACAAACTGGCAAACTTTTTCTAACTAGGAAAATATAAGTGATTCATTCTAAGGTTTTAGACTTATATATGGTAATGGTGTAGAGATTTGATTCCGAGATGTACTCTATTATTATATTAATGAGTATTATTTAACTTATTCCACCGATTAAGGGCCAGTTTTATAAACAACATCAAAAGGCTCCTTTATGATAAAGTCCCTTTATGAAAAAGTATCCTTTAAATGGGACCATCAGTTTCATAAACGCACATCGACCGTCCTTTACTTAAAGCTTCCTTTAATGCGCTGGTCATATGTTTCCGACTGTTGGCTATCCTGAGAACTAGTGATTTTACGAATATAGTTGGTGATATTCTGTAAAAATTGTGAGCTATGCATCGAAACTTGTAAAAAGAAAAAGAAAACAAGCATAAATCAGTCTTTGCATAAACATGGTTATGTGCACAAGACAGTATACTGAAATTTATGTCATTATTACCTGCGAATTGCTATATTTTAGTAAACGTGAGTTATATAAATGAATATGGAAAAGAGAAAAAAAAGTATTACTTTAAAACTTGAGGAGGAACTACTTATCTTGGAATTGGTTGAAAAAGAGAAATTTAATATTATAGGATAAAGTCTGGCAGAGAATAGCAATTGCTTTCAATGCAACAGTTCTCCATTGGAGAGATGGGGACCAGCTCAAATCCAAATATGACAATATAAAAACTTAAACTAGAAAGGTGGTAGCTGCTCAACGCAGTCATATTAAAGAGACGGGTGGTGGGGCTCCATTGAAATTGAGGGAGCCAATTTCCAACAGTTGAGCCCAACTGTTACGAACCCACTTGCCGAAGCGAAAGCGATGTATTTTAAAAAATACAGCTCTAGTAGAAGCTCAGATAGTGGCTATCACGGAAGAGAATAGAAGAAAAGAAGAGGAGCATTCGAAGCTTAAAATATTAGATTGCAAATTATGGAGATGAAGAAAATGTTAAATAATAATAATTAAATATTTTTTTTTTAATGCACTTTCTGGGAAAAGCTGTATTAGAATTCTATCAGCATTGCTGCAGATTATGAAATCCCCTCAAATTTGAATTAAAAACAGAAATTTAAATAACACATAATATTTTTATTTCTTTATTCTCAGTTGAAACTTTTTCAGATGTTACCTAAAGTAAAACAATGAATCAAAAATACAAACATAGAAACCTATCTAAATACATACCTTGTAAAATCTTATAAAAATTATATGAAAAATTGTCATATGTTGAAGATACAAATTGAATATGAAGTATAGTTTCACAAGTGACAAGCAAATTTATTTTCAATTATCACACAAATATAAATTCTAAATTAGTAAAATGTTTATTAATAATAGACTCCCACTTGACGAGCTGCATTAACATTAGTTGAATTTTTTTGAAAGTCCTCTTCCTCCTGCAATCATTCATTTGGAAATGGTTCGTTCATATCTACAACTATATTGTGCAAAACAGCGTTAGCAACAATAATTGCCCTTATGGTCGTTAACTTAACACTCATTCCTTTAGAAAGTATTGGAAAACGACGTTTCCAAACTCCATACTTTCTCTCCACCACATTTCTAGTTCGTATACTTGACTGCTTATATAAATTTTGAGCTGCAGTTATAGCTTCCGGTAACTTTGTCATAACATAAGTCTGCAAACTATAGCCACTATCACCAAGTAACAAATTTACCACTCTCAAATTGTCTCTTCAAGACACTGTTATTAAAGATGATCTGATTATGTGTTTAGCCAGGTCATCTAGCTACAATAATTCTGATTCTCAAGTCTGAATCACACACGGTTTGAACATTAACATATTTCGTGGTACGCTAAAATCAAACAAAATGGGCAAATGTGACAGAGAAAGGTTATGTCCATTGTTTTCGTGTTCATCGAGCACCTGGGAAGTGTCGAGCTTCTCGTTAAAGGATCCTTTCCCAGCAGTAAAGGGCCGATTTTCTCACTTTAAGATAAAGGACGCTTTTAAGTTCCCTTTAACCTTAAAATTTGCTTATGAAACACGTTTTATCATTAAAGGAGACTCTTTGGGAAAAAGGAGGCTTCAATTTCGTTTATGAAACTGGCCATAAGCCACAACATTATTATTTCCAATCTAAACAATAGTATATGATGCTGCTTACAGATTATAAACAGTCATCAACTTGAAAAGATGCCATACAATCTTCAAAATATCTTGAAATTCTTAAAATTCATCTTCATATCTATAATATAAGGAGGGTTTCTAAGTTTATGCGAAAAATGTTGAGAGGTGGTTCCTAAGCAGGAATTAATGGAGTTTTTTCATATAATTTTTTGTTCTAAGCCCTTTCCTTTTCAAGTTCTTTCCTCTGAAATAATGTGATAATGTACTTTCTTGATATATTTCAGAGCAGAGCCCATTCTATTCACTATATTTTTATTAGTACCTCAGGAAGATCAAATCATAATAATAAAAATATTTGTCTTTTTAGGGGTACCTATGAAGAAAGAAGAAAGTAATATCGTTTCTGCGCACGTCGATATTTGATTGTCATTTTGTACTTCAAAGTTGTGTCAAAGACATTTTGAGGTTATTGTGACTTGTTCACTTCTAAATAATTAAATCCATATTCAAAAAAATATAAGACTTTTTTTGCAATTTGGAGTGAAATGGCCAGCCGAATTCCAGAAGTGCATATCCATACTTTTCGAGTTTCGTAAGGATAGTAACGCAACAGTTTCGACCAAAAACATTTGCGATGTTTATCCAAGTGCATTAGACGTTCGTAAATGCCAAAGATGGTTCTCTAGGTTCAGATCCGGTAATTTTGATCATCTCAAAAAGGCGCTTCTGTGTGTTTGGTGGAGTATACGCGGAATTGTTCATTTTGAAGTGCAGAAACCTGGACAAACTGTTGATGCAGATTTTTATTGTGAACAATTGGATCAGTGAACCAATCTGTAATCGAAAAGTATCCGGTGATTATCAACAGAAAAAGTGTTATTCTCCAACACGACAATTCAAAACCGCACGTGCAAGGCCTTGGAAAAAATTAATGAATTGGAGTGGGAGGTACTGCCTACTTCTTAGTGGCAAAAAATTCGAAAATTTGGATGATGTCCAAAGTGCCATCTCGAGATATTTTATTCAGAAACCAATTGATCTTTATCGGTCCGGCATTGAAAATTTGCACACTAGATGGCAAAAGGTTTTCGATAATTAAGGTGATTACATTATTCATTAAAAATGAAAACTTGTTAAGGACTTATTTGTTTGAAGTCAATTTTAAAAAATGATATTACTTTACTGTCCGGCTAATATATTTGGCAGTTATCTACTAATATTTTGTAAGTAGTATTGAAAATTTCTGTGGAATCTGGGCATTTTTTATTGTATTTGAACTAGTACTTTCAGGACAAAATGTCAAGACGCAAAAAGGTTGCTTCAGAAATATTAAATCATGAAAAATTTGTCATGTAAAGTATTGCTGGAGTTATCACTTTGTGATAAAATTTCAGAACTCAACAAACTTTGTTCCATATAGAAGTAATTCGATAAAAACAAAAGTTTACCTCCAATTTCAAAAGAACAGTAACTTAGAAAGGAAGGGGCTTAGAACAAAAAATTATATGAAAGATCCCCATTAATTTCTACTCAAGAATCACCTCTTAAAATATTTCGGATAAATTTAGAAACACCTATAATTAATATGTTAATCAAGGAGATTCTGATATCGGAATTTCATCAATCTGAAGCAATATACATTACAAAATAATGTCTTTTTTTCAGGAAATTTAAAAATGACTCTTAGCAGTATTCCCTTCAGACAGCATCGAGAAAAGAAAGCTGGTCGTCCACCTGGTGGAAAACGATTTGCTGTTAAGGAGATGCCAGGAAAATTGAGAACGGCCATAAGAAGAAGTTTAGATCCTTGTGATAACTCTAATGATAGTGGTTTAGGGTGAGTACGACGAATTTTAGGTGAAGGTTCTTATGACGACACTCTAAATGTAGCCGATCAAAAATCCAAATTTTAAATGGCCTTCCCGCTACTTGTATCCAGTTTTTTAACAAACTACCTGAGCATATAAAAACAATCGCAAGTTTGAATGTATTTAAAAACAAGGTTGAATATTTTTTGATAAATCTTTAGCTTTACTCAATAAGTGATTATTGATAGCAATCTCTTTGAAATATTTTTTCATCTTATTTTCTAAGTTTTGAGAAACGATGTATCATTTTATTATTACTGTTATTATTGATCTAGGTGCCAAATACTATTTCGGAACTATTTGGAAAATGAAAACTTGTAAATGTGACTAACTACGGAACCGTTAGACTCATTTTGCTCATTAAGAAACTGATATATTTGAGTCCCAAACTTACCCTGAAAGTTTCAAGTGTCTAGTTTTGTCCGTTCGTAAGTTAAGAGTGTTCACGGACGGCCGGGGCGGGCGCATAGAATTACTTTTGGCCTCCATCAGTAGTGAGTTCGACTTAGTCGTTTGAGGCCGTTTTCGATTCAAAATTCGAAAATCACAGACTTTTGGGCAAAATGATACTACGATTCCATGGAACAAGCGCGCAATAAAAACATGCCAAGCAAAAAGTGTAAACAAACGAACTGTTTTCATCTCCAAATCGACTGACCTAAAAGGTCAGGGGGACATAATCGAGTCCAATAGAAGGGTCGGTACTGATAATCTTGTTTATCGCCTAAGTTTTAAGAGAACGAATTTTTGTGATGAGTTCCAAATCCTGTTGCTAATTATAACGACCTCATATCAGGCTGAGGTCTTCACGTTCAAGATTACGAAGGGCTGCCCGCAAGGGGGTAGTCTCCCACCCTTACTGTGAACCCTTCTCGTCTTTGACCTGCTAGCCATCACCTCGGTGTGGGATGTCGATGTTCAAGCATTTGCTGATGACCTGGCAATCATAGTAAAGGGTAAATTGAGGTGACGATATCAGCAGACCTTCAAGAGATACTGGACACTATCGACAAATGGTGTATAAGGGAACGTATGTTTCTTAACCCACAAAAGGTACCATTCACCAAGAAACGGAAGCTGGATGGTTTAGAACCGCCGAGAATCCGTGGTGAAACAATACAATTCCCTAATGAGGCAAACTACCTGGGAATAGTCCTGGACAAAACTCTCAGTTGGAATGCACACCTAAACAAAGTGTGCCATAAAGTCAGAATGAGATTCTGTACCTGTAGGCAAATCTGCGGTAAAACCTGGGGTTTAAAGCTCAGGCGGATGTATTGGCTATACACTATGGTAATTAGATCACAGATAACGTATAGCGCTGTAGCGTGATGAAAGAAGGGCCAACAAATGATTGGCCAACATAAGCTCACCCGACTACAGAGACAGGCTTTCAATTACAGGTGCGTTTCGCACCACACCCACGGCAACCATGTAGGTCCTACTAAATCTATCACTCCTGCACCTACTCGCGCAGAGGGAGGCGGAACGGACCACATACAAACTACACCAACTGGCGACAGGCAAGAGGCAATAGTGCTGGAAGGCTCAGGACTGCTCGACGAGTTTTTAGCGAACAGGACCCTATAGATGCCCTCAGATCTGATATCAAAAGCCACGATCCAAGAACGGCATTTCAATGTAATATTTCCCAGCCGGGACGAATGGACCCAGCATGCTGAGGTTCTATTGAGGACCGACCTTGGCTTGCTTACAGACGGCTCGCGAACGTAACGGAGTGGTAGACTATGGAAGCAAACCGAGAATCAACATCTCATTGAGATACTGAATTGTTTCAGCCGTTACTATTTAGTAGTTAATCATAATTAAAACAAATTGTAGAAATTACTAGTAATTTCTACAATTTGTTTTAATTATCGAGTATCGGTCAATACGCAACCATATTCCAGGCAGAACTATTTGCCATTGAGACCACGGCAGTCTGCTGATGAAACGGCAAAACCACCACGGCAAAATAAAGATATTTACCGATAGTTAGTCGGTAGTCAAAAGCTCTGGAATCCAGCTGTTGTACATCGAGAACAATCTGGAGTTGCCGCACGGTATGTGTAAAAGAATCAATTTTGTTTGGATACCGAGCCGCTCAAACTATTTGAACGAAGAGATAACGAAGGAGCAGATCAGCTGGCGTTTACTGGAACCACGCCTCCTTTGGTAGGCCCGGAACCAACTGGGAATACCACATGACGTGGCTAAGCGGACGATAACAGGCGGAATTAACTCAAGACTAGAGTTCCTTGGAACAGCTTCGAAGATGGTGGACTTAGCCGTCGTACCAGCTTGAGAGAGATAGCACATCTTAAGATATCCCACGAGTCCGCACGTACGATTTTGATTGATATTTTGGGCATGAGAAAGGTGGCCGCACAACTCGTACCGAAAGACCTGAATTTTCTTCAAAAACGTCATCGCGAACAGGTTGCTTCAGACATGCTGGATCGCTGTAATTCCGATTCTACATTCATGGAACGCATTATAACTGGTGATGAGACCTGGGTCTACGAGTACGATATGCAAACAAGCCAGCAATCATCGGAATGGGTGGCAAAAAATTAGCCGAAACCGAAAAAACCACGCCAAAGCCGCTCGAAAATGAAGATGATGCTCATTGTTTTCTTCGATATCCGTGGCGTGGTGCACTACGAATTCGTTCCAGAGGGTCAGTCGGTAAACAAGGAGTATTACCTAGGCGTTATGAAACGTTTGCGTGAGCGTATCCGTAAGAAGCGGCCAAATTTGTGGGCGAACAACTCATGGATTTTGCATGACGATAACGCGCCTTCTCACCGAGCTACGATTGTGACTGACTTTCTCGCCAAAAACTCAACAAACGTGCTTCAGCAACCACCGTATTCGCCGGATTTGGCTCCCTGCGACTTTTTCCTCTTCCCAAAACTAAAATTGCCCCTTCGTGGCACCCGTTTTGAGTCGATTGAAGCCATAAAACAAAATTCGGCGCGAGAGCTAAAGTCCATCCCGGAAAGCGCCTATAAAAAATGTTTCGATAATTGGAAGTGCCGTTGGCATAGATGTATTGGAGCAAATGGAGCCTATTTTGAAGGCGACCCAATAAATTTTGACGATTAAATGTAAAAATGTTGTTTTAATTGAAAATTCCCGGTACTTTCTTGACAGTAGTATATCAATCGATACCATTAATTCGATATAAAATTCCATTTATCGGCAATTTCGAAAATCTGAACTAATCAAGGTTGTCTGGATTGCTTTATATCTCGAGGATACGGTTCAAACAAATTGCTCATAAACAAGCATTCGCTTGAATTAAACGATATATTTATTGTATTTTTGTGTATCCTTACCAAGAAAATGGAAGGTCACAAGTCGCTCAAAAAATGTTAATTGGTTACATGTGGATTCCTCTAATGATTATGACTGAAGTCATAGCAAATGATGTGGCTAGCAAATTTCATAAGATTTTCAATACTTTCGAATACAATAAATCGAAAGTGATAACGATAATGATCAATAAAGTATAGGGTGGGCCATCTAGCGTTTGCTTTTTGAAGTAGTGATTATTTCGAGTCTGGCAGCATTTCGGTCATTCGTGTTTTGACAGAAAGTTAGTTATAATACATTAACGAAATCGGTCCATTCACGCTTGAACAAAACTGGGAAATATTAAAAACTTATTTCCAAAGTGGCAAATCTTCTATACAAACTCAGAAATTTACGTGGAAAAATCAATAGAAATAAAATGTCCTCAAGGCAATTTGTGGAGCAAGTTATTTGATAAAATAACCTGTTCACGTTCTCGTCTGAAAGCATTTCTGCTTCATACCGTCCTCCCGTATGAAGGCCTACAAAGTTCGATTAGTGCAAGAAGTGGAACCTCGTGACCATCCGATGCTTTTTCACTTCGCTCAATGGCCGAAGATGAGCATTTTCCCAGAAATCTTCTAATCATACGATCGTGACAAAATTTTGTACTAACATGTGCGTCATTGTTCTATCTCTAAATACCAAATTTCGGATCGATCGGATCTGTTTAGAAAATAATGTAAAATATAAGAAAAAATTTCAAATGTGAATTATTCAGGAATTATTGGACCGATTTTGCCCATTAAAGATCTTCATCATCATTATGAGCCCGTACATCCACATGCGGAGCAAGGGCCCCTCCAAATTTTTCTATTTTGAACGATTTGTGTCCATAATATTCATTTCTTTTCCTTAATAGAATCCTGACATCTTGTTGCTGGACGACCACAGCTTCTTCTACCATCTCTTGGATACCATTCATGCACCAACTTGGTCCATTTTTCAGTTGACATCCTTGCTAGATGACCAGCCTAAGTCCACTTTTTCTTGAACAGTTATTTGCCTACATCTTTTCTTTCATATGATAGAACAGGCAGTATACACATATTCATCACTTCCCTCTTGATATTCATGGGAAAATCACCCTTCACGACAAACGCGAATGACCAATACTTTTCTATTCTTCTCTTAATCTCTTCGTTTTGACGATTTGTAAAAAGAAACAAGCTGGCCAAGATGACAATATTCCTGAATATAGTCAATGGTTTTATTATTCATTTTTATTTCTCTGTCTTCACTGTTTGTCATCACTTTAGTTTTAGTTTCATTTATCGTTAGTTCAGCTTCTCTACTATGAGTATTCACGTCATTCAGCATTTGTTGAAGTTCTTCTTGGCTTTCTAAAAACAGGACAATATTGTCCGCGAATCTAAGATTAGATAAATACCTCCCATTGATTTTGATGCCTTGTTTATTTCCTTAATCAATGGTTCTGAATATTTGCTCTAACAATACTGTAAATAGGTTTGGGGAAATGGGGTCCCTTTGACGTAAATCTTTTTCGATTTTAAAGGGCTTTCCTAAATTTTCAAGTTTGATTTTTGCTGAGCAATTATGACAAATTTGTTGTAGGATATGAATGTATGGTTCTGGTATACCTTGATCGATTAGACCGTTTATAAGATAGGTATGATACACCATATCAAAGGCCTTGTTGTAATCTTCAAATGCTAGGTACAATTTTTTGTTGTTTTCAATGACCTGGGTTACAGTGAATAGGTGGTCCCTAGTTGAGTAGCCAGTTCTAAATTGCGCTTGCTCAGGTAGTTGATTTTCATCCAAAATGTTGGTTATTCTTCTCAAGATGATTTTTGAGAACACTTTGTAGACAGTTGAGATTAAGCTGATTGGGCGATAACTTTCAGTGTTTGTTTTTGACCCTTTTTTATATAAAAGTATGATTTCGCAAGTAGTCCACTCTTCTGGTAGGTTTTGGCACTGGATGACTTTATTAAATATATATATGAGCCAGTGGTATTGTGAGTTCTTCTGCTATAAACTTCAACAATTCGTTTAATATCCATCTTCACCTGGACATGTCCGGTTTCTGAGATCTTTAAGTGAGATGATTACTTTCGATTCTATAATTGGTGGTAGTTCATCCATACTGTGATCTCATATCCTCTCTTCCATATTAGAACCATCATTTTTTTAAAGGTTTCGTTTAAAATTCATTTGCAGTATTGAGTATTTTTCCTCCTTTTCCAGTTGTTAACGAATCAGGGCGAAAATATTTAGAACGCAAACCTTTCCTAAAAGTTTCAAAGCTCTAGCTCTTTTCATTCGAAAATTGGGCGTGTTTACGTACGGACCGGGTAGACAGAATTACTTTTGAGCTCGGATTCTTCAGCGAGTCCAACCTAGTCGTCCGAAACCATTTTCGGCTCAAAATTCGGCAAAATTGGACTAAACGATAACATGGTGTGTCCAAGAACAAGCGCACAAAAGGCAAGTTTAAAGAAATTGTCAAAATTATTTTTGTCGCTAAAATGCACAACTGTCCGCGGAATTTGAATATCATCTGTTATTTAGTTAGTGTACAAATGCTCCATTTTGTCATTTCATCTCAAGTGTACTTTGGAATTTTACAGTGACTAATATTATCGAACAGAGAATTTGTTTCTAATTTTACTTTGCAAATGGAATTTTATGTGCGGAAGCACTGGAGGTAAAGGATTTTTCATTAACAGCGCCCCATTTGTTTTTGTAAATGAAACACATTATTCATATGAAAATTATTGAAAATTTTTATTTCATTATAAAGTACAATGGATACCATTAATTATGAAACAAAACATCATTTAAATGTCCACTACGGAAACGCTGGCAGGAATGAAGGCGTTGAACATTGACTCTTTCACACAAATTAGGTCGTATATTAGCAATTACTCGTTCAATATTGATCTGTAAATCGTCTTAATTTGCTTGATGATTGTTGTAACCCCAAAGAAGGAAGTCCAATAGAGTTAAATCGCTGAGAATGATTTTCTTATGAAAATCTGCATCATTTCTGATTTTTTCTAAGCACCTGAATCCACGACGCTTTAAATGATCTGTTGGTTTGAGTTCTTGGGTTAAAACAATTCTGTATGGATGTAAACCAAGGTCTTCGTAAAATTCGCCGCAAAGACGTCTGAAAGAGGCCTAGTTCTTGTGAACGTCGAGAAATCGATAAATTTTGGTCTTCACGAACACTATCACGTACGGCAGCAATATTCTCTTCACTTCTTGCATTTATTTGTTTCACTGGCACTGTAAAATCTTGAAGAGCAAAATTTGTTTCAAACTTCTTCGTTAAACGTTCAATAGTTCTTTTATCCGGACGATTATAACGACCAAAAATTATAGTTAGAGCACGTAAAGTTAGAGTAACAAATCGCGATTTTTCATAATAAATTTGGATTATTTGTGAACGTTGTTGGAATGTATACCATGATTAAATGGTAGACATTGACAAATACAACTGTCAATTTCACAAATTAACAATGGCTGTCATGAGTGGGTAATGTCAAATTAAAAATGGGGCGATCCCATTGAAAGACCCTTTATTACGCAAAGATTACGGAGAAAACACATGCGAATAATTACGAAAAATCATTTGTGGAGAAATCATAAGAGAACCCAGTTTTCCTGAAAATGAGCACGAATCTAACATCAGTTATTACGAAATTTTTTAATATGCGGGATATTTTGAATAATTGCAAGTGGTTGAAGTTAAACAGCTAATAGAACCATGTAGTCAATTATGATTATCTCCAAAGAAAATCATATGTTCGACTTGTAACCTCCTGTGAAATAATGTTCAATGAAAACTCATAATGACTTTTATTGGGCATTTAAGTATGAATAGTCCAGAGTATCGTACCCAACTATAAAAAAAAACGGAAAATATATAATATAAATTAAATTAGTGGAGTATGCGGTTGGCTCTAGGTGAAACATAACAATTTTATTAAAAAAAAATTCACACAGTTTTTATGTTTCACAGTTTATTCAGAATCTTGACACGTGTTTCGGTCATTCGATCGTCTATAATGGAGTACACAAAGTAACTAAACTCAATATTGAAAAGGTTCTTTTATTACACTTAGAACATCTGTGCATTTTTATGGACCATTACAGCATTCAAAATAGGGGTGTTCCCAAAAAGTATTTGGGAATTTGTTAAATTCTTCTTTTCTCAATGGCTTTTTTAATGGAAAGAATCTCCAAATAGTCCATCAATTTACCCTTTTTAACATCATGTAGTAAAGTGACATCTTTCTCATTAAAAAATGATTATTTTCTAAACAATGTTTTGCAAAACCGGTTGATTCCTGGTTTTTCAAAACAGACATCCTATGTTCTTTGATTTTATGTTGTAAACATCGGCCTATCTGTCCTATAAATGTACCATTTCAATCATAACATTTAATTTGATATATCCCCGATTCGGTAAAGTTGGGATTCCTTTCTTTATTGTTCACCAACATATTAGCTTAATTATTTATTTTTACTGCTAAAGAATTAATTCCCATTTTATGAAGACCATTAGAGATCCTACTGCTGAAACCTTTTACGTAAGCTTATTTAAATATTTTAATATTTACAGATATATTCTGTTAGCCTTCTACATATTTAATTTCAAAAAATTATATTTAATGTTATAACTTCAGGAATTAAATTAATGTCATATAAGTACTACTTATATCAAACGACATATAAAATAAACATTCATTATAAGTAATCCAAATGATATAACAAAACTCAATAAATATAAATTGTTAACAAAAATCCTTTAAATTAAATATTTTGAGTAGAAAAAATTTTGTTTCTGCTCACCCCTCGCATGAAAACAAATGTCTTTCAAAAATGTTCAACATAATTTTAAGAATCTCTTCATAAAACTATCTTACTTAGAATATTCAATATTATTGGATATCTAACTAAGTTACTTTTTAGAAAATCTCAAGATATGTAAAAACATTACTGAAAAACAATTTTCAAGAGAGACTTTGCTTTGTCAGTACTCAATCATATTCAATAAAATATAATATGAATCAACAAAAAGTATTTACTCATCTGTAACAATTCAGAAAGCTTCTTGGTAAATAAATACTGAACATTTAAATGGAGTCTAATGTGGTAATATGTAGAAGGCTAACAAAATATATCTGTAAATATTCAAATATTTAAATAATTTTATATACCTTCTATCAAGTATAAACCTCCATTTATTTTATTTTATGTAAGCCATTGAAAACCATATTTTCTTTTCTTCATAAGTATCATTTATATTGATATAATTTTTTTTAAATATTATGGTAAGTTATATTTTTAATCATTTTGTCAATGATTTCAGCCATTGTTCACCGCTATAGTTTGAATTATATTGACTTCTTTTCGGAAATTGACTTCATAGACTTTTGATCATCCTATTGAATGAAGTCAATTTGCGAAAAGAAGTTAATATCATTAAAAATATAGCGGTAAACAATGGCTAAAGAACTGAAATCATTGACGAAATGATTAAAAAGAAAACTTACCACAATATTTAAAAAAAATCATATCAATATAAATGATCCTTATGAAGAAAATAAAATATGGTTTTCAATGGCTTATATAAAAGTTTTCAGCAGTAGGATCTCTAATGGTCTTCATAAAATGGGAATTAATTTAGCAGTAAATAGAAATAATTTAGCTAAGATGTTGGTGAACAATAAAGAAAGAAATCCCAACTTTTCCGAATCGGGGACATATCAAATTGAACGTGATGATTGTAATGCTACATATATAGGACATACAGGCCGATGTTTGCAACATAAAAACAAAAAATATAGTCTATTTTGAAAAATCAGAAGTCAACCGGTTTTGCAGGAAATTGTATAGAAAATAATCATTTTTTAAATGGGAAATATGTCACTTTACTATAATATAATGTTAAAAAGGACAAATCGATGGACTATTTGGAGATTCTTTCAATAAAAAAAGCCACCGAGAAAAGGGAGAAATCAACAAATTCCCAAATACTCTTTGGGAATACCCCTATATTGGATGCTGTTATTTCCATGCGCCATAAAAAACACAGATGTCCTAAGTGTAATGAAAGAACCTTTTTAATTTTAAGTTTAGTTACTTTTTGTAATCCTTTTAAGATGGTCGAAAGACTGAAACACGTGTCAGGATTCTGAATAAACTGTGAAACATAAAAACTGTGTGATTTTTTTTTTTTAATGAAACTATATAATATAAATCAATACCTATGCAGTCAGTTCTCTTTTTAGCTCTCTAGCTATATCTTCTCCTAGCGATGTTAAATACCTTCGATAACGTATTTATGGTAATGAAAGAATCTAGCAAATCACCTATCTTCATTGTTGGTAAATCTTGCGTGGTCACGAAGCTTCACTTATTGCTCTAGTTGAACTTTGTGAGGTCTTTAGACAAAATTTTCCTCGGAGAAGTGAGAGAAATGTTCAATCCTTGAGCCCGATGACGAGTTGATGTTGATGGATGTTCAGACACCTTCTGAGCTACAGCAGCAAATTTTTCAGGTGTGTTCACTAGACGAGAACGTAACCTGGTTGTTTTATCAAATAACGATCCATTTTCATGAACTCACTTCACAAATTGCCGTGAGGGCATTTCATTTCTATTGAATTTTCCACGTAAATTTGTAACAGTTTCGATAGAAGATTCACCATTTTAGAAATAAGTTTTCAATATTTCTGTTCAAGCGTTAATCGATCCATTTCATTAATGTCAAATATTAAACTAACTTTCTGTCAAAACACGAGACTCGAAATGACCACTACTTCAAACCCTAGGTAGCCCATCCTTTAGTTCAATTTATTCATACTTTTCTGTGGATATTCCTTACGATACCTACTTTTATCGAATATTTTTATTTAACTACGGATTCCAACCGTTCCAGTTCATCTTACTAATGTTTACTAGTTAGTAATTTATGTCCTAGGAATTAGATGAATCTCCAACCTTTAGAAAGTTTCTAATTTTAAATTCCTTGAGATATTGGTTGCCCTAGATATAAGCCTGTTCGAACTTAAAAATGTAAATACGTTTAATAATATACCGATCACAAAATAATTCTGTATCTATAAAAAAACAAATGAGTGTTGTTATTCCATAGATTTATTTTGGTTGGTGGCATTCAGTTCTACTGAATTTTAACCTTAGGACCATTTAAACGATTCGAGATTCATTATCAATGTCTCGTGGAGGAATAATTTGTTAAAGATAACCTTCTCAAGTAAGTGAAAACGATACGAATTGTTGAAACAATATACATAGCATTAGTTTTAATGATAAGTTACATAACTCTCTCGATGTATCTACAGCAAATTTTAACCAATAAGTTATTAAAAGATCACATATACCCTGAACTTCACATCCCAATTTCGCTACCTTAAAATTAAATAGTGAAAAGCACTGACGTGAAATCAGGAGCTTTTGCGTACTTTTTCATATCGTCCACGATCCTCACGAAAATTTGCATGAGCCTTCTTGTTACTTTACATCTAAATGATAAATTTTAATCCAATCGGAGGACTGTTGCTATGGTTTCGGTAGCACTTAACGCTGCTGTGCTCATAAAAAATTATCTTCTAATTACACGATCTTCACGAAATTTTGTGTCGTTAAGTTACGTCTAACTGTATTCACCCTAAAATAGAGTTACGTATAGATATTTCATTAAAATGTCATATCTTTGAAATTTGCGCTCCTAGTCAAAAACTAATTCCTTATTCGAATTTAAGACCTCAAATTTCTATCAAAACGACCCCAAATATTGAGAGTACAAATTAATTCGGTCCGTTTTCAAAAGATGGCTCTAAAAACATTAAATTTTCAAATAGTAACAACTGATTGACGCGGTTTTTGACAGGCTGGACATCTGCCGATAACGAACGTTACTCTACCCTATTTCTGTAAATCTTCGGATTTTTCTGTCCAATGGCGGAGTGCGTTATGTATGAGTTTGCGTTACCTCGGGTGGGTTAAGGCCCTCGGGGAGTATTCGTACTCTCTGTTGTTGAACTCAAGGGTGCAGTGATTGAAAGTTTGCATGCTAGACTAGAAGGATATTCCATCTATCTGGCCGCAGTTAACTCATGATTCAGGGTTTCTCGAGATGAGCTTCAGGGTTTAGCTGTACTTGACAATTCGACCGGCCTCGTTCTGAGCCAGGATTGTTTGCGAGACATTTCTAGGGTTTCTGGGTCTTGAGTATACGGTTTCAGACCATTGGTGCTCGAACCAGGATGAATTGAAAGACATCACAAGGGTTCGTGGGTCTTGACGGTAGGGTCGGAAGAAGGGCTCTTACCAGCATCAATTGAAGCATCTATTGTTGGGATTTTCTTGTTTCTTTGGTCTGCGTTCGGATGGGTGGAAGTAAGAAGCCCCTACGGCATGTGAGTTGCGTCCCAGTAACTCGGGTACTGACCTGCTGATACATTAGCGGTTGGTAACTTCGTGCTACCAGTCACGGTATAGGTTTTCGAACTGAAGCCGAAACTGGAAGCGGGGTGGGTTCAACTCTTCGGAGTGGTTCTCGCTTTGCGCGATGATAAGGCCTACCCTTATCGCACAATTTGTTTTTTGAGTAAATTGTAGAGATTGCTGAGCGGTGAGAGAGCCATGCTCATATGCCAGTAACTGCATCCGGTAGAATTTACATAATACACCACAGACAGCATGTTCTTCTCACCATGAATATTCGGCTTGACAGTTGCTCGCTGTTTTGGATTATAACGGACCCACTTTTCATCGCCAGTCACAATTCAATGCAAAAACCCCCTTTTTGCCATTGGGGCGGCGTTCGAAGTCTCTTAGCTTCAGTTCATATGGCACCCAAGACCTTTCTCATCATTTCCATTGCTTTTAAACAATGGCAAACGGCTGGTTAAGCGACTCCAAGCATTTTAGTGAGTTACTCTCGCGTTTGTGATGGATCTTTATTGAGCCTTGCCTCTAATTCTTTATCCTCTTAAACTTCTGGCGCTCCGAGTGAATTCAAAATTGCCACTTTTAAATAGGACAAACCACTAAACCAGCTGGAGCATAGTCACCATAAACATCCACTAAAATACGATGACTTTCGGCAGCCTTCTTCTTCATATTGAAGTAATAAAGTAAAACTCCCTGCATAAACACATTATTTGGTACAAACGTTTGACATTTTCAGAGCGCACAGAAACCATTTTGTTTACACATTACGCAAAATGACAGAAACTGAAAAGGAAGCCTAATGATGACACTTCAAAATGAACCATATTAAACAATGGTTTAAAAAACTAGTAGCGACATCTGTTATCAAAACTTCACGAACTTACTTCTACTCTTAATAATTAGAAAAAAAGTGCAGCTGAAGCTCATCTTATGCTTGTGGAAGTTTACTGTAACAATGCTCCAACTGAGAAGTCATGTAGAGAATGATTTCGGAGCTTCAAATGTACTGATTTCCGAAAATAGACCTCGCTCGGGCCTGTCAAAAACATTCGAAGACGTTGACTTACAGACATTACTCGATAAAGATCCGAGTCTTATGCAAGAAGAGTGTGCACCTACATTGGGGATGACCCCAACAAGCAGTGTCGGTACGTTTGAATTCTATGGGGCTGATTATGTCAATTAGGCTCCTTATGAATTGAAGCCGAGAGATCTGGAAAGGGGTTTTTACACGTAAAAGTGGATCTTCTACCACAACCCTAAGAAAAAAATACTACGCTTTGCCAATCGTTGCCATTGGCTTCGGACAAAGCCGAACATTTATCGTTCAAAAGTTATGCTATGCATTAGGTGAGATCAAGGAGGCGTTGTGTACTACGAGCTGCAATTTTTATATAAAAAAGGCTACTACAGTGTGAAAGAGTTTATGGCTGAGAAAGACTTTGATGAACTTTAATATTTAAGTTATGATTTTTTGTGACGTGAACTACATCATTTTGTGATATTTTCAGATCAAATTAAGGTCTATTATTATTATTTCAATGATGAAATATACCCGGAAATATGAAATTAAGTAATTAGGATTATTATTTAATGAATATATTGTATCCATACACTTGAAACCAGAGACTGAATAAGATATGAATTGATACTTGTGACGATTGTATACAGATTCAATTTATCTCAACGAAATTTGTTTACACGGTTTGTCTATTGTAAGTATCAGTTATTTGTCTAGTGACGATGTATCTCGCACTTGATCGATAAGTAAATTGAAATATCAAATTTTGTGAGAAAATTTACGATTGTGAAAATTAAATGAAAATCCTGCTTCTATTAACTTCATCATCGAAAAATATTGTTATTTCACACAATGGTTCATTAATTGAACATCTTTTCTTTTTGAGAAAATTCATTTTTGTGCGCTTGTTCCAGGAAACAGCGTGCATTCTTAAATAATTTCGTTGTTTTCCCGACAAGGATTTCATTGAATTTTGGTTGGTGCTCTTTTAAATATGGAGAGCAATAAGCAGCATTTTCGTCATATCTTCCAATTTTACTACAGAAAACGTAAAAATGCTGTTAAAGTCAGAAAGAAATTAACCGACGTGTATGGAGAAGATGTGTTGACAGTATGCCAGTGCCAGAACTGGTTTGCGAAATTTCTATCCGGCAATTTTGATGTCGAAGATGCACCACGTTCCGGAAGGCCGGTGAATGCTGATTATGACATGATAAAGGCATTAGTTGATGCAAATCGGCGAATAACAACACGTGAGATCGGTGAGAGGTTAATTTTATCGAATTCTACTGTTTATGACCACTTGAAAGGCCTGGATTTAACCTCGAAGCTCGCTGTATGGGTTCCCCATATTCTCAAGCAGAGAAATTAGTGTCGTCTGTGAATCGCTTCTGAAACGTCACGAAAATGATCCATTTTTGAAGCTCATCATTACTGGGACGAAAAATGGGTTGTAAATAACAATGTCAAACGCAAGAGATTAACTGGCTCAAAGCATTTCAAAACCATTATGCATCAAAAAAAGGTGATGTTGTCTGTTTGGTGGGATTTTAAAGGAATCTTTTTTTTTTTGGACCTTTAATAATTAATTCGGAAGTCTACTGTCATCAGCTGGACAAACTAAATGATGCATTTCAACAGAAAAGGCCAGAATTAATCCACAGAAAAGTTGTAGTGTTCCACCAAGATAATGCGAGACCTCATACAAGTTTGGTCACTCGCCAAAAGCTTTTACAGTTTGAATGGGATACACTGCCACAGCCATCATATTCTCCAGATCTGGCTCCTTCGGATTATAATTTGTTCGGGGGTAGTTGCAAAATTTTTTGGACGGTAAAATCTTTTAGAGGTCAAAAATCACCTGGATCAGGTTTTGCCGGCAAAGACCAGAAATTTTATGAGCGTCGAATCATGCTACTACAGAAAAATGGCAAAAGGTGTGGAACAGAATGGCCAATATATAATTCAATAAAATATTTATTCATTATACAGAAATTTTCTATCATTTTCCAAAAAAAAAAAAAACGAAATTACTTTCCGAACATCCCAATACTTTTGTCCGGAAAGTTTGGAGTCTAAACAGCTTGTCTAAGTTCGTTAATAGGCAAAATCGGTTAAACAGTTTCGCAGTTATTCACGTTTGAAATTTTTTTTATATTTTTTCAATGTTTTAGAAACTGAGGATTTGATCGATCTGAAACTTAGCATTTAGAAGTAAAATAATAACGCGCATCTTCGTGCAAAATTTTGTTAGGATCGTATGATTAGCAGTTTCCAGAAGAAAAAACTGTTAACTGATGAGCGTTGAGCACTATCTTAAATACCACAACTTTCAAAAATATATTGATTTCTCGCAAACCACTTGATGAAACATTTTGGATATTAATAAAGTAAATAAATCACTTGGCTTAAGTTTCACAAAAGTTTAATTTTTGTTGTTGACATATATGTTTTTCGGGTTTCAACCCATTTTCAAAACTGAGGAGAATTTACTCAATATTACAATTTATATATTTTTCGAACAACAGATGGAAGTGACGGAATTTTTTTAGTTGAGGTTGTTAACAGTAAGTTATACCTGTTGACGGTATTTGCTAATTTTCAAAGGAACTTGTTATTAACAGATGTCAGCAATGGAAATTAAATTCAAACTTATAATTTATTATCACCAGATGTCCCCAATAGAGGACACGACCTGTCTAAAGGTTTCTGACTAACCGTCCCCGCCAAGTTCAAATAGAGCAAGGCATATAGCGTTTGACGACCACCGTTCCAATCGGAACACTTGATCACTGGCGTCACAGGCAGAGCTGCGCATCACGCCTGTGTGATGAGTTTCAGATGCGCAGAGTGCGAACGAAACGCTATCTCCCGAATTAAGAAGTGGAAGCTCCCTCGCACACACGACATTTCCCTTCGAGAGCTTCAATTAATACTATAACTTTCAAACGGAACGAGCTTGAGTCTTGAAACGTGAACGGATTGTTTTATCAACTAACGATTCAGTTTTACGAACTCGCTTCACAAATTGATCCACACTTCATACTACATAATACGCATTGCTTTTTTTTTGTAGGATGAAAACTTTTGAAGCGTCTGAGGCACTTCTCCTCAGAAGTATACCATATAAAAGCACACTCTGGAAATTTGCAGAATATGTTCTTTTAGCCATCTCGGCAGTACCACATCTCTTTCATTTTCTCAGAAGATAGAGGATTTCGGATAATTTTCCACAGACATAGTGGACGTGCCTAATTCAATTTATTGTCGAAAATAATTCCCAAGAGCACTTCACTTGCTTTATTCTCACTGCACCCACCCAAACGTCAACTTGACAATTTTATCCGAATTGAGTTTGAGTACATTCAGCGCAAACCATCCCTCATTAACGAACTCGTTCAAAATTTTCATACCATAAAAGTGCCCTGAAAATTCCAAGTCTCTAACTCTTTCCATTCGAAACTAACAGTTTTTACGGACGGACCGGCCAGACAGAATTACTTTTGAGCTAGGATTCAGGGTATCCAATCAAATCGTATGAAACAGTTTCGACTCAATATTCGAAAATTACAGCCATTCAGCAAAACGCTAACTCACAAAAAGCGTGGTTGCATGCTATCTTTCAGCATCTATGTGGCTATAAGATATTGTAAAATGAATTAAATTTGGTTTTTGTAAGAATGGGGCATGGGCAGAAATAAATGTGGCATGAAATTGATTTCGAAAATGAATAAAGAATATATGAAGAGCCAGTCTAATGTTTTGTTGAAAAAGAATTAAAATTTGGTAACGATAAAAGATAATAGCTACTTGCTTAATTGTCTTGTACCCATAAAACAGTCTGTATACAATATATTATTAAACTTGATTTTATATTCATATCTTATCTCAATCGGTCAAGTGAAACCGGAAATGTGTTGATTATGTAGATGTAGACTTGAGCGATTTGAATGGAACTTCCACTATTTTATCAATAGTTAAGAGCACTCATGTCTTCAGTGATACATGAAGGGTAACAACACCAGAACACTGTTTATTAATTAACTTCGAACATAGATCAATCTTTTCGGAATTAACAACTAGGCGATTGGAATGCCCTGCCAAAATACGAAAGATATCGTGTAAACGCATATTACAGGGAACACCGTGCTATCGTTTCGCCCAAATGTCTGTAATTTTCGAATTTTGAGCCTAAACTGGTCTTAACGACTAGTTGTGTCCAGAGAGTCTGTCCATAAACACGCTGACTTTGGAACGGAAGAAGCTAGCGCCTTGAAACTTTGTGGGAAGGTCTGAGGTTTGAATATCTTGGATGAGTTCATTATTGGGCAAAATGGATTAAATAGTTTCGTAGTTGCCCACGTTCGAAAATTTTTCATATTTTTCCCAATATATTCGAAACTGTGGTTTCCATCTATCTCAAACTTGGTACTTGGAATTAGAATAATTACACGCATTTTCAAGCAAAATTTCGTGAGGCTCTTATGATTGAAAAATATATATTTTGTGAGCGGATTAGCCTTGAGCGCTACTTTAAACACTACAACTTTCGAAAGAAAAAAGGGAGAGACTTGAAGCTTTAGATTTGGGGTCAGAATATCTCAGGTTGATTCGTTATTGGGAAAAATCATCATCAATGGTTCACTGTTATTCACACTTGAAATGTTCGATTATTTTTATTGATATTCTCAAAACTACAAATCCAATTGATTTGAAATTTGGGTTTTAGAAGAATATGTTTCTACTACAAAATTTTATAGAGATCGTATGATAAGAAGATTCAAAACAAGAATTTAAAAGTTGTGAGCGGAGAAGCGTTTAGCGCTAAAAAAATCATAGCAATAGTCCCATGATCGAGTTTAAATTTACCATTTATATGTAAATTAACAACATAAAGGCTAATACATACAAAATTTCGTTAAGATCGTATAATTAAAAGAACAAAAGAAGTTTTTTTTGTGAACAAATCAGTATTAAGCGCTAGCGAAACCACAGAACCAGTCCTACGATTAGTGTTAAATTTAGCCTTTAGATGTAAACTAACGACTAGAATTTGAAAATCAAAACAGATTTAATCTGTTGTCTTCTACAATTTTAATTTCAAAAAATTCTTTGAAGAAACTTTAAGAATTAAATTAATGTCTTTATAAGCACTGCTCATATTCAATAGACGTCAAAATTCATCATACAATATCAAACGGAATTAAGAAAAACCAACGAACATAAACTGTCAATTAAAATTAAAATATAAATAAGCAACATTTTTTGTTTCGTTCCAGGCATGCGTAATGAACTCTTCAGACAAACTTACGAAGCCTTGTTTGTTACAAAATGTTACAAAATGTATTGTTTTCCGATCCCATATGAATGAAAAATAACTCTTTCTCAAAAATATAAAACATAATTTCAAGAACTTCTCAAAAACTAATTTATTTGAAATATTCAATATATTTAAATAAATTACTTCAAAAAATCTCAAAACATGTAGCACACTCTCAAGAAATAATTAAAGTTACGATAAGATCAGTTCAACTTTACATATAAAAAATAATAAAATCAATTAAACAATGTATAGACTTACGCAGTGAATCTTAGGAATACACGGCCCTCAATAGAAATAAAAGTGAACACTTTTATATATCCAAGGTGCTTATGTTCCAAGTTCACAGAACATCATACAAAGCTCATAAGGCACTTGGCCTCAGTTAAAACCGTTCAACACTGTATAATGAATTTCTTTATTTAAAAAACCTAATATAATTATATATTATATATAAAATAAAATAAGAAAGAACGGTTTTTTACTTGATAGAAGGATTATTACAAAATTTGAAAATCAAAACAGATTTAATCTGTTGTCTTCTACAATTTTAATTTCAAAAAATTCTTTGAAGAAACTTTAAGAATTAAATTAATGTTTTGATTTTCAAATTTTGTAATAATCCTTCTATCAAGTAAAAAACCGTTCTTTCTTATTTTATTTTATATATAATATATAATTATATTAGGTTTTTTAAATAAAGAAATTCATTATACAGTGTTGAACGGTTTTAACTGAGGCCAAGTGCCTTATGAGCTTTGTATGATGTTCTGTGAACTTGGAACATAAGCACCTTGGATATATAAAAGTGTTCACTTTTATTTCTATTGAGGGCCGTGTATTCCTAAGATTCACTGCGTAAGTCTATACATTGTTTAATTGATTTTATTATTTTTTATATGTAAAGTTGAACTGATCTTATCGTAACTTTAATTATTTCTTGAGAGTGTGCTACATGTTTTGAGATTTTTTGAAGTAATTTATTTAAATATATTGAATATTTCAAATAAATTAGTTTTTGAGAAGTTCTTGAAATTATGTTTTATATTTTTGAGAAAGAGTTATTTTTCATTCATATGGGATCGGAAAACAATACATTTTGTAACAAACAAGGCTTCGTAAGTTTGTCTGAAGAGTTCATTACGCATGCCTGGAACGAAACAAAAAATGTTGCTTATTTATATTTTAATTTTAATTGACAGTTTATGTTCGTTGGTTTTTCTTAATTTCGTTTGATATTGTATGATGAATTTTGACGTCTATTGAATATGAGCAGTGCTTATAAAGACATTAATTTAATTCTTAAAGTTTCTTCAAAGAATTTTTTGAAATTAAAATTGTAGAAGACAACAGATTAAATCTGTTTTGATTTTCAAATTTTGTAATAATCCTTCTATCAAGTAAAAAACCGTTCTTTCTTATTTTATTTTTTTTTAACGACTAGAAGTCTAATTCAAAATTTCGTGAGGACTATAGGTGATATAAACAAACGCGCAAAAGTTTCTGGCTTCACGTCAGTTCACCATTTTTATACTAGATCTAAATTTCTTCTGTAGGTGGGATACACGATCAGAATGATGTGAAAAGCGCCGACTTGAAATCGTAGCTTTTGCGCGCTTGTTCATATCATCCAAGATCCTCACGAAATTTTATATTAGTCGTTATTTTACATCTACATCTCAAATTTAAACTGGATCGTAGGACTATGGTTCCGGTAGCGCTCAACGCTGCCCTGCTCAAAATTTTTTTAAATCCAATTATACGATCCTCACGAAATTTAGCACGATCTTGTAGGTTATCATTCTACTCCTGGTCTGAGTCTTGCTACAATGGATGTCCCAAAATTACTATTACAGGAAATATCCGCTGTAGGTAAAAGTTCACGATAGACCTATCTTGAGAGATACTCCAAACAAAATTATTTCGATAGATAACGGTTTTTCCCAAGTCTCTGCACGAACAAATATTTTCCAATCCGAATAAACTTGCTGCATCAGTGACGATAGAGTTTAATATTACTATTTATCGACTTGATTTCTTCCACCAAACATTTTAGATGTTGTAACGTCATGTTTTAAACCTTCATCTATGAACATATATTAAAAATTTCAATCAAAATCCAGTGCTTAATTAGTCTAAATTTAATAATCTGAGATCCGTCGTGGGAATAATAACTGAAAAACATCAGGCTAGTATGCTCCACCGAATCTACAATTTGTCAATAAGTGAAATACATTATCGATCAAATGAGAGATGAATGAACAACAATGAGGTAGAAATATAGAACTTGAGTCAATTCCTATAGCTCAGAGCAGTGCACACGACAGTAGAGAGTGTATAAAACACTCTCTACTTGAGGTGCAACGACCGGTTTCGGACTCCTCCCAGTCCAACTGCCAACGAGACAATAACGCCTCAAAGTACGACCCGGAGCAACGGCGCACCACTAGAGACCGATCCTCTGAACCGATAGAAATAGCAGGAAGAGAAGTGTCTTCAAAATTGAAAGAAAGACTTTAGATGGCAGTGAGCGGCTCGATATAGTATGTAGTAGTGCGCCGGGATACTTCCAATCACCACCTGTAATGACGCCGTAGCCACAGTGCGACATATTGGGGAAACCAAGAGAAAGAAGTGCCTCTGTGCAGACAGGATAACCCGTCTGACATGGGAATGCTCAACTCGATGGATCCAGGCCGCAGCACAATATGAGATGATGGGGGAGAAATATATACTTATATAAAAGCGAGATTGAGTGCCTCCCAAGGAACGTCTCAACTGCATCAACCTACAAGCTACAGCCTTTGATTTCTCACGCAGCGCCTTCACGTGTGGCAGAAAAGTAAGTCCTGAGTCTACCAGGACACCCAAATACTTGTGCTCGCGAACCCAACGGAATGGCACACCCGAAACACAAACCCTTGGAGGGCGACCTACGTGCAGACTTCCCCTCAACAATACTGCAGCGGATTTACTCATCGACACGGTCAGCTTGTTACGCAAGGGCCATTCGACCGTAACATCAACTAGACGTTGATGTGCAGCCTCGAGAGCGCGACGACTGTTTGCTCCAACTAGAAGCGCCAGATCATCGACATAGGCGATAGCAAGGCCCTCCTCCTTCGAAAGTAAAAACAGCAACTCATCGAAAACTAGATTCCAGAGTGAGGGTTCAAGTATTGAACCCTGAGGACAGCCTTTCTCAAGACCTCTAGACCGGGAGAAAGAGTGCCGTACAAAAACGACATTTCTGTCAGAAAGATAACTATGCAAGAGACTAAGCTGGTCTGGAGGGATGGACAACTCTCGAGCACGACGGAGGATATTTGGCCACCAAAGTGAGTAGAACGCACTCTCGATATCTATAAAAATGGCAGCAACATATTTGTAGCTAGACTCACGAGCATAAATGACTAGTCGGAAGACAAGCATCTTCAGTAGATAGACCAGGCCTGAAGCCATACTGCAGGGGCGAGCAATGACTCGGATCCAAAAGGTCTTCAGAGAGACGGCTCAATATAAGCCGTTCGAGAACCTTGCCCAAGGTTGACAGTAGGCTAATAGGTCGGTAAGATTTTGGGTCCTGAATGTCACGATCGTCAGATTTTAAAAGCAGACATAGTGTTGCCGACTTTCAGATTTTCGGAAGAAAAGCAAAGGGTAAAAATTTTAAGTAGGAACTCAGGAATCACTTCCCAAGTTCTTGGAAGTATTGGGCCAGTGATACGGTCAGGGCCAGGAGCACCCTGAAGAGGAGAAGCCATGATGGCAGCCTCCAGTTCGGATGCTGTAAATGGGGAGAAATCACACATCCGGAGGGGAAGAGACACTAAGACGAACTAGCTCTTGTTCGATGGAATCAGAACCAGGGTCATCAGGTGTAAAAAGCCGGTCCATGATCGCACCAGCTGACTCAGCGAGACTTTCGGTAAATGATCCGTCAGGAAGGCGGACTGAGTGCGAGATTAACGGGCGAGACACTCTGCCAGACGCAGTCTTATATGAGACCCCCCAGGGAGACCTTTCCATCTCAGATATCACAAATTTGGACCAGTTATGATTTTCAGTCCGACGAATGGCGGTCGTGTATTTGTTACGTTCAGATCGATAGGCGGAAAGAAGGTTAGCAATAACAGAAACAGAAGCGTCGCGGGACTTAGCTCTTTGGAATGCCTTACGTTTCTTACACACTGCCGAACGGATGCAAGAAAACTCGCTAGTCCACCAGCCTACCTTTATGAAGTCACGAGAGGAGACCGGGATTGAAGACACGGCAGATCCGAGTATGGCAGAGGAAACTGAGACAGCCAGTTGCTCCAGATCCTCTCTAGAAGATGGATCAAAGGACACTCCATGGATAGCTGACTCCAAAAGAACATCAAAGAGTTCCCAATCTGCTTTGGGATGCACAAAATGGAGTCCCTGGTGCAAGGATATACAATGGGAGCTAAGGGATTCAAGGGGCTAAGGTCAAAAAGGATAGGTCTGTGATCACCGACCCCCAGTCCATCATAGACACGCCAGTGGCGCACCCAGTCAGAAACGAAGGGTGAAGCTAGCGTGACGTCGATGTTAGACTCACCGTTAGGCGTCCAGAATGTGGAAGGTTGGCCAGATATATTCAAGATCACCAGACGTTGACGTGCTATGAATTCGTCCAAAGAGGAACCGCGACCATCATGACAGCCAGAAAACCAAAGGTTGGAGTGTGCGTTGGAATCAACGCAAACAATAAAGTCAGAACGTCGCAAACTTGAAATGATTAGGTCTAAGAATAAATCAATATCTGAAGCATACTGACAGTAAACATTAAAAAGATTAAATTTAAGGGATCTAATAGTTACCGTCAATCCTATAAGAAGCCGATAGAGTTTGGCTACTTACTGTATAAAATTCGTCTCTCGAATGATGATGCTTGGGGTATTAAATAGAAAGAGACTTCGCCAAAACATTATTTTCACAGACATTTTCACACCATGCAACTATTTCATCATTGGGTTATGATTAAAGAAAAATGAAAGAATAACTGAAATTTTTTTCAAAATACAAAATTTACAATTTAGAGAAGTTGTCATTTCCTCTTGTTAACTTCACTAACACAGTCATCTTAACCCAGTCATTTGCACGATTTAGGCCGCAAATTAATACTTCAATTTGCAATACTCTGCTAATTAGGTATCATCTGTGTCATATACTAAAAAATTTCAGAATATGTTATCATTATGGTCCATAAAATCAAGCTTGCGAAAAGTCTGAAAGTTTGCATCAGAGATTATTTATTATTTCTTGCTTTGGTCCGACTATTTTAAGATTTCATGCAATCTGCAATTATATTTTTGGATTTATTGGCCCTGGTTTCAGGTTATCAATACAAATATTCCTGATATGATATTTAAAATTATTTCAATATTCCTCATTTCGTCATCAATCTCAAGAACTTTAATGTTTTGATATTCATGATTAATATTGAAATTAAAATTTTTTATTTTAGTTTTGATCATCACACTGATAACCGTCATCACATAGGCATAGCTGACCGACTAGGATGGCCGAGCTCAGGGATTAAAAAACCAAGATTAGATGTTAAAGTTGAACATGATGAGGACAATGATGGATACTGCTTTCCAGATACAATTCGTTCCAGTAAAGAGAATTCATCGTAAGGTTTCTTTCTCTATTTTATTTTCAATCTATGCTTCTTATCTTTTGCTGAAAACATTTGTAGTTAGAATATTTCCAATCACCAGCTTATATTCTTGGTGAATGCTTGTTGGTCATTAATTTTGCAATAGATAGTACATTTTAAGTTCTTTAAATGTCATTCTGGATATCTAAACTATTTATCAAATTTTCCTGCTTTTCAGATTAATACGAAATACGCCCACTAACTCAATGCCATCAATGGGATTATCAAGTAACCAGCACAGTTCCTCTGGGAGGAACGCCAGTTCATGTGTACCCTTAAATTCAAGACATACTCAAGCTACCCCCATTACACTATCTACCCAATTGTCAGCCACATCTCGTTTCTGTGAGTTATGTATAATATTGTAGTGATTCATTTTAAAATTATTGTTATTAATATCCATAGATATTATCTATGAACCAATATTGAGAGTTGAAATATACAGTATACTTTATAAATTGGGACTTCTTTGAAGAAAGTAATAAAAAATTTGGCTGTAGGCAGTTTGAGACTCTGGTGTCAAATTATACATTTCATATAGTTCTTCAAAATGGCTTGGTAATCTCATCTCCAAAGTCCAATACATTTGAATTGCGTGTTCAACCTATACCAACCCGATAAAAAATTCTTAAATGATAAACTAAGAGCCTATCGATTATAATCAAATATATCACTTACTTAACCTTGCCACCTAAGCATGATGGAACTCTTTATTACAAGTACCAATAGTTTGAAGAGTCTTTCACAATATAAATGCATAGACTGAACACTGGCAAAGATCTGATGTAAAAATGGTGAGATTTTTGCCACTCTGAGACTGTACTAATAAAGTAAAATGTGTCCTATATGGTCTAAACTAAAACGAAAAATTTTAATTAAAAGGCAGATTTTTCAATCACATTTTTAATTCCATAATTATCATAAAAAAGGATACCTCACCTACCACCATTACAGTTAATGTGCTGAAGGGTTTATTATATCTGTAGATATAAGAGGGTAACTCTCAAACGTTAAAGCACGCGTGACCTATTGGTTACAGTGGAAAAAGACTCTGTTGAAGCCAAATTACTAATATCATCCAATGTACTGAATACCTTATAAAAATGTTTTTTCCAGCTGATGCTACTTTAAGTATTATAAGGCAACCAGAACAACAACACAGAGCACGTTACCAAACTGAAGGCAGTAGAGGTGCCGTCAAAGATAGAGAAGGAAATGGTTTTCCTATTGTGCAGCTAAATGGTTACTACAAACCTGCTACCTTACAGGTAGGTCAATTTTGTATTTTCATAAAAAGGGCTATTGTAATTAATTCTACATGAAATCAGACTTGAGTTTACACTTCTTTGGCTAAAAACGTTCAACCTTTATAAACGAAGTCAAATGAATTCTGGATTCATCTGTATTTTTATACTATGTTCCAAATTATCAAGTGTTTTTTTAGTTATGACTAAAAAAGAAATACTAATTATAACTTAAAATATTAGGAGTACAAATAAGTTTCCGCCGTTTTTTAACACAAATTGTTTATGAATCATTCCTAATGATTTTAAACGATGTGAGACTGCTTGCTGAGTGACTTCTAATGTTAGAGCAAGTTCGTTTTGTGTTTGAGATGAATCTTCCTCCAATAATTCCTCCGATTCTGCATCCTCGTAAATTTTTGGCCTTCCACTGCGATCTTTGTCTTCTACGTCGAAATCACCATAGTGATTTCGATTTGAAACCACTCTCGACACGTTCTCTCACTCAAAGCACCCTCACCATATGCTTCTACGAGCAATTGATGCGCCTCAGCAGCAGATTTCTTTAAATTAAAGAAGTAAACTAATATTTCCCGCAAATGACGCTTACTTGGCTCAAATTTTGACATTTTCAACTTATAAAAATTATATTTTACCAATATAAAATCAATGATATTAATAGGTTATGTTGTTCTTGAATGTCCAAACTATTTTTTAAGCCGGTTATCATCTGCGAAAGCTAACCGAAACTCCGTGCCGCGCCATCTACAATAAAACGGCGGAAACTTATTTGTACTCCTAATAGTTATGAGGTTTATATGAGGAAACTCTTTTAGAAAGTCATTACTTCTATTATTTTTAGGTTTACATTGGAACAGATGTGGGTAAAGTCAGTCCTCATATGTTCTACCAAGCTTGTAAAGTTAGTGGAAAAAATTCTACACCCTGTATTGAGCGGAAAATTGAAGGTACTTGTGTGATTGAACTACAATTGGACCCAACAAAAGAAATGAGTGCTACATGTGATTGTGTGGGCATATTAAAAGAGAGAAATGTAGATGTGGAACATCGGTTTCCTGATCAATTGGGAAATCGAAGCAAAAAAAAATCCACAAGGTGTAGAATGATATTTCGCACTACCTTAAACCATGAAGATGGTAGACAAGAGACATTGCAAGTTTGTTCTCATCCGATTGTTTGTAGTAAGTAAATTTTCAATGAAATTTGACAAAATAGTTTAATTAATTAAAAGGAGTAAAACCAGAATTCTATTAAATATTACATTTTTGCAGCACAACCTCCTGGGGTTCCAGAAATAAGTAAAAAATCTCTTACCTCATGTCCAGCCACTGGTGGCCTAGAACTATTTGTTTTGGGTAAAAATTTCTCTAAGGATACAAAAGTATATTTTCAACAAACTAATGATGATCGTTCAGTCAGTTGGGAGCAAACTTGTGTCCCAGATAAAGAGTTTCTGCAACAAGTAAGTGAAAATTTAGTTTTTTCAATATCATTGCATTTTCAAAGCAAAATTATTTGTTTCTTAAAATATTATGGAAAGTTATTCACAATCATAAACCAAATGGTAAATTTCTAAAAACATAAAATATATAAAGTGAATATATGTATTTAGTAGAAATGCCGAATTTATCGATTTTTCCAAATTAATTACTTGCGATTATGAGTTATAAAAAACCCAAATTTCAGATCAATCATATCTGTAGTTAATAAAAAAAAAATATATTAATAAAAGAAGAAAATTTCAAATGTGAATACCTGCCAAACCAATGGACTTTGCCCAATAACCAAGTCAATTGAGATATTCAGACCCTAAACCTACCACGAAAGTTTAAAGTCTATCTCGGAAAGTAATAGTGTTTAAGGTAATGCATTCAACGTTGATCCGCTAACAAAATAATTTTGTTTTTCAAATTCTAATCATACAATCCTTACGAAATTTATTAGTCCACTTTTAAATGCCGAATTTCAGATCGATAGAGTCTGTAGTTTGGAAAATTTGAGCAAAATTCTAAAACGTGATAACAGCGAAACTATTAAAGCGATTCTGCTCATTAACTAACATGGCCGAGAATATTTAGACCGCAAACCTTCCCTGAAAGTTTCAAGGGTTTAGCTCTTTCCGTTCGAAAATTAGCATGTTATGTTAGGACCTTTACTTTTCAGCTTAGATTCTTCATCGGTGAGTCCAACCAAATAGTTAAAGACCATTTTCGGCACAAAATTAAAGAATTACAGATGTTTGGGCGAAACGATAGCACACTGTTTCCTAGAACAAGCGCACCAAAACACAAAAATTTTGCAGGAAATGCTTTAATTTTTGTAGAATTTACTTTTGCTCCTTAATGTTCAATAATAGCTCTTTGTCCAGCTTTATAAAATAGGTATCAACATTTTCTGAAAATTTACCTTATTTCAGACTCATTTTGTATGTGTGGTACCCCCATATAGAAGACCAAGCATTGCAGAACCAGTCTCGGTGAGATTATTTGTGGTTGCTAGTGGTAAAGCTAGTGAATCACATCAGTTTGTATATACCCCCGTAAATGGGGCAGTACTAAGTGGTAAGTTAGAATTAATTATTATTTTGAATCATTTATTGAGTCTTCAACTCAGTTTTGTTGTTCTGTTTTTCGAAATTGAATTAATAAAGTATTCTCTTAAAAAAACAATTACCAATTATGTTGTAATAAATTAATTACCTTCATATACTAATGGATGAAATTATTTGAACTGGAACTGAAAACACATTTTAAATTCTGATCAAAAACTACTAAGTTACCTAAGGTTTCTTATGAAAGACAGCTTAAATAGGTCAAAAAAATTGTTGGACTTTCAAATTAGATAAGGTTTACAAAAATTAGATTATTTTGAATTTCCGAACAACAAATTAAATTGTGAGTTGGTCTCTCAAAGCATGCTATTTGCACGAATTCGCTGAATGTGTGCGTTTTCTTCAAAGTACAACAAAAAGATAATTTTACGTTATAGTTATTGATATAAAAATACTTCATAAGTTTTTCGGATCTGGACAGACAGTGAATATATTTTGTTGTACTTTACTAATGAATGAAGCTGAAGGTTTGTTATGAAATATCATTCAGATACTTTTTCAAATATAAATAATAAAGAAAATCTTATCAAAGGCAAAATGTTCTTTATTTTGATTATTTACATTATGTTATTTTAATGCTGAAGATGAAAGAATATACATCATAACAAATTGACAGTAAATATTTTATCAGGGGTAAATATGTACTAAGGTATGAATGGTTGTGCAGTTGAGTATGACATGGATATTGAAAGGTGATTGATTGTTTCTGATAATGGCGAATGATTGTCTATTTGGAGATGGATAATTGTTTAGTACATATTTACTCGAGTATTTCAGATTGGATTACATTATTGTGGTTTAAATTATTTCATCTAAATTGATTAACAGTCAAAAAATCTTGTTTAATTCCCAAGAAACTATAAATTTTCAATAAATTTTGAGGTCATCACAGCTCTTTCTTCAAAATTTTGAATTTGAAAGAATTATAGAATATTTTTCTGATATAATGTAATCCCCATCAAGATTTTATCCAATGAATTTGGACAAGAAAATTTTTCATTTTTCTGTTATTTGTTCAGGCAGAAAGTTCATCGTATACAACAACTTAGGTTTTAGAATTTTTAATCTGTGATATTTATATTTGTGATAAAATAATGTGAAATATTTTTGAAATGTATTTTTGTACGTGATTTTATACAATTTTTATTATATAAAATATTTTATTTATATCCTGTTTAAAATTTTGAAATGTATTTTATTAAGGTGTTAAAATTATAAAAGTTATCATAGCGGTTTGCATGTTGTGAATTGTTATGAATATAAAATGTAGTTCAGTAATTGCTATGTAACTTCCATTTAGATAAGTTATACTTTTATTCAAATATTTTTTTCACTTTGTTTGATACAGTATACAGGCTCTGCATTCGTAGAGGAGCTTCCACCCATCATAGATACTCTGCGGGCGGGGCCTGAATCAATTCAGCCAGATATTCGCTTCGCCAAACTGGTTTTAACTCGGGTACTAAACAGTAACAATTCACTTTTTTATAATCTTAGGTTATTATTTACTCTTACACATCGAGTTATTATGCAAGTAACATGAACATATGTGATTTTAAAATTTTAAATATTGGTAAATAACTTTTTATTCATAAAAAACTCTTCCACGCTTAAAGACTAATCAATAAATGTAGTTTTATGAAACGATTTTCCAATAACAAAATGATATGATATGATATAATTTCATACCTTCACTCACTCATTTTCATTGATTTATAAAAAAAGTAAAATTTCAATGTTTTTAAAAAATCATTAAGCATTTTCAATAAAACGGAATAGTTCAATATAAAAACAATAATTCTTTATTTCAAAAAGATTCAACTTTACTTGCATATATACAGGCATACATATATAAAGCTATAGTTATTCATATCTTCTCAATGAATAGAAAAAAATTCAACCTAATGGATATTAATTTATTACATTGGCTTGAAAACTAGAATTCATGAAGATTTTTTTGAAATATCATGATAGGTTTTCACATATCTTATTGATCATTATTATTACTAAGTTCAAGACTTACCAGCATGTGAAATAGAAAAAAAATTGATATATGATATAAACAATTAGAAAAAACACCCTCACTGAAAGTTATATATTTATGAAATAATGAATAATGAAAAATATTTCCAACAGAACTTTTAATCGTTGAAAATCCATTAATTTCACTAAAATCCAGAATTTTCCCTGTATACCTTCAACATGATAAAATTCTCATACACATGTTAGAAATTTTTCAATGTCAGAACTTTTCAAAGTTGTATTATAAGAATTAGTTGGATCAAAATAAATTTCAAAATTGTACTGTAAATTCACACTAACACCTTGATTATATGAGAAAAAATCAGTTGATCATGATTTTCTTTATGTTAATTTGAAAAGACTACATGATGTAGTTGTGTTATTGTTCTTCTCTATTTTTGATATAAATAACTTCCAAAAATTGCTGTTTTTTTTTTGAATTTGACTGTTTCAGAAATTTTAACATGAGACAATTTCGTGCTGGTAAGTTCCAGTATCTGATTTAGGGGAAAAATGACATGTTTATGGTAGAATGAAATAATTGAGCATTTAAAAATATATCTATTTCTTAAAATGGATCATTAATCTAAAACTCAACTATATGGTGGCAAATTTAAAATTTCTCAGTGAAACTCGTATAAGCAGTCTTTTGTTACTCGATTTAATTCTCCAATTTGCTTTTCATTTATGATCTTTTTCGTACAATTTTCATATCCGAATCAATCTTGCTAATTCCGTTTCAACATTATCTTAATTACGATATACACATTCTAATCATTTAATCATAGTTGTTCATTATTGTAAACTTTTGCACGGCCTATAAGATGCCGTTAATTTAAATAAATAAATTTAAAATACATTGTAATATCAGTTTCAATTCATGTTTACCTTGGATCGAATTTATTTAGTTTAACAAAGATGTAGCCAAAAAAATTTCATTCGAAAGTAATACAATGTTTATGTTTGGGTACATTCATATTGTCATTTTTCCTTATACAGACATTTAATTTAAACACATATAGTATTAAGTAAACATTAAAAATAATATTAAGTATTTAGAACTGAATCAATCAAGAGCCTTTTTCACAGGAATCCGAAAGAAAACAGGTTGCTAGCTGCTAGGTGCACCATGGCTTAGAGGGTATTTTTTTTATTTTCAGCTGTTCCTGCCTGGAATTTACCCTTGTAGAATCCGCAATGTTAATGCACTGCGTGAAAGAAGTGCAAATTTGTATGAAAGTGTTTAAGGTTATTTTTCCTTCAAGTCGTCTCATTTCCATTACATCCTTTTAAGATTCCTCTCTACAAATAATGTTATATCATTATATAAATTACAAATTTTGAGTCTACCTCATGAAGATCTTAATTTAAAATTATAATTAAAATCAGAATTCATAAAACCTTCACTACATATTTTATTAAATATATATGAGATTAATAATAATAAAATTAATACTCGATGGTTAAAGTAAAACAACTTGATTTCCGCTAATTTATTTAATTTCACAACAAATGTTTCGTCATGACAACATGACTTCGTCAGGTGGTGAAATTAAATAAATTAGCGGAAATTAAGGTGTTTTACTTTAATCATCAAGATGTATTTCCGACAAGTAGAGACCGATACAATCAAACAAAATTAATACTCGTTTCATTTTATGACATAGTATACATATGTATATATAATACATAAATTTATCCAGTGAAGTATAACTGGAATAAATTCCGAAAAAAGTAGAGAAATGATTATATACCTAACTCAAAGAGAAGCCATTTCATGATTCTTCCCGATCTTCAGATGACTCCAAAATTGGTCTACCTAGATACAACAAAACATAAATATGAAAATTCAATGTTCATATTTTATTTGATTGTATCTAGTCAGACCATATGACAGAAATTATATTTGGATATTTTTACTTAGTAAATATTTAATCTTGTTATTGTGTTTAATTTCAATTGTTAGTTATTTGAAGAGGGATCATGAAATAACTGTATAATGACTTATATTTTGAGCTAAGTTTTTTATTATTTCTCTGGTTTTGTTGAGTTTTTTTTTTCTTTTTACACCGTCGTATAATAATAAATAAAGTTTTCTCTAGACAAGTATTCATTTTAATAATTTTTTATATACTGGTATGGAAAAGGCAGTCGGAAACATAGGAAATTCAGTGTTAATCAAGAATGCAGTGGAGCAGTGGAAGAATCAAACTCAGCGCGATGCGATGACGAACAAACGACTGTTCTCTCTCAATGGTAGTGGGGAGTGAAAGCAGACTACACGGCTTTTCGATCGAAGCATCAACACTGCGCACTGCCATTGGGAGAGAAAAATCATTTATTTTTCACGCATCGCGCTGATGTTTTAATTCTTTCACTGTTCCACTGCATTCTTGATTAACACTGAATTTCCTATGCTTCCGACTGTCTTTTCCATACCTGTATATATAGTGAAGGTTCCCAGAATTCTGATTTTAATTTCCATTTTAATATAATAATGTCAGCATCATTCATAGAATAAACATTCACAATGCATGATTTAATACTCAGATCTTCAATTCCAAGTCGATCCCCAAAAATTTTTCCCACAAACCTTATTAAAAATGCAATACACAGATATCACTTTCACCCTAGATGATTTTTGAATTGGTAGACTCAATTAAATCCATATTTCATAAATGGATCAATATAAATAGTTTACTTTGGCATTTAATCAGAATTTCAGATTATTTCAAAATTCTACAAGAAAAAAAAACATTTTCCAATTTAATTAATGATTTTCGTTCCCATTAAAAATTATGGAACATTCTAATAATTGGTAATCAGTAAATACTTATTCAATATTGGATGAAGTAATCTACTAGTTTGTGATAGTCCATTTTAAAACGCAATAAATAAGAATTTACTTTATTTTGTAAGACTATTTTATTGTTGAGGGTACAGTGAACTGAGTTTTGTAGTGTTACTACATTTTGGAACTGGTATTTAACAAGCTGTGCTTCAAGTGTTTTCATATATTTAAGGAAGGCTTCCAGTTGTGTAGAATTTCGAAAAGCTGTGAATCTGACAGGTCTCTTTGCTTGTTTGATAGTTATGGTTATGGTAATTTTTATAAATCTCTATTGATTCCAAGATGTCTAGCTTCTTACCTTTTCGGTTGTAGGTGTACTATTATAAGATTATCTAATTTTGGGAAAATACAACTTTTTTTCAAAAAAATAAATTAGAAATTTCATATGAGGATGTGAAAGCTATTTTAATGTTAGTTGTTGAAATTATTTTTTTTTGTGAAATTAGCCCAAAATAAGTTGATGTTTTCTGTTTTGGGAGTGGGTTATATTGTTATAAAATAAATTGCTTTTTCTCTCATTCATGAGACAATTTTTCTATTTTTTTTCAGAATGATTTTTTCAATCTATTTGTTTGATTGTATTTAGTACTCTTTTTTGCGCAATATTATTTAAGGAAATAGAAAATGCTCTATGTATCATTGATCCACATACTATCCTCAACAATAAAATAGTGGTAGACAACAAAGTAATTTCTTATTAATTTCACTTATTCAGTATTTTTTGATAATCACCAACATGAAATGAAATAATCGATTCTGAAAAATTTCATTATTTTCAGAAGTTGATTTTACTTCAGACTCATCCGATTGAACATAATTCAATTCCTAAGTATGAAGTATTTTAGAAAATTTGTTATGTTTACGGCATTTCTATTCACAGTATATGATTATAAATTAATAATACAAGGAAATATGTATATCTGATATTTTTTGGTAGAGAGGGTATCTTAATGAATATTTTTTGTCCAGGTGTACTAAAAATTTTAAATAATTAATTATACTTCTATTCTTGTCATACTCCTTGAATCCTTTTTTCAATAGGATGTAAGGTATGAACAGCCAAAATACTTAGAATGGATGAATCGACTAAATGATTTTGTGTCTGTGTGAAAATGGGGTGTCAACATTGCGGATCGTGTCTATCAAGCCATGTAATATAATAATTACTAATAATTTTCAAAACAATTTTTATTATTTTTATTTTTTTTAATTAATATGACAAAACTGGCTTGAATAGAAAAAATCCCTCATTTCCTTACAGTGGCTTTGAGAGCAGCTATAATTATATGAATTTAAAGCCATTAATGTGTATCTAATAGATGTTTCATATATTTGCAGTGTCCTCAGAAGCCACACCCCAACAAACACCATTTTTCAATAAGATGCTATGGTCAGCATCAGTAAGCAAGAGAGAGCAAGACTTGAGTATTATGCCACCACCTGAAACTAGTATGGTTCCTACAGCTACCCGTAGACCTAGTCTTTCTCAGTCTAACGAAATACATTCTCCACCCTTACACACCTTAAAACAGGAATATATCGATGAAAACAGTCAAAATTCTGTTATGGATTCTAGTGATATTTGTCATGAAAGATACAGACATATCTCTGAAAGTTCGTTAGATGTTCATCATGGTGATTCAAACATTTCCATGATAAACGAAAACTCTATTGACGTTATACATCACAGTAATGGAACTACTTCAGAAATGCTTCATCATGATAATTCGAATATGAGCCAAAATGAAAGCAGTGAATTAATCGTTAGAAGAAATTCTGTAAGCAGAACTATGAGTTCCCTACATGAAAACTCTTTGGATGTTAATTTGGATAATTCCAACATGACAATTCTGAATGAGGACAGTTCATGTAACACTGCTATGCAATGTACTGGCCCTACTAATCCGTTATTTTTGAATTCCAATTCTTTGCATCAACAAAGCGTAGTTGCCACCCATCATCTGGAAAAAGTAGATGAATCGAAAGTTATGGATTTAACAATGAAATTTCCTCTGGGTACTGTAGCTGATCTTGTTAGTACCACTACTCCCTGCATGGTAACTTTCAATAATTTTGGTATTACAGAGTCATCTGCAATACCCACCCAGAGTGCACAAAGTATTGAAAATTATCTTGAAAAAATTGGTGTCAAAAATTCTGCAGCAAATGATGCATTACTAAGTGGATGTTTTAAAAATAAAATGGTAAATAACTCGTTACTAAATAATCAAAATATGTGTATTCCTCTACAAAACTCAAATGATATGATGCCTACGTCAGATAGCCATTTACAAAGACTTACTGAACCTGCATTCATGTCATCCCAACAAACATTTGTTGTTGAAAGCAGCCCCAGTAGTACTTCAATGGTTATGATGAATAAGACTGAACATGAGGAAGGTAAATCATCCTCCTTACTACAAACGAACCTGTCAACAACATGTCAGTTGGATGCTTTTATAAACTCAGCAGCTGACCATCTTATAAATAATACTCCTAATAGATCTGAATCAGTGAAAGACACTTCAATTCCTTTAGTACCAACCAAAAACCAACCTTTATCTATGACCTCGCAGTCTTCAGCGATGGTATCTTCTGTTTTGAAACCGCAAATATCTCCTACAGAAAATAACTCAAATCATTCTGCATCTACTATATCTTCTGAAGTAATCTTGAATTCTCAAGTTTCTCCATCTATGATGTGTCATACTTCACCTAATAGTTTGCCACAAGATTCAATTCTTCCTACATCGAATCTCTGTCTAGCAGCTATAGAAAACAATTTAATTCCAAATGCTCTGACTTCACAAAGGATGTTAGCACAATCATCTCCTGATCATGTTTCACATTCTAAAGTACTAACTTCAACAATGCCTACTCAACTTTCGTTAGCTACCCAAGAAAAAGAAGTTCTTTTGGAAGCAGCAGTTGATCTATTTCAAACACAGAAAAAAATTTCAAACATGGAATGTCTTGCTAGCGAAAATAAGGAGCCAATAATTAATAGTTTATATATGAACAATTTCCTCACAATTACCAATGGGAGTCAAAACAGATCTAACATTGCTCCGTCAACAAATCAACTGCAAACACAACCAAATGATAATTTCAATAATATACCAGCACCAATGCAGTCGACATCTAGCACCCCTACATCTACTATTGAAAAAACTGATTTCAATATTCCAATTTCTGTAAAAGAAATGCAAATCACTCCTCATTCTGCCATCAGTTCTGCTGAGAAGAAAATTGAAGATAGGATGATACCACAAGGATTTACCACTCTTAGTGAAAATGAGTTAATCAACCTCATCAATCCTAGTTGTTTCGATCAAGGTAATAATTACACATAATTTAGTAGATATTGAATGTGAAATAAATGGCTTGCTGTAGTTATATTTGTTAGCACTAATTATTTGTATCTACATCTTATTTTTTGTTATTGTTTGTTTTATGTGAGCAGGTTATTTTTTTATATTCGTTATAATATTGTGGTTATCCTTTAAGATATTTTTTATAAAAGTTGTATATATAGATGATTTCTTATGTATATATTAATTATTAACCTGAATTGCTATCGAATTATATTGTTTGCTTAGTTTAGTTTGTTGAAGGATAATCTGGTCATTTCAAAAATACAAGTCTATTCCTATGTTAGTATATGTAAATAGCTATATATAAGTTATAAGTGCATAAAACTTTGTATTTATTGGTCAAGTTTTTTATGACTGTGCGAGATAACAAGCTTAGTTATAAGATGATATAAAGTATGAAAGATATAGGTTTAATAAAATTATTTCATGTCCAATTGGAATAAAATATATTCTATTTTCTGAGTGTTTCTAAATTGTTTTCAGAGTGTTTCTAAATTGATGTGAAAGATTTGTAGCAGAAATGAATGAGGGTCTTTAATATAATTTTTTGGTCAAAGCTGCTTGCTTTCCAAGTTACTCTCCTTTGAAATGGAAAAATTTTGTTTTTACTGAATATTTCCTACATGGGAGGTTTGATGAGAATGAAATTAGTTGGCTAATGGTAATTACAATCACTTTTCACAATTTTTTAAATTGTGAAATTTTATCACTCTTTAAGAATCAACCCTACAATAATTTGCATCAGATCTTTTTGATGCTTTAACATTTTTCAAATTAAAAAATTGATTCAAGAGGATAAATTCAATAAGCAACCTTTTTGTGTCCTGACTTTTTCTCCTAAAATTGTGAATTTGGTTACAAATAAGAATAATAAATAATAACATGCTCATCTCTTTCTACGTAATTATTCTGGAGTCTCTCACCAGTGTTTTAAGTAAACCCAAAATGCAAAATTCCAAGGAATTCTAGTTTAGAGATCGGGCAGAGCAATTTTACGGGCCTCTCAAACCTATCCAATGGTTTTTTGGATAAACTTCGTCTAAGAAGGAACATCTCATCACACCGGTTCTCTTATATGGCGCCTAGATGTGGACCCTGCTAAAGAGTGACCTGAACAAACTTGACGTTTTCCAAATGCGATGTCTTCGGCAGATCCTTGGAGTTTCCATCCAAGACCATCTTCGAAATGACTTCATATGGGAGAGATGCGACAACCAACCATAATGGCTCTGATCCAGCAGAAGTGACTGAGGTTGTTCGGACACGTTTTCAGACGTGGGCGAGGCACGTTGAAGAGGATGTAGGAAAGCAGTGTCTTAAAATCGAAAACGCAAAGACCGTAGTTATGGACTGTAAAGCGTGGAAAAGCCTGATAGCGACTGTTCAAAATCCTGTAGCACCCACAGCAGCGTACGGGGTCAGGCGGAAAATCTACCCCATCGCCAGCTAGGGATCAAAGAAGAAGAAGGAACAAGCTTCAATACTTAAATGGGCTAGAGCACCATTATACACAAACCATAGTTCTTGGTTCAATTGAATCAGTAATCATCAATTACAACAAGCCACAGATTTAGGAAGAATTGTTACTGAAACATTATTTTATATTCTGAATATTATTATGGAAATTTTGGATAGATTTCTGTGAAAAGTTAGCCCCAATAGTAAACAAGATACCAGTTAAGAATTGCAGCACTTGGGTGTTATTTGAAGTATCCACTGACAAAAAATTAAGTTGAGACCAGCTTATTCTAGCTCAACAGTTCTTACCTGTCTAAATTATTCTATACAGGAGATATTCAATTCAAACGAAATTTTTCAAAGAGTAGTAACTTCGAATGGAAGGGGCTTAAAACTAAAATTATGTGAAAGACCCCCTTTAATTTCTTTCAACGAACCATCTATTAAAATTTTTTTGCATCAATTTAGAAATATTCTGTGAAATGAATTGTTAAAGGTGTCATAAAAACTCCGGCAATAACGACCTGCTTTATGTACTTATAACATGTACAGTTCCATCAATTTAAAAACTAGAGTTTAACAAAATCATAGAGTTTATATTGTTGCAAAATACTGAGCCTATTTTATGTAATGATTACAAATAAAGTAAATCAGGGCGAACTAATTTTCCTTGATTATATTTACTGGAGAATTTTTTAATGAATGGATATGTTGCTTCCATTTCCAATTTCCTTTGAATTCTCCTACAATAATTTCTTCAACATACTGAATTTCATTTAGTGCCATATTGATATTTTTGAGGGATTATCTGTAATCATTGATGGATACAACATTTCATGAATTTTTTATTGAATTGTGTGTTAAAACTGATATTGAAAACATATTATATTCATATATATTGAAATCAATATAATAAAATGGACTAAAAATATTTTAATTCAAAACTTTTTCTGGGCTTCATATTTGTTATTTTTATTTCATATATAACTTATTTCATGTTTGATTGATTCGGTCTTTACTTGGTGGAAACTCATATCAATTAAAAAATATATAAGAGACAGTATTTTAATTTCCACAATTCAATTTTGTGGATATTAAAATACTGTCTCTCATATATTTTCAATAACTTATTTCATTTAACTGCAAAGTTACTATCCAAAAATTAAAAAGGTGTATTCTGTTCTATTTTGTCTGTCTGACAAAATTATAGTGGATTCCCCATTGATGAAAAAATATATTTTACATTTTGCTGCATTTTATCTAGATAGTTGTCATAAAATTCTATAATATCTCTAAGCACATCAGTTTTAACAAATCAAAATATAATATATGGTAAACATTTTATGAACAAGTCCGTCAAAACAGTGAAGTGAACTTTCAGTAACATCGTAAAAGTGATTAATAGTGCCCAAACAAGTGCAAATTCTAAATAATGTCTGCTTGTAGAGAATGATTGAAGAAAGACTAACTCATTTATTATTATATGCAAGCAATTCTGTTTCTGAATGTAGTTATAGTATGTACCTTTTATTCAACCTCCAATTTTAGTTATTTTTACTCTTGAAGTGATTTAAATTGATCTCTTTTGTTTAGTTTAAGTTCAAACGAAAACACTAAGCTATCTTTTCAAGAAAAAACGTTTGAATACTATACATAGGTTTATAAATTTTATTGGAAATATTTGGATGGAATTCATTTTTTTTTTGTAGGGGTATTAATTTGTTTTTAACGTTCGGAGGAGTCTTTTTGTAAGACCATTTGATATATATATATATATATATATATATATATATATATAATATATATATATATATATATATATATATATATATATATATATATAATATATATATATATATCTCTATATATATATATATATATATATCTATATATATATATATATATATATATATATATATATATATATATATATATGTATATCTATATATATATATATATATGTATTTACTATCATTTTTCAATAAGGGTAGTTGGATGCTATATTAATTTGTGAGATGCTTTTAGATTTTGTTGTACAATTTATCAGAATTCTTTTCATGATAATTTGATAATTCGGTTTCTAACTGAAAGGAAGAATATTGGGCTATAGCTAATCTAATGCACAATCGCAATATGGTTAAGTAAAGAAAGATATCTTAATATATAAAATCAAGCTCAATGAATGAATATACTAAAAATTCCGAATATTTTTCCTTCATCCTTTTAGTGGCTTTATAGTTTTCTAATAGCACATCTCATTTAAATCTTTATTTTTGCTGTTTAACTAATATTTTGAGCAAATTGGGGTGTTTTACTCATCCACGACATATATACTTCATAACTTGGAATATGCTTGTACTAAAATTGTGTACTTGTACCAAAAACGTTTGGAATATCATAAAATTACTATAATTTTATCTTTTTCAGTATAAATTCATTTGGTGGTGGCACATCATTCACATTCTATTTGCAGTCAAAAGGTATACTTCACATTATCAATTACAAATTGAAAATAGTGATTCAATTTATTGCTCATCCTTAGTATAAAGGAATGGATGCATACTTTTAAGGCCGATTTTGCACTACAGCAAAAGCATTGCATTGGACGAAATAATATTTTTGCGTCCTTTAGGCGAGCTAAATATGGCTTTTGAGGTATAGTAAAATCGATCACAATCATTCAGGGCATTAACTTGAGAAGAATTATATGGAACTGATTCCTCAATGATAATGATACATGCTGTTCTGTTCAACTGAAAAACGGTGACATTAAAACTGAGGCAACTAAAAGATGCTATTGTACAACAAATATATACTAATACTACATTGGAGACTAGAAAAAATTTTTATTAAAAAAATAATTTTGGTATGCATTATATGGAAATCAAAAAAATTAATCTAAAATATATTTTTTTGCGATTTTCAATCACATTATGAATTTCTATAATTGAATTCTATTACTAATATTAAATAAATAGTATTTTTGGAAAATATTCGATTTTTTGGAACTTAACTGTATAGTATTTTCTTGAACGAATGTCTATTTTTATAAATAACCCATTAAGGATATACATATAGCGCAAAAAAACAATAAAAATATTGAACCTATTCATTGGGGTGAAAGCTCAGTGTGCAACCATTGATATATTTATTCATTTTTATTTGTGTGAATAAATTTGTTTCGATCCTCACCGGTTGGAACTATGCCAAGAGAGAATTGAATTTTGTTTTCTGTGAAAGCACACAATGATTGTCTTTTATCATTTATCATATTACTATCAGTATAATTTTTCAATGCTGAATCTTGAATCAAGTTAAATAATATATATTTAATGTATATTTTTATGTATAGAGAATACAGTATATTTAAATGTTATATTTGTTGATATGTATACTTGAAAAATGTATGTTATACAGTTATTCATTGTTTTTTTAGTTACCCTACATTTAAATTGCTACTTTTTCCTAAGAATGAAGAATTAAAAAGAAATGGTGGAAGTTGTATCAAAAAGTGTATTATTTTATCACATTATATAAAACAGAAAAAATCATTTTTTTCTAGAAAAAGAATTGAAATAAGCATATATTTCTTAATTTGAATATTAAAACAAATTAATATATGTTTATCTTCTACAATTTTAATTTAAAAAATTTTTTTTATTCAAAAAACTTTTAGAATTAAATTAATGTCTAAAACAAGCACCGCTTATATTTAATAGACGTATATAATCTAAACTCAATATACAATGTCAAATGGAATAAATAAACCAAAAGATATACGAAAGTCCCTAAAATTAATAAATAAATATTTAAAGGAGACAAAATTTGTTTCTGGTCTTGCCTTCAAAACACCATTTGCATCTTAAAAACATGAACACACTTAAAGGACCTCCCAAAGAATATAATTTATTTGAAATATTTAATATATTTAAATATTCGAATAAGTAAATTCAGAAATCTCTCAAAGCATGCACTATATCTTCAAAAAACAAATATAGTTTTAAGCAATTCCGTCTTCAGTCCTGAAATATATTCAAAATATCAAAATCAAAAATTGAATATATTTCAGGACTGAAGACGGAATTGCTTAAAACTATATTTGTTTTTTGAAGATATAGTGCATGCTTTGAGAGATTTCTGAATTTACTTATTCGAATATTTGAATATATTAAATATTTCAAATAAATTATATTCTTTGGGAGGTCCTTTAAGTGTGTTCATGTTTTTAAGATGCAAATGGTGTTTTGAAGGCAAGACCAGAAACAAATTTTGTCTCCTTTAAATATTTATTTATTAATTTTAGGGACTTTCGTATATCTTTTGGTTTATTTATTCCATTTGACATTGTATATTGAGTTTAGATTATATACGTCTATTAAATATAAGCGGTGCTTGTTTTAGACATTAATTTAATTCTAAAAGTTTTTTGAATAAAAAAAATTTTTTAAATTAAAATTGTAGAAGATAAACATATATTAATTTGTTTTAATATTCAAATTTTGTTATATTTCTTCTATCAAGTAAAAGGCCTTTCTATTTTATTTTATATTTCTCAATCAAGATAACTTGAATATACTATATATACAGGGCGTTTTCAAAGTTGAGACTTTTTTAAAAGGATTATTCACCTAAATTGCTCATATAAAATATTCAAAATTGAAAAAACTATGAAATTCAATTCGATATTTTCAAGTTTCAGAAAATTTCGCGTCCGGTCCTGTTACTTAGGACTTAAAACTATAGAAATATTATATGTATGCTTCAAATGCGATTGTGATTGGATATATTATGTCAGATATAGCTAACCTGGCATGCAAAATGAATCATTTCCCTCGCAAACTCAAGAAACTGATATATAATTTTTAATTTCAACAAAACTTGTCTCACAGCTGTAGAGCAGTGTTAAATCGAAATTTTATGCAAACAATCCCCTTTCTATGTTCTAAACCAATATTCGTAGAGTCATCGAAAATTAGTGTGAACGGATGGAATTACGAAAAAGGCGAAAAGTCGCTTGTTCTTATAATAATAAATATCTTCATTCAACAGAATATACACATAATTGCAGAAAGGGTGGGATCCAGTGCACCCAAATTGAATGCACTGCTCGATCTAAGCCTTGATTCACTAAAAATTAAATTCAATTGCGATATAAAAATCATGAGAAAAAATACTATGAAATAGAACTACCCTGATGAAACCCCATTCTGCTAAGCCCTAAACATTGTGAACATTGAGAATTCTTATCTCTCTGAGGTCCTTGAGGTATTTCATTCATGCATAATGCAATGTTTTATGGAAATTAATGGAATAATGTAGATATCACCCACGATCTTCACGAAATTTTGTATTAGTCTACTTGTTATTTTACACGAAAATACTCAATTTAAACTCAATCTTAGAAGTGTTGCTATGGCTACAGACACACACAACGCTACATTACTAACAAAAGTAATGGTTTCCGGCCGGCTGTCCGTAAACACACTAACTTTCGAACGAAAAGAGCTACAGACTTGAAACTTTCAGGCTACGTTTGGAGTCTGAATATCTCGGTTAAATTATTTAATGAGCGAAATCGGTCCAATGGGTTTGCAGTTATTCACATTTGGAATTTTCTGATATTTTTCTCAATATTTTCTAAACTACAAATCCGATCGATCTGAAATTTGATATTTAGAAGAATAATAACGCATAATTCGTGTAAAATTTCGTGAGGATCATAAGGATAACAAATCTTGTGAGCAGAGCAGCGTTGAGCGCTACCTTAAACGATTTCAACTTTTGAATGGAAAGAGTAGAGTATTAATCCCTTCAGCTGGGTTTTTCCTTGATTATTATTATTACTATATTTATTATTATTAATCTCGTTTAAATGTGTTATTTTCTCCCCAATTTTTTTCAAAAAAGAGTAGAATAATTATGTGATTTTATATATTCTCGAGTTGGGAATTAGATCCAGGAATTATGGGTAGAATGTAGTGAATGGTGACAGTGGTAAGGTCAATAGTTAGAAAAAGGATTATGGGATATTATTTCGTTTTTTTATCTGTTCGAAATTTCTGGAAAAATGTTTCATTATTTAAAAAGTGAAATTAACTATAGTTTTTTGAGGGTAGGAAATATTAAGAGTTTCACACAGCCACCTATGTTATATCAAGGGTGAACGACGCAGTATGTTACACTAGCGCGTAAAAATTATCCGAAATCATCTATTGAAAATTAACAAAAAGTGCAGATGGCTTGTTTGTCAAACTTTAACAGCTTTCAAAAAATGAGTGTTGAAGAAAATTTTAAAAAACCGAATTTTACATTAAAAAGGTCAGTTTCCTCTCTTGGATTTGGTGATTCAGTTCTTCATAACACAAATCTGAGAGGTACGAAATCGTTCACTGGTATTATGGCGCTTAGAATCAACTCGCAAGAAACTAAAGGAACACAGGTAAAGCATATGTTCGCAAAAATAATATGCAGCTGTTTTTAAATTATCTGATAAGTCACATCGACGGACGTTCCTGAAATCAGTTATTTGTGGTATTAAGTAATGTGTAGAAATCTGATTTATGCTATCCTAAGATTATTTTATAAATATTCTACTTACCTACGAATTGAAGTTATCAAAATGTTGACCTCTGGTAATTTAAAAATATCAATTGAACCACGAAAACTTTTTAGCGATGTGAGTATATCAAATTCCATTCTATTTTATCAAAGAAGATTAACCTTTCAAAATAATCATTCATCAGTTTCCTCAAATTGTAATAACAAACTGATTCTTTTTCGATTTAGCAATCTTAATTGAGGTAGAATTTTCGGTTACTATACTAAAATCACACTACAAATGACTTCAGTTGATGAATTCAATAATTGCATAAAAGATGCAATTCATTATTTTTTTCACTAAATATTCTGTAATGACCAAATTAAATTTTCAAGTCTGCTAGTATCAAAATTTTTAACATAATATCACTCTATGTAATAGTACAAAATATATGAAATACATTGAACTGAGCATAATGAAGATGATAAGGATTTAAATTTTTTAAACTTCGGCCTTTACTTGATAGAAATCCATTGTGCATTGATTTAAATGATACACATATATACAGGGTGGTCCAAAGAAAACTTAACACTTCAAACGACTTCAAAATGAAAATGTGGAACATCGCTCAGACCCGTCAATTTTTGATTCGAGGGGAACAACTTTTTCGCTTTTTTCATCCCCGTAACTTCAATCCCCTAACGGGGGTGAGCACAAACCCTTGATTTTGAATAGGGATGAGGGGTGTTGCGATAACTAATTTTGAAGATCGTATCGGGTACTATCTGACTCTAAAATTTCGCTTCAAAATATCCATCGATAATGAAATAACAGCGAAAATAGTGAAAGAAGTAATGTGGAATTATCTCGAGAATATTATTCGTATCCCACACATTTCAAAGGTAGTTAGCAGTTATGTTGTTAATTTTTTGTCGAAAAAAGTATTAATTTCTTGTCCAAAAAAGTAGACGGACCATGTTCACATATTTCCAAAAATTCACAATAAAAAAAATCTAGTGTCCCTATCCGGTGATGCCAGAAAGGGAAATAAGTGATACTATTCTATTTAATATATGTTTTTTTGGGGGGGTGGGGGGGGGGGGTTACTCTGGTCCCCTGGCCTCCCTCCCCTGGCTACGTGCCTGAGCAATGAGTCCGACCTTGAGTAGTAGGAAATTGTCCGATGTATCTTGTGTTTCACGCACAACAACCATGAGAATCCTGAAACAACATAAATTCCACCCTTATAAGATACGATTGGTTCAGGAACTGAATGAGGATGATCTCGATCGCCGACTCCAGTTCTGTGAAGTGGTCAGTGAGAGTATTAATGGTAATCAAAACTACATGTTCCATAACTGTTTTTAGGACGAGTGTTCATTTTACCGTAACTGCATTGTAAACCGGCATAACTGTCTGTATTGGTCAGATGAAAATCCAAAATTATTTCGTGAGGTGCATACTCAGAGTCCCCAAAAATTAAATGTTTGGGCGGGTATTTATGGAAATCACATATTTTGCCCTTTTTTATACCCAGTAATCTCACTGGCTAAATTTATTTAGATCTAATTGAGAACGCTATTTATCCAGCCCTCGTGCAAGTATTGGATAATGCAGAAGAGCATCAAACGATCATTTACCAACAAGATGGCGCACCATCTCATTTCGTCCAACCGATGCGTCAGTTCTTAGATGAAAATTTTCCTCACGCTTGCATTGGAAGAAGGGGACATATTGAGTGACCAAACTTGATCTGGCTCCACTGGACTTTTTTCTATGGGATCACCTGAAATCTAAGATTTACGCTACCCAACCTGAGTCACTGGATTTGCAAACTCGGATCATTAATGAATGCCGTCAAATTACACCAGAAATCTTGAGTAACGTACGTGAACGTTTTCAGCAACACTTACCTAACTGTATGGAAGTGAATAGTGCCCATTTCCACCATTTAATAAATTAATCACAAAAGTAAGTACTCTTCCACTATTTTACTTGTCATTTCGTTATTGATGGAAATTTTGGAACGAAATTTCAGGATGAGATAGTACTCAATAAGATCTTCAAAATTAGTTATCCCAACACCCCTCATCCCTACTCAAAATCAAGGGGTTGTACTCACCCCTCGAGATGTTAAGTTTTCGTTGGAGCACACTGTATGTTGATTTCTGTTTATTATCTTGAGTTGCTTACATCACGCGTTTCGTTAACATTGTAATTTCTTCAAATGCTCACAACTAGTCTGAAATTTGGTAACATACTGTATAAAAATATTTTCTGTTTAGTTATATTATCATTAAGATTTTGCACAGAAAATGAATAACAAGAAAATAAGGGTCTGAAACTGAACTGTTGGAATGGAAATAAACAGATTTAGAAATTCGGGGAATTTATTGAATTAACAAACTGAGTTATCTAATTCTTTATTGGATCTATTCTACTGGAGACTCGGTGGTTTTACCAAAAGTAATAAAAATATGTTTATTTACCTTTATCTCAAAACAGAAAATATTTGTATACAGTAGGTATGTTACCAAATTTCAAACTAGGTTTTAATAAGCCTTTGAAGAAGTTAGTATGTTAACGAAACGCGTCATGTGAATAACTCAAGATAATAAATAGAAATCAAAATATATATGTCTATCATTTAACTAAAATCTAAAGTTTTATTCATCTCGAATAATATTCGAGAAATGAGTTTTTACACTTCCACAACAATTATTTCATAACTCGATGTCTTATGAACGAAGAAAATTATATCGGATATAATAGTTTTCATATTATTCAGAATTTCTTTACTATATGTTGAAATATGTTTTTTCAAATTTACTATACCGCGTATGCCAGACATTAACGTCAAACAGGAAACGGTGAAGGAATATCAATCTGTGTCCTAAGGAGTTTAAATTTAGCAGTTAGATGTAAAATGCAAAGGCAAAATTCTGTGAGGATCGTATAATTAGAAGATTCAAAAAAATATATTTTGTGACTAGAGAAGCGTTGAGCGCTGAAGAAACCATGGCAACAATCGTACGATTGAGTTGAAATTTAGTATTCAGATGTAAAATAACGACCAGAAAATTTTGTCAGGATCGTGAGTAATTAAGTTTCAAAAAGCGACGAATCTACCAACTGCCCCATGGCCATGTGTTTGAAGCGACGGAGTACTCTAAATAGCATTATATATGCCAACCCAGGCGCAGAGTAAAATTTATTCTTCATTTTTTCTCAAAATAAATGTTTTTCCTTTTATTATTATTTTCCACTCTTTCTGAAAATTGTACTCACCGATGAAGAAGCCCGGATCAAAACTCATTATGTTCGGCCAGTCCCACCCTGAACCCTCTAGCTTTCGAACGAAAAGATTTAGAGACTTATAACTTGGGGCTCAAATTTGATCTGAAAAGTTTGTTAAGGGAATAAAACCGTTCAATGATTCCACAGTCATTAAAATTTTGAGTTTTTCTTGCAAAATTTCATGAGAATCATATAAGCAGGAGATTTTAAAAAAATGGTAACAATTGAGCAACTTTGAGCGCTACCGGAACCATAGCAACAGTTCTACGACCGAATTTTAACTCTGAAGATATTGAGAAAAATAAGAGAAAATTGCAAATGTGAATAACTGCGCTTGGACCGATTTTGCCAATTAACAAACTTAACCAAGACACTTGGTTAAGTTTCCTTTCTGAAAGTTTCAAGGCTCTAGCTCTTCCCGTTCGAAAGTTAGCGTATTTACGGACGGATAGAATTACTTTTGACCTATGATCAGCCAGTTCAACTTTATCGTTTAAGAACATTTTCGGCTCAAAATTTAAAAGTTATAAACATTTCAGCACGCTGTTCCTTGGAGGAAAGCGCGCAAAAACACCAAAAATCCTATTTTCATAACAAACAAAATTTCATTTATCCTAACCATTTAAGACATGGTTTTGATAACAAGTTAATTTTTTAACTCGGAATAAAAATAATGAACATAATCTCCTAGAATTACTAGATATAAATAGGTACAATAGAAAACTGATATTATTCAATGACCAACGGACATAATTAAATTTCCATCACTAAAGCTTCTTGAATAGAACATTGGAAATTCTTTAACATACCAAGTTGTACTGGATTTGAACTATATATTTACTCACCTGATGTTATGATGAAACAATTGTGAATTCAAATAAATGTTAGCTGAAATTAAATTGATTTTTCACGACATTTTCTTTGATTCACGACTTTTCCATATATCCCTAAAAGTATTTAAAACTAAATTCAAAATTTAATTTTGTGTCACATCAAATTGCACCTAACATTATTTATCTGAGAATATCTTTGTCACCATTTCCAAAATTGCAATAATGAGCCTTAATATTAGCTACCTGTAAAATGCCATTATTTTTGTAATTCTCAAAAAACGCATAGTTCAAAAAGGTAAAATATTTTCCATAATATTACACCTTAAGAAATTTTTCCTCATCAAGACTTATTATTATTATTGTATAAAGTAAATGAGGCTGTACAGTATATCCTTTATCAAGGATATCCATTAGTCTTAGCTCATGAAAATAACTTATTCTTCAACAAAAACAAACAATTGTCAAAAGAATCATTCTATTTTAATTTCAGATGAATGAAGATAATAATACCAACAATAACAATAACAATGACGGCTTCTGCGATGAACTAATTGATGAACTAGAACCCTCCGCAGAGAGGGAAATTGAAACAATCAATACCTCAACAAAAAGAATAATCATATTCACGGAAAACATACTTAAGTATCAAGGTAGAACATACCTTCTTGAAGATATATCTTACAATTGGAAAAAGGATTGCCGAATGTGGCTATGGAAAAATCGACAAAGTAATGAGGAAATTGCAGACTTAAACACAAATCGTAGTATTAATATCACAACATTATCCTAATGGCTATTATTTTATTTTTTCTAATTAATTTTTATCTATGTCCTATTTACAGAATAAATTTTATTGATGTAAGCGTAACAATCAATTCTCATCAGTCAGCATCAATTGTAGGTGATAAAAGAAGGTTGTTTAAACTACTAAACGCATATGTGGCTAATGTAAAATATTATCACAAGTCCGACTTGCCAAAGGTTTTCATTTGTGGTCTTAGTCAACTGAGGGGGCATGATCCTTTCATAGAGATATTAAGATTGCAAAAAATTCACTTAGACAGTTTCAAAGATTCTTGATGTTTTCTATTGCGTAAATTTAATGCTACTGGAAATATAGAAACAAGTAGTGGGTAGTGTGTTAGTGACATATTTTATACCATTTTTTTTCAAATAAATATAACTTCGATTTTGATGGGAAAACAATTAGAACTAATTCAAGATCTCGTTAATTAATAATAATAATAATTTTATTGATTTTTCATTTACACATAGAAATAGAAAGAAAAACAAGTCCAAAATTACGAAAAATAAAATCACTTCATATCTTTACAGGCATTAAAAAAATCCTCAATACTGTAAGGTTCAATCTTTGAAAATTAAATCAAGAACTATTTTCCTGAAAGGCCATGATCATCCAACTTCTGTATGTTGCTGGGTAAACTATTAAAGAATTTTATACCCATATAGAATGGTCCACTTTCACTTAAAAACAACGAATGAGCCGGAAATATATACGGTTGCTTCCTTCTGGTATTATTTAAGTTCAAGTACTTGACAAAATAAATTTTATTCTTGAACATGAACAAAAGGATTTTGAAGATCCATAAACAGTCAGAAGGTTGCTATCCCTGAATCTTCCACGGCATGATTCTCTAAATCTCAATCTAAACATGATCCTTATAGCCAATTTCTGGGTACGGAAAATACGATATAGAGCAACACTACTACCCCAAAAAATTATGTCATAACTTAACAGTGCGTGGAACATTGCATAATAAACTGTTTTCAATATTTCCATCTCTACTTGTTCCTTCAAAACCCTCAACATATAGTTAACAGATTTCAGCTTGTTCAATTGCTCAATATGGTTGTAATACTTTAAATGACAATCAACAAGAATGACAAGAACTCTGATGGAAACACTAACAGGTATCTCAGTGTTACAGTATGTTAAATTCTCTGGATAACATTTGATTGTTCTATCAGTTTTGAAAATGATACACTGGGTCTCCTCACTTCCAAAACCTCATGAAAAATCTCAATTGCAGATGCAACATCAGGTGCAGAAATCAAGACATCTGAGTCATCATCAAACATCAACATTTTAATGATCTTACCAGTATGCACCTCAAAACTTTCCAGGAGATCATTAATGAAAACTAGAAAAAGTATCGGACTCAAAATACTATCCTGTGGCATGCCCAGCTCAACCATTCTTTCGGAAGAAAATAGTCATGCTCTTCTAGAACTCTTTCTTTTTTTCTTCAGACAACTCTCAATCAATTTCGATTGTTCATCTCTCAATCCATAACCATTCAGCTTATAGAGCAAAAGATCATGATTGACGCTATCGAAGGCTTTTGCTAGATCCAATGTGATGGCCATCGGAACTTCACCATGCTCAAGAATTTCAAACACACCATACGTGAGCTCAAATAAAGCAGTCTCTGTACTTCTGCCTTTAATGAAACCATGTTGATAATCATTAAAAACTTTAAATATATGAGAGAACTTTATTAACAGATGTGCAAGAACTTTCTCGAAAATCTCAGAAAATGAAGACAATAAACTAATCGGTCTGTAGTTTTCAAAATCCCGAGGAGATCCCTTTTTGAACAGAGGTTTCACTACAGAAACCTTCAGGTCATCGGGAAAAATGCCCAACTGAAAGAAAAGATTCATTACATGGCGAAGTGGCGTGATTATATTACTTATACAGCTCTTCAAAACATTCATTGGAACTTGATTATGTCCATAAGATTTACCCTTCAATTTTCTGACTGCATGATAAATCTCAGACTCCTGAATCTCGTAGATGATCTCGCCAATTTAGAGATCAAATTAGAGGTAACCTTAATAAAGTGTTCATTAAGTTTTTCAAACACCTCGAAAATATCTGACCCCTCAAATTGGAAACCATCTTCACGAGACCTGCCAGTCAAATGTCGAACAACATTGCAAGTCATTTTAGATTCATTTTGCGATGTTGTTATGTTCTTGCCATAGAATTTTTTTTTAGCAGCAGAAATTGCATTACCATATTCTTTCTTTAATTCTTTATAATAATTCACGTATTTAGAATCATCTCTACATACCACAAAACATAAATCTAGTTTTTTTCTAAGTTGATTAATTTTGAGTTATTCGGATAAGGTCTGAAAAGATTGTTTATGACTGTGAATGATTTTTCAGGAAAGCTTTTTCTGAAAAGGGAGCAGAAGTGATTCGAAAATTAATTCCATAGATTATTTTGCTCTTTTTTATGAATTATATCATCCCAATTCTGTTCAGCCAATACCTAATATTCAATATTGATTTGTCTCGCCTTAATACACTTCGGAGCACCCCCAACCGTTTGCTCAATCGTGAGTTTCTGCCCACAGTGATCAGAAATATGAGCCTCAAAAACCGAAGAATCACTAATTTCAAGATGCAATCAAATGAACAACTTTTGAGGATATTCCAAAGGACTTTACTGATTGCAATTTCATCTACAAAAATTTACCAAAATTACAATATTTTCATAACACTTTCTTGAATATCCATAATTTTAAATTTCTTTGAGTCTGTACAGTTAACCTATATTTTGAAGAAACTTTTATTGGCAAGTTTCTACCAGTTCTAGAGGTTGATCACCAGATTCTTCTGTAGCTTCTCCACATTTAAACCTCTTAAAATCAAGTACTTCAACACCACTTTCCTCCAGATATTCTTTCACAGTTAAACTCTCATCAAGGAGGAATTCCTGGTGGATTAGACTATCCTCATCGTCTTTTGGTTTTGAATCTTTTTCTTCTATCTCACCAATTCTCACTGGATTTAAACCCACAATATGTTGACATATGTCTTTGCCAACTTTATTCAAATCTACCTCTTTTGGAGTAAATTGTTTGAATGCTACTATACTTCCAAATTTTCCTAAATATGTGTCATTTAATTCTTCACAGGGATGTGCATATCCTGCCAAAAATACTCCTTGTCCAGCTTTGAAACAAAATGCTCTTTTAAAAGTGGCATTCTCACCAACACTTCCGATCATTAAGGCCAACAAATCTGATAATCTTTTACCATCTTCAGTGGGTAATTCTTTCAGCTGCTCTCCACTGAAGCATATCTGGAAATTAAAATTTTGTTGGAGGTGAAGATAATAAAAAAATTATGAAAATTTCACACAAAGGTTTAATATTTTCACTCAAAAATTTAAGACAACAAAATTTTCAAGTTAAGCTTTCAATTCATAATGATTTGACATATAAATAAATTTCTTAGACATTATAGTAATCCACACTAAATGTAATGAGGTATCAACTTATAAAGGATGGCCCATATAAAAAAGCCCAGCCGCATTTTGTTGGCCTGGATAGATGTACCCTGTTTACCAATGATTCCTTCATTGTATCTGACAAGAATATCAACATTTTAAATGAACCAATTAATAACATAACATCTCATGCAGAATGCTGTTTCTCATAAAAAAATTTTGTCTTAAATATCGAGAAGACACAAAGTGTGCATTTTCCAGCAATCAAATTATCTAAACTGGTCAGAGTGTGAAACTATTGGGAATAACTCTTGATGAGAATCTAAACTGAATTGAACATGTACCATGTCTCATAGGATGAATAAATTTATTATTATTATTATTATTAAACACTCTAACTAAAAAAATTTTAAGTGCAATTTTTCTGATACACCCCCTATATGTAACAAAGTCACTCTAAAAAATGTATATTTTGTGCTGTTACACTCATATATCAGCTATGGCGTTCTCCTTTTAGATCACTCAAACACAGCTATAAAAATCTTTAAACAGTAGAAAAGGGTGATAAGAATTATCTCTATTTGTGAAGAAATTTGGTATTGCTAACTCCACCGTTTATGCTATAAAAACAAAAGAAGGCAAAATGACCAAAATTTGATAGATGAGCAGGATATGCCACTATCAGTTTTACTGAAATAACTCACGAAGACTAAAGTTATGGATTCTGTTGGTAGACAAATAATTTCCTTTCTTCAGCCCTTACAACTTATGGAATATACAGTATATGCCATAGATATGAATCGAACAAGGATAAAGGATGATTTAAGATATAAATCCAGTAGAGTGCAACCAATCTGAAGAAAGTAACTGTGAAATTTCTTCCCAGTCAGTTCAAGCTTTAAACACATCAATTGAATAGGGGCATAATAGAGTATTCTGGACGTTACTGAGATATTTATCTTAAAGAATATAAGAGAAAAAGCTGTGTTAGCGAAATTTACCTCGATGAAGGTGCAGTCTAAAATAACATCATTTATCCACCTCTTTATTCATAATTAAAGATATAAAAATGTTCATTCCATTACAATAAACTTTCAACTACTATCCACAATTCTTACCTTTTCTTACTTAATATGAGCACTATTGCATATAGTTAAATACATGAAAAGATCATGGATAGTGATTATAAAATGGATTTTGGACTTTTCAACAAAAAAGATAAAATTGTTCCTCACCTTTGTAACTGGTTTAAAGACTTTACACTGTTTACTTGTGAAATTAATACAACTTTCAGCTGCTGCTTCCACCACGCTTTTAAATTCATTGTTTTTCGCAACAAAATCTGTTTCACAGTTCAACTCAATCATGGCTGCACATTTATCTCTCATAATAACTCCAACTAAGCCTTGAGAAGTTTGTCGTCCTTCTAATTTCGTGGCCTTTTTCCAGCCTAATGTTTGTGCCTGTTCATGAAGCCATTTTTCTGCCTTAAAATATACAAGTTTCAATAAACACTATAACAAGTTTTCTTCAAACATAGAACATACCATATTCAAGTCATTATTATGAAGCTGTAATGCCTTTTTACAATTCGCAATTGTGTAGCCTGTGTTTTTCCTTAAGGTAGCTAAAGAAGACTTTTCAGCAGTGAACAACTGCTTGGACGTATGAAAAAATCGTACAATCCTCTGTGTGAAAATCTGCAAGATACAGGTTATGAATAATACCATCAAGTACCAAAATGCGAAAAAGAAATTCATAATAAAAAATAAGAATGATATTGACAAAACTTCGAATTTTAATAAAAATCGTTTCCATGACTAAAATTAAACCTATTAGAATTTCACTTGTGAAGAAGTGTTGGGTTTATTGTATGCAATTGGGTTTTATTTTGTCTAGAACATATAATTACAGCGTTGTGAACGAGTAAGTATAAAATTAATTCATATGTACCATTTTGGAGACTTAGCTTTATCCAATAATTCCAAATTTCAAATACAATTTAAAATGTGACAGTTTCAGATCTTCCCTTTTAAAAATTGACAGCCCTTTGATTCAAAATATGAGGTTAAATAAGAAATGTCAATTTTTTGCTATATTCATTTAAAAATCTATTGTCAAATAGTTTGTCATATGCAATATCTGAAGAAGCTACAGCGTCACAACACAATTTTTATTTTTATATAAACTTGTGAAAATTTTAAATATACCGTGTTAAGATATAGAACTGTTTCGGCCGTTGCTATGTAGTAGTTGATTATAATTAAAATAATTTTTTTAGGAATGACTGTTTTACCACCAAAAAAATCTTTATTCATTTTTTGTGACTGCAGTTTCGAGGTATACCATCAGAGAAGTTGTCTGAAGGTAAAAATTTCTAAAAATCGTTTTAACCTCAGAGTAATAAACATGTTTATTACTCTGATGATAAAAGTAACTGCAATTGGGGGTGAACAATTTGTCTGAAGATGACGGTACTACCTCGAAACTGCAATCACAGCTGTAAAATTTTTAGTAGTAAAAGACAGTAATTTCCGATAACTTCATTAATTTTAAATGAGACACTTCTACTGAGAGGTAGAAACAATTATTCCTGATCCTAAAATTTAAGTCTCTTTTTAAATATCATTCCGTAAATGCCTTTTTGGTTTTCTTTGGGATATCCGAAGGGAGATAATTTTTTAGCCTGTTTGCTGAACGATTTTATTCCAGTATTTGAAAATGGCACTTTTCACATTTTCGTTCTGTTGTACGCATTAATGATGGTTTAACATAGACAAAAGAATGCAGTTTCTCTACGATAGTCCATCACGATTAGTTTATGGTGGCATATGATCAGGATTATGAATTTGTGGGACTACCACCACAGTATATGGATAATAGTATCTGTAACTACCACCAAATCGGTGCTACTTCCAGTTTTAAATATAAAACATTTTCTATGTACAATTCTATATCTATGTCTATGGAAAATTCAAAAATATAACCAAAAGGAATGACAGAAATCAAATATGAACAAAACTGATGTGAAGCAAGCTATCAAGATAATTATTTAAAGTTTTTTACTTTATTTCATGATGAATTTATTGGAAATTATTCTATTCTTCAAAAGACGGAAGAAACTTTTTTTGTTTCGAAAATGATTGAAAACTATTAATTCAATAATGAATTTGCACATCATATTTAAAGAACATTAAATATTTTAGAATCCAAAGGCTGGTTTGTTTTGTATCTGTACACGAACTGCACACATTCAGAATGTTTTGTGGTGAGGCATTGAAGTATTTTCACAGATTACGAATAATAGTTCAATCATCAGTAATCTGTGAGTATTGTCTGATACAGTTAGGAGTTTCTTAGGCAATTGCCATTTGTCCGTCTATATGAGTCTATATACAACAGACCAACTCACACATATTGATATAACCAACCGGAAGCGCTATCAGAGTAATTTTAGCTATTAACAAAGATTCTGGAAATGCCACTAATATCATCAATTATATGAATCAATGAATAGATAATCAGGATAAATTAATCATAATCAGTCATAAAATAAATTCCACTTGAAACATTTCTTAGAAAATCATAATTTTGAAATTTTGCATAAAAAAGAAAAGTCAGAGTTCCTTAAGATAAAGTGTAATAAAGTTCAAATCCTACTCAACCTCACCTGTTTTGAATGAGTTTTGAGACCATTGTAAAATTTATTGTATACTTATGATGAAAACAATTTCTTTAGATCCTTATTGAAAAGCATATCTATGCTATTATGTAATTATCATATGTTAATATGGAACTTTTAAATTATATTATTTAATATCATTTTAGGTGTAGATTATTTGTACTATTTTAATATAGCAGAGAGAAAACAAATGAATCATTACTTTCAATTGATGCTGGTACCATATGTAAAAGTACCATTACCCATAGATAGCATATTAACTAGTAAATAATAACAATAAAAAATAATTAAATATATAGTACAGTTAGTGCTTGTAACAGTGAAAATCTATTACTGAGAAAAAGATAGATAGATGCATAGAAAAGTTTTATTTACAGAAATGTCTTCTAAAAAAAGTAAAGATTTAGAAAGGGATCGATTATTGAAGCGTATTGCTGAAAAACGAGCTCGTCTTGAAGCAAGAGGGGACATCAATCTTAAAATACCTAGGTTAACATTACCTTCTGACTATAACTTGGAAGATAGGTCTATATTTTCACTACCACCAGAAGTTTTAAGACCTATTGTGGCTTCTGCCTATCCAAAGTATAGAAAAGGAGTGGCTTATCAAAGGAGAAGAGGTAAATAAGATAGAAATAGATGTTACCTATTATTGACTCAGAGACAACTTACTAGGTGTAGAAGTATGAAACCGGAATTTTTTTATTCAAATTAATCTCCATTGTTACTTATACATTTTCTCTACCTTTTGGGCAGTTTACGAATGCCATGCCAAAAACAAAGTTCTTCTTTTGAAGCGAACCAGTTAGCGAGTCATTTTCATAAATTTTCATACGCATTGAAGTGTTGTTCAGCGAGAGCGTCTCCTAATGATACCACTCTATGATAATCGGATGAAGCCAAGTCCGGAGAATAACATTAATAAGGAGTGGGAGCTATGGTAATAGAAAGTTTGTTTTAGTATGGAATTATTATACAGATGTATGTTACACTGTCTCGATTTGTAGATTTTACCATAGCTCACGCTCCTTATTAATGATATTTGGTACAGATCAGCTGAATTAATTTATTTGAATCTGGAGAATAAGCCGCATGCGCTAGTTATTCCCAACAGAATGCCTCGCTCGTTTCCCTTACCCGTTTTGCCGCTTTTTCATTTCGTACGGCAATTGAAAAGGAAAATAATTCTTTGTTTTCGTCTACAATCATCTTTTTCCTATTTTCCGTTACGTATGATATAATTCTTTGTATTGCATTGATCAATTTCCTGTGCAGTATTTTCCAACTTGTATTTCTGTTTTTTTGCATAGAAGTTAATATTTATCTTTCTTCTATTTATCCATTGGATTGAATTAGATGCCGAATTAGATACAAAATTGAGATATTTTACCACTATGAGGAAGCAAAGAGAAGAATTCCGAAAAAAGTTGGTAGATATAATAGTAGGACGCAAAAGTCCACATGAAGTCATAGACCCGAATGAAATCCCAAGTCCAGCAGAAAAAGATATCTTAAGATATTACTACTATGTACAATGTGGAGTGGACACTATCCATGTATCTCCATTAGATGATAGTGTTTTACAAAGAGTAAGTAATCTAAAAGAATATTATATCCTTAGTTGATATTAGGAGTACAAATAAGTTTCCGCCGTTTTTTAACACAAATTAAATATTTATTATAGAAGAAAGCTTGTTGAGTGACTTCTAATGTTAGAGCAAGTTCTTTTTGTGTTTGAGATGAATCTTCCTCCAATAATTCCCCCAATTCTGCATCCTCGTAAATTTTTGGCCTTCCACTGCGATCTTTGTCTTCTACGTCGAAATCACCGTTTTTAAACTTTTGAAACCACTCTCGACACGTTCTCTCACTCAAAGCACCCTCACCATATGCTTCTACGAGCAATTAATGCGCCTCAGCAGCAGATTTCTTTAAATTAAAGAAGTAAACTAATATTTCCCGCAAATTACGCTTACTTGGCTCAAATTTTGACATTTTCAACTTAGAAAAATTATATTTTACCAATATAAAATCAATAATATTAATAGGTAATGTTGTTCTTGAATGTCCAAACTATTTTTCAAGCCGGTTATCATCTGCGAAAGCTAACCGAAACTCTGTGCCGCGCCATCTACAATAAAACGGCGGAAACTTATTTGTACTCCTAATATAAGCTAATTATTCTTCATTGTCCCAGTCTTTACTTGACAGAAATTTATCTTGAAATATTTGAATAAAAAACTATTTTAACTAACCATTATGTTTTAATATTTTAACAACAATTGTTTCATCCTACCATGATTTCAAATAGTCACCTAACGAAGTCATTGTATGATTAAACTGAAGCTCTCGAATGAAAATGCGGTATTGTGAGGGAGCTTCCACCTCTTAGTTAGGGTGACGGCGTTTCGTTTCCGAGCATGCGCATCTGAAACTCGTCAGACAGGCGTGATGCGCAGGCATTGCCTGTGACGCCGGTGACCATGCGTCCGCTTGGAACGCCGATCGTCAAACGCTGTGCCTTGCTCTATTTGAACCTGGCGGGGACGGTTAGTTACGAATCTTTTGACTGGTGGGGTCCTCTATTGGTACGCCGGTCAAGCTACGACAGAGCAAGGCAGGATTCTGAACGAGGAGCGAAGAAGATGTTCGCTACAAAACAATTGTTGTGAAAATATAAACAATTTCCAAAACTGAAAACCTTTTTTCATTTAAAAATTTCAAGATAACCAGAAAGGAATTTGTAAAATTTCATACATTTTTAGCAATATTTTCGTTATCCGTTCATTTTTATTTAAATTTTACACTATGTACAGATCAATCCTTGTGTTTTCAATAAAATTACCACGTTTCAGGTTTTGAGCTTGGTGCCCAAACGATTAACTCAATGGAAAGCTACTTTGGACATATGTGTTGAAGAGATGAAAGAAAGCTTTATGCTTACCGTAAAAAAGGCAGTGGTAGATTTTGTGCTTCAAGATGCAACATTTACAAGTGCCCAAACAGAAATTTCATCTCACATATTAGAATTGCGGGAGATATCTACTAATTGGAGATTAAGTTTCAATAAAGCTAAAAAAAAACTAGAAACAACCTTGCATGTAGTGAATCCATGTTTAGCTTCGTTAACAGATTTATGGTTTCATCATTTTAGGTGAGAATTTAGTTATTTCAGAATGTTTATTCAAAGTTCGAGGTATATGAATTTTAATAAAGAAAATAAGTCCTTAATTTTACTGTAGTACTCAATTAGGAAGTAATGTAAACTTGTTTGAAGTAAGAACTTTATCCTTTGAAATGTTTTGTCAATTTATATTTATGTCAAGGAAAACATAACACCTTTCATAATAAATGTATTGGATGAATTAATATAAAAATTTGCAGTAATCATATTATATAACAAAACGTATCTATGAAGGCTTCAGATAGAGAATATTACATTCTCATGGTATAGAAAATTTAAAATTTATTCTGTTAAATTTTGTTTATCATTGAATTTTCTCTCCAATTTGAATGTGAATATTCATATTTTAATCATATTCACATATATATATTATTTTATAGATTGTTTCGGTTAATAAACATAAATGAACTAAAAAAACATAATGGCCCTTATGATTTGGAAGAATTCAAGGCACAAACTTCATCCCAGATTATGAAATCAAAGAAAAAATTAATGACACAGTATTATGGTGCAGTAACCGATATATTTTTGCAAGGAAATAGAAAAAACAAACTACCTAATCCTGCTAATACAAAGAAAATGGACGCTTTCTTTAATTCTGTGGCAACTGTAATGTCGTATCATATTCAAATGTGTTGTGTGAGGTCCTTATTTGACTTTGTCGAATATATAATGGACATCAAGGTAAATGGAATGGAATTTTCAGATGAAATGGAAATATCTTAAACGAAATTGTTTCAGTACGCAAATAAAGGCTTCGAGATTCATTTGATGCAACAGATAAATGTTTTAGCATTCGAACCACCTTTCAGAAACTTTAAAGAAGCAATAATTGGTGTATTGGACCACTTGGTCGAATCAATTATGACAATCGAAAGGTTGGAGACAAAGCTATATTTAGATTATCAAAAAGAAATCTCATATCTCAAGGTGAGGATACGTTTGAAGTATTTTAGGAAGTTTAATGATTATTTGTGTGAAGGTATTTGACAAGAAGTCCTTATAAATGATAGTGAATTGCTTCAGCCGTTACTATTTGGTAGTTGATCATAATTGAAACACAATAGATTGGAGTTACTATGTATTTACTACCAAGGTTTTTTATTATTTTTGGTTCACATGTTACCGCGGTTTCGAACGATGACCGTTCATCTTCAGACGTAACAGAGGACTAAAGCACTAGTTACAGATTCAGTTTTGAAGTAATGTTCCATTTGGTACAAAAACTGTATAACAGATGTTACAAATTATTCAGGATAAATATTTCCAGTGAAAAGCAATAACAAGGATTACAGAGGTGTTATGGGTTTTTTATGATGGTACATGAACAATTCCTTTTTCAACAGGTAGCAAGTAAGAAATAGCAGAAAATAATTATGTGCAAATGTCGGTACCTTTTTGAAGCTATTTCGGTTACTTAAAAACATTAAATATTTTTGATTTACACAGATCAGTCTGGTCGTTCATTATATCGATATCATCATTATGCAGCGCTTTGAATATTTCAATTGATTCTAGATAATTTAATTTTCTCCCTTGATGCAAGATGGAGGATTTTCAGATTTTCAATTGATGGGAATGAATGATCATTGTCAATACAATGTGTTGCAAATGTCGATGATTTTTTATTCTTTTTAAAGTCAGTTTGGTGTTCTCTGAATCTAGTTTTAAAAGACCGTCCAGTCTGACCTATGTAAATACTATTGCAATCTGAACAGGTTAACTCATAAACTCCCGATTTTTCTATTTTTGGGGTGGTGTCTTTCGCGTTGAATAAAATTGAGGATAATTTGCTAACAGATTTGTAGGCTACATTCAAATTCAATTTTGTGTAAATATTAGCGATTTTTTCACTTACGTCTCCAAAATATGACAATGAAATAATTTTTTCTTTATTATATAATTTTGTATGGGGGTATATTTGATATGATACTACTTGGGAATAATTTTTGGCTGATAATTTATTTATTATATTTTCACTGAAACCGTTGTTCTTAGCTATTGTTTTTATGGTTTTTATTTCATTTTCGAAGTTAGATTTTGAGAGAGGTAAGGAATATGCTCTGTGTATCATGGATCTGTAGGCTGCAATTTTTTGATGATATGGATGATTAGAGTCTATGGGAATGCAAATATCCGTGTAGGTAGGTTTTCTATATATATTTAATTCAATTTTGTTTTTTGAATGTGTTATAGAAAGGTCCAAGAATGAAATATTTCTGTTTTTTTTCTTTTTCTAACTTGAATTTTATGGTCGGATGAATGCTATTGATTATTTTTAGAAATTGATCTAGTTGTCTAGCTGTTCCATTGATGCACGCAAGTATGTCGTCTACGTATCTATACCAGAAATGAATTTTCACTGGTAAATCTAAGTCAAATATTTTGTTTTCCATAGATGACATAAAAATATCCGCAAGAAGTGGGCTTAGTGGAGAGCCCATAGCTAGACCATTCTTCGGTTGTTCATATAATTCATTATTAAACTGAAAATAGTTTCTTTGGAGACATAGTTCCAAAAGAATTATGAATTCGCAGTGCAATAATGGATTAACATGTGAACGCTCTAGGATTTCAGATACTTTATTTATTGTATCAGTTCTTGGAATATTTGGGAACATATTATCTACATCTAGACTTAATAGATATGAGTTATTTGGTATTGTGAAGTTTTTCAGTTTTTTAGCTAATTCAATGGAATTTTTTATGGAATGTTTTGAAGTGAAATTTGTCAGTGATTTGAACACTTGATTTAGTTCTTTTTCTAATTTATATGTGGGATGACTAGTGAAACAGACAACTGGACGTATTGGACAGTTTTCTTTGTGGGTTTTCATCAGACCATAAAGTTTCGGTGGGCTAGGATTCATATTGATGAAAAAGTTTGGCGATTTTGTAAGGATGGGACAGGATATGTCCGATAAGGTACTTTTTAGAAGTTTTTGAATTTTCACTTATAAATGATGTTATTGTTTTGAAAAAGTGACTTAAGCAAATTTATTTACTAAAGGTTGCGAATCTGTCTTTGTAGAGCAATCCACTTACAAGCCATGATCAAAAAGTACTGGGAAATTGTAATTTAAATGAACCGCTGTTAACGGAACTGATTATTTTTTTGTTTTTGTTAACTGATATCTATGCCAAATTTGAGTAAGATTGGATCATTAGTATTTGTTTGGCAGCTGTTTATATTAGACAAGTTTTTGTGTTTTGTTGCATTTGAAAATGGATGATTCTGTTGAGCAAAGAATTTTTTTGAATTTTGTGTTTCAAACAGAACTTCTCGTGCCGATTTACTTAAAATATTGCAGAAAGCCTTTAATGACTCTACTCTGTTAAAAACCAGAGCACGCAAAGGGGTAAAAAGAGTTCAAAAGTGGTCGTAAATTGTGAGAAGATCTACCTAGTTTTGGACAGCCTTCAACATCAAATACCGAAGAAAACATCAAAATCGCCATGCGAGCCTAAGAGATAGGTGGTGATCTCAACATCTCATAATGAATGGCACAATGTTGTGGCTATCTTGAGCATTAAAAGCGTAGCAGCACTTGCTGAATTATCTTCAAAAAGAGCAGCGACCGAAGAGATGATTTACGAATACGAAGTGCACATAAGCCAATAAACTTCGGATCTGGATAACAAAGCTTTTATAAAATATCTGCATATCTGTCAGGCCAAGTTCCAGCAAGCATTTCCTGTATATTGTAGCATGATACAATTCATTTTATTTATTATTATATTTCTATATATTTTCTAGCCTATCATAGCAGAAGAAATTGTTTGGGATTATAAAGTGAAGATAAATGCACTGTTGGATGAACAACGTACTGCACCAGAAATGAGGGTTCAAGATTTTGATAAATACATGCCTTTAATCAACGGAGAGGTGAGACAGACAACAATTTATTTGACAACTACAATTTAACAACCTAACGAAGGTTATAGTTTTATAGAAAACCTTCATATTTAAATAACATGACTAGCTAATGACTTCACAGTCACAACAAATACGTTTTTAATAATGGCTATATTTCAGAAATTTTCTCAGGATATTGTTAGACTTTGGTATTTTTTTATATCTTTATAATTTATTATATATTAACCTTAACTCCTTTCTATCCTGCGTTAAGTATAATAGAAGGTGTTATATCTTGAATTTCACTATTTATGTTTTTATAATCGAGACATATGAAAATGTCACCTAAATCAGCTCATTTTTAAAGAAAACAATGGGATAATGAAGCTAACTTTTTGTCGAAATTCTTAAAATCTATTTTATATTGCTTTCATCCATTAACACATACGAATATCACGATTATTATACCACTACTTCGATGCTGTCTTCTCTATATATGATATATCGATTATTACACAATTAACTAGATACAGTTTTCTTTAATTTCAGGATAAATCAAGAGTTGACACATTCTTATCAGCTCCTCATACTTTGGACGAATTTCTTATCCTAATTGAACACTTCAAAGCAATTGCAGATGAATTACCCATTGTTAACGAACATATTATTACTTTGGGAATGTATGTGATGAATAGATCACAACTTATAAATGCTTTAGTTCAAGCAGCTGAAAATTTCAAGAATATGTTACTTGCAAAATGTTCAGAAGATTATTTAACAATGTGCAAAAAGTGAGTTTAATATTCATTTAAATGTTACAAAATATTAATGTACTCGAAGTAAAAACAATTTTTTTAATATTTTTATTCTATAATATCTTTTTGTAGACTGGGCGATGAATATCAAGCAATACATGACAAGGCTCTGTCAATACCTTCAAATACATCTCAGTTGATGGATTTACTCAAATATGTCCAAAATGTTGAAACTATTGTACTCTTAGAAATGGAAGATCGTCTAAGAGTAGTTATGAATTATATAATAGGACTCTCAGATTATATGTTTTTTACACCTGTCGAAATCAAACAAAATAATATAACTTTTCTGTGGTGGGTACATTATCATTTTTATTTTATATTTTGATGTGAAGGATTTTGGTTCGTTTTTGCAAATTAATATACACTTTACACTGGATAAAATTTACTTGACTTTTTATTTGGGCGATATCTTTTCGTATTCTCTTGAAACAATATTATTGACTTTTAGATCTTTTTCTTTATATAATTGAGAGATCAACAAGAAAATGTAAAATACTTTAACTACATCTACAAATAGAAAAATTTTTGGTCTGTTTTTTGAAAATTACTTATGTGCAAATGTAAAGTGTAGGTCATTATTGTTGTGATCAAGGAATGGATGTTTTCATTAATTTGTGGACAATTTTTCTGAATTCATTATTGAGCATCTTGTTGAAGAAAATAACAGAAATATTGCATTGGAAGAAATATTAATTTATTGTTATTATTAAAAAGCTATATTTATTTCTACATCTATTTATTTTAATTCCTGATTTCAATTAAGCAATTATTAAATTGTTATATCATAAAATTCTACAAAAAATATAATTTAGCATTATTTTCAGGTATTTAAGGATGCCTAAAGTTATTGAAGATCATAAAGCTTTGGTTGATACTAAAATGGATGAATTCCAAGCTGACCTCAAGGCGAGAATACAGAAGTTCAACGATGATCTAAAATTATATGCTAAAATGGTTGATGAAATGGAATTTAATGGCAATATAGACGAACTGCCAAAGTACCATAGAAAAGCTACTCAGCTAGATAATCGCCTAATTAATGCTATGGAGCGCATAGATGCATTCAATGAAGAAGAAGCAGCATTTGGCTTTGAACTATCACAGTATCCTATTAGGAAACAAACTCATGATAAGTTAGGACCTTATAAAAAACTATATGATAATGCTACCGACTTCATACAAAAACATGACACATGGATGCATGCTCGAGTTGGTACCTATGACCCTGAAGATATTGATGCAGATGTGGGAACCATATATAGGGTTATTTATAAATTGGAGAAACAATTTTCTGAAAAACCAGCTGTTGGTGGTCTAGCTGCAAATGTAAGTTCTCTGTAATAACTGTTTATCATTTTTCTAAAATTAGTTGTAATGATACTATTTGAATAATAATAAGATAAATATTCTGTTATTACATAAGATTAGCATTATAAGGATGGGTAGACTGTGGGTATGAATTTTCTTAATTTATGAGAAATTTATTAATATTCAAACATGACAATACATAAAATTTCAACAGGTGTATTTAAATATCTCAAACAACATACAGATTTATTCTGCTAACTTCACTACAAATTTTAATTTTATAAAAATTTTTCTCAAAAACTTTTTGAACTTAAATTAAATAAATGTCTTAGAAAAGACAGTTTCAATTTAGTAGACATATAGAATTAATAGTCATTACATACCACCAAAAGGAATAAAAGAATACAAAGAAAATATAAAATATTAAATAAATACTTGAAGGATACAAACTTTGTTTCGTAATGATACGAAAAAGTGAGAAGAAATTTTATTTAAAATTTGTAATTAGGTTAGCAGAATAAATCTGTATGATTTTTAAGATATTGTAATAAGCCTTATATCAAGTAAAAAAACCCCTTTTTATTATTATATAATTGAAATACTTAGTACTGAATTTTTTTATTGTAAAATAATAAACCTTATGTAAAATTTCCAGCATATTTCATATAGTCGTTAGTAACTATCATTCGTAGATCTAGTTAAATCGTTTTACATTTTCTTGTTGTGCTCATTAATATGAGAAAAAATTCCAGACAAGTACTGACGAGAAGTAAGGAGCCTTTGCGAGCCTGTTAATATCACCTACGAACCTCACGAAATTTTGTATTAGCCTTCTTGTCGTTATTATATATCTAAATACTAAATTTACATTCGATTGTAAGACTGTCGATATGGTTCAGGTGGTACTCAAGGCTGTTCTGCTCACAATAATTTATTGTGTGCTTGTTCTAGGGAACAATGTGCTATAGTTTTTTCCAAATGTCTGTAAGTTTAAAATTTTGAGTCTAAAATGGTCTCAAACGACTAGGTTGGACTCACTGATGAAGGATCTGGATCAAAAGTAATTCTGTCCGGCCAGCCAGTTCATAAACACAATAAAATTTGATATTTAGAAGTAGAATGATGATGTGCATGTGAAAATTTCAAGCCTTTAGTTCTTTCTGTTCATAAGTAAAAATGTTTACAGACGGAATAACCGGACATAATTACCTCTGACCTGGGATTCTTCATCAGTGAGTCCAACCTAGTTGTTTGACACCATTTACGATAGATCATAATGCTTAAATAATTAATAATAATTTTCAAAAAGTAATTGATATTCTAACTGCGGAAAAATACGAGAATACTTTTTTGTAATATTACATTCTTACTCTACATAAGGTAAGAGAGCAGATTGAAGAATTTAAGGATCACATGCCGATTATACAAACTTTGGGCAACCCAGGAATGAAAGCAAGGCATTGGGAACTCATATCTGAAATTGTTGGTTTTCCCATTATTGTGGATGATGATTTGACGTTGGAAAGAATAATAGATTATGGTTTAGACGAATATGTTGAGAAATTTGAAACAATATCAGAATCTGCCACCAAAGAAAACAACTTGGAGAAAGCTTTGAACAAGATGGTGGCTGAATGGAAAGATCAAGAATTCACTATCTTGGCTTACAAGTAAGATTATGAAGTATTAGCTTTCCTATTCAATTTACTAATTTTTCATCATTTTAGAGATACAGGAACATATGTTTTGTCAGCAGTTGATGACATACAAGTCTTACTGGATGACCATTTAATTAAGACACAAACTATGAAGAATTCACCATACATCAAACCATTTGAAAAAGAAATAATAGTTTGGGAAGCTAAATTGCAATTACTACAGGAGATTCTAGATGAATGGTTAAAAGTACAAATTACATGGATGTACTTGGAACCCATATTTTCATCTCCTGATATCCAACAACAAATGCCTGAAGAAGGAAGACGTTTTAGCGCTGTTGATAAGGTAAATGCTTTTGATGAAAAATTGAAGATTAGTAAAAATGATATTTGATCTTCTTTCCTTAGATTTGGCGTGATTTGATGAAAACTTGTTATGCTGATACAAAAGTTATGTCGATAGTGGAAATTGATAAAATGGTGGAACGTCTGAAGAAGTGTAATTCTTTGTTGGAATTGATTCAGAAGGGGTTGAATGATTATCTGGAGAAGAAGAGACTGTACTTCCCTAGATTCTTCTTCTTATCAAACGATGAATTACTGGAAATCCTTTCTGAAACTAAAGACCCCACGAGGTTAGATGTCACTTCTAAAATTGACAATTTCTTTCCTAATGGATGCTTTTTTCACAACAACTTATTAAAAAAAAATCAGCAAATAATTTCAATCAGAATTATATTGCTGATTTATTAGTAATAAAATAATTTATAGTAACATTTGTTCATTTAATAACAGATTTATTATTATAAAATTACGAAATAATATATTTTGGAAATAAAATTGATAATATTGCTTTTTAAAGGGTTCAACCTCATTTAAAGAAATGCTTTGAGGGAATTGCTAAGCTTACCTTCACCGAAGAAATGGAAGTTACTGAAATGAAATCAAGCGAAGGCGAAATTGTTCCATTAGTTGACATTATTCAAACAGCTTTGGCTCGTGGACAGGTTGAAAAATGGCTAGTGGAACTTGAAACAGATATGAAAAAGTCTGTTCATAATATGGTCAAGGAATCTGTTGAGGATTATACAAAATGCGTTCGACATCAGTGGGTGCTGAAATGGCCAGGACAGTGTGTGAGTGAGGACTATATCAGGTCATCCAACAGGAGGTTTCATTTCGAATCTTGTGCTATTTTAAAATGTTAGAATAAAACTGACAGATATTGCTTTTGACAAGTAGAAATAATGAGGTTATGAAAAATACACTCGGATTGAAATAGAGAAAATTCATTGTGGAAATGGTGAAAATTTCATGAATTCAGTTTGTAATGTTTATAATATTTTTGGTTACCATCAAGCGCTATCTCTCTCTGCTATAGCGAAATTAAACATTATATTATATTAGAAAGTCTTGGATAAGTAAGTGATGTGAAACTCCAACTTGTGTTTGTTCAACATATGGCAGTTTAGTGTGATTTTTGGATTGATGGGGTGACTGGACTTTAGACCTTTGAAAATGATGCTGGTGCATGTTACAATGAATGTTAGGATGAATGTGGATATACTTTCAGTAGGATGGCGCAACATGCCATACTACATGACTACCGTGTGAAAAATTTCCTGAAATGAATCATTTAGTCGCTGAGATGCTATGATTTAACATTATATTTTTTCCTGAAACCTCTTATTGGAAGATCTTAGCTGTAGCATTTTAGAAGTTATGCCCATTGACTTGATAATAAATCAGTCTCAGTATATCGATTAATATAGGTGTCTCTCTGTATATATGACAGTTTTTAAAGCAAAACTTTTTTATTCAGATTCAATCAATCTCACAAACTTATTGGACTTCTGAAGTCACTGATGCTATTATTCGTGGACATGAAGCTATGGAAAAGTACTATACAAAATGTAACACACAAATTGCAAGGATAGTGGATTTGGTTAGAGGAAAACTTAATATGCAGAATAGGATAACATTAGGTAATGATACTAGAGTGTGATCCTAGAACTTAACAAAAATTTTATGAGACTCATTTTGTTTCTCTACGTTATCCTCTATTGTGCATGAATCATCAATTTTAGTGATTGCGACAATGAATTTGTGATTGTTTTTGTTTACTTTTTTGGCAAAAATCAATCAAACTGTTTTTGCCTTTGTCTTCTTTGTAACTGAATATCAATCCATTTTTTAGTTTCATGAGTGAAATAATAAAGTAATTGTATATGCATGGTCATTAATTGACCAGGCTTTATTACTGTGAAATATTTCAAAACACTCGATTGAATCATTGTCAAGAAGTAGCAGCAGGTATGTGCCTAAATTATATTCAGGATATTTGTTCACACGTATTGTGATATATATTATCCTGATACTCGGAAGATTTTCCAGCTTGTACGAGTTACGAGTTCAGTTGTGTTCTGGTTAGGCTTTGTTACTGCCTCCTTACGCCACTTTTAGGTCACAGCACTATTAATTTTCGACCCAACAGTGAAATGGTGGCCGAACGAAATCCGTTCAACTAGAAAATTTCTTTCCTACTTGAACGAGATTTGAACTCAGGATATAAAAATAAATTAAGGATATGTCATCCGATTATCTGAAGAGTATTAGCTATGTAATAGGAGATTCTTCCAATTGAGACAGTGCAACTAACATCAATATAATAGTTGACTAATTAGGTATCATCAATCGGTGACAAGTAGTTCAAATGACCCACTAAAAGCGAGGATTCGTTTTTGGTGCGTGTTCGCATCTTGGCAGGGAAATGAATTTTCTCTTTGGAATAACCGACCACTGTTTGACCTCTGTTGTGTCAAACATTAACAATGATGTGCCTAAGGTGGCGTAAGGACACAGTTACAAAGCCTAACCAGAACACAATTGATTAACTCACACAAGCTACAACTAAAGGTTCTGAGGGATTTTCAGAGGAGATCAAGGAATATCAGTATAGTATCAAAAAAAAAAGTGAGAAAATCTTGGTCAAAATTACAAATCGTCTTCTGCATGGATGTTTATACTAAGAAGTGCAAAAATGTATTCTTTCTGAAGCGGCGAATATCGTTAGGTCAGTTAAAAACACTTCTCCAAAATTGAACATGCATTTACAAAACTAATTTTCTTATAAAAGAGTCTAGCACAAAATTACATATATGTATTTAGTTATTTTTATCATCAATGGCGTATCCATTGATGAGCTAATCCATATTAATGAGTATTGTTTAGTACCATTCAAATAGTTCAATTTCTGATGATAACTGCTTTGGACAGTTCGTTTATATAATAATATTAATTTTTTTCATCTCAATCATATAGGAGCTCTTGTTGTGCTTGACGTTCATGCTAGAGATGTGCTGCAGGATCTCATCAGTAAGGGAGTAAAAAATATAACAGATTTTCAATGGCTGTGTCAACTGCGATATTATTGGAGGGTAATATTAAATTCAGCATATTGAAAAAAAAAGTCTTGTCGTTTTTGAAACTTTTTAGGAAAATCAACTGATAACTTCAATGATAAACTCCACGCTGAAATATGGTTACGAGTATCTAGGAAATACAACTAGATTGGTCGTTACTCCCTTGACTGATAGATGTTATAGAACACTGTTTGGTGCATTGCATTTACATTTGGGTAAATATACACTTTTCAGCTACAAAATATTTTTTAAAGAACATCTTCTGTTATATATTTTTTTAAACTATTATATTATACTAGACCACCCTCATTTCATTCAAATATCTACAGTTTGCAAATTTTGAATCAAAAATGACCTCAAACGATTACTTTATACCAATTAATAAATCATAGTTAAATTCAATCTGTCCATGAGACTGTTATGAGCATGATAACTTTCGAAAGGACTCAACAGTATTTGAGTTTTACAGGGTAGATTTCAAGTTTGTGATAAGGTAGAATTCACTTACTAGGCTCGCAAATATACTTATTTAACTGTTTATTTCCTCCAAATTTCTAAAAAATATATGACCAATCAAGTTGAAATAAAGTTTTCAAATGTAATGTAAAGATTTTGATTTTTTCATTAGAAAAATCAATGAGTGATGTAATTTACATGTTGTATTTGAATCTTAATTAAATAACAGACATATATGTTCATTTCTATTTATTTTTGAGAGTTGCTCACATGAAGTGTTTCTTTACATAGTAACTTTTTTAAATGCTTTTTTAATAAGCATTTGGAGAAATTACTATGTAACAAAACAAGTCATGTAAGTAACTCTTATAAATAAATAGAAATCAGCATACATGTTTATTATTATTTAATTAAGTGTACAGATTTCTATCAAGGAAAGACCAACAGAGTTCGAAGTATTTGGATCTCTTATACTGTCATTAAGGATTCCTCTTCTTCCAATTCCTATCCATTCCGGATGTTGCCTATCTTACATGCTAGTTTTATTTTGTTGGCTTTTGCTCGAAATAGCTCAGTACTGTTTACATCATACCAGGTTCTAAGATTTTTCAACCAGGAAATTCGCCTCCTTCCAACACCCCACTTTCCCATTACTTTACCCTTCAATATGGTCTGCAACAACTGGAATCTGCTTTTATTTCTCATTATGTGTTCGATATATTGGAGTTTCTGAGTTTTCACAGTTTCCACCACTTCTTTGTCCTTACCCAATTTTCTGAAAACTTCATTGTTCGTTATGTGTTCGATCCTCCGGTACAACCACATCTCGAATGCCTTAAGTTTTTTTGTTGTGGCTTCAACAGTGTCCACGATTCTACACCGTAAAACAAAACGGAGAAGACATAACAACGCAGGAGTCTTATTTTAGTGTTCAGTTTTCTGTGATGGCTTCTAAACAAATTTCTCATCCTGTCAAACGTCCATCAGGCTTTCTTAATTCTGCTGCTTATTTCGCATGAATGATCCCATTGTTCATTCACATTAGTTCCGAGGTAAGTGAAGCTGTTTACTCGTTCTATAGGTTATTAGTTGATGTTAAGCTGACATGTATTTATGTTTTTCTTACTGATGATCATTAGTTTCGTTTTATTTATGTGAATATCGAGGCCATATAATTCGCTAGAAGCTGAAAGCTTATCCATAAGTTGTTGCAGTGCCTCCAAACTGTCTGCGAAAATAACACCTTCGTCAGAGTACCAGATATTAATGATTCTCTCTCCATTGAAAAGAATGCAGTTCTGGGTCTTCTAATGCTTCTCTTAATATAAATTATGAGTAAAGATTGAACAACAATGGAGAGAGAATACAACCCTGCCTTACCTCTCAGTATTTTCGTCTCTTCTGTTGTCTCATTACCGACTCACTTGAATGTCCATTCCATCCAGGCCAATATTCTTCAGTATCTGCATCATCTTCTGGTGTCGAACTCGATCAAAGGACTTCTTATAATCGACAAAACATGCATACTCGGTGCAGTTCATATCTCTGCATTGTTAAAATAACACTATTATGCTGTATATGGCCTCCCTGTTCCTATTGCACTTCCGAATCCAAACTGAGTTGGGGATATCTGCTTCTCGCACTTATGTACATATATTCTCTCATGACTTTGAGGAACAATTTCAGAAGGTGCCTCATGAAACTAATTGTTCTATAGTCCTCACATTTTTTAGGTTCCATTTTTTTTCGGTAAGGTGATGTTTCTATAAATTTTACGAGTTCATTTTGTCAACAAAGAATGAATTAACGTTTTTTATGTATGAATAGGAGGTGCTCCAGAAGGACCTGCAGGAACCGGAAAAACAGAAACAACAAAAGATTTGGCTAAAGCAGTTGCTAAACAATGTGTAGTTTTCAATTGTTCTGATGGCTTGGATTATATTGCTTTAGGGAAATTTTTCAAGGTAACATTCAATATTTGGATTACTTTCATAGAGATATGTTTATATAATAATATGGGTGGATATTTAAACAATTTCCATGCGTAAACAGGCATTTTTGAATGGACAGAGCTAGAAAATTGTAATTTTCAGTGTAGGTTTTAGGAAATATCTCGATTGAGTTCGTCAATGGTTTAAAGCAGTTCTATGATTCCGGATTATTTGAAATTTCACTTTTCAAACATTTCTGAACGTTCAAATTCGGTATTTAGATATGAAATAATGACATGAAGGCTCATGCATAATTTCATGAAGATAAAGTACAAGAATTTCAAATCTTCAAAAATGGAAGTTTAAAACCTAAATAAACATATTTATAAAGAAACTGACAAATACTAATAGCTCAGGTAGCCGGATGGCTAACGCGACAGTTCGAAATCTCAGAATAGAACACATAATTCTATGTTTTAATTCATTATATGTAGCACCCTTAAGAAGTAATTCATAGATTTGAAATTTTCAGGAGAAATGAACAAGCTTCCAACTTCATGTTGCTGCTATTCACCATTTTCTTTTTTGTGAATTTGTATGATACATAATATAATGTAATAAAATATAAACATTGCAGGGATTAGCTTCTTGCGGTGCATGGTCCTGCTTTGATGAATTCAACCGTATCGATCTTGAAGTCTTATCAGTGGTAGCCCAGCAGATTCTGACCATTCAAAGGGGTATAAACTCTGGAGCTGAAAAGATGGTTTTTGAAGGCACCGAAATCAAGTTGGATCCCACTTGTGCCGTGTTCATAACAATGAATCCGGGCTATGCTGGTCGCTCGGAATTACCTGATAATTTGAAAGCTCTGTTCCGTTCAGTGGCGATGATGGTTCCAGATTATGCTTTAATATCTGAAATTGAGTTATATTCATATGGATTTTTAACGGCTAAACCTTTATCAGTGAAGATTGTTGCGACCTATAGATTATGTTCTGAGCAGCTGTCTTCCCAGTGTCATTACGATTATGGTAATCATCAAATATTTTTTATCCTACAGGAAACATGAAAAACTTTGAAGTGATTAGTATTAGATTTATCACATCAAATATTCTTAGAGTTTAATTTACAATTAGTGCTTTTATTTGATACTTTCAGTATATCGGCGAATCACATAGAAACATCAAATTCATATGAAATGGTTCAATTTCTTTGAATGAATTATTAACTTGTACCGAAGAGTTTCATTTTCTACTCAATATTATTATAATAAAATATGGATCGAGGAATAATGGGAGTATGTACTAGTTTTCATCTCCGAAGTCTAAAAAATAGGGATCAGAAATTCTCTTGGTTGTTCTAAATCTGTGCGTTCTCTTAATCCAATTTCTCATTCAAATTACAAATAGGTAGAAAAACATGAACTTTTTAATAGGTAGGAAAACATGAACTATTAAATGTTTAAATTTTGTCAAATTCCTTATAAAATAGGCTTACTTTCTTTAAGGAGCTGATTATTGTTGCTTGATGTACCAGAAATTATTGAAATTAAAATAGATAATATCCTAATGCTTTCAGTCTTGCCATATTCACATCGATTATCTGGAAAAATTCTAGAATGTGACAGCTCAAATGGTTTTCATTCATTTTTTACTTTTTTAGATATATCAATCCGGCAGGAAATCATGTGTTGACCTGTGTAAATAGAATACCATATTTACATCTGGTACTCTGTATCACCTAATTTATTTTTGAACGTCTTTTTTGTTCTTAAATTTAACAATCACAATAAGTGTCAATACTAATTTCAATTGAGATATATGCCAAAATATCATTAAGCTATCCAAAAATATTTTGGTTTTCATTTGGTAATTCAACTTTGCTTTTCAGGTATGAGAGCTGTAAAGTCTGTATTGCGGGCAGCAGGAACTTTGAAATTGAAGTATCCCGAGGAGAAAGAAGACATATTGGTCCTGAGATCAATTAAAGATGTTAATTTAGCGAAATTTTTAGTTCTGGATGTGCCATTATTTAAGGTTGGCAAAAGTAATTTTTCATTATAGGAATTTTTAGTTATATTTTTTTAGGGTATCACTTCAGATTTATTTCCTGGTGTCATACTGCCAGAACCAGATTATGTTATTTTCAATAAGGCTGTTGAAGATGCTTGTGCAGAAAGAAATATTCAGTGTGTACCGTTCTTCTTAGAAAAAGTGCAACAGTTATATGAGATGATTATTGTAAGACATGGTCTTATGATTGTTGGTTTACCATTTGGGGCCAAAACTACTTCTTATAGAATATTAGCAAAAGCATTGGGTCTTATCCAACAAAGAGTGAGTAACATTTACTGAAATGCTTGGAGCATCTGATTTTGATTGCTTTCTTAGTATACAAGAAGCTTGAATCATTTCCTGTTGTTTAATATTTAAGGGATCTAAGGATAATGCCTTGAAATTCTAATTTATAGGGAGGTATGGATGAGCATAAAGCAATATACACAGTGATGAACCCAAAATCTATTACAATGGGGCAGTTGTATGGACAGTTCGACCCTGTGTCTCATGAATGGTCTGATGGAGTTCTTGCTGTTAGTTTCAGAGAATTTGCTATGTCAACAACAGATGATAGGTATATTGTAAGATTCAAGTTAGAAGTTATCATTTTTTGTTTTTTCCGTCAAGGCTTATTTTTTCAAGAAGAATAAAAAATATGGAAAATCAATACTATTCCCAATATTCAGGAGATACTGTACTAATAAATTAGTAGTTTTGAATCTTTATTATCTAAATTTTTATGATTTATTAGTTTATACTATTTACATTCATCACATATTATTGTACCATTCTTTATGGTTTTTCCATTAAGTCTTGTCTATGAAACTTTCTTATTGAAGAGTAATTTACCTAAAACGTCATAGTGATAATTTTGATTTCAGGAAGTGGCTCGTTTTTGATGGTCCTGTGGATGCTGTTTGGATAGAAAACATGAATACTGTTCTTGACGACAACAAAAAACTGTGCCTTATGTCAGGTGAAATAATCCAGTTAGCAAATACCACAAACTTGATCTTTGAACCAATGGACTTGGAAGTTGCATCTCCTGCTACAGTAAGTTTATTTTCAATAAAAATATGTTCGATTGTGGAAAACATTAATTTCTTTTCTGATAGGTATCGAGGTGTGGCATGATCTATTATGAACCAATATGTCTAGGATGGGAACCGATATTAACGTCATGGCTGAATACCTTACCACAATGCATTGCGACTGATTTCTATAAAACTATGATTTCTAATTTGTTTCTTAGATTTTGCAAACCACTATTGTGGTTTGTTCACAAAAGTGGAGTCAAAGTGAGTAAATGATGAATATGTTTAAAAAAAAAAATGTTTTTTCGTCAAAAACAGCTTCACAGAAAATTAAGCACTAATGGGATCTCTTTCTGTTAACTTTTTATGATGTTGGCGGAATATCTTGATTTTTGTAACGAAAAGATTACCTTTTTTATACAAATTACCCCTAATTTATATCCTAAGTATTTTTCGAATTTCCAAAGTTTTTCTGGTAATTTAATTAGTGTTGCACCTCATATTTTTCAGAAATAATTAATATTTTTTAGCAACAAATCAGACGCAAATCAGGCACAGATCAGTCATTCTATTTTCCAAATATATATAATAATTTCATATATGAATGTAACTCATTCAGTAATATAATATAATTTTCAATTATCTGATTATTCATAAACTTAATGCTTTTCAATAGGAGATTACAACTACCTCTGAAGCCAATCTTTTAAGATCTACCATGAATTTATTCGACTGTTTCATGGATGACTTCAAGCAAGAAGGTTTTCGAGATAATGTCAGTGATTTGGATATCAGGGCTCAAATCGAAGGGTCATTCTTCTTTTCTTGCATATGGTCAATGGGTGGAACTCTGGATAACAATGGGAGACAAAAATTCAGTATTCTTTTTCGAGGATTACTGGAAAGAGAATTTCCTGAAGGAATAAAAAAAGAAATAAATATTCCTTTTGATATTCCAAAGCCTGAAAAACCATATATTTTTATAATTCCTGTCGGTGAAACAGTGTTTGATTACAAATATATAAAGGAGGTAAGTAGGTAACAAAGGTAAAAAAAGGTTATACTTCAATAGAGTAATTTGTTCAATAGAATTGGCTCTTTCAGTTTATTTTTTATATTCAAACTAAATAAATAGCTTAGTATCAAAAAAATGGAAAGATAGAGCACTTTATAGCTTTTATTTATTCTACACAGGATATTTTTCAGATTCACATTTATAATGTTTTAAATTATCTACTTGAAATCTTGGGCAATACCACAAAATTTAATATTAATCGACTCCAAAGATTGGAGAATAATGTAGGAAAATATTTCTGCAAGCTCTCATTCTAAATTCCTTCTTCTTCGCTTTACAAAACGCATCTGATATTACCCATAATAATAATATGTTTCTTTATAAAATCACTAATTATCTCTTAAAAAACTGTAGAAAATAACATCAATACAATACAAGAGATAGGGATAGTTATAATAGAAGATTATGCTGCTGTAGGACCTTTTACTTCGTTTGCTGTTTTTAAGACTGGACTAAATGACTTTTGAAAATTCTATAACTTTTCAATGAAAAGTGTAATGTTATTGATTTAAAGATTGGTATGTACATAGTGTTATTGTGCTTTTCTGAGAGAAAAACTGTAAATTGATTAGCGGAATAAATATTATTACATATTATCATGTTAAATTGCAATATTGAATATCACCAGGAAAGTTGTAGTGGGCTCAAATGAAACTATGTAGAGAAATAGAAATGTTTCAAAAATTCTTTTTTTCTTTATAAGATCAGGATTTTCTGGTAATAGTGTTTTTAGCAGGTTCATTTTTAATTTCAACATTCCAGGGTAAAGGCAAATGGAAACTGTGGTCCGATGAATTGGTGTCTGCACCACCTATTCCGAGAGATATTCCTGTCAATCAAATAATTGTTCCAACTGTGGAGACTGTTCGATATATGGCATTAATGACACTTTTAGTGCAGCACCAGAAGCCTGTTATGGTCGTTGGTCCTACAGGAACAGGAAAGTCTGTTTATATCATTGAGTTTTTGCTGAAAAAGAATGATACATCCGTTTATCAACCACTATTTATTAATTTTTCTGCACAAACAACTGCAAATCAGACACAAGACATAATCATGTCAAAACTTGATAAAAGACGAAAGGGTAATTTAATGAAACAATGCTTTACTCATATTTCTTCTTATTATACCTTTGTTGGTGATATTAGGTGTTTTTGGACCTCCTGTACAAAAAAAGTGTGTTATATTCGTGGATGATGTTAACATGCCCTTAAAAGAAATTTACGGAGCACAACCTCCAATTGAATTGCTAAGGCAGTGGTTCGATCATCATATGTGGTATAATCGTAAAGATATTGTACCAATGAAACTTATTGATATACAGGTGAGTTCAACGGAAAAAAACTTACCCATTTGATAAAATTTCACCCAGAACAATTTTTGGAAATACTGATCAACGGCATAATTGTTCTATACTTTTTGATTAATTAGTACTCACATATTATGTGAGCAGATCAAATCGCTTTCCTCATAAAAAGTAATTGTTAGCTATGTATCATTACACTATATTCAATATTTTCGAACTTTCGGGTTTCAAGATCTGTTAATATGCAGATTAAAGAGGTGACGTGAGAAGCCTACAAATTTAAAGAAAATTTTGGTTCTTTCATCTCTCCCTTGAACGTTTACATGTAACAACAATAATTGATAAGATATAATCATTATCAAAAGTTTTTTCGATTTGTTTTAGTTTATGTGTGCAATGGGTCCTCCCGGTGGAGGTGGTAATACTGTTACTCCAAGGTTTTCTCGACATTTTAATCACTTGTGCATTGACGAATTTGGTGATACTATCCTCATAAATATATTCAGCAAAATAATGCTCTGGCATTTAGACACCAGGTCGATATTATTTTTGTTTCTTTTGGGGATAATTCTATTGATCATTTTTTTAATTACAGGGGTTTTTCTAAAGATTTTGATCCTTGTATAGAACAAATAGTTATGGCTACTTTGGAAATGTATAAAATGGCAAGAGCAAATCTTTTACCGACACCTGCAAAATCTCATTATCTTTTCAATTTGAGAGATTTTTCAAGAGTTATTCAGGTGTGTTGTTTTACTATATAGTGTGGCTTTAACTTATAGAAATAAAATCTTATAGTTAAGATGTAATTACTGAAAACTCGTATATTTAATTTTAAATGTAATATAATTATTTATTCAAATCATTAGTTGATATGAGATAATATGAATATTTTTGTTCGATCAATCATCAAATTTATAAAAGTTAAATGTGACTTTGTATTCTTCAGGGAGTACTTCTATCTGTCCCAGAAGCAATTGAAGATCTTGTTGCTATGAAAAGGTTATGGGTACATGAAGTGTTGAGAGTGTATTACGATCGATTAGTTGATGATGCTGATAGAGCTTGGATATTCACTGCTTTGCATGAAATTTGCATAAAATATCTTGAGGAAAGCATGAATACCATGTTTATACGATTGAAAACTCCCCAGACTACTGATGTAAGAGATTGTTTACTAATTAATACCAATCAATGATTAATATCAAAAAGCCTCTAATAGTCTGAATACCATAATATAGAAATTTTAGATGTCACATGTCTATTATCTGGTTCAAAAACATGGCTGTTTCATTGAGGGATACCAATACTTTAGAATTTAGTGAGATTATTCTAAATAATCTTAGACAATTGTGCAACAAAACCAATGTCCTGCACAATTGAATTTCTATGAATTTTGATGTACTTTTCACTTTTGCAGAGATTTCTATTTATTATGATCTCAAAATGTTCTTTTCGCTCATTTTGAATATCACTTGAAATCAGATGAATTTTATTGCTTTCATTTAATATTGTTCAACCAGGTACTATGTCCAAAGCTGTGTTTCATATTATTCTTTGTTTTTATTCAAGAGAATTATTGTTTTAAAACAAAATGTAACAAATTATTTTTCCTTTGGATTGGATGAGTTATATAAGGGTCTTTTTTTCCAATGAGACTCGATATATTTTGCAATTATGTATTATACTTAACTATCACAGGGGTCATTAAGTCATTAAATTTGACAACATAGTCACCGTCCATATCATTCCACCGTTTCTCTAAACTTTCGATGTCTTTCTTATAGAACAATTTGTCTTTGTCTCAAAATATATGCCTCAATTGCCTCATCATTGGAGCCAAATCTCTTTCCTTGGAGCATCTTTTTTGAGACCTGCGAATATATAGAATTTAGATGGGGCCAGATCTGTTGAATATGCGGGGTGTAGAAACAATTTGTAAAATGTTAAATTTCACCATCGTTTTCATCCAATTGTGGATCAGTGCATTATCTTGCACAGCTGTAACAGCGGTTTTTTTCTTTGTCTTTGTCTGCTTGATTGGGTCATCCAATTGATCTAATAGCATAATGTAGTAGTCACTACGTCTGGCCTTCGGAAGAAAGTCGATAAGTATTAAGAGCACAAATAAGTTTCCGCCGTTTTATTGTAGATGGCGCGGCACAGAGTTTCGGTTAGCTTTCGCAGATGATAACCGGCTTAAAAAATAGTTTGGGCATTCAAGAACAACATAACCTATTAATATCATTGATTTTATATTGGTACAATATAATTTTTATAAGTTGAAAATGTCAAAATTTGAGCCAAGTAAGCGTCATTTGCGGGAAATATTAGTTTACTTCTTTAATTTAAACAAATCTGCTGCTGAGGCGCATCAATTGCTCGTAGAAGCATATGGTGAGGGTGCTTTGAGTGAGAGAACGTGTCGAGAGTGGTTTCAAAAGTTTGAAAACGGTGATTTCGACGTAGAAGATCGCAGTGGAAGGCCAAAAATTTACGAGGATGCAGAATTGGAGGAATTATTGGAGGAAGATTCATCTCAAACACAAAAAGAACTTGCTCTAACATTAGAAGTCACTCAGCAAACAGTCTCACATCGTTTCAAATCATTAGGAATGATTCATATTTAATTTGTGTTAAAAAACGGCCGAAACTTATTTGTACCCCTAATAAAATTCCGTTAGTATCCCAAAATACAGAAGCCATGACTGATTGTTGTGTCCTTGGACGCTTTGGCCCGATTTCGCCCTATCCTCTCTACTCGGCTGACGCTCTTTTCGATTCTGGCGTATAGTGATGAATTCATGTTTTATCCATTGTTATTTACCGACCCAAAAATCCTTTTCATCACGCGTAAACAGCGCTCGGAATCATTAATTTGTTGTTTCTGTTCCTCTGTGGGCAAACGTGGCCCTCTTGAAAAAAACTTTTTCCATGCCCAATTTTCCATGCATAAGTTTGAATATGGTACCTTTGATATCTTAAGGATGGCATCTGATTCTTGTGACTTCACTTTACGATTGATCATAACAATTTTCATAATTTTTTGGGCGTAGCCACCTCAATTGGACATCTGGGCTCTCCGTTTTCGATGTGTGTTTAAATTCAGCATATCAGCAGCAGATAATTTTTTTTTATGTGCATTTTTCCAGTAACACTTTACAAATCATTATTGAGCTTGAATGGTATTTTTTCTCATTAAAAAATGTTTGATGTCCCAGTTATAAGAGGGAATGCATTTGATTGATTCAGTCTCTACTATAATAGATGAAACGATATATTGAAAAACAAATTTGCACATTTTAATTGTGGAACAAAACAATTATTAAATTTAAAGTAAACTGTGGAAATTTATATTATATTTGATACATAGTTTAATAAGTATATAGTTGTATTGAAATAGATTCCTATTCTCAGTTAAACTATTTATCTCTCCTAATGAAACACACTGTGGCATAAACCTTTATTTATTACTTTTTTCAATTATGATAATAAATTATCCATTAAGTATTAACTGTTGTTTTAAAGATTGGAGAAACTGAGCTGAGAAACCTTTTATACTGCGATTTTTCTGATCCAAAAGCTGATCAAAGATATTATGTGGAAGTACAAGATTTGGAAGCTCTTACTGATATCGTATTAGGATTCCTGAATGAATTTAATAACATGTCCAAAAAGCCAATGAATTTGGTACTATTTAGGTAAAAGAAATTTATGATCTAGTTAGATCTTTGAATATATGGGAAATGAAGTCACCAACAAATTTCGTGAATTTTAGATTTGCTGTTGAGCACCTGTCCAAAATATGCCGAATTTTAAAACAACCTAGAAGTCATGGAATGTGTGTCGGTGTAGGTGGGTCTGGCCGCCAATCTTTAACAAGATTAGCAGCACATATCTCAGAATATGATCTATTTCAAGTTGAAATTACCAGATTATATGGAACTAATGAGTGGAGGGACGATTTGAAAGGTAAAAAAAATAGTCGAATCAGACTATTGTGTTTAATATTTCTTCTTGATAATGTACATATATGAAACTTCAGTTTTTCATTTTACCAAACAAAAGTTCAATAAATAATTTTGAAGTGATAATGAGTCTATTTCATTTTATTGGAATCCAGGGATTCTAAGAAGAGTTAGCGCTACAGAATTGCATGGAGTGTTCCTCTTCAACGATACACAAATCAAAGAAGAAAATTTTCTCGAAGATATAAGCAATTTGTTGAACACCGGAGAAGTTCCAAATCTATTTACTCCCGAAGAGAAGATTGAAATTTGTGAAAAAATGCGGCAATTGGATAGACAACGTGACAAGTCCATTCAAACTGATGGAAGTCCAGTGGCGCTGTTCAATTTCTTTGTTACTATTGTAAGGGAACAACTACATACTGTTCTCACTATGAGTCCTATAGGAGAAAACTTCAGAATACGGTTGAGAAAATTCCCAGCTCTTGTTAGTTGTTGCACTATTGATTGGTTTCAAGTGAGTAGTAGGATACTTTTTGGTTTAAAATAAATTGACAGATAAATTGAGGATAATTTTTCTGAAATTCAAAAAAGGGGCTTCTTTGCTTCTAACTTTTACTGGTGACATGTTTTTTTTTTTTAATTTGAAAAGTTGCAGTGCTAAGAGTTTTCTTTTTCATTAAAAAATAATTTGATTATTTTATTCAGAGGTGTAATTGATTCATGTACAGGGTTTTTTACGAATGATTGTACAGGCTTTCAGGGCAAATGCAGGACATTTTGGTGAGTCTGAACCAGTGCTCGAAATATGTCCAACTATATTCGTTTAAGAGTTACAGGATGTTTTATGTATTTTATCAAAAACTTTCAATCGGCATACCTCTTGAACGACTGCATGCATCTTCATGAAAATTTGAGGGAATGATTATAGACCAATGCCATCATCATTTTATGAACCATTGAATATTAGGAATTTTCAATTTATAGTAAACACGGACATGTGAATCTCCGAATAATGCGTCTATTCATATTGAATCGATTGAAATTCTCAGTAACATGACTTAGGCATTGGACTGCATCTTATTTCATCCAATGCATGAATGTAGAGGCAACATCAAATATTTTTTGCAAAACTAAATTTAACCGAAAACTAGAATTAACATTGAACATTTAATTGGAATATTATAAAATGAACTTAATAATAAAAATATAAAATGTATCTTATAAACATGTGTAGAACTCAAAAAAATTGACAATAAATAAGAGAAAAAATTAGAAATTGTTTTCGAAAGTACTCCCTCTCTTCTAAAGATTTTTTAGCTCTTGTAATCAAATGAGCTACAGCTTTCTTCAAAATTTCTGGTTGATTTCTTATTGCTTCACATGCAGCTTGAACACGATTAATCAGATGCTCCCTGTCTATGTTTTCTTCACAGTAAACTTAATTTTTTAAGTGCCCCCAGAGAAAATAATCCAAAAATGTAAGATCTGGGGATCTTGCAGGCCAGTCATGAGGTCCCCCTCCACCAAACCAATGATCTGGATAAATTTCATTTCAATACTCTACAATATCACGGGTAAAATGTGCCGGAGCTCCATCATGTTGGAAGTACATTCCTCTTGGAATATTGTTTCCATTATTCAAGAGCCCTGGCAAATGCTCGATTAAAAATTGCAGATATGTCACTCCATTCAGCCTGTGTGGAATAATATATGGTCCAATTCGGCGATTATTGTAAATTCCACACCAAATATTGACTGAAAAACGATGTTGTGAATTGCCTTTCCTAGTCACTTTCGGATTTACTCTGGACCAAATATGTGCATTGCGAACAATTAAAATGCCATCTTTTATGAAGGTCGCTTCATCAGTAAAAAGCGTTCTGAAGATAACTCGCTGGTTCCGCAAAATCGCATCCTCGGTAGTTCATCGCCTGGTTCCAAGATTTAGGCGGATTGTAAATGAAATGGGTGCCACTTTCACGGTGCAGAACTCGCCAGACCTGACAACGTGGCAAATCTAAAACTGAACCAAGACGCCGAGTGATGGTTGAGGAATTTTCTTGGACAGCTTCTATTATCTCTTCATGGTTTACCATCGAACTTGCTCTTTCTCGTTTGCTTTCTTTCTGATGTTCGAATGTTTGATGGTTAGGAATTCGATGGTCCGGATATATCCTTCGATATACCCTAGCAGCTTCACGACCATAGCACTTACAAAATCCTTAAACTAACAACATATCAGTAACTAAGTATTCGTAAATGACTGCATTGCGATAATTCTCTTAATGAAAATTTTATGAAAACACAACAATCTACCATTTGCGTATTTTTCTATTTCAATAATTACCCGACAATGGTTTGAAATGTCAAAATTCTTAGCATGAGCATGAAATGGGTTGAATTCAGAGTAAACGAATTTCTTCTTTGATCTTTTACATCGCATTGAAAAGAAAATGATATCTTAAGCTTCAGATCGATTCAAGCAGCATGTGAGAAGATAAATAGTGGACCAGAAAGAAAGGCTAATGAAAGCTGCAGAACGTTCAATACAAGAGCTAGCATGTGTCAAAAAAAAAATAGGGGCATTTTCGAGAAGAAATCACATACGAAAATTTATGGGGGAAGGGGTATAAAAGAATTTATTTGCGAAAGCGTAAATAAGATGTCGAAATTATTTCGTTTTGTATGCGTGTGTCTATGAATCGAAAATTCCAGATATTCAATAGCTCATAAAATATTGATGCGAAGGTTATTCCAAATAACCTTGTTTGAAAGAGTATTCATTGTAGATTCTGAGGAGAATTTCACTTTTCGAAAATTCGATGTAGAGAGTGTTTTACAAGACGTGAGATAAAGAATATAATTTTCTCAGTCCGGACCTGCTCTATCGACAAGTTATTAGGTGCAAATATTAGGCATTGGTCTATAATCATTCCCTCAAATTTTCATGAAGATGCATGCAGGCGTTCAAGAGTTATGCCGATGGAAAGTTTTTGATAAAATACATAAAACATCTTGTATCTCTTAAACTAATATAGTTAGGACATATTTTGAGCACTGATTCAGGACTCACCAAAATGTCCTGCATCTACCCTGAAAGCCTGTACAATCATTCATGAAACACCCTGTATATGAAATTTTATTGGCAGAAGAATTAGTCAAATATAACATATACTAAATGCGGAAGGCAGAAGTTTTTTTTATTTGCAAATATGGAATCTTTTTCAATATTTTAAAATATAATGATATGTCACACCAGAATTTTAAGAAATTATTTGACTTCCCATTTAGAGACTTATAATATAATAGTAATATATATTTTGGGCTCTGGCCTGCGAGTTGCGGCTGTATGTCAATAAATAAATAAAAATAAATAAACAAATTTTTCCAGCCTTGGCCAGAAGACGCTTTATTAGCAGTTGCAACCCAGTTCTTAGGAGAAATTGAATTGACTGATAGAGAAAGAATAGTCTGTATAGATATGTGCCAACTTTTTCATACTTCGACTCAAACTTTGTCTGATGAATTCTATGTACGACTGAGGCGTCATAACTATGTTACTCCTACATCTTACTTGGAGATGATCAGCACTTTTAAAACATTTTTAGGCAGGAAAAGACAGTGAGTGATGAAATATTTTTTAATTTATAAATATTTGTTAGTTTGTACTATAACAGACCTCATACAAATATGGATACTAGCATTTATATCAGTTTTTGCCAGATCTTAAATTTAAAATTTCATAAATCCTTTTATATAGATGTAATTATATCAGTTATTGTATATGTATACATATATTTCCTTAAAAAAAATTGCCATAAATGTTCGCACTTGTGCATAAATAAATGTTTTCCATTTGTATGAGGGTAGTTGAGGGAATGTAGATGATATGTTATTTTGAGAACCAGTCTGTAAACTTATACTACTTATTTCAAAACAAGCTTTATTTTCACTATTTAATATTTTTACTCTATCAACTGTCTTTACTAATTTTATTAATCCTAACAACAAACTAATAATTAGTGGTGTGAAACATTCTTGAACATGCGAGATCAAAAAATTAATTTACTTAGGGTATATACAAATTAAACCAAAATATCATTAAGTTCTAAAACTTTCATTTAATGAACTTAACGAACAATTTAATTATCCTGATTTACAGAGAAGTATTGACTCTTAAAAGCAGATATGAAGTTGGTCTCGAAAAGTTAGATGCAGCTGGTGCTGAAGTTGCAGTGATGCAAGCAGCTCTTGAAGCACTCCAGCCCGAGTTAGTTGTAGCTGCTAATGCTGTTCAAGAAACAGTAAAAAAAGTTGAATTAGAATCTGCTGAAGCTGCCGAGGTCGAACATGTGGTTCTGGCTGAAGAAGCTATAGCAAATGAGCAGGCTAAAGCGGCTCAAGCGATCAAGGACGAGTGCGATGCAAACTTAGCGGAAGCAATGCCAATTCTCAATGCTGCACTAGCCGCTTTGAACACCTTGACGCCTGCCGATATAAGTGTGGTGAAAACTATGAAGAATCCTCCAAAGGGCATCAAACTGGTGATGGAAGCTGTTTGCATTTTGAAAGTAATAAAAACTACACTATTTTATACAAGGTTTCTGTGAATCTAACATCATAATAGCCATTGAAATTTCATATCTTATTTCTGCCCTTCAATCTCTGGATCTTATTCTGGAGGAGATAAAATAAATTTGGAAGAATATTAACACCATTTGGTTTTAGTTACAAGTTTTTGGTACTTTTTGAACATAGTATATATTTCAAAAGTGCTAAATCATTTTTGTAACATTTTATGAACTCATAATTGTCAATTACCTTGAGGTAAATGTAACCATACATTTCTTTTTCAAGTTGACAATTAACTAAGGAATCTGCATCACTCATCGCTAATTCTATCATTCCTTAAGCTTGAAGATATAACTTCACAACATTTTGGTCAAATTGATAGACTCATTAACATTGAAAGTGGCAAATGAAGATAATATTTCAATGGCGTACACAAGGCTATTATTATTAATTAGAAATATCCGGTAATTTTGCAAGAGAATTACACAGATATTATGAGATGTTCAGCATTTTTCACTATACTTAGAATTCGTCAACGTAAATAATTGCACCAAAAATAGTCCATCTAGAAGTGATGAAGTAGAGAAAAGCTGAAACACCTTCCCATGTCAGATGAATATTAGTTAAATTGTTTATTAAAACTTTACCCGAATTACGTGAAACTGTCTCTTTAAATATACAAGAGCCGTGATAGTATCAATTTTATAGTTCATATTTTCTAACTTTTATATAGATGATATTTGTGGAACTGTTCACAATGTTGATGAATTCTGTTTCTAGAAAAACCTCTTTATTAACACTTTCTCTAAAACTTCAGGTTCCTATTATTAGAAATATTGAATATTATTCTTCTATTGAGGGATAGTTTTTTCCCTAACTGTTGTGAGGAAAAAACCTGAAGTTTATTAGTTTTGATAAATTTTTGTTCTGAATTCCTTCCTAAGTAAGATAAATGTTCCTACAGATAATCAATTCCTCAAACCAGTTTGCAATCAACATTTTATATCCAGTTCAAGTTATCTACATTCTGTCAAGAAAGTACCGGGAATTATCGATTTAAATCTGGCGGGGCAATGAGGCAGGTAAAATTTTTTTTTCCTAGGTTGGTACCACTGTCCTTAATTACTATGCCAAGCTTGAGCGGGATCTGTCAACTAGTGTGTTTGCAACAGCTGATTAAGTCAGTCGATGTCAGAGTGCGTGCCGATTTTTACTATGGGTGATTACGTTGAGCAAAGAATTTGTTTAAAGTTTTGTGTTGCAAATTAATTTTCGTGTGCCGATGCATTGAAAATGTTGCAAACTTTGGTGATAATGCTCTATCGAAAACTCGTGCATATCAGTGGTACAGAGCCTTCAAGGACGGTCGTGAAGTGGTCGCCCATCGACGGCTTCGATCGAAGATAACGTCGATAAAATTAAGGAAAGGGTGCTGGAAAACCGTCGTACCAGCTAGAGAGAGATAGCACATGATCTTAAGATATCCCACGAGTCCGCACGTACGATTTTGATTGATATTTTGGGCATGAGAAAGGTGGCCGCACGACTCGTACCGAAAGACCTGAATTTTCTTCAAAAACGTCATCGCGAACAGGTTGCTTCAGACATGCTGGATCGCTGTAATTCCGATTCTACATTCATGGAACGCATTATAACTGGTAATGAGACCTGGGTCTACGAGTACGATATGCAAACAAGCCAGCAATCATCGGAATGGGTGGCAAAAAATGAGCCGAAACCGAAAAAAACCACGCCAAAGCCGCTCGAAAATGAAAGTGATGCTCATTGTTTTCTTCGATATCCGTGGCGTGGTGCCCTACGAATTCGTTCCAGAGGGTCAGACGGTAAACAAGGAGTATTACCTAGGCGTTATGAAACGTTTGCGTGAGCGTATCCGTAAGAAGCGGCCAAATTTGTGGGCGAACAACTCATGGATTTTGCATGACGATAACGCGCCTTCTCACCGAGCTACGATTGTGACTGACTTTCTCGCCAAAAATTCAACAAACGTGCTTCAGCAACCACCGTATTCGCCGGATTTGGCTCCCTGCGACTTTTTCCTCTTCCCAAAACTAAAATTGCCCCTTCGTGGCACCCGTTTTGAGTCGATTGAAGCCATAAAACAAAATTCGGCGCGAGAGCTATAGTCCATCCCGGAAAGCGCCTATAAAAAAATGTTTCGATAATTGGAAGTGCCGTTGGCATAGATGTATTGGAGCAAATGGAGCCTATTTTGAAGGCGACCCAATAAATTTTGACGATTAAATGTAAAAATGTTGTTTTAATTGAAAATTCCCGGTACTTTCTTGACAGAGCAGTATATCCATGATTCATTTAAAAATTTCCTCTCAATCAGATCTGCAGATAAATATCTTCAAATTTATTACTGTTGTTTATACGTAAATATATACATAGTATTTTTCAAAATTCTTCAAAAAAAAAATTTTAAAGAAAAAAGATTTCATTGTATTTGTCATAAACCAATACCAACTTTGTAACCATAAATAAAACTCTCAATCTATGGCATTAGCTAAAAGGAAATTCTAAAAAAAAACGCGAAAATAACAAAAGTTTATTGAAACATTTCTTTCCAAAATGATGAGGGAAATAACTATGAGAAATTTTTGAAAGGTTTTTTAAAAAATGAATATGTTCTTTTTAATCCTTTTTATCAATTAATTTTTTAGGATGTGAAACCCGAAAAAGTTCCCCTTCCTAGTGGATTAGGAACAATGGATGATTATTGGGGACCTTCAAAAAGAGTACTTGGCGATATTAAATTTCTTGACGGCCTTATCAATTACGACAAGGATAATATTCCACCAAAAATAATGGAAAAACTACACAAGACTATTTTGAATGATGAAAATTTCGATCCGGATAAAGTGAAAACTGCTTCCACGGCGGCAGAAGGTTTGTTCCGGATTGAAAATGCAATCCGTAATTTCAGTAAAATAAAAAAATACTAAGCAAGTTCCATGTTTTCAGGAGATTTATCAGATTGTTATAATTACAGATAATCTCAATAATTAATACTGGAGAACTGAAAAAATGCTTCATATTTCCGATTTTCATACAAACCTAATTAAGGAGGAATTTGCAATTTTAATTATTTATCATTTTTTTAGTTTTAATTCCACCAAAAACATCGAGTGAAAAATATTCCTTCATTTGTCTTCCACTTTTTTGTAGATTCACAAAACTACCCTCCACAACAAAGGAAACACAAAAATTGAGAAAATATCTTTATTTCCCTACATAAATCTCCTTTTAGTTTGAAATACTTTTTACAGTTTTTCAAATCTGAAAATTGAAAATTTTCCCAAGAGACTAAATCTGAGGAATAGAATGAATCAGAAATAATTTCAAAATCCAACTAATTGATTTGGGCTATTAATATGATAAATGTGTAATTATTATTCACTGTCTGAGTGAAACAAAAGTTGGTTTCTTGAGAAATACAATAGTTTTTTTTTGCTTTCATCACTCATATACTGCAATAAGTTCACATATATACCTAAAATGAGACTATGTAGAGAAATAGAGGTATTTTGTCTGATACTAATCCGGTTTTATTTGTTTTCTTGAACTATTCAATGTATTAGTTGTTTCCTAATTTTTTTATTTATGCCATCAAAATCTGATTTACGTTATAGGTTTATGCAAATGGGTTATAGCCATCTCTAAATATGATGTAGTTGCAAAAGTTGTTGCACCAAAGAAACAAGCTTTAGCAATTGCTGAAGCTCAGTACAATGAAGCTATGGCATCCTTAGAGATTAAAAGGCAGTTATTGCGTGAGGCCAGAGAACGTGTTGCCAAGTTGGAGGAAACTCTGAGACTGGAGAGTGAAAAATTACAAAGACTTACTGATGATGTTAATTTGTGTCAGCTGAAGTTGCAGAGAGCTGAGGAACTGATCGGAGGCCTCGGTGGTGAAAAATCCAGATGGTCTTCAACTGCAAAAGCCTTAGGTGAAAAATATTATGTTTTAACAGGTAAGTTTTCATTTTCTCTAAAATATATTAAGCCACATAAAAATGTAAACACTGAATGATTATCTTTCAAACTGATTAGCTATGAGAACATAAGAAGAGTCCGCAGTTTAGTATTCATTTATAATACACTGGTGTATCCTTCTGTGGGAACTCTATATTTATTTAATATTAATTAAAATTGCTTATATATTAGAAATTGAATGGTAAATAAATGTTATTATTATTAATTTGGTAATTATTGTTTTTATGATATTGGACTCATTCTGCAGGTAGTTTTGTTTAATGTTTCACAAGCCATTTCTTCTCATCTAGTCAGCATTTTGCAATTATTTTAGAATTTCCGTTGACACCGTTTGATTATTGTTTTGAGATCTTCGTTCAGGTATGGTAAACCAACAAGGTTTAGAATTCATGAAAGGGCTGTAATGATGCAGGGATTAATTCAGTGGACAAAAGCAAATTCAACGCGAGGTTCAATGCCCCCGAATTAATTTGTTTATTCTAATCTCCAAGCCAGTTAATGTTAAACTTAGGAATTCGTTTTCCAGGCACGAACGAACGGCGGCTTCATGAAAGGAAATTCTTTTACTCTGGCCTATATATTTTAATAACAAACTACAGATTGAAAAGTTCATAAGAGCTGATTGTATGAAACATGTATGAACATATTCCTTCAGATGAGTTTAGGAACGGAAAGATTCAGAGAAAAACGCTGACGTCAAAATTAACACGTGTGGCTCGACAAAGAGCTGAAATTTTGAAAAGTGCTAAGTTGTAATTTTGAGCGGGTGAACGGATCAAAAATTTGGAAAGAGAAAACCGACGCGTACGAGGTATTAAATGGGCTAAAAGAGGGTTTGTTGGGGAGTCTTGACACGCCTGTAAAAAGATCGTGGTGCGAGGGTCGAATTGGTCTCAGAATTTAGCATTATTATAATTATATTGTGTGATATTTTTTTGAAGTTTAAAAATTGAGTCAGTAAATTAGAGAAATTGAATATAGTGGTAAGTTCCAGGACCAAGGAATTAAACGAGTACCTGTAGTCGTTCTTTATCGTTTATTGTTCCTGTTAAATAGGTCGTTTCTTGTAGAAAATCGCGTGTGTCCAGTTTTGTTTCGAATCTATGGTCTTGGAGTCTAGGGGTAAGAAGTAGTATATAAAAATTTTGGTATATTATTCAGGTTGAAATTGTCTAATTGAAGTAGAGTCAGAAATTAAGAAGTAGGTTGACATATCTCTTCGTAATTATTATGTTTGAAGAATTCAAACAGAATTAAGAATTATATCTATAACTGATTCGTAGTGCTTGAGGGATCCGCACTGCTCTCTCCTTAATTATTGAGTATGTCATCTTTATTTAAATTTTGTTGAGTTTAGAATTCATAAAACTATTGTATTTTGGCACAGTTTATCATTATACTTCTTAAAATCCATAATTGAGTTTCATTACCATTTTATTTTTAAATTTATCAACATCAAAGACCTTCCATTTTCGCGAAGGCCGTACCCTTCCTAGAACCACTCGACTAGAATTTGTTCGCAGTCCATTCGTAAATAAGTCAATCTAGTAATATTTTCCACCCAACCACCTACCATAAAGAAGTGGCTTATTACACAGGGAATTGCCGGATTTGCCGGCACCTATGGAGGTGAGACTCAACAGTGCTCAAAGGTTTATTAATGGTGAAAGAAGACATCAGCGTGCTATCATCTGAGAAGTTCAGAAAGTTGTTCTCGGTGGCAGTAAAAAGATCGTTCACGTGGATCAGGAAGAGGGTTGGTGACAAAACTGAACCTTGGGGCACTCCAGCATTCACATTGAAACCATGATAACCGAAACCATCCACGACCACATGAATGTTCCTGTTGGTGAGGAAACTCTTCATCCAATCGCAGAGAATCCCGGGCAATCCATACGAAGATAGTTTATTCAGAAGAACCTTATGCCAGACACGATTGAAAGCCTTGGATATGTCCAAGCAACTCACCTAGATTATTCATAGCGCTCAATGGCCCTTATCCACACTTGTGTCACATAGATAAAGAGGTCACCTGTTGATTGGTGTTAGCGAAAACAATATTGTCTTTCAATTGTCTTTCACCTTCACTTTTACTCTCCAGGTAACTAATCATTTCAAGCTAGTTCTATGACTTCCGTCAAAATGGATATTATCTCTATTGGGCGGTTTGATGGAAAACACTTCCTCTCCTTCTGTGGTATAGACTGCACTTGTGCACTCTTTCATGAATCAGGAAAAATTCCTTCCTTGTATTAGTGCCGACAGCTCAGTAGTGGAGCATAGGGCTCGTAAGCAGAAGGTTGCGGGTTCGAATCCTGTTCAGGTCGAAAGAAATCTAGTTGGACGGATGTCGGCCACCATTTCACTGCTGGGAAATTAACAGTGCTGTGACCTAAAGTGGCGCAAGATCGCAGTAACAAAGTAGAGTATCAGGATAATAATAATGACATAGTGAACATCTTACATAGAACAGTTCTGATGAATGCTTTTTGAATACAATGCCTGGTCCAGTTGTTTTCTGAGAATTGAGTCCATCAAGCACTCGCTGAATGATCCGTGATCTGAAACAGTTGGAATTGTTGGAGATTGGGATCAAATGCTTGAATATTAGAGTTAACATCGAATATCCGACTGAAGAGAGCTTTAGCTTTAGGACAAGTTGCAAGTGAACCATCCTCTTCTATTAGAGGAGAAAAACTTGTATGAGAGTAGTTGTTACCAATTTTCTTTGCCATCGGCCAAAACTGGCGCGATCCACTGGGACAGTCTACGAACTTGTTGGTTATTCTTAAATTATACCCTTTTTTGGCTTTATGTATGGTCTGATTGTATGCATTTCTTGCTGAATGTAATTGGCACGTGTCAGATGGATTTGACCGACACCATCGCTTCTATTTTTCGCAGTTGAGGCCTGCAGTCACTTCCAAACCATGACTTGCTGTTTGAGGGTCGTTTGAGTGTATTTGCAATAAAAATCTCCATTCCAAAAAGAACTGTATCTGTAACAAACTCATCAATTCTGTTTATATTTCCTGTTTTAAAGCACGTTTCATCCCATAAGTACGAGGCATAAAAATCACACAGAGCATCCCATTTTGCTGCATCATTGTGGCAAATCTTACGTAGTTTCCTAAACGGAACGGGTTGGGTTTTTGGAGCCAGGTGCGATGCTTTCACAAGGCAATGATCGGAATTGTCCAATGGGGCAGAATTGCAACTTTATAGAGCTCTGCTTCACATTCAACATAGAATATGTTACAATAATTGGGAATGAATTGATTCCCTCAGAGCTTTTAATCATAAAGATAATTTTATTCTACATAAAACTATCAAATGTAAAAGCTTTCAAGTGGCAACTAATATTGAAACCTCATGCGGTAAGTGACAGTACCACCATGGAGCTTTCTGCCATTTGTTATTTGATGCATTACTGACTTTCAGAAGGGCTTATCTTTTTTGTATGACTAAAAACTGGGTTTACAACAAAAGTTTGGCTAACTTTTTTGATTTTCAAATTAAAGCACGCAATTTTTAGAAGGCGGATAATAGATACTATATTTGTAATAATTTTTTCATTTAGGTGTTGATCTAGCACATGAGGTCTCAGTGGCAACTAGTTCCTCTTTAGTAATTCTTGTTAATTTAGAACATTTGTTTTTTAGGAGATATTTTAGTGGCAGCTGGGGTAGTAGCTTATTTAGGCCCATTTACGTTACAATTCAGAAACCAACAGATAAGTGGATGGGTGAAAAATCTGAGTAGTCAAGGAATCGTAGTCAGCAAAGACTTTCAACTGACAGCCATTTTAGGCGAACCTGTGTTAATAAGACAGTGGAACATTTTTGGTTTACCAAGTGATAATTTCAGCATTGATAATGGTATCATAATAAAGTGAGTATAATTTTTTTTAAAGAAAAATAATTACTGAAAATATCAAGAACAAAAATTCATTCAATTCAATTGAAGCAAAGAAATATGACATATCAAAAATTTGGCAAAAATCATAAAATAACATATGTTGGAATGCATTACTGGAATGCGATTTGATTCATATGGGCCATATTGAATCTTACTGACAAGTTATATATAATCTTATGTATATTATTTTTAAGAGAGTCGGAAAAAGAATTATTAATATGTTTGTCATTAGGAATGCTAGACGTTATGCACTCATGGTGGATCCACAAGGACAAGCCAATAAATGGATTAAAAATATGGAAAAGGCCAATAATTTGGCAATCATTCGACTCAATCAACCTGATTATGTCAGAATTCTTGAAAATGCTATTCAGTTTGGACAGCCGGTAAATTTTATTTTGGTATTTCTTGCAGAAGTTTTTGTAATTTTGTTACTAACCACACCATCAAATTGACAATTCACGAACATTTCGAAGTACTCCTGAATGCTCAGATTTTGTCCGAAGACCTTATTATTATTTCAGGTACTCCTAGAAAACATTGGCGAAGAATTAGATCCAATTTTAGAACCAGTTTTAGCGCAACAAATATTCAAACAAGGTGGAGCTTGGTGTTTGAAATTAGGAGATTCAGTAGTGGAATATAGTCCAGATTTCAGGTTTGCTGATGAATTTAGTTTATAATTTTAGGTCTTAAAAAACTGAAGTGTAGTGGGTCTTGAAAATTTGCATTTGTTCCAACTCTTCAGATCTTATTTCAACTACTTTTATGGAAGCTTGTCTTACCTTTATGCCTTTTTTTATGATTTCATAAATAAATTATAAATGTTGAACAATGAAACAAATGTGCAGTTTAACCCAGCGATATGTGAATATCATGATAAACTAGTTATAATATTCAATTACATTATTCACTTTTAGACTTTATATCACCACAAAATTAAGGAATCCCCATTATATGCCAGAAGTTGCTGTTAAAGTTACACTAGTCAACTTCATGATTACCAAAGTGGGCTTAGAGGACCAGCTATTAGGTATAACAGTAGCCAAAGAAAGGCCTGATCTAGAGGCAGAAAAAAATACATTGATTATTCAAGGAGCAGAGAATAAGCGGTAAGTTAGAAATGTTCAATTTATCTCCGATTTCATCAGTGTCTACAAGGGTTTTGTCCTTGCAGTTGTTCTGATTTCTATTTTTGGGATTCATTTGCTCATCCATTATTCTGTAGAAATGTTGTCGGTTTACCTCCCCGTTCAATGTAATGTTGATTCATCAGAAAAAAGGATGTTGGTACAGCTATTTCATTTCTGTTAAGTTTATTCATAATTATTTCGCAGAAATGTATTCTACGATCTAAATCATCTTTTGTTACTTCCTCCACAAAAGTCATTGTGGAATATTAGGCATTTGAGCATACCTCTGATTAAATAAGTTTTCCACTTCAACTTGACTTCTGCAATTATTCCCGTAACCGATCATCATTAAAATCTCAATTCACCGAGTCTCAGTTAAATATTTCATTATTTCTTCTACAAGAAATACGTTTTCAATTAGGAATTTACTGTTTCAATGTAAATCTCAATACCCCAATATCTGACTGATAACAATCCAAATTATTTGCAGATTTTTTTTATTTATCGGCATATGTATATAGTTTTTTTGGTATTCATGACGAACAATGTTAACAAAACCAAAATCTATAAGCGTATCGAGAATTTATTTTAGAAATTTTCCGAACTTAATTGATAGTTCAGAAATTTCATAAGTCTGTATTTAGGTTATTTAAAAATTATTTATTGCGTGATGAATTATTTATTTCATTATTTCATCTGGTATTATACATAATAGGCCATACATTAATTGAAATCAGGTTGTTAAGAGGACGGACTGTGTTGGATTCAAGCGAATTCCTCTGTATATTCAAATTTATGCTTAAAAAGCGCACCATTGAATTTGAAAGTTGACGTGTCCCAGTGTTTTTCATAATTTCCCAACATAAGGATACAAATAATTTTATTCCCTAAGTGGTTTCCACACTGTATATAAGGTTGTATTACACTATGATAATGTAAATATTATTTCTTACAAGACATCATAATATTTATATTCATTTCAAAGAACTTAAAAATATTTTTCATTCTTTGAACGCGATCTAAATTGGGTGCATTAATTTATTTTTTATCTACAGCCAATTGAAAGAAATTGAAGATAAAATTCTGGAAGTTCTGAGTACTTCAGAAGGTAACATTCTAGAGGACGAAACAGCCATTCAGATTTTAAGTTCATCTAAATTGCTATCAAATGAAATCACTGCTAAACAAGCTGTTGCCGAAATAACAGAAAAGCAAATTGATACTGCTAGAATGGAGTACACACCTATTGCTGTGCATTCAACAATATTGTTCTTTACTATAGGTAGGTTTCAAATAATTTTTTTCACACATACAGTAATTTTAGTTTTCAAGATGTTCGGGTAATATGATAGATGGTTCTAAATATTTGAAGGGGAATTAAAAAAAAATATAGAACTCATTAAAATAAACAATTTTTTTTTCAAAAATCGCCTGAACAAAAGAAAAATAGGAAAGTTCATAAAATCGTCGATCAAACGGTTTCTGATACGCCCCTGGACATGTTTAGTGGAATATTTTTTAGTATTGCTGGCAAGTGAAAGGAAGATAAACTATCATATTTTGTAAAAATTTTGTGAGATTTTATTTATATGTTGGGGTTTTCTACTAACCATTCTTGAATGTATAAAAATCAGTCACCAAGTAAGTGTAAACGTGAGTGGATCTGTAACCGGAATGTATATTTCAAAATGTTCCAGGGATGATTTAATATAGCAACAAAATTTTTTATACTTGGGAATATTCTATGCGAAATTCACCTGTATACGTTGTAGCGAAATCGCCCAGAAAATAAATCGGTTTTCAGGAGTCCATTTTATCATAGAAAATATTTTCAATCTGAATAAATACAGAGCCTAAATCGGAAAAAGACAGCTATCCATCTGTCCAACGCTGCACACTCCAGATAAATCTACATATCAAAAAAGCATCTTCCGGGTTAAGTAGTCCAGAATCGCGAGTACCAGTCTACTGTATCCAGTACTCGACTTGCACCATCGAGGCGCTGAAAACATCCGCTGGTGAGGTCCTGCAATCGATAATTCTTCAGTGCATTTTGAACCGATAAATAGTTAGTGTAAAGCTAGGCCTAGTTCAGAAATTTGTCTTAATTTAGAGAAATGAGTACACTTCATTTTTCTGCATCTTTTGTAAAGATGTTCTTTATGAAAATGGTTTATTTTGATTAATCGAAAATGAAAGATTCACTTCTGAAAATACGTTGTACATTCAATTTTTTTTTTTGATGAAGTAAGAGTAAACAGCTCCAAAATGGGGGACAAATGGAATAAATGAAAAAGTTTCATAAAAACCAGAATTTATTTGAGATTAATATTAGAGCTACTTAAATAAGTTGAGGGTTTTATTGAACTAATGCGATTCTGAATACTAGCTACTTATCTAATTTGGCCTATTCTTCATATGAATTTCATATCAGTAATTCTCAATAAATATAAAATTACCGTTTTCATTGTTGAAACTAATGTATCAACTATTTCATTGGACAGGGACTAGTGAAGCAGTATTTATTTTGCAATCGAGCCTCAAGCTTTTTGAAAATAAAATCCAATATAAAATATTATATCAGTTATTGAATAAAACTAGAGTTATTTTTCATTAGGATCTACGAAAATGAAATTTGTATTATGATATTTGTCCCGTCTCTACTTGGAAAAGTATTAATAGCATTAAGCATTGTATTAGCTCAGAGAAAAACTTGATTTATTTTATTAAGTTCAGTAAATAGCACAAATTAATGCATGTATCAAAAATTTTTTATTTATTGACCCATTTTTATTAAATTTAATGCCAGAAATGCAACAAAAAACAAAGAGAAGCGTGAGAGCAGTCAATAGTTAATTGATAGTTCGCTAGTGGCTAACTATTCAAGGAGCCTTAATTCAATACATTCAAAAAATTGTCATAATTTTAATTTAACAATATTCAAGAGCTCCATGTAGAAAAAAATTAGGCTAATTTTGCCCCTACACCATGGAAATAAGGACTATATGTCCTGGAAATAGACCAGGAATTTCAATTTGTCTAGGAGGTATTGATTGAATAAGCAATAGCATCCTAGTTAGAGGCGAAGCCAATTGATTCAATTGAAGGTCTCCCGATCGCTTTATTTCTACTAAATTTTTCTGCCCTTGTGTAATACACTTAACTCTGGATCAGGAACCCACAATCCACCATCTATGTTTATGCTCTGCATATTATGTATATCTTATGTTAATATTGTTATATTTGTACCCTCCAAAGTGATTTGACGGTAATTTTAATTTTCAGTTGACTTGGCTAACATCGATCCCATGTACCAATACTCTCTGGTATGGTTTATGAACCTTTTCTCTTCAGCAATAGATAACACAGATAAAGTTGAAGATGTGAAAGAGCGTTTGAAAGATTTAGAAACTTACTTCACTTATTCTTTATATGTTAATATATGCAGAAGCTTATTTGAAAAGGACAAGCTATTATTTTCCTTACTATTGGTGATTAACATATTGAAAAGTAAAAATGAAATGGATTCAGCAGAATGGATGTTCTTGCTGACTGGTGGGGTAGGTTTAGAAAATCCTCATGAAAATCCTTCTGAATGGTTGATCGAGAAATCCTGGGATGAGTTATGTCGACTAGATGAATACCATTCTTATAGGTAAGGAATATTTTGAATATTTCCTGTTCTCTTTTGAAAGGTATATTTGGTGTTTAGAGGTATAAGAGAACACTTCACAAACAATATGGAGGAATGGAAGAAAATATTTGATTCAACTGAACCACAAGATCATCCACTGCCTCAACCTTTTGAAAGTAACCTTTCTCAGTTCCAGAAGTTACTCATTTTGAGATGTATAAGATATGATAAAATTACGCCTGCAGTACAATCCTTTGTATCTGGTGAGTTTTAATTATTAGTGTCAATTGAAAAATTTGAACTGTCCCATGGATGCTATTTTTGGGGACAATGCACTCTTCAGCTTCAGCCAGTCCAGTGGAATATATTGAAGGGTAAAGACAGAATATTGATATGCAAAGTAGGTACTTTCTGTCTTCTGTAATCTAGTCACAAAAAATAAAATGATTATTTCTTCAAGATAACGTGAATGCACTGGGCACGTTCCGAAAATTAAGATTTTTGAAAAATATATGGATTTTTTCTGTTCTGTGACGTTTGTCTCTAGTCAACTTCGACGAAGTTAAATGAGTATTATAATATTATTCAGGTTGGACTTATCTAACTAAATTCGAGTCAAAAATTGAGGACTAGGTGGTAGGTTGACATATCTTTTCGTAATTATCGTGTCTGAAGAATTTAGAAAGAATTAAGAGTTATATAAATGATTCGTAGTGCTTAAGGAGTTCGCATCGCCCTCTCCTTGATTATCCAGTGTGTCATCTTTACTGAGATTTTATTGAGTTTAGGATTGATATTGATAAAACCATAATGTATTTTGGCATACTTAAACATTACACTTCTAAAAATCAATAACTGAGTTTCATTACCATTTTCATTATCACAGAGAAAATTTATTAACATCAAAGACCTTCCATTTCCGCGATGGCCATACCCTTCCTAGGACCGCTCGATTAGGATTGGTTCGCATCCCTTTCGTAAATAAGTCAATCTAGTAATATTTTCCATGCAACCACCTCCCACAAAGAGGTGGCGTATTATATTATAAAAGCTTATATTTCGAATTAAGTATTTATTATTTCTGTAGCCTTTTTTGGGTTTTTTACACCATTGGATAAATTTTCGTATACATCGCGTACACAATGTTATAAATGTAGGAAATCGATGTTTCGCTCCTTGTCTTTATTGTATATAGCATTTTGAATCGAGCATTGTGTTAGCACATCCGGCCAGCGAAAGCATCCCAAACCTTCCTAGAACCTCAAAAAGGGTCATCCTTTTTATTTGTTAAGAACGTTTCACTCGAAGAAACCATTAGGTCTATCGTGGAAATTTCCTTGGACACAAAGTAAAGTCATAAATTCCAAAAATGGCCTTTAAGCGCATTCCACACTAACTTCTTATTTCACAGAAAGAAGATTCATGCCTAAGACGTACGTTTAAGATGTCCGAATGTTTTTATCTCTGTTTCTGATCATCTTGACCAATGTACCATAAAACGTGTGCATGGAAAAGAGCGTTGCGCTTCCATGTAAGGTTGTATGATAACAACCAAAAATGTTTGAACAACGCTGACTAACTACTTGTTTTCGTATCTATACTCGCGATATCGTTTTTTTTTCTGCTTGAAATAGTCGTAATACCATAAGACATTCTGTACGAGATAGCACAGGTGTATCAAAGTGAACGATACTTTTTAATGGCAGCATGTTTTAGCTTACCTAAAGAAGTTATTTTGAAGCACTTTTTCTGCTAAATTTATTGATAGGGCCAACATTGTTTTGTTTTTACGCTTACTTATTTGTTGCAGTTAACCTTGGGCGTCAATATATTGAACCACCTCCATTTGATCTCACCTCTTCGTTTGCCGATTCGCATTGTTGTATACCCCTGATATTTATTTTGACTCCTGGAGCCGATCCTACCGCGCTTTTATTGAAATTTGCCGATGATCAAGGTTTTGGAGCTGCACGTTTGTTTGCTCTTTCATTGGGTCAAGGTCAAGGGCCTATAGCCATTAGACTAATAGATGAGGGTGTGCGAAATGGTACATGGGTAGTGTTACAGAATTGTCACTTGGCAAAAAGTTTTATGCCATCTTTGGAAAGGGTAAGTATTACTAATTTTGTTTTTTGCACGAATAATTTATCTCAATGATAATTGTTTACTATTAATCATCTGAAATAACTAGCAGATAATATTGTCGATAAGAGAAGACTCTGTGGTAGGGTGTGGGTGTGAATATCTGGATATTCAAAATAGCATTCAACCACAAAGTCCATCACGTTATTGATGACAAATGTTTTACCGTGTAATCATATTGCGAGCACGAAGGGTTGAATTTGCTAGATAGAGCACGCGACGAAATGATTCAAACATTCACACATTGACAAAATTTGAATATCAAAACAGATTTAATTTGTCAGTCTTCTACAATTTTAATTTCAAAAAAATTTTTATTCAAAAAACTTTTAGAATTAAATTAATGTCTAATTAAGCACCGCTTATATTTAATAGACGTATATAATTAAAACTCAATATACAATGTCAATTGGAATAAATAAACCAACGAATATGAAAAAGGTCATTTTAAATTAATAAATAAATATTTGAAGGAGACAAAATTTTGTTTCTGATCTTATCATTATGAACAACCAATTCTTTTTCAAAAACATAAAACCCAACTCAAGGACTTCTCACAGAATATAATTTATTTGAAATATTTAATATATTTAAATATTCGAATAAGTTAATTAAAAAATCTCTCAAAACATGCACTATATCTTCAAAAAACAATTAGAATTCCGATAATCTCTTCGTCGGCCCTAGATAATATTTAAAATATCAAAATCAACTAACAATCAGTATATCTTACCTTAAAGTGTAACGGTAGTAGTAGTGGAAATAAATTACTGTCTCATATACATTTTTTTTAATTAACCGGAACTTGTTTAAACAGACTAGCTTTAAAAATCCAGATAGTCTATGTTCGTCAAAAAATCACAGAAAATTGTAAGGTATTATAAGGTTTTCTTTAAACTATTGACATTCCATAATGAGATTTATTCAAGCCTGGATATAATTATATATTATGTATAAAATAAAATAGAAAAAGGCTTTTTAATTGATAGAAGAAATATATATTTCTTCTATCAAGTTGAAAGCCTTTTTCTATTTTAATTAACACATTGATTTGATATATTGCAATAACAGATGTGGTTTTTCTTGGCGGATTTTTTGATATTTTTATTTATATTTTGAGGGTTTTCTATTAGTGTCCATGTGACTGCATCGGTAATCAAAATGGATTTCGTAAAGTTTTCATGGTTCTGTAGGTGATTCAGGATACACTGACAAAATTTGCTGGAAGATAATGTTATATACTTTTTGTTACTTGCGAATACACTACATGAATATCGACATGATTGTTATAAACATTCATTTGGATAATAAAATATGTGAGAAAAAAAAGCACAACACAACATATATTTATAGTTATGTTATATTAACACAAAAAAGTCCCTATTATATGTGCATAAAATTGTGTAATAGATTACATCTAGATGTGTAGACTACTCTTCAGTTAGGATTGGAAATGATGTGAAAAAAAATTTGGAACAATATTCACGTAATGATTACCTTTATTGCAATAATTCGATCGAATTCATTTAAATTGTGCATTACACTTTTCACTGACGTAATTTCTTTTGTCTCTCTCTTACTAACCGTATGTGTAGAGCTGATACGAAATGAAGAAATTTATTATTATTATAGTTGCTTACATGTTACAGATATGCGAAAATTTAACACCTGATACAACTCATCCAGACTTTCGCCTTTGGCTGACTTCTTATCCTGCAGATCATTTTCCTGTACTTGTTTTACAAAATGGCGTTAAGATGACCAATGAACCCCCAAAAGGTTTGAAGGCAAATATTTTAAGATCGTACGCTAGCGATCCAATTAGCGATCCGGACTGGTTCGATAACTGTAAACAAGGTCCAATCTTTAAAAAATTATTGTTCTCCTTGTGTTTTTTCCATGCCTCCATACAGGAAAGACGAAAATTTGGACCACTGGGATGGAATATTCCATATGAATTTAATGAAACAGATCTAAGAATCAGTGTCGTGCAACTGCAAATGTTTCTGAATGATTATGCTGTAAGTAATTTTTTTGTTTGAACTGTCGATTAATTCAGAAATTTGTATTCAAATTTATTCAATAAAACTGTTCCTTAAAGTTAAGGATATTGAACCAATTTTTATTTTCTCTTCAGAAAAACCCAATTTCCTCTCGAAATATGTATAGGTAAAAATAGTAAGTTTTGAAAAAAATTTTGTATTCACATTAACACAAATACAATATTTGAAAAAGTATAAAATTTTGCGAAAAACCGAAAATCTTTGTAATTGGTCCCAAGCGTGCTGGATTGGATTCAGGTCAGGCCATCTTTGAGGTAATGCTTAATGTGGAATAACCTAGTTTTCTCTAGCAGTTAGCAGTATTTGTGTGCCAGTGCATTATCATCCAGAAAAAAATAAATTTTCTCTAATGACTGCGTGAAATTGCGGGACTGCTCCGTTGATAACTTCATAAACATATACCTGAGACGTCATGGTTCTGGGAAGTACTAATTAGTCAGTTCTGCATCGCCCACTCTAATCTTTGACACTTGTGTTCGCAGTAAGTGAAACTATTCTTAACAAGCGTCTCGATGTTAGATTGACTTTATGGAGATGTCTTCTGACGTGCTTAGGGAACCCGAAGTACCTGTAGTATTTCGAAGATGTTGACTTGCCATTCTGCAAGTGCTGAGAGGCCGTCTTCTCACCGAAAGAGTTAAAAAACGGTCTTCTACTGGCGTTATAGCGCGTGGTTTACCATACGTGATATCACACTTTGGCACTTGTGTTCGAGCAGCTTGAACCATCTCAAGAGCACTGTTGACTCCGCCCTGATGATTAAACTTTATAAAAACTTCACGATGAACCAAAAGATATTTCAATAATCGTTTTAAGTTTATGCAATTGAAAAAAATGAAGATGATGCGAAAAATATGCATATATCCAAAGGCAGAGTGCGTTATGTAATCTATTGCTTTACCTCGGGAGGATGGATGCCCACGGGAGTATTTGTACTTCTTGCTACCCGGAATGGACTCGGGGAATGGACCCGTGTTGGACTCGGGGGGTATTTTATTCGTCTGGTCGCGCGTAGAAGATTGCTCGAGAAGTGCTTTAATGGTTTAGTGGGTCCAGGAGTGTGAGACATTTTTTGGGTTTGCTGTCTTGACCATACGGTTGAAGATCGTTGATGCTCGAACCAAGTTCGATTGAAAGACTTCATAAGGGTTCGTGGGTCTTGAGGATACGATCGGTTGCTAGTGCTTGAACCAGGATCGATTGAAACATCTATTTTTGAGATTTCTCTGGTTTTTTAATTTTACGGATAGGTGGTGGAAAGTAAGCCCCTTCGGCGTGTGAGTTGCGTCCGAAACAACTCGGGTACTGACCTTCATAGCCAGTAGGGGTTGGATAGTGTTTCGCTATCAGTAACGGTGTAGGTTTTCGAACTGAAGCCGAAACTGGAAGCGGGGTGGGTTCAACTCCATTGGAGGGATTTTTGCTTTACAGGTTGATAAGGCGTATTCTTATCACACAACCAGCTTTCGGACGTAGTGGTCATCTGCTGAAAGAACCATGCTCGCATGCCACATGCTGAAAGAACCAGGCAGAGGTGGTACCGACATCTAGATACAAATCGTTCTATTTTCAGTAGGAAATAATAAACATTTGTGCATAACTTGCAGATCTTTATACTGGACTGAAGATTATTCTGAATTAAATTTTTTAGGATGTACAATATGATGCTCTATTATATCTAACCGGAGAATGTAACTATGGAGGAAGGGTTACAGATGATTGGGATCGTAGAACTTTGATAACCATTCTGAGAAAATTCTATTGCCCAGAGCTTGTAGAAACTCATAATTATGCCTTTGATCCCACAGGTATTATAATGCCAAAAACGTATCTACAGCAATAATTAAAAGAAAATTTTAGGTGCCTATTTTGTTCCTGAAAAATCGGAGTATGAGGAATACATAGCTTATACTAAATCTCTGCCGTTGATTACGCATCCTGAAGTCTTTGGAATGAATGAAAACGCTGATATAATGAAGGATCAACAGGAAAGCAACCTACTCTTTTACAGCATTTTACTCACACAGGTAAGCCCTTTTATTTATTTTTGAATTTGTATTAACTTCTGAATTTCTTCTAAACTGCCTAAATTAGGACAGGACTGTAAGTATTTTCCTTTTGTTCACAGATATTTCCATTTTTTTTACTTAATATTTTCATACTTTTATCACTATCCAACTTTGAAAGGATTTGAAGCAACTGAGGGTAAGCTGTTTCTTTCTTATATTTTTCCTATCAATTCTAATTTCAACAATTTTATACGTTTCTTTTTTATGCATAACAAGGATCTAAAAAATGCCAGGGTCAGTATGATACTATTATTTCTTTTATGCGTTTTAATTGATTTTTTTAATTTTCTCATATTTACGTTTTTATAGGATGCTCTTTCTACTGGTGGTGCTGAGAAGACACCAGATGAAATAGTTTTGGATGTTGCTGCTGATATCTTAGCTAAACTACCTCCTCTATTTGATAGAGAAGCAGCAATGGAAAAGTACCCAACAGTATACAACCAAAGCATGAATACTGTATTAGTACAGGAAATGAACAGATTCAATAACTTGCTAGCAGTGATTCGAAGTAGTCTCATGAATGTTAGAAAGGCTATCAAGGGTATGTTTTTTTAAGAAACGCACATAAATGGCATCATTTTTCCAGACCGCTCACTTTAATTTTGACAACATTTGTAACATTGTTGACAGAATTCAAAATTTATTGATCTTTCTTATTTAAACGTTGATATTCTTAAGTAATTTTGATAACCACTTGGTTTTTTCGTCATTCTGCCAAACATGAAATTTTCAAGTTACACTTGTTCATCGTGAATATTACAATGGTTAATCTGTCAAAATATATCTGACATATAGCAAACAATTGATATATTTATGATAATTTTTGTTTCGAAAACGAATAATAGTCCCTCTAATTGGTATTATTTTTCCAAATGAATTTCATTAAATGATATAAATTAATGAATGTGGTTGAAATTTCTATGCATTAATTTAAAATTCAGAAAGCAATTTAGATAATATTGTAGCCTTTTCAGTTACTTATCTCGAAGATAAATTTAGTTTTAGGAATTTTAAAATAGCCTAGCTACAATAGTAAAATTAGTTTTTTCTAGGACTAATTGTCATGTCTGCATCTTTGGAAGAAGTTGTCAAAAGTATCCTCACTGGCAGAATTCCTGCGATGTGGGCTGCTAAATCTTACCCATCGCTTAAACCTCTCGGAAGCTATATAATTGATTTTTTGGCGAGATTGGCATTTTTACAGGTAATACTTTTCAAATGGATTTTAATGAAATAAATATGCCGTTTTTTCAGAAATGGTTCGATGAGGGAGCTCCGACCACTTTCTGGATTTCTGGATTTTATTTTACTCAAGCTTTTTTAACTGGAGCTCAACAAAACTATGCTAGAAGATACACTATTCCAATTGATTTGTTAGGATTTGACTATGAGGTTATATGCAGATACGGAAATATTTATCCTGAAAATACTTATTTTTGTCTTGCAGGTTATGAAAGAAAAAACTTTCACTGAATCCCCTGAAGATGGCGTATACATATATGGCTTATTTTTAGAAGGTGCTAGATGGAATAAGAAAACAATGCTATTGGATGAATCTCTTCCTAAAGTTTTATATAGTGGAGTTCCATTTGTAAGTGAAAAAGTAGAAGTGTATATACTGAAATAATATCTAACTCGAAAGAAATATATTAAAGATATGACTACCATGTCTGTATTAAGTGTTGAACTATAGATAAAAAAAGCATTGTCAACACCTGGAGATAGTTTTCTTGATGTTTGAAAAACTATTGTAAAGAGCATTATTAACTTTATATATCCCAAGTTTGAACACGCAAATTTACGACAGCATTTGAGAGAAACAGTGATAGTAGTTAGTAAAAAGAAAAGTTTGTATTCATAAACATTTTTAAGTCTTAATCTGACATGAAAATTAGATCATAGTAACCAGTGCAATTTTCTATTACCATAATGCAAATTTCACATCCAATAAATTCGTTTCAGATTTGGTTAAAACCCATGAAACGGGAAGATATTCTTCCTCAACCTACATATCTTTGTCCTGTATATAAGACAGCAGAAAGACGTGGTGTTTTATCAACAACTGGTCATTCAACCAACTTCGTAATTGCCATGACACTTGCAACTGATAAAGAAGAAAAGCATTGGATCATGAGAGGTGTTGCAATGCTCTGCGCATTATCTCAGTAGAAGAGATTTTGATTCTTTTTAATTTCTACAATTAACTCAGGTATTATTTATTTTATGGGAAGTGATATTATTTATGGAATACTGAATTGATGATTTATGAAAAATATATTTGTTTATGAATACGAATATTATTATTATTTCATTCTTTCATTTCATTGAATCTGGTTTATATATCGAAATATATGAGAAATTAAGATCTGATTAATTCCCGTGAAACCGTCAGAAATTATTAGTTATATTTCTAGGAGCGCGTAAAACTGCTGACAACTTTTTGTATAAATTTGTAAATCTGTCTATCCGTTATAAACTGCTTATCTTCGAACATTAGTTGACACGATAGTTACACTGGTCATCTCAGTCATTGCCGCTCTTAAACAAACGACGAGGGAATCAATGTGTATTTGTTTTTAGATACGTAGTAGCTTGTTCCTTACTTGTAACAGCTACGTTAAAAATCTTCAAAACTACGCGAAATCAGTTGACCAGAGTTGTTGACGCACGAATTGTGGCGGCTATAAAAGATGGCCGTGGTCAGCGCGACACTGTGAGAAACTTTGGTATAGTTCTTTCCAGTGGGCAACGAGTATTTCAAAGTTACAAGGGGATTAGTGTTCTCACTAGAACACCTGGTTCAGGACGAGGAGTCACTCAACAGCTAGAGATCTCCACTTTCCCCTTTTTTAGTGCTTTAAAAACTGTAAGAAGTTAGAAATTTAAACGTAAGTGAGTGGACAGTTAGGAGTCAACTTCATGCTGCTAATTATCTTCTCGAACTAGAGCTCCTGGACCGCCGCTTTTACGTGAACGTGAAGATTGCAAGGTTAAAATTTACACGAGAACACTTCACTTGGACAGCAGATGATTGGAGGTGCGCATTGTTTTCTTGGTTCAGACAGACATGTAAAAGTATGGTGACAACAAAGCCAGAGATATGCTCAATCGTGTATTATGAAGTTTGCAGGGAGTCTTTATCCAGAATGGTACTTTAACTACTCACAGATACCTGAGAGGTTGTAGAAGACTATGTTGAACCATTCATGGTTATTCTTAGAGAAGACACATCTTTTATGCATGATAATGCTCGGCCTCACACTGCTTGGATTGTTAATGCTTATCTTGACGAGGCTCAAACGACGTGCTCGAAGTCCGGTCTTACCTCCGATAGAACATGTTTGAGATGAGATGGGAAACCTGTTGCAAACTATTATTACTATAAGAGTACTACTGATGTTCTTCAATTTGCTTTATTTGATCTGAAAGCATATCAAATGAATTTTTTTGCTTTCATAATTTTCAATAAACCTTGGACAAAGCAACAAAAACTTTTTTTATGCAGTCACAAGAATGTCATCGCATAAAGTATGATATATTAAATCCGAAAAAAATCAAAAAAACAAATAATTTATGAAATAAATATAAATTACAGGATGACTATAATTTGATTCTCGACAGTGTATTTAAAATTTATCTAATCAATTTGAAAGTCATTTTTTTATAACTTGAATTCAGCAGAGAAGTTCTTAAAATTATGTTTTGCATTTTTGAAAAAGATTTGGTTTTCATAAATATAAGATCAGAAACAAAATTTGTCTCCTTCAAATATTCATTTAGTAATTTTAATTGTAAATTTATATTTCGTTGGGTTTTTTTATTCCAATTGATGTAATATAATGAATTTTGATTTTATATGTCTACTAAATGTAAGCAGTGCTTATAAGACATTAATTCTAAAAGTTTTTGAATTAAATTTTTTGAAATTAATTTATAGGACGCTTGCAGAATAAATCTGTTTTTATATTTAAATTTTATATTATTATGGCTTGTTTGATTCTTCAATTTTTCCTCATTGGATGCCATCTTAGTAATTTATGAATGGACACATCGACAGGGAATAATAAAATCGTAATACATAAATTTTAAAAATTAACAATTTATTGAGCTTTTTCAGAACTCATAATGAGGAATGAAAGTTTCATTCACTTTCAACTTTCCGCAGAGTACGTGTATTCCACATCTTTGTGCCGTGAAATTGCATTATGTTTGCTTTGAAGGATTTCGGGCTGGAGTTTTCAATGTGAAAGAGATTGGTAATTACTAATTATGCCGTCGCTTGGGGATTTCAATTATTCAACCCTCGAACGTAGTCAGAAGAGAGAATTATTAAAGCAGTACAATATATCCATAATAATATTTCACGTCGAAATAATTTCAGCCAACAATGATTGATCTACTGTTTGGGAAGTTACTACGTCTAAATATGTTTTTCAAAATATGTGTTTGGAAATACCTTGATGATTATAATGAAACATACGGAGTGTCCTAGATTAGATTAAACAAACTAATAGGGTAGGAAGATAGTATTAATGAAAATAAGAGCAAATTTCCTGCAGAAATGGGTTTATATACCCATAGAATAGATTACATGATTGGATACTGAATTGTTTCAGCCGTTACTATTTGGAATTTTTTTTTTTATTCCATTTGACATTATATATTGAGTTTTGATTATATACGTCTATTAAATGTAAGCGGTGCTTGTTTTAGACATTAATTTAATTCTGAAAGTTTTTTGAATAAAAATCTTTTTGAAATTAAAATTGTAGAAGATAAACATATTTCAATTTGTTTTAATATTCAAATTTTGTTATATTTCTTCTATCAAGTAAAAAGCCTTTCTATTTTATTTTATATATAATATATAATTATATTTTGGCTTCAATAAATCTCATTATGGAATGTCAATGAATTTAAATAATCCTTAAAAATAACTCACACTGTTCTTTGATTTTGTTAGAACATAGATCAATCTTGATTTATAAAGTTGATCTGTGTTTCCAAGCAATAGTCCTTTTACACGTGCTGAGTTGTTTGTGATATAGGTTAGTTTTTTGATTTTGATATTTGGAATATTATTGAGGACTGAAGACGGAATTGCTTAGAATTATATTTGTTTTTTGAAGATATAGTGCATTTTTTAGAGATTTCTGAATTAACTTATTCGAATATTTAAATATATTAAATATTTGAAATAAATTATATTCTTTGAGAAGTCCTTTAAGTGTGTTCATGTTTTTAAAAGGCAATTGGTGTTCTTAAAGATAAGACCAGAAACAAAATTTTGTCTCCTTTAAATATTTATTTATTAATTTGAATAACTTTCGTATATCTGTTGGTTTATTTATTCCATTTGACATTATATATTGAGTTTTGATTATATACGTCTATTAAATGTAAGCGGTGCTTGTTTTAGACATTAATTTAATTCTAAAAGTTTTTTGAATAAAAATCTTTTTGAAATTAAAATTGTAGAAGATAAACATATTTCAATTTGTTTTAATATTCAAATTTTGTTATATTTCTTCTATCAAGTAAAAAGCCTTTCTATTTTATGTTACTATTTGGTAGTTGATCATAATTAAAACAAATTGTAGAAATTACTATGTTTTACTACCACTAAAAATATATTTTACACATTTTCTTGTGACTCGAGTTGTCTGATGATGGGATAGTTCACTTCCCGAAACTCGAGTTACAAGAAAATGTGTAAAATATATTTTTATTGGCAGTAAAACATAGTAATTTCTACAATTTGTTTCAATTACATGAATGGAGTTGGCTCTAGGTGAAACATTATAACAATTTTATTTAAAAAAAATTCACCCAGTTTTTATATTTCACAATTTATTAAGAACTTTGACACGTGTTTTAGTCTTTCGACCATCTTCAAAGAAGTACAAAAAGTAACTAAAATTAAAATTAAAATGTCAACATTGCCATGACTGATTGGCTTTCAAATGGATTATAGTATTATTATTGGTAGGTTTTTTAAAAATGTCGAGATCCAACTTATTATTATTATTATGACTTCTTTTAAGATCTAAGAAGTTGATTGAAGATTCTTCTTCCATTTCAATTATGAATTTAATATTTTCTCGTACGCTATTCAGATAACACAAATAGAGGTTAATACTTTATAGAAGGTGTATAAAATTATTTAAATATTTTAATATTAGCCTTCTACATATTTAATTTCAAGAAATTATATTCAATAACTTCAGGAATTGAATTGAAATAATGTCATATAAGTACCACTTATATCAAACGACATATAAAATAAACATTACTTATATGACATTATTTCAATTTAATTCCTGAAGTTATTAAATATAATTTTTTGAAATTGAATATGTAGAAGGCTAATATTAAAATATTTAAATAATGCTATTCAGATAATTCAAAAATTGCTATAGCAAGCTGTCAGTTCAGTCCAAATGCAAAATACGTCATCTACATATCAAGCCCAAAAGTGAACGAGTTTTACCAACTTATCATTTGTAGTGTTAGCGAATAAAAAATTTTCAAAGTGAGACATAAATAATTCAGCTAAAAGTGGACTTATTGGACTTCCATAGACTAGAGTTAGAATAAGTGAATCAGAAAAAAATTCATTTCTTTTTTTGTGTAATCGTGTAAATTACCTAGTATAAGTTAGGTTAGAAGCAAAAGATAAATCGTTCTTTAAAAGAGGTATCGAAAGATAGGAGAAGCGCTGAAATAATTGAAGGTACCGTGTTGATAAATATGCTAAATTGTGTTATCTTCATAAAACCCAAAACTTATCAGCCGAGGAAACAATACAATAAATTTAAGTTAGTATTGATATAGTATATCTGTTGAATCTTAAGTCGAAAAATATGTTTCAGATTATCGCTTATCATAATTTTAACTGATATAATTATAATATTCTCATTCCTCATTATGTTATACTACTCTGTCAAGAAAGTACCGGGAATTTTCAATTAAAACAACATTTTTACATTTAATCGTCAAAATTTATTGGGTCGCCTTCAAAATAGGCTCCATTTGCTCCAATACATCTATGCCAACGGCACTTCCAATTATCGAAACATTTTTTATAGGCGCTTTCCGGGATGGACTTTAGCTCTCGCGCCGAATTTTGTTTTATGGCTTCAATCGACTCAAAACGGGTGCCACGAAGAGGCAATTTTAGTTTTGGGAAGAGGAAAAAGTCGCAGGGAGCCAAATCCGGCGAATACGGTGGTTGCTGAAGCACGTTTGTTGAGTTTTTGGCGAGAAAGTCAGTCACAATCGTAGCTCGGTGAGAAGGCGCGTTATCGTCATGCAAAATCCATGAGTTGTTCGCCCACAAATTTGGCCGCTTCTTACGGATACGCTCACGCAAACGTTTCATAACGCCTAGGTAATACTCCTTGTTTACCGTCTGACCCTCTGGAACGAATTCGTAGTGCACAACGCCACGGATATCGAAGAAAACAATGAGCATCACCTTCATTTTCAAGCGGCTTTGGCGTGGTTTTTTCGGTTTCGGCTCATTTTTTGCCACCCATTCCGATGATTGCTGGCTTGTTTGCATATCCTACTCGTAGACCCAGGTCTCATCACCAGTTATAATGCGTTCCATGAATGTAGAATCGGAATTACAGCGATCCAGCATGTCTGAAGCAACCTGTTCGCGATGACGTTTTTGAAGAAAATTCAGGTCTTTCGGTACGAGTCGTGCGGCCACCTTTCTCATGCCCAAAATATCAATCAAAATCGTACGTGCGGACTAGTGGGATATCTTAAGATCATGTGCTATCTCTCTCAAGCTGGTACGACTGTTTTCCAGCACCCTTTCCTTAAGAAGTCTTCGACCACTTCACGACCGTCCTTGAAGGCTCTGTACCACTGCCTCACTGCCCCGCCAGATTTAAATCGATAATTCCCGGTACTTTCTTGACAGAATGTATGTTCCTTCGCCATTTTGTTGACAGTGGAAATTATGTATATCTCTCAGGATACATTGTCTGCGATTTAATATCTTCTCGAAAAGTAAACGTCATGAAATTATATTTTTGGAACAAAAACTCTTAAAGAGTACACTGTACATTTAACGCTTGAACTTACCTCTTTGCTGTTTGTCGTTCAAATATTTTATACAACATTTATAGTGGAGAATTTCTCTAACGTTGATCAGTTAAGTTTTTCAAGTGGATCGTCTAGATTTAATTTGGTCTGAAAAATAATTCTTCAATTTGCAATTCAAACCCTTCTCTAGAAAATTTTTACTACTAAATTTTCGAAGCGAACAGATTTTCAAACACAACTCTTTTAGCGAATTTAGATATTTGCAGCTTTTGAGGATAAATCAAAATTAATGCACTGTTTGCTATTGTGATAATTTCGAGTCATAAATACTAAACCTCTAGAAATATTATGTTTATAAGGATGTCTTTATTTTCCTGATTTAGAGTGGAGTATGTCCTTGAATGATAGCGTTTGATCTATAAACAAACAACTTAGAGACTTAACATTTACAGATAAGGACTGCAGCCCAAATAGGAATATCATTTTCGTGTATGGACAAAATCCATCTATTATATTTAGGAATAGATATCTTTTACTTTGTTTTCAGAACTATAAAAAACTTCTAGAATGGTAAAAATTTCAATCATAATAATATTGTGGAATTACACCTAAATCAGTTTTATTAATATGAGCTAGTAATAATGGAGCTGACAGAAGGACACAAAAAGTAATTTATCTGAATGAAAATGATATTATTGAATGAACTTTAATAATTGTTTGGAAAAAATCATGATTGTGTTAACCCAGTAATAAGTAAATTGTGCAAATCAACAAAATGGCGAATGCCCCGGTTGCATTCCATTGTCTCTGATTTCAGTACGTATATGAATAATTTTAATTAGTTGCTTTCACTGAACCTCATATGTGCAATTATTTGACACAGATTCCAGTCGTTTCGATTTATTCGATGGCCAATTTTGTTTCAAACGGATTGGTAGTTTTGTAACTATTGGAAAAATAATAAAAAGATTTTGCCTATTAACGAACTCAACTGGGATATTCAGGCACTTAACCTACCCCGAAAGTATTAAGTCTCTAGCTCTTTCTGTTCAAAAGTAAGATTGTTTTCGGACGACCGGACCAGATTGTCTGAACATTATTACTTTTGACCTCGGATTCATCGTGACTCCATTTTCGTCTCAAATTTCGAAAATAACAGACATTAAGGGATAGCATGCTGTTCCTGAATTATCCTCATTTGGAATTTAATTTTTAAAATTTTTTGAATATCGATCGACTGTAAATTTTGTAGTTAAATGAGAAATAACGATACGAAGTATATTCTTTCAGCAGGACAACGGAGTCCTAAAGTGAAGTCAGAACGTTTTTTGCACTTGTTCAACAGTCCATTTCTCTTGAAAGTTTAAAATTTGTGAATTACAACGGCTAAAAGAAAGAGGTTTTTGCATAGAATTCTGGTAAGCGATGAAAAGTGGGTTTATTGCGATAATGCAAAATGTCGAGCAAAGTATGGATGCCTCATCATTAACTATCAAGCCGAATATTTATGGCGAGAAGATTATGCTGTGTATTTAGCGGGAACAGCTGGTATTATGAGGTGCTACAATCGAACGGCCCCAATACGCCGACAGACACGAAAAACTTATTTTGCAGCATGATACATGTTGCGTTGCCCGTTAAAATGTACTTCAAAACGCTCAAACGGGAAATCCTACTTTACCTGCCGTATAGCCTAGACATTGCTCCTTCCGATTTCTATCTCTTCCGATCGATGAATGGCTGACCAGCATTTCTCCAATTACGATGAAATAAAAAAATGAATTGATGTATGGATAGCGTCCTTTTTTCTCGATTGGATCAGTGAATTGCCAGAAAGATGGGAAAAGGTCTTGGCTAGCGATTGACAATACTTTGAACTTTGAATGTACTCGTATAACCAATCTTTCACAATGAAGCTTCAATTTTCGAGAAAAAATCGCAAGCACTTATTTATATAGTCCGTCTAGAAAGTATCCGGAAACAACAAAGCTCAATCATTATTATTTAGTAAATATTTTTAATTCTTGAATTAAAAAATTATAACAAAATATTTATCTTATTTACTTATACAACCTCCATTTAACTGCAAACACTTGACTAAACGTTGAGGTACACCCGAAACAGATCACCTCCATAATTTTCGGTAAAACTGACTGAATTAAATCATCTTTATTTCGTGGCACTGCTCGTTCAACTTAAATCTTCATTTGTTTTCAATGAGACTAAGATCTGGTGAAGCTAGTGGCCATGAAATGGTTGCCGCTTGGTGTTCTTGCATCCAAGCTTGAGTATAAGTTGGAAACAATTTTTATCAGATATAAAGACATTATTAAAATCATCTTCTTGAAAATGTTGACAAAATTCTATCCTTCGTTTCTTTTGTAAAGGTGTCATTATAGGGATTTTTTGGTTCCCTTGATATGCAGCCTTGCCCTTTCAGTCATATACGGACGGTTTATGGACATACTTTTATATTTCGTTGATTTACAAATCTGTTAGCCAATTTGCGAAACCCCAGGCGCGGATTGTGTCGTCCTAAGGCCGATGAAGCGTTTAAATTGTTTCCTTTATTCTTACGCGGTCTTCCTGAAACTGGTCTATGCCTTATGTCCATGCCATTATTTATCCTCTTTATTGTCTCATATACAGTCACTTTTTATCAGTTCAATCAATTGCACTAATTTTTTAACGTTTTGAAAACACTTTCTATACAAATATTCCACCTGTTTTCTTTTTTCTATTTGCGATATTATTTCATAAATTGTTTACCTGTTGACAATCAACAATATTTGACAAATAGTGCTGCCATGCAACTTTGGCCATAGCCGACTATCCTCACAACCTATTTTATACATTATTATTGTTTGAGAATGTTACAAAAAAGATATATATTACATTATTATAATAGTGTGTTCTGTTTTTTCATTCCTTCGCAGTTCAAGAGAGAATAAGAGGATGTAGCATGAAGCATATATTTTCTCTCTTTCTAACGAGATAGATCAAACTTTGAGTTTGATACAGATTAAGAACCCTTTGTCCCCTAGTTTATTGCGACCCTACATTCCGTACTCACCCTCGTGCAGTTTCTCCTGTAGAATAGTTCATAGCCTCCAGACAAAGCATGGGCTTATTTTAAGATCCGGTCAGACCATTATTCAGGGGTCTAGGCCATTGTCCACGCTCATTATAGCAATACTTTTAAATAGTTGAATTGCAAATTAATTATTTTTGTGTAGAGTAAGCTGAATCAACTAAGGCCACTGTTCTTGAAATTTTTACAAACTTCATTTGCGATAGTTGCAATGAAAACTTATAATTCCATTTCTTCATTTTTTCGCGGTAACAACATACCTCTCATTTCGTCCTGATATACTGAGTGACATTACCAGTCAGGAATCATTTCTTCAACGTGATTTTTTGGGAACATGTTAGTTTTAGTATCTTAAATATCAAACAGAGTAATTCTGTTATACCTCGCTACAAATTTTAATTTCATAAAAATTTTTTGAAAAAACTTTCCAAAATTAAATTAAACAAATGCCTCTGTCTCCTTTAAGTAGACATATAGATTGAACACTCTTTATACAGCATCAAAAGCAGGTAAAAGAATCCAAAATATAGAATGACTTTAAATTCAGAATTACATATTCTAACTTCTACAATATACTACTCTGTCAAGAAAGTACCGGGAATTTTCAATTAAAACAACATTTTTACATTTAATCGTAAAAAATTTATTGGGTCGCCTTCAAAATAGGCTCCATTTGCTCCAATACATCTATGCCAACGGCACTTCCAATTATCGAAACATTTTTTATAGGCGCTTTCCGGGATGGACTTTAGCTCTCGCGCCGAATTTTGTTTTATGGCTTCAATCGACTCAAAACGGGTGCCACGAAGGGCAATTTTAGTTTTGGGAAGAGGAAAAAGTCGCAAGGAGCCAAATCCGGCGAATACGGTGGTTGCTGAAGCACGTTTCTTTTTTGGCGAGAAAGTCAGTCACAATCGTAGCTCGGTGAGAAGGCGCGTTATCGTCATGCAAAATCCATGAGTTGTTCGCCCACAAATTTGGCCGCTTCTTACGGATACGCTCACGCAAACGTTTCATAACGCCTAGGTAATACTCCTTGTTTACCGTCTGACCCTCTGGAACGAATTCGTAGTACACCACGCCACGGATATCGAAAAAAACAATGAGCATCACCTTCATTTTCGAGCGGCTTTGGCGTGTTTTTTTCGGTTTCGGCTCATTTTTTGCCACCCATTCCGATGATTGCTGGCTTGTTTGCATATCGTACTCGTAGACCCAGGTCTCATCACCAGTTATAATGCGTTCCATGAATGTAGAATCGGAATTACAGCGATCCAGCATGTCTGAAGCAACCTATTCGCGATGACGTTTTTGAAGAAAATTCAGGTCTTTCGGTACGAGTCGTGCGGCCACCTTTCTCATGCCCAAAATATCAATCAAAATCGTACGTGCGGACTCGTGGGATATCTTAAGATCATGTGCTATCTCTCTCATGCTGGTACGACGGTTTTCCAGCACCCTTTCCTTAATTTTATCCACGTTATCTTCGATCGAAGCCGTCGATGGGCGACCACTTCACGACCGTACTTGAAGGCTCTGTACCACTGATATGCACGAGTTTTCGATAGAGCATTATCACCAAAGCCTTTTGCAACATTTTCAATGCATCGGCACACGAAAATTCATTTGCAACACAAAACTTTAAACAAATTCTTTGCTCAACGTAATCACCCATAGTAAAAATCGGCACGCACTCTGACATCGACTGACTTAATCAGCTGTTGCAAACACACTAGTTGACAGATCCCGCTCAAGCTTGACATAGTAATTAAGGACAGTGGTACCAACCTAGGAAAAAAAAATAGTATCCTATAATTCCCGGTACTTTCTTGACAGAATGTATATACTGAAACTATATACAAAAACAATCAAAAAGATACCCTTATATATAATCAATATAAAATATTTTTCAGTGTCTCGAAAAAAACCTTTTTACCTCCCGACATGAAACGTATCAATACAAATGTATTAATAAAAACTATATGAGTATGTATAGTAACATACAGATACAAGAAAATCCACTATTCCAAAATTATCTAAAATTCTCAAAATAAAGGATCAAATAAAAATAATTCAACGAGAATTCCAATATTTGATGACTATTTCGGTCTACAGACCTCTTCAGATATATATTGAATTTAGATTTAAATATATCACAAGATCAAAATTTAACACACTAATATACATACTTAAATAGTTTTTGTTAATACATTTGTATTAATACGTTTCATGACGGGATTCAAAAAGGTTTTTTCCCAGACATTGAAAAATATTTTATATTGATTATATACAAGGATATCATTTTGATAGTTTTTGTATATAGTTTCAATATATATTGTAGAAGTTAGAATATATAATTCTGAATTTAAAGTCATTTAAATTTTACTTCAATGAAGTATCGACTCACATTCAAATTGATTTTCAAAATATAGGATATTGATCGAACTTACTATACAAATTTTTAGTAAAGGCAGCATGAATAACAAATTCCACTCTTAAAATGCCCAACATAAACCTAAGAAAATCTTCGAAACAACCTTTTTTTAAAAAAGGGCTCTTTCAAAAATATGTAGCTCATCTTCAAAAAGGCGTTTCTAGCACGTAAAATAAAAACAATCTATAAGAAATACCTATCATATTTACAACGATCACGTGTTATAGAATACTCGACCTACGGCAAAACACAAATGGTCTCCTAGTGGTCAGACACTTGACTAACATCCGCATTCTATATTCTTCCACAAGTTTTCTAAATTTTTTTTATAAAATTGAAATTTGTAGCGAGGTGTAACAGAATTACTCTGTTTGATATTTAAGATATTGAAAAACCTGCAACACAAGCACCACCTATGTTCGCCCTATATCGGGCCACTACAATTTTTCCAAACAACAGCGCCATCTTGTATTTAACTGTAACACCCAATTCCCTATTCCAAAAACTTCCTACCATGCTAATACTTGTTATCATATTTTGTAATAAATATACGCCGATTCGATTAATTCATTTGGAATAATAATAAATTTCAGATACATATTTTGCGCCCTTGTTTTTCCTTTTAACTTGATTATTTGTTTCACGTAATTTTTTTCTCTTATTGGCAATTTAATGACAGTTATAATATAAGAATCATCCCGCCATGAGGCATGACCAGATTATTCTGGTTTTGTCTATAAGCTATGCTTATTCAGTAAAAAATAATTCAAGGGGTGGGCCATTTAAAATTTGCATTTTTGATCCGTTAAAAGTAGAAAACTCATGAATATTTCTCGAAAGTTATGGGTTTATTATAAAGTTTGAACCTTGAAATTTACAAATGAAAACAATATCATTCAAATGACCGTCACGACTGACTAGAGTACCCCATCCGTTTTTTCACTATATTGTCGGTTGTTTGGGCTTCAATCTTATGAATGGCAACTTCGATTTCGTATTTCAAGGCATCAATCGTTTCTGGGAAAATGCTCATCTTCCTATTGAGCGAAGTGGAAACGCATCAGATGGTCACGAGTTGCACTACTTAAACTTCATAAGCCTTCATACTGAGTCTTTATGTTTTTAAATTCTCCTCAGAGAAGTGCGAGAAACGTTCAGTTCTTGAGCACGATGCTGTTTTCAGGTGTGTTTAGTGGACAAGAACGATAATTACCAACTATACAGAGAGGAGTAGCACCACGCTGAGATATTGCTCCCCAAACCATTATTTTGGTGGGAAATTTGAAAGGAAAATGGTTGTTTCGATAGAATTTTTAAGTGATTTCCAAATTGGAAACAACTTTCATCAGATATAAAGACATTATTAAAATTATCTTCTTGAAAACGTTGACAAAATTCTATCCCCCGTTCCTTTCGTAAAGGTGTCATTATATGGATTTTTTTTTTTGGTTTCCTTGATATGTAGCCTAGTCTTTTCAGTGACATACGGAACGTTTCTTGACATACTTTTATATTTCGTTGATTTCCAAGTCTGTTAGCCAGTTTGCGAAACCCCAGGCGCGGATTGTGTGATCCTAAGGCCAATGAAGCGTTTAAATTGTTTCCTTTGATCTTACGCGATCTTCCTGAAACTGGCCTTATGCCTCATATACATACTATTTTTTTCTTCTTCATTATCTCATATACAGCACTTTTCCCAATTCAGTCAATTGCACTAATTTCTTAACGTTTCGAAAACCTTTTCTTCACAAATATTCTACCTCTATTCTTTTTTCTAGATGCGACATTATTTCATAAATTGTATACCTGTTGGCAATCAACAATATTTAACAAATAGTGTTGGCATGCAACTTTTGATATAACCGACTATCTGCACAACCTATTTTATGCATTACTTTCATCTTAGAATGTTACAAAAAATAAGTATATGAAAATTATGAAAAATAATAAATTCCGTATACTTTCTAGACGGACTACTACCGAGTACTTACTTAATTTCCCTAGATTTTGTGCACGCTTGTGTCATGAAATATGAAGAGGTTCTGAATAATTATACCCGAGTATACAACACGCTCTTGACCGATTTCTCAACGATCAAATAAGGACATGGCGAAATTGCTCCAATTTTCTTTTGCGTCTGACGTAACAGTAATTAAAAGAGATTCATGTTTTTTCGAAGGACAAATCCAAGTAGAAACAAGCAATTGTTTCGGAACGAAAAAAGTTGAAATTATATTGAATTGAATCATCAATCTCCCCGAAGCTGGTTGCAAGTTCAGAAATTCAGCTGTGCTAAATTAGGACCAGCCCATCCCATGCATGCAGGCGAAAACTCTGGAAAAGGCAAAGTTCCCCGGGAAATGATGCCAGGCCAACCGCTCCAGCAGGAGCCTGCAAAGCCCAAGAGCGCTCTGGTATCGATCTTTAATAGTTGCTATGGAAACAGTCTCTCTCACTCCCGGATTTCGACGGGCACACGGTCCAACTTCTCCGGTGAGGGGCACAAGGGGGCAATAATTCGACTGGTGGATTGCCATGAGATCTGGTACCGTTTGATTTCCGCGTTTTGGTCATTGAGTAGCATATTTTCCGGGAATTCTTCTATGCAGCTCGAATTCACTTCGTTGCCCGGTTGAATTGAACTTTGGCTCGGGAAACTCTCTGCCAAAGCTGAATTTTGTGTAGAAAATTCGAATGGCCTGAGTATATTCTGGAAGGTTTTGTGCGATTTCTCTTAAGAATATAGAGAACTATTAGATGAGTTTTCAGAGTAGTTCGTTACTTTTTTATATTTCATTTGAAAATGGAATGAAATTAGAAATTACTTCGGTTTCTATCACTTTTTAGTACTGAATATAAAGTGACTCAGGATTGGTAGTTTGTACCTGAGAAGTGGGGTATGGCAAAGGCCCGTCTGCTCATTTAATAGTTTCATTTCTAAAACGTATTTCCGCTTAAATATTTCTATGGATTCAAGGATATCTAGATTTCTGCCTTTCGCTTCCAGGTGTATTATTTCAAAATTGTTCAATACTAGGAAGACATGATTGGTTTCGAAAAAATATTTCGCAAAATTAGAGTTATTTTCGGTTCCTAAAGGATGATTTATGTTCTTTGGAAAGATCTCCAGGTTTGTCCTACATATACTCTACCGCACTGTTGACATCTTAATTTATAAATTACACAATTATTCAGTCAGTTATTTTTGTCTTTAGCATTAAAAGAGGGTTTGGAAATCCTATGTGAATGTGTGAAATGATTTTTTGCAAGATTGGTCCAAAATATGTTAGTTTTACAAATTTTTTGCCATTGTTTCCTGTTTTGGAAGTGGGATATATTTGTTACCACGAAGTTAAATATTTATATTACACTAAACTTTTACTATTATCCAACACTGTTGTTTCTGTTGAAAAACTATGCAATTGATTCATTACAGAAGAAACAAAATTAAATATTGTGAATTATTCTTGGGTGTAACTATTCATTGAAAATTTCTGAAGCTTCTTTTCTTGATATTCTTGATTGTATTTTGGGACAGTCTCTTTTTAAATTCCAGCAGTAATCTGCCGTCGTGTGGTCATTCCAACTTCCTTGAAAACGGTCCTCTATTGTTTATATATCCTGATGAAATCTTTCACCTTGTCTCATCTAATATCTCGAAATTAGGAGGAAAACGATATTTGTGGTACTTTAACGATTATGCCTTTAATGCTCATGCCATGAGATAAGAAAGTGTTAAGCGTCCCGTTTACCATATCTACATAATTTTTGGCTCTGGATTCACCCAGAAAATTTTGTACAACTGCAACAAATGTAGTCCAGGTTTTCCGCTCCGTTTCATTATCGATCTTATGAAATCAAGATCCCTAGAGTTGTCTTATTTGCAGACCATCAAATTGCTCTATTTCAATTTCTTCCGTACTCACATGAGGCATGTTTCCCCTACATATATAAAGCATCGATAGTTTCTACAAACTGCTTCATTAGGTGCAGCAGAGGAAGAAAGATTTTTTTTCGACATTTCTTTTTGAACTCAATGGTTTTTCTGTCCCTGTTGTTCGAAGGACACAAGAAACAATTTGGTGTAACCATTTTACTATCCATTGAGACAGTAAATCAGTTTCAAGTCCACACAAATCTCCCATGGGCGAGCAGAAAACAATCTTCTCTAAGACTAAAGCTATGGTGTCGTATTCTTCTTTCATATTTATTGAGTGATCAATAGATATTGGACCATATTTTTTACTATCGTAGAGAAGGAGACATTTTGAATTTTGTTTTGAGCTGTCCATAAGTAGGCGCTAATCATCAGGAGAATATTCAGAAAGAAACACTTTTGTCTTCTTGGAAGCAGAAATTGAGATTGTCTTCTTGGAAGCAGAATGGTTGCAGATCCTTGTGTTCTGTATGGTAAAAGGTAATTTTGGTTCCTTGTTCTAATAAAGATTTGTCGTTCCGCCTGGAAGCCAGTAATTCAGAAACTTCTTCGACAAGATCTCTACTGAGGTCGTTCATCCTGATTAAAATGCTAGGTAAGTGATTTCAGCCTCCCATAATTATTATCACATTCGTTAGTATCCTAAAAATGGTCAGAGGGACAATACCTGAGCTTTAATAGCTGGTGAAATGTTGAGATCGGCAAGTACTATGAGTACAGATACTAAATCAGGATAAGTCCACTTGTTGCGATTGTTTCGCTTAATTATTTTAATATTAACCAGGCAAAATTAACGACCACTGATGTTGTTCGATTTCTTCGATGTTGAACAAAGAATTTTTGATCTTTACTAGGCACGTTTCCATTGACGTTTCAATGGTCCAGCTATGTAATCTAAGCCCCTTAAAATTCTCTAATTTTTTCGTAGAAATCTAAATCGGGCGGTAGTACTAGAAACGAAAACAGCCCAATGTCGCTTCGATATTCGGAGTAGAATTCTACCTGCCTTCGAGGTTAGCCTCTTCTTGGCGCCCGCGCTAAGCATCTTACAGTATCGTTTTGGCACTCGGCCAAGATACATCGACACAGACTCTCTCGCTGTGCTTCGAGCAAACGACCAAATGGTCACCCCCCTCTCTCTATCTCATGTCTTTCTATAATTAACACATATTCAAAGAAGGAATTCTCAATTCGCCTTCACTTTTAACTTTCCAAGGAACACCCTCTCCTGATATATAGCAATAAAAACCCAGGAAGTAAATATATTATCTGCATTAGTTTCTTTTGATTAGATAGTACATGTGTAAAGTGAATTGAAAAGTTTTGCCAAAGGCGAACCCAGTAAAACTACGGTCTAATATATACCTCTTATAAATATAATATAATATATAATAAATAAATTCTAATATATATCTCTACTGCCCCCATGAAATATGAAGAACTCAGAAAGGTATATCAACATATACCACTCATTTCTTTGAGATGTGTTTTTGGAGTTCTTCACAAACCATCGGTAAGCCTAAACTTAGACATTTTCTCTGCCTTTAATATTTTTTTTATCTGTTTTACAGACTACATGCTGAGCCCAGATTTAAAACCAAAATATCCAAAATAAGCTCTAGTCATAAGGTCAGTAACAAATGTTTTCCTTCGCTTCAACTTTTCCTTCAATTCAATCTTGTGCGGCTATATCTCCGTAACTAACTTTTCGCATGCTCTTCGTTGAGTTCTATTCCGTACTTGGAAACCGGGTGAGGGCGTCGAGCAGCGCCTGCGCTAATTCATTAGAGGGCTTAAGAAGTATCTAACTTAATGGCAGACGAACAAAAAATTGATGAAGGGTCGGCTAACAATGTACCTCCACAGTATGTATTTTTAAAATTGTTTAATTGAGCTTTATAGCCATTTTATTCAAGGTCTGCCTGTAAAGATAGTTAATTTGGGGCATTTTATGGCTAGACGGAAAAGATAAGGTCAATAATTCCAAAATACTTGTACAAGCATTGATAGAATTAGCATCAATGGGTAATATGATGAAACTGAAAAAGTCAAGCTGACAGAGAAAAAATTTATTTCATATTTGGATTAATCTCTTTAAGTTGAGCATCAATCACTACGCACTGAGGATTTTTTTATGGCTGTGAGATTTATATCTATCTCAATGCCATGAGGCACTCATTATTTGGTAGGTTCTCTTTTAGTAATTCTGGTTTAAATTTTTTACCCTTCAAGGCCTTATACCTAAAAATCTGCATACTCATACATGTATATATATATATATATATATATATATACATGTATATATGCATATATATATATATTTTATATATATATATATATATATATATATATATATATATATATAAAATATAAGACGTTCTGATTTCCACTACATTAAATTTTTCGTGAAAAACCAATAAAAAACTGCACGTTTGGGAGAGTAAGCGATGATATTCTGGTGAAAATATCGTTTGAAGAACGACTGCTTTGGGAGAAGCAATGAAATATACTGTATAGGGTGGATGATAAACGGATGAGAGTCCTCCTCGCTTTCCTGTTCACTGGAAAATTCTGTATCGCAATCTATTTTTATAGCTGAGAATACAATGTAAAGTGATTTTTTGTATGATAATATGACAAAGTTAGTTATATCAACTGAAGATCTTCATAAAGGAATAAAATACTGAACATAAAAGGATGTTCTTAAAAATAAGACTGACTTTCAAAAGACCTTCTAAAATTCATCATTCTTCTTCAAATTATATTAATTTTTAGATATCGAAAATAGAGACCTGAAATTTAATTTATGGGAAATGTATAAATTCAATAAACATAAAAATAACAATAAATTTACACGAACAAACGGAATATAATGGGTTTTCCTATTGGAAAACCCATTATATTCAATATGAAACTTCTTTTTAGAGGTTTCATTTTGAATAGCCCGCTATCTGGGTAGCTATCACATTTGAAGCTGTCATCTTTTGACATTTGACAAGTAAAAACTATGCAACTACTAAAAATGGAGGACACACGCTTCAACAACGCATTGAAATTGTAAAATTCTCTACAAAAATGGTCAAAATTTTGCAATTACAATTCGCAAAACTAAAGTCGTCGTGAAGAAGCTTCTCGGCCGGTGATAGAGAAACTTTTGAAAAAACTTCAGCTGTTTACTGAACACTTAGTGATGTGAAGAATCGAAACCATGTGCGTCGATAAAGAATAACTGAGAATATTGTTGCTCTAGTCCGTAGTGGTGACGAAAGGTTTATCGTCGATCTTTGGAATCAGGCATTCCACAAACGTCATTAAACCGTATTTTGCATAATGACTTAGATCTTAAGGCTTTTAAAGTTCAGTTAACAAAAGAACTCAAGCCGATAGATCACCAGCATCGTCCTATCTTCGCTGATTGGGTCCTTGAAATGCATCAAAATGATCCGGATTTTCATCGATAAATCATCTTCGGTAGTGAGGCCCATTTTTACCTCGGAGGCTACGTTAATAAGCAGAATTTTCGCATTTGAAGCTCAGAAAATCCAAGAATGAGCGTTGAGAAGCCTCTCCATCCTCAACGTGTCACTGTTTGCGGTTTTATACTCTATCTCAGTACTTGAGAGCGACTGTTTTCTGCTTACAGCTCTGCCAAGAAACGATGGAACTGCAAAATTTGAAAGCATATTCTGTATTCAGTCAATTGAATTGTTGCTCCAATTAGTATCCACAAAGCTTACCAGTTTCACGTTTTCTCTCAGAATTTCAAGCTAGAGTTCTTGGTAACCTTCAAATTTATTAGTAGCGTGCTTCTAATCTAATTCATTAAGAGATCTATTGAATTGACTTAAATAGATCTTAATTAACGCGGCATTGACACAACAGCTAAAAGAAATGACATGGTTCACATTGAGACCATTTGGGGATCATAAACTTAATATCACTGAATCAATCCTATCCTTTCAACATTTTGAGGATTGTTAAAGGCCATAAATTGTCTTATTTAGTTAGCATCGAAACTTCACTTCTGTAAGACTCGAGACATTTAAAACCTTCAGGCATTTTCATGAAAACTGTCTCAGACAAATGACCATTTCGAAATACTATTCTTGTGTCTAAATATCTTAATTCTAAGTTTAATTTCATGTTTAAAGAAAATAAAATTCTATGAGTAGAATATCTCACTACTGAAAGAAATTTTCATTGTCATCAATCTCATATTTTTGAGTGAGCCCCTTGTTAACCTGTCTGTTGTTAATCTGGCTCAATATTTCACTTATGCGTAGGTATTGGTTTTTCTCTTGAATACCCATATGGAATCGACTGCAGTGGTATATTCTTTCAAATCAACTAGTTTCCATGCCTGAATTTCTTCGAAGCACTGCAGTTCTTTATCGATTGGACTCTTTCCAAAATGTCCTTCGGAACATCCTTGCTTTTATGGGTCTTTGAGATCTTCGCCGTTCTTCTAGAGTCGCAACTTCAAATGTTTCAAGTTCAGCAACGTTGAGCTCAGCTGTTAGTCATCAGTTTCCTTTAGAATCTGCTTCTTCTACTTCTGACGAAGATGGATCTGACACCTCTGGATTTTTGATTCCTACAGCTCTTTCTCAAGCTCTCCATTATCGTGACATCTCAACTGATAAAAATCTTCCTGCTGTTTTCATTATGAAGTCAGTAATATTTGGTTCGCTCATCAAATCTGAGCGGTTGATAATGTGTTAAGTAGTATGACATGCTTCAACCCAAAAATGTTTACCTAGGTCTTGATAGAACAGTAAACATCTTGTCTTCTCTACGATTATCCTATAAAACCTCTCAGCCATGTCATTCCGATCGGGAGTGTAGCTATTGGTCTTTTGACGGATGACGACATTGTTTCTGAGGTACTCCTGAAAATCCCTTCCAATTTACTCCCTTCCATTATCAGTTCTTAGGATTATTATATGTTTATCTTTCTTTAATGCCAAGAGAAGTTAAAGTTCACATTTTTATTGACTATATTATCCAGCGTCGGCATGGCCGAGTCTGCTATCTCTGGCGAGCCGCCTCGGTTGAAGACCATATAGTTCAACTCTGAAAGCCACAACGAAAAAGCTTATTTCCTGAATGGAATACCAAATGATCAATTAAGCATTGAAAGCCTTAACCAGTAAGACTTATGTAACATTTTCAGAGCTTTTGGACATGAGCACTTTGTGGCAGCAAATACGCTGTATAAATTGCCTAAAAGAAGACAGTACTTCTGAGATCTCCTACTGATGATGTCAACAATATAATTAGAAATCGAATAGATTTTATTCTCATCAGAACAAGATTCGGAAACTCCATCAAATCAGCAAAGACATATCCAGGAGCTGATATTGGTTTCCACTCTAATCCAGTGGTGGCAATGCTGAATGCAAAAGAAGTGAAGAAAGTGAAACATCAAAGTAGATAGTTTAAAATTGACGACAGGAAACTGAAAAATGTAGAACTGAAACAAAAAATCAGTGAGGAGCTCAACAGGGACATACATAATATTAAAAATGATTTGAAGAAAACAGACAGCTTGGATGTACAATAGGGGTATATTCAAAAGGTTATTTCGAATACCGCGAGAGAATCCTTGTGCCCACCAACAACTGCGAGGGTGGCAGAGGAGATATTAATCCTTATGATACTGAGAAGAAGATTCATCATTCACGCCATAAAACAAAATAAGTATGGCAAAGCAATTGTTCCCGATGACACCCCCATAAAATTGTGGAAGGTGCTTGACGAGGAATCGATGGATGTCCTAACATGATTGTTCAACAAAATATATTCCACCCTGTATAATTCCGAAGCAATAGCCTAAGAAAAATAACGCGAAGCAATGTTCAGATCCTCGAACGATAGCTTTAAAGAGCCATACATTGAAATCTTTCCTAAGAATCATCCACAATAGGATATTTAGAAAACTGGATGCTGAGATAGGCAACACACAATTCGGTTTCAGAAGTGAAATGGGAACAAGGGAGGCACTGTTTGGAATGAACGTCTCGATGCAAAGATGTTTGGACGTTATCAGGATGTATATGTGAGCTTCATCGATTTCGAGAAGGCCTTTGATAGAGTGCAACATAGACAGTTACTCAAGATTCTTTAAAATAGAAACATTGATGTTCCGGACATTAGAGTATTGAAGAATATATACTGGAACCAAAAAGCCAGAATGAAACTTGAGGATGCAACATCTGAAGAGGTTGAAATCCTTCGTGCGGTAGGGATGTATACCGTCACCTCTGTTATTTAATATGTATAGCGAGATCATTATTCAAGAAACAGTAGCGGGCAGCACAGAGGATCTGATAATAAATGGGGAGGTGATCAACAATTAAAGATATGCCGATGATACTATTGTATTGGCAAATAACCACCAAAACCTACAACATATGACTAGGAAATGAATACCATCTGTGGTGTCTATGGTCTAAAAAAGGAACATAAGAAAAACAAAGTTCATGAAAATAACGAAGGAACCTCCAACAAACGAACAATTTTTCGTTTCGAATATGCCTTGAGCTTGAGGGTGTAACGTTAAAAAACCCTCCACTGTTGATTTGAATTTCAATCGCTAAAAAACGCTCCAATAATGTGATTGAACTTAGACCATTAAGAAGTTTGAAGTTTCCGCAATGAAAGTTGTTATCGTATGCACTGTAGAGTTGCATTGTTTTCAAGAAGCGTAGAATTCATTTTTCGTATGAGGTTGCACGAAGATACACCTTGTGGTATTTTCATCGAATTAACGTACTTAATCCATGAAAATCGTCTTAGTATCGGATGATCTTAGAACTGGAAAATCTTCTTTTTGCTGGAATGTCTTATGGTTGGATTATCTTAATACCAGACAATCTTCCTTTTGCCGTATTTAGAGTTGTTATTACCGAACCATCTTAGTTCCGGATGCTCTACTGCTCATTTGCAACAAATTGAAAAATAATATTCCGTGAGAACTTCAAAGATAAGTCCTTATGTAAATCTCGGATCTGAAGCTAACCGTAAAACTGTATTATATTGTAAATAAGAGTCACTATTTTAATTGTAAAGGAGAAAAAATTGAATAGGGGTAAGAGTTTGGGTTTCATTCGGGAAATACAAGTTTAATTTATCCTTTGATTGGCGCACCATGAAGCATTTTACGAAGTAGGATGTTTCATGTGTGGACGGACAAAATCGTTGTCGCAAGCTAGAGCGTTTTAGTTCCAGTTCCTTTTATCTTTTTATCATAACCTTCGATGTGGTGGGTTAGCGATTGGGTTCTAATCCCAATAACCTGAAGTCTCACGAGTTTAGTTATGAACTAAATATACAGATAGGCAGAGGGATACCAACAACTGTAGATGAGGAACGTAAGCTTTTGAGGCGATTACTTGCTCAGGAAAAAAGTAGGGTAAATGTAGGCAATGGGGATCACTTAAGCGAAAATTTAAATAAAAGCAAATATATGAATCAACTATTTATTGCCCTGTTCTTATTATTAACTTTACTTACAATACTATCAATTGAGATCAACTTTAATTACTTTGGCTTATTAATTTTGGTACCATATTAAATTGAAAAAAAAAATCAGTTTGATCACGATTGTCAACACCGGTTGGCAATGGTGATTAGCATGTGGACAATGGTGATCAACACATATCGCACACATAATTGTGCGCAGAGTCCCATCTAGTACAATCGGCATGAGCCCAGAGCCCACAAGAAGTGCATCGGTACCATGTTTCATTGTTTCGTCCAAATTCACCACATACAAGACACAAGTTGCTTGCATCTTCTGTATCATCGTTTTCGTCGTCCTGGCATAACTCATCCGTATTCACGTCTGACATCGAAGTATCATTGGATTCCTGCAGTATTTTCTTCTTTACCTTCTCACGACTGATTTCCTGTGGCTTGCTTTTCTTCCCTATTCCTTTTTCTTTTCCTTGGGTTTTCACAGCTTTGGCCATCTTTTTATTTTCTTTTTCAACTAGGGCGTCTTTGATAGGTGTAGATGTCACAATCGTTGCGTGCTGTTTTTGTCTTTCTTGTCTTGTCTTGGCAACTGTTACTTTCTTAGGCATTTGAATGAAATTTTGAACACTTGGCAGATCCTTAGATGTTGATGGTACATCAAATTGAGACAACCGTGTAGTCGCTCGTTCAGATGTAGTGGGACAAAATGTGGATGTACTTGGAATAGGACTATTTCGTTCTAACTCGATAGTAGCTGTTATGGATGATATGGAGGCAACAGCACTAACAGAAGGTGATCCTGAAATAGAGTCAGCAAGATCTTGAACAACGATTGGCTCTGACTGAAGGACTTCAGCTGCTATAAAGTCTTCATCTGAAAAAACATTGGAATTTATCGGAAATATGCCCGTTGCTTTAAATCCTGCTTCGGCCTTACTCATGGAGGCAACATTAGAGAATGCTTTTTTTACCAACGAAGCAATATCATAGGGTGTTATTCGTTGTAGAAGTTGGCTCTTCATAAAAAAGTCGCATTCTCTTCTATGCGCAGTTTTGAATGGACCAAAAAAGGACACATCTAAAGGCTGCATGCGATGAGATGTATGGGGTGGAAGAGATAGCATATGGACATAGTTTTCCTTACAATACTCAAAGATGGCCAGTGAACTGTGGCTAGCATGATTGTCCAATATTAAAAGTATCGGCTCTTCTGCAGAAGGTTTGGCACACAGGGTGAAATGTTTGAGCCATTGAAGGAAAAGTTCTTCATTTATCCATCCGTTGTCCGAACATTTGTATATTGCTCCTGTTCCTCCTCCTCCTTGTTCCTTTTCCAGAGTCGGGGTCATCCTCTTTCGGGGGAAAATGAACATTGGCGGGACATATCCACCTCCAGCACTCATGGCGCAGAGCATAGTGATATTTTTACCCCTCTCCCAACTTGTTATAGACCCTACTCTCTTTTGTCCCGTTGCAGTTAATACTCTTTCAGGCTTTTCTATCTCAAAGTAAGTGTCTCTCTTATTGGTACAAATATTTTTCTTTTCTTTTATTTATATGGCAATTTTTTATTATTTTCCTCCATTATTTTCGAATATTAGGCCATCACTTCATAGGAGAAGCTGGGTTGGGAAGTGATCTCTTCATATTGTTAGTTAGATCATCCATACAAACACATCTTCAGTGAAATAAATTAGCTTAAAATAATTTGCGGATGCTTCGAAGTTATGTCTTTTCGAAACTATTATGTGGTGCGAAGCATTTGAAAGATGGTGCTATAGAAGGATGCTGCGTACATCGTGGGTGGACTAGGTTTCGAATGAGGAGGTGTTGCGGAAGACGGAGGAAATAATGGTGACAGTCAAGAAGAGGAAATTAGAATATCACGGGTATGACAGGAACCAAATACTCACTGCTGATGTTGATAATGGAAGGCAAAATGGTGGGAAAGGGATCTTTCAGCCGAAGAAGAATATCTTAGCTGAGAAACTTGAGAGAATGGTGCGATTTGAGCTCTGGTCAACACTTCAGAGTGGCTCTAAATAAAATACAAATTGTGTTGATGATCTCCAACCTCCAATAGGAGGGGTAACACGAAGAAGAAGGACATGAATTTCTATTTGAAATGCAAATTTCAAGATAGATTCTTTGTTCGGTTTCTTCATTCATTGTAAAAATCACAAAGCATACTTCAGATGAGCGATTAAAATGAAGCACTGCGGGAAAACTAATAGACAGATAACGTTCAGATTTTGCCCGAGTATAGAGGACGGTTGTACCAATTCAAGGACAAGGGGTTTTTGGACAATTCCTTCGAACTGGCTTTTTGAATAATCAACTTCCGCATGTTTCTTGATAATCGTTCCAGATTGATATTTTTCTCATTCGATTATTGGAAGTTACGTAAAAAATACTCAATGTGTGAAAATTATTATAAACAGAGGGTTCGGTCTGCCAATAATTTTTCGTGATTGATTTATTATTCGGAAAACGATAAATCAAAATTGAAAATTTTCCACTTATGAAAAATGTATATTTTACTGGATTAGTATTTTCGTTCCCGTGGATAGGTAAGTATAATGTGGACATTGATAGATGATGATCGATATATATTCGCCTGTTTCCATTACCTTGAAATGAGAAAACATCGAGGAAATGGAGTTGATAATTAAGGACCCGGAGAAGCGAGAAAAGACTAGAAACTTCAAAGGAAACGGTATAACGACTGAAAGAATAATATCCACCTTTCAAAATTATATGTTTAGAAGAAGCAAGAGCTGAAATTGTAGCTGATGTAATTTTTCGGCACGAGCTGATTTCACACAGAAAGAAGATTCTGCTACAGATCAATATCTGCACGGGTGGCCCCTCATGTATCCATGGCAACCAGCTGCTGCGAGACAGAGTGCCGCCTACGCCTGGGCTGAAGTCACGCCCACACGGCTGTTGCCTGATTATTCTACGGAACTGTAGAAAATGAAAAACTGTATTTTTTCTTTGTCTGTTCTCTGACTCGCTTTGAGAGATGTGTCGTTCAGAAATTAATTACTACCACCAACAGGATTTGTCGGAAATGCATTGGTAGAAAGGGTGATGTGAGACCAAATGAGAACAAACAAGATGATGCACCAAGATGGCATTCTAGTTCGGAAATTGAATAGTTATAATGGTAAACAATTATCTATTGCTTGAATGTTTGAAATTCGAGGATGCTTAAAAAAAATTCACAATTTGGTATGTTCTAAAATTTCATCCCATACTGAAATTTTTAGAACATATTGGAATGATGCATGATTATCCGTCGGTTCCTTTGAAATCTTATTGTGAAAAAGTAAAATAGAAATATAATCAATTGTTTATTCTGGAGCGTATTCACCACCTACTTCAATTATAGCTTCCTATTTGCTTAGCGGACACAGGATTTTACGGGCAAAGAAGTTGCAGTTCTTAGTTTAATGCTTAGCATCGGTTATAGTCTATACAATATAACTTGACAAATTCATGTAGGTTGAGCCATCTAGAGTTTGTATTTTGGAGTAGTGGTTATTTCGAGTCTAGCAACACTTCTGTCGTTCGTGTTTTGACAGAAAGTTAGTTTAATATTTGACATTAACGCAATGGGTCGATTCATGCTAGAACAAAACTAGGATATATCAAAAACTTATTTTCAAAGTGATGAATCTTCTATCCAAACTGTTCTCGTGGGAGGTGGAACGGACCACATACAACTGGTTATCGATAGACCAGAGGCTATAGTGATGGATGTCTCAGGACAGCTGGACCAGCTTTTAACGAACAGCACCCCATTGATGCCCTCAGATCTAATGTCAAAAGTCACAAGCCAAGAACGGCATTTCAATGTGATCGTCCCCAGCTAGGATGAATGGACCCAGCAAGCTAAGGTTCTATTGAGGACCGACCTTGGCTTGTTCACAGACGGCTCGGGAACGACGAACGGAAAGGGAGCCGGAGCCTTTGATAGCAAACCGAGAGTCAGCATCTCATTGAATCTCGGCTAATATGCAACCTAGTTCAGGCAGAACCATTTCCCATTGGGACCACGGCGAATCTGCTGATAAAACGGCAAATCCACCACTCAAAATCAAAATATTTATCGATAATAAGTCAGTACTGAAAGCTCTAGAATCCAGCTGTTGTACATCAAAACAGTCTGGAGTTGCCGCACGGCTCTAAACAGGCTCGGTATGTATAACAGAATCACTCTTGTTTGTATACCGAGCCACTCAAACTCAAACGAAGAGGCAGATCGGCTGGCTTTTGCTGGAGCCACGCAGTCTCTGGTAGGCCAGGAACCATTCTTGGGAATACCACATAACGTGGCTAAGCGGACGATAACAGGCAGAATGAACTTGAGACTGGAGTAATACTGGCTGAGCCATCCTGGCCTGAAACATTCGAAGGCGTTCCTTCGAACAGCTTCGAACCAAAAGATGGCAGACCTAGTGCTAGGTCTGGATAAAACCAAACTCCGAATGCTTATCGGGATTATGACAGGTCACTGCAGGCTGAAAGCGCATTGAACAAAATCGGTCTTTCTGAAGATGATGAATGCAGGCTTGAGGACACTGAGTGCCCAGCGGTGAGATGCATCAAATTCGAGGTTTTTCGTCAGGCCATTATTGCCCACTGCGAACTGAAAAAAATATCCCCGAATAAGATTATCGGTTTTCTCCAAAAGCTGGATATCAGCGGGGAAATATAAATTAGGGATGCATTATAATAGTCCGCGCGCACGCAGCGGTAGAGCAAACAGATGCCCACTCACTATAAATAATAATAATGATAATCCAAACTGTTAGAAATTTAAGTGGGAAAACAACCCGCTCACGTTCTCGACTAATGAGCACACCTGAAAACATTGCTGCTGTAGCCCAGAATATGGCTGAACATCCATCAACACGTAATCGCGCTCAAGAACAGGAGTGATGAGGCTGCTGCTGACGTTTCGGCTGACAATTTTTCAGAATCTTTCACGCATGAGATTTGTCCTCACCCTCTATCGATGACCCCCTTATCCCTTCCAACTTATGTGATATAGTTTTTCCCCTTCTATCGTTGAGACTCATCTTTCTGCTTTGAATGTTCGCTCTTCACCTTGTGTTGACGGAGTTTCCTCTAGGTTACTCAAAGAATATGCCTATTTTTCAGCTCTTTTTCTTTCTATAGTTTTTTTGCATCATTTGACTCTTCTGCTTTACCTTCCTGTTGGCGAGCTGAACGTGTAACTCATATTTTCAAAAAGGGAAATAAGCGCTGTCAACTATCGTCCCATCAGTCTGGTCCCGGTAGTGGCGAAAATTCATGAGAAGGTTGTACCAGATAAAATTCTTATCTTCACATTCAGTCATAATTTATCCTCGAATGTGTCAATTTCTGGTCGATGTGCCTTGATAAGAGTGTCCCAGTCGATGTCATTCATCTTAATTTCTGTCATAGTTTTTTACCTCATAAATGTCTCCTGAACAAACTTGAGAGTTTTGCTATCCGAAGTGCCTTCTTTCCTGGTTAGAAGTATTCATTTAGATCGTACTTTTCAAGTTCGCGTTACAGATCCTCTATCTTCACCTAGATCGGTTGTGAGTGGAGATCCTCAGGGATCTGTCTTGAGGCCTGTACTATTCCGGCTTTATATTTCAGACTTACACTGCTTGCAATCCACATCATCACCTCAACGGAAACCTCATTCCAGTTCCTATTAGTCACTGTGATCTAAGAGTGATCATAAGGGGAAACATGAGCGGGTCTGAACATATCCTCCCTGTTGTAAAGCTTAGGAGTCTAATGGGTATGACCCATTAGCGTGCGTAGATCTCTACCGGATGTATGTTCGCCCCATCCTCGAGTTCGCCGGTCTTGCTTGGAGCCCTGTTTTAAGCCGTGATGTGTCGCTGCTCGAGAGCCTTTCACCTCGCGTAACTCGTCTGTCTTATGGTATCTCAGGGCTTTCATACATTGAGAGACTCTCTAATTATGAACCTATCCACACTCGCCGACCATAGAACTGGTGTTGACCTGATCGTTGCCTGTCACACGCTTTACGACTGTCTTGGTGTTAGCCTCCGTAAAGTGAATTCAGACGACCGCTTGCGTGGTCATTCCCTAATACGCAAAAAAGAGAACTTCAAATCTGTGCAGATACCATTCTTTCTGGTGAATCGCGTGCTCAGAGTGTGGAACGCTTTACCTTCTGCCGTGGTGGAACCTGTGTCGGTAAACTCTTTCAAGAATGGCTACTACAGTTGGTTCCATTAAAGATAGGATAGGTGTTTTCTGCACCGTTCTTGAAATTCTCTAGATAAAACAAAATATATTATTGATAATAACAGCAAAAAGAAGTAGACCCTATTCACAAAATTACTCCATGCTTAATGAGGTCTCCTAAACTGGATATACAAACATCTACATATTAGGAGCATAAAATCCATTAAAGAGGTCAGTAGATGATTATATAAATTTGAGGGTGAAGTCCTTCAGAATACAATTGATCAATCTGTGGTGAAAACAACTGAAGCAAATATCTATACAAAATTTCATTATTGAAATGAATAATTTATAGGTATTCTGAATAACGGTGAAATTAAAGACACATTTCATGAGATAGGCTAGAAAGATTGTTGCATTGAACCAATTTGCATCATTAAAATTGACACACAGAAATGATCTTGATTTGACACCTTACAAATGATATTGAACATTCTGAGGTCTGCTTTAGTAACAAAGCAACTTTCCAAATAATGTTTGGAGAGTTTGTTTGCAGAGAGCCAGAAGAACAATATAAATTGTGTAGTGAAAAGAATCAATCATCACATTCCTGTGATGGTTTGGTCAGTCATCAGTGGTAATGGTTCGGGAAGGATTCATACCGTGGAAGAGACTGTGTGACACCATCATTACGAAGAAGCTCTGCAGATAAGAATATCACTACATATTAACGGACAGTTTGTCAATGGGTATAAAAGTTACATGAAAGATGAAATGGCTTGCCATACAGATGGATGCATAAAACATTCTCGAATAAGGACAAAATAATCCTATTACCATGGTCGGTGTACTCCCATGACATGAACCCACTTAAGAATATCTGGAAGTACATATTTGTGCATTTCGAACCGGCAAAAAATATTTCAAGCAGGTGGATCATTAGAAAGGTAATAAAGAATGAAAAAACTTGCGTTAAGATGAATAGATATAGCATGCCTGAAAGAACGTATACAGAAATGAAAGAAGCTTAACTAAATATTGGTACCAAATCAATAAGAAGCTCATATATTTGCTGAAATAATATAAATAAAAATAATAGGGAGACCGGAAAGTAATGTCGTTTCTACCCATGTCGATATTTGATTGTTATTTGTCAGCTAATTATGTATTTCGAAGTCGTATCGAAATTTTAAGGTTATGGACTTTTTTTACTATTTGTGGTGAAATAGCCAGCCAAATACCAGAAGAGCATGTATGCTTTTTGAGTTTCGCAAGAGTAGTAACGAAACAGTTGCGAGCAAAAACATTTACTATGTTTATTCAAGTGTATTAGACGTTCGTAAACGCCAAAGATGGTTCTCTAGTTTCAGATCCGGAAAGTTTGATCTCTCAGTCTCCTATTGATTAGGAAGACCAACAGCATTAGAAAACGACATGCAGAAGCGGAAGCAATTCCATTTCAGACAACCGGGAAATTTCAAACAGCCTTCACCAACCTTGGTCGACCATCCAAGAAAATTTGCAGCAGATTGGAATAATAAGCAGAGCAGGTATTTGGACTCCTCATAATCTGTCCGAAGAGAACAAAGCCAACCGATCCATAATATGCAACGTATGGCTTCAACGCTCCATACAGAACCGTTTTTTGATCGCTTGATCACACGAAAAATGGGTCCTATATGAAATGAAAAATGAAAATGAAAAACGATGTCTTTCTCCAAATGAATCACCATGAAGTACTGGGAAGCCAAGTTCACATCCCAAAAAGGCGTTTTAGTATGTTTGGTCTAGTATACGTGGAATTGTTCATGTTGAAGTGTTGAAACCTGTACAAACTGTCAATGCAAATCTTTATTGTGAACAATTGGACCGAGTGAACCAATCTTTAATCAAAAAGCATCCGGCGATTATCAACAGAAATAATTAATTAATTCGGATGGAAGGTACTCATCACCCGCTATACTCGCCCGATATTACACCCTCGGATTTCCATTTATTCCAATAGATACAACATTTTCTTAGTGGTAAAAAATTTGAAAATTAGAATGATATCCAAAATGCCATCTCGAGATATTTTACTCCAAAAACAATTGATTTTTATCGGTCCGGCATTGAAAATTTGCACACTAGATGGCAAGAGGTTGTTGATAATGAAGGTGATTACATTATTGAGTCGAAATAAAAAATTATTAACAATTTATTCGTTTGATACTTCGTATCGTGCTCTCCTTTACTTGATAGAAATCCATTGTACACTTTAGTTAAATAAAACACATATATATGTAGATTTCTATTTATTATCTTGAGTTGTTCACATGACGCGTTTCGTTAACATAGTTAACTTCTTCAGTTGTTTGTAAAGCATCTGAAGAAGCTTACTATGCTAACGAAACGCGTCATGTGAACAACTCAAGATAATAAATAGAAATCTATATATATATATATATATATATATATATATATGTGTAGTGTTCAGTTACAGTATTTCACACATATATGTCCATTATTCAATTAGTGCACAATGGATTTTTATAGAGTAAAGATGAATAAAATGAGGGTTATACGAAGTTATACGAATCAATTTGAATGTGAGTCAATACTTGATAGAAGTTAAATTTGAATGACTTTGAATTCAGAATTATATATTCTAACCTCTACAATATATATTGAAACTATATACAAAAACTATCAAACTGATATCCTTATATATAATAAATATAAAATATTTCTCAATGTCTCGAAAAAACCTTTTTACATCCCGACTTGAAATGTGTTAACAAAAACTATATAAGTATGTATATTAACATACAAATACAAGAAAATCCACTATTCCAAAATTATCTAAAATTATTAAAATAAAGGATCAAATAAAAATAATTGAAGGAGAACTCGAACATTTGCTAGCTATTTCGGCCTATCTGACCTCATCAAAAATGTATTGAATTCAGATTCAAATATATAACAAGATCAAAATTCAACTCACCAAAATAAGCTGAAAACTGGAACGAATAAACTTGTAGTAAGCTTTAAAGTATTTAAAATAAAACAGAAATAGTCTTTTATAGTTTTTGTTAATACATTTGTATTAATACATTTCAAGTCGGGATGTAAAATAGTTTTTTCCGAGACATTGAAAAATATTTTATTTTATACTGATTATATATAAGGATATTAATTTATATATTATATTAAGTTTTTGTATATAGTTTCAATATATATTGAAGAAGTTAGAATATATAATTCTGAATTTAAAGTCATTTAAATTTTACTTTTATCGAGTATTGACTCTCATTCAAATTGATTTTTAAATTATGAAATAATTTCATATAGAGTCTTTTTATCCACGATATATTCCTCAATTATTTATTATTTTTGAAATTCTGGTTATTTTTTTTATCAGGTGACATTATTTGGGGTGAATAAGTTTTGTTATGTTTTTCTGTGTTCCGAGTACAAATAGTTATAGGTTATATGAAACAATACGTTGATCATTTCTGTTTGATTTCGGATACTTTAAAGCCTACTACAAGTTCATTCGTTCCAGGTTTTATCTTATTTTGGTAAGTTGAATTTTGATCTTGTTATATATAATTGAACCTGAATTCAATACATTTCTGATGATGTCAGATAGGCCGAAATAGCTATCAAATGTTCGAGTTCTCGTTCAATTATTTTTATTTGATCCTTTATTTTGATAATTTCAGATAATTTTGGAATAGTGGATTTTCTTGTATTTGTATGTTAATATGCATACTTATATAGTTTTTGTTAATACATTTGAATTAATACATTTCAAGTAAAAAGGTTTTTTCCGAGACATTGAAGAATATTTTATATTGATTACATATAAGGATATCAATTTGATAGTTTTTGTATATAATTTAAATATAACAAAATTTGAATATTGAAACATATTGAAATATGTTTGTCTTCTACAATTTTAATTTCAAAAAATTTTTATTCAAAAACTTTTAGAATTAAATTTATGTCTACAACAAGCACTGCTTACATTTAATAGACGTATATAATCAAAACTCAATATATAATGTCAAATGGAATAAATAACCCAACAGATATACGAAAGTAATTAAAATTAATAAATAAATATTCAAAGGAGACAAAATTTTGTTTCTGGTCTTACCTTTAAGAACACCAATTGCCTTTTAAAAACATGAACACACTTAAAGGACTTCTCAAAGAATATAATTTATTTGAAATATTTAATATATTTAAATATTCGAATAAGTTAATTCAAAAATCTCTAAAAAATGTGCACTATATCTTCAAAAAACAAATATAATTCTAAGCAATCCCGTCTTCAGTCCTCATTTAATATTCCAAATATCAAAATCAAAAAACTAACCTATATCCCTCACGTGTTAAAAGACTAAAGCTTCGAAACACAGATCAACTATATAATTCAAGATTGATCTATGTTCTAAAAAAAATCAAAGAACAGTGTGAGTTATTTTAAGGTTTATTTAAATTCATTGACATTCCATAATGATCTGTTTCGAAGCTTCAGTCTTTTAACACGTGAGAGATATAGGTTGGTTTTTTGATTTTGATATTTGGAATATTAAATGAGGACTGAAAACGGGATTGCTTAGAATTATATTTGTTTTTTGAAGATATAGTGCACATTTTTTAGAGATTTTTGAATTAACTTATTCGAATATTTAAATATATTAAATATTTCAAATAAATTATATTCTTTGAGAAGTCCTTTAAGTGTGTTCATGTTTTTAAAAGGCAATTGGTGTTCTTAAAGGTAAGACCAGAAACAAAATTTTGTCTCCTTTGAATATTTATTTATTAATTTTAATTACTTTCGTATATCTGTTGGGTTATTTATTCCATTTGACATTATATATTGAGTTTTGATTATATACATCTATTAAATGTAAGCAGTGCTTGTTGTAGACATAAATTTAATTCTAAAAGTTTTTGAATAAAAATTTTTTGAAATTAAAATTGTAGAAGACAAACATATTTCAATATGTTTTAATATTCAGATTTTGTTATATTTCTTCTGTCAAGTAAAAGGCCTCTCTATTCTATTTTCATTTAAATATATATTGTAGTGGTTAGAATATATAATTCTGAATTTCAAGTCATTTAAAGTAATAAGAAATGTTCAGTTGGCTTGAAAGCTGTCAACAAGATAATTGAGCAAAAAGAGGGACAGGCTTATTTAAAGTTCAACGAAAGAGGAAATATGGATAAAAAAAGGCCCTGGGATAAAGTTATGATTTTTATTGAGATATGGAGATGGAAAGCGTGCGGATTTATGATTCTTCAAATTGAAGAGGGGGGAAAGAAGAAGAAACAGAACAACAATTATGTAAAATAAGGACTGAGTACGGCCAAACACTATGCTCATTGGACTGAAGAGAAGTGAAATGTTTTGTTCTCTGATAAGACACACTTTTTGGTACATGAGCACTGATCAAAGTTAGTGCGGAAAAGTATAGAAATATTCAGTGAAAATTATGTTTTGGGGCTGGTTTTCATATGGGGAAACAGGAAGACTAGTAGCCATTGAAGGCATGGTATCCACAGAAAAATATAATGCAATGTTACAAACATTTTCGATCAGAGAACTCAAAAGAGTTCATTCAGTCGGCGAACCAATCTTACAACCGGATTTAGGGAAGACAAAGAGGTAATCCTTTAATCTGAATTAGCCTGGAAATTCACCAGATCTTAATCCTATTGAGAAACTGGGATAGCATAAGAAAGGGGAAAAAGATAGAAGTTGTCTTTGAGTTGGGGTGTTGAGATGGGAAAAATAGGAATTTACATAGAAAAACCGTTTAAAGCGCTTATACAAGACAAGGAAAAACATATTTCCTATTGCATATCATGTTAATTATTTTTTTATATATTTTTCCTCACATTTTTTCATATATTCAACATATTTGTGCCTGTGTTGCTTCATGTTCCATCAGCAGAAAAAACTATATAAAAATCTTCGAATCTACACCATCCTGGATGTTTAATTACCAATCAATCATTATACGAAAATCCGAGTCCATCAAAGACTGCAGCAAATATTTGCGTTGTAAACATATCAAAAAACAGTTACCGCCTCCACTCCTGAGAGGTGATAAATTTTCACTGGAAGACCGTAAATTTTCCTCTCGTTCAATAACGGCTCGTTAAGGTTTAACGGAGACCTTAACAAGCCAGCAACGCTTCCGCCTGGATGCTTTCCTTGTCTCATGGAAGTTGAGTAATTTCAGAGAAGGAATATTAAAAATTCGAGTGGGGCATTGAAGGTGAGCTTTAGAGAAGAAAGAGAGGGGAAAAGGGAATAGAATGAAATATTATTGCATAAGGGAAATTATTGGTTGAAAAATTGGTTGAGAGTAAAAGGAGATATTTTTATTTTCCTTTGGTGGAAATACTGAAATATACAGGAGTAACAGGTCATCATGCAGGGGATAATAGTACTCATCAAAATATCACGAAATTGCCTATTAGTCCGGTCAATTTAGACATTTGAAGGTACATAAATTCCCAACAAGCTGAACATGAGTAAAATTGTTCAAAACATAATTATAAACAATACCTGAAAGTTCCCCATCATTCCCGTGTAAGGAAAAAATTTTATTCAAGGTCAAAGGTCAAAAAAATGAGTTTTCGCGATTATAAAAGTACTTCTGACAAAAATTGTAGATTATCAAATTATCTATAAAAAATGTATCAATCATTTTTTTCCTACGAGCCACCGTTTCTGAGATATACCGATTCAAAAAGTTATAAAAGTTGTTATCGTCATAATATGTACACCTTTCCACGCCACCTATGAGGTAGTGTACTTGGCGCGTTTTTTTAATGTGGTTTCCTCATTAGGCCTACTCCACGGGTCAGTTGTGATCCCATAATGTGAAACTATTGGAAATTTTCAAAGATTGGAAAATATAAAAGCGGTGTAAATTAAAAAAAAGTGATGAATACTGAATTGTTTCAGCCGTTACTATTTGGTAGTTGATCATAATTAAAACAAATTGTAGAAATTACTATGTTTTACTACCAATAAAAATATATTTTACACATTTTCTTGCGACTCGAGTTTCGGGAAATGAACTATCCCATCATCAGACAACTGAAGACCTAACATACACAAATCAGGAGTTTATGAGTTATCTTGTTCTACGTGCAGTAATAAATATATAGGACAAACAGGACATTCCTTAAAGACGAGGTTCAACGAACATAAAATGAGTTTCATAAAAAATAAACAAAATTCTACTTTTGCCACTCATTGTCTAGAAAACGGTCATTCCTTTCCCACAATAGATAATCTTAAAATTTTACATATAGAATCAAAGGGGAAGAAACTCGATTATCTAGAATCTGTTGAAATTTTCAAATTAGTTCACAATAACAATAATGTAAAAATAATGAATGACTGTACGGAGCTATGTAAATCGAAAATATTTGAGATATTCAAAAAGTATTAAAACATCTGTTTAAAACCTTTCTCAACGAACATAAAATGAATTTAATGAAAAGTAAACAAAAATTCAACTTTTGCCACTCATTCTTTAGGAAACAGTAATTCCTTTCGACGAAAGAAAATCTTAAGAAAATTTTACATGTAGATTCAAATGAAAAGAAACTTGATTATTGAAATTTTCAAATTCGTTCACAAACCCCAAAAATTATTTGAGATATTTAAATGGGTACCATCTGTTTAATAACCTTCTTTGTCGATTGCTGACATTCCGATATCTGTTAGAAGGCCCCTCTTTTTTAACCGGGTTTTTATCAAGTTTTGCTTGTAAACCTCTGTACCACTATTAAGTGTTAGAATCTATTGAAATATTCAAAATATTTATCACTTTTGTTTAAATACCTCTGTACCACTGTTAGGTCTTCAGTTGTCTGATGATGGGATAGTTCATTTCCCGAAACTTGAGTCACAAGAAAATGTGTAAAATATATTTTTATTGGTAGTAAAACATAGTAATTTCTACAATTTGTTTTAATTTTTTTTTAAAGTGATGAAGTTCATTCGCCTGATTCGTAATTGTTTAATTCTTGTTCTTCTTCTTGTTCTTCTTCTCCTGCTTCTCTTTCATCTTCACTTTGGAGGCAAGTAAATTGCATCAATATCGATGTATCGCATGACACGAATCCTCCGTCGTTTATGGTTGAACATTAGAGCACGACCGCCCTTGACAATTTGTGCATGCTAGAGAACAAAACAGTCCAACCTTTTTCCAACTACATTTAGCACTACATCCCTATTTGCAGTTGCAAAAAATTTGGTTCAGCAGTTTTTCCGGCGCAGGTGGGAGTAAAGTTTGAACTGGCTCTAATAAATTGTTGACCAACTTCCAACCCCAATCTGTAGGGTCTAGCTGATAACCAAGCCAAACTTGAACTTGGTAATAAACCTGAAAAAGATGTTGATGAGTAGCAACTGAGGTTGGAGGAAAAGTTAATTGAACTTGTTTTTTATTTTTAGTATTTTTAACAAAACATTCATATAGATGCTTATCTGAACAGGTCGTTTTTTTTAGGAGCTCCGTACATAGAAAGAAGAAAGCGGATGCCCTTGGTGATAACTTCTTGTTGAGTTGAATTACTTTTTCAAAAACTTCAGCACATGGCACAAAATCTTCTTTTTCAAACATTTTGAAAACTGCTATTTTACCCCTCCTGTAAAATGCAGATGTCGTATCACAGCCAGTTATTGCGTGTAAAAATAGTACATGATTTTGACACTTTGGAAAAGTAGATAAACTTTTTGATGAATATACTACTCTGTGAAGAAAGTACCCGGAATTTTCAATTAAAACAACATTTTTACATTTAATCGTCAAAATTTATTGGGTCGCCTTCAAAATAGGCCCCATTTGCTCCAATACATCTATGCCAACGGCACTTCCAATTATCGAAACATTTTTTATAGGCGCTTTCGGGGATGTACTTTAGCTCTCGCGCCGAATTTTGTTTTATGGCTTCAATCGACTCAAAACGGGTGCCACGAAGGGGCAATTTTAGTTTTGGGAAGAGGAAAAAGTCGCAGGGAGCCAAATCCGGCGAATACGGTGGTTGCTGAAGCACGTTTGTTGAGTTTTTGGCGAGAAAGTCAGTCACAATCGTAGCTCGGTGAGAAGGCGCGTTATCGTCCTGCAAAATCCATGAGTTGTTCGCCCACAAATTTGGCCGCTTCTTACGGATACGCTCACGCAAACGTTTCATAACGCCTAGGTAATACTCCTTGTTTACCGTCTAACCCTCTGGAACGAATTCGTAGTGCACCACGCCACGGATATCGAAGAAAACAATGAGCATCACCTTCATTTTAGAGCGGCTTTGGCGTGGTTTTTTCGGTTTCGGCTCATTTTTTGCCACCCATTCCGATGATTGCTGGCTTGTTTGCAACTAGTAACTGTAACTGTACTCGTAGACCCAGGTCTCATCACCAGTTATAATGCGTTCCATGAATGTAGAATCGGAATTACAGCGATCCAGCATGTCTGAAGCAACCTGTTCGCGATGACGTTTTTGAAGAAAATTCAGGTCTTTCGGTACGAGTCGTGCGGCCACCTTTCTCATGCCCAAAATATCAATCAAAATCGTAAGTGCGGACTCGTGGGATATCTTAAGATCATGTGCTATCTCTCTCAAGTTGGTACGACGATTTTCCGGCACCCTTTCCTTAATTTTATCGACGTTATCTTCGATCGAAGCCGTCGATGGGCGACCACTTCACGACCGTCCTTGAAGACTCTGTACCACTGATATGCACGAGTTTTCGATAGAGCATTATCACCAAAGGCCTTTTGCAATATTTTCAATGCATCGGCACACGAAAATTCATTTGCAACACAAAACTAAACAAATTCTTTGCTCAACGTAATCACCCATAGTAAAAATCGGCACGCACTCTGACATCGACTGACTTAATCAGCTGTTGCAAACACACTAGTTGACAGATCCCGCTCAAGATTGGCATAGTAATTGAGGACAGTGGTACCAACCTAAGAAAAAAAAATTTTACCTGCCTCATTGCCCCGCCAGATTTAAATCGAAAATTCCCGGTACTTTCTTGACAGAATGTATATCTGATTGATGTTGAGCTTTTCCTGGTGTTAAGAAAAAAATAGTTTTTTCAGTTGGCGTTCGAGCAGTAATACGAGTAAGTCTACATCTTCACCAACAACAATAGTTGTATTTGTCAAATTGAATTGCTCTATTGCTGTTTCAATAATCAACACATCAGCATCATTATTAGCTTGTTTTACCAATATATTTCCAGCAGTAAACTTTTTTTTAAACGTTGAAATGAACCAAGACTTGTTGTGAGTATTTGTAAGAAATTTCTGTTTACTGGTTGGAACTGATATTCTTATAGTTATAACTTATGTATATTTTATATTTTAAGTATAAGTTACAATGACCGATAGAAAAATATTTCAACATATAACACATAATATATATATATATATATATATATATATATATATATATAATATGTAATACATAATAACCCTAGAGATGTATATATGTGGCGTACGCATGTATATTATGACGTTAATAACTTTTATAATTTTTTGAATCGGTATATCTCAGAAACGGTGGCTCGTAGGAAAAAACTGTAAATACGTTTTTTATAGATAATTTTATAGTTCACAATTTTTGTCTGAAGTACTTTTATGATAAAACTTACCGTTTTGCTGAAAATCGCGAAAAACTCATTTTTTTGACCTTTGACCTTGAATAAAACTTTTTTCTTACACGGGAATGATGGGGAACTTTCAGGTATTGTTTATAATTATGTTTTGAACAATTTCACTCATTTTCAGCTTGTTGGGAATTTATATACCTCCACTCTCATTTTTTGGTCTAAATTGACCGGACTATATACAGTGTCCTGCGTTGAGCTTCCATAGCTACCGAACCAGATATCTTAGAAATTTTGTTCGGAAGTAAGCTCTTTGTACTTTCATTTCTGCATCTTAGGAAATTATTTTCTAATAAAAAAGATATTCAAAATATGGGTGAAGTTTTCAATTCCCCCCCCCCCTATACTCTCATACATTTTGAATGGCCTTCATTATTTTTATTATGACGCAAAATATTAGAGAAATTTTTCCAATCTTATTCAGAGAAAGCTGCATAAAATTGGCAGGAAAGTAGTTCGCTCAAAGTCCTCTAGCGATTGTCATACGCAACCGTAACACAAATTTGATCAGAATTTTTTTAACTGAAAGATATACCTAGTCGTCCTTACTTGATAATAATAATAATAATATATTTCTTTATTTTACCCAACAGGAATATCTCAATTACAGGGTAACATGTTACAGAATGCGGAATATTACAACGTAATAATGAATAAAAACATAAAATAATCAATAATTCACAAAACTAACCAAATATACTCACTCGAAGTTTATCAGCACATTTACATACAGTTCACCGGTGCCCGCTCCGACAAGTTGGTACGAGCTGTAGGCAAATAAAAAGTAGATGTAGACCTCACTGCCAATCTTGGAACATTGAAATTTATTTTCGATACCAGATAAGGTGAGTCGATCCTTCCGGTCAACAGTCTCTGAGTAAACTTTGCACATTGATTCATATGCCTAGCAAGAACCATGATATCCTCATCTCATCCATGATAAAAGACAGATCAGTACCACGGTCAGGGTATATGCCTTCCGCCTAAACAACATGAACTTGAAAAACTTTCTGTGAATGCGGTCCAGTGAATCAAATGACAGTCGTAAATAGGAAACCATATCAAGTGTGCATACTCCAACTTACTGATGACCAGCGTGAAATACAATCTCCTCAAAATTGACAGATCACTGAAGTCCCTGCCACACCTCAACATAAAGCCCAAAGTGCGGCTAGCAGCCGCACACAACTCTTCAACATGTGGGATGAAAGTGAACGTGGAATCAAACAGGACTCCAAGGTCATTATCGCCAACAAAGTTGTTAGCTATATAATAGCTATAAGTCAACCGATGTGACCTTCTACCGAATGTAATTTTAAAACACTTCTCCATATTCAGCATGAGTTTGTTGCATAAATACCAACTATGAATATGCTCCAAGCTTGACAGGAGCAGCACCAAATCATCAGGACTGCGTATTCTCATGTAAATCTTCAAGTCATCGGCAAACGCTAAAACAGGACACCTAGGAGTAGTGAAAAGATCATTTATATACATGATAAAAAATAATGGTCCCAAATTTGATCCTTGAGGCACTCCACATGAAAGAACATACTCAAGAGATCTATAACCATTGTAGAAGACATAATTTATTCTATCCTCCAAGTAGGATCTGATGAGCTTCACATATGACGGACTGAAACCGAAGGACGAGATCTTCATCAATAGAATATCGTGATCGACAGAGTCGAAGGCTCGTGATAAGTCAGTATACACCACATCAACCCGACCTTCGTCATCTAAACATTCAGTAATATACTGTACGATTGTTGCCAAGTTAGTCACAGTAGATCTTGCTTTAACAAAACCTTTCTGTTCCGTGGAAAAATATGAACTGGCTCTGAAATACATATGTCCATATAACAGCTCCTCATAAACCTTCGCAAAATTGGACAATATCGAAATTGGTCTATAATTTTCAATCTGGGAGCCATCTCCCTTCTTGAATACAGGGACCACACGAGCTCTCTTCCATTTTTTAGGGAAAATACATGTTTTTAGACTCAAACTAATAATGTAATACAGGGGCTTTGCAATCTCTAAACTGTAATCCCTTATGACATATGATGGAATCTCATGATCACCAGCTGTACCCTTGTTCGGAAGTTTGGACATGATTGACCTTATTTCATCCTCAGAGATAACAGGCACAAGAACTGGCAGGAGCTGAGTAAAGGTTGTTGCATTACTCTCATATTCCGATGCGTCATCAACTCCATCAACTCCCGCGCAAGAAAAATGCTCCGCGAACAAGTTGACAACATCCTGAGTATTCTTATGGAAGGCACCGTTACTTCACATTACGCCGGGTATCCTAGTATTTTTCTTCTTCTGACGGATGAACTTCCAAAATATAGACGAGTGCAATTTCATCCTTTGTTGAATATCAGCCAAGTAACTATCAAATGCCGAAGATATCTCTGACTTGATGAGTGTCCGCAAGCGAACAAACTCTATATGATATTCAAGATGATCAATCTGTCATATGCTGAGTTCCGTTATTAATGGCCAAGTATGAAGAACTTCAAATTGTTACAACACAATGTTTTCAAATGCAACATCCTGTATTTTTCACGATAATGTAGAAAATTGATGTCACACATTTTCTCAGAAGTAACCTAGGAGCTATTTATACTCCTGCATACAGAAGACAAGAAAAATTACATCACAACTGAAAATTTCATTTGAATAATGAACATAATAACTACCGGGTATTAAAAATAGTTGAAACAATGAAACCTGCAGTAGAAATTATTCAGGTAATGCCGAAATCTTGAACTCATTTCAACCTTTCGATAAAGTTTGATTCTGAAGTCGTACCTCACCGATCGACACTTTACTGGAAAAAATGGTGATGCTCCATCTAGCCTAACTAAAATAGAAGTGGAGGTCCTACAGGGAAGTATACTTGGTCCACTGATTCACATCATCTATTCATCCTACATTACAACAACCACATAAGCGTCATTTGCAGACGACATATTGACACTGACATCTCATGAGAATGCTACAACAGCTTCCGAAAACCTCCAAAGTATTAGCTTGTACACAGAAGATACAAGCTATCCATCCAAGATTGGGTAATGATTCACAAAGCTATAAAAGTTATAATTAAACCAATATTTTGCGGCATCCAATTCTGGGGATGTGCTGAGACTTCGAATATTCAAATAATGCAAACTTCAATCCGAAATCGTTAATAGCTGCACCATGGTACGTTTTCAATTTCACTATAAATAATGTTTCGAATATCCCCTTCATTCAAGATTAAATTAAAAAAAGGTTCAAAAAATTGCCAACTGAACCTGAAAAAAGATGAAAATAGCTCTATAGACAAACAGGCAGAAAATTCATTCAACAGAAGTGGTTTACAGAGAAGTACCGATAATAATAATATTATAATAATCTTTCCTATTCAACATTTTTGATATTTAGAAATTAACAACGAAAAGAACAAACAAATAATTGAATGAAGAGAAAAGAAGAGATGAGAATAATTCTGAAATAACTTTAATATAGACAAATACAAAGCCAAGAGAAAAGGCATGAGTTGAGCTTGGATTTATCTGAATAAATATACATTCTAGTTTGTGCCAGATAATAGCAAAATAACATAAAAATATTTGAAACGAAGATTGAAAATGATTTTTCTCTTTCATACAAGGGGAAAGGAAGCATCTTTTTAGACAGTTGGACTTTTTTGAAATCTATGATATCAGCACATGAACGTGGTTGCAAGTACATCCACTTTTTTACCCGATACAGAAACCTTTCCAAATAGATTTTATTTCCAGGGCAAAATGATTCAATATTGAGGCTATCACATAAATGAAACTCCACTGGCCGATTGTTCACCTGGCCTTAGCAAGCCGCAAGCTGTAGGAATACTACCTAGTCGAAAATTCAGTTCAAGAAAACACCCTTGAGCTTTCTTACAGAAATGTTAGCGCAATATCCTGCAAAAATACAACTGTCGCACTTCAAGCAAATCACTTTACGTAACTAGTTCGTCTGCGTATCAAGTGAGGCACATCTTTTTAACATTGACTTTAATATACGCCTCTGCAAGACATCTACCCTCCTCAATTATACCTTCCTTACCCCCCCATACTAGGATACCATACGTAAGGATTTACTGCACCAATGAGCAATTCGTAGCTGATGCAGAGTACAAATTTCTTTGAAGATTTCGAACACAAATAAAAGATATTGTCGTTTTTTAGCTTAATATCACATGTGTTTATTCCATCGCAAAGAAAAATCGACATCAACTATTTAATATTTGACGTGATGAGCTCTTTTGATGGTACTAGATTCTCAAATCTGATCTTCAATCCAGGGAATTCCCTTAGTTGAGGACCATAGTTAACAAATGGCACCAAAAATGTCTTCTTCGAATTCAAAGTAAGTAATTTTGGACAGAAGAAATTAATTACCAGTTTGAAATCAAATTCAACTTTCTCTTTCAGTTAATTCCACAATAAGCCCCTTTGCAGTTTAGCTGTGTTATCTTTGAAATACGCAAGTTCTAAAAGTTGTCAAATATAAAAGGTCATTAATACGTATAAGTAATAATATAGGACCACGAACAGTGCCATGTGGGACCCCAATCTAAACTGTACCTTCCAGTTCGCAGACACCGTCCACCACAACAATCTGTTTCTTATTATTCAAATAATTTTTCAATAATTCATAAGATCTTCCACTGAAGCCTTTATTTGTGAGAGTTTCGAACAGCAACAGATTCTTTTATCTCTATTTGATACTGATTTCTTTCTGAGACATTATAATCAATTTAATTTTTTTAAATGTTCAACTTGCTCTCACGAACTAATGAATAATTGATAATACTGAATGTATCTAAATTATCAATGTGAAACGTTCCGGTTAAAACAATACAATCAAATGGCTCTAACGTAACGCCCAATTCATGAAAGATTTTTTGCATACTTCTAATGTTATCATAAAAAACTATCCAAATTTTTCTTCCCATCCTCTGACAATTCACTGCATAAACAGAATTCCTAACAACTGTTTCGAAGTTAAGAAGCTCCAAAACCCAGATATGAAGGGTTTTCATTAAGAACCGGATTGCAATTTTGAATAAAACAACATTTACATATCAACTTAATTCTTGCTTTATTTTGAAGCTTGAACAATGCAGTTATATTCGGAATAAGAAATCGTTCAAATGTTCACCACGGCTTCGTCCACATTGACACATACGATCGCTCTAATTTTATATCACTCTGTGCAATAATTTGGCTAATATTACTTATTACTATCAATTACTCAACGAATATTCTCTTCTAAGTGATTCAAAGTATATATTTTGTTGACATAAAATTATGCTTCCACATATCCCCAAAGGAAATACAGAGAAATCAAATCACATATTCTTGGAGACCAATTAACAAATCCTCTTCGTGAGATGATCCTATCGTCAAACCTTATGCTCAGCAAGGGGAGCATAGCCTGAATGGCATATAGCGTTATCTTGTTGGAGCCACATCTCTTCAATATTGAAGTTCTGGTCATAGAAATTCAAGTAAAATGGTCTTTATTTAGGAAGAAAAAAGGTCCGATGATGCCGCCATACCATAAATAGCATCACACTGTGAGTTTTCCGGAATGTACGGAATTTCATGTGACACTTCTGGGTTGTCTTCGCACCAATAACAGCAATTTTGCTCATTATCAAAGCCATTCAACCAAAAATGTTCCTCTACAATTTTACGATAAAAAAGTGGATCAACTTCAAGCTGTTCTAGGGCCCAATCAGCCAACAAACGTCGCTTGTTATGGTCAAGTGGCTTTAATTTTTGAACCAGTTGGATCTTGCATGAGTGTAGACCAAGATCTTAACGTAAAATTTTCCATGTAGTGGATGAACAGAGTACAACTGGTTGTGAACGTCGCCGAATAGACAAATCTGGATCATCAACACTATGACTTACAGCAGCAATATTTTCTTCTGTACGTACAGTTCATGGTCCTGATGTTGTTGCATCGATTAGATAAAATGTTGTCCGAAATCTATCGATAGTTCGATGAATTAGCTGCTCTGATGGACGATTATGTAAACCATAAATTTCACGAAGTGCTCTATAATTTTGGCGATTAGAAGACCGATTTTGAAAACAAATTTCAACACTTTGTAAACGTTGTTGTGGCGTAGGTCTTTTCATCATAATTTGTCAATGCTTACTGAACAGAAATGTCAAAACAACATGACTTCTACCTTCTGTCAAATCACAGTTATCCCTATCGAAAGTTCTATCAATCTAAAAAAAACGCCCGATACAAAGTTTTTTGTGCTTATCTTTTAATAGCAATTTTGGACTTGTGCTGTTCTTCAACTGACCGATTCAATTGAACTTACACACAAGCTTTGCTATATCACCTTTCAAAACAAATGATGTTTATGCGGCTTAAGTGTAAAGTTGGGTTCGAAAAAATACAATCAAATCCTCTGTCAGGAAATAACTTTCCTTCATTATTATTCCTTTAGAATATCTTTCTTTATCCGCTTCTGAAAAATTTTTCATTGGGTTTATAGATGCATGCGGGTTTTTTTGCCATAGTACTTTTTGACACAGCTCCGAGAGGGCTTTCCAGAAGTTTTTAACACCGCGTTAATATTATGGGATAAAAGACATTCCAACTCAATTTCTCGAGCATAGACTCATCGAATTTATGGCCGACAGGTTTGGTAATGGAAGTAGAAGATCTGAGGCGTTCACGGTGGGATTGACATAGTGAATTCCTCCGCTAACAGAAGAACTTTAATACGCTTCCCGAAATTCGGGCAATGAAAATAACAGAAAAAATTGTCCTTGAATGTTCAAAAGTAATTTCTCTTTGAAATGGTTGCTATAGTTACTTCGACTAGAAATCGATTTCCAGATCTCTTCTTTCTCCATCCCAGGCGAGTTAGACCGACCGGTTTTATCATTGCTTTGAGATTCCAGGAAGCATTATAATAACATGGCTAGTAAACAGATGAATGGATTCAAAACAATCTTGAGGTTTTAAAGTTATTCCAGGGTTGTCTTTCGTTAACGAACGACTGGGGCTGTTCTTGAATTATAAGGAGGAGAAAAGGAAAGAAGTGAACGTTTCCCTATTAAAAACGATATCTTTTTGAATGGTTGATCTGGTCTTTACTTGGTGGAAATTCATTTTAATTAAAAAAATATATAAGAGAAAGTATTTTAATTTCCACAAAAATGTTAACATACAACAATTATTTCACAACGTGGTGAAACAGTTGTTTTTATATTTACTGTATATATATATATATATATATATATATATATATATATATATATATACTAACTGACAAAGAAAGTGCAACACCCAGTAGGAGCTGTTTAAATTTGAAATTAAAATTAAATTTACAAGGAGTAAATGATTGAAATTTGAAAAAAAAAGAAGGGTTTACAATTCTTCCCAAGCCTTCTACCCATGATGTCCCAAACATGCTCTATGGGCAAAAGATCGGGGGATCTGGGCGGCCATGGCAAAATATTCACATGGGTCGCTTCAAAAAATTTCAAACTAACTCTGGCAACATGAGGTCGAGAATTATCTTGCTGAAATATTGGATTCTCGAGCCTGTTAAGGTAAGGGAGAACATATGGCTCCACTTGAAGGTAACGCAGCGCTGTCATGTTACCTCGTCTAAAGACTAAAGGTGACCTACTTGCATGTGCAATAGCACCCCATACCATAACGCCTACTGTCCGGTGAACATGACGCTCAATATCAAACTGATGTTCATAACTTCCTCCCCGACGTCGTCTAACCTTTCTTCGGCCATCATGTGCACCCAAGGAGAATCGAGATTCACCAGAAAAGACGACCTGATGCCATTCCACATTCCAATGTTGACGTTCTCTGCACCGTTGTAATCGTTGCCGGCGATGATCAACCGTCAGAGGCAACACAAGATGGGGTCGATAATGTCCAAAAGACCTTATTTTGTCAGTCAGACGGTTCTGGCTTTCGAGTCGGGGCCCAAACTGGAAGCTGATGGGTTCATCTCTTCGGAGGGGTTCTCGCTTCGCGCGATGATATGGCGTAATCCTTATCACAGTTTCCACGTATAGGGGTGGACTGTGGAGACTGCTGAGTAGTCACTTGGTGAAAGAGCTATGCTCGTCATGTCAATACGAAATGCTGGTAAAATTCACGTTACAGGATGGTCTTGTTCTCCTTACCACTCATCAGCCAAAGATCGAATTGTCGCAAATCGGTATCTAATAGCCATAAGTCTTAGACGTGGGTCTTGAATTTCATTTGTCGCCCTTCGATGTCCAATGCCTATTCTTCTTCGATTTTGAGCATTATCAGACCACGCTTGACAACATCTCATAACAGTAGTTGTATTTCTGTTCGTACGGTTAGCGATTTCTCGAAATGACAACCCCGCCTCCCGTAGACCTCTTGCAAATTCACTTTGCTAGCGATAAATTCCACGTACATGTGCTTTAGGCATTTTAACAACAACTAAACATCGACTTTGGAGCACCTCGAACAGATGGTTTTTTGTAAAATCCAAAAAATTTGAAAAAAACGACTACATATTTGAGTAACAAAAAATGTTTATATGAAGAGACTTTCACGATTTTTTCTCCAAATTTTAATCATTTACTTCTTGCTATACAATCTATGTTTTATCAAAAAAAATTTAAAATTTGAACAGCTCCTTCTGGGTGCTGCAGTTTCTTTGTCAGTTAGTATATATTGTATTTCAAGCTTAAGAAGTAAGAAGAATACATCTACTTCAAAACGAGAAATAAGAGCCCTGCAACCACTTAAACACGAATACATGGAATGAAGACATAGTTAAAGAATGACATGAAAGTACAATACTACTAAAGAGATGTCACCAAGGTATAGTTAAAGGTAATTCCTACGGAATTAACTAGTAGACTTCATTCTATTCAGTTCGATATTATTGACAAAAGTACTAGAGAACTTGTAAGTGTTATTCACTCCAAATTCTTAACTGAAACTATGAACCTGAAAAATTTAATCAATAATAAAAAAAAAATTCCGAAATTAAAAAAAACTAAAAACCAAAATTTCTCTGTACACCAATTTAACCCCAGTTTCGTCAACTCACCTGAAGTAAAATTCAACAGTGGAGAATCCAACCCTTTAGGAAAAAGATTTAAATTCAACCTAGAAAATAATAATTCACCAAAATAGCCAAATTATTTAGCTATAGATTTAAAATTCGCCATGAAGTCTATTCAATAACTTCAAAATCAATCAGAGTCAAATTACAATAAATATATTATTCCTGCACAATTAAAGACAAAAATAAAACTGAAATTCACAGAAAAAAAAGAAACACCAATGATTTAATCTTCACTCTAGCTGATAAAGGAAACAGTATCGTGGCCATTACAAAACATGAATATATTAACAAAACTACTGCTTTTTTAACCCCAGATAATTATAAAACTGTTACCAAAGATCCCACTGAACATTGAAAACAAATAAAAAATATAATGGATCAATCTGTTTGCCTTTTCAATAACTTTCCAAAAAAATATTCCCTCGCTTTAATGAACCAACAAATCCCATCATTATATTCATTATTAATAAACTTCATAAAGAAAATAATCCGATTAACAAGTAGTTTCATTCATCACACCACCAAGCATAAAATTATTTAGAGTTTAAATTTTCTTTTATTCAAACTGAAACATTATTTTTAGCTAAATACGCTATTAAGCATAGTATCCAACTCATAGACCATATTCAATCCGTCCAGTTACCTAAAAATTGAAGATTAATTTTTTTGATGTACAAAATTTATTTCTCAGTATACCTCGAATAGAAACAATAAAAATCGTAAAAAACTATGGATAAAAAATAACACTAACCCTAACAAAATGAATGTTATTCTTAATTGCCTCGAAATACTACTCTGTCAAGAAAGTACCGGGAATTTTCAATTAAAACAACATTTTTACATTTAATCGTCAAAATTTATTGGGTCGCCTTCAAAATAGGCTCCATTTGCTCCAATACATCTATGCCAACGGCACTTCCAATTATCGAAACATTTTTTATAGACGCTTTCCGGGATGGACTTTAGCTCTCGCGCCGAATTTTGTTTTATGGCTTCAATCGACTCAAAACGGGTGCCACGAAGGGGCACTTTTAGTTTTGGGAAGAGGAAAAAGTCGCAGGGAGCCAAATCCGGCGAATACGGTGGTTGCTGAAGCACGTTTGTTGAGTTTTTGGCGAGAAAGTCAGTCACAATCGTAGCTCGGTGAGAAGGCGCGTTATCGTCATGCAAAATCCATGAGTTGTTCGCCCACAAATTTGGCCGCTTCTTACGGATACGCTCACGCAAACGTTTCATAACGCCTAAGTAATACTCCTTGTTTACCGTCTGACCCTCTGGAACGAATTCGTAGTGCACCACGCCACGGATATCGAAGAAAACAATGAGCATCACCTTCATTTTCGAGCGGCTTTGGCGTGGTTTTTTCGGTTTCGGCTCATTTTTTGCCACCCATTCCGATGATTGCTGGCTTGTTTGCATATCGTACTCGTAGACCCAGGTCTCATTACCAGTTATAATGCGTTCCATGAAGTAGAATTGGAATTACAGCGATCCAGCATGTCTGAAGCAACCTGTTCGCGATGACGTTTTTGAAGAAAATTCAGGTCTTTCGGTACGAGTCGTGCGGCCACCTTTCTCATGCCCAAAATATCATTCAAAATCGTACGTGCGGACTCGTGGGATATCTTAAGATCATGTGCTATCTCTCTCAAGCTGGTACGACGGTTTTCCAGCACCCTTTCCTCAATTTTATCGACGTTATCTTCGATCGAACGAGGCAAGTCTTCGACCACTTCACGACCGTCCTTGAAGGCTCTGTACCACTGATATGCATGAGTTTTCGATAGAGCATTATCACTAAAGGCCCTTTGGAACATTTTCAATGCATCGGCACACGAAAATTCATTTGCAACACAAAACTTTAAACAAATTCTTTGCTCAACGTAATCACCCATAGTAAAAATCGGCACGCACTCTGACATCGACTGACTTAATCAGCTGTTGCAAACACACTAGTTGACAGATCCCGCTCAAGCTTGGCATAGTAATTAAGGACAGTGGTACCAACCTAGGAAAAAAAATTTTACCTGCCTCATTGCCCCGCCAGATTTAAATCGATAATTCCCGGTACTTTCTTGACAGAATGTATGTCTTGAACAAAACTATTTTCAATTTAACGGCACAATCTACAAAGGTTTAATAATGGGAAATTCACTCAGTTCAATTTTAGCTGAAATTTTCATAGATGATTTGGAATAAAAAAATACACCTAAATCCGATAAGCAAACATTTCCTTTATTGGTATAGATATGTAGATGATATTTTTTGTTGTTTCAACGGCACCGTCCAACAACTACATATCTTCTTGAATTTTATTTATAAACTCTATCCATAAATCAAATTTACAATCGATGAATAAAAGAACCACATCATTAATTTTCTTGACTTCACTATAACAAGACTAGATAATTCATATCATTTCAGTATTTTTCACAACCCTACACATACAGATATTGCAATACATAAAATTTAAAATCACCTCACCAACCAAAAGTTTAAGCATATAAGATATTTCTTCATTATAATGAATGTTATAATGAAGAATTATAAAGAATTAAATATTATTCAATTAAATCTTGTACACCCAATCATAAAAGAGGACAATACAGAAAACAGAAATATATTTTTCGTTATCTTATGCTAATGGATTATCTGAAAATATTGCTGAACATTTGAAAAATAGTTTCAATTATAATACAATGCAGCTTTTAAAACCATTAACAACCTTAGTACTTAAATAAAAAACAATAGGGATCGAACAAATAAAGAAAATAAATCTGGAGTCTCCAAGTTGACTTGCAACGATTGCCCTTTAGTATATATTGGGCAGACAGGTAGATCATTCGAAAAAAAATCCAAGAACACTAAAGAAGTTACATATCGGATTCTATACATTTGACATATGGTAATCATCTTAAGGCATTCAGGTATAATTTCAACAATTACTTTGAAATTATCCACGTCGAAACCAAAAGTTCTAGATTAACATTTTTAGAATCTCTTGAAATCAACAGCCCGTAAAATCCTTTTGAATGGCCACCCAGGGAAACAGGTCACACGGCATAATGTTTGGATCGCATTTTTGTTAAATGTAATCAATCGGATCTTGATGGTATTACTCCTGTCATCCTTAAGACTAATATAACCGATTATTACTCAACTCTGGCTTTAACTTCCTTGTCGCGTTCACATTGTTGCAGTCAAGTTAGAGCGATCAAACGTGATATTGATAATAAAAAGTTATTATCTCATCTGGGTAATATATCTTGGAGACAATTTCATGAAAAAATATATATCAGACAGTAATTTCTTTCCACAAAAATATTTGAACTACTACAACAATTGTTTCACCACGATGTGGCTTCTTCAGGTATTACATTGTACTGTCTGATGGTATTCACTGTAACCGAGTTTAAATACATTGTTAGGTACGTGACCAAATAATGGAAGTACAAGTCATAAAAACTCTAGGTGTTTGTTCGTCCAAAAGGATTTTACAGGCATAACTGTTGATCTCAAAAAATTCTGAAAGTGTTAATCTAGAACTTTTGCTTCCAACGTGAATAATTACATAATTATTGTTGAAATTATGCCTGAATTACTTAAGATGATTAGCATATGTCGAATGTACAGAATCGGATATATAACCTCTTTTGTGTTCTTGGACACGTTTCTTAAATGATCTACCAGTCTGGCCAACGTATACTAAAGGGCAATCTTTGCAAATCAACTTGTAGACTCCGGATTTATTTTCTTTACTTGTTCGATCTTTATTGTTTTTATGTAGGTACTAAGGTTATTAATTGTCTTAAAAGCCGCGTTATAATTGGAACAACTTTTGAAATCTTTATCAATATATAATATATTAGCAATTATAACGCGGCTTTTAAGACAATTAATAACCTTAGTAGCTACATAAAACTTTATTATTCTTTATTGTTTTTATGTAGGTACTAAGGTTATTAATTGTCTTAAAAGCCGCGTTATAATTGGAACAACTTTTGAAATCTTTATCAATATATAATATATTAGCAATTATAACGCGGCTTTTAAGACAATTAATAACCTTAGTAGCTACATAAAACACAATAAAGATCGAACAAATAAAGAAAATAAATCCGGAGTCTACAAGTTGACTTGCAAAGATTCCCTTTAGTATACATTGGCCAGACTGGTAGATCATTAAATTTTTCAATTTTTTTGGATAATATTCTTTACTCTATTGAGATGGGAAATAACCTTGGCTAGGGGAACACAGCTGCTGGATTGATTAGATCGATGAAGACCAAAGATGCTCTTTACCAAAGATACCTGAGGAATAAAACTTCAGAGAACAGAAATATATTTTCAAAATATCGGAATCGATTGAATACACTTCTGAAAAAGATTGAATGTCTTTATTTCAAGCAGAAAATATCGGAATCGTCTGGCAATAGTAGGAAAACATGGAGAAGAGTATTCAATGAATTATTTAATAGCGCCAGCACATCAGGTTATTTCCTGGAAAGATTTGTTGTTGATGGGCACAGGATCATCGAGAAAGTCGAACTTTTGATAGACGACTTAAAATTTAGGAAAGCCGCTGGGTATGATTCAATTTCTGATGAACTGGTCAAAGTTATGAAACCACTGATTATTGTACCTTTTCTTGAGTTGGTCAATTCATGCGTTTTGACAGACCATGTTCCAGAATGCTTCGAAACAGCATTGATATCTCTATTTCACAGAGTCGGAGACAAACACAACATGAAAAATTACAGGCCCATATCTCTTATGTCCGTTTTATCCAAATTATTTGAAAAAGTCATTTGCAGAAGACTAATAGGATATTTAGAGAAATTAAACATTCTGTCTGATGACCAGCTCGGTTTTAGGCAAGGGATATCAACTCCACATGCTTTGAGTGCCCTGGTGGATGCGGTTTGTGGAGCAGTTGATGAAAATAGAAAAATTTTTGGTGTTTTAGTCGATCTAACGAAGGCATTCTATACTGTATGTCATAGAATCCTACTCGACAAGCTATATATTAATATAGGAGTGCGGCGTAGAGCTCTAGATCTGTTCAGAATCCAATTGGAAGATAGAATATAGATTATTAAGATTAGAGACACAATAAGCACCAATATGGGGTCGACCTTTATGCTGATAACTTGCCTGATTTCGATATTTAAGGTGGTATAGTCAATTGGAAGAGCTACGCAAAAATCTCCGAAAGGTGGTATATAAGATGTATCTTGGCAGACGTATTCTTTTTAAACAAAATAGCCATACTGTATACTTTACATTAGTGCAATCCATCTTCCAATGCGGCATACTCAGTTCAGACGCTTTAGTAGATTGTTATTACTCTAAGATAGAGAGAATTCGAAAACGGATTCTGAAAATACTATTCAGGAATCGGGGCATTATATGCTGAACTGGGAGTGCTCGACCAGAGATAACTTTCTATGAAGGCACTTGTTTTGTCAATACTAAGAAATAGGCATAGAATAAGCCTACATTCTCTGTTCCTAATACGCTGCAGAAAGTTGATGGAATGGCTAAAGTCTTTCGAATTCGGAAGGAGAAAATGAGGTCATCATGATTCCCTTATGCTTGAGAACTCAGCAGAGTCAACATTCTTCAAAAAGCAAGACGAACCGAGCGCGTGTTGTTCATTAAACAGATAATGTTTCAATTTTTTATGGGTGATACAATTTGGTATAATGATAATTTCCTGTATGCAGTGTTCTTCCATAGTCAAGCTCTTAATTGCGCTTACATGGAGGGCATATTTTATGATATACTTTTTCTCTTGTATCCTAAATATTGTATGAAAGTTAATTTGTATCTGACGGAAACGTTGAAATAAATGAATAAATAAAAATGAATTAATAAAATGGAACCAACATCTGAACCCATATATCGATAACGATAATAGGATTAAAAAATCAACAAAGGTAGGGAATCCAACTAATTAAGTGAAATTTGAAGCAATTTCAACGTAACCCATCATTCATGGATGAATAAAATGCGGAGTAATCATCTGACCGACTGTAGGTCTGTCTGTGAATCTATTTTTTGGTACACACTCGCAACTAGTGTACCGCATTAGAATCGTAATCAAACACCCCCGGTCTGAATGATTCGGCTGAGGGTGACAGGCAGTAGGATAAAACATGCACCCCTCGTAGCCACCCCAACATTGACGCAACCCCTCGAGCCTAACGTAATGTTTAATTCACGGGGGATACTACAGACTGAACCGAATGAATGGGACAGGACTTTTGCGATTTGATTTGGTCTGCAAGAACGCTTATTAAATTTATTTTTCCCTTACGCGGAGTTTTCGGAATGTCTGATTCTATATGATTTCTTTGGGACTATTTCTATATAATAAACGTGGGGTATCTACAGAAGAGAAAATTTGAAACTGTCTGCACTGTACACCGTATGGAGCTATCCTCTGAAATTACAAGAAGTAATAATTCAAACAAAATGTTGGAATTGATTGATTCAAATTGAATAATTAAATTAATTAAAAAATATATAAGAGACAGTATTTTAATTCCATAAAAATGTTTTTCAATACAACAATTGTTTCAACACGATGTGACTTCTTTAGGTATCTACATTCTACTGGGTGATGGTGACCAGTGTAACGATTTTAAAGAAAGTACGCGACAAAATAGTGGAAGAACAAGTGATAAAAGCTCAAGGTGTTTATTGGATTGCCATTAGGAAAAGATATTCAGTAATAGAGTCAACATCTGTTTGTTCATTCAAAAGAATTTCACGGGCATTGTACCTGTTGATTTCAAGATATTCCAAAAGTGTCAATCTAGAACTTTTGCTTTTGACGTGGATAATTTCATAGTTATTGTTGAAATCAACAGGTAGAATGACCGTAAAATCCTTTTGAATGAACAAACAGATGTTGACAAGTCTCCATTACTGAATATCTTTCCCTAATGGCATTTTTTAGCGGCAAAATCCAATAAACATCTTGAGCTTTCATGACTAGTTTTTCCATTATTTTGTCACATACTCAACTCATTTTGTCACGTATTTAAACTCGTTACACTGGACCATCAGCCTGAAGAATGTAGATACCTGAAGAAGCCACATCTTGGTGAAACAATTGTTGTATTGTGAACATTTTTGCGGAAATTAAAATACTGTCTCTCATATATATTTTAATAAATATATAATATATAATTAATAAAAATATTGTCCATCGCTGATAACTACTTTTCCCCACTTGTCAGACAATTTCCGAATCCCGTCTCGGAAGAACTTATTATCTTTTGAGGCGATTCAATTTTAAAGCGAATTTTCGAGTTTTTCGAAAGAAGTGAAGCTGTGACCTCCCAAATCGTGTTGCATTTTCTTATAATACGTCAGGTGCGGTAAGATATCTTATTTTTTGACAACTTTTGCTACGTTAGACCAAGCGTTCTCGTGCAAAAGACTAACTTTATCATGTCTGTACGTTTTTTTCGTAATGTACGGTTCTTTTTGCCTTTGAAACAGCTGTTCACAAGAAAATAATCGCTTTTCCAGATCTTTTGTTTCAAATTCATAAGGAAACCAGTGGCCTTGTTTTATAATCAGGTACATAGATTTCAAACGTACAGACACTGCTTGTTGGATCACCGCCAACGTAGTGCAAACTCGTCTTGCGTTAGAATCTGAGCTTCATCGAGTAATGTCTGTAATTTATCGTCTTCGAAGAGGTCGAGCGAGGTCTATCTTCAACGCTGAAATAACCACTATTGAAGCGCCGAATCACCATTTCCTTGTCAGTTGGAGCATTGTTACCGTAAGCTTCTACAAGTTTAAAATGAGCTTAAGCTGCACTTTTACTTCCCACAAATGCATTTCAGTTATAAACAAATCTGACATTTTCAACAGCGTAACAAAAAACGTTTTGTATGAAACTAAATACAATTCGAACTGGATGTTATTGGCAGATGTACAATTTGTCTAAAACAGCAGCAATCAGCTAATACCATTTGAGAATTTAATATATTTAGAGCCATCTTCTGAAACGGACTGAATTAATTTGTACTCCTAATATAATTAATAGAGAGTATGAGCGAGGGTTACAGAAAGTGCATTTCCTACGTTAGTAGCGCTAGAAATAATTAGGGATATAGTTCTTTGTTTGAATTGACTTGGTGGAGTATGTTGTGTATGTTTATTCGTGTGCATTAGGTGGGGTTAGTGTTTGATAATACTTTAGTGTTCCTATGGGGGGCCAATATACACTGGCGAGCAAAAAAACGGTTCACTAAGATTTTATACTTTTTTTCAATAGACTCACGTGTTCAAATTGATTCTATAATATTTTGTTTATCATCTATCTTTCGTTAGAAAAGAAACTAAATATTCGCAAAATGGACTGAAGAACTTGATGAAATAAATCATCTTCGAATAATTCTTTACGATACATTCATCCTTCATCCATTTCGCTCAACATTGATCATTGAAAAGTTTGTTTTTTACTCTCTGAAAGAAACAATTTCATGAAATGAGTTTACCAATTGAAGATTGTGCGAGAATAGTTGCACTCATTGAAAATGGGCTGAGCCAGATATCTGTTGCTAGAAGAGTGAATGTTACCCTATCTACAATCCAAAGAATATTGACAATGCATCAGGAGACAGGCACGCTGACCAGAAGACCTGGATCTGGAAGAAGATGGTGCATATCGTCGAAGGATAACAGATTCATACATAGAGGAAATTCTCATGGACCATGTTGTACCTTATATACCATTTCTGGGAGAGCACGGAATCTTTATGCATGACAATACACGCCCACATACTCCTCCAATAGTGATAGCGTACTTGAATGAGGTTAGAATTTCAAGGTTCAACTGATCAGCACGAAGTACTGACTTGAATACCATCGAACATCTATGGGACTAACTGGTAACTGGGAAGGCGAGTCAGAACTATGGTTCCATCGCCAAATAATTCACAAGAGCTCCGTGAAGCCCTTCGTCATGAATGGGAGAATATTCCACAAGTGAATATTCGAATGCTCATCACGAGCATGCGAAGACGTTTGGAAGCTGTAATCAGAGCTAGAGAGGTCACACGTTATAATGATACTGAAATTTTTACAGTTACGATAGTTTTTTCAATTTCGACGTTTTTGATTTTTCCAAAGAAAGCTTATTATTTTTATACAAATCAAATAAAAAGTTTCATTTTTCTTTAGGCAATTCTCTTTTCCCTACCATTTCAGAAATTCCATGATTCTCGTAAAAATTTTAACTAAGAAAGGTCCTTGAACAGTAATAATCAAGTGACCCGTTTTTTCTGCTCGCCAGATGTAGATGTGTAGCTGAGTTGCATTTGTTGGACATGACAGCGTACTCATGATTGAGAGCCAATAATTTTAAAAACATGTACACACCTGCTGCTGATGTTTTAGCGATCAACAAAACTTAGTTGGGCTTGTTTCAGTTCTGAACTATTACGCACAGATGTAAGTTGCAGTGTACCCGATACGAAGAAATTTCTGCTACCATAGCTCATACGTTTTATTAAATATCTTATTAATGTCTCAAAAATACAATTTCTATTTATAATCGAAGGAAATTTAACTATCATACAATGTCTTGATTATGAAAAAACTAAAGAATTAATAAAAATACAATTCAAATTGTTCCATTGCAACTCTTCGAACATTCTGAAATAAATTATACAAATTTCAGAAGTACTTACCTTGAATATAACTTTTTGTACCATTCTCAACAACAAGTTTCCAATATGTAACTAAATTTCCTCCAAATCAACTTGTAAATTCGACAAAGATGTAATCTGTGTTCAAAAATGCATATTTAGAGTCAAGTAAAATTTTTTCACTGAATAAATGAAAAATTGTATTTGATGAAGATTTATTTTGAACTCAAATAATGAATATTATGTAACCTTAAGGGAAAGCTATATAATTAACTTAATATCGAAAAATTGTTATTAAAAAATTATTAATATTAAATCGGTAATAAAATTATTGCATTTTAGCGTTTTAATATTGACAATTTTCCATATTTTTTTTCACTTTCTCATATTTTTTCATATAACTTTAAATAAAAATTGTATATGAATTCAAATTTAATATCAACCTGTATTAAATATATACCTAGACATTTAGAATGATTTTTTAGTTCCAATTTCATATTTACTTTCATGATTTCATGATTCATCACTTCCATTTCTGATATTGGTGAGAAATAACTAATCAAAAGTGATAAAAAATAAAGTACAATCAACTAAGATTCGATTGGAAAACATATCAATTATTATGTCTACACAATTTTCATAGGAGTACCGATAATTAGATTTTTGTCACAAATAAGTTTTTAAGTTCTTATATTCACTTATACTGCGTTCTTAACTGTCTAACCAGACATCTCAAAAATTCCGTACATCCCTTGTACATTCTTTCCTCAGGAAATTATTTTCTCTTATACGTATAGTTTCAATGGTCTCCAATATCCCCATCATGAATTAAATATTTTGTTTATTGTTCATTGATTTTCTTATTCATTTATAAATTGAACAAACAATTTTTTATACGAAAAAAAGGAAAAAACAAACTCTCAAAATACAGTTGACATAGCGTATAATAGCAACAAGGTAAATCTTTGAGAATTCAAAGTGGTCAAACGTTGAACAGATCTAATAACGGTGGAGAAAAAGTCCATGCTTGGAATACCAAACCTGTATGACGCTGAACGGAAAATTTTGTTTTGAACTCGCTTAAGCCAGTCGCAGTCCTCGTTAGTGAGTGGTGACCATACAAGATACATATTCAAGGTGAGGTCTGACCAAGCCCACATAAAGGTGTCTTAAAGTATTGACAGCCTTAAAGTTGTACGAGTGCCTCAAAATGAATCCCAGCATCCTCTCTAAAAATTCACAGATACTCTTATCTGTTGGGAAGCTGTGATGTTGCTTGGCCAATTTACGTAAGTTGCTGTAGGAACTTCTACTGGTAAGTCCTATCAGAAGTATTGCATCGTCTGATTTCAAACATTTATTTTAGGTCCGGTGGGCTAAAACTTGTAACCTTTTATAAGTCTGAAAAAATTACTATTTACCAAATAACACCAAAAATATTGATACAAACCATGAAATAAAATTGAGCAATTATCTTCATAAATTATTGAACTAATTGTGTCCAAAATTTTCCATAACTTTGCGATCAATTGAATCTTTCTAAATTCAACATTATTACCTTCTGTCTGAAGTTAGAATTTGAAAGTTCTGGAAATGTTGAGAATTCTTCTCACAGGTAAAAATTATTCGAGTCTATGGTATGTAAATGGTAATCATGATCAACACCGATTAAGCAATAAATAATGATGCAAATATGAATTTAATATACAGAGTGTCTGCTGAATTTTCATTTCGGTCTATCCGAAGCTAACGTTGAACATGTCTGCATACAAGAGATCAATACTGAAGGAAAGAACCCTGGTGGAATAAAATTTTACAGCTTGAAGTCAATAAGACCGACCTCGAAATCAAACAATAGTGGAATCTCTCCATTTAGAAGGTACAACGCAGAATTTGATTGTTAGGAAGTCACATGATGTAGACAATCATGAGCGTTGCAAGGATGTAGAGGTTAAAACATCAGACTCCTAAGCAGAGATTCCTTTTCGTTTAGGGTTCGCATCTTGACAAAGAAAGAAATTTTATTTCTTGTATGGCCGGCCATTTCACTGTGTCATTTTGTGTGTGGCGTAAGCACACTATAACAAAACCTTCCCATAAAACAACTCATTTCGTAACTCGCACAAGATATATTTTTTGAAGGATCCTTACAAGGGGTCAAGTAGTATCAAGATAGAACATCAAAAATCCCGAATGAAAATATCATATACATTCTGTCAAGAAAGTACCAGGAATTATCGAGTTAAATTTGGCGGGGCAATGAGGCAGGTAAAAATTTTTTTTCCTAGGTTGGTACCACTGTCTTTAATTACTATGCCAAGCTTGAGCGGGATCTGTCAACTAGTGTGTTTGCAACAGCTGATTAAGTCAGTCGATGTCAGAGTGCGTGCCGATTTTTACTATGGGTGATTACGTTGAGCAAAGAATTTGTTTAAAGTTTTGTGTTGCAAATGAATTTTCGTGTGCCGATGCATTGAAAATATTGCAAAAGGCCTTTGGTGATAATGCTCTATCGAAAACTCGTGCATATCAGTGGTACAGAGCCTTCAAGGACGGTCGTGAAGTGGTCGCCCATCGACGGCTTCGATCGAAGATAACGTCGATAAAATTAAGGAAAGGGTGCTGGAAAACCGTCGTACCAGCTTGAGAGAGATAGCACATGATCTTAAGATATCCCACGAGTCCGCACGTACGATTTTGATTGATATTTTGGGCATGAGAAAGGTGGCCGCACGACTCGTACCGAAAGACCTGAATTTTCTTCAAAAACGTCATCGCGAACAGGTTGCTTCAGACATGCTGGATCGCTGTAATTCCGATTCTACATTCATGGAACGCATTATAACTGGTGATGAGACCTGGGTCTACGAGTACGATATGCAAACAAGCCAGCAATCATCGGAATGGGTGGCAAAAAATGAGCCGAAACCGAAAAAACCACGCCAAAACCGCTCGAAAATGAAGGTGATGCTCATTGTTTTCTTCGATATCCGTGGCGTGGTGCACTACGAATTCGTTCCAGAGGGTCAGACGGTAAACAAGGAGTATTACCTAGGCGTTATGAAACGTTTGCGTAAGCGTATCCGTAAGAAGCGGCCAAATTTGTGGGCGAACAACTCATGGATTTTGCATGACGATAACGCGCCTTCTCACCGAGCTACGATTGTGACTGACTTTCTCGCCAAAAACTCAACAAACGTGCTTCAGCAACCACCGTATTCGCCGGATTTGGCTCCCTGCGACTTTTTCCTCTTCCCAAAACTAAAATTGCCCCTTCGTGGCACCCGTTTTGAGTCGATTGAAGCCATAAAACAAAATTCGGCGCGAGAGCTAAAGTCCATCCCGGAAAGCGCCTATAAAAAATGTTTCGATAATTGGAAGTGCCGTTGGCATAGATGTATTGGAGCAAATGGAGCCTATTTTGAAGGCGATCCAATAAATTTTGACGATTAAATGTAAAAATGTTGTTTTAATTGAAAATTCCCGGTACTTTCTTGACAGAGTAGTAACAGAAAATACTGTATATTACATGAATGGCGTATGCGGTTGGCTCTAGGTGAAACAAAAAGGAACAGTTCCTTTTTGTACTCCTTTGAAGATGATCGAAATACCGAAACACGTGTCAGGATTCTGAATGAATTATGAAACATTATTAATTTGTAAATTATTTTAAATAAAAATACTATATAACTCTTTCTGATTCCAGAATATTGAAGGGACGATCAATGCCACGCATAATTCCATAACAAAGATTATTTGAACTTTCGAATGAAGTTCATATACACATCATATTCACAACAACCATGAAATGTCAATAATTTAAAGTTAAATTAATTTTTTAAGCTACCAATAATACCAAAGGTCCGAGTGTGTAGTTTGGATGAATATTCTTAGCAATTAGTGTACCAAAAATTAAATGAATACTTGAACAATACAAACACGAAATGAGATTTTGGGAAATATGTGTAAATACTGAACTGAAATGAATAAAATTACATTGAATAAAGGTTAAAACAATCATCTTAATCGCAGGTATTCTGAATTGGAATCAATAAGATAAGTAATGAAAAACCTCCAAATATTTTTCATTTATTTTATATAACATATAAATAAACACTTGACGATAATGTAATAGTTCGTGTTTTACATTCATAGTAAATAAATTGTCGAAGTTTGTTTGAATATAGTGCTTTATTGCCTAATATATAACTTGAAACTACCAGTATTTGTACACAATCACCAAATTGTAATTTCAAAATTGTATAATTTGAATTATCGTACAATAGAATGGCAAAAATATTTTCGACATGAATTTTTCTAATTTAGTAGAAAATTTACTCGCTTCAACACAAAATCGATCTTGTGGAAACATTGAAACAAATCTAAAAAATTTATTATCACTGTAGAACTCAATATTTATATTTTAATATTAAGGAGTTACTTCATTGAAATTGATTACTTACTCTTTTATATAAGTAGGACGTTTATTTATTTTCCTGATTTTATCCGTTTATAATGACGACTATCTCAAATATATATTTTTTTGCGCGCTCTTTCTAAGGAACAGCATACTACAATTCGCCCAAGTGTTTGTAATTTTCAAATTTTGAGACGAAAATTTGCAACAGTCCTATGATTGAGTTTGAATTCGGCATTTAAATAGATAAACTAGTAAGCAGATAGATCTACCCATGGTAGATCAATGGAACTGGTAGATCATTCAATTGGTAGAGAATATAAAAATGAAGTGAATTGAATGCTCAAATCTTTATATTTTCGTCAATTCACTAATATCTCGCTCGTTCATTCAGTCTTAATTATCATAGGTTAACATCAACTTCATCTGACTTTTATCGGAATGCTTCTATTGGTTGTGTGTAAATTTGATAGGATTTCATCGAAAATTTACCGTTTCTTCAACCTTTTTTATGATATTTCCGTATAGAATTTTTCTAAATACATAAAATGGGACACATTATCGACTTTCCTTCACCTGTTTGTCTAACTTACATTATTCTTTGTTTTTTAGAAAAAAAATCTTTATGTTTCCAAAAATAATTGTTCACAAATCTGCTCTTGCTATGGACATTATTTAAAGACATATCTATTCCAAAGAGTTGAAACACTAGAAATATGTACTTTTATAATATCTCTTTGTTTTTCACTGGAAAATATAAATAGACAGAACTCACTCCTGTCTCATATTATTCGATTTAAACACTTTAAATGGAAAGTCTTTTGGTGTTGAAATTTTTGTTTGTGTAACAGTAAAAACACTTTGTTCTTAGCTGCCAATTTCAATTAATAAAAATGATATATATAATCGCATTAAAATCATTGATTTCAACTACTGAGGGCTTTTATGAATTTAGCCCTGTATTTCAGTTTCGCGAATTGGTCTTGGAAGACTTAATTTGAAATGTACTTCAATATATGTGAAGAATTTGTTTTGATGTCGTCTACTGAAAATGGCGGTTTTTTCAACACATAATTTAATTTGGGAAACAAGAAAAATCACAAGGAGGCAGATCTGAAGAATGAGGAGAGGTGGGTAGAAAAGTAATCTCACCTTCCGTACAAAATTCATGAATTAACAAAGCCAAGTAGGTCAGTGCACTATCGTGGTGTCAGAACCATGAGTTGGCTGGTCTTTTTTCATGTATCTGTGAAAGTTTTTATCAGTTTAACACGAAAGTTTATATTACATCTTTGTTTCAGAATATGGTGCATTCTAAAAATTGACACTAATATTTTAAAACGCTTTACTCAAATACAAATACACGAAAACTAAACAAGTCAATGGTTCAAGAGCATATGGATGAGTTTATGATAAAGCAATGTTGCCAATTGCAAGGTTATACATTTACAAACTGGCACTTAGTTCTAAACCTTCAATTTCATTTTGAACGGGCTTTATACATTCTTCTGAGGATAAAACAGTATGAAATTCTCTTCAATATATCTTAAAATCACTCTCTCCTAAAACCTATTATCCTAAGGGATCACTCTTGAGATGCCGATATTTCAAGGTTTCGAATGATAGCCACAAGGTACTAAGTCTGTCATTCTTATAAGATTTTCATCTGTCAATGAGATTTTCATCTAGTCGTAGTTTTGATTGACAACTTTCTTCATCTAGCATCCAGGAACCATTGAATTCAAGTTGAATTAAGTCTGCTCTTGGCATTCACCGCGTGCCTTATGGATCTTACTGAACATATAGGCCTACAGTGAACACTAGGAGAAAGACAAATCCGTGTCCACAGTTTGTTGAAGATACTTCGGCTAATCTTATCACTGAAATAATACAATCGAATGCGTACAATAAATTCGTTTTCTGAAATTACTTATCAAGAAATAAATACTTCTGATGAAAATCTTCTTTTTTTGAAAAATTGGCTTCAAATTTTGTGTCCATGTTATTCAAGATGAGGAGATATTTAATAGTTTACATATTACAATTTCAGTACACATCCTATAAAATCCCGCTTTGGGTTTTTCTAGATTCCTACAATTTTCGTCCTCCTGTAATATGAATGAATCAGTCAAAAGTCAAATTTATTTGGAAATACAGAATTGAACTCTGCCAACGTTTCTTTATACCCACTATTAAATATAATTAAAGACCATTCTATACATCAATAGAACAACCTAACCTAACCAACGACACTAGAGAAATCGAATGAATCCACTGAATCAACACGTTTGTACCAGAGCTTTACCATTTCATTAAAATATCTAAATTTCACGAACTTCATTTATTTTCTCGGAGTGTTTCTAAACACGATAACTTTTGAACGAATAAACTTAGACTGGTAGACCTCAAATTCGAAGATCAAGTTCATGAATGGTCTTTACTTGCATATTGCCTGAGGAATTTGACTATATGAAATTTTGTTTTCTTGATATCTCAAGAAAATACTGATCTAACTAATTAAAACCGTTCAGTTAGAGGTCAATTATCGGAATTTTATGAAGATCATCTGAAGCAACTAGATTTAGCTAAAATCTCCTGAAAGGTCAAGTTATTAGAGAGCTTTTTAAAAAGGAAGCAGGAATATCAGGAAACAAATAAAACTAAAAGAAACGATATAATGAGTTTTCCAAAACTGCGCAAATTGAAAAATTGAATTGACAAACTACTTTCTATTTTATGGAAAGACTAATCCTCAAATAGATTCAGGTATTCTTTTAACGAACGAATCTCTTGAATATTTTAGGTTTATATTGAAAATTCAACTAGGGGCAGCTGATGGTAGACCACAGTCACAACGACAGGCCCCCCAAAAGATGAAAATAGTCTTGGACATCGATCTCACAAGAGAGCTGAATTGGAACTTACAGGTCTGCGACCTAAATTAAGAAGAAGAAGAACTAGGGGTAAGTGATCCAAACGACTGAGATCAATTTAATTTATCAACGAAAGAGTTTGCGAAGACTCTTTATGCCTCGTCAGTACTTTTTCAAGTTATTCATATAATCCTTTCTTGAAATAACCTGTGCAAACCTTTAATTTCGTAAAATATAACTTTTTCATTGTTGACTATTATTGTGGAGGAAATTTTCAAGCGGTATCAACTTCGCGTATCAAGGCGTCCTAAATCGATTAGGATGTGTGAGCTGAAAATTCTGTGTGTTTTGTTCTGGGTATATTCAACGAATCACGTTAAATTCACTCGTTTAAAGGTTAATGGCACGACAACAGCCGAATGATTACTTCCCTTTCGTAAAAGTTTACTGATCGATTTATTTATCCCCACCGTAGAATACGGAATCCATTCAATTGGATTAGAGTGGAATATTGTGTTTATTCAACGGTCACTTAATACATTTTTTACGTTTCATATGGAGCTTTGACTTTTATTAAATCGTTCGAAATTCTGTTACCAGAATTCTGTCAATTTTCATCGATTAATGAAATGAGATTGAATTAAAAATTGCTTCATAATCAACAAGAACGTTATAGAACGTTATACATAATTAAATATTAAATGAAAATAATTTGTTACTGAAGATCATTTGATGATTTTGAGTAGAAGCTATAAAATACTCCTCTTAAATAAGTTTAGATGTAAATTCTTCGAAAGTTATTCAAAAAACAAAATGAATTTCTACACACAGATTATTTACACTTTTGAAATCAATAATAAATGAATATACCCCTTTATCGAGCTCAGTGTTCCCTAAAAATTTTTTTTAGCCCCCAGGTATACAAAATCTGTGAAAAATGGATAACTTACAAAGTATTGTTTAAACAGATGCTAAAATCATATTCTCAATTTCAGAATATACTTAATAATCATTTCAACATCATGACGAAACAATACATATCATATTTATCAACTAGACAGAGACAAAAACCGATTTTTCGTAGGTTTCCCGTATATTTTTTAATTTGAATAATCGTTCGAAATTTTCGTTTCAAATATTATTTTAAATGAACAAAATAACAATATTAAGCACCGTGAACATTTGTAGCACAAAATTAAATAGTTGACCATATTGAATTTTACATATTTTCTTTACCGAACAATCTATTAGTAAAAAGTATATTGTAGTTTTCGAAACAAACCCATACGAGTTCAAAAAACACAACAAAATAATTGATTAAATTATGAAACACATTGAATTAGTTCTACTTAATTATTAAGCATAAAGATAACAATATGAGGGATTAGAAGCTAGGGATAAATAATATTCATTTTCCACAAACTTTAAGTTTTTGAGTTTGTGGAAATTGAATTTTTTTTATTACTAAAATTTATTACTACTTGAAAATGAATTTCCATCAAGTAAAGACCGAATCCATCAAACACAAGGGATTATTCTGAAACATGATTCTGGAGCATCTTTCTATTATAAACTACTAAAAATCATGTGTACCTTCTACTTTGACGAAATACTTCGAAAATGACGAAACGTACGTTAAAATAATGTAGAAATAGAAACATTTCAATCAACAAATCAATCTAACGACGAAATAACTTCACTTTCTAAGGTAATATTTTCTTGATTGCGATATATTATCTTGATACTCCTAGATTTTGTGTGGAGATCCCTTAGAAGCTTTTTCACCTTGTACGAGTTAGGAGTTCAGTTGTGTTCTGGGTAGGCTTTGTTACCGCGTCCTTACACCATTTTAGATCACAGCAATGTTAATTTTCGACCCAACAAGGAAATGATGGCCGAAACCCGTCGAACTAGAAAATTTCTCCTCTACCTTAACGGGATTTGAATCTAGGACCTTTCAGTTCCCATCCCAATGCTCTCTATAATCTGAGCTATCGGCTCTCATTTTGTATGTGAATATTTTATGACTGATACTTGATGATTCCCGTTTTATGTTTCCAGCCCTGATTTTCATTCAGAGGTCGGAATGATTCAAATAAAAAACTTGAAAAACATTACTCAATTTTTTAGTTTGTTGAAAGAACGATTCGGACGTACTCATATAATAAGTTTCTTTTCCATTTTTGAATTCCACGTACTTTGAAAAATAATATAGCAATACTTGTCAGTTTTTCATTTTGGCAGATGACGTGAAGATTGCTGAACGATTCAAGAAATAAAGAGTTGCGATAGCTACCCAAGAAATACTTCGCTTTTTCTCCATCAATAATGAAAGATTTAATGCTTCCTTTCATTAGTTATTTCACAAAAACTGGTTCAAAATTGTATGACCCGTAAATAAAGTACTTCTTTCTATTCACACAATCACTAATTTTTGAGAAATATGATGCAGTTTTTAGAAGAAAACATTTTCACCAATTCACAAAATGCTTCAGAAGTAGCGAATTATATTTATTCATCAGAACCATTGAAACATAAAAAAAATAAGAAAAATTATTAACTACATCATTTTCGTCTCCAAAGCGGTAAATCTTTGTTATGTTAACCGAAATAAATCATACAATCAAATTTTTGTTACTTGATGCCGAACTTTCATTAGTATGCAATAAAAAACTACAAATTTAAAGGAAATATTAGTAATTTTTTTGAAAAAGGGACGAGAATGAATCTTCCTCATCGAAACATAAGGTTACATTTTTCCAAGAAGTTCAAATGAAATAGATAAATGTTTCAAAAATAGGAACGCAAAATGATATAAATCTTCTATTATCGACATTTCGCAATAACAAGACGAACACATCAAATATTTCTTCTCATACACACAATTTATACCGATTAGTATACACAAAAAACACTTAAATATTTCACAAAGTTTTGAAAGTTATTTTGGGTAGAGGAAAACATCACAAATTACTTCAAGAAATTTCTCTCCTCAACTGTACCTCACACTATTAAGCACTCCCTAACTATGAAATCACATGTGTCATTCATATTCCCACGTACGTGTACCACGTTTGATACGCAACCAAGAACTGATATCACTCACAACAGTGACCCTCTACCATTGCAGTCAATAATGAACCTCGTCATATTCACCCCTATTCAGCAGACTGACACGTGACCCGAGTTTCATTATTTTCCGAGTTCTTCTATATATGCTTATAGTCGTACACAAAATGAGGAGGAGGTTCTATTCAAATTCATAGTAGGAAAATCGATTTTGTAGTCGTTGAACTATTTAGACTAGTTTTGAACGGCTGCGAACGTACTGACTAAATTTGGGGTGAAAGGAATCAAACAAACGAGGTAGCTAAGACACCCTAAATTGTTCACTTGTTTTCAAATAGAAAATTTTTCAATGTTTAAACCGTTATGGTAAATGGAAATCGTGGAAATATCATTACAAGCCATCGTTTGTGTTTAATATAGTTTGGCAATTCATCAGCGCAAAAGGCTGATGAAGAAGAAGAACAAGAAAATCTCTTGAGAACTTTTTAGAATTAAATTGAACGGAGAAACACACACTCTTTCATTTTATAGTCATATAGAATTATCAACACATATGAGCGACAGTTGACCAATAAAGAGACAAAGGAAAACAAAGTACTGACTATATCTTAAATATCAAACAGATTAATTCTGCCAACCTAACTACAAATTTAAATTTTTTTCTCAAAAACTTTTCAAAATTAAATGAAATAAATGTCTTGGGAAACATATTTTCAATTCAGTAAACATATATAATTACCACTCATTGCACAGCATCAAACGGAATACAAGACAGTAAATAAAATATAAAATATTAATTAACCGTTGAATGAAACAGTTGATGGATACAAACGTTTGTTTCATAACGGTATCATGAAAACCAAATTCCTCTTCAAAAATGCACAACATTACCTCAAAAATTTATTCGAAAATAACTCTCTCCAAAAAGCACATTCAAAAAAACTCTCCAAAAACATGCAGCACATCTTCAAAAAGGCCATTCGAATTCTAGCCGACAATTTGCAGTCCCACATCGTATCCAAAAAATAAAAATAACCAATAAAAAAAACATCATTCCTTTCACAAATAAAAATTGCATATTCGTCCATAGAAATGAATTTTAAAAAGTTTTTGAGAATTTTTTTTTATAAAATTAATATTTGTAGTGAGGTCAGCAGAATTAAATTGTTTGATATTCACGACATTGTAAAAGCCTTCTATTAAGTGAAAAACTCCTTTTTAATTATTTTATTGTACTGACCGTAAGCTCGTTTCGATTGGATATCCAGAAATAACAAATTCCATCATCAAAAATTCATCACGTAGAATTTAAAGATGTCGTTTTTAAATCCCTCTCTAAAAAATAAATGCCACATTTTCCAGAAAAGGAATCTGAAGTTCTTACCCATATTCGATTTTAAAAACTTTTTAAGAGATTTTTTGTGTTAAAATTGTAGAGGATTCCAAAAATTAATCCAACTATTATTCGTAATATTTCAAAAAGAACCCTTCAAAGTAAATTGTCCATTTATATTTTAATAAAATAATCGCTATTCACTTCAAACTCAACGCGCTTGTCTTGAAGATTATGAAGCAAGTATACTGTAATGTGTAATGTCACAGCTGTAAGTGCTGGTGTTAAGGAAGATGCTGATCGGTTGATTAATCGATATTTTTGAGAACCTGGTAGTTCAAAGATGAAGGAGATTGTGTATTTAGAGGAAAATTTCAGGTTTGAAGTCGTATTAGAGAATGTACAGTCACGAACTGAAACCTATTTATGACCCTGAGCTTTCCTTGTGTACTGGGTGTGTTTTGAAGAGTAGTCCCGATTAAAAAAATTAAACTGATTTATGATTGAGTGAATTAGTTAGTAACTAACATTGCGATCTTGGAATTCAAAACATATTCAAAGTTTTTGCTCCAGAAAAAATTAGTGTTCACTGTGATTTATGGTGTAATCATTAAATTCATAATTTTGTTGAAACTTTACAAAATGAAGATATCAGAATATTAACGTATACAGAATTTTTGTTTCTTCTGATTTTAATTCCATAGAACTTTCAATTAAAAGTTGTGATTCAACTAATTTGTACATTTTCCTGTGTGCATATTCCAATCCACGCCAATAAATCGCAAAAACAAATGAGTTGAAATTGAAAGTCGAATGCTGGGTTTGTGAAATTTTCCCTGATTCATTGCAGAATATCGCCAAAAATTTGTTGTATCGAATTTGTTCCTGCAAAATTGAGACGAGTAGAATATTCAAACGATATGTTATTCAAAACATAATTTCCATTAATCGTACTACAAAATAACAGCATTGCTTATAGGAAACCTATTAATACCAACAATAGCTGTATTCATAATCTTATTATACCGGGTATTATTGATAATCCTTTCATAGAAACTACTTATTAGACAGGAACACTGTAAATCATAATAGTGTTAATGTAAGGACTGGCCATTTAAAATTTGCATTTTTGATCGATTTTAATTGAGAAACTACTGAAGATTTTTCCAAACTTATGTTTATTAGTATAGTTGAACCTTGACATTTACGCATGAAAAACAATATCATTCAAATGACCGCCAAAACTAGCCATACAGTACCCCATCCGATCAACCAAATTTTTCAGTACATGGTCGATTTTTTGGGGTCCAATCTCATGAATGGTAACTTCAATTTCGTGTTTCAAGGCATCAATCGTTTCTGAATGGTAACGTAATAACTAACCTAAACGGATTTCTACAAAAAATAATCCAACGGAGTCAAATTACAGCTACGAGGCTTGATATCGATTTATTATTCGATTTTCAAAAACGGATCGCATTATGTTGCCACAGTAACTTGTTTGAAAATTTCGATCCGGCAATTTTGATGTCGAAGATGCAGCACATTCCGGAAGGCCGTTTAAAGCTTATAAACACATGATAAAGGCATTAGTTGATGCAAATCGGCGAATAACAATACGTGAGATCGATTAGAGGTTAAATTGATCGTATTGAACTGTTTATGACCACTTGAAAGGCCTGGGTTTAACCTCGAAGCTCGATTTATGAGTTCCCCATGTTCTCACGGGGACAAATTTATGTCGTCGCTTCTCAAACATCATGAAAATGATCCATTTTTGAAGCGCATCATTACTGGGGACGAAAAATGAGTTGAATATAACAATGTCAAACGCAAGAGATCATGGAGCAAAAAAGATGAACTGGTTCTAAGCATTTCGAAAGCCAATATCCATACAAAAGATGATGCTGTCTGTTTGGTGGGATTTCAAAGGAATCGATTTTTTTTGAGCTTTTACCGGATAAAACAACAATTATTTCGGAAGTCTACTTTCATTAGCTGGACAAACTGAATGACGCATTAAAACAGAAAAAGCCTGAATTAATCAACAGAAAAGATGTATTGTTCCACCAAGATAATGCGAAACCTCATACAAGTTAGTTCACTCGCCATTATTATTTGTTCCGGTAATTGCAAAATATTTTGGTCGGTAAAACCTTTACTTCAAATGAAGAGGTCAAAAATCACCTGCATCAGCTTTTTGCCAGCAAAGACCAAAAATTTTATAAGCGTGGAATAATGCTACTACCAGAATACAATGACGGCATAAGGTGTTGGACAAGAATGACCAATATATTATTTATTCATTATACGAAAATTGCCTTTCATTTTCCCAAAAAATAAAAGAAATTACTTTCAGAACAACCCAATAATTGGAATGAAATAAGAAGTTACTTTGTTTTCTATCACTTTTTATTAACTGACTATACAGTGACTCGAGTTTCGTAGTGTTTACTACATTCTCAAACTGAAATTCATTCCAGAGACAATAAGTATTTGAAAACACTATTTTCTGTTTATGCGCGCTTGTTTCAGGGAATAGCTTGCTATCGTTTCGCCTAAATGTCTGTAATTTTAGAATTTTGAGCCGAAAATCGAACGAAACCGATGAATAATGTGAGGTCAAAATTTATTCTGTGGCCGGTCTGTGAGTAAACACGCCAGCTTTCGCACCAGTTTTCATCAATATTTTCCAGATAATAAATCTGATTGATCTGAATTATGGGATTTAGAAGGATAATGATAACGCACACGTTCCTGCAAACTTTTATGAGGATAGTATGATTAGAAGAACATAAATGGAGGTTAATTCTTGATAGAATATTAAAATATTTAAAAAATGATCAGAAGATTCAAAGCAAGAACAAAAATTTTGTGAGAGGAACAGCTCAGAGTGCTAAAGTAACCATGGCAACAGTACCATGATCGAGTTTAAATTTAGCATCTAAATGTAAAAGAACGGCAAAAAGCTAATGCAAAATTACGCGAGAATCGTATAATCAGAAGATAAAAAAAATTGTTAGCAGAGTATGCTAATTCAAAATTTCGTGAGGATCGTGGGTGATTTGAATAAGCCCGCAAAAGCTCCTGTCTTTATTTCAATAAGTTTCGAGGCGAAAAAATCTTATATCATTTTCATGTCTAATTCCAAAATATCAACCAATAATTTGAAATAAATACGAATGATTAATACTACAATATGTTGGAAGTTACACTTTTCACACGTAATACAAATAAATTGGTCCTATTTTTAAAAGAATCATATGTTTGATTGATATTGTTTCATTAAAATTAAGGTAGAATATGTCACGTGCTGTAGATGCTGTAATGATAAAAAAGTATGGCAAATAAACTACAATTAAGGCTTTGTAGTTTCTAGACAACACATAATGTTTTCGTGTCGACTGATGGTTATTTACTATAATATTAGTTTCAAAAACAAAAAGTTAAGTGTCCCACAAAAATTTAATTATATCATTGTGTGATCCAGAAGAACTCGCGTGTGGCTCGTGGTCGGTCCCTTTTTAAAATGGCCACTGCCCTTGTTAGTTAGCGATAATGGTATGCAAGCAGATGTATTTGTACTCTATTGAAAATATGAGAGGAAATGAAAAATTGATGAATACTGGTTTAAAAAGGCCTGCAAAATCTAATAAAAAATGTAATTTTATTGAATTCTGAGATAACATGAAATATTCTTGTTATCGTTTAACCCAAAGTTGACGTTAATTTCACACTAAATTATATTTGGCCCCAAGAATTTGTTGTTCCCTATGAAACAGAAAGGTTCAATATGATTTTTACTAGAAATATCATATATCTATAATATTAAAATATTAACTTAAGAATTATACTGTATCAATATTATTATATTGTGATAAATTCATTTCTAATAATTTTTGTATTATTACCGAATATTATGTTGTCTAATACATTTTGAGAAATATTATTGATAAGCAGTGTGAGCTATGATAATAGGAAGTTTGATCTAATGATATTTGATACAGATCAGCCGAATTTATTCATTTGAATTTTGAAAAATATTCCAAAAAGTTATTAGAGATTTCAAATGGTTTTTTATTTAGTGGTTTTTGTAACGCTATAAAAAACTAATTACATAATTCCCCTACCTTAGTCAATCTCTAGCTTTGAGGAATATTTTAAGAACTAGTTTTTTATGGCTTCATTGCTAGTTGAGGTTCATTCTGTTTACGTCTCAAACGTTACAAATGACGTTTTGCAATAGAAATCAATGGTAACTCAAAATATAACATCAAAATGGACGAGTATAAGAATGAGATACTGATAGTTCTTCATAAGAACCTAAAATTAGCCGATGTTATATCATGAAGCTAATGTCTCGAGAGCCATCGCATGACTACTGAAAAATACAATATTCATGATCACACTGTTTAGGAGAAGCAATTGTTCATGCACAAATTTGCCAATAAAAAATCTACAAGAAAGCTTGTTCCTCAATTAGGGCATTAATTCACGGAATATTCACCGCAATTTTCTACGCAAAACTACAACAAAGCAATTAGTAGATTGTTATCATAAAATGGGAAAGATTAATCAATAAAGCAAGTAGGGAAATGAAATTGAATGAAAACTAAATTAATTCAAGCAAAGGATAGCTTTCTAATTTGAATTTTAAGTATTTTAAAACATCAAAACGAAAATTTCAGCAATCATCGAGAAAATTTTCTGTGCACTCAATTTGAAAGGTTTTTGATTTTTCTGAGATAATATTAAGGTAAGTGTAAGAGCAATGTTTTCAGGTGTAATCACTGGACCAGAACGTGAACGGGTCTGTCAAATAACGATCCAGTTTTCATGAACAAATTGATCCATAAATTGCATAATCCGAAATTATATAAAAAAAAATGAAAAAGGCTTTTTACTTGATAGTAGAAATATAACAAAATTTGAATATCAAAACAGTTTTAATCTGTCAGTCTTCTACAATTTCAATCTAAAAAAAAAATTTTATTCAAAAAACTTTTAGAATTAAATTAATGTCTTCATAAGCACCGCTTATATTTAATAGACATATATAATCAAAACTCAATATAAAATGTCAAATGAAATAAATGAACCAACAAATATAAATAGTCATTCAAAATTAATAAATAAATTTTTATTCCATTTGATATTGTATATTGAGTTTTGATTATATACGTCTATTGAAGATGAGACAGTTATGTCGACATTAATTTAATTCTAAAAGTTTTTTGAATAGAAACTTTTTCGAAATTAAAATTGTAGAAGACTGACAAATTAAATCTGTTTTGATATTGAAATTTTGTTATATTTCTTGTATCAAGTAAAGAGCCTTTTTCTATTTTATTTTATACATAATATATAATTATATTTAGGCTTGAATAAATCTCATTATGGAATGTCAATGGTTTAAAGAAAACATTATGATACCTTTCAGTTTTCTGTGATTTCGTGATGAACGTACACTATCTTGATTTTTAAAATTAGTCTGTTTAAGCTTTTATCCGGTACCACTTTGAGGTAAAATATACTGATTCTTAATTGATTTTGATATTTCAAATATTATTTAGGGTCGATGAAGAGATAATCGGAATTCTAATTGTTTTTTGAAGATATAGTGCATGTTTTGAGAGAATTATATTTTTTGAGGAGTCCTTAAGTTGTGTTTTATGTTTTTGAAAAAGAATTGGTGTTCATAATGGTAAGATCAAAAACAAAATTTTGTCTCCTGCAAATATTTATTCATTAATTTCAAATGACTTTTTATATTCGTTGGTTTATTTATTCCATTTGACATTGTATATTGAGTTTTGATTATATACGTCTATTAAATATGAGCGGTGCTTATGTAGACCTTAATTTAATTCTAAAGGTTTTTTGAATAAAAAATTTTTTTTTTATTAAAATTGTAGAAGACTGACAGATTAAATCTGTTTCGATATTCAAATTCCGAAATTATATACCACAATATTCTATAAATTCCTCAACACTCAAATTAAATAACGTTTTCAGATTTAACTAATGGAATTATTATCACAGGGAGTAAAGGCTGCACTGCGACCTAATGATTTATTGGCTTCCTTTTATTATTATTATTATCCTGATACTCCTAGATCTTCTGTGAAGATCCCTCAGAAGCTTTTTCAGCTTGTGCAAGTTAGGAGTTCAGTTGTGTTCTGGGTAGGTTTTGTTACTGCGATCTTGCGCCACTTTAGATCACAGCACAATACTTTCTTGCACTATAAAGGAGGTTTATGTCGAGCTTCATCTTCTCATCCAGTTTCATAGTTCTAATGAACCCTTACAGACTTACTTACGACTTCATCATTCATGTTTTCATTGCCAAAGCATTTCTTATGCTTCTAACGTCAGCGCATTCTGTTACAAGATTACAAGGAATTTCTTCCTCTTTCCTATAATCATAGAATCGTTATTGTCAGCTGAACATAATCTAAGTAAAGCCTTCTGAGCTGACACGTTATGTAAAAAAGCCTGGTAGAAGAAGTTGTTGGTGAGATAACAAAGTTTTCGATTTGTCAATGCTAAAGTTTCGAAGGAATCAGGGCTTTAACCCTGAAATAATCCTCCAGAGAGGTTGTATGTGTATTTCCCCAAATTACAAAAAGTCTCTGATCCTACAAAGGAAGCTAAAGCCTTTTTCTACATAGGAATTGATCTGCTCGTTACCCCTAATTCCTGAGTGTCCGGGAATCTTTACTAAGGAGATCCTATTATTATTTTTCCAGTTCATTGAGTTTACTCTCATAACATCTCTAAGCTAATGACGTTAGAACTGAGAGCTTTGAATGCAGCTTGACCATCAAATTGGATAGCTATGTCACATTTATAATAGCTCCTTTCTTCAACGAATGGTACACATCTGTCTATTGCATAAACTTCTGCTTGAAATAGTCTAGGGTTGGAACCTATCAATTCTGAGATATTAATTCTGTCCTCTATTTAAAGATATTTTTTTTGGAAGAATGAGTGGTGTATTCAGTTTTTCTCCAGTAAGGTTTGTGGTGAAGGTAATGATATCCTTTCTTACGTAGCCTTCTCTCATTCGTGAGATTCAGTATTTCTTTCGTCATCAACTACTTCTTTTTAACCCTTTATGTTTTTAATATTAATTGTTTTAATTCTGCCATTTTCCCTCAATTTTTGACCATTCATTTTCTACCTTTTCACTTTCATTCATTTGCTGTTTAATATTTTCCTATTCGTAGAGGTTATTCGTAGAAATTCATTGTATTCCGACGTCTATTCGTTTTCGGATTTCTTTAAAAAATTATTCTTTAATGCAGATATCATACTATTTAACTCGCTGAAAATAGAATTTCACCCTGATTTTGTTAAGGTCAAATATTAATATTCCGTGTAGTCGTGTCGACTCAACTCGAGAGTTCAACGCTATTATAACGTAGACAATTTGAGGGATGGATCCGTACCTATCACATTAAAATCGATTTTATATTACAGTTTTCACCATAATCTTCATAAATAGTAACACAGAAACGTATTTCTGCTGCAATCTTTTAAGTATGAAATATTGATTTAGTCGGCATTTAAACGACTGAAAAGAATATTAAGGGCCAAACCATTTTAGAATCAACAAATTTGAAATTGAAGAAACCAAATTTCTCTCCAAATTACTACAAATGAAATTCTGAAAATGATGCTGCAAGAGTTATACCCAGCATATTCAATGCATGTCAATATAGCCTGAATCTTCTGAGGTCTATACATAAAATTGAAAAATGAATCATGTGACGTCAGTACCTCTTATGTTTATAATTAAAAAGTTCCAGTGTTTTTTGTACATATACTAAGGACGTTTCACGAAAGCGAGCTTGACCATAAAATGTTAGTGACACAAAATGCATATGTTTATCTTCTTTTAACTTTATCTGTCTGTAAAAATAAAGCAACAAATGAGTGGTGAATAACCCAAGAGCTGTCACTCATTCCTTGTTTCATTTTAATGTCAAATAAAATTTGAAACACATAAATATATACATTTTATTTTACCAACGTTCTATGGTAGAGTTCGCTTTCGCAAAACGTCTGGAGTATATTGTCGTAAGTAAGTGAGTTTATATATTGTCCTGATAGAACAAGTTATCGGCGCGCAAAGTTAACATAACGTGATTGAAGTAGCACAGTTTATGATGATATAATAATATTATTATTACAGGAGGATTTGAATACGAAATGGAGTCTTATGAGATTCAATTGATTCAATATGAATAACTGAAATAAGTAAGGTATGAAATCGAAATAGAATAATAAATTTAGTACGTCTTAAAATTGAGAACCCTCATATTTTCAGGCCAAAGTTCGTTACTTGCATAAATATGTTAATCTATTTGAAGCATAATTTTTACTAAAATATTTTTATAATGAATGTATAGATTTTCAAACAAATTTTGTCACTTTGAATTGTATCGCAGGTAATTTTTCACAGGTTTCACACAGGAAATATAATATTAAATAGAAAACCCAAGTTAAATAATGAGAAGAGGTTTTATACTTGATAGAAGGTTTATTACAAAATTTGAATATCAAAACGGATTTAATCTGTTAGTCTTCTATAATTTTAATTTCAAAACAATTTATAAGCACAGCTTATCTTTAATAGACATATAAAATCAAAACTCATTGTATAATATCAAATGGAATAAATAACCCAACAAATATAAATTGTCAATTAAAATTAGAGGTAAGTTATTTATTGTTAATTGATTTTATTTTTTGAATGGGAAGTAGGACCGATGAAGGCCTTATCTGAATTCTAATTGTTTTTTGAGGATGTGATACATGTTTTGCGAGATTTTTGAAGTAACTCATTTAAATATTTAAATATATTAAATATTTCAAATACATTATTTTTCGAGAAGTTCTTGAAATTATGTTTTGTATTTTTGAAAATGATTTAGTTTTTATAATTGAAAGATCAGAAACAAAATTTTGTCCCCTGCAAATATTTATTATTAATTTTAATTGACAATTTATATTTGTTGAGTTATTTATTTCATTTTATATATATAATTATATAATGAGTTTTGATTTTATATGTCTATTAAATATAAGCTGTGCTTATAAGACATTAATTCAATTCTAAAAGTTTTTGAATAAAATTTTTTTAAATCAAAATTGAAGGAAACTAACGGATTAAATCTGTTTTGATATTTGAATTGTGAGTTGATGCAAGGGGAAAATTATTCGGATATTAAACTAATCAAATCATTCAAATTTCAGGAAAACTAATTTATAACTGAAGTAGACTCAAACTTTATGGTTCATATAATTATACAGAAACTAATTTTCTATTATGGATTATAAATCAAGGTCATATTAGAATAAATTATTTAATCTACGGCGGTTTCTAAGATTCAGGAATTTCTAGCTACATTGAGTAAATTATTTCTGGAGCATTAAAAATTCATTCAAATCTATTTTTATGTTTTCGGTGGCATTTTTGAGATATTGAGTACTTCAAATAGACATATTAACCGTTATCATCAATATAGAAGTCCGGGCTAAAGGTAGCATCGAATTTGTTCACCCATTTTTGCGCGCTTATTCCAGGGACCGCTGCTATCGTTTAGCCCAAATGGTGTCATTTTCAAATTTTGAGCCGAAAATAGTCATAAGTGAGTAGGATGGACTCACTGATATATATGATTTAAAACAAAAACAACAATTCTTTGAGAGGAGCAGTGTTGAGCTCTAGAGAAATTATAGGAACAATCCCACGATCGAATATAAATTAAACATTTAGATGTAATAAAACGACACAAGGGCTTATGTAAAATTTCGTAAGGATTATAAAACTAGAAGATTAATGAAAAATGAGAGCAAAACAACGTAGCGAAACCGAAACAAACACAACAATCGTGCGATTAAGTTTTAATTTAACATTCAAATGTAAAATAAAGGCAAGCAGGTTATGCAAAATTTTATGACGATGGTGAGTAATTTTCAGAAGATGTGTTTGAGATTTTAAAATATTGGATAAGTGGATTAGGTTTTTTCTCGACAGAGTATTCAATTATATATTTTCGAACCCAACTTCACACTTAAGAGCATAATCAGTATATGTTTTGAGAGCTGATATAGCAAGGCTTATGTGTGAAAAAGTTCAATTAATTCTACGTAGTTGTTTTTGGTTGGTGCCCTTTCAAATATGGAGAACAATAAGCAGCATTTTCGTTATATTTTACTTTTTCAATATAGAAAAGGTAAAAATGTTGTTCAAGCCAGAAAGAAATTAACCGATGTGTAATTTTGATGTCCAAGATACACAACTTTCTGGAAGACTGGTTGAAGCTGATAAAGACACGATAAATGCATTAGTTGATGCAAATCGGCGAATAACAACACGTGAGATCGGTGAGAGGTTAAACTTATCGTATTCAACTATTTATGACCACTTGAACGATAATGCGAAACCTCATACTACAAGTTTGGTCACTCGCCAAAAGCTTTTACAGCTTGAATGGGATAGACTACCACAACCCACCATATCTCTAGATCTGGCGCCTTTGGATTATTATTTGTTCGACTCATTGCAAAGTTTTTTGTACGGTAAAACCTTTACTTCAAATGAAGAGGTTAGAAATGTCATTAGCTGCTATTGTTCGATATAGTTTGACGAGGCCAAATACAAACTTCAGCATTATCTAGTTCACCTCCAATATAAAATGAAGAGAATATTTCTTTTCTTTGAACACATGGTGATCGTCTTGAAGATATAAGTCCACATGATCATTCTTCTGTATTTGGAATTTGTCGAATCATTGAAAAATTTAAAACGACCAAATGGGTAAGTGCAAAGATTAACACATAGTTGGAGCCACCGATGCCATGCCATTTTTGTTTTTAAGCAGTATCAACATTCAAAAGATGCGTGTAAAAATTTCATTACAATCGGTTCAGTACTTGTTTTTGTTTGAATGATGGACGAGTTTCGCGTGTTGAACAAAAAGGAAAATATTGCCGTTCAAGTTCAGCAAAGGCTTGAAAAGTTTTACCGGGGAAAGTCTCCATCAAAAACAATCCTTCGCCGATTGTATGCAGATTTCAAACACCCAAGTGATAAACAGTGAAAGATCTCATCGATATACTCTTCTTTGAACAATCTAGTGTTTTCACTATAACGAAAGATAAAAAGTCCATACTAACAATTTCTTTAATTTTGATGAAACAACCCAAAATTGCATAAATAGATTTTAACTAAACGAGTTCTAGTCTATTCTCTCTATTCTTATCGCAATATGCTTTTTCTGAAATTTACATTCTATTCGATTAGCATTTAACTAAAAATGAAGAATTTGAGAAGGTATATCAACAAACCAGCGAATTCTTCTAGTTCCTCTATTTTAGCGATGTTAATTATGTTCAGTTGAAGACATTGATAGCCGGTTAGAATGAGGAAGAAACTTTGAATGGCATAAGTTACGATTGAGAATCATATATAATCCGTCTAGAAAGTATCTGGAATTCATTATATTATATAATTTTAATATACTTCTTTTTTGTAACATTCTAAGACATAAGTAATGTAGAAAATAGGTTGTGCTATGGCCAGTTGCATGGCAACACCATTTGGCAAATATTGTTGATTGTCAACGGGTATACAATTCATGAAATAATGTCGCAACTAGAAAAAAGAAAAGAGGTAGAATATTTGTATAGAAAAGGTTTTCTAAACGTTAAAATTTAGTGCAATTGACTGAACTGAGAAAAGTGATGTATATGAGACAATAAATGGAATGAAAAATGGCATGGACATGAGGCATAGACCAGCTTTAGGAAGACCGCCTAAGATTAAAGGAAACAATTTGAACACCTTATTAGCCTTAGGACGACACAATCTGGCCTGGAGTTTCGCAAATTGGCTAACAGATTTGAAAATCAACGAAATATAAAAGCATGTCCAGAAACCGTTCGTATATCACTGAAAAGACATGGCTACATACCATGGAAAGCAAGAAATTCCTATAATGATACCTTTACAAAAGTAACGAAGGGTAGAATTTTGTCAAGGTTTGCAAGAAGATAATTTCAATAATGTCTTTATATCTGATGACAGTTGTTTCCAACTTGGTGGAAATCACTTAAAAAACCTGTTACCGTTCAAATTTCCCACCAAAATAATGGCGTAGCGTGATTCTACTCCTCTCCGTATATTTGATGTTGGCGTTTTCAGGAGGATAATGCAAGATGCCATACTTTTGCCTATGCTGAAGTTTGGATGCAAGAACACCAAGTGACAACCATTTCATGGCCAACAGCATCACCAGATCTCAGTTCCATTGAAAACATATAGAGACTAATGAAGATTGAAGTTGAACGAGCAGTGCCACGAAACAGAGATAATTTAAGTCAGTCAATTTCACAGTTCTGGACTACAATCACTGAAAATTATGGAGGTGATCTAGTTTCAGGTATACCTCGAAGTTTAGTCAAGTGTTTTCAGTTAAATGGAGGTTGTATAAGTAAATAATATGAATATTTTGTTATAATTTTCTCATTAAAGAATTAAAAATATAAACTAAATAATTACAATTGAGTTTTGTTTTTTCCGGATACTTTCCAAGACTATACATCAAATTACTTCAAATTCGGAATTATATTCTAACTTCTACAATATATATTGAAACTGTATACAAAAACTGTCAAATTGATATCCTTATATATAATCAATATAAAATATTTTTCAATTTCTCGGAAAAAACCTACGTTCCGACATGAATTATATTAATACAAATGTATTAACAAAAACTATAAAAGAATGTATATTAACATACAAATACAAGAGAATCCACTATTCCAAAATTATCCAAAATTTTCAAAATAAAGAAACAAATAAAAATAATTGAAAGAGCACTCCATAATTTTATAGTTATTTCGGTCACTGGACCTTTTCAGAAATGTATTGAATTCAGATTCGAATATATCACAAGATCAAAATTTAACTCACCAAATAAGATAAAACCTGAAACGAATAAACTCGAAGTAAGCTTTAAAGTATCCAAAATAAAACAAAAATGATCAACGTGTTGTTACCATTAATCTATAATCGTTTGTACTCAGAACACAGAAAAACAACAAAAATTATTCATCCCAGATAATATCCTATGATAAGAAAAATAATCAGAATTTCGAAAATAATAAATAATTAAGGTATATATTGTGGATATCTAGAGCCTATATGCATTTATTTCATGATTTAAAAATCAATATGAATGTGGGTCAATACTTGATAGAAGTAAAATTTGAATGACTTTAAATTCAGATTTGAATATTAATGTCTACAATATATGTTGAAACTATATACAAAAACTATCAAACTGATATCCTTATATATACGACAACACGTTGATCATTTCTCTTTAATTTTGGATACTTTAAAGCGTACTTCGAGTTTATTCGTTTCAGGTTTTATCTTATTTGGTGAGTGAAATTTGGATCTTGTGATTTATTTGAGTCTGTATTTAATACATTTCTATCAAATGTTGGAATTATTGTTCAATTATTTTTATTTGATCCTTTATTTTGAGAATTTTAGATAATTTTGGCATAATAGACTTTTTTGTATTTTTATGTTAATATACATACTTATATAGTTTATGTTAATACATTTGTATTAATACGATTCATGTAGGTTTTGTCCGAAACATTGAAGAATATTTTATATTGATTATGTATAAGGATACCAATTTGATAGTTTCTGTATATAGTTTCAATATATATTGTAGAACTTAGAATACGTAATTCTGAATTTGAAGATATATTAATTTTACTTCTATCAAGTATTGACTCACAATCAAATTGGACTATATATTGGTTAGAGTTACAAACTAAATCGACCAAAGTGGAAAATAAAAAAATCGAGACAGAAACATATATAGGGATTAGCAAAGCAAATAATTGTGACGGAATTTTAATTAATATTCTCCGAATTCTATTAACGGCATCCAATGAAACTAGGTCAAGTTAGTCAAAAACGCAGGAGCCAAAGACTGCCGCATTCAAAGACAAATACAGACAACTATGGTATTCAGAAACATCTACTTAGATTTAGTTTTCATCCTAATACTATCGTTTCACCGCCTCCCATTATTAAAAGACAATCTGATTTCAGTTTTTTCAACAATCGAAATCCCCTTAATGAGATTTTTTTTGCTAACATTGGTTTGAATTTCAACACTAAAGCCCTAAATTTGAATACAAAAACCTTTTGACATGAGTATTTATAAGCAGAATAACTTAAATCTGCTGTGAAAAGAATTTTCCACCAAGAATTCGGAAGTGAGTTGACCGTCTCGAATATCCAGCGGACATACACTAATATTTAATGATTGCTTAACCCCAGGTTACCAACTCAAAATTCCAAACATGTAACATCAAAACCGATCATCGGTTTTTCCTATTACTAACAGAACACACATTTTCCCCAATAAATTGTTCCATGAACAGCCCAATCACGGTACTATTGCAGTTTGTATTCAGAGTGAACTGGGCTGCCCAATGCGGTAATCGATATACGTCGAGGTTGTCTTAGCGGTTTATAATAACAAACCACGTGATTGTTATTAACACATAACCTCAAATTCACGCGATCACAGCTGTGCCATGAAGTGATACCTTCGCCATTGAGTTACCCTACTCCGTGGTGAAAACTTTCCAATCTGGAATTGAATAAATTTAGGACGTGAATCGTTCAGGCTTTCAATTGAATATATTTTCTCATCAGGTTCCTCATACCTCTGTTAATACACAATTAATACTCATAGAAGGTGATTCTTGTTTCTTAACTGGAATTAATTGAAGAAAAAGAATACTCATCGTCATAGAATGTGATAAATCTTCTTTTCGTACATAGATTTTCGTACACACCATAAGAACGTCAAGTCAAATTAAGAAGTAGAAACAAACCCTCAAAGAAGAGTAGAGTAGTAGCAGCTTCAAAGAATTCTATGACCAGGATAGTAATGAAAAATTTTCTACTACCTAAAAATACTACACTAAGACCAATTAGAACATCTTTTACTGAATCTGAAATTCAAATTGAATCGATATTAAGATGAACTAATATATCAAGAACATCTGTGGTATTGGTCGAAATAATGTGAACATTTCTGCATTTCATTCAGATGGCCACTCAGCTGTTGACAGCTGTTTCACAATGGAACACATAACCTCTTTTTATGTGTTAAATGTCAATGTCAATAATGTTTCCGGTTATTTTCACTGGTTTACAGTACTTTTCTAGATTTATTGGTAATAATATGTTTTGAGTGATTGTTTTCTGGGGAAAAAGGATTAAAACAATTGAACTTAGTAAGCACATAAGGGCTAAGAGATACATTGGTGAGGAAAGATGAGTAAGCTTGGGAATTGTTAGTAAGATAATGAAACAAAAGAGGAAGACTGAATCAGTTTAAGATTACTAAAAGAGGAAATATGCATGAAAAAAGAAAACATTTTTCCGGGAAGAAGTTTTTTTTTGACGAACAGCAAATTAAACCCTACAAAGATAAAATCTGATCTTCATCAATTCAAAGGCTATATTCAGAGAGAGAAAAGAGAGAAGTAAGAGCTCAAAAAAAGGATTACTGATCATAATGAAGAAAGGGCTGAGTTGGGCCTAAGTAATGCTCAGTGTAATGAAGATAAATGGAAAAATATCTTATTCCCTGATGATATTTTAGAAGGGGCACCAATTAAAACTCACATGGATGATTGCAGATGAAAATTTCACTTCTGCTTGATTGTTACGAGTAGATCAAATGAAAAAGATGTTTTCGGTCTGTTTTTCATTAATAGGGGGAAGTACAAACTCATGGAAACCGATGAAGACCGAAAAATATAAAGCATAGGTTACATGTTTTACCGAAGAATTTCAAAAGGTTTATGTCAAAGAAAAATATCCTTTCCACAAGATTCAGCACCTTATAGTTCTAAAAAGAAGGACAACAAAGTAACTCCTCTAGAGGGGTTTGCAAATTCACCAGACCCTGGAAACTTATTGTTTATATACAAGACCAGAATGTTTAAAAGTGATTGCATCACAAAGAAAGAGGATAGAACTTGTCATTTAGGCGTAGTTCTGAATTAAAAAATTTTGGAAAATTGTCAAAAATTAATGGACTCTAAGCCAAAATGCATTTAAGTGTTATACAAGCCAAGGGAGAGCATATACCCATTGAATTACAATATAATATCAGATTTATTAGTGATATTTAATAAGTTGTACCACAATAAACTGTCTATTTAACATGTTTCCGCCTGTTTTTGCAATAATTTGCACAATACTTTATTGAAAGATGTAAAGGTTCAGTTGAATCTAATTCGAGTTAAACATTTAAGAGAGGTTTGAAAGAGTCATATAAACCAAGGAAATCGCAAAATGAATTGGGGAAAAACCCATAAGAAAAATGACTTCTTAGTATCAGGTAAGGCAGACGATTTTTACCATCAATTAAATTTACGAGCAAGTATTAGTCTAAACGGGGGAAAGAAAGGTTAGAAGCGTTAATAACTTACCCCGCAAGTGTCAGTAGGGTGTTGAGCTAGACTTGTAGACGCCACTCTGTCTATACACTATCTGATGCGTCACCACACGATAGCAATTTCAGCCAAACCGGCTGCGCACGCTTCTCTACTCGTTTCACCCCTCGACCGTCCCGGCGCGTCGCGTCGTCTGCCGTCGGTGGTTCCCCTCCACTGTTATTCGTCCAATATTTCACCCCTCCCTCCGTTTCTCGCCATTGGATATGTGTGTATGTGTTTTTTTCGTCCGATTTGTTCTCTGTTTTGTACCAGTTATTTTTTCGATGTTTTATATATATATATATAAGCGTGCATTTTCCTATTGGTTGTTATATATATAATTTTTCGATAATAACGGGAAATTTTCGCAACGATTTGCAAATCGCTCGTAACACCATCGGACGGATGCAATGTAGGGATGCAGGGCGGGCCGAAAGATCATTAATAGATGGCGCTGAGAAGCGGTGTTTCCGAAATTTTGGGTTTCCGTCCAATTCACCGGGCTTTTGTGAATTTATTCAACATAAATGGGGTAGATTGAATCTGAGTCTATCGTTTTAGCAATATACATTTTTGACAATTAATATAGGCTGAAATGACAGCAACGCAGATTAATTGAGAGCATAATGAAAATGTCTCTCGAATTTAATATTTTACCAGCTAGAAATAATGACATAAAAACTTAAGATGTTGCTTTAGAAAATGAATCGAACATAATAACGATTAAAATATTCATTCAATTCAACAACAAATTCTAAACAATTTTATCAATTTTGATCTTCCTTTGCCAACTCATTCACTTGGTTGTGATTCTAGCTCGCACAGGATACTAAAGAGTGGGTTTGGGCGATCTAGAGTTGACATTTTTAAGTAGTCGAGTAGTTATTTCGATCATTCGTGTTTTCACAGAAAGTTACTTTAATATTTGTCATTAATGTCGATTCACGCTTGAACAAAATGGTAAATTTTCTATCCAAACTTAGAAATTCACGTGGAAAATTCAAAAGTAATGAAATTATGGATAAATTTCTTCGTAAAAACTGGATTGTTATTTGATAACATAACTTGTTCACATTATCGTCCAGTGAGGCCAACTTAAAACATTGCTGATGTAGCCCAGAATGTGGCTGAACATCCATCAACATCAACTCATCATCGTGCCTAAGAACTGAACAATTCCCGCACTTCTCTGAGGAGAATTTTGCATGAGGACTTCGGTATGAAGACTTACAAAGTTCAACTAGTGCAAGTAGTCAAGCCTTGTGACCATCCGCTGCGTTTTCACTTCGCTCAGTGGGCTGAATGATATTATTTTTTATTCGTAAATATCCAAGTTCAACCTCTCCAACAACTGTGAAAAAATATTCATCATTTTATTCTTCAGAGCCAATCAAAAATGCAAATTTCAAATGACCCTCACTACAATGTGTCATGGCTATCTTTATCTAGATAAAAAATCAATATGTATTTAAGACGGGTAAATGCATTTTGTTCCCTGCATTCAATGAAATATTCCAAGAATTCTAATTTGTATATTCAAAATTGTATATCAAGATCAAATTAATAAAATTTTCAATGTGAATTTTCCTGTAAAAGTATAATTTCGAACAGAGCATAATATTCTCAGATGGTAAGAAAACCATATATTAATTCTGTGATATTAAAAAACTTGAAAGAAAGTTAATGGTTCATGCAATGTAACCCAGATTTCCATGAGAGCAATAAAAGAACAATCTAAATTAAATTGTGTCTAATTCAACTCAGTTCCTTTGGACATTAAGTAACAAATCATAATTTGAAAAATTTCGCCATCTCAGAATTATTTTGGGATATGGGTTATAAGTGAAATGATTTAAATTCGAAAATAATAGGTGAAAGTAGGGTTCGATTGGGGACCACAAATTGTATTATTTTTAAAAAAACAACAGTTTCACAATTCATTCTTTACATACGTTTCAGAAAAAAATAATCGCACTTCACTTTGAGCCGAAAAAATTTGGAAAAATCTAATGGTAGCCCCCAAATCGCGCCCTATTTCATTTAGACTATTATATGCTCTCAAAACAAAACATTTCCCCATTGTTTAGAATAAAAAATGATCAAGAATTATTCAACATAATGAGTTTTATTAGTTTGTTAATTTTATATAAACTCATAATCAAATAACGAGATCCTCAACTTAATTTCAAAAACCTATCGCAGTTTTGTATTTGATGCATGTCTTTTAAAAATACTTTGCTGCATTTCTTAATCTACATGTGTAAAAAATTATCCATATTATAAGAAGGCACATATTGGATTATAGTTAATTATTTCTTTATATATTGACTCATGCATTTGTTTGAAAAAATTACACAGTTAATCAGTTCCTTCAAGTTAGTTTTTTCTGATAAGGCACAACCAGTTTTCTCACAATCGTTTCAACCATTTTGACTTTCGAAAATCTACTGTAGCCTCAAATTTGTTTCATTCCGACTGTTATGTGATCTCAAGACGATTAGGTTCCTCATTCCTTCGAAAAAAAAATTTTAAGAACCATTTTATACTTGTATTTTTCAGTTCACGTAACTTTTTAGAAAGCAGTACTATATTTATTGCCAGCCAAAACTGCATAACAAAATCACCACCTGAATTCAAAAAACATATTTAATTTTTTTTATTTGATGCATTATAGTTGAATTTTATTATATGATTTTTCGCAAAAGAAAGTACTGATACTTCATATTTCAAATAGAAAGGAAAAACTGAATTATTATAGAATACAATTTTTGGATATCCAAACAGTGCATTGCTGAGTTTCCATCTATTACATTGGTTCATTTATTCATCTTGTTTGATCAATGATATTCTTTGAAATGTCAACTTTTTCTTGTTGATTGAAAAAACTTCATTCCCGTTTTCTCTGGTTTGCTTAAAAATAATTATTTTCCACATTGACAGGTTTCATTAATTTTAAAAAATTATAACAAATATTCCCAGGATTTTAAAGATCCAAAACAGACGAAAACTATCAAACATTTAAATACGAAATGAATAAAATTCGCAACTTCAATTCTTGCGCACTTAAATGAGATTTTGCGGAAGTAAATATGAACTACAAACAAGAAAGGAATATCATGATTTTCGAGATAAATTTCAGCTTTGATTCAACGAATATGCAAATAATCTCGGAGTACACCCTACAGAAAAGTTTTATCACAGAAATGCGTTGATTATATAATATTTACTTTGATATTCAGAAACCGGCAACCTCTAATAATACTGACAAGTGAACACTCACCTTTGGAATAAAACACATAAGAACAAGCACCACTTTTTCAGATCGAGCAACCGCATCGTTTGTCGGAATCGTTTTGAATCGGAATTTCCCACAAACATCTATGCCAAAGTTGAGGGATTTCTAGTTTGTCTTTAACTGACATTTCTAGGGTTGGGATGCGATTCCTGAGTCACCTCTTCGCTCAACCCCGTAAAAATCGATCGAGCAATCTGAGCATGCGTAGAGGAAGAGCAAAAGCGCGAATTTGAATCGTGAGATGGAATCTGCCAGAATTTACAACTTTCTCTTTCCTGCTGGAGGATTCAGCCATCCATTCTATGCAAGCAATCAAATGATCGGAATTGCCCCTTTCCCAAATGGGAAGCATACACACCCAAATTGTCTAGGGATCACTTGTAGAATAGAAAATAAATATTCATTTTTGCTGGATTCAGGAAGAAAGATATTTTAGTCTTATTGTAAACAGGATGGAATAAATTCGTGCACAAAAATGGCTTCAATCGTTATTCTCGAATTAAATCAGTAAAACGAAAACCTGCATAAAAAGATTGATATCAATACAATATCTAGACAAAAAAATTTAATTGTCACGGTCTTTACTTGACGGAAATTCATCTTCAATATAAGAAGAAAAACAAATATTACCTTCCGCTATTTTATTGATTTTCACAATAATTGTTTCGTCATACCATGACTTCATCAGGTGAGTATTCAAACTGAGGTATACAATGCAAAATATGACCTTAAATACGCAGCTCTGGTACAAAAAATAGAAAGGTGACAAGAAGTGGTTTACAATCATTGAAAAATGTTAAGTAGGGGGGTCTATTTAAGACTATTTGATCATTCAATAAAATTCATCTTTTATTATATCTATTGATCTCCAAAGTTTCTAACAGATTAAGTTTATGACTTCTATTTTCAATATGTAATATTTAATAGTTTGTGTTAAAAGTATAACCTGTCTCTAAAAAATGGTTGGCATAAATTGAATTTTGTTTTTTATTAATATAACATTTTTCATGTTCCCGTATCCTTTTGACTAAACGACCTAACTATCCAATATATACACATGGACAATCACTACAGATTGGAGTCTAAATAAATCTCATGATAACATTTAGAATAAAGTTTTTAGAAAAATTTGGGTCCAAATTTGTCAGGTTCTCTGGAGAATGTGCTATATATTCTTCAAAAAAGAGAAAATAAAAAAGGCCTTTTTGAATTATATGTTGTGATTCTTCAACATCCAATCGAAACATGTATAAGCTGATGTCTAAATAATTTTTGTCAATATTTTATATTTATTTTGATTCATTATTAGTTAATTTCCATCACATGTGATGATCATATATAGTCTATAAAGTGATACAGTGTTATCTAGGACATGTTTCTCAAAAATTAAATTCTAAATTTTTTCAGAATTAATTCCAGCTATTATCTATAATATTTTATTGAGGGGAATGCAAAATGGTGAATGCGCCGGCAATGAAATAATTTAGTTTAAATAATATATATTGATTCAAATAATGAATATTTCAAAAATTGAGGTTGCTAAAATTGTATGTTGATACTGCTAAATTATTTATATGTATGTAAAAATGTGTATATTAAATTAAAATTATGCCTTTTTCTTTTAATAATAGGAAAAATTTATAATCTGGACTGATCACTCAATGAAGCAGAAAGTCTGAAATAAAATGAAGTCATTCTGAAGTAATTTAATGCTGGTTGAGTTGGTGCTAGAGAATTGGAGAAAATAACAATTTGTAATCATTCAAGACGAAATTTTGAATTAATGAATATTACGTTTCTGTATAATGTGTTGAAAAAATTTTATTTTATTCCCCATAGACATTTTTAACACTTCATATATATTTGGCTATTATGTTTTCTATGCTGAATTAATTGTGTATTTTTATCCTTCGGATATAGGACTTGATAGACACGGTATTAGTTAAAATCATTAATTCGGCTTATAATTTTTCAATTTGTGAAAGTTCTAGAACATACCATTAACTGACACGCAGTTTTTATTATTGGACTTACATCTCATATTAAAGTTGTTCATAATACAATATTTCGTATTAAGTTCTTAAAACATATTTCTTCATAATTTCTTCAGTTCTGTAGCTTTTTATTTCTATAAATAGGAACTGTTTTACTTTAAAAAAGCACTCGGTTAGTTAAAAATTTCACAATTTACTAAGAAACCTGACACTTGTTTCAGTCTGATTCTATCTTCAGAATAAAATGAGACTGAAACACGCGTCAAGTTGCCGAATTAATTGTGAAATATATAATAACATATTCTTCATGTTGCACCTGGGGTCAAACATAAATTCCATCAATTTGATTGACTGGAGCTGTGTATCTGGGAGATTATTAATAATTTGATATTAATAATTTTTATTTCTGTTTCATCCCGTACTTAAGTTTCATTAAATATATTTCAGAATAGATATCATTCCATTCCAAAAACTAACTAGAATAAATTCGTGTGACGAATGATAGCTTCCCAATACTCCAATATGAGCTTTATATCTTATTATAAGATCAAAGAATGTAATCTCAGATGGAATTTATTGAAGGGTCGTCTATTCAACTTCAATTGCCCAGTGCTCTTCTTTTTCCATTTTTGTTGTGCTACATTTAATTATTTCCACAGAGATCGACATAAAAGGGAACATTATTCGGAATATTTCCTTTATTATGACTGAAAGGACCTCAAAAGAGCATCTGATTAAAGTGTGTTCATAAAGAAGATAAAGATTTGTGAATCTCCCCCTCTTCTGCTTCGACGATAAATAATTGGTCACGTTCAACAAAGAAAATGAAGATGTGGTTGACATACTCAACTTTGTCTGAAGAGTTCCTTTTCTATATAAGAATATCAAATTTCGAATCGATTCTAATTAAAGATCTTATATTAAGAGGCTCATTAATAATTATTATTTGAATATTAACAGGCTTCTTCCGTATGTGATATTTGATCTCTTCTAACAAATACTGAATTTTATAATTTCAATTTTTTTCCATTTGCAAATACACTGCCGAACATTGAATCAGGATCATCCCGTAGTTTGCGATGAATTAGAAATATTTTGTTCCTGAGGATTTCTTTCGGATGTAACCTAGTTTACTAACCTTATTTTTTATTTTACCGTGATAGCTCCAATAAAATAGTTTTTGCTGTTTTTTTCAAAGTTTATTGAAAACGATGAAAATTAAAATTAAAATTTAATATGCTCTTAAATGAAAAAGGTTTAAGAAATGTAGTGGCAACTACATCCTCAAAGATTTAAATTTGAACTTCGATTAGTCCAAGCCAATCTCTTGATTTTAACATCTTCAAGGTAAGTAGTAAATATTTGAGCATTGTAGGGTCGCGCATAAAAGTTGTGTCTTCTCCAATAATATTCATGAATGATACAATATGGTCTTGTAGAATCTGTGTCAGGAAACTCCATCAAATGGAAATCGCTTAAGCCTATTTCTCGCCACATTCTTATACGTCTATCTGAGCCCATAATAAGAAATCGCCATCCAGCGAAAAGCAATCCTCTATTCTCTAAACCACGTATTCTCGTGCAAAATTCAACCTTGCAATCCAGTATTCACTTGAAAACGGCGATTCAGAAGCTTCAGTTCGGTAGTTTTCATTTTTTACTTTTTGCAGATAATATGGAAGTGAAACTGCCGTAATCATTCGGTTTCTCAAAGCGCTGGAAACGAGAGATTGGTCGTCTCTAGTTATTGTAGTCCTTCCTCGTCCTGAACCGAGTCTTCTATTGAACCAAACAGTCTCTTCGAAACGTTGAAGTTCTCATTGCTCAAGGAAGAAACTCATACCAAAGTAACGATAAAGTCAAAAAATAGATCGATGCATGGATAGCGGCCAAAGAGCCTGCCTTTTTTTCACGTCAATTGCCTGAAAGATGGGAAAAAGTAGTGGCCAGAGATGGGCAATACTTTGAATGTAATGGGTTATCCATTTCGTAATCCAGATTTCACAGCCCTGTTTCAATGACATAAACGAACAGAATTGTGATCCGAAACCTCATATGTTTAGTTGAAGGTTAGCCACTTAACAGTATCGATCGTGTGAAAATTGTGAAATTTTACTACAAAACCAATAATTCTGTAGTGAGTACGTTTCGTGCATTACAGGCAGATTAGGGTTTACATAATCGTCCATCTCAGCGTACAATTGGTAACACAGTGAAAAAATCCGAAGAGGCTGGATCTGTTGCAGATGTCTTAAGGTCCATACATCATCGAAATGCATGCTCGACCGAAAATATTTCTACTGTAAGTGAAAGTGTTGAAGTGATTCTCTTACGGTAGTCTATCGCGTATTTTGCATCTGGATATGAATCTCCATCCTTATAAGGTTTAGTTGACACAAGAACTAAAGTTAACTGACCATGGAATGCGTAGAATATATGCCGATTGGGTGCTTGAACAACAACGTTGGGATGACAATTTTTCGCATCGAATTTTCTTCAGCACGAAGCACATTTTTCACTAGGTGGCTATGTGAACAAGCAAAATTGTCGCATCTGGGGCTGTGAAAATGCTCATTGTACTGCTGAGAGACCATCACATCCACAAAAAGTCACTGTATGGTGTACAATTTGGTCTGCTGGAGTGATCGACCCGTACTTCTCTGAAAATGAAGAATATGTCACTCAAACCGCCAATTCTCATCGCTATAGTCAAATGATTACCAGTTTTTTGGCCTGAAATAAATGATATGGAATTGGAGAGATGTGATTCCAGCAAGATGGTGCAACAAGTCACATAACACGACCAGTTTTGGCTTTATTGCAAGAAAAATTCCCAGGACGCGTAATTTCTTATTGCGGCGTTGTGAATTGTGATTTAACGCCTTTGGATTTTTTGTGGGGTTATGCGAAGGATCGTGTTTATGCCAATAATCCTCATACGATTGACATCTGAAAATCAGCATCCGTCAAGTTATCGGTGAGATATTTTCTCAAATGTGCCGGCGAGTCATTGCAAATTACTTCACAAGGATCGAGGACTGTAAGAGATCACGTGTAGGACATTTAAATGATGTTGTGTTGAACACAGAATGGCAAAGTCCAAAGATTATATTAAAATGAAAATTTGATAGATACTCTGAATAAAAGAGTGTTTTATTTACGATTACTTTAGGAAGCACAAAATGGAATACCCTGTATGACCAATTTTTCACAATAAAGCTTAAATTGTCCACAAAAAACCGCACGAACTTATTTACACTGCAATAAAATCAGAGTAATTTGATTTTGCATAATTGACACTTCATCTGAACTCTAAATAGTATCATTAAATTGAAATTAGTTTTGTTCTAGACATATTTCCAAACTATTTAAAACATGATTACTTCTTATTGGATCACTGATATTTTCAGTTGAATGTTTTTCAATAATATCCATTGTTTCTCTAGATGAAGTATGGGTTATTAATTCTGTACATCGAATGAAATAAAATTGAAGTTTTTTGGTACTTTGTTAGTTTTAATTCTGCGTACGTGTACAAAACTATTTTTGATTGAATATTTAGCCTAGAAATTTTGTTTCTGGTTTGATAAGTGAGACGCAATTTTTTTTCATTTGGATGGTCAAATTTTACCAATATGTTCTGAAAATAGCATCTTTCAAATGACCACCAGGACTTCTCCGTACGTACTGCATTCTGTCAACCCAATTTTTTTATCTCTTTCTCACCTAAGTTTGGTTGTAATAATATTGAAATAAGGTTATTCTGATTTTCACAAATTTGTGAAAATCAGAATAATCTTATTTCAATATTATTTAATATGGATTTTCACCAAGTAAAGACTGATACAATTCAAAATTCAAGTTTGGTTGTATTTCATCAATGGTACGTTTAATGTTTATTTCCAATTGCTCAGTGGTTGTTGGGTTATCAGTTACCTTTCCATGATTAAATGGCATAACCTATTGAACCCAAATGACAAGGGAAATGTAAAAAATAATATAAAGTGTTGCCATTATAACCATTTTAAATTGAAACATTCCTATTGGAAAACTCATTATAAGAAAAAATAATATATTGGTTAGGTTTTCCTAGTAAAGTTAGACTTTGAACATGATTTTCTGTTCAGTAATTCTCTTCGAAAGAAATCTTATGCGATGTCATATCCAAATTCCATAGGCTTGCTCCCAAACCTTGCTAGACTCCAGAACCATACAAACAAACGGAGGCAATTTGGGGCCCATATTCTGACGTAACAGTCCTGGACCGTATCCATGGAGACCATCTAGGGATGTAACAATTCATCTTGTTCCTAGTTCACGCTCCTCGTATTTATTTTGGAACGGTATTCCCCTGCACCGCTGTAACCGCCTCACTTTTGTACGCCTAAATTCATATTATGAAAATTTTATTTGCATTATTTACATGCTTTCCAGTTCATATCAGATGGCGACGTATATACTGATCAACAAAAATTAGAACATCGAAAAATATTAATTAATGGAAAATAAAATAAATAAACTAATTACCAAAAACCATGATATACTCATTATTTTCTGATTTCATATTTAAATAATCACACAGAAAATAATGTAAGGCCATGTTATTACTCTGCCTGCTTCTAAAGGCTGGGCCATCTAGAATTTGCATTTTGAAATAGTATTTTTTTCGAGCCTGGCAATACTTCACAGAAAACTATAGTCCGTCTAGAAAGTATCCAGAAGGAACAAAGCTCAATTGTTATTATTTATGTTTTCAATTCTTGAATTAGAAAATTTTAAAAAAATATTCATCTTATTTACTTATACAACCTCCATTTAACTGTAAACACTTGACTAAACGTCGAGGTACACCCGAAACTAGATCACGTCCATAATTTTCGGTGATGGTAGTCCAGGACTAAAAAACTGACTGAATTAAATCATCTTCATTTCGTGGCACTGCTTATTCAACTTCAATCTTCATTAGTCCCCATATTTTTTCAATGGGACTAAGATCTGGTGGAGCTGCTGGCCATGAAATGGTTGTTACTTGGTGTTCTTGCATCAAAGCTTGAGTATAGGCTGAAGTATGGCATCTTGCATTATTCTGCTGAAAACGCCACCCATCGAAAAATTGACGTACAGATCCATCTGCGGTGCAGTTTGTCGAGTATTAATTGCAGATATCTCTGCTGCGGTACTACTCCACTTCTAATGCTGGGAGCGCTGAAAATTAATTACGACTTTACTGATAGAATCGATGTCCATTTTGAACATTTTTCGTTGAATCTGTTTGATTAGTCCATGACTTGATGGAGCTGAATGAGCTAAAAGTTGGTTTGCCGGACTTTCTTTTGAAAAATATAGTATCAATTAATTTTGGATTATTCGGAGGATTTTATTTACCTGTAGAAAATTGTTGGCGCCTCAGATTTTGGTTTTGAACATTTCATTTGCTTATTTCTTTGAAGCGACCATTTCATATCAAATAAGTTCACATCGGATCTACCATCTGATCCAGTTTGAAAAAAAATATAATTCGTAACATTTCCATTGAAGGTTAGTACATTTTCACTCTAAAACAGTACATATATTTAACAGCTATCTGATAATTGACTTAACTCAAATTGGAAACTGATACTCGTTTGGCGACGTGCGTTGAACAGAAGGATTTGGAATTTCAACATACAGATTTGGACCCCCCATCAGTGAAGAGCAAGGATTCGAACAACCAACCCTGTTTATACGTAGACCATCAGCTTCTTGGATTCATGTAATTCAGACTATATTCGAGGTTTTATCACTATTTATTATCAGGGTCAGTGTGTTTTTCACTTTAAACCAGTACATTGAAGAATATATAACAGCTATTGGATAATTCATTGAATTCTTAATTATTGTGCTAATTTATGTGAACAGGTATCTGGGGTCTTAAATTTTTGATTTTTTGCTTACTGTTTATTTCTAGTAGTCTGATGTGATGAGATGAAGTATTATTTTATATTAAAGCCTAGTTTGTGATCGTGAACTTACTTAAACAAACACAAAAGCATTACTTATTATCCTCTCAATGATTATATAGTTTGAAATATTCAAATAAATCATTTAAGTGGTTAGACTTCCGTCTTTAAATTATAAATCTCCCATAGTCTGAGTTCAGTATATTACCGTCAATTTCTGCTCAAAGAAGGTGACGTCCATTTACAACTAGCTAGACGGTGATACTGAAACTCAGAAACTTATGTGCCGAAATGCCCTCACGGCAATTTGTAAATCAAAAATAAAATAAATAGAGGTTTATACTTGATAGAAGGTATATAAAATTATTTAAATATTTTAATATTAGCCTTCTACATATTTAATTGAGTACTGACGAAGCAGAGTCTCTCTTAAAACTTGTTTTTCAGTAATGTTTTTACATATCTTGAGATTTTATTAAAAGTAACTTAGTTAGATCTCCAATAATATTGAATATTCTAAGTAAGATAGTTTTATGATGAAATTCTTAAGATGATGTTGAAAATTTTTGAAAGATATCTGTTTTCATAAGATTGATGAGCAGAAACAAAAATTTTGTCTACTCAAAATATTTAATTTATAGGATTCTGGTTTACAATTTTTATTTATTGGATTTTGTTATATCATTTGGATGTCTTATAATGAATGTTTGTTTTATGTCGTTTGACATAAGTGGTACTTTTATAACATTAAGGTAATTTATATTAGTTTGAAATAATTATTAAATATAATTTCTCCAAATTAAATATGTACAAGGCTAATATTAAAATATTTAAATAAATAAATTTGTGAATTGATCAAAAATGCAAATTTTACATGGCCCATCCCTCAGGAATTGATACAAAACAATGCCGTTTTTTATTATAATATTATTATTATACTTATTATATGTTAAATTATTAAAATATAACAGTTCCTTTTTGTTACTTGTTCGAAAGCAGTATAGTAAATCGGTGACTGTTCGATTCCCTTGGCTAGTAACATTAAATGCATCACTGTTACTGTTTATTGACTACTGTCAAGTTAAGAAGTCATTCAATTTGTGTTTAAGAGCCATTGAATGCAGACAACCTTGTAAATTTCGTGAATGAAAACGGGTGAATATCGCAATATCGTGACGAAAACACTAATAATACACTTTCGAATATATCCACCACAAAAATAAGCAGTCATTCACAACAAATATTTCAGAAGATGAACAGAAATATTGCATTATGTAATCGTCAATACATCGTTCCTTTGAAATCTTATTATGCTTATCTGAAATACAACATATAGAGTCCGTCACGAAAGTATCCGGAATTCATTACTTTTCATAATTTCACTATACTTCCTTTTTGTAACATTCTAAGACAAAAGTAATGTATAAAATAGGTTGTGCTAATAAGCTGGCTAATTAAAGGAAGCAATTTAAAAGCTTTATTGGCCTTAAGACGACACAATCGGCGCCTGAGGTTCAGCAAATTGACTAACAGATTTGCAACTCAACCAAATATAAAAGTATATCCAGAAACCGTCCGCATGTTATTGAAAAGAGAAAGCTACATATCAAGGAAACCAAAAAAATCTCTTTAATCACAGCTTTACAAAGGGAACGAAGGATAGAATTTTGTCAACGTTTTCAAGAAGATAATTTTAATAATTTCTTTATATCGGATGAAAGTTGTTTTCAACTTAGTGGAAATCACATAAAAATCCTATCAAAACAACATGTAACCATTCAAATTTCCAAATTTCCCACCAAAATAATGAGTAATATATCAGCGTGGTGCTACACCTCTCTGTATAGTTAATGGTACCATCAATAGTGAAAACTATTGTGGCAATCTAAACGATTTTCTCCTTGAAACGGCGCATGCTTTATATCCAGATAAGGCGTTTTCAGCAGGATAATGCAAGATGCCTCACTTCGGCCTATCTCAAGCTTGGATGCAAGAACACCAAGTGACAACCATTTCATGGCCAGCAGCTTCACCAGATCTTAGTCCTATGGAAAACGTATGGAGACTAATAAAGTTTGGAGTTTAACGAGTAGCGCCACGAAATAAAAATGATTTAGTTCGGTCAGTTTTACAGTCCTGGACTACCATAATCGAAAATATGGAGTTGATCTAGTTTCGGGTGTGACTCGACGTTTGGTTTTATATGTCGTTTGATATAAGTGGTACTTATATGACATTAATTTAATTTAATTCCTGAAGTTTTATATATCTTCTATCAAGTTTAAACCTCTATTTATGTTATTTTATTCATTATATATAATTATTTGGTTTCCTCAACATTCTTTATACACATAGTCCTTGTGCCATAACAGTGGCCGTTAAATTGCCTTTCAATCTTTTAGATCAAGGGTAAACAGAATTATTTATTTGTAGTTAACATTACAATACATTTAAATTTTGCAGTATTCATTTACCAGAAATTTTCTGAATTGTTGAAAGGTGAGTAAATATTTGTTGTTGATTGATATTTTATTTTATTGAATATGAATTAATTGAGTACTGAAGAAGCAAAGTCTCTCTTAAAACTTGTTTTTCAGTACTGCTTTTACATATCTTGAGATTTTATACAAAGTAACTTAGTTAGATATCCAATAATATTGAATATTATAAGTAAGATAGTTTTATGATGAAATTCTTAAGATTATGTTAAACATTTTTGAAAGATATTTGTTTTCATGAGAATGATTAGCAGAAACAAAATTTTGTCTACTCAAAATATTTAATTTATAGTATTTTGGTCAACAATTTTTATTTATTGGATTTTGTTATATCATTTGGATATCTCATAATGAATGTTTATTTTATACGTCGTTCGATATAAGTGGTACTTATATGACATTAATTTAATTTAATTCCTGAAGTTATAATTATTAAATATAATTTTTTGAAATCAAATATGTAGAAGGCTAATATTAAAATATTTAAATAATTTTATATACCTTCTATTAAGTATTAACCTCTATTCATGTTATTTTATTCATAATATATGATTATTTGGTTTCCTTAACATTCTTTGAACAGATAGTCCTTGCACTATAACAGAGGCTGTTAAATTGCCTTTCAATCTTTTTGATGAAGGGTAAACTACAGAATTATTTATTTGTAGTTAACATTACACTTCATTTAAATTTTTCAGTACTTATTTACCAGAAGTTTTCTAAATTGTTGGAAGGTGAGTAAATATTTATTGTTGATTTATGTTATATTTTATTGAATATGAATTTGAGTACAGACGAAGCAAGTATCTCTTAAAACTGGTTTTTCAGTTATGTTTTTACATATCTTGAGATTTTATAGAAAGTAACTTAGTTAGATATCCAATAATATTGAATATTCTAAGTAAGATAGTTTTATTATGAAATTCTTGATATCACGTTAAATATTTCTGAAAGATATTTGTTTTCATAAGAGGGATGGGCAGAAACAAAATTTTGTCTACTCAAAATATTTAATTTATAGGATTTTGGTGAACAATTTTTATTTATTGGATTTTGTCATATTATTTGGATGTCTTATAATGAATGTTTATTTTATATGTCGTTTGATATAATAAACATTGATTTAATTTAATTCCTGAAGTTAGAATTATCAAATATAATTTTTTGGAATTAAATATGTAGAAGGCTAATATTGAAATATTTGAATAATATCTTAAACAGCTATAAGATGAATATTTTATTACAATTTTTAATTCAAAAATTAAAAATATACTAAATAATTACAATTGAGCTTTGTTTTTTTCGGATACTTCCTAGACGGAATATACATATTTCAATAGGAAATTGGGATTTTCTGGACACAAAACACAAATTCATTTCATATCCTTAACTTTATATGAGCAGTTTATATTGACTGCAATTCAAATGTTTTTTATTTATTTGGTATAGAGTTTTTTTCCAATATCTTAAACAGCTCTGCTTGATATTCAAGGATATTTATTGTAATGTTCTACAATGACAAACCAAAGAAGAGAAAGTATGGCATATTTTGTTGACAAAATAATCAAACTAAGTACGGAATATGCTGTATTAATCAATCAATTGTTTCAACTGTTTCTACGTACTTCGAAATATAAACTTCTTATTTTTGGGCAGAGCGTGAATTTTTGAGGTTTATTCCAAAGTTTTCAAAAATAATAGAATAAAAAACTTGAGTGCAATTATTCTAGAGATTTTTGACAAATAAATTTGTAAATACGTATCTTTAAATTCAAATGCATTAACAATAATACCTTCCACACGAAGAACAATAGCGCGCTTATTTATCATGCAGAAATTATCTCTGATCCTTCCTTTCTGCTCATAGGACGTATCTTCTGTAGCCGGGAGATCCCGTGATGACCCCAGCAGGATTCTATAAATAGCTTGCTGCATCGAGTACATTAGTTAATCTTTCTAACGGCGACGGATCGAGTCCTGTGGGCTCAAGAGGTAGCGAAATCCGGAAACTGCTGTGTAAACTACTGCCGAAATTCCGGAATGGCTCTCAAGTCCCCGGCAACCTTGTTGCCGGATCGTATAGCTCCAGCTTTATACAGTACATCCGAAAAGTAGGGAATTAATTGAATGAAATTTGTATGAGGTTAAAAAATTAAAAACTGTTTCATAATATAAATATTTTAAAAAATTTTAAACAATTTTAAAAAATTAGCCTTCTACATATTTAACTCCAAAAGATTATATTCAATGATTATAACTTCTGAAAATAAATTAAACTAATGTCGTATAAGTACCACTTATATCATGACATAAAATAAACATTCATTATAAGATATCCAAATGGTATAACAAAATCCAATGAATAAAAATTATTAACTAAAATCCTATAAATTAAACATTTTGAATAGACAAAATTTTGTTTCTGCTTATCAATCCTATGAAAATCAATATCTTTCAAGAATATCCAACATAATCCTGGGAATTTTATCACAAAACTATCTTACTTAGACTATTCAATATTATTGGATATCTAACCAAGGTACTTTATACAAAAACTCAAGATATGCAAAACATTATTGAAAAACAAGTTTTAAAATCGACTTTGCTCATCAGTATTCAAATATTCATATTCAATAAATATAAAATCAATTAATAACACATATTTAAACTCACCCTTCGTCTTCGAGAAAAAGTTCTATTTAAAAATGAGAATCTTAAATAGGTATCCAATACAGACAGAAATATCTCTGTGGTTTAACCTGATCTAGAAGATTGAAAGACAAATTTAATGGCCTTTGTTATAACACAAGGACTCTCTTTATGAATGTTTGGGTAAACCATATAATTATATATTATAAATAAAATAACGTAAATAGAGGTCATTCTTGATAGAAGGTATATAAAATAATATAAATATTTTAAAAAATTTTAAACAATTTTAAAAAATTAGCCTTCTACATCAGAAGTTATAATCATTGAATATAATCTTTTGGAGTTAAATATGTAGAAGGCTAATTTTTTGAAATTGTTTAAAATTTTTTAAAATATTTATATTATTTTATATACCTTCTATCAAGAATGACCTCTATTTACGTTAAAAACTGTTTCAGTTTAATTAGATAATTGATAAATAGATACTTATTGAAAGGAGTACAAATTAATTCGGTTCGATTTTTCAGCTCAAAAAATTAAATGATTTCAAAAGACAATGAATTAAATTTTTCAAAATATTGTCCATTACTGCTCACTTTTTTCCCACTTCTCACTCAATTTTCGAATCGCGTCTCGGAAAAACTTCTTGTCTTTTGAGGCAATCCAAGTTTGGTGCCAATTTTTAATTTCTTCGAAAGAAATGGAGCATCTGTCGAAAGAGCCAGTAGACAGAAAGAGTTATGTCCGGAGAATACGCGGAGAATGCGGTAAGATTTCCCATTCAATCGTTTCTAAATAATTTTTGACAACTTTTGCGAGGTGAGGCCGAGCGTTGTCATACAAAAGAATAACTTTATCATGTGTATGCTTATCTTCCGGCCGTTTTTCCCATAATGCAGTGTTCACACAAAGTAATGGCAGTCTGTACCGATCACCGTGATGAAATAACCGGGTTTTAGCAGCTTGTAGTATTCAACGCCCCCCTGGTCCCACTAGATAAACAGCATAACTTTCTAAAATTTGAATATTAAAACAAATTGAAATATGTTTATCTTCTACAATTTTAATTTCAAAAAAATTTTTTATTCAAAAAACTTGGAATTAAATTAATGTCTAAAACAAGCACCGCTTACATTTAATAGACGTATATAATCAAAACTCAATATATAATGTCAAATGGAATAAATAAACCAACAGATATACGAAAGTCATCAAAATTAATAAATAAATATTTAAAGGAGACAAAATATTGTTTCTGGTCTTACCTTTAAGAACACCAATTGCCTTTTAAAACATGAACACACTTAAAGGACTTCTCAAAGAATATAATTTATTTGAAATATTTAATATATTTAAATATTCGAATAAGTTAATTCAGAAATCTCTAAAAACATGCACTATATCTTCAAAAAACAAATATAATTCTGAACAATTCCTTCTTCAGTCCTCAATAATATTCCAAATATTTTTAAAAGGCAATTGGTGTTCTTAAAGCTAAGACCAGAAACAAAATTTCGTCACCTTTAAATATTTATTTATTAATTTTAATGACTTTCGTATATCTGTTGGTTTATTTATTCCATTTGACATTATATATTGAGTTTTGATTATATACGTCTATTAAATGTAAGCGGTGCTTGTTTTAGACATCAATTTAATTCTAAAAGTTTTTCGAATAAAAAATTTTTTTGAAATTAAAATTGTAGAAGATAAACATATTTGTTTTAATATTCAAATTTTGTTATATTTCTTCTATCAAATAAAAGGCCTTTCTATTTTATTTTATATATAATATTTAATTATATTTTGGCTTCAATAAATCTCATTATGGAATGTCAATGAATTTAAATAAGCCTTAAAAATTACTCACACTGTACTTTGATTTTGTTAAAACATAGATCAATCTTGAATTATAAACTTGATCTGTGTTTCGAAGCGTTAGTCCTTTTACACGTGGTGAGGGTTTGGATATAGGTTAGTTTTTTGATTTTGATATTTGGAATATTATTGAGGACTGAAGACGGAATTGCTTAGAATTATATTTGTTTTTTGAAGATATAGTGCATTTTTTAGAGATTTCTGAATTAACTTATTCGAATATTTAAATATTTTAAATAAATTATATTCTTTGAGAAGTCCTTTAAGTATGTTCATGTTTTTAAAAGGCAATTGGTGTTCTTAAAGGTAAGACCAGAAACAAAATTTTGTCTCCTTTAAATATTTATTTATTAATTTTAATGACTTTCGTATATCTGTTGGTTTATTTATTCCATTTGACATTATATATTGAGTTTTGATTATATACGTCTATTAAATGTAAGCGGTGCTTGTTTTAGACATTAATTTAATTCTAAAAGTTTTTTGAATAAAAAATTTTTTTGAAATTTCAAAAAAAATTTTTTTTAATATTCAAATTTTGTTATATTTCTTCTATCAAGTAAAAGGCCTTTTTATTTTATTTCAACATATTTTTCGTTCAGCTTTGGTGTTGATATTGAGGTCGATGGCAACGATTGGCTGGGCAAAGCTTAGTATTTTTTTGGGTTGATTATGGTATAAATTATTTAATTCAAGATTATTACTCCATTGTAACCATCATTACCTACTGAGAAGTCAATATATTCCATCAATTAAAAAAATTGTATATGAGATAGTAATTTATTTCCACAAAAATGTTTGTTCTACTACAACAATTGTTTCACCACGATGTGGCTTCTTCAGGTATTACATTGTACTGTCTAATGGTATTAAGTGTAACCGAGTTTAAATACATTGTTGGGTACGTGACCAAATAATAGAAGTACATGTCATAAAAACTCTAGGTGTTTATTGGAGTTTGCCGCTAAAAATGCCATTAAGGAAAGATATTCATAATGGAGACTTATCAACATCTGTTTGTTCGTTCAAAAGGATTTTACGGGCATTATACCTGTTGATAAAAGTGCTCATCTAGAACTTTTGCTTTCAATGTTGATAATTTCATAGTTATTGTTGAAATTATGCCTGAATTCCTTAAGATAATTAACATATGTCGAATGTACAGAATTGGATATATAACCCCTTTGGTGTTCTTGGACACGTTTCTTGAATGGTCTACCAGTCTGGCCAATGTATACTAAAGGGCAATCTTTGCAAGTCAACTTGTAGACTCCGGATTTATTTACTTTATTTCTTCGATCTTTATTGTTTTTTATGTAGGTACTAAGGCTATTAATTGTTTTAAAAGCCGCGTTATAATTGAAACAACTTTTGAAATATTTAGTAGTATTTTCAGATAATCCATTGACATAAGTTAACGAAAAATATTTCTGTGTATTGTCCTTTTATGATTGGGTACACAAGATTTAATGCCATTTTCTTTTGTTTATTGGATACCATTTTGTCTATAAGAAAGGGATTGCAACCGTTGTTTGACGCTATTTGTTTAATAATATTTAATTCTTTGAAAAAGTTTTCTGAATTCGAAGGGACATTCAATAATCTATGAATAAAACTATTATATGCTGACATCTTTTGCTTGGTGGGGTCTGTATGTGTTGGTTTGTGAAAAATACTAAAATCATGTAAATTATTTAGTCTTGTTGTTGTGAGTTCAAGAAATTTAATAGTTTCATTCTTTTCTTCTGCGATTTTAAATTTGATTTTTGGGTGGAGTTCATTAATGAAATTCGTCGGTCGGTGCCTTTGAAACAACGAAAAATGTCATCTACATATCTATACCAATAAAGGAAATATTTGCTTATCGGATTCAGGTGTATTTTTGATTCTAGATCGTCCATGAATATTTCAGCTAAAATTGAACATTTTTGTGGAAATAAATTACTGTCTCATATACATTTTTTTAATTGAAATGAGTTTCTAACAAATAAAGACCAAATCAACGTACCTGCAATTTTAGCACTTAATTTGACGGATATCATTCATTGTTTTTCAGGAATATTCCTATTAGTTCTCGAAGCAAATTTTTCACTAACGAAACCATCAGTGTTTCGTTTATTTTTATCTTACTCCTTTAATCTTTCCCAATAGCGAAGAGCAGAATACCTTTTCTACGCTTCAACACCTGGCTGCTCATTTCGTCTAAATATTTTTCCAGGTCTTAATCGAAAAGCAATCACATTTTAAAAAATTCTGAAATTGAGAGGATTATTGACAGATTCAGCTGGAAATTTGTGAAAATGTCGATAATAAATCGGTTTTGAACGAGAAAAAATTATGTCCTTCTCGAAGTCACAAACCTGGATGGAAAGAAGTATATATTTTATGGAAGCGACTTTTATTCCGATACAATACTTCCAATAAATGTAAGAATTTAAACGAAGAAGTTTCTGAATATTTTGATGGTTATCAAAGTTCGCGCATACCCACAATACAATGAAATTAAAAACGGAAAATCAGATGCCTTAGAAACTTTTGTTTTATCAGAAATGATAAAATACTTAATTCGAAATATAAGCTATTATAGTATTCAAAAATGAACATAAAAAGAAGAAAAAAACTCTGAATTCTAGAATGTTCCAAACAAAAATCAAACCACAATATTTAACATCAGATACTATATTTTGGTACCAACTCGAAATTAAACAATTGAAAAAATTAAAATAGAATTTAATTTCAAGATTTCGAACAGAAGCACCCCCTACGTGAATTCAAAATCTTTTTCTATAACCTTTAAAAGTTCTTAATAATAGTTACAAACCAAAAAATAAACAACTTAGAAAGCGATTATGTTTGGTACGTTTTCCAATTGTGATTTTTAATCTTGTTATTATATTTAATTTTGAATATTGTGGCTAGCTTAAGATTTTCAGCAAACAAGAAATACGTTTACAAGTTTTTTTTCGAATTAAATAACTGATCATTCATGCCTTTTTCAGATTTTTCACACCACTGAATAAATTTTCTTATACATGTATATATACAATGTCATAAAATGAAAAACAAATAATTTCCTAGACAAATATTAATTTCATATATAATATATATTTTCAAATATTGTATACAACATGAAAGCTTTTTCAGAAGTCTGATTTTCTATTATTAATTTCAAATGGATCTTTCACTAAATAGACTCAAAACTCTTAATTTATATAATTATCAATGGAATTAATTCAAATTTTAATGTACAATCATACGCCTTACTTCACCGAGCAGGAGTTCTCAAAAAAATTAAGTTGACCGAGAATGATTGTTAATTTCATTTTTGCATTTAGCTCATTCTATTGCAAGTAATCTGATATTAAGCTAATAATCTTCCATAACTCTTTTTTTTTCAGTAACTGGCCAGACGATGTATTATCCTAGATTCAATCAAGATCAATCTGAACTGACTGTCCTTGTCATTCCTGTTTACAGAATTGAATAATTGCAGATTTGCTGTGTAGCAAAAGCCTTCTTGATAAAAGATGAGAAAGTCAGATGGGTCATAGAATTTGTTTTTCTTTCTGGAACTTGACTAAAGCAGCTGTTAAGAAACCTCTCTTTCTCATAATCGCATCGTGTCGAGATGTTGAAACTTTTTTGCCTTGTTTGAAAATGCTTTACATCTTCGGGTGTGATTTTCAGCCAATCCGATACAATGCTTTTCTCGAGAATGTGGAAAAATTTATAACTTAATATATAAGGAAATCCAGCCGAGCGGAAACTTGCTGAAATTACTTGATACAAATGATTATGGTTCAACTATTTACGCATGGGAAGAATAATTTCAATTGATAACTCTTATCTGCATACTTTGGCATGCATTGACCAAAATTCTACGTAGGAATTTAACACGAAGATCATATCATTAATGGGGGTAGTTTATCATCCATACTCTTGGGAAGAATAGTTACTGCTTGTATGCATCTCTGCCTGTAGAAACCATTTTAAACAGAAACCAGAAATCCAATAATAGTCAATAGCAATCCAAAAATCCCATGGTGAATTAATCGTAGGAAGAATTAACAAAGATCTGCCTAAACTGACTGCCTTTGTCATTCGTGTTTACAGTACTGAACTAAAGCTAGATTACAAAAATTGTTTTGCCTTCCATGAGGAAACTGACTAGACAAATTCTTGAGACGCCTCTCTTTCAAGATGACATCTAGTTGACATGTCTAAACTTTCTTTCCTTTTCTATTTTGAAAATTTTTCACTTCTTTGGATATAATTTTCAGATAAGCTGATACAATGTGTTTCACGAGAATGTGGAAAATTTATAACTACGGAAATAATAAAATCCAAACGTGCAAAAACTTGTTGAAGTAACTTGATACTAATGATTAAGGTTCGACTATTTACACGTGGAAAGAATAATATCTGCCACTCTTGCGGAAAATTTGATCAAATCACTACGTAGATTGAACAGAAAGGTTATATCACTAATAGTGGTAGTTTATCATAAATACTCTTGAACAGTGGAGTTATTCTGCTCGTTCGCATTTTTGTCTGTTCGAACCCATTTTAAACTGAAACCAGAAGTCCAATAATAACCAACCTTAATCCAAAACCCCCCATAGTAAAATAATCGTGGAAAAAATAACCAAGATTGATCTTATCTGACTGCTTTTTCACTCCTGTTTGAGGTAGTGAAATGAAGTTAGATCACAGAATTTGTTTTACCTTTCGTGGGAAACACGACTAGAGCAGTTCTTAAGATGTCTCTCTCCCAAGATGACATCTAGTTGAGATTTCAAAACTTTCTTTCATTTTTGAAAATATTTGACTTCTTCGGATATTATTTTCAGTTTAGATGAATGAGAAAAAATGTATGATTTATAAGGAAATAAGAAAATACAAACGAGCGGAAACTTATTAAAGTTACTTGATACTTAGGATTGTGGTTCGACTATCCACCCGTGGGAAGAATAATTATCATCAAAAAATTCTGCCACCCTTGGGAAGAATAATTATCATAAAACAATTCTGCCACCCTTGCAGAGCATCGACCAAAACACTACGTAGCAATTGAGGAGGAAGGTCATATCATTAATGGGGGTAGTTTATCATCAACATTTGTAGAATAAGGCGTTGTCCTGCTTGTATGCACTTTTATCGAACCCATTTCAAATTGAAACCAGAAATCCATACATTCCCAATACCCTCTCCTGGAAATTTATAAACTGGGGACCCTGGAGTTCCGGGTTTTAACATGGCAACCCTGCCAGAGGCCCAAATCCTGCCACTTGCCGACTGTTGCTTGGAAACCGCGCAAAGCTCACTGTATAGAATCGGCACGCATTCGGAGCAGCATTCAGCTCAATGTGCCAAAAAAGGACCCGTTCGGGGTGCCCTTTATCTGAAAGTAATTAACGAGCGTAGAATGGGAAACTTGCATAACTTGCGAATTCGATCAAATGGGGAGGAAATCGTAGTGTAATGGCTGTTGCTGATTCGATCGAAGCGATAGAATTTGAATTCAAAGTTCCTATTTCTTAAACGCTACCATTTCTACACTACTCAACAATCCAATTGGATATTATTGAGAATAAGGAATTGTCCTGGAAATGTTGCATTGTATAACGTCTTAACTTAACGTCATAACTTAACGAATAACTTTTTTATATTTTTCCTATCTTTGAGTAGCTATTTCTTCGATGAATAATAATAATTCATTTATTGATCCTTCAAGACACAAAATTGGTATAGAGCAACTCAGTATATATTAGGAGTACAAATAAGTTTCCGCCGTTTTTTAACACAAATTAAATATGAATCATTCCTAATGATTTTAAACGATGTGAGACTGCTTGCTGAGTGACTTCTAATGTTAGAGCAAGTTCTTTTTGTGTTTGAGATGAATCTTCCTCCAATAATTCCTCCAATTCTGCATCCTCGTTAATTTTTGGCCTTCCACTGTGATCTTTGTCTTCTACGTCGAAATCACCGTTTTTAAACTTTTGAAACCACTCTCGACACGTTCTCTCTCAAAGCACCCTCACCATATGCTTCTACGAGCAATTGATGCGCCTCAGCAGCAGATTTCTTTAAATTAAAGAAGTAAACTAATATTTCCCGCAAATGACGCTTACTTGGCTCAAATTTCGACATTTTCAACTTATAAAAATTATATTTTACCAATATGAAATCAATGATATTAATAGGTTATGTTGTTCTTGAATGTCCAAACTATTTTTAAACCGGTTATCATCTGCGAAAGCTAACCGAAACTCCGTGCCGCGCCATCTACAATAAAACGGCGGAAACTTATTTGTACTGCTAATATAATAATAACAATTTCAGGACAATCAACACAGACAGTCTTCATCCAAAAACTCTCGCAATGTAATAAGCTTTCTCGCCCCCCAGGCATTAGATCTTGACGTGATGGGGGCGCTCTCTTGACTAGGATCCTAGATTCGTCCCGGCGAATTGGAGGGTTAAGTCTTGGTGTCTAACGTAATGCCATTTAGCGCCAGTCACTGGACCTGTATGGTGGAAGATCTCCGAATGGGGCCCTAGTTTTACTCAGGTGAAATGGAGGGCTAAGCCGGTTGATTAACTCAGTGACAAGGGAGTCTGTCGCAGCACAGGGCTTCTCCCTTAAAACTAGCGTACTCTACCCTATCGCAGTATAAATCTTCGGATTCTGTGTAATGGCCGAGTGCGTTATGTAGCATACTGCGTTACCTCGGGGAGTGGTCTTGCCCACAGGTGTTACTTGTACCACCTGGCCACCCCAATTGCTGTTGGACTCGAGGGGGCAGTGGTTGAAAGTCCGCATGCTGGACTAGGGGGGTATTTCATTTATCTGTTCGCAGACCCCCATTTTCGGGATATTATCATGAAATGACTCGGGGTTTAACGGGACTTGACGGTTTGATCGGCCTGTCCTGGCCCCTGGATCTGTGCGTAACTATTTAGGGTTTGTGGATCTAGACGAAATGGCTCCGCCATTAGTGCTTGACGCCAGGATCAATCAAATGACCTCACATGGGTTCGGTGGGTCAAGACGTATAGTCCGCTAGACGGTGCTCGTACCAGGATCAATTGTAGTCGTCAATCTTGAGTTTATCTTAGTTTATGGGACTGCGTTCGGGTGGATGGATAAGAATTCCCTCCGGCGGGTGAGTTGCGTCTCAAACCAACTCGGGTACTGACCTGCTGAGCCAGTAGAGGTTGGATAGTGCTTCGCTGCTACCAGTCAGACGGTTCTGGCTTTCGAGTCGGGGCCCAAACTGGAAGCTGGTGGGTTCATCTCTTCGGAGGGGTTCTCGCCACGCGCGATGATATGGCGTAATCCTTATCACACTTTCTACCTCTAAGGGTGGACTGTGGAGACTGCTTGGTAGTCACTTGGAAAAGAGGCCTTCCTCAAATAGCCAATAACTATTCTGGTAGAATTCACCTGTAATAAGCTTTCTTTATCATCATCAATTTTATCGTTCTTCTGAAACCTAAGATATTCTTTGTCTCACAGAATCAGGTATGTGATTGTAAAGCCTGATGCATTGATAAAATGTTGACGATTCGAATTTCTTCGTTCTGTGGATGGGCACAGACAAGGTTTCAGAACTTCGCGTGTAATAACTATGAAAACTACACAATTTAACAAAATCAGGTCTGTTATATCTTATATAAAATAAACATTTGTAATGGAAATTCTAGTTCAAATAAATAATTATACAAATATTTTAAGGAAAAGACTCACCGATCTATATAAGTTGAACCTTAATAGTGTAATCAGACCAGAATCAAATGAATGAGATCAATTCTGATAGAAATATTAATAATTCAATTCATGAAAATACTCACAGACCAAAATCAAGAAGAAAAAAGCATATTCGGGGTACATAACCACTAGTAGAGTGAAAATTCTTTGAACGGTGATAAAAATCAGAAATCTTGTTGAAAATTTTGAATAGAATTCACAGGGGGATTTCAATTCCCAATTATTCAATATGAAGATAGCCAAAGTTGCAATAAATAGAAGTAATTGCAATTTAGATATCTAGTTTGAAATTGTTGAAATAAACGATGAATTGAATTGTTATTATCATGAATCCTATATAATCTTTAGTGAAATTATTAACAATTAAGAAGCTTAATTAAATCTAACTTTCCAAATTGATGTAAATAGGACAAATTTGATTAAAATTCAATTAATTAGAGGAAAAATAGTGTCTACGTCAGAAATTTTGAAAAGCTAAAGAAATTTAATCAATTTCATAAGTAATTTTAAGTAATTCATAAGTTAGAAGCATTAGAAGTTACTTTTTGGGAAATTTTGACACTTGAAATACTTAACGGATGAAAAACAAAACTTTCACTGTTCTGTTTAACATGAAGTTAATATCGAAATATTCACAAAAATTCAGGTTAATTATCTAGAATAATTTCAAGTCAAGAAAAAGTGTTAATTTTGTAAAATCATTGAAAACATAATTTTTCAATAATAATAACAATAATTTTGACAAAAGCTAGTAAGCTCTGGAACTTAATTTTTCGAGAAAACTATAAAAGGACGAAGCAGAGAAAATGTCATTCAGTATGAAATTCTCCATGGTAAAAATCACGTCGTTTTGTCTCAGGGTGGAATATTTGCTCTTCAAGAGTTCAGTTCCAAAACCTAAAAAGAAATTAACATTTTTATTGTGAAAGGAAATGTAATCAAGAAATACGTTACCTGAATGTTGTGAGTGGATATATCCCACATATTAAAGAAGTATGAAACAAATAGAATGTTAAGAAGAAATCAACTAAGTTGGCTGTGATTCCGAACATTCCAGAAATATCCTTCTCCAAGAATAAAACAAAATTCTGAAACAGAGCAAAGCCATCATAAAAGGACATTGATGATAGATGAACAACCTTACGACAGGTAGAAATAAGTTTATTTCTGTAAAACTTCCAATTCAAATTCAACAAGTTTTGTTTACGAATAATTATGATATTAAGAGATAGGGTTTGGTTAACATAAAACATAGAGCTTTGAGATTAGATTAGTTTAGTAGTCACATATTCATATTTTAAATTACTTTGATTCAATATATATTTTGAAAATCAACTTATTAAAATTCAAATTGAACCCTTTCTATAAAAACAAATCAAAATTTATAATGTTTTAATTTTCAATTTGCAATTACAAAATAATAATATTAAGAGTTAGCTGGCGCACACACAATAATGCAGCTATATACACGGGGGATCTAACAGGTATTCATACTCGGAATTATAAAAGTGAATTCCATAATAAAATTAACCCATTCAAAAGAAAACTTATCTAATTAATTCTTGATGAGAAATTAATCATAAATGAAAATCATATATATATTTCATAATAATATAAATATATGGTACCGTTAAAATCTTATTGGTTATGAATAACGGTCTACAGTATTTTCGAGGACCAACTCGAAAAATCATCCTGATAATTCGTTTCTACGCGACGAAGACTCTATTGAAGTCAACAGAATTACTCCAGAGTATAATACATACTATAGGCAATGTGAGTATAGCATAAGCTGAAATATACATTCTGTCAAGAAAGTACCGGGAATTATCGATTTAAATCTGGCGGGGCAATGAGGCAGGTAAATTTTTTTTTCCTAGGTTGGTACCACTGTCCTTGATTACTATGCTAAGCTTGAGCGGATCTGTCAACTAGTGTGTTTGCAACAGCTGATTAAGTCAGTCGATGTCAGAGTGCGTGCCGATTTTTACTATGGGTGATTACGTTGAGCAAAGAATTTGTTTAAAGTTTTGTGTTGCAAATGAATTTTCGTGTGCCGATGCATTGAAAATGTTGCAAAAGGCCTTTGGTGATAATGCTCTAGCGAAAACTCGTGCATATCAGTGGTACAGAACCTTCAAGAACGGTCGTGAAGTGGTCGCCCATCGACGGCCTCGATCGAATATAACGTCGATAAAATTAAGGAAAGGGTGCTGGAAAACCATCGTACCAGCTTGAGAGAGATAGCACATGATCTTAAGATATCCCACGAGTCCGCACGTACGATTTTGATTGATATTTTGGGCATGAGAAAGGTGGCCGCACGACTCGTACCGAAAGACCTGAATTTTCTTCAAAAACGTCATCGCGAACAGGTTGCTTCAGATATGCTGGATCGCTGTAATTCCGATTCTACATTCATGGAACGCATTATAACTGGTGATGAGACCTGGGTGTACGAGTACGATATGCAAACAAGCCAGCAATCATCGGAATGGGTGGCAAAAAATGAGCCGAAACCGAAAAAACCACGCCAAAGCCGCTCGAAAATGAAGGTGATGCTCATTGTTTTCTTCGATATCCGTGGCGTGGTGCACTACGAATTCGTTCCAGAGGGTCAGACGGTAAACAAGGAGTATTACCTAGGCGTTATGAAACGTTTGCGTGAGCGTATCCGTAAGAAGCGGCCAAATTTGTGGGCGAACAACTCATGGATTTTGCATGACGATAACGCGCCTTCTCACCGAGCTACGATTGTGACTGACTTTCTCGCCAAAAACTCAACAAACGTGCTTCAGCAACCACCGTATTCGCCGGATTTGGTTCCCTGCGACTTTTTTCTCTTTCCAAAACTAAAATTGCCCCTTCGTGGCACCCGTTTTGACTGGATTGAAGCCATAAAACAAAATTCGGCGCGAGAGCTAAAGTCCATCCCGGAAAGCGCCTATAAAAAAAATGTTTCGATAATTGGAAGTGCCGTTGGCATAGATGTATTGGAGCAAATGGAGCCTATTTTGAAGGCGACCCAATAAATTTTGACGATTAAATGTAAAAATGTTGTTTTAATTGAAAATTCCCGGTACTTTCTTGACAGAGTAGTATATTTACAATTGACTCAGGGGCAGAGAGTCCCTAATATGACGAATAACATAGAAAGAAGAGCTCAGCTTCCCACAGATATGAGTAACATGTACATTCTATATCAAATTTTCGTCAACATATAAACCCAAAAATTTTGCAGTATCCCTAGATGTTAAATCACTGTCCACACTTCGAATTGAAATTGGCTTTCTCAATTTCAAAAAAGACCAATTCCGTCTTCGCACTATTCACAACAAGAGCATTCTCCCGACATCACCGAACAAAGCTCTCGACCACAGCATGGGAGCGATGCATGAGCTCGATCTTACTCGGAGCCGAAACCACAGCTGAAGTATCATCAACAAAAATGACAAGTAACTCAGACGCATTATGCGCAGGCAATCATTAATAAAGAGAATTAACAGCAACGGTTCCAGAACAGAACCCTGGGCTATACCCAACTCATTCACAAACCTTTCAGAAAATGATTTAGAGACTCTCACAGAGACAGTTCTGTCCACAACATAGCTATTAATTCACTTCAGAAATATTTCCCTGAAACCAAGATTATATAATTTACTGATTATAAATTGAGGTCAAATACAATCAGAGCCCTTGTGAGGTCGAAAAAAATACCCGCAACATAAAGTCTCTCATCCGAAGAACGGTACACATATTTCATAAGATGGAGAGCAGCTGTTTGGGCTGATCTACCGGTTCTAAATCCATGCTGAGAACTCGAGATAGGATTAAACTTTTCGAGATAATCCATCATAGGATTCAGGATTACTCTTTCAACTATTTTAGAGAAAACACTTAGGATAGATATAGCCCGATAGTTAGCTATATTATTTGCATCATTCTTCTTATATACTAAGAGTACCATTGCATACTTTAAAGAGATAGGAAATGTACCAGAAGAAACTGAAAAGTTTAACAGAAATGCGCAGTATATTCAGCAATTTCTTTCAAAATTCTCACTGATACAGAATCCATACCATAGCTTTGATTACATTACGAATCTCATATTCATCAACTGGGTTAAAGAAAAAAGTTGAGGTTGTCATTAGAAACAATGTATAAGATTGAGATAGTTTATTTCGATAACTGTCAATGAGGCAAGACTTAGATACCGATGAAAAGTATTTAGCGAACGCATCAGCCACCTTAACTGAATCTGAACATTCAGACTCAACTCAATGACCTTATCACATTTTAGTTTACCTGTTTCCTGCTTCACAATATTCCAAACCGTTTTATCCCTGTTATCAGACAAGTTTATAAAATTTTCATGATACCGTAGTTTAGAAGTTCTGAGTACAAATTATTTAAATATTTTAATATTAGCCTTCTAAATATTTAATTTCAAAAAAATTATATTTAATAATTATAACTTCTGGAATTAAATTAAAATAATGTCACATAAGTACCACTTATATCAAACGACATATAAAATAAACATTCACTATAAGATATCCAATTGATATAACAAAATCCAATAAATAAAAATTGTTAACCAAAATTATATAAATTAAATATTTTGAATAGACAAAAAATCTTTCAAAAATGTTCAACATAATCTTAAGAATTAAATCATAAAACTATCTTACTTAAAATATTCAATATTATTGGATGTCTAACTAAGTTACTTTCTATAAAATCTCAAAGTCAAGACTTAGTTAGATATCCAATAATATTGAATATTCTAAGTAAGATAGTTTTATGATGAAATTCTTAAGATTATGTTAAACATTTTTGAAAGATATTTGTTTTCATAAGATTGATCAGCAGAAACAAAATTTTGTCTATTCAAAATATTTAATTTATAGAATTTTGGTTAACAATTTTTATTTATTGGATTTTGTTATATCATTCGGATGTCTTATAATAAATGTTTATTTAATATGTCGTTTGATATAAGTGGTACTTATATGACATTATTTTAATTTAATTCCAGAAGTTATAATTATTGAATATAATTTTTTTGAAATTAAATATGTAGAAGGCTAATATTAAAATATTTAAATGATTTTATATACCTTCTATCAAGTATTAACCTCTATTTATGTTATTCTGAGAACAAATTTATAGTTTTAGCTCTTTTATATACCTCTAATATGTGTTGTGTTTTACAATTCATCTGGAACCTCTGAAGATCTTTGAGTCTTTGACTAGCAAGTTTGATTTCTGATGTTATCCACTTAGCATTCATCCTATCAGGTATGTCTTGATGCCTCAATGAACAGCACCTATCTGTTTGAATTCTTATAATGTCAATGAAGACATTAAAAGAAATATCAACATCAAATTCCTCATACACAATATCAAATTCAACATGAGAAATTTGCAGCCGCAGATTATACAGGGTGTCTATTTTTAAAAGGGCCAAACTTCAACCTACAAAATGTTAGTCTCGTCTCAGCATCTATAGGTAACAGCACCTTTTTCAAATTATATGGATGTAACTTTTTTTTTGAGTTCTCGGTGTACTGTAAAATGATGAACCTTCAATATACAAACAATTCGACCAGTACTTATTGTGGGGTCCTCCCGAACAGCTTGAAGTATAGTAAGTGCATGCTGGCCTTGCTATCCATTTCGGCCACCTTCTCTGATTCGAAAAGCACCGAATGTGCCTGTTTCACCGAATCGCCTCAACACTTCTACAAATGTCTTTCCATTTGAGTTTCTGTTGAAATAATTCGTTAGATTCAAGAAAACGTACCAATACCCAAAATTATTAAGCGGAAACTGTCAGATATCAAATTCAATGTTTACTTTGATATTCAATCACAAGGAGCTTCAAGATAGAGCAAATTTGGATTTGAAATATTTCAACTTTTCGTTGCTATCTTCTTAGTCATGATATTATGAAAGATGACAAGCTGCTAGCACAAAGGTTGATATGTCATTCCAAAAACATACTAAAAGAGGTATTTTCTGCTGAAAAGAAAACATGTCCATAATTAATGATTTTTCATCGATAAAACCATTTGAGAAATATGACTAATTTTGTTCACTTCAGAAAAGTGATATTCATCTCCTTAACAAGCCCGCAATAAAAATTTTTTGGCACACTGCACTTTTTATCTTGCAGCAAATTTAATGCCGTTTCCAGATATGTGATCAAATTTGATGAGGCTACAAGGATAACTGAAGTATAATTGATTTTAAGGAAAAATTTGAAACATCGTGAAATCAAGAAAAGTTAAGTTGAAGAATAACCATCAACATTTCGGTCATGTGATAAATGACATTTTTTGTTGCAAATAACTTGTATGATCTCCCCTTGAAGTTTGGCCCTTTTAAAAGTAGACATCCTGTATGGTCCTGGAAATAACACGTCTCTATATAAGGCGTCACTTTGCGCTGTTCGATAAAATTCAGAATTGAACTGAAAGAAATATCCAAGAAAAAGTACCAGATGATCGCTGTAAGGACTCTCAAACAAGCTCGTCCTACAATGATTCAAATGTGCGTTAGTTATTATGTAACCTACTCGTACCTTAGTAGTGGAGGTACGACCATTAAGATTTGTGAAGAACATCAAGCAGTTGACTCATCTTAAATTTATTCAAATAATCGACGTTGAGGTGACGACACAAGAATAAAAAGTCTAATAGATTACTACAGTGGACAAGAACGTCTATAACTTATCAAAAAATACTTCGAATGTATTGTGGAATGTGAACGGAAACGATAATGTTTTACACTTTCTCATATTAGTTCTTGTAGTCACTTCATAACTCTTATTATTAGAAATAAATCTGTTTATCTGGGATTTTAGATGCGAGATCTTGTGTCAAGTGAAGTCGGTATGCGAATGAATGTATAACAAAATGGTCTGAGTCGAGCATGGACTTTATTAAGCGAATGGTTTAGCTACACATCTTCGGCTGGAAGAGAAAGAACCAAAAGTTATATTCAAGAACATTCAATAGTCCAGATGCAAAAAAGGGCATACATAGTATCAAGGGTTAATAACTTCGGCAATCTTGCTAGGTTGAAAGTGATTTATAATCAAACTGCACAAGACGATTCATGCATATTGATATGATGAAAATTCAGTAAACTCAAGCTCTCTTAAGTGGATAAATTTGTATCTGGATGAGCACTCTTCATAATGGCTTGATTCATTTGAAGAAATTATGAGCGGTGAAATTGGAAACTCATTCTTTATTCAAAATAATGACCATAATACTAAATAAGGTTGTTCTTATTTTAACATATTCAATTATGAAACAATCATTGTTTCGCTAACATAGTAACATCGGAGATATGTGGTATATCTTACATTTTTATAACTAAATATCGGTACAAAATTCTATTGAGGATTAAAACCCAAAAAGAGAGATTTCTAAAAATTCCTGCTCATCTGAAAATATATAATAGTGGAAGGTTATTTAGGTCTAATTAAGTAGTCATGAGTACTATACCCATTGTATTGTATTCATTCATCTCAAATGTGACTAATAGGTTTAAGGTATAACTTTGTCTTTCTATATATAAAATTTTAAAATTATGTTTAAAAGTATGTACCGTTTCTAACAAATGGTTCGAATATGTTGAATTACTTTTGTTGTTGAGTAAAATCTTCAGATGTTCTCCAATTCTCTGTCGTCCTATGTAAACTTTTTGACAATCACCGCAGATTAACTTATAAACTCCCTATCTTTATGTGTAATGTTTTTATTATTCTTGATAAATTTACGAGAGTTTATAAGTTAACCTGCGGTGAACTTTCCTATACAGAAATGGAGAACATCTGAAGAGTTTCCTCAATAACAAAAGTACTTCCACATATTCAAACCATTTGTTAGTGACGGGACATATTTTCCACCATAATTTTAAAATTTTACATATAGAAAGTAAAAGTTATACCTTAAACCTGTGAGAGTCACTAGAGATAAATAAATACAACAAATTCGATATAGACCTCAACGAACCATTAGACCTAAATAACTCTACACTGTTAAATATATTAAGATGAATTGGATTTTCCAGAGACCCCTTTTTTTGGGTTTAAGTGCTCAATAAAAATTTTGTACCTACTCAAACATAAAAAGAAACCGATGTCGAAAACACATTAAGTTATTCAAAAATGTAAGATCTATCACCTATCTGAAGATGCTACTGTGTCAGCGACACGTTCGTTATATTATATGTGATAAATATATGAAATCAGAATAGCCTTATTCAATATTATAGTCCGCCTAGAGATTATTCGGAAAAAACAAGGCTCAATCGTAATTATTTAGTATATATTTTTAAATCTTGATTTAGAAAACTATAACAAAATATTCATTTTATTTACTTATAAAACATCCATTTAACTGTAAACACTTAACTGAACGTCGAGGTACACCCGAAACTAGATCACGTCCATAATTATCGGTGATGGTAGTCCGGGGCTGTAAAACTGACTAACTGACTAAATTAAATGGCTCGTTCAATGCCAATCTTCATTAGTCCCCATATGTTTTCAATGGGACTAAGATCTGGTGAAGCCGCTGGCCATGAAATGGCTGGTCACTTGATGTTCTTGCATCCAAGCTTGACTATAGACCAAAGTATGGCATCTTGCATTATCCTGCTGGAAACTCCACCTCTCTGGTTATAAATCATGCGCCATTTCAAGGAGAAAATTGGTTAGAATGTCACAATACTTTTCACTATTAATAGTTCCATCAACTATACAGAGAGGCATAGCACCACTCTGAGAAATTGCTCCCAAAACCATTATTTTGGAGGGAAATTTGAACGATAACAGGTTTTTTGGATAGGATGTTTAAGTGATATCCACCAAATTGGAAACGACTTTCATCAGATATAAAGACATTATTGAAATTATCTTCTTGAAAACCTTGACAAAATTCTATCCCTGGTTTCTTTTGGGAAGGTGGCATTATAGGGATTTTTTCGGTTTCCTTGATATGTAGCTTTCTCTTTTCAGTGACATACGGACGGTTTCTGGACATACTTTTATATTTCATTGATTTCCAAATCTGTCAATTTCCGAAACCCCAGGCGCGGATTGTGTCCTCTTAAGACCAATAAAGTCTGCAACTGGTCTATGCCTCATGGCTATGCCTTTTTTTATCCTCTTTATTGTCTCATATACAACACTTTCTTCCAGTTCAGTCAATTGCACTAATTTTTTAACGTTTCGAAATCCTTTTCTATACAAATATTCTACCTGCTTTCTTTTTTATAGTTGCGACATTATATCATAAATTGTATATCTGTGGACAATCAACAATATTTGACAAATAGTATTGCCATGCAACTTTGGCCATAGCCGACTATCTGCACAATCTATTTTATAATTACTTTTGTCTTAAAATGTTACAAAAAAGAAGTTTATTAAAATTATGAAAAATGGAAAATTCCGGATACTTTTTAGATGGAATATATGTTGGTATTATTGTAAATATGTAATAGTAGTGTTGGAACAAAAAATAAAATTTTTCATCTAGAAACATAATATAAACACGCCTTGATGATGCAAGTGTTCAACAGGAAAACATGTAGGAAGCACGTTTCATCACATTATTAATTTGGCACCTTATGGTTCTCGAAAGATGAGCTTGCATTATCGTAAAACTTTATTTGGACCCACTAACACTGCATATCGACCGTGTATACCTCTTCGGATGCCGGGATAACTTCTCCCCCATCCTCCAACATCCCCTCGGTTAATCCCCGTGCGCCCAGATTTGATTTATTAGAGCTGTATTCAACCCGATATGTTATTATATACGGAAAATGTACGCTGTATCCTTTAGTATGTGCACAGCCACATGATACTTGACTGTATCGCTCAACAGAGCAACTTGAAACAATGCGAACATTGATCACGTAAAGGGTCTTCCAACAAGAGGTTGCGTTTTGAATTGAGAGGAAATCGCAATGTTTTGTGAAAAACAAAGATATTTTCTTTCCAGTCTAAAGCACAAACTCTTAGATCAAATGGAACATAATATCTGGCAAATGTCCGCCTAGTCTGACGGTCATTCGTTTGATGAAATGTTTCATCACCTTTCCGCATAATTGTGGCGTTCTTACGCGAATAATAGTTCGTAGGTTGTCGTTTGAATCGTTGCTTGACAAGGCACCAAAGAAAAAATCTAATGGTGTTAAATCGCAGGATATTAGCGGCTTATCGATGTCTTCATTTCGAGAAATTATTCATGAAATTTAAGAGGTAATAGAGTCATTGTTTCACAAATAATGTTGCTTGTTGATCTATCCTGCTAAAAAAGACTTTGTCCACATTATTTGCGGGCCAAAAACTCAGTTAACATCGCTCGGTAACAAAGTCCATCCACTGTGACAGTCACACCAAAATCATTTTCGAATAAATAAAGTTTTATCACTCCAACAACTCAAAAACCTTATCAAAATGTCAGTTTCGATCGGTTAAGTGGTTTTTGCTCATTTGTCTTGGGTTTCAGAGTGCCAAATCTGGCAATTTTGCTTATTGACCTAACCACATTTTTAGTTTTCCAATTAACTAGTAGCGCATCCAAATACAATATTCGATTTATTTTCATCTTTCAGATGTCTTGTTTACTGTTTACTGAACTTAAAATATAAAATGTTTTTGAGTCGGTTCATTTAAAAAAAAAAATTACAGCTGACATCAAATATTCGGTTTTCACATGACATTTACGTACTTGTATTGAATTTTTTGTATCCGATTCGAGTTGTTCACTTTCTTTCACTTTGTTGTTAAGAATAAGTTATTATTCCTGAATTTGAAATGCCTTATTCTAATATTGAAATGAGTGATATTACTAGACGTCTATTAAATATCAGCAGTGCTTATAAAGTCATTAATTTAATTCTTAAAGTTTCTTGAATGAATTTTTTGAAATTAAAATTGTAGAAAATTTGAATATCAAGAGAAATTAAATATGTTAGCCTTCTACAATTTTGATTAAAAAAAAATTTTATTCAAAAAACTTTTAGAATGAAATTAATGTCTAAAATAAGCACCGCTCACGTTTAATAGACGTATATAATCAAAACTCAATATATAATGTCGAATGGAATAAATAAACCAACAGATATACGAAAGTCATTAAAATTAATGAATAAATATTTAAAGAAGACAAAATTTTGTTTCTGATCTTACCTTTAAGAACACCAATTGCCTTTTAAAAACATTAACACACCTTAAGGACTTCTCAAAGAATATAATTTATTTGAAATATTTAATATATTTAAATAGTCGAATAAGTTAATTCAGAAATCTCTCAAAACATGCACTATATCTTCAAAAAACAAATATAATTCTAAGTAATCCTTCATCGGTCCTAGATAATATTCCAAATATCAAAATCAAAAAACTACACCTATATCAAAACGCACACGTGTTAAGAATGAATGCTTCGAAAACAAACCAACTTTAGAATTCAAGATTGATCTATGTTCTAACAAAATCACAGAACAGTGTAAGTTATTTTTAAGGTTATTTAAATTCATTGACGATCCATAATGAGATTTATTGAAGCCAAAATATAATTATATATAATATATAAAATAAAATGAGTTAATGTTTTTAAAAGGCAATTGGTGTTCTTAAAGGTAGGATCAGAAACAAAATTTTGTCTCCTTTAAATATTTATTTATTACATTTAATGACTTTCGTATATCTGTTGGTTTATTTATTCCATTTGACATTATATATTGAGTTTTGATTATATACGTCTATAAAACGTGAGCGGTGCTTGTTTTAGACATTAATTTAATTCTAAAAAATTTTTGAATAAAATTTTTTTGAAATTAAAATTGTAGAAGGCTAACATAATAATTAATTTCTTTTGATATTCAAATTTTGTTATGTTTCTTCTATTTTAAAATTGTAAAAGACTAACAGATTAAATCTGTTTTGATATTGAAATTTTGTATCTTATTTCATATTTCATTTAAATTTCATTAATTTCATTAATTTTCATTCGTAAATGTCAATAAATTATTTCTTATTTCTTTTGATAAACTCACAACTTTGAATATATCTTCAGAATTTTTTTATTTTTAGCCGATCAAAAAGGCAAAAATTAAATTTCTCATCTCTTACACTGTATTATTCAATTAAATTTATTTTACTTAGTCTATATATGGGGGCTATCATGAAATAAAGGTAATTTTGAATTCGAATTTGAACTTCACTACAAGCATAAATTACAGATTATAATATATTCGCATCTGTAGTCTAGACATTTTTTATGGGGATACTTTAAAAAATTTATATTTATCCGATATACAACTTAAGAAAATTACATCGTAAAATGAAACTTATATACTACTCTGTCAAGAAAGTACCGGGAATTTTCAATTAAAACAACATTTTTTTAATTTAATCGTCAAAATTTATTGGGTCGCCTTAAAAATAGGCTCCATTTGCTCCAATACATCTATGCCAACGGCACTTCCAATTATCGAAACATTTTTTATAGGCGCTTTCCGGGATGGACTTTAGCTCTCGCGCCGAATTTTGTTTTATGGCTTCAATCGACTCAAAACGGGTGCCACGAAGAGGCAATTCTAGTTTTGGGAAGAGGAAAAAGTCGCAGGGAGCCAAATCCGGCGAATACGGTGGTTGCTGAAGCACGTTTGTTGAGTTTTTGGTGAGAAAGTCAGTCACAATCGTAGCTCGGTGAGAAGGCGCGTTATCGTCATGCAAAATCCATGAGTTGTTCGCCCACAAATTTGGCCGCTTCTTACGGATACGCTCACGCAAACGTTTCATAACGCCTAGGTAATACTCCTTGTTTACCGTCTGACCCTCTGGAACGAATTCGTAGTGCACCACGCCACGGATATCGAAGAAAACAATGAGCATCACCTTCATTTTCTAGCGGCTTTGGCGTGGTTTTTTCGGTTTCGGCTCATTTTTTGCCACCCATTCCGATGATTGCTGGCTTGTTTGCATATCGTACTCGTAGACCCAGGTCTCATCACCAGTTATAATGCGTTCCATGAATGTAGAATCGGAATTACAGCGATTCAGCATGTCTGAAGCAACCTGTTCGCGATGACGTTTTTGAAGAAAATTCAGGTCTTTCGGTACGAGTCGTGCGGCCACCTTTCTCATGCCCAAAATATCAATCAAAATCGTACGTGCGGACTCGGGGGATATCTTAAGATCATGTGCTATCTCTCTCAAGCTGGTACGACGGTTTTCCAGCACCCTTTCCTTAATTTTATCGACGTTATCTTCGATCGAAGCCGTCGATGGGCGACCACTTCACGACCGTCCTTGAGGGCTCTGTACCACTGATATGCACGTGTTTTCGATAGGGCATTATCACCAAAGGCCTTTTGCAACATTTTCAATGCATCGGCACACGAAAATTCATTTGCAATACAAAACTTGAAACAAATTCTTTGCTCAACGTAATCACCCATAGTAAAAATCGGCACGCACTCTGACATCGACTGACTTAATCAGCTGTTTCAAACACACTAGTTGACAGATCCCGCTCAAGCTTGGCATAGTAATTAAGGACAGTGGTACCAACCTAGGAAAAAAAAATTTACCTGCCTCATTGCCCCGCCAGATTTAAATCGATAATTCCCGGTACTTTCTTGACAGAATGTACAAGACATCTAATTCACAAAACGTTTTTCCGGTTATTAGATGGTTCTGTTTTTCAATGATTCCATTAAAATCTTCAAAAATATATAGAATCTCTCAGATTTGCCTTTTTATGTCTACAAAGAAAGGTTTCAGGGGTCGGGCGAATTACATGGAAAAATTCTGTGTTTACCTGAAAATATTAATTCACAAAAATATTAGGGCAAATCTCTATTTCCAAATTTATCCAAAAGTGTAGAAATTTTAAACTAAGTCGAAGAAAATCGAATCATAATTTTTTATAAATATTTATATTACACCAAGTTTTAGCGTTTAATTAATGTCGAACCTTAAACTTTGACTTCAATTCTCTGATATATTCTAAAAGGACTTGGAAGAAATTTGAATATGCTTAATAATATAACATACGTAAAAAAAACTCTTAATTCGAAAAATGCGTATTCAGAAAGGATTCACTGAACATTCTTTCCGCAAAAGTATAAAATTTCAACCGTGATTATATTAAGAATGAGAATATTTCACAACTCACCCTTGAAATTTTAAATACTTTAATGATGTGCACTGTTGAAAAAAGTTTTTATTACTGTATATTTTGAAAACAGTCATTTCTCAGACTAGTCGTTTTCTGTTAAATGTATATAGAATAATTAAAAGGGGTTTTACTTGATATAAAGATTATTACAATATTTTAATATGTTAACATCCTACAGATTTTAATTTGCAAAAAAAATTTTATTCAAAAACTTTTTAGAATAGAATTAAATAAATTTCTAAGAAAACACACTTTCAATTTAGTTAACATATAGAATTTACACTCATTACAGAGCACCGAAAAGAATAAAAGAATTCCAAGAAATATAAATTATTAATTAAAAATACTTAATAAACACTTGAAGGATCCAAAATTTTGTTTCGTGTTTTGTATTATGAAAACCACTAATGCGTTCCTTCAAGAAAATTCCTAAAACACGCAGAACATCTTTGAAAAGCAATTTAGAATTCCTACAACGGAAAACTCAAATTTGATTCTAAAAAGTTTTTGAATGAAAATTTTTTTGAAATTAAAATTTGTAGGAGGTTAACAAAATAAATCAGTATGATATTTAAAATTTTGTAATAATACCTTTTTTATCATATTATTGGATATATAATATTCATATTTTGGTTTAGCACTCATCCATATTATTATTTGGTTTTAACTGAGTCCATAAAAGTTCACTATATTTTGGTGTTTGTTTGGCATGTGGCTGGTCTGGTGAGATATTTTTTGTTAATTATTTTTATTTTTTTTAAATGAAGTGGGACTGAAGAGTTAGCGTTTGTAGTAATTCTATATTGCTTTTTGAAGATGTACTGCATGATTTAGGAATGTTTTTGAAGGAACTTATTCAAGGTAAGTTATTTTTGAAGAAGTTCTTGAGCTTATGGTTTGAATTTTTGGAAAGGGATTTGGTTTTCATAATACAAGATACGAAACAAAATATCGTACCTTCAAGTGTTTTTTTAGTATTTTCAATTAATTATTTATATTTCATGGAATACTTTCATTCCTTTTGGTACTGTGTAATGAGTGTTATTTCTATATATCTACTAAATTGAAACTGTGTTTTCTACTTCTATTTATTTAATTCAATTCTGAAAATTTTTTTGAATGAATTTTTTTTTAAATTAAAATCTGTAGGAGATTAACAGAATAAATATGTATGATATGAAAAATATTGTAATAATCCTTCTATCAAGTAAAAACCCGTTTTTATTATTTTATTGTATATATAATGATTGTATTCTGATTTATCTCTCATACATATTATCATTTGGATTTAACTGAGTCCTTGAAATACCTTGCAAGCTTTGTGTGATTTCTATGACTAACATAGAATACGTAGGATTTTTAAAAGTTCATTACATTCTGATATTTGTCTATAGAAAGACACGTGGCTTGTCTGGTAAGATATTTTTTGTTAATTACTTTTATAATTTAAATATGAAATGAGACTGAACAGTTATCGTTTGTAGTAATTCTACATTGCCTTTTGAAGATGTACTCCATGATTTAGGAATTTTTTTGAAGGAATTTATTTAAAGGAAGTTATTTTTGAAGAAGTTCTTGGATGTTTTGGAGTTTTCGGAATACAAGATACGAAACAGAATTTTGTATCCTTAAAGTGTTTATTTAGTATTTTTAATTAATAATTTATATTTCTTGGAATTATTTTATTCCTTTTGGTACTGTGTAATGAGTTTTAATTCTATATGTCTACTGAACTGAAACTGTGTTTTCTACGACATTTATTTGATTTAATTCTAAAAAGTTTTTGAATAATTTTTTTTTCTTAAATTAAAATCTGAAGGACTTCAACAGATTAAATCTGTATGATATTTAAAAAAATGTATTTAGATCCAATTCCCAGAATTCATAACTTATGAATCATATGAGATCAATCTCTTCATTTCATTCTAAAGATTACTAAATATCCATATTTTTTTATATTTGCATTTTTATGATAAATGATGGTTTGTGTTTTACGGCGCCATCTAATGGATACAGTCGTAAAATTTAAGTTCATAAACAGGGCCACAGATGGCAGGGTCAAGCACTTCTCGGTTCATTCTGTGATAATAAAAATAATATTGAAGCTGGGGAATTTAATCATCTTCCACAAAGATATTATGTATTTATATTACTTGTGAATAAATTATTCGTTTCTCAAAATAATATGTTTCATCTAGAGTTTTCTTTATATACAGATGGATCATAGTAACGCCACATGTCAGGATGGCCGAGCGGTCTAAGGCGCCAGACTCAAGGTAACTTGCCTGTAGAGTACAGGTTTCGGGCGTTCTGGTCCTCTCTGAGGGCGTGGGTTCGAATCCCACTCCTGACAGACTTTTTGAATTTTTTTCAATAGATTCCTTTGAAGTAATTTTTATATATTCGAAAAATTATTTCGTATAAATTCGTGACATTTATTCTATATTAAATTTATTGTTTTTACATAACGTAAAAAGTTCGAAGGTTATTCTATGCAACATATTATGGTACATATTTTAGCGAATAAACGAATTAGATCACATATTCTGTGAAACTCAAGGCAGGTGATGTTTCTCTAATTTCAAAAAGTTTTAAACAAAATAACCATCATTCCTAAACTGAAAAGAGTAATGAAGGAAAAATCGACCATTATATTACATAAAACAAGACGTTATAATTGCCCTGAACTGTCAACTTCTTGATAATTCAAAATTAACAGGAATAGGTTTCAAATATTTGAATTTATTACCAAAAAAATAGTTTTACTTATCTGCTTTTTGTGTCGATTTTTGCACTCTAGTTCCAACGATAAGCGTGCTATCGCTTCGCCCAAATTTCTGTAATTTTGAGCTCAAAATGGTCTTCAGCAACTAAGTTGGACTTACTGATGAAGAATCCGAGGACAAAAGTAATTCTGTCCAGTCAGTCTACCATAAACAAGCTGACTTTCGAATGGGAAGATCTAGAGCCCTTCAGGTTAAAGGAAAAGTTTAGAGTCTTAGGTTGTTAATGGAAAAAATCAGTCCAATAGTTGAGAATTTTTCATGCTTCCCCAAATTTTGAATACGATCGATCTGAAATTCAGCATTTAGAAGTATAATTATATCGCGCATGTTCGTGCGAAATTTCGTTAAGATCGTACGATTAGAATTAAAAAAAAAGTTTTTTGAGCGAACCAGCGTTGAATGCTTCCCTAAACATCAAAACTTTCGAGCGGAAAGAAATAGAGACTTAAAACTTTCAGGGTAGGTTTGGAGTCGATTGAATTCGTTGTTAAGCAAAATGAGTCTGATAGTTTCGCAGTTATTCGAATGTGAAATTTTTTATCAATATTTTCCAAACCGCAAATCCAATTGATCTGAAATTTGGGATTTAGAAGAATAACGACAAGGCACAAGTTTTCGCAAAATTTGATGAGGATCCTACGATTAGTAGATTCAAAACAAAGACAAGAATTTTGTGTTGAGCGGTAAAAAAACCATAGCAGAAGTACCACGATTTCGTTTAAATTTAGTATTCAGATGTGAAATAACGACAAGAAGGCTGATATAAAATTTCGTGAAGCTTGTATAATAAGACGACACAAAAAAAATTTTTTTGTAAGGACCGTAGGTGCAAACTAGCGCGAAGAAGCTCCTGACTTCACGTCGGTTCTTTTCTTTCATTAGTTTACACTTTAGAATGTGTTGCATCAGCTTCGTACTTAGTTGAAATGATATTTTCAATTGATAACTTCCAAAGTATTTTGTTATCAAGAAATGCTAAAGATGCATTGATAATAACTATTTTGGATTTTTTTTTAATTAGAGAAATTTTTGAATTGTTATTTAATCAAGAGAGGTCACCACTGTACAATATCAAATCGAAACATATCTCAATTTCACTACCCTGGTTACCATGGCAATAGCATCGCCTTTTGTTCCTCTCACCCCTAGATGAATCAAAAAGATCAGTGGCGTACCAATATTTTTCAAAGGTGTCGGTAAGATGATCATATTGTATTTCATTGTGACACTACTCTTATCTAATAAATCTTTATTCTTCCTTTAGGACATAGCAGTGGTGCATAGGATAAACTAAATAATGGTCAATTCAATGTAAGCAATACGATACAGAATGGAATAAAAAGAAAGGAAAACAACAAGAAATAAGACCAAACAAAAACAAAATGGCTCATAAAATTAACTAACCATGATACTTTAATGAACTAGAGAGAAATTCATATGTGCTGTAATAACAGTTTTAATTCCCTAATGTTCAATACTTTGTAGCTATTTGGCAAGTGATTATATAATGTTATACCAGCTAGTCTTGGCGACGACTCATACTCGTTGGTTTTGTGCTTTGGTATATATAAAACAAGGATATGTTAAAATTCTTGATGATGATTTTCGGGGTTCCTTACTGAATATAAAGCGAATAATTTTCTTCTGTGCAATGAACACTCGACTTCCTTCAGACGATGAACCCCAAAGAACAACGTTGACATAGGTGGCAATGAACCAATCCATAGTATATACTGAGTAAGGCATCGTCGTGAATTCTACCAGTTAGTGTATTGGCATGTGAGCATAGCTCTTTCACCAAGTGACTATTAGCAGTCTCCACAATCTGCCCCAAGAAGCAGAAAGTGTGATAAGGGTTACGCCTTATCATCTCGCATAGCGAGAACCATCACGAAGAGCTGAATCCACCAGTTTCCAGTTTGGGCTACAGTTCGAAAACCGTGACCGTGACTGGTAGCAGCGAAACACTATTCAACCTCTACTGGCTCTGCATGGTTAGTACCCGAGTTGTTTGGGACCCAACTCACATGTCGAAGGGGCTTCTTATTCAACCACCTGAACGCAGTCCCATGAACGAAGATAGTCTCAAGATTGATGCCTCAATTGATCCTGGTACAAAAATCGTCAATCCGGCCTGTACGTCAAGACTCATGAACCCTTGTGAAGTCTTTCAATTGACCCTGGCTTCAAGCACCAATGGTCTAGCCGTATCGTCGAGATCCACAAACCTCAGAAACGTCTCGCAATCGATCCTGGTTCAGGACGAGGCCGGTCGAACCGTCAAGTCCCGCTAAACTCTGAAACATTTCTCGAGATATCCTGAACATAAGTTGCTGCGAACAGATAGAAGAAATACCCTCGTAGTCCAGCATGCGGACTGTCAACCAGTGCCCCCTCGAGTAAAAACACCAATTGGATGGCCATGTCGTATTGGATGGTCATGTCGTACTCCACCCTCCCGAGTAACGCAGCACTAGCTTGTGTCATTAGCAAACATTACAATGATACAAGCAGCCAGGGAATCAGGCAAATCATTGACAAAAATTGAAAAAAGAAGAAATTCCAAGACTGATCCCTGACGGACACTCAGATTATTGTAGTATTCACTTGAAGTAAAACCACCGTGTTCAACAAATAGAGAACGTTGTGACAGGAAACTTTTAATCCAGTCAAGAAAGATACCGCTGAATCCCAACTGATATAATTTTTCCAAAATAAACTTATGCTGGAGGCAATCAAAGCCCGTGACAAATCGAAAAATATGCTAGCTACATGATCACCCTCATCCAAAGAACAATAAACAAAGTCCATGAACTCGGCACAAGCAGCTAAATATTGATGGAAAGCTGCCAGATGAAATTGAGGAGTTAGACAGATGACACAGGTAATTTACTATGACAGGTGCAACATACTTAAGGATCCTTGCTAAAACCAAGTCTGGACTTGTATTGCCACTATTCTTCAGACAATGAATCACCGACAATATCGCGTTGTAGGGAAGAAAAAGAAGTTATGTTCCAACAATTTGTGGGTGGTACAGGATTTGGAGCATTCCAAATTTCTTTTCCGATATTAAACATTTCTACTTCTATTGTTTTCTGAATACTAAAGAGGTTTTTGAACTGATTCTCAGTTATCGTCTAGATAGTGATATTCGAAAATCTTATATCTCCTTTTTTCATGCATAGATGATTTATTTGTTCTCAGCATCTGTACTACTTGGTTGCTATAATAGTAACTTGAACAGATGATATCGATTTACTTATAAGCTCAAGAATAAGCTCACAAGGAAAACGAAATCTGCAAGAGCATTGAAATGTGTTAAAACATTGGATCAAAGCAAATCCAGAAAGAAGTAATGCGATAATATTTTATTATACAGAAGCAAGAAACAAACCAACAAACATCACACAAACACAACCCCTATCCCATGGACAAAATGAACAAAATATCTTGCAATTGCAATTGACGACAAACTAAAATTTAACAAGCAAATCAGGAATATAAATACCAAAGCTACACAAATAAAAGAATATCTTTATTGTCTGTTGATTAAGATGAACGAAGTAGTAGAAATGAAACGAAAAGGTACTGTATAATAATAAGACCAATCATATAAGTCATCGCCGAACAGAACAAACACATTGAAAAACATTATTAAATTACAAAGAATACGGAGCATCTCTTTGAGACCAGTATTAAATGCACTATGGAATCATACAAACCAACAAATCCATAATGATACAGAATTCTCAAAATTAGATGAATATTAACAAAAACCTTAAGAAAATACAATAGACATATAACACATACAAAAACCCCAGAATACAAATAACTACAGACCAGCTGAGCTAAGGAAAAAAATTACAAATTAAGGACAGCGGAAATCAGAAGATAAAGTCGAATAATGTTAAGAATGTCAAGTCCTGATTCGAGCACTTTCGTCCAGCCGTATCGTCAAGAACCACTAAACCATTGAGGCATATCTCATCAATTATGTTCCGAGAATCACGAGCGACCAAATGAATGAATTACAGGCTTTCAACCCCTGCCCCCACAAGTTCAACACCAATTGGGTACTCAGAATTGTACATGTTGGCATGTGAGCATAGCTCTTCAGCAGACCCCCGAAGCTGAAAAAGAAAGAAAAGGATAGCTGAAAAGGAATAATAGAGAACCTCCTTAAGTACAACCGAGGAGGAACCAGCAGGGATCTCTCTCTCCAAAAGGGATGGCCGTGTCGATCCCAGCTGCATGAGTAAAGTGTCCCTATTTGGTGATTATGAAAGACCGAAGCACAGAAATAACACAAATAACAGCTTTCCAGCAGGGATCCCCCTTCCAAAAAGGACCGCTGTTGCTGTTCGACTGACTGTTAAAAGCGAGGCCCCGAAGCATGGTAGAGAAATATAGGGCCGCAGATGTGGGCAAGCAGAGGGCGAGTCTCTCCAGATAGAAAGTGTTCTACGTCTCCCCTTTTCCTCTAGCCAGCGCTTCTAGGCCAAGAATGGAAGAGCAATAGAGTCCGCTACAACAAACAGTCGAAAGCCCCTTTGTTCCTCCTGAAGCGCAGACCATTCAAGCGCTAAAACGGGGGTGTCTAGAGTTGGGGGCGAACAAAAAGGGAATCCCTCCAGGTTGAAACGTTGTAAGTCCCCTTTTTTCCTCCAGCGGATTATTTTGGACCCCGCTGCGGATAAGTGATGAAGGTTGAAAAGCCCGTGCCGAGATTCAGCAGGGTTTCGCCATCGCCCGTGAGGTGGGAGGTTTGCTCCTAGTTCGACAGGAGAAAACGATGGGTCCCAACCGCGATTCTCTACCCATATGTACGTTCCAGGAGCGACAAGTATGAATCACAAATCTCTAGTCGATCGCAGGATAGCATGACTCCGCCATCCATTAAGATCCATAACTACCCCGTACGAATCTAAGCTTTGTCGAAAGATAGGAATGGTTGTGGGACAACATGATGGCATAATATACAAAAAAGAAAGAAAAGAAAATTAGAATAAGAAGCCGCTGCTTAAGGCATCATGACTTTATCCTCCATTTCACCTGGATGGAACTAGGATTTCAGTCATAACAGGCACCACCCCACGCCAAGATACAGAGACAATTGGGGGGTGCACCAATTGGGTACCCAGTGTAGTACTTATTAGCATATGAGCAGAGGTCCTCGCCAATGTTAAATGCACTTATATCATCATAGTATTCCCGGGCTTACGCTCAGACTTGTTCAGCCCCAGCGAACCCTCAGAAAGTTGTAATAGATGATTTGATTAGTAACAGAAAATGAAAAATTACAAGAAAAGAGAGGTTTCTGCTCTGGCTTGTAGGCCCCAGTAGACACCTAAATATGGCTGAAAGATATTGATATTAATATTATTATTAGTGTGACATCTTCTTGAGCCAATTGAAAAGGGTTTTTCTGAAATATAGTGAGAAAAAAGAATTAGTAACTTTTAGTTTTTATGTACATGGAAATATGACAGTTGATTTAGAAGTTAGAGAAACTCGATAGTGTTTATTTAATTTCGGTCCCGATATATACGTTCCAACATCGTTTTTCCACCACCTGAGATTTGACGACAGTCACTCGGACTATCAACGAGGGAATGAAGATTGGATTGACAGGGTTGGATGCCTAGTGGACGGTATGTAGTGTATTCGCTACATTCGAACAAGACATGGAATGATGTCTCGTCCACCGTGCGGCATAGGCAAGACGAGAGGTGGATAGGTTGAGTTTTCTAAGGGTTGTTCTGAAGGGGCCGTGTCCTGTGATGAAGGAGATTAGGGAAAAGGAAGGATTGAAGTAGGGCTTTTCGTTGGCAAAGCGAACATAGGGTAGCCAGAAATGGGTGTTTCTTCCAGAGGGGCAGAGGTCCCAGCTCTTCTGCCATGAGTTTTGGAGCAGTATAGAACCACGGGTAGGAAGACGGATTTGCAGTAAACGCGCATATCGTTTCTACCGTCGTCGCCTATTGCTCTAGAAAGTCACCTGAACTTCATGTTCAGGCTTGATATTTTCGACCGGACATAGGAGATATGAGGAGAGGAGGATATTCCCGCATCCAGGATTACCCCAAAGTAGGTAGATTGAGTGGTCCACCGTAGTGGACCTTGGGAGAGACGTTTGGTGGTCGTTTAGGGTCCAGTTTTCCTTTGAGGAGAACTACGTGAGTATTTTTATATGAAACCTGAAGCTTGTTTTTGAGCAGTATGTAAAATTCACTTATATCATCATAGTAGTTCCGGGTTTCCGCTCAGAGTTATAAAGCCCCAGCGGACCCCCAGAAAGCGGTAAAAGATGATTTGATTAGTAATAGAAAGAAAATGAAAAATTACAAGGAATGAGAGGTTTCTGCTCTGCCTTATGGGCCCCAGCAGACACCTAGATATGGCTGAAAAGATATTAATATTTCTATAAATATGACATCTTCTTGAGAAGGGGTTTTCTGAAATAAAGTGAGAAAAGAGAATTAGTAACTTTAAGTTTTTATGTAGATAGAATTTTGACAGTTGATTTAGGAGACACCTAGATATATAGATATGGCTGAAAGATTTTAATATTATTATTAGTATGACATCTTCTTGGACCACTCGAGAAAGGTTTTTCTGGAACATAGTGAGAAAAGAAAATTAATAACTTAGAGTTTTTATGTAGATAGAATTATGACAGTTGATTTAGAAACTCGATAGTGTTTATTTAGTTTTTCTCCTGATATATGCGCTCCAACATCGTTTTTGTGACACCTAAGATTTGACGATAGCCACTCGGACTATCATCGAGGAAATGAGTATTAGGTTGACAGGGTTAGATGCCTAGTAGACGATATGTAGCGTATTTGCTTCATTCGAACAAGACATTGGATAAGGATAAGGTGGATAGGTTGAATTTTCTAAGGGGATTTACTGCACATAGTTTTGAAGTTTGTGTCAAAGACATGCATAGGATGGAATGTTCTCTCACGGAATTTGTATGTAAGATGATGCCTAAAGTGGAATTTGGCAGAACTGAACTCAGCCATCAAGTTGAGAGGGATATTGCCTGTGAGAACCTCAAGAGCCGACGTGGCTACGGTTCTACAGATTGTCGATATGAGGAGTAGAATTGATCTGTGACAACCGGATAGATTTCGTTGAAAATGGGTGTTATTGGATCGGTGGTTCCTTACCAAAGAGCAGTATAATACCACGGGTAGGAAAACGGACTTGCAGTAAACGCGCATAGCGTTTCTACCGTCGTCGCCTATTGCGCTCTAGAAAGTCCCATGAGGATATGAGGAGAAAAAGATAGTCTCGCTTCCAGGACTACACCAAGGTAGGCAGATTGTGTGGTCTACCTTAGTGGACCTTGGGAGAGACGAATGTTTGGTGGTCGTTTAGGATCCAGTTTTCCTTTGAGGGGTACTGCGTGGCGAGGTCGTCGGCATAAGCGACGCTTATGCTGACCTCGGAAGGCAGGAGAGCAGAAAGAAGAGAAGGAGTTCGTCTTTGAGATTATATAGTAGAACGGTTGGATAGGATCGAATTAAGGAGCCTGAGATAACCGGAGCCTGGCAGTGAGTTGACGTATTAGTACCGGTCACCACATGTAGTCAAAGGCCCCATCTATGTCGGCAAAGAGGGCAGCCTCGTATGGCTGTTCCGCCTCTCTAGCAAAGTTGAACAATCCGCATGACGGCATCTTCTGTCGATCTACCAGGGCGAAAGCCGAACACTCTCGATCTTCATCTTTCATCTGAGCTTCAAAATCGACCAGAAAATTATAAATTCTTTCGAAAGCTATCCCGATAGAATTGAATTTGATCAATCATTTCAAATATTAAGTCATTTGTGATCCTTTGAAAATAATTTCTATTTCAGAAGCTCAAACTAGATTATATCGCCTTGGTAAGAACTGGTAAAAATGAAGTCGTTGTTATCTCAAATATTGGACTGAGTTGGTCTTCGTATGTTTATTTGAATATAATGTCTGACGAAGTCCCTACATTTATTGAACATTTCAAATCAATATTTAAGTCTCTTCTTCACCCTAAGGCGTATTATTATGTCAAAGAATTCTTGACGGATTATATATCTATAGATATAAGTTAACTCCTAATTTTGTTACCATATGACATTTTTTTCTTTGACCTGTTCTATATATTATTGCATCTATTGAGATTAATAAATATTATTTTTATTATCATTTCTATGTAACGAAACAATAGTTATATATTCAAATAAACATGTGGAAATTTTAAATTTTGGTATTTGATATTTCGTTTGATTATTGTTTCAATTTCGCATTAAATTCTGTTAGATAAAATAATATTTGGTGTTCTATTATTTCTGTAAAATAATCAAAATACACTTCTTGTGCAAAATTATCGGTCCATTAATGGAATCAAAATTCGTCATGTTCCGCTTTATTGGGCCTTAGCCGAGTCTCTATTGTCGTCAGACGGTGGTTCTCAATAGGGGATGAACGACGCTAAGCGACGCCTCTGGTTTCTAACCCCACTAAACGTTACCCATTCATGGGGTCGCATCTGTCAATTTTTCACTCGCACGTTCAACTGTGGTTCAGATGGCATTGTCTCTCATTTTGACATTAGTTTTGTACCGCTCAAAGATATTTGGTTATTTTTGTTTGGATATTTAACTCGAATCAAACGAAATATGAGAAGAACTTTTACTGTGATAAATTTTAACCTCAAATAGTGATTCTGAAGTGATATACAGAATGAGTGAGAATTATTATATCTGAGATTCAATTGGACTGTCTTGAAAATTTTATGAGTTTTTGAAGATGAAATCCCTTGATTACGAATCTTCGTCTGAGGGGGATGAAACGACGTCATTACCCATCTCTCGGACAGTAGTGGAACCGGCCCATTGGCTCAAGACTAACACTCAAGGATGGGGCTGGCAGAGTGGGGTAGGTTTACAATGTTATTAGTTCATTAATTAGAAAAAATATTAATATCGAAATATGCAGAAAGTAAATGTATTCAAATAACTTGAATAATTAGTTATGAGCGGCTACTTATTGAATTAAGAAAATTATTTATTACCTGAGTTGCATGCTATGCATCGAAATAAATACATTTCTGTCAAAATATTTAATATGTATATTTTCTTGGGAATGTAATAACGTCATATTCAAATAGTTCAATAAAGACTGAAATATATCCCACTTTATTTATATATAGTAATATTCGATTTATTTTTTACTTCTCATTCCTGTGGGGTATATAATTGTCCATTTATCAGAGAAAAAGGATGTCCTATCTTTCATATTATTATATTATATTCATTTAGGTTTGTCGAAGTTGGATTTAATATATAAATAGAAAATATTACTAAAGAAGTATCTTATGAAGGAGGTCGACTTATGTTATACATGGATTTCCAGCCACGCTTTATGACGTGCGGAAGGTGGATCGTTGGATAGAGGTGAATTGACAGGCTCCGTTGCCAAACTTTCATTTGTTCTAAAATTTGTGTATCCAATGATTTTTTGTAGTGTTGAATTATTGAATCAGAAAAGCATGAGATTAATAAATTCCGAATTATCTCGGACAAAACTGCACAGTAAAATCAGTCTTTCTTTTACAAAAGAGAAAACCATATCATGGAAAGTATGAACCCCTCATTGATGATTTTTTTACTGTTATATTCATATTGAAATACTGTAAATAAATAAATTTTCAGATGAATTTGGACTGTCAACGGATTTCGTGATATCGAAAAAACTGTCCAGCCACGGAGTTCACAAAACTCGAAAATAATTTATATCTCCGAAAGTAGAAACCGCTCACTGATGATTTTATCGCAGTGATGCTCTAAAATAATCAACTTTCAGATGATTTTGGACCGTCGACGGGAATTGGTGAAATCGAAAAAACCGTCCAGCCACAGATATCAGAAAACTCGAAAAAAATTTATATCTCCGAATGTGGTCACCGCTCATTAATGAATTTTTCACAGTGATATTCACACTGAAATTTTTTAGAATAATCAACTTTCGGATGTTTTTGGACCGTCTATGGGAACTGGTGAAATCGAAAAATCCGTCCAGCCACGTATTTCACCAAACAAGAAGAAATTTTATATGTCCGAAAGAAGACAACCCTCTTTAATGATTTTTTCACAGTAATATATTTATTGAAATGCTCTGAATTAATCAACCTTCAGATGAATTTAGAGTGTCGACGGGAATTGGTGTAATCGAAAAAACCGTCCAGCCAGGGATTTCACAAAATTCTAAAAAAATGTATATCTCCGAAAGTAGACACTGCTCATTGATGAATTTTTCATTGTATTCTCATTAAAATGCTCTAAATTAATCAGTCAATTAATCAGATCTCACAAAACTCGAAAAAATGTATATCTTTGAAGGTAGGTACCGCTCATTAATGAATTTTTTACAGTGATATTCATATCAAAATTCTTTGAGTTAATTAACTTTCTGATGATTTTGGCCGTCGACGCGAATTCGTGTTATCGAAAAAAATGTCTAGCCACGGAACAAAACTCGAAAAAAAATTATTTCTCGGAAAGTAGAAAGCGCTCATTGATGATTTTGTCACTTTAATATTCTTATGAAATTGCAGTGAATAAATCAATTTTCAGATGAATTTGGACGGTCGACGGAAATTGGTGAAATCGAAAAACCGTCCACCCACGTATTTCACGCAACTACGAAAAAATTTATATCTCCGAAAGTAGATACTTCTCATTGATCATTTTATCACAGTAATATTTTCATTGAAATACTCTGAATTAATCAATCTTCAGATGAATTTGGACCGTCGACGGGAATTGATGAAATTGAAAAAACCACCCAGCGAAGGATTTCACAAAACTCGCAAAAATTGTATATCTCCGAAAGTAGAGACCGTTCATTGATGATTTTTTCACAGTGATATTCACATTGAAATGCTCTGAAATAATCAGCCTTCAGATGAATTTTGACTGTCGACAGGAATTTGTGATATCCGTTCAGCCACGGATTTAACAAAATTCGAAAAAAATTTATATTTTCGAAAGCAGAAACCGCTTATTGATGATTTTTCCAGTCATGTTCACATTGCAATGCTCTAAAATAATCAACTTCCAGATAAATTTGGACCATCGACGTTAATTCGTGATATCGAAAAAACTGCCCAGTTAAGGTAGTCGCTAGTCGTTGAGGTAGACAAAAGTAGTTGAGGTAGTCAAAGGTCATAAAGAGTGGTTGGAAATCCATGGATAACTTTATATAAAAAGGAAGTCAGCACCTTATTTGTCTGAAACTAATGAATCACAATTTACATGCTATTCTCCAAGAACTGTTTGCAGACAAATTTTTGCGTTACTTTGTCTCGAAAATATATTTCCTCAAATTTTTCATAGGAGTCTGATGAAAAATTTTACTGAGTTTCAAATATTCATAACCTTAATGAACTGTGGAAAATATTTGCCCTTCATTGTGATGAATATAGATAAATCAAACATTTGAAACTATTGTTTAACGCCAACCTAACCAATTGGAATAATTTTAAAAATATACAGTGTCCCAGAGTAGATTTTACAAAATGACAGGGTAAAAAGTAAAAGGTGGGCTACCTAGAGTTTGCATTTTAAAGTAGTGGTTATTTCGAGTCTGGCTGCACTTCTGTCATTCGTGTTTTGACAGAAAGTTCGTTTTATATTAGACATTAACGAAATGGGTCGATTTACGCTTGAACAAAACTGGGAAATATCAAAAACTTATTTCCAAAGTGGTTACAAATTTACGTGGAAAATTCAATAGAAATGAAATGCCCTCACGGCAATTTGTGAATCAACTTGTTCGTGAAAACTGGATCGTTATTTGATTAAACAACCAGTCAACATTCTCGCCCAGTGAGCACACCTTTAAAACTGGAGGTAGTAATTGGCATTGAGTCTGTCAAAGGAGAACTACATGCACAAGGAGGATTTCATTGAAGAATACTTGTACAAAATTATTGCAGAAATAAAAATACCATGTGTATTTATATTCAAATTTTATTTTATTAACATTATTTTCAAGGGTATAGATCCCTTTTCCAAGTCTATTGAAATTAAATTAAAATCCTTAAAACCAACAACAAAGTAACTTTTGTGGTTGCATCTTTATTATGGTAAAACATCGATCTCTACCTCTCACAAAGACAATTGTAGATTTTCCTGCTGAAATGGGAAATATCATTTAAACACTTCATAGTTATTTTTCGTCATTAATTATTATAATTGTCCTTTCAGGGAGGCACAGGAGTAGGAGGACCAAGTTCTTCCGGTACCACGATGGAAACAGCTAATTATTCAAATTTCCATCCAAATGCAGATGAAAGCCAGATACCAGGAAGGCGGACACCTTTAGGTGCAGTTAGCTTAGGTGGCTTCTATTTCCAAGGATATCCTTCAAATCTACAAAGCAATAGTGGACCCTCGGATGAGAACAATCCTGAAAGTGGTCCTAGCCAAAACATGAGGTGAGTACTTCTCAGGAAGTTTTCCAGAACCCATTCGAGCCTTTTACTGGAATGATCTTAATAAATTCAACATACTAGGTCCTGCGTAATTGGTTTATCTTTGACCTGTCTTCAGCTTTGAATACACTCCCCTTTAAGTTTATATTAGGGTTATAATTTGGCCTAACTGGATTGGTTACGTAGTTTTCTTAATGAAAGAAATATGTCGGTTAAAATGGGCGAATGCTATTCCGGGAACTATCATATTGGTGTTGGATTTCTTCATGGCTCCCTGCTAGGACCTCTTATATTTTTAGTGTTGCTAAATGATTTGCCAATATGGTTGGTCTGTTTTTTGTTGGCATTATTTGCTGATTACACCACTGCAGTTGTTTCTGGCTGAAGTCGTGGGGAACTTCAAAAATTGTGTATTGTTGTTGAATTCGTTAATTGATGTCGTTCGAATCATTTGCTGGTGAACGTGGAAAATACTGCTTGCGTTCATTTCTTGGAATATAAGTAGATAAAAATTTAAGATGATTAACTCACATTGACATGTGAAAAATTGAAGATTGTATTTTTTGCATTTAGCTGAATCAAGAATTTGTACCCATTAGCTGTGTAATTAACTAATATTATATAGGGTATACAGGGTGTCTACTTTTAAAAGGGCCAAACTTCAAGGGGAGATCATACAAGTTATTTGCAACAAAAACTGTCATATAACACAAGGTCGGAATGTTGATGGTTATTCTTCAATTTAACATTCATTGATTTCACGAAACATTTCAAGTTTTTCCATAAAATCAATTATACTTCAGCCTCATCAATTTTGAATTTATATCTGGAAACAGCATTAAATCTGCTACAAGATAAAAAGTTCTGTGTTCCAAAAAATGCTTATTTCGGGAGTGGTAAGGAGAAGAATATCACGATTCTGGAATGAACCAAATCAGTAATTTTTTTCCAGTTGCTTTATCGATGAAAAATTATTAATTATGCACAATTTTTCTTTTAGAAAAACATTACTTCATTTAGTGTGCTTTCGAATGCCATATCAACTTTTTGTGCTAGCTGCTTGTCCTCTGCCATAATATCATGGCTAAGAAGATAACAACGAGAAGTTGAAATATTTCAAACCTAAATTTGCCCTATCTTGAAGCTCCTTGTGATTGAATATCAAAGTAAACATTGGATTTAAAATCCGACAGTTTCTGTCGGTTAATCATTTTGGGTATTAGTACGTTTTTTGGATCTAACGAATTAACTCAATTTGTTATAAGTATTCTAGAAAAAATCGAGAAAATTTCGTCTGTTTTTCAAACATCTAATATCTCCTTATGTTGTTCATTTATGGATTTGCGAATGGAAATGCGGGTCGAAAGTACGGCTTGCGTTTTCCACAGAGGACAACCAAACATTTGTACAAGTGTTATCGAAATAGTCGGCAAGATCAGCATACTGTCAAACTGTCCGGGAGGACCCCATAACAAGTACTCGTCGAATTAGTTGTACATTAAGGATTCATCATTCTGCAGTACACCCAGATCTCAAAAAAAAAAAAAGTTACATCCATATCATTTGAAAAAGGTGCAGGATCTGTTATCTGAGACGAGACTTACATTTTGTAGGTGGTACCTGAATAAGTTAGGAGAGTGGAGGGCGATAGGATATTACAGACTGACGAGAGGACACTTTCACGAAATCGGGTATGATAAATTCTCGAAATAGCCATGTAGTGAAAAGAGAAAACCTCCATGCGATTACTGTTTCTCATTTCTAACATGAGTTAAGGGTCAACGTGTGGTTGGAAGCATGAGAGGTGAACTTTTCGGACCAGTAATACTTCCCGATCGCCTCAACGCTAAAGTATTCATTACATTAATCTAAAGCAGCTTAACAGACAAATTGGATGAAATGCACCTGGCTAACAGACAAAATGTCTGGTTTTAAATGAATTGCTGCCAAGCTCATAGTAGCCGGAATGTACGGGACTTAATGAATGAATATTTTGGGGCGCAATGGATTGGAAGGTACGATCCGGTAAGATGACCACCAAGGAGCCCCGACCTTACGCTTTTGGATCTTTATGTCTGGGACACCTTGAAAGAAAAAGTATATCTAATCCGCGTTCAGACTCGAGAGTGTCTGGTCGAAAGAATAACATTGTGTTTTCCACAGAAACATTGCAAACTTCGCAGTGTTGTGGATTCGGTTCAAAAACATGTGTGAAATGTATTGAACAAGGCGGTAGACATTTCGAACAATTGTTATAAGTACTAGTTGTTTTCTTTACATTTTTTTTAAATCTGTATTATTAAAATTTGGTTTATTCGTTTCAATTATTTTGATTTGATTTGCTAGCACAAAAATTGATAGGTCAATCGAACGCACACTAAGTGGGGTATTTTTTGCCGAAAAGAAAACATGCCCATAATCAATAATTTTTCATTGATAAATCCATTGAAGAAATATGACTGATTTTGTTCACTTCACAATCGTGATATTCTTCTCCTCACCACGACCGCAATAAGAATTTTTTGGCATACAGAACTGTTTACCTTGTAGCAAATTTAATGCCGTTTTCAGATATGTGGTGAAATTTGATGAGGCTAGAAGGATAACTGAAGTATAATTGATCTCTAAATATTACGTGTAATCAAAATATGTTAAATTGAAGAATAACCATCAACACTTCGACCATGTGTTATATGACAGTTTTTGTTGCAAATAACTTATATGATCTTTCCTTGAAGTTTAGCGGTTTTAAAAGTTGACACCCTGTATAGTCACTTATCTCACATCTTGCTCTAGGGAAGGTGCACTAACGGTTCCAGAGCATTTATAGCAGAGAAATTAATCTTGCGTGCAATATTCAACCTTGGTCCGTTGGTATCTTGTCGACCAATTTTTATTGAAAACAAAATCTCAACATTACCTTGTATATACCTTTAAATATCGGCTAAACGCTAAGAAGAATTAGGATAAATTGTTAAAAATATTGAGAGTATAAAGAAGTTCGTGCGCATTCTGTTCAAAAATTGAAGCTTTATTGTGAAAAATTGATTACACATTTTAAGTCAAACTATTGTCTATCGATACCCACTACTTTTTCCAATATTTCTGGCAATTGATGGATATCCTCGCCCAAAAAGGGCCGGTTCTTTGGCCGCTTTCCATGCATCGATCCATTTTTTGACTTCAGCGTAATTGGAAAAGTGAAGGTTAGCCAGATCATGTTGCCTCGACCGAAAGAGATGGTAAAAGGAAGGAGCAATATCTGGGCTGTACGGCGGATCTGGGGGTACGGTTTTCTTCCTATTTGAGCATTTCTAAGTACGTTTTAACAGGTGATGCAACATGTGGCCATGGATTGTCAATGACTTTGTCGTGTTTGTCAGCGTATTGCGACCATTTTTCCTGCAATGCTGGGCGCAAACGCATTAACTATCATCGGTAGATCTCCCCTGTGATCATTTGGTTAGATTGTACAGCTCATAATACACCTCACCTAGCTGGTCCCACTAAATACACAGCCTGATCTTCCCGCTATGAATATTCAGCTTGACAATTGATGGTGGGGCATGTAGTAGTGGACCCAGTCACAATTCGATGCAAAAATACTTTTCTTTTTTTGCCGTTGAAGCAGTTGTTCATACGTAAAGAAAGGGCGTTCGACGTCACTTCGCTACAGATAATACGGCACTCAATTTCCTACCTTTCAGTTTTTTGGTGATCTTACTATTTGTTGAAATTTTTTAGTGACCTTGCTGTTCGTGTGAGCCCATATTTTATGTTGACCTTGCTGTTGTTGAATCCCTAGTTTTTGTATTCTTCAGTTTCTTTGACGTTGTCTACCAAAGAGACTTCCGGCTCGCAGACGACCAAGGGCGCAATATTCAAATGAGTATTGAATGCATATTACATGGCGATGAACGACCGTTATGTATTCCTAGACAGTGTACGCGCGCTGTTTCTTCGTCCACCATGTGATGCTAACCAAACCAAGTAGAGCTAAACGTGTACGTAATCTCTGGATTTCACCTATCTATTCTGCCAGATGCAATAATCACTTCATAGGACCAAATCGAAATGAGCAAGTTGCCTTTTTCCTCCTATAGGTCTTTGTCAGTCTTGCATCAGAAATAATAATAGTTCCCATTAGACATTTCTTACAGTGCAGCCTTCACGTAATGTAAAATTAATCTCTTTATAGCACGAAAGCAAGAGGGTAGAACGGTTCAGACTTAAGATTAGATTTGTCATAGTCGTTTGGCTCAGTGACCTCCCCTCTACCTCCAATAATAGAGTCTTTTTCGTATTACTATACTATTAAATTATTCCCAGAAAAGTTATCTCCTTCGCAAAGTTGCTTATTTTCCTGGGAGAATTGGTTCTTATATCGGTTGGCATGGGGGTTATGCATTGGCAGAGTATGTTGTCGGTGGTTTCTATTGCCGATTCACATAACCTACAGATATCAAAGTTTTCTTTATGAATCTTGTGTAAGTTGTATAGTACAACCCAGTGGCCTGTGAGAAACCCAGTAAGTAGCATTAGCTCGTTCTTTGACAACGATAAGGCTAATTGAACATTCTTCTTAGAGGCGGTGCGATAGTCTTCTTGGCTTGTCGTTAGCTTGAAATGGTAATCCAGCGAAAATTCATTCCCATTCATGGACTTAAGCCCCAATCATTGTGGGTGGTACCCAACGCGAGGGTTCCAGTCTGATAAGGGGAGTGTTTGCTCCTCTTTCTGCCAGGGCGCTTGTTATCTCATTTCCCTCAATGTCCCTGTGAGTTGAAACCTTAACTAGACTAGTTTGTTTCTTTTTGATATGAGGGAATTTTTACAGCTTCAGATGGTCCTTGACTTACACTCTACGGCCATCAGTTGTGTCAGTGCCATCTGACTGTCTGAGGCAATGCAAATTCTAGTTCCCTTGTACCGTCTGGACAGACATATTTAGTCACATCTTTGTCATTTGCCAGAATATCGGTTTGTAGCATAGTTGAAAGCTTTCTCAAAGGCGGTGATTCCCCATCAGTGTACCAGATGAGATGGTTTTTTCGCAGTTGAGCTGAACTTTTCATGCTTCCTTGGCGGTGACCTGTGATTAATTCGCCTCATCAGCTCATACTCCTTATTAATCATATTCGTCCTAGAATCTCTCGGAAACGAAAAGACTTCAGCACTAAGTTGTTCCCCTCCTTGGCCCTATATGTCTCATTATGAGGACACCGTCAGCCCTTTTTTTCACACTTATTCGCAGCAGGTAAATACAATAAAATCTTCATTGCTGTTGTGGGAGTTATTCGGGCAGTCCATGTGATGCCTAGCCTAGCAAATCTTTGAAGCTTGCACAGCCTCTGCAAGCTTGTTCTTCCTCTAGTTTTAGTCCACCAGACTAGAGAGGCATACGTAATGATAGGTCTGACCACCGTTGTATACGTCCAATCGATCATTCTAGTCTTGTCGAACAGTTTGCGACACATCCAAAACGCCGTTATAGAATTGACAAAGGAAATTATGGTTTAGAAAATTGAGAGGCAACCCAACTGGTGCCTTGGGGAAAGGTTTGGATCATTACAATCTAATATTTTCTGCATAACACTCAATTCAATTTGCCAATTTTATCTGTTAAACTCATTTCGATATGCTATGAATAACTGAAAAGAATTACAGAAAATATGGGGACGTGTTGCTTTCTCGCGAAATTCCAGCTGATAACGAACTGTGCTCTGTCTCCTACCGATCTATCACAATTAGTGATCCATCATCTTGTAAGCTGAAATGTCGTAGAATTAAAAAAAACTCCTCCGCAGTAACATTCTCTTTTTAGCCGCTCAATAATTTATACTTTAGCCTTAATTATCTCTTATTTAGATTATATGTAATAGGTTCATGTCACATTTTTTGTGGTTGAATATTCTCGGCTGACTTTCGCCTATCAGCATAACAGTGTTCGGTTCTTACATTTCCAGCTAAAAAAACATTCATTCACACAGCTTTGAAATAACAGAAGTAAACAGCTCTGTGATATCCTGCTCTCCTTCTTCAGTCTAGTCCTCACCTTAGTCTTAGATTCTATGATTGGTCTCTGGTATTGCATCTCGTAATCCCTTGCTGACGTTCAATTTCCTAAGAAATTGTTGGTTGATATGACGGTCGGAATAATTTTGGTACTGGATATTTTCCACTGTCTTTCAATCTATGGTTATTGGTCTTGCGAGTTAAAGATGATAATTGCTTGGTGCCAGGTCTGAACTATATGGTGGGTGCATTAAACCTTCCCAACCAAGCTTCCGGAGTTTAAAGCGAGTCACTACACACGTATGTGGTCTGGCGTTGTCCTTATGGAACACAACACCTCTTCTCTTGATCAATTCTGGTCGTTTCTGATCAATCGGTAACTTCATACCATCCAGTTGTTGACAGTAGAGATACGAATTTAGTATTTCGCCATTTGAAAGCAACTTATAATAAATGATTCCTTTCCAGTCCCACCTGGTTTGGCCACCGTTTGAGCTGCTTCACCGTGCTTTTACCACGTTTTTTTTCGCACAATATTGTCGTATGTGATCCATTTCTCATCTCCAGTCACCATTCGTTTAAGAAATGGGCCGATTTCATTCTGATTCTGTTTGGGCAAGGCTTCGCAGATGGAAATTCGACCCATCATGTTTTTTAATTGTAATTAGTGGGGCACCCAAACATTAAGCTTCTTTGTAAATCCAGCTTTGCGCAAATGATTTAAAACAGTTTTATGGAAGATATTTAACTTCGGGGCTATGCTACGACTATTAACTTGCTAGTCAACTTCGATTATTTCTGTGATTTTATCTACATTTTCGAGGACGTGCATGCATTTTTAACATTAAAAATACCTGAACGGAATCAACGAAACCAAAATTGCACGTGATTAGCTGTTACAGTTGCGGGACCATAAACAACATTCACAATTTCAGCCGCCTGGCTTGCGTTTTCGCCTTTATCAAAGAAAAACTTTAAATGTACCGAATTTTCCCTCTGTTGACTTCCAGTTTTAACGTTCTGTATATCACAACTGAATGGACCAAACAAAAAACAGCAAGATAATTTTTTCAGCGTAAAATTTCACCTTGACAACGAGCATAAATCTGAAATTGTCTGATCAATACTTTACGAGATATCGATCACCACACCCATCTACCAGAAAAATAATGGATTTCTTTTTCCCTAAACTTTTATGTCCCAAAAACATTTCAACTCCTTTTCTAAACAATCTCCACGTCAATTTAAAATCTTTTCTATAATCCTGAAAACGTTTTATTGAGTGAATTGATTCTGAAAGCGATTAACTACTCATTCAAATAATTATTGAAATTACATATATTATGAAATTGAACCCACTAGGTGAAAGTTCCAATTTGAAATAAAAAATTAATATCAGAACTCCGAAAAACTTTCAGTATGTGGACAATACATATTAGATGGATATAATTTTCAGAAAAACATTTATTTTTCTTTTTTTGACATTATATAAAACATGTATATGTAAATTTATACATTCGTGTGAAATCCCAAAAAAAGCTACAGAAATGATAAAGTATTCACATTAAAATATAAATTATTATACGTACATATAGAATTGAATACAACAACAAGATAAGAAACTTACATTCAATGAAAATTCCGAAAAAAAATTCTTTTTAATACATGCAGTGAATGTTTGCAGACATCTAATATAAATTTTTAAATATAATATTGTCTAAATTGGAAAATTCATACATCTGTTTTCAGATGAAGAAGAATCATAAGATAACAGTAGATAACACATTGAGTGATAAGTTCCCCATTTAATGAAGAAAACATAATTTCTAATATAATAATATTGGTTTCGTTGATGTTTGTCAACAGTATAACACTGGACTTTAGATATTGTCTTTGGAAGTGCGTTTCCTTGTTCAACAAATAAAGATTTTATTTCCTAGGTTTTCACTTTCTCTTTTTTATATTCCATGTGTGTGCAGTTTGTATGAGGAAGAGTGTGAAAGAAGTACGTAGCATTCAATTAAAAAAAAAGAATGGCCCAAATGGAAACATAGGCGCAGCATGTTTAATACCAATTATGTAAACATAAGAGGACCTCGAATTGGTCCCTGTCGAATACCAAATCAGGAATTTATTAGATAGACTCAAATTTTTCCAAATGTCCGATGAAAATATAAGACTTAACCACATTTTACAGTTGTAGATCTCCTCAATCCCGTCCGGTACCCAATAATTCGCAGAATCCAGCCGGAGTTAAAGGGAAAAATCGCCAAGGAAAAACGGTAAGGCTGAACATCAACGCCAGAGAAAGACGGAGGATGCACGATTTAAACGACGCTCTGGACGACCTCAGGGCAGTTATACCTTACGCACATTCTCCTTCGGTCAGAAAATTGAGTAAAATTGCCACTCTACTCCTTGCGAAGAACTACATCTTGATGCAGGCTAATGCGTTAGAAGAGATGAAGCGTCTCATAGCCTACCTCCAAGGAACTGCAGGGGGCGCGCCAATTGTGGTTCCTCCAGGATTCGACCTTCAAGGGTTTCCAGCTGCGGCGAAATTTCTGCAACAGCAGACCATGCAAGGCGAAAGTGTACCACCTAATGATAGTACGAGGCCATCCGGATCGACAATGTAGTAGTTGCGAAATATTTATTCAGGTAGTTTTTGAATATCGAAATGAACAGTGATGTGGAATTTTATGGATGAAGTACGATACCTCAAAGGCGTTCGGGTTTCTTATTCTAGTGAAATTTTAAAGTGGAATAACTTCTTTCTGACTCACATCAGAGCTCATATTGATTATTTTTATTTTCACGCATTTTACTTCTACCAAAAAGATTGAAAAATTCAATATTAGTTCAATCTGAATTATGATTCGATAGCTCTTCATGACATGATCGACATGATAGAGAATAATCACAATACAAAGACGATGCTGTTCAAGTTTGATAACAACTTGAATAACATTTGGTGACATTGATTCAAAAGGCAGGTGGAAATATCAGTAGCCTTCAAATCGATTTTGAGAAAAAAGAGATGTGTTTAATCATTAATATGACTAAACTCCAAGTCAAGAAAGTGCGCATGTCTTGATATGAAACAATTCCGAATTATTTTTACCGCAAACATTTTCAGAAGCGGAGTAGATCTCTGCTTCGTGACTTTAGACTTCTTCTTTCTTTGCCTTCCTGGTGCCCTGTCTGTCATATGACGGTAATGTTACGGAGAGCTGGGACATCCTGGTCATCCAATCAATATAAACTTCCATAAATGGATGCATAAAACAGACAGAACCACCTCTCGCAGCCATTGAAACCAATGAGTTGGCGCTAAGTTGCCGAGGAAACAATCAAGATTTACTCAAAGATTGTTATCAAAGTCATTCTCTTATATTACTAAGCCAGGACACACATTATCTTCGAACTTGCTTTTGTTTTCCATCTTCTTTATTATGTATTAAAGAATGGAGGAAAAATTTGCAATATCTCTTAAGTGAGACAGATTCTCTCCGAATTCGCTTTTGTTTTCAATCTTCTTCTTCAGCAGGTATTTAAGAAAGGAGAAGATGTTTTCAGTAACTCTTCAGTTTTAAGTTCTTTGCATCATTCTTGCCTCTTAATCACGCTAAATCCACATGTGGTATAGAAGAAGCCTATGAACACATGCAAGGCAAAGAGTCACCAGAGATATACAGGCTGTATATGAATAGTTGCGAAAAAATTCAGGCGTTGATTCCTTTTCAAAAAATTGGGTGGGTCTTTCATATAAACTTTTTTTTGAGCCCCCCCTTCTGAGTTAGAGCCCCCTAAAGATGGCGTCCAAAAAAAAGTTTTTGATTTTTTTCTTAAAAACCAAATAACTGACAATAATTGTAACTGAATCAAAGTTAATCAAAACTAGTCAGTTGCCATAACAAAAGGGCATCCGCATACTAGATAAATTTTAGAATAACTGAAAATAATTTCAGTTTCTACGAATCACGCTATCATGTTGATAAATCATTTTTTTTCTCAAAAATCTTTTAGCAAGAAATTACAAGAAACCTTATTTGTTAAGAATGGATCAAGCTACCCTAAATTAATTTTTTTATTGTGAAATAGGAATGTGGAGAAAAGTTTCTTACGAAAGAAGGTTCAGGGGCGGCAATCAGCCCTTGCAATCATAGAGGAACATCACTAAAATATTTTTGAGTGCTTTCTCGCCCGCATAAAATGTTTCCTTGATTTTATTCTTTTCAGTTTTTTTGTTCTAAGAAAAAAATTAAAAACTGTTTTTCGGGTGCCATCTTTAGGGGCACTTTAGGGGCAAATAATTAAGCAGGAGGGGCTCAAAAAAAAAAAAAGTTAATATAAAAGACCTATCCTATTTTTTGACATGGAATCATCCCCTATTTTTTCGCAAACTTTTCATATAGACCCTGTATAGTGATTTCATACTAAAAAATTTCAGGTTATTGAAATATGGTTATGCAAAACCAACTTGTTTTTGGGTCTAAGTTATATGTTGAGTATTTCCCAAGATTAACCCTACAAATTTGCTCTTTCTACTTGTATAGTCACATTGGCATGAAACAGGTAGTTAAACATGCTTAGAAGCTTTATTTTTCTTATATCTCTTTATACTTTAACCTACATCTTGAAGCAATATAATGCTTATTAATAATGTTGAATAAGGTCATTCTGATTTTCATATATTTCATTATGATACAACGATCGTTTCGCTAACACAGTAGTATCATTAGGTAGGTGGTATATCTTACATTTTGAATAACTAAATTCGTATCCGAAATCGGCTTCTATTTATATTACAGTAGGTACAAAATTCTATTGAGGGCGAAAACCAAAAAAGGGGAATTTTTTTAAATTCCAGTTCATCTGAGAACATTTAACAGTGGACAGTCATTTAGGTCTAATTCTTCGATGAGTTAACCTGCGGTGATTGCCAAAAAGTTTACAAACAAACACGAAGGATTTTTCAACAGAGACTTGAAGAACATCTGCAGAGTTCCCTCAATAAAAAAATATTGCCACATATTCGAACCATTTGTTAGAAACAGAACATAATTTCAACCATAATGTTGAAATTTTACATATAGAAAATTAAAGTTATGCCTTAAACTTCTTAAAGTAATTAGAGAAAAATACGTGCAACAAAATCGGTATATACTCAACGAACAATTAGACCTAAATAACTCTCCACTGTTAACTATTTTCAGATGAACTGGAATTTCCAGAGATCCCCCTTTTTTCTGTTAAAATCCTTAATAGAATTTTGTACCTTCTCTAATATAAATGCAAGCCGATTTGGGAAACAAATTTAGTTATTCAAAATGTAGGATATACCACCTAACTGAGGATGCTACTATTTCAGCGAAACGATAGTAATATCATAATAAAATATGAGAAAATGAAAATAACCTTATTTAATCTATTTTAAATGGGTTTTCATCAAGTAAAGAGTATTAGCGGAAATAAAGTGTTTTAATTTAAATCAAATACGATGAATTTCCGTCAAGTAGAGAACGAACCAATCCAGAATTGGATTCAAACTGATATCAGTTTATTGGTCTCATGGTATTCAAAATTATCACTACGCTGCAGAAGATCCACGCAGAACATATGGTTTTTCACCAAATGCTCAGAATTTGAGGTTATCCTAACTACAAGTAAAGACTGATTCAATTAAATTAATAATGCTTAGCAATCTAATATAGTGTTAGCATCTTTTGTGATGATATTTTCTGGGTATTGGGATGGACTGCATACTCCAATTTTTCTCTCATTTACTTTGTTTGAAATTTGAATATCAAAACATATTTAAAAAAAGAATTAAAAAAACCGCTTCTTATTATTTCATTTACTTTGTGTTCATGTGACATTTGTTTCATATGTCATTGTTAGATTATTGGTCTGAGGTTTCTTCTAGAATCGTAATTCAGATTTTTTGGGTCAATAATTTTGTTGTAACGCCTCATCTGTATGTTTTTGCTGCTAAAATAAATCAAGGTGGAAGTGAAATGACCATAAAAATTTAAAAAAAATGGTTTTCAACTTTTTGAATGAATTTCTAGTCATTAATTATTAAAATTAATCCAGCCAAAGTGAAAATAGGGTGTTTGATGAGATTTCCAGTTCATTTCAATATTTTTATATTCAAATTCCGAGGTAAGAAACTTCATCATTTAAATATTATAAATGATTTAGATTCTCAAAAATCTATAACTGATATTGGTTCATTTCTTCTAATATCAAATACCCTATTGTGATAATGAGTTACCTTTTGTGACCTAAAATATTTTTATTCTTTTATACAAACTATATTTGATTGAAATTGTGTAACTACTGTACTGAGAAAAATAAGGATTTAGATAGTTATTTGTGAAGAATCATATTATGAAGATAAAGCAATCGAAGATAGGTATATATATATTCGAGAAATGTAAACATTAGAGATTCTAGTCAATTAGTAAATAGGTTGTACAAGAAACGTTTGTAAAAAATGAAGAAATAAATAAAATATTACCTATATATCACAGTTTTCTATTTTTACCAAATCCACAGTAAAAGGTTCTTTCAAAGACGAAAAGAATTAAGATGTTGAATAAATTCATAGTGAGAATAGATTATCTGGAAACTCTTCATATCACTTCATTAGTAGTAGCCTTAAATCCTTCGTTTAAGTTCATTTTGCTATTTTTTTTGATTTGTGACTGTTTGATATTTAAGATATAGATTCCTTTATGTTTTTAAGTGTTGTGAGATGTTTGATGATTCTATATCTCTACTTGGATAGAAGCAGGCTTTATGATACATTTTGAAAAGTTTTTGAAAATTATTTAAATTGAATTTTGTATAGGTTTCGCGGAATTATTCTCCTCAATATTTAAAAGTTTGAAAAAATTATTTTCCAAGTAATATACCCTTTCAATTTATTTTATTTTGTATATCAGACTGTCGATAGCTCAGTGGTTGGAACCTTGGGCTGGGAACTAAAGGTCCTGGGTTCAAGTCTCGTCTAAATAGGGAAGAAATTTTCTAGTCTGACGGGTTTCGGCCACTATTTCACTGTTGAATCTAATATTAATAGTGCTGTGCCCAAAGAGGTATAAGTACATAGCAACAAAGCCTAACCAGAATACAACTGATTTTCTAACTCGCAAAACCTGAGAGATTTCTCAGGGATCTTCGCAGAAAATCTTTAAGTATTAGGATATATATCAATATAATAATTATAATTTATTTCTCACGCATGCGCACAACACTATTTTGATATAAATGAATCTCATTCTATGCTTTTCCTTTTGTCATTTTCTATAGAAGAACATAAAATTCAATAAATGTTGTAGGTTAACCCCAAACCATTTATTTTAGTTCAGTTTCTCCCCAAGATTGCATTTTTTTTTGAGATTTCTATAGTCAATAACAAGACTATGTTGGAAAATGAAAAAATCGCAAAAGGATTTCCAATTTTCTTATTTTAAATTTACATAATAATATCTCAACTATTCTTATAAAGTATATATAATATAAATGCAATTGGATTTACACCATGAGCCATCTTTCGCATCCAAGCTTCCATCTCCTTCCATCCTGCCAGTCTTGATCTTGCATACATCTATCCTCCATAGCTCTTCAACTCCATCTCTCCACGAAAGTATAGATCTTTCCTTCTTTCTGCGTTGCGGAGGAATCCTGATTTTTAGAGGCCATCTCTCCTTAGGCATCCTTCTTAAATTGCCATACCAATTTAACCTTCTACCCTCTACAAGAAAGGAAGTGAGGTTGTTTAATGTGAACTTCCTGCCCTCAGGCCTACGAAAACCGCCTCCATGGGGGCGGGATTAGGATAAGCCCAATCAGCGCGCCACGATAAGTTCGCAACTTCCAGTTTGGCTTCAGCTTCCAAGACTTAGGCCCCCACTGGCATAGGGCGAAGTACTATCCAAACCTCTTCTAACTATGTCCTTGATATCCAAGATATGGGCCACGGAAGAATAATTTATTCTTGCTCGAAAAATATACTCTCGGGATGAACCTACGAGTGACTCGCCCAGCTTCACTCTCATTCGATCTTTTCTACCACCCCGACTTCATTCTGTCTTTTAACTCAATAACACCCCTCACAGGGTCTTGATTCCTTTCATCAACTATCGTTCTATCGAAGTCATTCAGTAGCAAACCTTTCTTCAGTTTGTACCCCACTCCCATTTCTTTCGCCACAAGATTCCACGAAGGGATACCCATCAAGACATTCATGGCATCCGTGGATACCGTCCGACATAGTCTTAGACATGTATACATGACCACCCTCTGACACCTATTCAAAGCCTTTCTTGCATATGCATACCTCTTGGATTCATACCATATATTCGCTCCATACATGGCGCACGCTTTAAACATGCCACCATATATCACATTCATTGTCTTTCTCTTCGATCCCCAGTCACGTCGCAAGACTCTTCCCAAGCAGCCAACCAATCTCACCAATTTCTCTCGTACGTCGGAGAAGTGACCAGAGAATCTGTATCCCTCCTCCACTCTCACTCGCAGGTAATTAACGCTTATAGCGTACTGAACAGCAGTACCATGCAGATTCACGTTCGGAGGCCTACTCTTGGCCAAATTACCTTTTACTAACATGCATGTCTTGCTTTCTGACACATTTACACCTGCCTCAGCAGCCCAATTGCTCAACAGATTCAAATAGTACGTCCCCCTCTCATGAGAGTGAGACGACCCTTTCACAAGGAGGAGCACATCATCAGCATATGCTATCAACTTGCATCCTCCCCTTTCAAGATCTTCCAACAGATCATTCATGCACTAATTCCATACCTTAGGATCCACTATGGAGCTCTGCGGGCATCCTGTCATCGTCTTTCTTACAACAGATTCATACTGTTCTATCCTTCTTACTTCTCTTTCATTAAAATAACTTTGCCAAAGCACCATTTCCTCGCAACCTATATCATTTGAATACCTAAAGGCCTACTCCCACTTAAGATTGTTGAAGGCACCCTTGAAGTCCACAAATAAATCCAGCACATATTTCTCCTCGCTCTCTCTCACGACTCTCCACCCACTACAGTAACCATTATGTTGATTGTTACTCCCATTTTTTCTCTTATGTCTTGGTTTTGTACTTTATCCATTATGTTGATTCTACAACTGCGCCTTCAAAAATCCATCTCCGCAGCTTTAAGTCTCCTCTGATTCCCTGCTGATATCTCCCACAGTTCGGATCCGTATAGCGTTATGCTTTCCACACAAACTTATATATTTTTATCTTTACATTATTCGTGATGTTCTCGTTCCACAAAATTGGTGCATTTGTTTAATTGCCACTCTTCCCTTCATCGGTCTGTGTTTTATGTCTGAATTACTTCCACCTTGACCTGACATGATCGTTCATAAATATTAACATGTTTGACACACCTTTATCACCGATCTATCATCCATAGCCAAATCTTGTGCCATGCCTCCTACCACCATATACTCAGTCTAATCGAAATTTATGTATAGGACCCACTTTCTATATTCCTCTTCCATGCATGTAATAGGCATCGTCTCTATCTTCAGCAAATATTACCTGATCGTCGGCAAAATTCAATGTATATAGCTTATCGTCAGTTATGCCGACTCCCATTGGGGCAATTTGCTTTCTCCAGATCTTCAACACTTCATTCAAATATATCTTGAAAAGAGTGGGTGTCAGGCAGCATCTCTGTCTCAAGCCCTTATTCACACCGTAACTTGATGATAGCATATTACCAACTTTAACATGAGTCCTGTTGGTGGTACATAGGTCTTTAATCGCTTTTATATACTCTGGGATATATTTTTCATTTTGCATCGCTTGCCAGAGTTCCGACAGAGGCATTTTTCAGGTCTATATAAGTGGTTCCAAATTATGAGCAAGTCACCTGTCACCTGCTTTATACTGAAGATCCGCGAAATCCGTTCTGCCTCTCTGATTCTTCTCTTTTCTCATCTAGTCTGGCCTTAAGCAGATTTCCATAAATTCTTCCAATAGAACTCAATATAGTTATCCCTCGATAATTGGTAGCATCATCCTTTTTTCCTATCATCAGTTTCTCGTAGTTGTTCGATTAATATATTTGGCGCGGACTTTATGAGTTCTATGCTTATACCCCCAGGTCCAGGGGCTTTTCCGTTTTTACAGGATTTCACCGCATTGATTATTTTCTCTAATGCGATTTCTTAAATTTCTTTAATGTGGTCAGCATTTTTCAGTCAATGTTCTTCCTTGAATTCATCTCTATCTTCCACCAGTAGTTTTTTATAATATCTCCTCTATTCCTTTATTGATATCGATTGCAAGGTGATATTATTTCTTATAAAGTATATCATAACCAAATCTCAGGAGGAATATTCGATTTCGTCCTTCAGTATTTTTTAATACTATAGAATAAATAACGTATAAAAGGCAATTATTTTTGACCATGCGCCTTTTTTAACATTTTATCCCATTATGACTGACATATTCATGAAAACTACAGTTTGTGACAGATATCATGCCTTGAAATTTCAAGAACTTTGTCTTCATTTAGAAGCTACTGTTTTGGATGTTTCGTATATGATACAGTTTTCATGAAACGAAGTAATTTTAAGAAACATATCAATAAAAAGGGAAATTTTTCACTTGATAGAACGCTTTTTCAATATATTAAGCATCATTAATGAGGCTATGGTAATAGAAAGTTTAAGAAATCGAGACAGTGTAACATACATCTGTATAACAATTTTATACTCAAACAAACTCTGTCTAGCATCTTTATCCGCTATACACAGAGACACTAAGGTATTAATAGGACCATCTAGAGTATGCAAAATACATACAAAACATGCCTTTGCGAGTTAATTCAATCAAAGAAATGTATTCTCGATATTTTCACGTTAATAACGCAGAAAAAACTTTCCTCATGCTCAGATCAGACCATAATTCGCCGTAATGCTTATACTTAACATATTCATATTCAAATAAATTAATTCGGCTGATCTGTACCAAAAATCATTAGTAAGGACTATGAGCTATGGTAATAGAAAGTTCTAGAATGCGAGACAGTGTAACATTTCTATAATGTATAAGTATAACAATTCTATACTCAAACAAACTCGACAGGGTTTTGTTGACCATAGAGTAAATTTCAGACATGCGCACGTTTCATTCTGATTGGTTTTCATCAGTACGCTAGTGACTCCAAATCTGTCAAGCATGTATATTCGCTACACATAGAGATACTAGGGTATTTATAATACACCAGCGCCATCTAGATTATGCAAAATACAGACAAGACATACCTTTCCAACCTAAACTTAAAAAATTCTTGGAAACAACCGCTCTTTACAAAGCACCTTGAAAAAAACTTTAAGATTCTCATCCATATTTTCAGCAAAATAAAAACAATTAATAAAAATGTCTATCATGCTTCAGTTGATAATAAAATAGTAGCAAATAATTTACAAAATATAATATGTATTTTGAAATCAAAGATACAGAAGTTTGAGAAACTCATTTTTTATCCTGAATATTTTTGGTTTCCTGGTGTTGCTGTGAAACAAGATAATGAAATATTGTTGAAGCAATAGTGGTTCTTGAGGGTGAATTATTATCGTTATGCTTGTGTATTGCAATCGCTTCGCTACCAACCAAAGTATGTAACTAAGTGAGCTTCCCACAGTTTTCTTTATTCAAGACTTCATCCATAAGCTTTTCTGCCAATATTCTTTGTTCTTCACTCATTCCACTGCATTTTATGGCTACCATGTTTCCAAATATATCGTAAAAATCGTCTTCATGTTCGAGATTCGAGGTCATAATCTTCGTTGATGTTTCAGGTAAAGAAATACCTGCTCTAGAAGTGGAAGCTGTTGGTACATCCACTAATTCCGATGAATGTTCCTGCAAAATTATTTAAATTTTTTAATTGGAGTTCAAATGAAAGATAAGCAATGTTACGAGAAATTCCTTTACTTATGGATTTAGGTTTCAATTCCCGTATTTTCATCACGTCCATGGTAGATTATAGCCCAATATACCTACCTAAATCTTCATGCATTTCTGATAAGAAATTGAAGGAATTAAAGTTAACGATTTTTCATTATGAATGATGATTTATTTTCAAGCTTGAACAATCCAGTTATGTTCGGAATAAGATATCAAATGTTGAACCATGTCTTCGTTCACATTGACGCACCCGATCGTTCCAATTTTTTATCACTTTGTGCAATTATTCCGACAGTATTTCGTCAATGATTTGACGAATATTGTCTTCCTAGTGATCCGAAGTCTTTAGTTTATTCGCATAGACTTGTGCTTTCACGTAGTCCCAAAGAAAATAATCCAGAGGCATAAAATCACATGACCTTGGCAACCAATTTACAAATCCTCGTCATGATATGATTCTATTGTCAAACTTTTCCCTCAGCAAAGCGAGCGTACCATCAGCTGTATGGGATGTAGCGCCTTATATACTACATCTCTTCAATAATTTGATGTTCCCAAGTTCTGGTCAAATTGAGTAACATGATCCTATAGCAGTCGTCATTGACGGTCACGGGTGTTCCATCCTTATTTCGGAAGAACTAAGGTCTCATGACGTTAGTATTAAGTCTCATGACCTTATTTCCTCCGAAAACCTTATTTCTGCCATGAACCGCATCACAGAGTGAGGTTTCGGAATACAATGGGATTTCATATAACGCTTAAGATTGTCCTAGAAATAATAACGCAAATTTTGCTCATTAACAAAGCCATTCAACCAATAATGGTCTCGTCTGAAGAGATGATTTTCTGGCTAAAATCAGAATCGTTTTCCAAGTGCTCAGGGGCTCAATCGGCAAACTTTCGGCGCAATCTGTGATCATTTGGCTCTAGTTCTTGAGTCGATATGACTTTATAAGGATACAACCATAGACCTTACGCAATTTTCTCCAAGTTGATGTCCCAGTTTTTGCGATCGTTCATCGACAAATTTGGCTCATCGACCTCACTAGCCGACCCAGCTGCAATGTTTTCTTCACTTCTCACGTTTTGTTGTCTATTTGGTGGCTTATTGTCTTGTAAAGGTAAGTCAGGTTCAAACTTTTTCACAGTTTGGCGTAAAAAATTCTAAAATTCACTCACGTAAAGTATATCATATTTTGTTACAGATATGCAGACGCAGATATCCTCTGATAGCAATATGAATTTTCTGGACATAACTTCAATTAAGAATAATAATGAGATTTCCTTTGATGTATTCAGAGAAATCACAACGTTAGATACAACAATTTGGCCGCTATCCATGCATGGATACATTTTTTGACTTCATCGTAGTTGGAGAAGTGCTAGTCAACCAGACCATGTTACATCGATCGAGAGATTTGTTAATCGAAAGAAGCAATATCTGGGCTGTACGATAGGACTTTTATTTTTGTGCCTTTCTAAGTACGTTTCAACGGACGACGCAGCATGTATCATGCTGGATGTATCATTGCGGCCGTCTTTTCCGCAATGCGTGGGTCAAGCGCATCAATTGTCGATGATAGAGCTCCCCTGTGATTCTTTCGTTCGATTGTAGCAGCTCGTAACACATCTCACCCAGCTGGTCCCACCAAATACAAAGCATGATCGCCATCATGAATATTCTGCTTGACAATTGGCGATACGTTGGCCGACATTTCGGATGATCGTAATGGACCCACTTACGAGTTCAGTTGTGTTCTGGTAAGGCTTTATTAGTGCGTTCTGACGTCGCCTTAAGCGTAAAGTGGTGGCTGGAACCGTCAAACTAGACCATTTCTCTTCTACTTAGACGAGGCCTGAAGCTTAGTCCTTTCGGTTTCACAATTCACGGCGCCAGTCGTCGACATGAACGAAATTTGGCATAAATTTTGGTGCCTTCATTATATACCTAAATGCCGAATTTGTTTCGGAACTTTTGGAAAATAAGTAAAAGGTTCATATCTGAATAACTTACTGCGCACCCAATAAACCGATTAACTAACTCAACCGAGATATTCAGGCATCAAACTCAAACTGTTGAGTTTCAGATCTTCAGCTAATCTGCTCAAAAGTGCTTACGGACAACCAGATCAGGATTTCGGCAAAACGATAACACGCTGTTTCCTAGAAAAATCACGCAAAAAAGTCAAATAACCCAGGTTACAGCTACGATATTATATTCGCGCCTATGGTGTTGTTTTGAAGAAAATTTCTTATGTTTTACATTTGCTTTCTTAACTTGGTTTTCCTGATTTCACCGTATTTCAATATTATGGTTCATACCTACCTACAATACCACCTTAGATATGAGATTTTTTCAAAAAATAAATGCTACAACTTCTATAAAGAATTTTATCACTTCTAAACCAAAATGTCGGAAATCGTTTTGTCAGTACTCATAACAAACTGAACGCACAACGTTTGGGTGAAGAAATACTACTCTGTCAAGAAAGTACCGGGAATTTTCAATTAAAACAACATTTTTACATTTAATCGTCAAAATTTATTGGGTCGCCTTCAAAATAGGCTCCATTTGCTCCAATACATCTGTGCCAACGGCACTTCCAATGATCGAAACATTTTTTATAGGCGCTTTTCGGGATGGACTTTAGCTCTCGCGCCGAATTTTGTTTTATGGCTTCAATCGACTCAAAACGGGTGCCACGAAGGGGCAATTTTAGTTTTGGGAAGAGGAAAAAGTCCCAGGGAGCCAAATCCGGCGAATACGGTGGTTGCTGAAGCACGTTTGTTGAGTTTTTGGCGAGAAAGTCAGTCACAATCGTAGCTCCGTGAGAAGGCGCGTTATCGTCATGCAAAATCCATGAGTTGTTCGCCCACAAATTTGGCCGCTTCTTACGGATACGCTCACGCAAACGTTTCATAACGCCTAAGTAATACTCCTTGTTTACCGTCTGACCCTCTGGAACGAATTCGTAGTGCACCACGCCACGGATATCGAAGAAAACAATGAGCATCACCTTCATTTTCGAGCGGCTTTGGCGTGGTTTTTTCGGTTTCGGCTCATTTTTTACCACCCATTCCGATGATTGCTGGCTTGTTTGCATATCGTATTCGTAGACCCAGGTCTCATCACCAGTTATAATGCGTTCCATGAATGTAGAATCGGAATTACAGCGATCCAGCATGTCTGAAGCAACCAGTTCGCGATGACGTTTTTGAAGAAAATTCAGGTCTTTCGGTACGAGTCGTGCGGCCACCTTTCTCATGCCCAAAATATCAATCAAAATCGTACGTGCGGACTCGTGGGATATCTTAAGATCATGTGCTATCTCTCTCAAGCTGGTACGACGGTTTTCCAGCACCCTTTCCTTAATTTTATCGACGTTATCTTCGATCGAAGCCGTCGATGGGCGACCACTTCACGACCGTCCTTGAAGGCTCTGTACCACTGATATGCACGAGTTTTCGATAGAGCATTATCACCAAAGGCCTTTTGCAACATTTTCAATGCATCGGCACACGAAAATTCATTTGCAACACAAAACTTTAAACAAATTCTTTGCTCAACGTAATCACCCATAGTAAAAATCGGCACGCACTCTGACATCGGCTGACTTAATCAGCTGTTGCAAACACACTAGTTGACAGATCCCGCTCAAGCTTGGCGTAGTAATTAAGGACAGTGGTACCAACCTAGGAAAAAAAAATTTTACCTGCCTCATTGCCCCGCCAGATTTAAATCGATAATTCCCGGTACTTTCTTGACAGAATGTAAATCAATGAAAAATACTATTTAGTAAATCCATTGTTATGATAGAAATTATAATAAATATTATTAAAATTATTAAACATTCATGTCGATCACTTGCTTTCTTTTCAGTAATATCCAGCATTAGTTGACTAAAACCAGAACTACAACACAAATATAACATTCTACTGATAAACGAGATGAGAATTTCTTACCGCACTTCCAGGAATCTCTTGATTATCCAGGAATCTCATCAGTGGAAAGTACCATAAATCTGGTTCGTAACTTTCTATACCTGTAAATTCGGACCTCGTCGCTAGAACCTTTTCGAGTTCTTTTCTATAATCGAAACGCAAGATGTTTATCTTGCTCAATACTATTTCTCTATCAGCTTGAGGTTCTACTTCGCAAAATTTTTTGATAAGCTTTTCGTAAGCTGCTTCTTTCTTCTCGACATCTTGATATTCAGCGGATTTCACTTTCCAAAGGCATGGTTCAGAATGATACAATTCAATAATTTTTTTGACCCATTCACGATTGTTAGACGCCGCCATTAAGTAATTTCGACCTGGTATCAATTGTATTCTCTTCTATAACTGAGAAGCTGTTGACATAGATTCCTAAATTAGTAGTTTACTATACCTATTGAAACCACAGACTACAGTTTCTAAATCTATTCGAAATCTGTGATTGAAACTAGTAACAACAGAGTTCGAGAAGAGGGTGGGGTTTCTCATTATCATTCTGCCAGTGTTGCCAAGGTTTCTGTTATTACCCGGTAAGATTTTAGCTGTTTCCTTCTCTTAGATTTGAGGTTTGATAAACGTTTTGAGCTCTAAAACTGAAAATAATAATAAAATTTTATCTTAATAGTATTAAAAAATTTAAGATTTCTCACATCACTGACTCAGTGGCTCCTTAATTAATATTTTATGGTGTTTGATTGAATCTTTGTGGAGAATTATATGAAGGGTATTATATTAAATTATTCCAATTTCCGCTCATCTATTGAATACAATTTGATAATGATTTTACTTTTCGAGATATATTACGTTCTGAATAGCTTCATTTTTATCAGATATATTCTCTTTATCTAGTATATCTGAACTATAGTCGAAGGGATTTTTGTATCAATATTATTTATCAAGGATCCTCTAGTTAATCAAAACTATTCAAGTACTGAATTGTCCGCATCTGTTTGTTGAGTAAGAATTTAATTTTATATCTATTTATCATAATAGTTTATAGTATTGTAGTTTGAATATATGAGATATCTCAATATTCACTCCCTAGACTGAACATCCATCAACATCAACTCGTCATCGTGCTCAAGAACTGAACATTTTTCGCAGTTCTCTGAGGAACATTTCAAAGACCTCGGTATGAAGGCTTATAAAGTTCAACTAGTGGAAGGAATGAAGCCTCGTGACCATCCAATACGTTTCCATTTTGCGCAATGAGGAAGTTTAGATTCCACGGCCGAAGATGAGTATTTTCCCAGGAAAATCATTTTTGGCTATTGACCCGTTAATGATAAGTGTTACTATAATCATCCAGAAATGATTGCTGCTTCGAAACATGAAATCGAAGTTGCCATTTATGAGATTGAGCCCCAAACAATCGACAATTCACTGAAAAATTGGGTTGATCGGATGGGGTACCGTAGCCAGTCTTATTTTTCATTCGTAAATGTCACGATTCAGCCTTTCCAATAAATTCAGCACCATGAAGAAATACGCATTAGTTTTTTGTTTAGAGCCGCTTATAAATACACATTTCAAATGGCCCACCCCTCAAAATTAAAAAAGACATAATAAGGGATATCAAAATCCCGGAAACAAATTAGTTTCAGAGAAATAGTAGAAAGGAAAAGTAGTATTATTAATTTTTCCTGTCATCTGAACAAACACAAATATACTAAAAGTTAGTAGACATATTAAAAACAAAGAACCTTCTAGCCCCCAAAAAAGTCTCAATTTCCGTTTTTATATATTTTGCAACCTATCAGCAACAGAATTGAACTGAGCAGAATCGAATAAAGGTTTTAGGGGCTTTATATAAGACTCCTTCTGCTATACAAGAATTAAATGAAACTCCTTAAACCCTAATCATATCGATATATTTTCTGTTAGTATTCCACTCCATTTTGAAATCAAAATAATTTTTGAAAATTTCAATAACAACAACAAATGCTAAAAGTCAAATAAACGCAACGTCATCACGTCAAGCACTAGGAGACATTAAGTGTATGTAATAACATAATCGTACTCGAATAGAAAAAACGATATATGTATTTTAAAAAAGTTATTTCTGTTTTATAATATTTTAAACTAAAATATTGCTATATAGAGTTTTCTAAGGTAGACTTCGCGGATAAAAGATTTTCAGGTAACAAAATATGCTAACTCAGAATTCTTTTTTTCTGTTTTTCGCAGACATAAGTTATTGCAAAATAACTTTAACGCAATTCTACAATAATTTCCATTTAATGTTATGGCAACACTGTGTGCAACAATATCGGCTCTACTGCAGTAAGCTGAAGAAAATTTATTTCTAGTACAATTCTTTTCTTTCTCAGAAGTGAATATAATGTTTGAATGGATTTTATCTATAGATTTATTGAAATTTCATAGTTATTTATCTGTTCCCTTAAAGCAACAAATTATATCATCTACATATCTAAACCAATAAAGAAAACATTTGCTCAAGGCATTTAAGTGAATTTTCCTTTCTAAATTATCCATACAAATTTCTGCTAAAATCGGACTAATTGGATTTTCCATAAATGAATCTTCATTTGAACTGTAAATAGTATCATTAAATGGAAAATAAATTTGTTCTAGATACATTTTCAGATTATTTAAAATATCATTCTTTCTTATTAGATCACTGTTATTTTTAATCCAAAGTTTTTCATTAATATCTCTTGTTTTGCAACAAGAAGTCAAGTATAATATTAATAGTGATATTTCATTCGGCAAGAAAAATTGTGAGTTTATGCAAGCTTGACCGATTTACGCTCACACAACGCAGTGAAATAGAGAAAATTCACTATGAAATTGGTGAAAATTCCACTAATCTAAAAGTTTGGACTTCTTCTGGTCATCATCGTGCGCTTTCTCGCTCAATCCTAGAGAAAAAAATTTGAAAGTCTAGGACAAGAAAACAGCAACTCGTGCTGGGTCGGGTCTGCCAAAATGTAGCTGTAGCTGAGAGTGTGGATGAAAACCAATGTAAGAATGGATTGCATTAGCTGGAGTTAACTGATTTGTCCCGAAATTGTTGCCATGGATGTGAAAAATGTTTATTTGCAGTAGGATAGCGCAACATACCATAACATAATATTATTTTTCAGCAGATCAAGCACGATGGTTCATGGCGTCCGTAGCCCTTTTTAAATCAATTGACCTCGTTTGCAATACTCTGCTTAAAGCTACTGTTGTACCTGAGAAATATTAAGTTATATTTAAACTACAGTTTGGCTCTTTACGTGATATAAACGGCAATTTGAACTGCCTTTGCTGAAATGCTCAAAAGTTACTAATCAAATGAATTATTCAGATCTTACGTTCATGCATTAGTATCAAAGAATAAAAAACAAAATATTCAGGTACCTAAAAAATCCCTCAAGCAGATAGATGATATGATGAAGTCCGAACTGCGCAACGACTGCAATAAGCAATGCGCATCATTGGCAGTTTTGCGGTCTTGCCAAGTAGAAATCTTTTCTAGAGCGCTACAAATTTTCACAAAGTTGTCTTCTTGAAATTATTGATGCCCATTATTCCTCTCGACTCAGCGCATCTCAGAGTTACTTTGCATTGTAAGTTTTTTTTTTAATTTGATGTCTCTTAGCGAATGCATTGGCAAATGCCACAACTTTTCTCATCATGCCCGAGGTGTTGCGGCATGAAATAACTTTGAATAACGCAGCTAATGTATTATTAAGAACGTTATTGCTGCACGGGCAACGTTTGGCATATACAGCTTTTTTGAGAACTCCTGTAAAGCACCCCTTGTATCTGAGGCCATAACCGAGCAGCTGTCAGTCCCAATACTCACACACAATGTTAAATCTATATTAAATTTGAGACAGAGATTTTCAACGATTTTCGCCAGTGCTACACCTGTCAACCGAGGCTCTATATTGTCCTCATTGTTATCCACTTCATCATATCTAAAAGTATCGTATGTATCACAGAAAGTCACAAAATCTTCCTTTATGGTACCATTGTAAAAACATTTAAATGATGGGCTCAGCTGTAAGATATGTAATTTATCTGTTGTTTCATCGAATAAAATAGAATAGTATTTCCTTCACTTTCTGTAATATTGTTTCCTGAATTATTTCCTTCCAAACATCAATCTACTCATTTTGCACAGTTTTGCTGATATATGTTGCGTTAGATTTAATCAATACGAATAGAAAAATTATCACTAGTCAACCTAGACCTAGCCCAGGACCCCCCCTGAACCCCCCTGGATCCGCGCTTGATAACATTCATGAATCAGTTACTTTATTACATGAAAATTCTCCTCAACGAGTACTATCGAAATGGAGACATCAATTGGCCAACGAAATCATGCGATTTAACATCAATAGATTTTTTCCTGTAACTATATCAAAGTTATTACTACGATTATGCTTAAGTAGTATTGATTCATCCAATGAAAGACAACAATTCGGAAAACAGAGCTACTATTATGCGAAAACGTTATGAAAAACTTCATCGCAAAAATTACTGTCCTTAAGTAAAAATAGGGCAAACACTTGGTAGATATTGTGTTCAATTGTTAACCTCAGAATTTGTTTTGAAATAAAAATATATCTGCCTTCACAAGAACACTGCGTTTTTCTCTTGATTTAAAATTAAATCTCTTGTTGGAATTCTAATTATTATGAATTTATTTTTGACTATCAAGAAAATATAATAGTTTCACCCAACCTCTTAAATATTTAGTCCTGGAAAATCGGGTGTCATACACTTCAAGGGAGCCTATGTTACCCTTTTAGTCTACGCAGGGGCCAATAATGATATAAAAAGATTTAAGGGTTTGAGATCTTTACGTAGTAGAGCTTTCTCGAGAAATGGCAAAATTCGATACTTGATTTTAGAGCTTTAGATCTTCGGCTATTTATCTGGTGAATTTTTAGACGCCCGATCGAAATTAATTCCTCGAACAGTTATGAAATAATTGAAAAGTAAAGATTCGAATTTTCACAAAGTTTTATCATTTAACAATAAGAATAGTACTTGTCCGTTACTTTGTGATAGTTCATTTTAATTTTATTTTAAAAAAATTCACATAATTTTTATGTTTCATAATTTATTTAGAATCCTGACACGTGTTTTGTTCTTTCGACCATCTTCAAAGGAGTACAAAAAGGGAATAGTTCCCTTTTGCAATTTTATAATGTTATCGAAAATCGAGTAACAAGTTAATATGTAAAATATCAATTTAATGGTAAAACATAGTTATTTCTACAACTTGTTTTGATAGTTTTTTTCTCAGAGACTAGTTAATAAACTGCCGAGCGTAAAATTTGGGTCATGCTGTAATATATAATATAATTATTTTAGAAATCTTCCGATTTTTTGGTTTTAACATAGTTTACTATCGGTATGCAATGATGCTATTGTGATTAATTAAATAAAAAAGTTGTTGTTTCGAAAAGTGTTTGACAAAAAACAATCTCCCACCTAAATCTCCAAAAACGTAGTCAGTGTATGTTTTATTTCAGTGGTTGTATCTGTCTATTTCAAATTGTTTGATCGGGTTGTGTTGCCATAGTAAGTGTTGTAATGACTATAAATACTGTTATTATGGTACGAATTTTGACGGCTACAGGAGATGGTGAGCGAGAAACTTTGGTGTAAATCTCCCCTGAGTGCAACGTCACGGTAATAGACTGGTCATTACAAGACCTTTTGAAGCTCGCACGAAGTTAGACTTTACAATAAATGTGACTTTGAATACTCTAGGTACCTGTGACAGGTTTAAGAACATCATCTTGTAGCATTCGTAGTCATTCTTGGAGAAAACGCAACCTTTATGAATGATAATGCACAACCCCACACTACTTGAATAGTTATTGCTTATCTTGAAAAAGTTCAAATCACTAAATCAAATTAAATTTCCTAGAAACACTGTTTCATTTTTATAGACGTAAAGAATAATCAACATGCATGTGTAGCAGTCAACCGATACAGAATCAAAAGAAAATAACTCCTTCAAATCTTTTAAAACAACTAGTCAAAAATTTTTGGTAACCTACAATATTTAAATGGATTCAGTTTGGATATAAGGATTCAATAAAGTTTTTAATACTTTTGAAAAAACTACCGGATCCCCAAGAGAGTAAATTCAATAGGGGTAAACTGTGACTTGAATGAATGGATGCAGGTTAATACGTTGGCTGTGACTTTAGTGAATAGAAGCGGATTAATGCGTTTACTGTGACTTGAGTTGACTGTTTATAGGGATGGAATGATTTAAAACCTAAATTTGAAGATGAAATGAAGGAAGTATTGAAAGCCTTCAGTCATAGATACTTAACTATAAACTGTAAAAAACTGGTAATTAAATAGTACTTGTGTGGAGTTTATTTGTTTGAACAACCTAGAAGTTTCTTTGTTGGATGTGCCTTTTGCCAATTTCTCCATTTATTTGATTGGCTATTTTAATAATATTTCTTTGTTGACCATTTTTTACGATATTGGAAGTTTGCCAATGCTCTGCGATAATTTAAATTAATGCTGGGGCATGAAGGATGGAAATCCTTAACGATTGCCAAAGGATATATAGAGGATTTTTTACAAATAAAGTAGACAAAGCAGATAAAATATTTAGAGGGGGGAGTGACAAAGAGAAATCTGCTTAGACTAATAGTATTATTGCGAAAAAAACCGCAATAAGTTCGCTGACTATTCGAATAACATGAAAGATACATTTCGAGAGAGAAGTGACAAAGGGAATTACATTTCAGGTAGAGTTCAACCTATGTTTAATAACTGTAAACACTGCAACATAACTAAAGATATACAACAATAGTAATAATAAACGTTTCATATTTTATTTTTGCCGTGTATTCATTTATTATCTAAAATATAGAAAAAAAATCAGAAGGGATCGATTTTGAAGGCTGGCAAAAAAAAGTTCGTTACTTAGTAACGGACTAAAATATTATATTAGCGTATTTTGGAGTCTGAAGTTGCTTCGATAAAGTAGACAATCTCGAATTTTTTCAGAAAAATAGAATTTGTAACCTCTTTCCATCGTAATCACTGTTGAGCAAATGAATGCAACTGAATGGGTCATTCTCCTGTTCGATTTTATTCAGTAATTATGTATAAAGAAGATACTTCTTAAAATTGATTTAAATGTTAATGATTTAAATGTAATTGATTCAATGTGAAATACCTAGTTTGAATTGATTTTTTTTTCTATAACTATTATTGTTATTTTTTTATTAAAAATTAAATTTTTTTTCATTTAATATTTGTTAAGAATAATAAATAATAATTATTTCTTTTAAATATTATTTGACAAAAATTTAATTCAAACTAGGTGTTCCACATTGAAACAATAATAATTGTTCACATCTAAGGATATATTTCAAAATTTTTGTATTCCATTTCAGATTTTTGTAATCTTTTTATTGTCTTAATAATTTTTCATGGGAATCGATAGAAATTTTAATGAAATATTTCACACTCATTTGTTTTTATTTTTTCACATTATGAATATAACATTTCTCAGGTGTAATGATTTTATTTATTAAATTATTATTCATGAGTTTTACAAGTACTAAACATAAGAAGAAAAATTTTATTTGAATATATATTATTTTTCAATTTTATTCCGACACTTAATTTTTTACTTATTTCACTTTTCTCTCTGAATTTTTTTGACTCCGGATTTTTCAAAAATTCATTTTGCGATATACTCGAATCTTAGGAACATTTACATGCGTCACGGTTTTCGATTTGGACAATTTACCTCAAGTGTGTCATAAATTATAGCCAGAAGTTTATATCTCAGGTACTAGGACCTTGAATTTTTCAATTACTCAAGAGGTTTCGTTTAATATAGTCATTCATTGCGAATAGCTAGACCCGACGTCGACCGTTCGGTAAGAACCATGTTCAAGTTATCGGAAAAAGATAATCAAAAACGTCGCTACTCCAAAAACATGGAAGATTTCTAGAACCAATCAACATTACAGAATAATAGATGGAATTAATTCTCCAGAACCTCTACAGATTTTAATCTAAATAAATCTCAGGAAAACATTCAAAATTAAATTTTAAAACATGTCCTAAATACACTGTATCACTTTATATACATATATATATATATATATATATATATATATATATATAAAGTGATACAATAACATCCAATCGAAACATATATATGTATTAGGTGATGTCTAAATAAATTGTTCATCATTTTATATTTCTTTTTATTATTTATATATATATATATATATATATATATATAAATAATAAAAAGAAATATAAAATGATGAACAATTTATTTAGACATATATAAATATATATATTCATCACATGTGGTGGAATTTAACTGATAAATAATAAAAAGAAATATAAAATAATGAACAATTTATTTAGACATCACCTAATACATATATATGTTTCGATTGGATGTTAAAAAGAATCACAAGTTTCATCACCAAAAACTGTTCAATATATAATTCAAAAAGGCCTTTTTTATTCTCCTTTTTTGAAGAATATATAGTACATTCTACAGAGAAAGAACCGAAATCTCTTCAAGAAGGAGATATTTGAATAAACAAAATAATCATTCAAAATATATAAAAATATCTTTTTATCATTAAACATTTCTGTAACAACTAACCAATTTTGGGATAAGCATGGCCTATACGAAAATTATTGGCTGCAATTATGTTATTGACCGCAATTAAATCTACAGAAAAAGATTTTAGGCTATTCGGTCTAAAAGGATTGGTGAAACACTTATATATATCATCCAAACTTTCGGTAAACTTTATTACCTTCCTCAAGGATCTGTAATTTAAACAAAATTACTATAAATAGAACAAAGGACTACAGCAACAATACTAACATACATATAACGTGATTGCTTCCTTATGTTGATGAAATAATACAGACGGATAAAACTTTATATTCAGTTTAGTCTCACTATCCCTAAGACAACTAACCTCAAACCTCTTACACCTCAACTGACTAGTAAAGTTCATAAAAAAAAATTATTCGTCACAACATTTATTCATTTCAGCAATTATTAAGTCGCTATTAAAAATAACTTGACACCCATGTAATGCTTACCGACAATGACAAATGAACCGTCATATTTCATAGAATACTTATTCTTATAGATTAACCACATCTTGTGATCATTTTGATAATTCAAATAACTCTTTACTGAAGAGATTTTGAATTCGAATTTATCAGGTTTTTTCTCTGGAAAATGTATAATACTATATATTTTTAAAAAAAGGACAATTAAAAAAGACCTTTTTGAATTATATGTTGAACATTTTTTGGTGATGGAACTTGCGATTCTTTAGCATCCAATCGAAATATATTTATGTATAAGGTGATGTCTAAATAATTTGTTCATTATTTTATATTTTATTTCTTTTGATTCTTTATCAGTTAATTTCCACCACATGTGATGATAATATATGTAAAAATAAAACTGTTATTTTTAGGGAAAACAACTTTGTAACTTCTATGTTCTATGATCTATGTTCTATGTCTAAGATTTTAACCTAAAAGTGTCACATGTCTATTTAGTTAGTGGTTAGAAATGTGAATCGGGAAACCCGAAGAAATGGCATTGTTTTTGATTTCTTCTAGGTTAGTAAGCTATTTTTTTATTTATTTCTTGTTATATATATATATATATATATATATATATATGTCTTTAAAGTGATACTGTATATTTATAACATGTTTTAAAATTTGATTCTAAATGTTTTTATGAGATTTATTCAGATTAAAATATGTAGAGGTTCTGGAGAATCAATTCCAGCTATTATTCTGTAATATGCAAATACTTTTTCATAGTAATTTTCAATTTATATATTTCAATTATCATTTCCTTGTTATTTCCCAAAACTCCTAGAGTTGAGTATTTAAAGATACCTTCAAATGTTAATATATAATAAAATATCGAAATGATCCAACGATTCCATACCCATTTATGTTAAATTTCAGTTTGGTATTCTATCGAATGATAAACCTTATTGATCTAACTGATCAACTGATTAACTAACATCACAGTGTACAGGAAGATTAACACGACTTTCGAACATAAATCTGAACAGCAGAAATATGACCGAAGCCATTTATGGATGACGCATTTTATTTTGATGTTTCAAATAAATAAACATTGAGCCAACCAACAATTATATATTATGAAAAGTAGCACCCTCACGATGGCAGATGTTGATTCAACACTTCACAGGCAGTTGACAAAATTTTCTGGAGTTGAAAACAAGGAAAGGCATGACGCAGTGGCCAAAAAACTATAAAAGCAAAACTTCCTCTGCAAGTACGAGTATTAATCAGTTTTGAACAATGTGAATCACAAATATCAGTTGTAGATGTATGAAATCCGAATTTTCTTATAGATGGTGCTAGCTCTCAAATTAGGGACCGTAAGACCGCTTCTCCAGTGTTATCACCTAGCTCTAAAAGTCGAAAAAGATTTTCAATACACAACCTAAGTTCCATACACCGGTGTATTTTTCTATAATCTTAAAAATGTCGAGTTGCGGACAGCATTTATTTTCTTTTGTCATTTTAACGTTACAAAGGCAGAATACATTTCTCAGGCTCAAGTCAGATTCTGTTACCCGTGATGCTCGCAATTAGCATATTTTTACTCAAACGAATTAATTCGGCTAATAATCTGTACCAAATATGATTAATGAGTAGTATGAGCTATAGTGGTAGAAAGTTCTTCAAATTGGGAGGGTGAAACTTATATCTGTATAATAATTCTGAACTCAAATAAGCCCGAATAGGTTTTTCTCATCGCTGGAACATAAGCAGCGGACATGCGCATATTTCGAAGTTTATTGCCTTTAATCGTCAGTGCTTTGTAATTGGCTCGCTGAGGTATATCGTGTATATATATATTTTTTTTGTGCACTAGATGGCACTAGTGTATAATGAACCATTGGAGTTCCTATGCAGAGCGAATTCAGACCCGTGGTTGATTATTATTCATTGTACATGACAGAGCATTGACGACTAAAGCCAATAAGCTTCGAAACATGCGCAAGTCTGCTGCTTATATCCCAGCGATCAACAAAACCTATTTGGTCTTGTTTGAGTTCTGAATTGTTATACAGATGTATGTTGCACTGTACTGAATGGAAGAACTTTCTATTACCAGCTCTCATTTCCTATTAATCATATTTGGTACAGATCATCGGTCGAATTAAACCATTTGAATAGAAACATGCAAATTATGAGCATCAAGGCGTAACTGGATGAGACTTGAGCATGACAAAAGTTTTCTGCGTTTATAACGTTAGGAAAAAAAACGAAAATACAGTTCTTTGCTTGAAATGGCTCGCTGGGGTATGTCGTGTATATACAGGCATGGAAAAGACAGCCGGAAAGATACGAAATTCAATGTTAATCAAGATGATGAGCAGGGATCAGTGGAGCAGTGGGAGGATCAAAATCTCAGCGCGATGTGATGACGAATAAACGACAATTCAATGGCAGTGTGAAGCAGGGATCCTTCGATTGAAAGGCTCTGCAGTCTGATTTTAGCACCACCGAAGCATTTGCCCTCCAAACGTGACATGCGTTAGACTATATCGGTTGAAGATAAAGTAAATCGAAATGTTCAGTGTAGAAGATAAAATTCTGATCATAATATGGTTCTTTGGTGGCAATCAATTCAAGAGGCAATAAAATTATTCATTATTGCCTTTGAAGATAGGCCGATTCCTTCAAGTTCGGTTATTTCTGAAATGTGGGTGTTCACGAACATGCGGGGATTGCAAGATTGATGAACCACCAAAGCCGTTAGTGAAAATCGTCTTAAAAAAGAATTACATGTGTGCGCTGCTGTTAAAACCAGTGCACCTTGTTCTAGTAAACAAATTGCTGAACAAGTCGATATAAGCGATAAAAGTGTGCGGTCTGTTTTGAAAAGGAATAGTTACCGATGTTATAAGGTTCAAACAAACCAAGACCATATCAAAGGATTAATTACACAAATAATTTCCTCTGTGAAAATGAGTATATAGGTTCTCTTTCGCCATAACTTGCTTGAAAATTAAATAAATTCTAAGAAAATAAAGAAATTCGAAAACAAAAACAAATTCTAAAAATGCGCAATCGAAGGTCGAAAAATTTAAATATAATGTTCAAATAATTCACCAGCCAAACAGTAGCAAAATAGATAAAAGAGATAATCTCATATATCTGAGTAGATTCGGCATAGTTGCTATTTTGGCACAAAGTTTGAACCTTAATTCATGAATATTCGTAGCTCTATTAATTTGATACCCATAAACAAATTTTTTTAGACATCCCTAAAGAAAAACATCATTGGGAGATAAATCTGGTGATCTGGGGGGCCATTTGTAGAAATGACAGGGTCCGAAAAAGTCATCCTGAGATATACTACTCTTGCGTTGTGACTTGGACAGCCATCCTGTTGAAACCAGACATCATCGAAATTAATTGGTGGCTGTCGAAGTGTCGGAATAATCTGATTCTCTAAAACCTCCAGATATTTGGCAGCGTTTAGTTTACCATCGATAAAACATGGCCCTATGATGTAATTCCCCATTATTCCTGTCCAAACATTAAGTTTTTGTGGATACAGGGTATGCATAAGAATACTCAGATGCTTATTCTTTCTAGACCAATATTTTACTACTGATGGGTTATATTTTCTATTCAAGAAAAAAGATGACTCATTGGTGAATAAGATATTGTTTAGGAATGAACTATTTTCATTTTCTTTTTCCATCATAGTTTCACAAAATTCCATTCGTCCGATACGGTCTTCTGGAATAATTTCTTGGTTAATTTGAATCCTTTAACATCGGTAACCATTCCTTTTCAAAATATTGCGAACAGTTCTATCGCTCATATCAACTTTTCAGCAATTTTTTTAATCGAACAACGTGCACTGGTTTCAACAGCAGCACACACATTTACTTCTTTTTTCAGAAGATTTTCGCTAATGGTTTTTGGTGGTTTATCAATCTTTTAATGCCTGCATTTTCGTAATTACTCACATTTCTCGAATTTATTAATTATTTCAGAAATAGCCGAACTTGAAAGAATCGGCTGCATCTTCAAAGCGACAATAAATGGTTTATTGTCTCTTGAATTGATTGACCACCAAAGTACCATTTTATGATATAAATTCATTCTTCTATAGCGAACATTTCGATTTACCTTATTTTCAACCGATTTGGTCCAACGCATCTCACGTTTGAAGTGCAAATGATTTGGTGGTACTGAGATCACACTGTAGAGTCTTTCGATCGAAGCATTCCCACTTCACACTGCCATTGGGAGGGAACAGTCATATATTCATCATGGCATCACTCTAAGGTTTTGATTCTTCCACTGCTCTACTAGACCCTGCTTGTCGTCTTGACTAACATTGAATTTCGTATCTTTCCGACTGTCTTTCCCATATCTGTATAGTTGCGTGCAATAGATGGTGTTAGTGAATGATAAATAGATTGGTCTTCCTATCCAGAACCAATAGAGCTATAATAATACTATTCATAATTACATCAAATGCTTGTTGAAGCTTACGCTAAACATGCTCTTGGTAAAACGCAGTATTTTGAATAAAGGGATGTTTTTGGCATGAAAAACGTTGAAAACCACCGAAAATGTTCGAAAACAACGAATTGCGAGCCTTACTGGATAAAGGTGATACTCAAACTCAACAAGAACTAGCAGATCGAATGAATGTGATGTAGAAAGACGTCTTCAATCGTTTGAAAGCCATGGAAAAGTTTTAGAAAGTGGGAAAATGAATAAAATGAAAGGTAGCAAGGAAATCAAGAAACCACTCGTGGAATTCGACTCGACAAATACAAAAAAAGTCATTTCTCCTTCGAATCGTGACAGGTGATGAAAAATTATACATTCTGTCAAGAAAGTACCGGGAATTATCGATTTAAATCTGGCGGGGCAATGAGGCAGGTAAAAATTTTTTTTCCTAGGTTGGTACCACTGTCCTTAATTACTATGCCAAGCTTGAGCGGGATCGGTCAACTAGTGTGTTTGCAACAGCTGATTAAGTCAGTCGATGTCAGAGTGCGTGCCGATTTTTACTATGGGTGTTTACGTTGAGACGATAACGCGCCTTCTCACCGAGCTACGATTGTGTTTGACTTTCTCGACAAAAACTCAACAAACGTGCTTCAGCAACCACCGTATTCGCCGGATTTGGCTCCCTGCAACTTTTTTCTCTTCCCAAAACCAAAATTGCCTCTTCGTGGCACCCGTTTTGAGTCGATTGAAGCCATAAAACAAAATTCGGCGCGAGAGCTAAAGTCCATCCCGGAAATCGCCTATAAAAAATGTTTCGATAATTGGAAGTGCCGTTGGCATAGATGTATTGGAGCAAATGGAGCCTATTTTGAAGGCGACCCAATAAATTTTGACGATTAAATGTAAAAATGTTGTTTTAATTGAAAATTCCCGGTACTTTCTTGACAGAGTAGTATATTTTGAGAATCCTAAGCGTCATAAATTGAGGGCGAATCCATGCGAACCATTGTCAATAATGAGACATACTGATCATCCTTTATAAGGGAACTGTGACTGAAATTTTTTATATTTCCTACTTACAAAAAAAAATTATGTTAATTTCACTTTCTCAATAATGAAACAAGAAAAAAAACTAAAAAATACCCAATATAAACCTTTTCTTAACTAAAGGGTGTTTCAATAAGAGCGCAAGATTTCAGCGGTCAATAAAACATGGTTCTTCTTCTCAGAGAAGTGCAAGAAATGTTCTATTCTTGAGCACGTTGATGAGTTGATGTTGATGAAAGTTCAGCCACATTGTTCAGGAGCAATGTTTTCAGTTGTGCTCACAGAACGAGAACCTGAAAGGGTTGCTTTATCAAATAACGATCAAGTTTTTACGAATAAATTGATCTACAAATTGTCGTAGAGACATTTCATTTTTATTGAATTTCCCACGTAAATTTCTAACAGTTTGGATAGAAGATTAACCACTTTAGAAATAAGTTTTTAATGTTTTCCGAAGATACGTGTATAGCAAAAGTCACACTAATGGTAAGTAGGCAAGAACAAATATAGAAAAACCCCACCTGACTCTCACGAAGTACTCAAACTTGCTATAAAAAAAACATATCTAAAAAAATATTCTTAATTTATTTTTGGAAGCTCGAATAATCTGAAATCCTTAGTCCTCAATTGGGTGAATTCTCAAACTTTGAGACCTTTATTTCAAATCATTTCAGGTTACAAACTCGATTAACAATAAAGAGAATAAAATAGTGTTAAACATCTGGTACTGATCAGTCCTCCACTCAGAAATCCTTCAAGTAATATGATTCCTTATCAACCCATATATTGAATAGTTCCTTTCTGAATAATTTATAATTTTCGTTCTATATATGTTCGCTGGCAAATGGTTGTAAAGTTTTATGCATCTCTATTCCAGTTATAAATATTGAATGGGGTAGTAAAATATGTTAGTTTTATAAACTAACATATTCTGGACCAATCTCGCAAAAATTAGCTCAAATAGTATCAAAAACTAACATAATAACAGCTTGCACACCCTCACATAAAATTTACAACCTCTTTTTTAATACAAAAGACAAAAACCACCATCGGCTGAATAATTCTGGAGTCTATAAATTAAGTTGTCAATAGGGCAGAAGCGTATATATGGGACAAACCGGTAGATCTTTCCACAAAAAGGACAAAGAACATCAATCTTCATTTAGGAACCGGAAAGATAACATTTAACATTTGATTTAACAATTTGACATTTAATTTTGCGAAACATTTTTTCGAAACCAATTATATCTTCCCAGAATTGGACAATATTGAAATATTGCACCTGGAAGCGAAAGGAAAAACTGAAATCCATTGAAATATTCAAACAAAAAAGCACGTTCCCACAATGAAACTATTAAATGAGCAGACGGACCTGTGGCACACCCCACGTTTCGAAGTTTTGCCGAAGCCTTCAACAAATATATATAATAGTTGAGATACAATTTGATTTATTCATGATTAAAACAAATTGTAGGAATTACTATGTTGATTTATTCAGTTTGAAAATGTATTAAATAATTCGAAACTCGAGTCACTGTATATTCAGTTAATAAAAAGTGATAGAAAACAAAGTAATTTGTTATTTCATTCCAATTTATTCCAGTTGTTTTTAATCTTCATTTTGGGTAATTGTATTCCAGAGTTCTTGTTTGGTATCTGTTCTTAAGTTTAGGTGATCGAATAGTTCCTTGTTTTAATGGAAGAATAGAAGTTATTGTTGAATTTATATAGCATACAAAGTTAAAAAAGAATTCCGTTTGAAGATTTCTCTACATGTTTCAGTGTACTTCATCTAGTATAATATTTTCACATTTCTGGAGGATGAATAATGAGGAAATATTTCCTGAATCCTAAAAGATTAGTCCAAATCGTAGTTCGCAATCTATCATCTTCAATATACTGCAATTTGAATATTTTGAGCTTTTTCGAAAGGCATATAAGAGTATTGTTGATTGTAACTCTGCTTTGTGATACTTCCAATCTTCATCAATGTAGAGCAGGGCTCGAATTCTTCATGTCTAATGTTAATATCTTGTAGAACAAGGTCATTTTGGTCTATGATTTATTCAAAACAACCATTCCCCTAGATACTGCATTATCATATTGATAGTGGACATATAGTAGATTTTTACCATCTTGTTCTGCTGCCATGTTATCATTTATAAGAAGAATAATGGTCCTGTTATACTTTCCTGAGGTATTCCCGATTTTAGATGCTCCTGATTTGAACTTATGTAACCTTCATTTGCATGGATTTTTACCAGGGTTCTATCACAAAAATACGACCTAAAACACTTTGGAGCTGCTCCATATTGTCTCAATTTTTCAAATAAAATTTCATAATCGAGACAGTAAAATGCCTGAGATAGGTCCAGGAATAAGATCATGATGAAAGCCAAATCCTCATCTTCAAATGCGCTCATGATCCTCATCAGGTAAATATACATCGGTTTGAACAGATTTACCTAAGGGCATCATGGATGACAAATTTCATAATTTGCTAACAATATGCTTACTCCAGTAATTTTCAGAAGAAAGGTGATATGCTTATTGGTCTATAATTTCCATAATCATTGTTCAGTCTTGTATATTGATATGACTTCAACTATCTTTGATTTCTTAAAACATATTCCCTTTTCCAGAGGATTATTTAAGAAAAAATAAGTGGTTCTAAAATTTTGTTAATTGTTTTATTATTCGATTACATATTCTGTCTATTCCACTTCTGTTTTTCAATTGTTGGACAATTACCATTAGTTGTTCTGAACTTATTACTTCGATGGCGAGAGTATTGGATGTTTTCCTTTTCTGTTTCTCTGACTAGTTAGATTTAGAGCTGTATTCACAAAATAATTATTGAACTCCTTGAATATCCGATTAAAATATCATTGTCTTGTTGAAGATAATTGTTTTTTTTTTTATTCTGTAGAGAATTTACAATATACCCTAAAGTTTTGTTATTGTTACTGATTTCAAAATTAATTCGCTAAAGGTTTTCGCTTTCTTCCTCAAGAAAGGTTGATCATCCTGATTTTTGGTAGTATTGTTGTGTTATATTTTCTGCCTTTCTCGCTTAAAATTAGCAAAATATCTTATCTATCTTTCATGAATTGGATCAAGGAATCAATGTAGTTTATGGTTTTGAGCTTGGTTTTTCAGATACTTCCACGAAAGGGCAGGTTCTACTGAAGTTTTCAAGGAAAATGTCATGGAATTTCTTGAATTGTTCGTCAATATAATCGATATTAATTTCTGAACTGAAGACTAGCTCTGTGAAGACAAAGCCATCTTCAAATTTTTGAGATTTGTTTCAGATAAAATTCTTTTATAATTTTTCTGAATAATATTTGAATAAGGTTATTCTGATTTTCACAATTTTTAGTGTTATGTACGCAACAATAAAAATTGTGAAAATCAGAATAACCTTATTTAAATATTATTCAATAAGGACCACCAAGTAAGGACTGATTCAATTCAATAATTCTTTTGAAACATTGTATTTTATTGCTTTTGAATGCAATTCTCTAAGATTTGCGTTGAAATTGTCTCTGCAATAAATGTCTTTATTACTTGCATCAACCTAAGGTTGATGTCATCAATACAGGAGGTAGTTGGTGTTTTCTTGGTAGGCTCAGAAATGTTTGACTAATGCCATACATCTTCAGAAAATTCTTTTAATCTCGACTTTTCCTGAAGTTTTCAGGTTTACATTGAAGTGTCTGGTTATATGCGTTTCAGGTGCTTCAAGGCAAAAAAGGCACTTCTCCAACCTCTTACTCACAAATTCGGTATGACTTTACCAATTTAAATTTTATCAATCTTCAATCCCAGAAACTTATCACAGACAGAATATTTTCACAGGGAAGATCCAGAATCAAACGGAATAATTTCTGTAGAAGATCTTTGAGAGGGAAGAGTAAGACAAAACTATCCCTCTTTCTTGAATTGACTGGTATATCATCTTGAGACTTTCAGCACCCTCAACGTAACAAGTTTATGGATCATGTTATGGGTTAAGTTCGATCATCATTATTGAAGTAGTCAAAGACCAGTGTAAACTTGTCACAAAGTTAACTATCAAAATATTGCAAAACCACTGACCATTTCGAGTATTTTATGAAGTGAATCAAGCCATAAATTTGGGGCAAATTTCTTCCTAAACAATTAAAAGAATCGGGTGATCTAAATTACTAGTGAAAAAATCGCTCACATTCCAATTTTCTGTGAATTATAGATAAAAAATAGGTAAACCTACAAAAAGAGTAGAAAGGAGCCATCGACAAGTGGAAAATCGAAGAAGGTGCCTGCGCATTACAGTCAATCCCACACGGATGGCTCTGAGAAAATTCACGAAATAAAAGGGATGCAAAGCCCTTTGTTAGTCGTTATGAATCCTTCGCTGGCGGACCGCAGCGGAACGATACATTGATGTTTATACGACGTTTCGGACTCGGTGCGCATGCTCAGGGAACTGCGGATCGGTAACGGTGATCCGGAGCTACACGCGTGGTATATAAATGTGCCATGTTGCTTCGGAAAGAAGCTCAGTTGTTTAACAAATCTCTCTGCCAGCGTTTCGACCCTGAACCGCCTCCTACTCCTCTCTGAAATATACATTTTTGAACGTGATTTTTGTAAACAGAAATTTAGGTAAGTCTACGTATGTCCTTTAGACTGCCTGTCGCGAAACCACGAATTTTTGAAAGAGAGGAGCGCAAAATAACAACAGAAATAGGAGGTGTGTCTCAAATTTACACCGGGGTACAAATAAATTTCACAGAGTTGATGAAAAAATCACTGTTTTCCAAACCATTCAGAATTATACAGAAAAATTTATTTCTTTCTGAACATTCACGATACTACCTTCGCAATATATAATATTATTTAGATTTGAAAAATACGAAAAGGAATATCGGAAAATATTTTTTTCTGATTGAAGTAACCTAAAAACGTTGGGAGAAACTGTTGAATATTTAAATTCAGGAAAATCGATTTCTACTTCTATATCTCAATTCTGATAACCGAAGAATGAGTAAATGTCCATTTGAAAAAAATTTTGTAGCATCACAGTAGCCACGGATTTTAACACCCTACTAAAAGATATAATTTATTACATATCAATAAATATATTCTGTTGTTATTTTTTCCTCCAGCGGCATGAAGATGCTTTTCTTATCGGGTACTAGTTTTCATGTTTGTATTTTATTTAAGCAATATTCAAGAAGTGTTTTTAATTTGAAAAAATCACATAAGGAAAAAGATGCTCTGTTAATGACCTAATAAATACTTCATTAAAGGTGTAGAAGAATTTACCGAAAATATTCAAAGAATAATTCTTTGGCAGCACACATGATATGAAATTCTAGAGAATTTCAGAAAAAAATATATGATTATGTTATTACTTCTTTCAATTGTATCTGCTTGACACATTATTATTCTGTGTAATGTTAATTGCTCGTATGGAGAATTTGTTAATTCCATATATGGCATAATTAATTTTGCTCGCGATTTTAATTAATTAAAAATATGAAGAATTATTGATGCTGAATAATGTTTTGAAAGATACTGAATGATATTTATTTTCTCTTTAAGAGATATTATTAGATATTGATTATATAATGGTTCTGCACCGACTCAAGTGATTTTATATCAAAATAATTTATTATCCACTGAAGTATAATTCTTTATAACAATTTTTTTATTTTTCTCAACACTTACTTATTACTTTGGCATGTCCGTATGTATGTATTTGCTACAGGTGACCCACTTAAAAGTGTCCACCTGGATATTTTCGTAAGTATGAGTTTTTCCGATAAACGTCGAAACAGGACAATTTTATTTGGAGGGGATGGCTCTCGATAGAAAATTCGTTCGTGCCAATCCTCTTAAGATCTTAAATGAACAATAGGCAATTTGAAAATCTTATAAATTAAAATTCTTTCAGAAATCCGACCACTTACTGTACTTCACCCACCAAATTTTCATCATTTTATATATCATTCAAATTACAAATACACAAAATACTTTACAAATTTCATTAAATTTCTTGAAAAATTTTTAAAGTTAAATTAAACAAATACCTTGAAACATTGTTTCTTCCCTAGTAGACATATATAATTAATAAAAGGAAACAAAGATAATATAGAATATTGATCGAACTTACCCAACAATTATTTAGTGCAGACAATACTGTTTCATACAGGTATCAAAAACAAATTCCACTCTAAAAATGCCCAACATAAACAGGAAATTCTGCGAAAAAATCTCTCTTCAATAAGCTCTTTCAAAAATCTCGTCAAAAGTATGCAGTACATCTTCAAAAAGGCGATTTGAGATTCATTATGACTTTCATAATAACTTTGCTTCCTCCACTAAATATTTGTTGGGTAAGTTCTATATTATCTTTTATCTCCTTTTAATGCTGTGTAATGAGTGATAATTCTATCTGTCTACTAAAAAAAAAACAGTATTTCTAGGCATATATTTTATTTAATTTATGACTTTCATAATACCAGTATGAAACTGTGCTGCCTCCACTAAATATTTGTTGGGTAAGTTCTATATTTTTTTATCTCCTCAATGCTGTGTAATGACTGTTAATTCTATCTGTCTACTAAAAATGAAACAGTATTTCTAGGTATATATTTTATTTTATTTTAAAAAGTTTTTAAGAAATTTTATTAAATTAAAATTTGTAGCCAGTTATAACAGAATGACTCTGTTTAATATTTAAGATGATAATAACGAATTATTCATCTAATTAAATCGTTTGAAACTATTTTTGACTCAAAATTCCAAGAATACAGACATATGGATGAAATGTTAGATAAGCGTTCTCGTAAAAACGCGATAAAAGTTATCATATAATAATTTTATAGATTTTTCCTGCGTAAATTAGCCCACCAGGAAAGCGTTATTTATCATCCTGACATGTCATATTCACTCGAAATCAGACAAAAGTGAATTTAACTAGTGACAATGCTTTATAAAAGTGTGAGGTTACAGTTATAAGCTGAGTATTATTGTAGAGGTTTCTGATGTATATTGTTGTTATTCTTCATTTTTTCTGTATCTGTTTCCTTTATTTATATTGTTCCAAATTTTTACTGTAACTTTGAGCAATTACGAAAGACCTGATTGATTTTCATGAATTTATTTAAACTCAGTGCTTTCGAATAGGTGGTAATGTAATTTAGTTTAAAATCTATTCTCAGATTCCCACCATTTTGAGGGTAAATTTTAGAGAAGGATCTCATTTTAAATGTTTTAGAATCCTCAATATTATCATTATTTGAGTTAAAAGGAAAGAAAAACATCCAACATGCAACAGATATATAAGTTCATTTTTAACTGTGTATAAATAATGTCAAAATAAACAAACGTCTATCGAAAAACTTCAAAATAGGAAAATTACTTCCCATTCATTACAAACCTCGGTCCTGTCCAAATCGAAGAATGTGAAAGTTGTTACTTTACTAATTGCCTAATATTTTTGAAACAATCGGTAAAATAAACAATCATGAACATAAGTTCGTTATTTTAATGCCTATGCTCATAACATACAAAGAATTTAATTGGCGAAATATTCAGGTCCGTTAAGCTGAGCACGAAACAATTAACTGGTTAATTAGTTAGTAACATCTGCATTACTAGAAAAAATTTTAGTAGATCGATGTAATTCGCAGAGACAGATCGGTCATATATTTGTGTAAAGTGGGTTATATTCGAATTTTTGAGTAGAATTACTAGAAATAACTCTTATTCAAAACGAATCTGTGGTCTCACTTAAAATCTATGGTTATCATAGTATGGGCTGCCGTTTGACGTTACTGTGAATTTTCCTATTAGTCCAAAAAATCAAAAAACTCGATCTCCTTGATGGTTCTTGGAGGTTGTAGTATGACATCTAAAGTCTAACAATATCGCGGGGACACCCATAAAATATTATAGAACTTGTTAGCAAATTGAGAAAACTTAGTAGTACTTTTCTTTGAACTTATGTTTTCTTAATTTGTAGAGTGAAAAAATGGACTTCCTTTTAACAAAATTATATGAGAAGAGCTATTTCCCAATAAAGATATTCAATTGGAAAAATTGAAAAATATCAAGAAAGCAAAGAATAATCTGTAAACTTCTGGAATAAAAATGTTTCTTTGTGGTACTGTTTCTGTTACTAAAGAATTAAAAATTATATCAACTAATATGTAATTCTCGAAAAAATTTAAGTAGAAATAATTGAAATAAAATATTGGACTCTTGTTTTTATCCCGAAGGCACGTCACAAAAAATTTTAAATAATTATTTGGGTAACATAAATACTCACCATTCGTTTTGACACATAGGGTACCTGAGAACCTGTTTATTTATTGCTCCCTTGAAAACATTTATGATTATTTCAGCCTCATATTTTATTCATAAAAGTGGATAAAGAGAAATTCGGAACCGAAAGAAACTCAAAATATTTTTGTGGGTATAACAAATCATTGGGATATAAAGCGAGTAGCCACACTCTTATGCAGGAATAAAGTTACCGTCTAATGCAGGTTTCGAGAACGATGTTCTCTTTTCGTGGGACAATTGCTGTTAATAAAGAACAGAACATCCCTTTCGGAACATGCTTACATGTCTTATTCATTCAGAGTGTACGCCGGTAACGAAAATAATTTTCGGAATATCTCGGGTGTTTTTTTAGAGTGATAGAACTTTAAATTGAAATAAAACACATTAAAATTAAGATTGAAGCCAAATTTTTTTTATGTGAAAGATAATTTTATGACATTCATGTTTTAAAAATAATTTCCCGCATATGTCCACCACGACTAGCTCTGAGGAACCGCATTCGACCAGACCAATTTTGGACCACTTTTTCGAATAATTCATGCCGTATTTCATCAATAACACGAGTTATGTTGGCTTCCAAAGCGTCTATTGTTTCTGGTTTATCAGCATAAACCAATGACTTGTCAGAAACCCAAAGAAAATAATCCAGTGGAGTGATGTCGCATGATCTTGGAGGCCAATTAATTGGACCGTTTCTCGAAATAATGTTATCGTCAAATATTTCTTTCAATAAATCAATTGTTACGGTAGCAGCATGAGGTGTAGCACCATCTTGTTGGAACTAAAACACTTCTGGTTCGATACCGTTCAAATTTTGAAACAAATAATCATTGATCATCGATCTGTAACGAGCACCATTCACTGTACCATAAGTTAGCAATGATGCCTCCAGCGTGTAAAGCCCACCATACAGTGCATTTTTCAGGATGCAATGGAACCTGCGAACTTCATGAGGATTTTTTCACCCCATATACGGCAATTTGCCTGTTTACATAGCCGTTCAACCAGAAATGAGCTTCATTATTAAACACAATTTAAGGAAAAAAAGTGGATCAACTTCAAGCTGTTTTAGGGCACAATCAGCAAAAAAACGACAAGTGGCTTTAGTTCTTGAACCAGTAGGATCTTGTATGGATGTAGACCAAGATCTTTACGCAAAATTTTCCAATTTGTTGTGAACGTCGACGAATAGATAAATCTGGATCATCATTAACACTATGACTTACTATTTTCTTCTGTACTTACAGTTCTTTGTCTTGTTGTTGTTGTTGTTGCATCGAGTAGAGAAAATATATCCGAAATCTATCGATAGTTCGACGAATAAGCTGCTCTGATGGACGATTATGTAAACCATAAATTTCACGAAGTACTCTATAAGTTTGGCGAATAGAACACTGATTTTGAAAATACATTTCAACAATTTGTAAACGTTGTTGCGGAGTGGGTCTTTCCATGATAATTTGTCAATGCTTAGTGAACAGAAATGTCAAAACAACATGGCTTCTACCTTCTGTCAAATCACAGTTATCCCTATCGAATGTTCTATCACTCTAAAAAAACACCCGATATTAAGAGTTCAAATGATCCATCTTGTTGATCTAAACAATGGCCAAATCTATTATACAGAGATAATCTCATATCTCTGAGTAGACTTTGCTCAATGTTGCCACAAAAGTGAACATTAATTCATCAAGATTTGAAGCTCTGCCTAAGTTAGGTCCATAGATAGATGCTTTCATATATCCGGAAAAAAAATAATTTGGGGATAAATCTGATAACCTGGGAGGGCATGAAATTGTATAATTCGTAGATATTATTCGATCAGGAAATATGTTTTGAAGAAACTGAGTCACTTCTAGTGAGTTATGCAACCGTCCTGTTGAAACCCAATGTCCTCAAAATTGATGGGAAGTCGGAATAATTCGAGTGTGTAAAAGGTCCAAATATATGGCAGCATTTAGGTTTTCAACTTTTTTGTGAAATATACGTTATTGGTGGATGCGCTTTGCAATCTACTGTAACAGAGGAGTCCTTCAAAAACAAGTGCTGAACTGACTCGCTTATGCCTACTTTGATATTATCAACCTTCAACCTACATAATGTCACTAGAAATCAACTCCGTATTAAGGACGCCGATGACGTTCCATGTCGCATGTTCGTAGGACGTACAACGGTCATGATTCCACCAAGCACCATCACCATGGATACGTTCAGTGCATTGATTACGCCGATAAGCGGAATTAACTTTAGCGAATAATTTGAGGCTAGCTGCAGTTATGGAAAATAATAGGAAGGATCCTTGAGAATTAATAATAACAATAAGATTAACGTACTAAAGAAGTTGCAACCCCGGTTTGAATGTAATTGTGAGAGTTGCTGGTTTGTCGATATATATATTATGACGTCTTTTCTCCGCAGCGACATGCCCAGGATTTTCCAGTCGAAAAATCGAGCAGCGATATCTCCGAAAGAAACAGAGATGTTTGGTTTCCTTTAAGAGGTGAATGTTTTCAAATATTATCACGATTCGATGGCATAACAGATCTGCCAGTCACACAGATGGGTCATTTCGAAGGTCAATAAAAATTCAAGTAACAAATCTCGTGTTTCAAGATTACTCCACGTTGATACCAGGTAGCCAATATTTTTCCTGTAAAGTATGTTTTTTGCTTATTTTGAGATGGTTATGGTTTTCAAGGATTATACAGAGTGCCCAAGTTATCACTGGCCAAATTTCACAAGGTGATTCTACAAGCATTTTGCGACAAAAAAGTTCATATAGAGCACAGGCAATTTGCAACGTTACTATTTTGTCACGTTTTACAATTTTTTCACTAAAAACATAGCATAACTTGAGAACTATTATCTTCATCAGAATTCAGTGTACACCATTAGAAAGACCGGAAAATTTGCCTCAGACTAAGATGGTTTCATGGAGATATGAAATACATATTTATTATAGGATGGTTAAGGAAAAAATTATTATGAAATTTTCTTCACCCATAATTTCTGGTCAAAATTTACTCTGAAATCCGCCTCGTAATGAAAATTATGTGCAAAAAATGCCTTAATTATAAAGATCATAAATATCAAACCAATTCTTGAATAACTATTCTTTTGTAATATTCATTAAAATTCACAATCTACTTCTTACAAATATTAAGTAAATGTGATGTGTTGTAAAAAGACATTTAACAAAAGAAATTAAGCAATTTTTTTCTAATAATCTATCTAAGCGGTTTCGAAGTGGCTTCGTTTGACGGCGATACATACCTTCAGACGCTTCTTGAAATTTTCGGCAATGAGCCGCAGCTCTTCGGGCGTTAATCGGCCCCATTCCCGGCGCAGGGATTGCTTCAGCGAATCCAAACTTTTGTGGTGTTTAGCACTCGCTCTGAGGTCCAAAATCGATCACAGGCTGTAGTCCATTGGATTAAGATCCCGCAAGTAGGGTGGCCATTCAGCAGATTTGATGAAACCCGGAAAATGGGTCTTACAGCATTCTTGCGTCATTTTCGCTTTGTGAGCCTGAGCGGAGTCCTGTTGAAAGGTCTAATGCGTGTCGCTGAACTGCTGCTGCGCCCACGGAAGTACTACAGCCACAAGAATGTCACAGCGGCAGACTTCTGGATTGATTTTGACCCCTTGATCCACGAAAACCAAGGGTGTTTTGCCGCTAGCGCAAGTTCCGCCCCAAGCCATGACGGATTGCGGATTTTAACTATGTTCGAAGATGGCTGACGTACCGGGAGCATCTGCTGACCAGACTCTGTCGTTTTGGTAGTTGTGGGATTGTTCTTCTGTGGAAAGCTTATCGTCTGAGAAGAGAATATGCTCCCATTGCTGAGGCGGTGAGACGAAGGAGTTAATAACGATGATGATCTTCAAATAATTATGTATGGTCAAATTAGAAACATACCATGGTGCATTTGTTAATGCACGTAGTATTTTGGTTTGAAGTCGCTGTATAATCTGAATATTGTAAGTCTAATCACATCCTCAGAATTGGATACAGTTTATCCTTATCGGTTTAAATGTGGCTTTATAGATTAATACCTTACTTCGAAGAGATAGTTTCGATTTTCTTCCTTTTTGCCAATAGACTTGTCTAGTTTCGATACTTATTCGTATTTATGTCTTTTTAGCTTGAATGCATTGTTTTCAACTGAAGCCGTTGGTCCAAGTGATTATCCAGGTATTTTGCTTTTGTTTCAACTAGAATTTGTTTTTCATATATTTTAACTGGAGGGCATACATCTTTTTTGTTGGTGAATGTAACTTGTATAGATTTTGTTTTGTGTATGGTAAGGCGCCATTTTCAGTACTATTGTCGTAGTTTATTCAGATGTTCTTGGAGATATTTGGAAGCTGTTGCTGCATTCTCATGAGATGTCAATGTCGCTATATCATTTGCAAAAGTGGCTCGTGTAGTATTCAGCTTTTCAATTTGAATAGTAATCCATGATGCCAAACAGTATTTTTTCTTGGAGGCCTGTGGAAATGGTGTTTATTACCTGGTGTATTTGTGTGTTGCGGAATGGTTTTCTCTAAATCCTAGTTGATGCTTAGGTAGAAGTTGATGTAGATCGCGATATCCTTCTTCAATCTTTTGAACAGAAGTTTCTTAAATAATTTTCCTAAAATTGGTAATATGCTTATCGGCCTATAAGATCTTATATCGTGTTCATGTTTGTTTAGTTTTGGTATATAATTATTTCTGCATATTTCCAGATAGTGGAAAAATGTGATATTCTCATCATTCGGTTGTATATTGTATTGAGTAAATTATGGCCTTCTGTGGCAGTTTTGTCAAAATCTGTGCTGTTATAATATCAAAAAAGGGTGTCCTTTTATTTTTCAACTTCTTGATCATGTGAAAAAATTTTTTGGACTTGAAAGGTTTTATAGCAAGAGACATCTAACAAGCATCATACAAGAATGACTCAATTTCAGCATCGTTGTTGCCTGGATAAGGATTATCTGGGCTGAGTACTTGTGACAAGTGTGTTGCAAATAAGTTTGATTTTTCCTCATCAGATTTGGTCCATTCTCGATTTGTTTGTTTGATCGTAGGTTTTCGTTGTACGGGTTTTTTGTATTTTTTTGTTCCCTAGAAAAAGCGAACAAAAATACGTTTAAAATATGTTCTGCTGATTGAATTAGTGGTTCCCTTGGCATAAGTGTATTACTTACGAAGAGGCCTACCTTGAAGATGATTCAATAAATTTGTATGAGTAATACATATTTTGACTTCCATTGGCCTATTTTGGGTGCTTTTTAAAACTGTGGCAAATGTAAGAAATGGATGAATCTTTACACTATCGGGTTACCCTCAGATTATGATAGCTCAAAGCTTTAATTAATTAAGCGCAATCCGGGGTACACTACAGATTGACAATATACCAGAATCTGATTTCATTGCACAACGCTATTGTTTAATTTTGTTTATCTTTTAATCAATGCCATCAGTGTGTCATAACCGTGGAAAACCTGCTTCATCATACGGTTCCTCACGTTGTGAATCAGGTAACTTCCCTAATATTTAAATAAGGAATCATTCCCCTCGCCGCAACTACTTTTAGTGATTCCTAACTTTTTCTTGAAAATTGCAAGATTTTCTTTTATCTTCTTTTGTTGCAAGAAAATTTGAAACAATAGCATTAGGAGGTACCAACTCGTCATGCTCAGTTTATTATAAATTTTTTTTTATAATTTCACAACTGATTAAAATTATTTCTGGAAAGCGTAGAAGAAAATGAATTGGATTATTATTGTATATCATGTTTGGAGAAATTAATGAATAATATGAATAGATTTAAATTTTCATGTATCAAATTTACCCAATATTGGAATGGAGCTCAACTATTCGTGATAAAAATCAATGATTTTTATTACTATTGATGAACGAACTGTCTGAAGCTCTTGATACCTGGGAAATACTTTCATGATTCTCTACGCTTTTCTTAGGATGAGCTGATCACTACTAATCATGCTTAGGTCAATTATCTGGTTATCTCTTATAGAAAAATTAGAACTATAAACTTAACAACAAATTCGAAATTCATTTTATTTGATGTACAAAATTTTTTCCCCACCATTCCATCTATAGAAAGAATAGATATTATTGAAAAGCTTTTGATTCGAAATAAGAGTGATCCAATAAGAAGGATTGATATTTTAAATAGTCTGAAAATTAGTCTAGACCAAAACTATTTTCACTTTATTGGTAGGTTTTAGAGATCAGGTGAAGGTTTAATTATGGAAAATCCAATAAATCCGATTTCAGCAGAAAATTTTTTGGATAATTTAGAAAGGAAAACTCATTTAAACCCCTTGAAGAAAGGTTTCTTATTGGTTTAGATATGTAGATGATGTTATTTATAGTATTAAAAGAACAGATAGACAGGTATGCAATTTTAATGAGTTTATTAGTAAAATCCATTCATTTCAATACATTGAATTCACTTTTGAAAAGGGAAAGAATTACAGTATAAATTTCTTTGATCTTAAAATTTTGAGAAAGTGTGGTTTTCAAATATCTGCCATTGAAGATATGCCATTAAAAAATTATTGTGCTCTAGTTTCAGGAAACCGCGTTTCGTGCAAATGTCTCTAATTTTCGAATTTTAAGCCGAAAATGATCTTAAACGATTACTCACTGATCAAGAATCAGGAAAGTCTAAGTTCGTTAAGAGGCAAAATCGGTTCAATAGTTTCGCAATATAAATAAAAAAACAAATAACAAGATTTGAATATCAAAACAGATTTAATCTGTCAGTCTTCTATAATTTTAATTTCAAAAAAATTTGTATTAAAAAAAAAATTCAAATAAATTATATTTTTTGAGAAGTCCTTATGTTGTGTTTCCTGTTTTTGAAAAGGAATTGGCGTTCATAATGGTAAGATCAGAAACAAAATTTTGTCTCCTTCAAATATTTATTTATTAATTTCAATGACTTTTTCATATTTGTTGGTTTATTTATTCCATTTGACATTATATATTGAGTTTTGATTATATACGTCGATTAAATATAAGCGGTGCTTACTGTAGATATTAATTTAATTCTAAAAGTTTTTTGAATAAAAATTTTTTGAAATTAAAATTGTAGAAGACTAACAGATTAAATCTGTTTTCATATGCAAATATAATTTAAAGATAAAAAAAAATGATTTTGTGTGGATCGTTCGATCGATCGATCTGAAATTTAGCATTTAGAAGTAATGTAATAAGGCATATGTCCTTGCAAAATTTCGTGAGGATCGTATAATTGAAAGATAAAAAAAATTATTTTGTGAGGATCGTTTGAAAATTTTTTATATTATTCACAATATTTTTGAAAATACACATTTGATAGATCTTACATTCAGAATTTAGAAGTTTAATAATATAGCGCATGTTCCTGCCAAATTTCGTGGGGATCCTATAATGAGAAGACCAAAAAAATTATTTTGTGATACTTGATGAAAGTCATTTAAAATTACTTCTTTCAAGTATTGACTCACATTTAAATTGATTTTTAAATTATGAAATAAATTCATATCCAAATATCCACAATATATTCCTTAATTGTTTATTATTTTTGAAACTTTGCTTATTTTTCTTATCATGGGACATTATTTGGGGTGAATAATTTTTGTTATGTTTTTCTATGTTCCGAGTACAAATGGTTATTGATTAATGGTAATAACGCGTTGGTCATTTCTGTTTTATTTTGTATATTTTAAAGCTTACTTTGAGTTTATTCGTTCCAGGTTCCATCTTATTTGGTAAGTTAAATTTTGATCTTGTGATATATTTGAATCTGAATTAAATACATTTCTGAAGACGTTAATGACCGAAATAGCAGCTATCAAATATTGGAGTTCTCGTTTATTTATTTTTATTTGATCCTTTATTTCGAGAATTTTAGATAATTTTGGAATAATGGATTTTCTTGTATTTGTATTAATATATTATACATACTTATATAGTTTTTGTTAATACGTTTCATATTTTAAATATCATATAGATTTCTTCTGTTTACCTCCTACAAATTTCAATTTCAAAAAAATTTCTATTCGAAAACTTTTAGATTTAAATTAAATACATGTCTTTAGAACACACTGTGTCAATTTAGTAGACATATAGAATTAATACTTATTACACAGTACCAAACGGAATGAAAGAAATATAAATTGTCAACTAAAAATTATTAAATAAATACTTGAATACTACAAAATTTTGTTTAGTTCCTTGTTTTATGAAAACTAAATTCTTTTCCAAAAATGCAAAACATAACCTCAAGAAGATCTTCAAAAACAACTTGCTCAAAATAATTTCCTCTAAAAAAAATTCCTAAATCTTGCAGAACACCTTTTAAAAGCAATTTAGAATTATTACAACAGTAACTAATCAGCTCAACGTCATACTTGAAAAATTAAAATAATTAACAAAAAATATCTTCCAAACCAACCAAATGATGTTTACTGCACAAACACTTGAATAAAGTGAACATCTTACGTTTTCTATGTTCGTCACAGAAATTACAAAAAGTTTGCAAGGTATTTTATGGACTCGTTTAAAACAAATGATAATATGTAATAAGCTTAAACCAAAACATATAATTATTATATAATAACATAATAAAAAAAGGTTTTTTCTTACAAGAAGGATTATTACAAAATTTTAAATGTCATACAGATTTATTCTGTTAACCCCTAAAAATTTTATTTGAAAAAAAATTTTCAAAAACTTTCAAAATTAAAATAAATAAATGTCTTTAGAACACACTGTGTCAATTTAGAAGACATATAGAATTAATACTTATTACACAGTACCAAAGGGAATGAAAGAAATTGAAAGAAATATAAATTATCAACTAAAAATTATTAAATAAATACTTGAAGAGTACGAAATTCTGTTTTTTAAAGGAAGTTATTTTGAGCAAGTTGTTTTTGAAGATGTTCTTGAGGTAATGTTTTACATTTTTGGAAAGCAATTTAGTTTTCATAAAACAGGGAACGAAACAAAATTTTGTACTCTTCAAGTATTTATTTGATAATTTATATATCTTTGATTCCCTTTAGTAATGTGTAATAAGTTTAATTCTATATATCTACTAAATTGACACAGTGTGTTCTAAAGACAATTATTTTATTTTATTCTAAAAGTCTTTGAATAAAAATTTTTTAAATTAAAATTTGTAGGAGGTGAACAGAATGAATCTGTATGATATTTTAAATTTTGTAATAATCCTCCTATCAAGAAGAAACTTCTTTTTATTATTTTATTGTATATATAATACGTTTCATTTTGGGACGTAAAAAGATTTTTTCCCAGACTGAAAAATACTTCAGATCGATTATATATAAGGATATCATTTTGATAGTTTTTGTATATAGTTTCCATATACAATATATATGAATAATTGCGAAAAAAATAGGGTGGTTTTTCATATAAACTTTTTTTTGGCGCCCGAAAAACAGTTTTTAATTTTTTTCTTAAAAACCAAAAAACTGACAAGAACAAAATTAAGCAGAGATTTTATGCGGGCGAGAAGGCACTCAAAAAATTTTTGGTGGTGTTCCTCTATGATTGCAAGGGGTAGAAAAAGCCACCCCTAAATCTTCTTTCGCAAGAAACTTTTTTCCATATTCCAGTTCACAATAAAAAAATTTATTTTGGATAGCTTTATCCATTCTTAATAAATAACGTCTTTTGTAATTTCTTGCTAAAATTCAAGGTTTTAAAGAAAAAAAAAATTATCAACATGATGGCCGGAATTATTTCCGAACTAGAAATTATCTAGTAAGCGGATGTCATTTTATTATGACAACTGACTAGTTTCGATTAGTTTTAATTCAGTTACAATTATTGTCAGTTTTTTGGTTTTTAAGAAAAAAATTAAAAACTGTTTTTTGGGCGCCTCCTTAAGGGGGCTGTAGCTAAGCAGGGGGGGTTAAAAAAATAAAGTTTATATGAAAGACCCACCCTATTTTTTGACAAGGAATCACCCCCTAAATTTTTTCGCAACTATTCATATACACACTGTATATTGTAGAAGTTAGGATATTTAATTCTAAATTTAGTCATTGAAAATGTTCGAAATTATAGATACCTGCCAAGATTCGAAAGCTCATTAGGGAGTGAATCTATTATAAAAATGTTTTCATTGAAAACACTTGCCTAGTACGTAACAGATATTAAGTGAATGAGGTACATGTTTATACCTGTAGTATTCTGCAAAAAATCGATATTAATAACGGTCATGCTCCCTATATTGTACCCACCTACAAACGGCATTGTAACGAAATTTTACCTCGTTTCACCAGAGCCACTCTGTATATAAACGCAAGCGATATTTGACCATACCAACCGATCCCATCTCTACAAAACCCTTGTTCGTATACCTTCACAATCCAGTCATTGTGACATGCGCGTTAGGTCGAATTTGTAACATTGGCATCGTTGGAGATTGCCGTAGCCGTAGCAAAGTTTCATATCAAGTTGAATACGGCAAAGCGAACGTTCAGCTTTACATCTTGAGTTATCCTTATTTTTATCCGCTTCCTCAAAATGCATAATAATGATGTCAAGGATCGCGAGTTAATTAAAGCGAAAATTTGGTTAACGGATAGAGGTGCTCTGTGTATTTGGTGTTTGTAAAATACATTAACGCCGTTTTTATATTTGTTATTGTTATTGTTGTCTGTTCATTTATTTATTTAGTGACTTCAGTGACTGCTAAGAACCAACGATACAGGTTGGGAAAAGGTAAATATTCTAGACCTGTAGATACGTAGATACTTCTTGGAACAACGTTTGAATTGTTCACTCGGATATAATTACTGATTCAGTTACATCATAATATCAGTTGACATTTTTCCATTTTTAACAGACTCCGTTTCTCAGCATTGTTAAGTGTACCGTTGTTGTCAGTTGACTAACATATCTAGTTTAAAAGTATGACACGAGCAGCTTCGATGCTTACGAATCTGGCCTTTATGTGTATTTCTGTAAGGCAACACTCGAATCCAGCCTTTACTGTAAACAACTTCCTTTACCGTTTCTGTAAACGATAATATGATTGCATATTGTGTGGGTAGATCTAAGGTTTTTGGCTCTTGATTATAGGAATGAGTTTACTCAATATACCTCGATGGAATTTATTGGCGTAGTTCTCTTCTTTTTATATGTTAATGAAATTAAAAATTTCTTTATAATCGTAGCTGCTGATTTTTGTCATCTGCTCATAGTTTTTCATTCATCTGTCAGTTGAAGTTATCTTGATGCGTTTTTCGTGTAGTGAAAAAATAAGCTTTACCCATCCAAAAATCTTTCAATACTGCTTTATGAATGAGGAGGTAGCCTATTCTTTCTTCCTGAGAAAAAAGTACCATCTGATAAAAATTCATTAATTGTTTTGTGTGTTCAAATTTTTCCCTAGTCATTTTTCAACTCTTTTTTATTATAATGGTGGATGCGCTTTATGCAACAAAATTGTGTATAGATTATTTCATTGTTAAAAATTTAAATATTTATTTCATTGTATTTACTAAATTGATATTGAATAATCATGTACATTTTAAAATTCTCGGTTATGCAGAAATAAAAGAAGACACAATGATCTCTAGTGTTCGCCACAATAATTCTAGGTTTATTAGCAATTCAGTTCTTCACACCAATGTTAATAATTTGCTGAACAAATTGTTTCAATGTTCTCTATTCTTCTACAACATGCATTAATTTTCTAACTCTTTTACTACGATTTATGACTATTCATTATAAATAATAGGTAGATCGGTAGATGTTAAGACAAATGAAATTTTTTTTTGTTCAGTAATTTTGCATTCATAACATAAACGTGAAAATTTCAGTAAAACTGTTTGATACTCAATATCAATTAATGTTTGTAACATTGATACTACAACTCCCCAATTAACATCAGGACTCGATTATTGTCAGTGTTAGCTTATAACAACTCTTCATGGGCTCATAAGGAGTCTAATGACTTTAGATCAGGTGATTGTTTTGGCCCTTTCAGCAAGCCTTGAAATGTTGCGGTGTAGCACAATTTTCTGTTAGTACTCCATTGGACATATATGTGAAGACTGAAGAAATTTGTGGAAAAAATAACCACGTGGTACATTTGACTGATGAGGAATAATATTATGAATGCCTCACTTAGATGGCGATTAAGTTTAAATAAAATTTTTATTATTGGGGTTAGATTAAGGATGATCCAGGAATAAATGTTGAAATTTTCTCCAAGAACGGTTATTGCTTCTCAAAACATTTTGATTACATTTGAATTATAAACCTTTGGAATCTACCAAAAAAAAAACTGACTCCGAATTATTCAGTTATTTGAAATATTCATTCGATAAAGAAATTCTCAGTTCTGTTTGTCTCATAATTCGACGAAGACTGAAGTCAGAAAGAGCCAAATATCTACAACGAACGATTGAAGTTTCTTTTGAATGTGCATTGGCCTGCTCGTACATTAATAATTATAGGTATATCAAAAGCATAAAATAATATAGAGGTTTTTACTTGATAGAAAGATCATTCACAAAATTTTAAATATCATAACGATTTATTTTGTTCCTTCAAAAAATTTTTATTCTAAAACTTTTTATAATTTAATTAAATAAATGTCTTAGAAAACGCATCTCAATTAAGTAGACATATAGAATTAACAATTATTACACAGTAACAATAGAACTAATAGAATTCCAAGAAATATGAATTATCAATTGAAAATATTGAATAAACACTTGAAAGATACAAAATTTTGTTTCGTTTTTAAATATGAAGTAGGACTAACGAATATGTTATCGTAATTCTTAATTGTTTTTTGAGGATCTAAAAGGGATTTGGTTTTCATAAATACAAGATACGAAACAAAATTTTGTATCCTTCAAGTGTTTATTTAATATTTCTAACTGATAATTAATATTTCTTGGAATTCCTTTATTCTTTTTGGTATTGTGTAATTAGTATTAATTCTATATGTCAACTAAATTTAATTTTAAAAACTTTCTGAATAAATTTTTTTTTTTAATTAAAATTTAAAGAAGGTTAACAGAGTATGATATTTAAAATTTTGTATATCAAAGCATTGACTGTCAAATTACTTTAAATTCAGAATAATATATTCGAACTTCTATAATATATATTGAAACTATATACAAAAACTATCAAATTGATATCCTTATATATAATTAATATATAAGGAGTACAAATAAGTTTCCGCCGTTTTTTAACACAAATTAAATATTTATTATAGAAGACGATGTGAGACTGCTTGCTGAGTGACTTCTAATGTTAGAGCAAGTTCTTTTTGTGTTTGAGATGAATCTTCCTCCAATAATTCCTCCAATTCTGCATCCTCGTAAATTTTTGGCCTTCCACTGCGATCTTTGTCTTCTACGTCGAAATCACCGTTTTTAAACTTTTGAAACCACTCTCGACACGTTCTCTCACTCAAAGCACCCTCACCATATGCTTTTACGAGCAATTGATGCGCCTCAGCAGCAGATTTCTTTAAATTAAAGAAGTAAACTAATATTTCCCGCAAATGACGCTTACTTGGCTCAAATTTTGACATTTATAAAAATTATATTTTACCAATATAAAATCAATGATATTAATAGGTTATGTTGTTCTTAAATGTCCAAACTATTTTTTAAGCCGGTTATCATCTGCGAAAGCTAACCGAAACTCCGTACCGCGCCATCTACAATAGAACGGCGGAAACTTATTTGTACTCCTAATAAAATATTTTTCAATGTCTCGGGAAAAACCTTTTTATATCCCGACATGAAACGTATTAATACAAATGTATTAACAAAAACTATATAAGTATGTATACTAACAAATACAAGAAAATCCACCATACTAAAATTATCTAAAATTCTCAAAATAAAGGATCAAATAAAAATAATTGTACCAGAAATCCAACATTCGATAGGTATTATATTAATAGCTATCAAATGTTGGAATTCTCATTCCGTTATTTTTATTTGATCCTTTATTTTGAGAATTTTAGATAATTTTAGCTATTAGCGAAATAGCTATCAAATGTTGGAATTCTCGTTCAATTATTTTTAATTGATCCTTTATTTTTAGAATTTTAGATAATTTTGGATCAGTTTGATCTGTACTAATACGTTTCATGTCTGGATGTAAAATGGTTTTTTCCGAGTCATTGAAAAATTTTTTATTTTGATTATATATAAGAATACCATTTTGATAGTTTTTGTATATAGTTTCAATATATATTGAAGAAATCATAATAGATAATTCTGAATTTATAGTCGCTTGAATTTTACTTCTGTCAAGTATTGATTCACATTCAAATTAATTTTCAAAGCATTGACTGTCGTTTGACGTTTATCGAAATTTTCCCATTAATTGAAAATTTAGGAACTGAACGATCCGTATTTGACGAAGTGGTATTCATACTTATGATACACCCTTTTACTTCGTATTTCGACAGTTGATCAAGAATTTCAGTCACATGGATAAATAACATCTACAGTATTTTTCCAGAGTGAATCATCTGGTTGGATTTGCTCTGGCATAACGAACGTTGAAACATCAAGTTCCAAGGTCTAGCGCTTGTGGAGCCCTCTAGTCGTGAGCTGTAGAAGTGTATCTATAGTAGGTCATAATTCTCTTCTGTCGTGATGTTCAATTTTAAAATTATTAACGAAATCTTCTACAGTCAAAAGTTCGAGAACCATTGATGAAGTAACTTTGGAAATTGGATGAAAATCAGTCTGTACCCAGAATATGAAGAATTGTTGCATTTTGAGCAAACAAGCATTCGTGTCAAATTTGTGCCGTTTTAGTTGAGATTTTCTTCCGGTGAATTCTTAACCTACCGTGTTTTACAATCTAATACGTTGCAAATTGAAATGCCCGTGCTAATACACGTTGGAGTACAATGTGTAATTTGGAATTAACTCGAAACAAATTATCAGCAGAATGGGCATAAAATTAAAACTGACAAATGTCGAACTAACTTGATGTGAAGTCGGAACCAATCTTCAGGAAGTAACAATTTCTGTTCGTTATGTGTATACGTATGCACCTGACATGACTTTTATTTCAGTAGATTGTTGTTTCACACGAGAAATTACAAAACAAAGTAAATTGCTACCCTTTCCGTTTTCCGATTCATCCAATGCGATACAAAAAGTTTTAACTACTTCTTTTCAGTCAGAATCTCATCTCGCATATATAAATTCGTAGGAATTGAAAATTAAAGTTGCAGTGAAGATAATGGCGCATCCGCCATTTATTATAAAATTCATGGATGTCTCTACAGCATATCAGTGACTTCACATTTTGTTTTGTTAATCGAAAATAAAATAAATTATGTAACATAAATGCTTAGGATTACAATTTTTTGTGTTTCTATGCAAGAACCTCATTGGGATATACATTTTGGAAACCTTGGTAGAATGATCGGTTTAAGTGGAGAGACCTACTTGAAAAGGGCTCTGAGCAAAATTTGAATGAACATGATACCGTTCATTTGCTATACAGGGTCTGCAATAGTACGTGGCGCTTCCATAGCTGCCGAAGCAGACATATTAGAAATTTCGTTCGAAAGCAGGCTCCTTGTACTTTCATTTCTGCATCTCAGGTATTATTTGCTAATATACGAGGGGTGTTCAATGTATTCTCGGTATAGACATGGAAGAAAACTTTGGAAATATTCTTTTTTTCATTGTAGTCCTCTAGAACTTCAATACATTTGGTAGATCGAGAAATAAGCTTCTCTAAACCTTGTAAAAAATATTCTTCTGGCTTCTCCTCAAAATAGGTATTAATTGCTACCTTCACTTCTTCATTTTTGGAAAATCGCTTTCCACGAACATACTTTTTCACATTTGGGAATAGGTAGTAGTCACTTGAGGGCCAAGTCTGGACTGTACGGACGATCAGTAATTCTTCGGAGCCACATTCCCGCACAGCAGCCTTCGCCACGCGAGCCTTGTGAAGCGGCGCGGTGACGTTAAGCAGCAACACCTCCGCTGTAAGTTTTCCTCGCCTTTTTCCTTTAATTCTTTCTCTTAAATTACGCAAAGTGGTTGCGTATGATGGCGCTGTGATGCTTTCACACTCTCTAGTGTATTCTATCAATAAAATACCTCTTGAATTCCAAAAAACCGTAGCCATTATTTTTCCAGCGGATTGGGTGACTTTCTTAAACTTGTTTGGGGGCTGTGCAACCTTGTCAATCCACTGCATGAACTCTTGCTCACTCTCAGGGTCATAGTGGTGAACCCACGTGTAATCCCCAGTAATCAGCTGGTTGAAAATAGTCGATGGATCTTTTCCACGGGGCTCTAAAAACTCCTTACAGCACTCGACTCGCACTTGCTTCAGAGGTGCGGTTAGCATTCTCGGTACTCATCTTGCACTGACCTTTGAGAAGTTAAGATAGTCATGAAGGATAGCATGTACCATACCCACGGATAGTTTTCACCACTGATTTTTATTTCACCTCTTGATTTTTATTCTGGCATCTTCAAGTACTAGCTTTTCCATTTTTTTCACATTTTCTTCAGTGAGGATCGTCTTCAATGCTTTATCTGTCTCTTTTGAATTCACTTGACCACTTTTGAACGGTGGATAACGATGAGGCACAGTCTTGGTCTTGAATGATTTTTTGACTTTCCTGCTTAATGAGGAACTTTATAACGGCGCAATGCTCGATTTTCTTCATCATTCTGGCGTCATTAATTCAGATCGTCTTTCACTGAGGATGCATTTTCGCTTCATCAAAGAAAAACCTGTAAAATGTATCGAATTTTGTCTTTGTTGACTTCCCCTGTAACTCACATCTGAATGCATCAAACAAAAAACAGCAACAGAATTTTTTTAATGAGAAATGGCACCACGAGCATAAATTTGAAATTTTTTAACACAAATACAAATAGAGACAGTGTAACATACATCTGTATAACAATTCCATACGCAAAAACAATTTCGATAAGGTTTTGTTGATCACTGGGGCAAATTGGAGACATGCGCACGTTTCAAACTGGTTGAAACGTGAACAGGGTTGCCCTTTTGATCAACAAAACTTCGAATTCGTTTGAGTATGGAATTGTTATACAGATTTTTGTTACACTGTCTCGATTTGTAGAACTTTCTATTAGCATAGTTCCGTATTAATGATATTTGGTACAGATCAGCCGAGTTAATTTATTTAAATTGAGGATATAATGATGTTATTCACAATTTGGAAACATTTTATTGGTTGTATGATTTACTTTTGAACACGAACTCAATTGTTTCATTTTCTGACGTGACTGCTTTTTGAAGGCATTCTGTAGTCAAAGTTGGTAGAAAAGTGAATCATAATTGAAGAATAAGAATTATTGCACATCATACACAACCACTGTACATTGCAAGTTTCTAAAATTATTGGTGCATGTAAAAAATGCACTCGTTTGATGTTATTTGGACGCAATATCGTACCTCTGAAGGCATTCACTTCTCCAAGCGTGGACACTTAAAAGATTATTTTTATCTGCAGATGAATAAGTAGTCATGTTTTACTCACCGAATTAATAGAAATTTCGCAATTTCGTTTATATTCAAATTGGATCTTCTCTTCTTTGCGATTGGGTTTTGTATCTTTATAGAAGATGTAGGTGAATATATAAATCTATAATAATATATTAACTAACTTAGTCGTGGCATTCAGAACCTAAACCGTTTCGATAATACAATTCTATCATTTGCACTGTGTTAATTGGTAATTTAACAAAACAGATTGAATAAATGACAGCCCATTCGACAGATGTAGCTTGTACAATATGGTCTCTATCAACTGTCAAAGTTCGGAAGTCCATATTGAACCCGTAACTTTCCGGTGAATATCGTGCCATTTATGGGAATAACGGCCAGTTTCATAAAGAACATCAAAAGGGTCCTTTATGATAAAGTCCCTTTATGAAAAAGGATCCTTTAAATGTGACCATCAGTTTCATAAATGCACATCGACCGTCCTTTACTTAAAGCTTCCTTTAATTGCGCCGGTCATATGTTTCCGGTTTTCATAAAGAACATCAAAAGGGTCCTTTATGATAAAGTCCCTTTATGAAAAAGGATCCTTTAAATGTGACCATCAGTTTCATAAATGCACATCGACCGTCCTTTACTTAAAGCTTCCTTTAATTGCGCCGGTCATATGTTTCCGACTGTTGGCTATCCTGAGAACTAGTGATTTTACGAATATAGTTGGTGATATTCTGTAAAAATTGTGAGCTATGCGTCGGAACTTGTAAAAAAAAAGAAAAGAAGCATAAATCAGTCTTTGCATAAACATGGTTACGTGCAGAAGACAGTATATTGGAATTTATATCATTATTACGTGCGAATTGCTATATTTTAGTAAACGTGAGTTATATTAATGAATATGGAAGAAAACAAAAAAAATATTACTTTAAAACCAGGGGAGGAACTACGTCTAATTGCAAAAGAGAATTTTAATGTTATAGGATAAAGTCTGGCAGAGAATAGCCACTGCTTTCAATGCAACAGTTCTCTATTGGAGAGATGGGGACCAGCTCAAATCCAAATATGACAGTATAAAAACTTAAACTAGAAAGGTGGTAGCTGCTCAACGCAGTCATATTAAAGGGACTGGTGGTGGGGCTCCACTGAAATTGAGGGAGCCTATTTCCAAACAGTTGAACCCAACTGTTACGAACCCACTTGCCGAAGCAAAAGAAATGTATTATAATAAAAAAAACAGCTCTAGTAGAAGCTCAGATAGTGGCTATCAAGGAAGAGAATAGAAGAAAAGAAGAGAAGCATTCAAAGCTTAAAATATTAGATTTGCAAATTATGGAGATGAAGAGAAAATTGAATAATAATAATTAAATCTTTTTTATTTTGAATGCACTTTCTGGAAAGAGCGGTATTAGAATTCTATCAGCGTTGCTGCAGACTATGAAATCCCCTCAAATTTGAATTAATATCAGAAATTTCAATAACACTTAAAATTTTTATTTCTTTATTTTCACTTGAAATTTTTTCAGATGTTACCCAAAGTAAAACAATGTATCAGAAATACAAACATAGAAACCTATCTAAATACATACCTTGTAAAATCTTATAAAAATTATATGAAACCTTGTCATGTCAAATATAAATTTTAAATTGGGAAAATGTTTATTAATAATAGACTTTCACTTGACGAGCTGCATTAACATTAGTTGAATTTGTTTGAAAGTCCTCTTCCTCCTTCAATCGTTCATTTGGAAATATTTCGTTCATATCTACAGCTATATTGTGCAAAACAGCGGTAGCAACAATAATTGCCCTTATAGTTGTTAACTTAACACTCATTCCTTTAGAAAGGATAGGAAAACGACGTTTCCAAACTCCAGACTTTCTCTCCACCACATTTCTAGTTCGTATAATTGGCTGCTTATATAAATTCTTCCGGTAACTTTGTCATAAGATAAGCCTGCAAACTATAACCATTACCACCAAGTAACAAATACCGTCCAAATTTACCACTCTCAAATTGTCTCTTCAAGACACTGTTATTAAAGATGGTTTGATCATGTGCTGAGCCAGGTCATTAAGCTACAATAATTCTGATTCTCAAGTCTGAATTACACACAGTTTGAACGTTAACATATTTCGTAGTACGCTAAAATCAAACAAAATGGGCTAATATGACTGAAGGAGGTTATGTTCACCGTTTTCATGTTTATCGAGCACCTGCGCAGTGTCGAACTTCTCGTTAAAGGTTCCTTTTCCAGCCGTAAAGGGCCGATTTTCTCACTTTAAGATAAAGGACGCTTTTAAGTTCCCTTTAAGCTTAAAATTTGCTCATGAAACACCTTTCATCATTAAAGGAGACTTTTTGGGAAAAAGGAGGCTTTAATTTCGTTTATGAAACTGGCCGTAAATTCTCCTGTTCTCATAAATGGAGTGTGTCTCATTCTAGAACAAGACATTTTCCTAAGTCTTTTCAGTCCAATGCGAACATTTTCTCCCAAGTCAGAGATTTCTTGTTCTCCGTCAGTTTTTTCTTTTTGGAGATTCTATTTCCTTCCTTCATAAATCTTCCAAAACTTAACCAAAACTTGAATATAGGTTTCCTTTCTAGTGTTCATTTTGCCATTTCTCCAAAGAAACATTCAATCCCTGGTAGTTGTCTTCCTTTATCATCCATTTGTCTCCCTTTTTTTTGAAATTCAGCTGATCCAATGTGCCTTTTAGTTTATTATTTGAGAAATTATCATTGTACTTATTTTGTTAAAAAAAAACACTACGGGCTACAGTGGCAATATTCTCTGTTGTTCTTGAACTGTGAGAGTAAAATTTTCACCATTTTTGTAGTAAATTTCAAAAACTCAATGCGTTGTTGAAGCGTGTATCGTTCCATTTTTATTAATGGCGTTTTTCCTTGTGAAATGTCAAAAGTGACAACTGCCTAGATATTGGTCTATTCAAAATGAAACCTCTCATTGAAATAAAATTTGTTATACACTAGTTTGAAAATGTAATAAAAACTGCGGCTCACCGTATCCTCGATAATGAAAGTGATAGAAACGAAATAATTTCGTATTTATTCCATATTTACTTTGGTTTTTAAGAAAGCTAACGTAAGCAGCTATTGAATGTAGAAATTATATAACTCAACTTCCACAAAGGTCATTCATAGAGAACCCTGCTATCATCTACGTTTGAAATCGATAATTACTTGAGCTAGTGACATTTCTATCATTTTCTATATAGCTGCCATCATTACTACTCCATACCTCAACCGAAACGAGATTTAGATGGCCAGAGATAAAAATAATATCTACGTCAGTATCTGTAACAAAATAATACAATATTCAGTCTGCTAGGTGGTAAATATCAAACAGTACTGTCATCTGTATTCTAAATTGGTAAATACTTGAGCTATTGACATTTCTACCATTTCCAAAATGGCTACCATTATTTCTACCCCAATCGAAACGAAATTCAGATGAACAAAGATTAAAATTTGATAAATTTCTAAAATAACGTCAATATCTGCACGAAAATAACACAATCTTCAGTCTATTAGGTGGTAAATATGAAAAATCAAATGAAATTACTTTTACTTTACATTTTCCTATCTTGATCACGTCGGTGAGCTCTTGTCCTACTGACCGAAATCACAAGGTGTGTTTCCAATAAGCTATTTATTCGCGCAGACGATCGCGAGTGATAGTAAACTATTACTTGCAAAAAATGAAAGTATGATTTCAATCCATGTCTTGTTCTGCTCCATCGTTGTCGAATACAGGCCAGTCACCTTGAACTGAAAGGACATTCGAACACTTCGAGTGTAGAAAGGTTAACGGCTATTCAAAATTTCGATTCTAAATTTGAGATCACTTAAAAATTGACCAAAATATTCTCACGAAACATTGGAGATGTGACGAAATGAAAAATAACAATATTCCTTTTTATGGATGATTTTTTCAATATTTCTGTGATAGTTGCTGAACCATTTCATTAAGAAATTTCTAAATGATAATAATCGTCCTCATTTCCATAGACTACATGACCTAGGTGAGCTTAGATGAAATTGGGAGGCGAAGTTTAGCTGAAGCTATTCTACCAGTTAACGTCCAAAGCTACGCCTTACAGTTCTTGACAATCTAATTACAGACGAATATAAACTCTGTACAGCTTTGCCCCTTCACGACAACTTTAAACGATATGAGCGACAATCGTCTATATCATTCATCAAACTCAATATAATATTTCCCTGCATTTCCAAGTAGGAAAAATTTTTTGATAAAATGTTGTCTGGTGAAAATGTATACTCAAAATCGATTTGTACCTCACAATTCTGTTGTAGGAAATTCCTCTCTCTATGAATGAACACAAGATAATGCAAACGTACCGTAAGAGACATAATCATCCAACATAAAATCTTTTCGGAAATATGATCAAACCATTAGATTCGAGATGAAACAGACATAACTGTTTTGAACTGCTTGTATTCACCTCTTCATACCTAGAAATGGATAACCGAGAACATCGCAATAGCCCACCACATACAAAGTCAGTATCTGACAATTTCCTTCTGGTTTCGAAATCAAATATGGACTTATTCGCTTAAAGAAGACTTAACCTTCGGCATGACCCACTGACCAGATCCATCGCATATTCCACAAACTTCCTTCTATTGTCCAGAGTATATCTAAAACTTTCACTGACACACTCCAGCACTGTGACTCTACTGTTGTCGTGACAGAAGTGTTATGCTGGACTTGTCAATATCCATTTTAAGGATGATTCATGTAGAATATCAGGATATTGTAAACATCTTTCTGTAAATCGAGGATTGCACCGGCAGCTTCAGAGACAGAAAATTTCTTTAAAATCCGAAAAAGTATAAAACAAGAATATGTGCACTACTCCTTGGGAATCAGCGGTGTAAATCAAGAACAAAAGTGGACCAGGAATGAACGCCTGGGGTATTCCGAACAAAATCAATTGAAAATCAGAGTACTCTCCCTTCACGAAGTCTGGGGAAGCCTGCCACGACTAGTGCCCTAGTTTCACTGAGGTGAAATGAAAGTCGGGCTCTTAATATGGTGGCACAGTTGTATGTTGAAGACCAGGGCATACAACCTTAAAACTGGTATTACTCTACCCAATTGCAGATTAGTCCTTCAGATTTTTCTGTCCAAAGGCCGAGTGCGTTATGTACTTCTTTACCTCGGGAGGGTGGATGCCTGCTGTAGTATTCGTACTTCTTTCCACGCAATTGGTGTTAGACTCGAGGGGGCAGTGGTTGAAAGTCTGTATGCTGGTCTAGAAGGGTATTTCACTCATCTGGTCGCGCGCAATTCCTGACTCAGGATTGACCGAGAAGTGTTTCAGGGGTTTAAAGGAACTTTCGATTTCGTCTCGAACAAGATTTGTTTGCAACACATTTCTGGGGTTTTGGGTCTTGATGATAGGGTTCCAGCATCGGATTTCAAACTCACCACAAAATTGACAACGTCGAGAGGATCTTTAAGTCTAAAGCTGTTACCTTCATGAAATCTGATGGTTTTATAGTAAACTAATAGGCTGTCTGCTCAGACTTGAAATAATTATTAACCAGAATCTCTCAGATGTTAGTACCGAGGGCCAAACAGAATTGTCTTCTACCACCAGTAGATTCCATATGCGATATGTAAGGGCACTTCTTCTTTCTTACGGACGCCAATGCGGATATTCTTGAGGTTCTTGATGTTTTGCCATATCTTTTCAGTCCTATTCTGCTTTTACCTGGTGTACGTACGCATTATTTTCCTCCATCAAGATGAGTTAGACTAGGTCAGCCAAATTCCTTAGGGTTAAGTTATATGCACATTTCTGAGAGGTGCATATGCCTCGTCGACATTTCAACCTTTCTATCTATATCAGGACACCTGTATTTCTTATAATAGTTAAAGTCTTCCAAGTCTCTACTATACTTCCTTAAAACATGAAAAATCCCGAGATGTAACGAATATAGGTTTTCTTCGTGAAGGCAAACTAATTAGACATTGAATCAATTCACGACCTGATAAAACATCCGCATCAGAAATAGAGCACTCAATGAAATCATCTCTCCGATTCGTGAAGACGACGTCGAGTAAAGTGGAACTGGGATGTTCAACAATGTTGACAAGACCGTGTGTTTCTCTGGAACATCCAGAACCCCCGCTCTGTGTCGTCGATCTTTATGTATCCACGATTGTTCAGACTAGAGTACAAAGCATAAAAATCCTGTGGTTCTTCCGGAAACTTCTCTTATCGACAGAACGGCTTCATGCAACCCTTTCAAAGTTACTAAGTTGGAAAACCTGGCCAATGCAAGCAAAGAAATTAGGCCAACCTAGTACTAACTGTGAACTACGAGTACATCCTATTTGAGCATAGAGGGCTATCTTGCTGGCCGTCTCTGAACTGAATATTCTCGTAGATAGAAATTTTACATAGAAGAGAGGACAGAGTTGAAACTAGAGACATTTCGTACCTACTGGCATCAATAATATTAAATTTATAACCCGAAAAGCAGATACCGGTGTTTACACTTACTACATTTTATATTTATTTTTCCTTGTCAAAACGAATCTCATTTGATTACCTCTCTGTTCCCATTGATTATCTAATTGAGTGATAATATCAAATTATTCTTAATTAGGTATATTCTATTTTTTTCAGAAAATGCCTGCTGAAGGACTCCAACAAAGGGTCCCAACTATTTCTGAACTACCACTTGAAGAAAACTCCAAAACAATAGTCAGTATGGGATCAAATAATTCTGCAGAAGGTCAAGAAGAACCTTCTACCACAAATCAATTAAATTCTTCTGGTACAGATGTCAAAGAGAAAGAAGAAATGGTCAGCAACGGTGCAACATACCCAGAATCGCAAGGAAATGAGAACGTTCTATCCAGTAGACTGATTGAAGCAGAAGGAGATGATTCAGCCACGGAAAGTTTACAAACTTTGGAAGAAGAGCAAGAACCGCATGACAGGTGAGCTAATGAATTCAAAGTGAATACATTAAATTTGACAGCTTTTAAAAAGTTTGAATCTTAAGGTACTACTTCATTTGGAAATTGATTCAATTACAAAATTTATGAAAAAAATGGTGAAAAACACTGACATGAAGACAATAAGAAGCTCTTGCTCGCTTGTTCATATCACCCACGATCCTTACGCAATTTTGCATTAGTTTTCTTGTCGTTATTTCACATCTAAATACTCATAATATAAAATAACTGCGAAACTATTGAACAGATTTTGCCCATTAAAGAACTTAGCCGCGGCATTCAGAACCTAAACCTTCCCTGAAAGTTCCGTGGCCTCAGCTCTTTGCGTTATTAAGTGAGCGTGTTGAAGTAATATGTAGAATGCTTACTCTTTGTTATAGCAACGTTCACCACAATGTCCTTGCTTTTGACATGTTTTTAAAATCTTCAAACGTTTGAAAACTATTGTATGATTAACTTCTAGATATTTTTCCATGTTAGCTTGGTATACAAACTTTTTCGTTAGGTATTTCGGATCATTCTTTGGCATAAAAATCCTTTTTCGAAACTATACAAATTTACGCTGTTGGCATTACGTATTAACAATTATTTGGGAAGCTGCAGTTGTTTGATAATGAAGCCGAAGTATAAACTCTGAGGATAACAATGGAACATAATATCTCCAAACGCCCTCTTCTGCTGTTGTTATAGATGAAATTCCGTGATGAAATTTTTCATCGCGTTTTAAACATTTTTATGGTGAAATCTTACTATTTCAATGCTTTGTGCGAGCTTTCAACCTCGCTTGTCAAAAGCAATATGACAATCAGCTTTATTTCGACGCGAACAAAATTCCAGTTATCCATAAGTTTTTTAATTTTTGAGAATCTATGTAACTAACTTTTATACCCAGTTATGAATCTTGCTAAGTGATTCTGAAATGAATGCAGGTTTTCATAATTCCAGAAGATGAAAGCGGCGTTTCGTTTCTCCTTTATATTATAAAAGTTCCACGAGATTTTTCGTACCTGGTGTTAACTTTGTGAAAGTTAATTACATAAAAAATTATCTAATTCATCTATTTTTCAAAAAGTTTTTCACTCCTTTGCTATAATTTCGAACAATCTGTATTTTCCAAATTTTGATATGGATATAGGCTCATTATATCTACCGATGAAAAAATCATCATCAACTTCTTCTCTGTCGAGCATCTATTAATAAGCGCTTTATCTCATAAAATTCGTTAAATGATACACTGTTAATAAATTCTGTTTTTCAGATCGGATGGTTCGGATTCAGGCTTGGGTTCAGAAATTTGCGAAGAAAGACAAGAAATTACATCATCAACTGACGTTCTTGAAGGAAGTGACTCTGAAGCTTCATTTTTTGCCAGAATACCAATTGAAAGTTCTATCGCAGAACGTTTTCAAGAGATCAACGGCGAGATACCAGAACCAGAGGTTACTTCCAATGTCATCCTAGAAGAAGAAATAGAAGAACTTCCAAAAAACCCGGAAAGTCTCTTGAAAGTACACGAGCCGAAAAAGAGCAATTTAAAGAGAAAACTACCACATGATGATGAATCAGGACCGAAGGCTAAGAAGAAACGTGGAATAAATTTCGACAGTGTAACAGTTTATTATTTTCCCAGAGCACAAGGATTTACTTGCGTTCCTTCGCAAGGAGGTTCTACGCTAGGCATGGGAGCATACCACACTCATTCTAAGAAATTCACGATTTTGGAGCACGCCAACGAACAACGTAGAATACACAGACAGTTGATGCAGCAAATGCGAACTAAAAATGGAAATGCACCCAACGTGGCCGCTGCAACGTCTAGTGAAGAAAGCGAAAGCGAAGAGGAACCAAGTGACGCCTCTGAATCAGAAATGGACATAGACAATTATTACTTCCTCCAGCCAGTACCTACCCGGCAAAGGAGAGCATTGCTGAGGGCTGCCGGAGTCCGAAAAATCGAGTCTTACGAAAAAGACGACTGTAGAGACATAAGGACGTCAAGAGAATTTTGCGGGTGTGGTTGTAAAGGTTACTGTGATCCTGAAACGTGTTCTTGTAGCCAAGCCGGCATAAAATGTCAAGTCGATCGCCTGAATTTCCCCTGTGGATGCTCCAGAGACAACTGTGCGAATTCATCGGGAAGGATCGAATTCAATCCGGTCAGAGTGCGCACGCATTTCATTCACACTTTGATGAGATTGGAATTGGAAAAGAAGCAAGAAAACGAAGAAGCCATGAAGGCGGAAAAGAAGAATCAGAACTGGATGGAAAATGAACGCATCAACATAGAATACAAGGAGGATAAATCTAAAAATGGTAGAATCATGAAGTTTTCGAACTACGCTGATGTCAGGAATGAACAAGGAGTTGAAAGTTGCGTTCACGACGGAAGTTTTACGAATCTGCATTACGGAGCGCCAGGAGAAGGCCCAGGAGGCCTCAATACCCCGGGTTTCAGTGATTTACCTGCACGAAGTGATTCTCTAGACCTTTACTCCTTTAGGGAAGATTGTTACGGGGAGGACTCAACACAAGACGGGAGCCCAGTCGATAGAAAGCATCCCTACTCGTCTACGCCCCCGGCCTCAGGTCACGGGTTTCAGTTCTCCGATCCCCGGTATTCTGACGGCGTTTTCCTGGCTAGCGCCTCGCAGTACTCCGCCCCCCATTCGACCAATCAATACTCGCCGTCTCCATACCATCCTGGTTTCACCGATTTCAACGCCGTATTCAACCCTTATCCCATATACGGGGAGTTTCAAGGAGACAATCAGAAAACAGCCGAAAACAGTTTCTCCGAAAATACGCCAAGTTGTAGTTACGAACAATTGATACCGAATAATGACGAGTTTAGTTCGGAAAATTCTAATTCGAAGGAAAATCAATATATTTGTTTGAATCCCATAGATTCTAATAATAAAATCGAATCATTTTCTGAACTTATACACGGACGTTTCAATAGTTTTTCGTCGTTTAGCGAAAATTTCGGTCTGAACAATTCTGAAGATGTGAATGTGACGGGTGTTGTTGAAGATAACGAAAGCAATAAGAATGGTTCTCAGAGTTCTGAAAATACGAACAATTCGACGGAATGTGGAGATAATTTCGGCGAGATAATCAAAAAGTCAATGGTAGAGACGGTTTCTGCTTAGTGAAGAGAATTTTCAAATTATCATATTATTATTATTGAATTCACTAGTGAATATTGTAAATGAAATTTATATAAAATGTAGAAAATATTGGATTATAAATTGTTTTAATAAATGTTGTGAAAATATAACAGCTGTATAAACCTTCTTGAGGGGTTAATATGTAGTTTAAGCATTTTCCTTCATTAAATTCTCCTTCTGGACATTATGAGAAACTCGTTGAAACTGAAACGGAAGCATTTAATGCAGAAGAAATTGTTTTATTTTATGTCCACCGATAGACCCCAACTCAGTAATATCTAAAAGTCTTAGATTACTGAATTTAATATACTGTGTCAAAAACTAACGGAATTCGACCAATGAAAAACAAAATATGTGTCATTCAGCCAAATTTATTGTGCCGCTTTCAGAGTAGACTCATTGTGAAATAAATCTTGGGATTCCTCGAAGTAGCAAGTTGAATTTTGGAAAGATGAAAACGTCGGTCGGAGCAATATCAGAAGAATCCGGTGCTTGTTCGATAAGTTTTTTGAGTTTTAGCCAGAAACTTTATTCACGATGACAGCTTTGTGAGATGCTGCAAAATTGTTATTTCCTCTTCACACCTTTCGTCTTTTGAGACGCATTTGCGCCCTCAAACAACGCATAACGCCCAGATAATATTCTTTATTTAATCTCACACTTTCTGGCGTAACGCCGCCATAACCTAAAACATTGTCAACGACAGTTTTGATCGATATTTACGTACCGTTTTCTATGTTTTTGATAAAGCCTGATATAACATTTTCAGCGTTTCCTCAAACGAATTTTCATTTGCAATGTGCAATTTGAGAAAGTTCTTGATCGATATTTTTATCCGTTGTAAAAATCTCAAAAAACAATTTGGATGAAGCGACAAAATAAAGCACTGTAAACAACTCCAGTTTGAAATTTACGTGCAAAATTCAATAGAAATGAAATTCTCTCACGGCAAATTGTGGATTAATTTGTTCGCGAAAACTGGATCTTTATTTGATAAAACAACCTGTTCATTTTCTTTTCTAGTGGGCACATTTAAAAACATTGCTGCTGTAGCCTAGAATGTGGCTGAACATATATCAGCTCGTCATAGTGCTCAAGAACTGAACATTTCTCGCTCCTCTTTGAGAAGAATTTTGCATGAGGACCTCGGGGTGAAGGCTTACAAAAACTAGAAGCCTCGTGACCATCCGATACATTTCCACTTCGCTCAATAGGTTAATGATCGTATTGCAGAAAATAAGCATTTTCCCAGAAAAATCATCTTTAGCGATGAAGTTCATTTACACCTCGGAGGACTATTTTTTGTGGGGATCAGTTGAGGATAAGTGTTACGCTAACCATCCAGAAACGATTGATGTTTTGAAACAAGAAATCGAAGTTGCCATTTATGAGATTGAGCTCCAAACAACTAACCGACAATGTACTGAATAATTAGGTTGATCGGATGGGATACTGTAGCCAGTTGATCAAGTGGGAAGTAGAAGCTGATTTTCAATCATTTATTCACAGAGACGTGAAAACAGAATAGGGAGAAATAAACTCTATTCGATTGCTATTTAAAATAATCATTTTAATTCTAGATAGTTGACTACATAGGTCTTGAAAAGAACGCAGTTGCCTTTTTCAGTAGTTATTTTCATGGGAGAACTCAAAAAGTTATGATAGATGGCACTTTCTCCGAAGAACTGCCTGTGACAAGTGGTGTTGCACAGGGATCAATTTTGGGTGGGACCCTCTATACAGTGTATACCTCTGAACAGGACTCCTCTTTCAATAGGTGCAAAGCCCATTACTACGCGGACGATACACAAGTATATATAAGCTTTCATAAGACTGAAGTTGCAGAGGCCTGCGGTGCGTTGAATCTGGAACTTGGGAAGCTTATAGATTATTCAACTAAACATCACCTTCACATAAACCTAGAAAAGTGTAGTGTAATGCTTTTTGGTCCCGGAAACTATAGGGACGAGGTCGATGCAATGGTAGATGTAAGATTGGGCGATTACGACCTGAGAATTGAAAGGGGTAAACGAAACTTGGGAATCATATTCGATAACTCACTTAGATTTGATGATCATGTCTCGGACTGTGTCCGCCGCGCATACTTTAAGTTGAGACTACTATATAGTAACCGTCACTTTATCCCGGAGAAACAGAAGAAAATTTTATGTGATTCACTTGTCCTGTCTACCTTTGATTTCGGTGATGTTGTGTACGGAAGTGGCCTAACGGTCCTGACCCAGGCTAGAATTCAAAAGGTTCAAAACTCGTGTTTGCGTTTCGTATTTGGAATAAGAAAATTTGAAAGAATTTCCCATAAACTCAAAGAACTTGGTTGGTTAAACATGAGCCACCGGCGAAAGGTGCATTCAGCCTGTTTCTACCATAACATCCTCATGAATAAGTTACCAAATTATCTACATAGAAAAATAATATATAGAAGTCATGTTCATAATGTTAATATTAGGAGTAGAGGTCTTATCACACCACCTATCCATAAAACTGCCATTTTCGAAAGGAGCTTCACTTATAACATCGCTAAGGTCTACAATTTACTTCCAGATAAATTTAAAAATTTGAACTTAAAAAAATTCAAAACTAACATCCAAGAATACTACTTAAGTGAACAGAACATGTCCTAATATCTCCTATATAGTAAGATGGTAAACTGTATGAATGAATGTCATCTTTTAAAACTCACACAAAGAGTGAACACAGAACGCCTGTAAAAAGCAAATCACAACAAATGTAAGTTTGTTTTTTTTTTCTTTCTTTCGTTTTCTTTTTGTTTTTGGGTTGAGTTGAGCAGCGTATGCTTGAGCATAACTGGACTCCGCCTTTTTTCACAATAAAGTAGATAATGGAGAATAATTATCAATATAACTACCTATATCTGAAGAAATGTATCGATCTATTGTGGAAGTAAAGACATATTATTATTATTATTATTATATTATATTAAATCAATACATCGGTTTTTTCTTTAATAATTTCAACCATCTTATGTTGAAAAGGATCACTCAAGTAGAAGCGGCCTCTATCCAATGGTTATTGATTCAGCGTATTGAAAATTGAGTAACCTCTGAATGAATTATTATTGAAACTTATTTTTTACCTACACATATAAAAACAATTATTGAAGCTATTTTTAGTTCAAACAATTATATATGACATTCATAAATATTGTGATGTAGCGACTTCTTCAAACCACATCATATTGAAGTCGCTGTGTCGACAAAACGCAACACAATACATATTTAATGAACAGGGGTTAATCATAATAATCATTTCACTTAATATGGATTTGCGTTAAGAAGCAACAAGCATTGAATATTTGAAGATGTTACTCGTAGTCTTAGTTATATTTCAGAATCAAAATTTCAAATAGCATACAGATTTATTCTGTACCCACAAATTTTAATTTCAAAAAATTTTTATTCAGAAAGTTTTAGAATAGAATTAATTAAACACACTGTGTCAATTTAGTAGACATACAGAATTAACACTTATTACACAGTACCAAAGGGAATAAAAGAATTCAAAGAAATATAAATTGTCAATTAAATAAATACTTAAAGAGTACAACATTTTGTTTAAGGAAAACCAAATACCCTTTCAAAAATGCAAAACATAATCTCAAGAACTTTTTCACAAACATCTTGCTGAAAATGAGTTCGTTTCAAAAAAATTCCTAAAACACGCAGAACATCTTCAAAAAGCAATTTAGAATTATTACAACGGAAACTCATCAGCTATACTTCATATTTAAAAAATGAAGATAATTAACAAAACATATCTTACCATAAAAAACTGAATGAAGTTATCTAGACAAACACAAGAAAGAAGTGAACTTTTAAAATTCCTACGTATTCTATGTTCGTCACAGAAATTACATAAAATTTGCAAGGTGATGCCAAATGATTATATGCAATAAGTGTAAACCAAAATATATAATTATTATATATACAATAAAATAATAAAAGGAGGTTTTTTCTTGATGGAAGGATTATTACAACATTTTAAATATTATACAGATTTTTTTATTCTGTTAACCTCCTACAAATTATAATTAAAAAAAATTTTTATTCAAAAAGATTTTGAATGAAATGAAATAAATGTCTTTAAAACACACTGTGTCAATTAAGTATACATATATATTTAAAAATTATGTACCCTTCAAGTATTTATTCAATAATTTTTCAATTAACAGTTTATATTTCTTTGTTATTATTTATTCCCTTTTGTACTGTGTAATAAATGTTAATTCTATATGTCTACTAAATTGACACAGTGTGCTTTGAAGAAATTTTTAAATTAAATTCTAAAAGTTTTTGAATAAAAATGTTTGAAATTAAAATTTGTAGGAGGTTGACAGAATGAATCTGTATGATATTTAAAATTTTGTAATAATCTTTCAATTAAGAAAAAAACATTTTTTATTATTTCTAGAATCAGTTGTATCCAAGTCTAATTACTCAAGAGAAAAATCATTCTGCAGTTTTTTTTTATGAAAGACGTAGTCGTCAGCAGCCCATAATATTTTGGTATTCGGTGAGAAAGCAGGATTTGAGCTATTTCTGGATAAATTAACCAGAGAACTGGGAGAAAAGGTTCTATAATTATTCCATTAAGGGTTTGAATTTTTATGTAGATACTTCACTATCGCTCAGCATAAGAAAAAAAGGTAACAGACAAATTTTGTAACTATAAATATATATGAGCTGATGCTCATATCAATGTTCTTATAATTTTTACATTTTTTGTTGCATATTTCATATGAAGTAGTTATAGTGTGACAAAGAATAACTAAACTGGAGCAGAATCAATAGGATAACTGACTAATACATTACTCAAACTGAGCTCGGCGACGATTGACAAAATCTGCAAAATTTTTGTCTTGCTCCATTTAATTATTGCACGATTACTCTGGATACAAACATTTTTCTCGACATAAAAATCTTCAAAACGATTTATCGTCCACCTTGAGACGACTTATACAGATCTATAACAAAAAAAAATATTCACTTGATGTTGCTTCAAAAACAATTTGCCTGGCTCCTAGATTATGATGCAATTCTGTTGACGTATAAGTTGAAGTTCAGATTTGTAAATGGATTTCAAGCTTGTATTCTTCTTAGCGGCCATCTTAATTGATGAGATTTTTTATACCGTCGTAAATATGCACGTTTTGTTCTCTTCGAAAAGTCTGTCTTCGACATACCTTTTCCAAATACTACTACTAATTTGGTTTGGATCTACCAAGTCCAATATACCTGCTGGATTTACAGTTTGAAGTTTAACTTCCAACACGTGATGCCCCCTTTTTGTCATTTTCATGGTGTAAAATAGCGGCACTATAACATTTGTATCTGCCGGCGAACATGAATTTCGTTTCTTTGAAGTGGTTACTAAATATATGAATTAATTGTTCATCCTTCAATTTTTCTTACACTTCCGGCAAACAGATCAAAATTTATATAATCATTTTGTTGAGGGATCTAAAGGATTTGCTATTTTCTTCACCTCGGTAATGTCATAGCTGATAATACCATTTTTCCAATCGCCATAAGAAAATTGTAGATATTTGCATTTATATCGAACTTACGTATTTGCTTTTGCTGCGCAATATTTTCTTCTCTTTTTGAATATTTTCCCATTGCCAAAGTCATAACACCTTCATCCGTTTATTGAATGGAATACTCAGAATGCGATTTACCTCGAGTGAAGTATTTATAGAACTTGATAAACTTATGCAATTCATATAATTAGAATTCATCTAGACAAAGTTTCTCTTGGAAGTTTTATTCCTTATGCCCCATGTGTTCGGGTCACGTAATACATAAGTAGATTTATTGATTCATTATTTTGTTTCGAATCGATGACAAGATTCTGTTAATTCTTCTATTTTTCCTGAATATATAAATATTGATCTCCATTACCACTTGGTTAGAGCGCCATCTCTACACGGGTTTTTATATAAGCCCGGAACATACCTCAACATGACTCCATCTTCGTTATTTAAAGGAATACTAAAAACTGTAACAAATAGTGAGGTTATGTATTACCATTTCATTCCCCAACTCAAGGAGGGAATGTGATATTTATTTTCTGTGTCAGAAATTGTGATTTGTATTTAAAAAAAATTTATTTTCACGGAAACAGATATTATTAGTAGAAAGATGTTGGAGCCTTTAGTCGGAAAACTCGAGCAATTGCGTATCATTCTCGCTAGCAGTTCCAAACAACGAGAAATCCTACTAAGAAGAACAGTAAGTAATTCTCTTTATAGATAGCGCCACTATGGAACCATAGATGGCAATATGGCTGATATATTTGCCTCCATTTTTAAATGATTCAATTGTCATTATTATTATTATTACTTATAGTTGCAAATATCCCTCCCAACTAACATATCATTTGGAATTATATATTTATTTAGTTATAGAATAACACATATTCAATCAGCTTTAATACAATTGTGAAGAGCTGTCATAGGTTATTTTATGTAGCAAATTATATAAATACATTGGCGTCGTTACTGAGGTAGTTAAGGGAATTCATTAACCCCTATTGGAAGAATTTTGTATCTGAAAACAATAAGATATCGATCTGAAATTTGGTATACTCAACGTAATTTTTTTCTGAAATAGTTTGAAATCCTCTTCGAAATGAAAAATGATCCAGGAGGGTTCATCAGACCAGTATTAGCAAATAATATTTTGAATCGATCCAATTTTTTGGAATATAGAACAAGAGCTTCATTGGTTTATGATTTATTTTTTCAAAATGAATATAGCAAACATCTTAGTTACTTATCTACTGGATACAAATGTTTTTCTAGAAATAGCTTTGTTCCACGATTTATTCCATTTTTTTCATCAACAGAAACTCATAGCAAAATTTTTTCTGCAAACTTATACTATACTCAAATTCAATCGAATAAAAATGATTTTTTTTCTTAGATATAACATTTCTTTTTATTAACCAAGTTTTATAACTACAAATAAAATGAAGAAAGATGTATTTCGTATCTGGGAAGGATTTGAATAAGCACCCAGCATTTTTGAAGTCGGTGCTTCGCCAATATTTTGTAATCCCATGTGTTCATCGGCGATCTATCTTGAGTGATTCTCTGTAAATTTTTCTTCTAGGGTTTGAATTTTGAAGTTTATCCCTCAACTTTTGAAGAAAATCTGAACCCTGACGACTATACGTTCAAGTATTTTGTGGAAACCACGGCTCAGAGAAAAACGGAAAATGTATACGAAGTAATGAAAAACGAGTCAAAGAAACCAGATTTAATAATAGGAGCAGATACTATGGTAACATTCTGTAATAAAATGTATGGAAAGCCGAAGGATAATATAGAAGCTACAAGAATTATTAAAGAGTAAGGAAAGCGTACTCCCATTATTCTTTTTGTATAAAGTTACGACAAAATACGGAATATATATTTGTTGAAAAAAAAAATGAGATACATCTTTTTCAATTTTATGTTGAGCAGTTTTTGAGAATGGAATTTGTTATTTATTAATATCCAATCTAGGATGATGTTTGTTGGATCATTATGGTCAATATTTCATATTTTCTTTTGATTTTTATTGGTTAGTTGCCGCACATATGTATTGATAATTCTATGACAATAAAAAGAAACAGTGTTTCTAAGACATTCAATTCGATTTCTAAAAGTTTTCAAGAGATTTTTTAGATTAAATTTGTAGAAGTTTCGTAGAATTCATCCAGTTAATGGCTGAAATATTTGAAAAAAAACCCTTTCAAGTAATTTTCAAATATTTTTTTTTAACTATATAATAACTGAACTGAGTTTGTGATTGTTCTTTTAGTCTCACTCAGAGTGGCAAACCCCATGAAGTTTATACAGGAATAGCTATGTGGTATAAAGGTGAAATTCATACTTTTTCTGAGATGACCAAAGTGTATATGACTTACTTGACGGATGAAGAAATAGAAAATTATATACGGACTGGAGAACCTATGTGAGTATTCATAACTTGAGTTTATTTTGTTTGTACTGCGATTCCTTTTTCGATCTCAATTTTGCGCGCTTGTTCTAGTGAACGGAAAGAGCTGAAGACTTTCAAAGGATCATTAGTACGGAGCTATTTGGTATAGATCAGTCGAATTAACTGATTTGAACTTTCCAAGGAGGTTTTATGTCTAAATATCTCGGTTAAGTTCGTTAATGGTCAAAGTCAGTCCAATTGTTTCACATTCATTCACTTTTAGACCTTTTTCCCATTTTCCTAAGAGTTTTGAAACTACTAACACGATCGAAATAATATTTGGCATTTTGATATTTATTAACGGCATGAAGATTTATGCCAAATTTTGTGAGGCCGACAGGAGCTGAAAATGTTGATTTCCGAACGAAAATACCTAGAGACTTGAAATATACAGAGTAGGTTTTGATTCTGAATATATCAGTCATATTCAAAAATGGACAAAATCAGCTTAATGGTTACTAAAATTTTATTTTTGAAATTTTTTCGGAAGGTCAAACTTAATGGAGTTCCAATTTAGTATTTGGATGTGAAATAACGACACATAATTTCATGAAGATACATAAGGAGAAACTTTATCCTTTTTTTCTTATCTGATTTCGGCAAAAAGTATATGAGTTTTTGTTCAATATATTTTTACTAGTCTTCTAGCCAATATGTAACGATTTAAATCGGAGGTAGAGGGATGGAACCTTTTAAGGATGTATTTTTCATTTTCATGAAATTATCCGTTTCTTTAGAAAAGTTCTAAAATTACAAAAAAAATAGTTTATTTGATTTTCAGATGATACAACACACAATTCTGTGTTTTTCAATTTTATGTAGCTCCTTCAGGAAATAATTCGAATGATTTAAATGTTAATGGCAAAGTATTTTGATTTCGAACTTCCATTGCCTGAATTTTTCTGTACATAATATGCCTTAATGTGGATAAAACTTAAAACAAAAACTTAAAAAAAAACGAAAAATTAGAATAAGAAAATATTAAATAGAATACACAAACTGTCGTAAAGAAAATGTTGAATCATATCCTGAGACAAACAATTATTATATATAACGTCTTTAAAGTATCCGGAATTTATTATTTTCCATAATTTTAATAAACTTCTTTTTTGTAACATTCTAAGACAAAAGTAATGTATAAAATAGGTTGTGCAGATAGTCGGCTACGGCCAAAATTGAATGGCAACACTATTTATCGAATATTGTGGATTGTCAACAGCTATACCTACAATTTATGAAATAACGTCGCAACTAGAAAAAAGAAAACAGGTAGAATATTTGTATACTAAACGTTTTCGAAACGTTAAAAAATTAGTGCAATTGACTGAACTGGGAAAAAGTGCTGTATATGAGACAATAAAGAGGATACAAAATGGCATGGATATGAGGCATAGACCAGTTTCAGGAAGACTGCGTAAGATTAAAAGAAAAAATTTAAACGCCTTATTGGCCTTAGGACGACACAATCCGCGCCTGGGGTCCCGAAAATTGACTAACAGATTTAGAAATCAACGAAATATAAAAGTATGTCCAGAAACCGTCCGTATGTCATTGAAGAGACAAGATTATATATCAAGGAAACCAAAAAAATCCCCATAATGATACCTTTACAAAAGTAACGAATTTTGTCAACATTTTCAAGAAGATAATTTTAATAATGTCTTCATATCTGATGAGAGTTGTTTCTAACTTGATGGATCAAAACAACCTGTTACCGTTCAAATTTCCCACCAATGGTTTGGGGAACAATATCTCAGCGTGGTGCTACGGCTATCTGTATAGTTGATGTTACCATTAATAGGGAAAAGTATTTTAGCATTCTAAACGATTTTCTCAGTGAAATGGCGCTTGCTTCATATCCAGAGGAGTGACGTTTTCAGCAGGATAATGCAAGATGCCATACTTCGTTATTTCACTATTTGGATGAAACATGTCTGATTGTTTATTCTGGAGCAAATTCACTGTCTGCTTCGATTACTGTTTTCCATTTGCTTAGCAATCGGTTCCACGGGAAATAAGTTGCTGTTCTTAGAATCAATCCATACTTAAGCCTACTCGTAAGTCATCAAGTCATCCAAATCATCGTAAATTTTATTCACCTACCAGTTTTTCAACGTGCCATTGACGTCTATGGGAGCTTCGGTCAGTGAGGATGGTTGAGGTGATAGAAATTTCCATCTATTTTTGACGATGGTGTCAAATATATAGATGTCAACATGCGGATGTGCATTATCGTGGTGAAAGATATAGTATAGTTTTTTGCGCGATCTTTTCGAGTCGATGGCTACGTGTACAAAAACACGGAAATACAAATTCCATCTGTAATGATTTAATGGATGCTCTAGTGTGTCTGTTGAACCAGACATACAACATAGATTTTTCACAGTGGAAAACTTTCTATATTATTTTTAAACCGAGAAGATTTTTCTCCTGAGTATACGCAAACCTCTTTTGACTTTTTAAAGAGCAACTATGTTTCATCGTCAATGACAAGATTCTTCAGGAAAAGTGTTTGCTCCTTCCGTTGCAGTAATTCGGAGAAAATTCACGAAATTTCTATTATAACTAACTTAAAACAAAGCAATATAAAAGGCAGATGATTATGCACCAGCCCAATAGTAACTCTTTTGAGCCATAAGGGTGAAAGTACAGTTCCTGCTCAGTTTATTAGTGTCACTCCAAGGGACAGTTGTTTCCTGTATTTAAGCGTTCATAAATAGTCGATAATAAGCCTTGAAGGTATGCAAATGTTGAAACATTAGTAGTGTTTATAGTTGCAAGGCAAAATTTACTTACTTGGTTTATTATTCGGAAGGTAATGCAGAATTTTCGTTGGAATATCAGAAGAGGGATGGATATTCGGTCAATTTTTCTACTGAAGCTGGTTGTGTTTTGTGAAGAATTTTACTGAAAAAAAAGTTTCTTACGTTCAAGCTAGGTTATTTTTCATTAGAGTGATTTCAAGATTAGTATCCATGTTTATAAAAGTTCGTTATTTGCAATTGCTTACTAGAAAAAAAATGTACGTCACCCTTCCGATAATTATTTTTAGATGGGGAAGAATAAAAAATGTTTCTCCAGAAGAAAAATCGTCTGCTATTACGGTATGAGGTCAAAGACATGTTGCAAATCTGTGTGGGTTATTTCAATCAACATTTCGACACTTGAGTCGAAAACTACAAGCAAACCAATTCGTTGAAACTGCTTGGAAGGTAGAACACCTTCAATAACTTCTAGGAGTCCACGTATTTTGAAGAATTTGATCCTGAAATACAGAAGGGCAAGCCATTGTGAAATTTAAAACAAAGCTCTCTCAAAAAGTGGTTGAATTGGGCTAATTTGCATAAAACAATTGAGTAATTGAAAACAATTCTTACTATTATTTTTCTCCTAACCATTGATATATTTCAATTCTTCATTTTAGGGGTAAGGCTGGAGGATATGGAATACAAGGCATTGCTGGAACCTTTGTGGAACGAATCGAAGGTGATGTAAACAATGTCATAGGTTTGCCTATATGTCGGATAGTCAAAGAGATAAAACAAATTATCGAACTATAGACGTCAAATTAATTCAAATGTTTATGGAAGTTTAGTTTCATGAAATTTATTTCTACCAGTACAAATTTCTTACCTCTGCTTCAATACGAGTAATATTTATGTTGTAGTCCATTGCGTTATTCGCAATAACATTATAATAAACTTTATAGAATATACTTTATGGTTTATGCATGTATTCTAGATATCACTGAAATGTTATCAACTTTCAACAGTGCTGATTTTGCTTATTTCTTCTAAACATAATATCAGTTATAAAATGTTGTCAACTGAAGAGTTTGGGTTCATTTAAGAATAACTCTCGGTAGTTTTCTTCCAATATTAACGAAGGCAAATTGGGGAATTCTACAAAAAAACACTCGGTTTATATTTTTCGAAATTTATATAGAGACCTGACAAGTGTTTCGGTACCAAGATCGAAAAAGATTGAAAATAGCACCTACATTTAAAATTATAAAAGTTCTTATTTAACTAAAACGAATGACTTTTTATGGTGCAATGAGATATTACTAATTGTATTTAAGTTCCGATGAGTATTGGTGAATTCATTAATTTGGTTTATTCTCAATGGATTTTGCAAATGATAAAATCTCCAATTAATCCATCAATTTACCCTTTTGAACATAACATTGTGAAATTACATTTTCTCCATTGAAAAAATCATAGTTTTTCATAAAATGGTCTGCAAAACCAACAGATTTTTGCTTTTGAAGCCAGACATTTTGATTCTACTTTGTAACCAACAGCGCCCGTCTACCTACATAATATAATATTAGTTTCTGTTCAGCATCTGAATCAGGTTAAGATGCAAATACTATCACATCCTATCATCCAATCAGTTTCTTCTCAGTTCCATAAAAAATCCTTGAAAAACTAGTGCTTCAAAGATCAAATTCCTATCCAAGAAAAGAGGATAAGATACCAGATCATCAGTTTGTATTCCGATCAAATCACTTTACTATACAGCAAGAAGAAGAGAAATCCATAGAATTAGCCATGAAATAAGTAAACCGCTTGAACACAAAAAATACTGTGTATCAGCATAGTTGGACGTGAGTTTAACCTTTGATATCGTCTGGCATCCTTGTTTGATGTATAAAATCAAAACTGTCTGGATATTAAAACAGATGACACAGTCATTCTAGGTATCAATTAAGATCCTCTAAATTCCACCAATAAATTACAGAATCATTTTAACGGAATAGAAAATATGACTCCACAGGTAGAAATTCAAAATAAATGAATCTAAATATGTGCAAGTAAATTTACGGAGAAGCTAGTGTTTACCAGTATTTATGAACAATATGTAAATACCAGAGGTCTCAAGTACAAAAAACTTGGGGATGCATTAAGATAGCAAACACTCATGGAAGGAACACATAGTCGAGAAAAGAAAGCTAATATATCTGAAGACCCAAGAACTGAATTGGTTTATAGGTACCAAATCTAAATTAGCACTTGAGAACAAGTTACTCATCTATAAGACAGTGAAAAAGCATATATCGGTATATGGTATTATGCTTTGGGGGTATGTACAAACAAATCAAATATATAAATAATTCAGAGAAGCCAATCAAAAATACTTCTAATGATAGCAAACGCTCCATGGTACGTCACTAATCAAACCGTAAACGAAGATTTGAAAATCTCTTATGTAGAGGACGTTATACATAAAGAGTAGAACCACTAGAAACATCATGATGAACTGGAAAGCCATACTATTACATCCATATAGAAGATAAAAAGACAAAAGATAGAATTGAAGGGGTCATTTCACTGGAAAAGGCAAACCAAACGACCACTCAAAAGTGCTGTAGTTTTGCTAACTGTGACTGCAAAATTTTCACAATTTTTGTAGTGAATTTTATCAACTTCAGTGCGTTGTTAAAGCGTGTATCGTTACATTTTTAGTAATGGGGTAGTTTTTACTTGTTCAATGTCAAAATATGACAGCTTGAAAAGTGACAGCTGCCAGAGATAGAGGACTAATCAAAATGAGACCTCTTATTGGAAAACCCTTTTATATATTCTGATTGTTGATAAATGAATTATAATAAAAAAATTAGATAAACAAGTTTTCGAAAATTATTGTTTTACTAACAAAAAATTCAAAACACTAATTTATAAAAGTTTGTTTTAATTAATTAATTCAATTCTGTTATGATCAAAAGTTCAATATCTATAATTTTAGTTCACTAGCCTTCATTCACAGCTAGGGTTTCTTAGGTTGTTAAAGTTAGCAACAAGCTTGTCATTGCGATACATTTGTTCCATGAGAAATTCAGGCAAAATATTCAGGAATATTTTTAATTTAACGAAACGAAGTTATTCTCAAAATACTAGGAGAGAAATGGTTAAGTTAGTTGCTTCGTTGAGAAAAATTTCCATAATTTACGATGACCTAGAGCGTATTCCAAAGAAATTCTTATATTGTGTAGCATTTCTAAAGATAATTCAATGACATGAACAAAATTCAACATCGAATGACACGCTTATTTTTACACTCTTTTGTATCGGGAAAGTAGCGAATCAAAATGCTTTAACGAAATTTGGTGATTGTTTGAATAAATTCAATGGCGTAAAAACGCCGTTACCGAGTTTCCGAGTTTTTTCAGGAACAACTGGGATTAAATAGGAATTATGACTTCCAAATTATAATCGGCGATCAATTTTTTCGAAAATTATCGTGCTCAAGGATATGTTACTACCAGAGGTCAAAAATAATTTCAAAGTTGTTTTGGCGCATCCGCCAAAATTATGGTTCAAAGATGTTTTAAATACAATTAATTTATTTCGTGAGCCGGTTCAAACAAGTTGTGTGGAAATATGCTTACTCTAGATACATTAAATACTACACGATTTAAATGTAACAAGAATTTGTAATGCAAAATATCTATTTTTTCACATTGGTGAACTGTGGAATGATATGGGTACGTCTCAGTGTGCGTTGGTGATATTGTCATTTACAATTTGGATTGCAGTGCAGTTTTATTAAAAAACTTTAGTTAGATATTACCAATAATAGCTGAATTAAAAAAAAAATTAAATATCATACAAGTTTACTCTGCTAACCTTCTACAAATTTTAATGTCAAAGAAATTTGTATTCAGAAACTTTCAAAATTAAATTAAATAAATGTCCTTAGAACACACAGTGTCAATTTAGTAGACATATAGAATTAATACTTAGTAGATAGTACCAAAGGGAATGAAAGAAATATAAATTGTCAACTAAAAATTATTGAATAAATACTTCTGCATTTGGTTTACTCAGGAAATTATAAACTACATCAAATGATACTAGAATAGTATTTAAGCGGGGGGCTAGAATTTTTCAGTTTTTTTGTGAGCTCTATAATTAAATTTTGTTTCATTAAATAAATATTTGAATAGTACAAAATTATATTTCGTTCCTTGTTTCATGAAAACTAAATTCCTTTCTAAAAATGCAAAACATAACCTCAAGAACTTCTTCAAAAACAACTTGCTCATAATAAATTCCTATAACAAAAATTCCTTAAACATGTAGAACATCTTTAAAAAGCAATTTAGAATTATTACAACGGTAACTCATCAGCTCGACTTCATATTTAAAAAATAAAAATAATTAACAAAAAATATCTTACCAAACCAACTGAATGCTGTTTACTGGACAAACATTAGAATGCAATGAACTTATAAATATTTTACGTTTCTATTTTCGTCACAAAAATAACATAAAAATTTCAAGGTATTTTATGGACTACTTCAAAACCAAATGATAATATGTAATAAGCGTAAACCAAAATACATAATTATTATATATACATTAAAATAATAAAAAGAGGTTTTTTTATTGATAGAAGGATTATTACCAAATTTTAAATATCGTACAGATTTATTCTGTCAACCTCCTACAAATTTTAATTTCAAAATATTGATATTCATAGTTAGTAATAATTCTTCTATCAAAAAAAAACCTCTTTTCATTATTTAAATAGCTGAATTAATTCTCTAGAACCTCTACAGATTTCAATCTAAATAAATTTCTTGAAAGCATTAGGATTAAATTTTAAATATGCCTTAGATAATACTGTATCACTTTACAGACATAAAATAATAAGAAGACATGATAAAAGGAATATTACAAAATTTGAACATCAGAACAGACGTGATCTGTTAGTCTCCTACAATTTTAATTTCCAAAATAATATAAAAAGTTTTTTGCAATTAAATTGATGTTTTATAAGCACAGCTTATATTTAGTAGACGTATAAAATAAAAACTCAATATAAAATTTCAAATGGGATAAATAACCAAAAAAATATGAATTGTCAATTAAAATTAAAAAGTAAATGTCTGATGGAGACAAATTTTTGTTTCTGAACTTACAATTATGTAAACTAATTCCTTTTCAAAAATACAAAACATAATTTTATGGAGTTCTCAGAAAATATTATTTATTTGAAATATTAATATATTTAATTATTTATATAAGCTATTTTTTTTATTATATATAATTATATCTTCAAAAAACAATTACAATTCCGATAATCGGTCCTACTTCACATTAAAAAAATAAAATCAAATAACAAAAAATATAACTCACCTACGGACCGTTATCTTCGTTTGAACTTTAAAATCCAAGATAATCCATGTTCGTCTAAAAAATCACAGAAATCTGTAAGGTATTATATGATTTTCTTTAAACCACTTGATACTTCATAATGAGATTTTTTATTCAAACCTAAGTATAATTATATATTATATATAAAATAAAATGATAAGAAGAGGTTTTTTACTTAATAGAAGGAATATTACAAAATTTGAATATCAAGACAGATTCAATCTGTCCCACAATTTTAATTTAAAAAAATTTCTTTAAAGTTTTAAGAATTAATTAATGTCTTATAAGCACAGCCTATATTTAATAGACGTATAAAGCCAAAACTCAGTATGAAATATCAAATGGAATAAATAACCCAACAAATATAAATTGTCAATTAAAATTAAAAAATAAATATTTGAAGGAGACAAAATTTTATTCATATATAATATATTATATAATTATACTTAGGTTTGAATAAAAACTCATTTTGAAGTATCATGTGATTCAAAGGAAACCATATAATAATACCTTACAGCTTCCTGTGATTTTTTGACGAAGATAGAATATCCTAGATTTTAAAGTTTGTGTTAAAAATAAGGATATCACTAGGTTTATCAGGTGAGTTATATTTGTTGTTGATTCATTTTATTTTTTAAATGTGAAGTAGGACCGATGAATACCTTATCGGAATTCTAATTTTTCTTTGAAGATATAATACAAGTTTTGAGAGATTTTGGAAGTAACTTATTTAAATATTTAAATATATTAAATCTTTCAAATAAATTATGAGAAATCTTTCTGAGAAGTTCTTAAAACTATGCTTTGTATTTTTGAGAAGGAATTATTTTTCGTAATTGTAATATCAAAAACAAAATTTTGTCTCCTTCAAATATTTATTTTTTGATTTTAATTGACAATTTATATTTGTTGGGTTAGTTATTCCATTTGATATTTTATATTGAGATTTGATCTTATACGTCTATTAAATATAAGCTGTGCTTATAAGACATTAATTTAATTCTAAAAAATTTTGAAAATCAAAATTGTAGGAGACTAGCAGATTAAATACATTTTGATATTCAAATTTTATAGACATATATATTATCAGCACATTTGATCGTAATTAACTAAAAAAAAAATCAAAGGAAACAAAGTATTGACCAGCTATTATTCAAAAAACTCTTCAAAAAATTTTTAATATACTTTTCTAAATACCAACGGTTTCATGATTCACCCTTCAATAAATCGTAAAATTCTTCTCTGATTTGAATGGTGTAGTTTTATCATCTTTCGATCCAGGAGTGATATTATCGAATAATGTACCGATGGAATTCTAAAATTCCCATGGAAGAAAATTCATTGTTGATTCAAATTTACCCCACCGGTCCTGAATAGGAGTTTTTCATTCGTTGCTCTAACAAGCTTTAAGCAATTTCGTTACGAAAATTTTAATGATTTGGTTAATTACTCCATAGTTACTATGAATTAGAAAAAGTATATAATTAAGTGTGATTGTGGTACATTCTTGAATAATCGCCTAACATTAAAATGAAAACGTGAAACATTTTCATCAGTCCTTAAATATCAAATTTTTTTTGTATTATTTCTGCTATTTTTTTTTGTGACAGTAGACTAGTAGACTGAAATTTCACTAGGTATTCAAGATGTATACTTGTGCACGTTTGTGTTGAAACAGATGGCGTTGCCATATTTCTTTAATTATTTATCGGTACCTATAAAACAACACATAAAACAGCTACTATGTAGCTTAACAATTGACATATCCATAATGAATAACTGAAAACTTAAATAATATTATTTAGTAATCATATACTTGATGAAAAGAGTTAGATCACCATTCCATATGATGGTACGATCACGGAACATTGTCAACGGTCAGTTTTGAGGTTAAATGAAAATATATAATTTCGTATTATGAATATTTTTAGTTATTTACACAAAATCTTCAGAAAGTTAAGACACAGTTTATCATATATATTTAATAATAAATGTAATAATATTATTCAAATAAATCCTTACTGAATAGATTTGGGTCCCAATTGATTAGGTTCTTTCTATGGAAAATGTGCTATATATCCTTTAAACAGGAAAATTAAAAATGGCCTTTTCGAATTATATGTTGAACATTTTTTGATGATGGAATTTGTGATCTTCAACATCCAATCGAAACATGTATGATGGCTAAATAATTTGATCATTATTTCATATTTCTTTTCATTCTTTATTAGTTACTTTCCACCAAATTTGATGATAATATACATATGTATATGAATAGTTGCGAAAAAATTTAAGGAGTGATTCCTTGTCAAAAAATAGGGTGGGTCTTTCATATAAACTTAATTTTTTTGAGCCCCTCCTGCTTAGTTACAGCCCCCTGAAGTTGGCTCCCGAAAAACAGTTTTTAATTTTTTTTTAAACCAAAAAACTGATAATAATTGTAACTGAATCAAAGTTTATCAAAACTAGTCAGTTGTCACAACAAAATGACATCGGTTCACTAGATAAATTCTAGTTCGGAAATAATTCCAGCCTCTGCAACTTATACTATCAAGTTGCTAAATTTTTTTTCCCAAAAACCTTGAACTTCAGCAAGAAATTACAAGAGACCTTATTTGTTAAGAATGGATCAAGCTATCCAAACTTAATTTTTTCATTGTAAAATAGGAATATGGAAAAAAGTTTCTTGCGAAAGAAGGTGGCATGAGTTGTTATTTCACATTTAAATACTGAATATAAATTCAAACAGATTTGTGCTTTCGAAAATATAATTTCGAATCAGAATAACTCGGGAACCGTTGAGTGGATTCTCTGAAATACCATTTCGACCTCTGAAAAATAAGATTTCCATTAGATATGAACATAAATCTCAGAAATTTTAGATTATTTCAAGGAACTATAATATTCATTAACATACCTATTCTGAGAAATCATAATTACATAATATGATAAGATTATTACAATGACTCAAAGACAGTCGAAATTCCTGACCTCCCTCATTCATTTAAAATAATATCTGAATGACTAGTTTACGTTTATGTTTGAACAAGTCGACAAATCACAATTGGCTTGAGATTGTTGTTAGAGTCAAAGTAATTAAGCCAAATAAATATTATTTGTAATAATTCATGCGAATAATATCTAGAGATTATTATTTCACTGAATGAATGCTTTCGGTTTTCTATTTATTAGGTCAATATATTTCGAAGTGATTACATTGAATTTATGTGCATTATGTTGCATTTTTCTTGAATTGATAAATACGTTTATCATTTCTTCAGTACGATAGGAAACTTCTTCCGGAGTGTCTTGAATCAGGAATTGATAATTTTAATACTAAGTCTTAATTGTTTCTATTGTGAATTGTGTCCTCGACAACATGCTACAAATGTACACAAATATTTATTATCTTCTCATCCTTCATTAATAACTATTCATATTCTATATCCCCTAATTTTACAACTATCCCGCCTTCATTTTCCCCAAATTATCGAAAACTAACCTCAGAATATTTTATTATAAAAAATCGTGAAAAGCTCTGGTGTGAAATCGGAAGCTTTTGCGCCATTTCTCCAGAAAATTTAAAATCCGTGAATCACTTCATAAAGAAGCTACCTATGACGAATAAAAAACAGAAATCAGTGTTCTGTCATCTGGAAGTCAAGTAAACGTCATGTTTTGCAATTTTAGAATTGTTCCCTTGAACAAACGGTAAAATTTCATGAAAATGAAGAATACATAGTTAGAAGGCTCCATTCTTCTTTCTTCGATTTGCATCATTACATATAAGCCAGAAAGAGTAGGGAAACGCTAAATTGGAAGAAATTTCGAATAAAATTTGAATATCAAAACAGATTCTACAATTTCAATTTCAAAAAAAATTTTATTCAAAAAACTTTTAGAATTAAATTAATGTCAATAAGCACCGCTTATATTTAATAGACGTATATAATCAAAACTCAAGAAATCATCAGTATGTCAAATGTCAAATGTCCATTTGACATTTGACATTGACTAACAGATTAAATCTGTTTTGATATTCAAATTTTGTTATATTTCTTATATCGAGTAAAAAGCCTTTTTCTATTTTATTAAATTTCGGATAATTTTCATACCTTTTCTTATTATCAACGAGAGAAATTCTGAAATACCTACTAAAAATTTTAATTTTATAAAATTTCTTAAAAAGTTTTAAAATTAAAATAAATTAATTCTTTAGAGAATACTGTTCACTTTTTAATAGACATAAAAAAACTAATGCATACTAATAATAATAATACTAATCACACAGTATCAAACGGAGATAACAGAATCCAAAGGAAATAAAGAATATTGATCAAATTTACTGAACAAAAATTTTTGGTAAAGACAGCTGTATCATATCGGAATTATGAAAAAACAAATTCCACTCTAAAAATGTCCAACAAATTCTTTAAAACAATCTCTCTTTGAGAAATGTCCTTTCCAAAAACCCTTCAAAACTATGTAGCACATCTTCAGAAAGGCATCTGAAAAACTCACCGGTAATCATCAGTTCACCTTCAAATTCATCAAATAAAAGATCTGTCTACCCCAAAAATTATTTTTGAGTAAATTTGATCATTATTCTGTAATATATTGGGATTTTGTTATCTCTGTTTGATTCTGTGTGATTAGTGTTAATTCTTATATCTATTAAAAGTGATCAGTATTTAATTTAATTAAATCAAAATTTATATTTCATAAGTTCTCTGTTTGATATTTAAGATATTGAAAAAACCTTCTATCAAGTATAAAGAACCCTTTTTATTATTAAGACTTTTTGCCAAACTCAGATAAGAACAAATTTTGAAAAAATCACACTTCACCTGTATTTGAACTCCGGTTAGAAATTTTGAAATACACTTCGAATTTGTCGATTTATTTATTGATTTATTTTCAGGTTTCAACGTCGAATTTTGAAGATTTTAACGTTGAAAAAATTCTTGTAATTTAACTTCACGAAATTATGCAAATTATGCGATTATGTCGTTCTTTCACATCCAAATACTAAATTTTAACTCGATCGAATTCGTTCTTTTGAATGTATTCAAATAATACAATGTCGAATAAATAATAACTCAGGAACCATTGAGCCAATGTCATGAAAGAAATATTTACTACATTTTATGATAAAAAGTGAAGCTGAATATGATTCCAAAAAATTACAACAGATAGTAATTCCACTTACGTTTTCGAAATTAAGACAAGCTTACCTCATTTCACTAGAGCTCTTTCCATTTAAAAATAAGTATGTTTACGGACGGACCGGCAGGACATAATTACTTGACCTTGGATTCTTCATCATTGAATCCAAGTCATTTGTCGGCCCAAACTTCGAAAATTACAGACATTTGGGCAAAACGATAGTACATTTAAATTTCAGTTAATATTATCTAAAACGAGTCAGTTGTTAACGAAATCTGAATTGTGTATTTGAAACAATAGATATTTAACATATCGAATAGAAATATCCGAAAATTCATAACGTAAGTGGATTTTATGGCTGTTTATTCAGAAATATAACATTAAACATTTAGGGAACGCTTCAAAAGTTATTTAATTATTTCAGATCAAGAAATCTTAAGATTCGAAAATTGAACAGGATTTTTAACCTACCTTTACAATGCTCACATCCTGCATTTAATATATGTATGTAAATTTAATCGTAAAATTAAAATTCCAGCCATACTGCGCCAAGGAAGACTTGCATTCATAAAAGGACCAATTTCATATCAGAAGCCTTAGTGCTATCAAACATTAATATAATCGTTTTTAGTTATTGGTGGTGATGACCTAAAGGTCAAATTATTTGTTAGCGATTTAAAGGATTCGAATGCATTTATATTTACTCCGAAGAATCTTTAAAAAAAAATCTTTGAAGCATTCATCTGACGTCAAGGTTTCATTACTCTTTTATAAAGGGTCTTTCAATGGGAATGCCCCATTTTTAAATTGACATTATCTACGCATGGCAGCCATTGTTTATTTGTGGCGTTGACAGTTGTATTTGTCAATGTCTACCATTTAATCATGGAAAGGTACACTCTCCAACAACGTTTACAAATAATCCAACTTCATTATGAAAAATGGCCAAAAATTTTCAAATATTATTAATACTTGCAGTAATAATATTAGAATTTCTTATTCACATTATCTTCGACTCTCATGTCATGATCGAAACACATTGTGTATCATATTCTTAATGAATCAATTGTGAAAATGTGATAAAACTACAGTATTTTGTTCCTCAATATATAATGCATTTTCATACCATTAATAAGTCCTCAATATTAGATATCAGTTTTTGTGACTCTGAATTTAGGTTTGTTTAAGTTTATATAGAATTGCTATACAGATTTATGTTACATTGTCTCGATTTGTAGAACTTTTTATTACCATAGCTCATTTCTCCTTTTTAATGATATGGGGTATATTTGTTTCAGAATGAGTTTTTTTTGTTTATTTTTTGTTTATGAGAGAATTTATGGTTTTTGTTCCAAATTGATTGTTTGTAGCTATTTGTTTGATTGTATTAAATTCCATTTTTAGCGTAATATTATTCAAGGAATTGAAATGCTCTATGAATCATTGATCTGTAAGCAGCGGCTTTATGAGTGTTCGGATGGTTTGAAAAGTTGGGTATGGTTGTATCTATCGTTGTGGAGTTTTCTAAATATCGGGTGTTTTTTTAGAATGATAGAACTTTCGATAACTGTGATTTGAAAGAAGGTAGAAGCCATGTTGTTTTGACATTTCTGTTCAGTAAGCATTGACAAATTATCATGGAAAGACCCACGACGCAACAACGTTTACAAATTGTTGAAATTTATTTTCGAAATCAGTGTTCTATTCGCCAAACTTATAGAGCACTTCGTGAAATTTATGGTTTACATAATCGTCCATCAGAGCAGCTTATTCGTCGAACTATCGATTTCGGACAACATTTTCTTTATTCGATGTAACAACAACAAGACAAAGAACGTTACGTACAGAAGAAAATATCGCTGGTGTAAGTTATAGTGTTAATGATGATCCAGATTTGTCTATTCGTCGACGTTCACAACAAGTTGGAATCTGTGCATCCACCACATGGAAAATTTCGCGTAAAGATCTTGGTCTACACCCATACAATATCCAACTGGTTCAACAACTAAAGCCACTTGACCGTAATAAGCGTCGTTTGTTTGCTGATTGGGCTCTAGAACAGCTTGAAGTAGATCCACTTTTTTATCGTAAAATTTTGTTTAGTGATGAAGCTCATTTCTGTTTGAACGGCTATGTAAACAAGCAAAATTGCCGTATATGGAGTGAAAACAATCCTCAAGAAGTTCTGCAGGTTCCATTGCATCCTGAAAAATACACTGTATTGTGTGCTTTACACGCTGGAGGCATCATCGGTCCATATTTCGTTAAAACGATGCTGGAGCTAATATTACAGTGAATGGTGCTCGTTACAGATCGATGATCAATGATTATTTGTTTCAAAATTTGAATGGTATCGATTCAGAAGTGTTTTGGTTCCAACAAGATGGTGCTACACCTCATGCTGGTACCGTAACAATTGATTTATTGAAAGAAAGATTTGGCAATAACATTATTTCTAAAAATGGTCTAATTAATTGGCCTCCAAGACCATGGGACATAACTCCACTGGATTATTTCCTTTGGGGTTATGTCAAGTCATTGGTTTATGCTGATAACCAGAAACAATAGACGCCTTGGAAGCCAACATAACTCGTATTAATGATGAAATAAGGCCTGAGGTACTCGAAAAAGTGGTCTAAAATTGGTCTGGTCGAATGCGGTTCCTCAGAGCTAATCGTGGTGGACATATGCCGGAAATTATTTTTAAAACAAATGTCATAAAATTTTCTTTCAAATAAAAAAAATTGGCTTTAATCTTAATTAAAATTTGTTTTATTTCAATTTGAAGTTCTATCATTCTAAAAAAAACACCCAATATATCAAATGAAATTTCATTATTATTCTGTTTTAATGTTATGTCCAGGAAATTTACTTTATTATCAGATTGTGGTTCCTTAGTGCATTTGACCTTATGGTGCAATACATTAAGATTTCCAGTTTATTTTCCAGTTCTGAATGTGTTCTACATTACAAACCGAATATGTCGTCTATATATCTATACCAAAAAATGATATTCTTTAGGTGGATTTTAGAACTTTTCTTTCGAAGAAGAGCAGAAGAGAAGTGAACTCAAGTTATTATTGTATTGAAAATAATTTTCCTCCACACAAAGTTCAAAAAGTGTTAAAATTTCCTTTGTTATGACTGGATTGATGTCATTTTTTGTTAGGATATTTTCAATATATTTATATTCATACATTCTGCATTTAAAATAATAAAAAGAGGTTTTTTACTTGACAGAAGGATCATTTAAAAATTTCAAATACCATACAAATTTATTCTGTTATCCTCCCACAAATTTCAATTAAAAAAAATTTTTATTCGAAAACTTTTAAAATTAAATTAAATAAATGTCCCAGAATACACCGTGTCATTTTAGTAGAAGAAATTTAAATTATTAATTAAATCTACTAAATAAATACTTGAAGGGTACAAAATTCTGTTTAGTAAATTTTGAGTTTTGATTATATACGTTTATTAAATGTAAGCGGTGCTTATTTTAGACATTAATTTAATTCTAAAAGTTTTTTGAATACAAATTTTTTTGAAATTAAAATTGTAGAAGACAAACATATTTTAATTTTTTTTTATATTTGTTATATTTCTTCTATCAAGTAAAAAGCCTTTCTATTTTATTCTATTTAGTACTTTGTTTTATTGAAACCATATTCCTTTCCAAAAATGCAAAGCATAACCTCAAGAATTTCTTCAAAAACAACTTGCTCAAAATAAATTCTTTCAAAAAAATTCCTAAAGCACCAGAACACCCTCAAAAATGCAATTTAGAATTATCACAACAGAAATTCATCAGTCGTACTTCACTTTTAAAAAATAAAAATAGTTAACAAAAAATATCTTACCAGACAAACTGAATGTAATTATCTGAACAAACACTAGAATGAAGTAAAATTTAAAAAATCCTACGTATTCTATGTTCGTCACAGAAATTACATGAAATTTGCAAGGTATTTTTATGAACTCCTTTAAAACCAAATGATAATATATTATAAGTGTAAATCAAAATATATAATAATTATATATACAATAAAATAAAGAAAAAGGGTTTTTTACTTGATAAAAAGGTTTTTTAAAAATTTTAAATATCATATACATTTATTCTGTTAGCCCCCTTCAAATTTTAATTTCAAAAAACTTTTAGAATTAAATTAACTTAATGTCTCAATTTCGTAGACTTATATTAAACACTTATTACACAGTACCAAAGGGAATAAAAGAATTCAAAGAAATCTAAATTATCAATGAAATCTACAAAATAAATACTCGGGAAAGAATACTGTTAAGCGAGGGGGTAAAATTTTTCAGTTTTTTGTGACCTCAACTGAATTTTCGGAGTTTTTTTTTCTCTAAAAATTTTGTTTAAATTGGAGGCTAGTCTTGCTAGCGGAGTAAGGAACTATTAATGTATGATGCAACGGGACGTATTGGTGACTTCTCTTTATGGATTTTAATAAGGCCATATAATTTACGGGAGAAAAGGATGCATACTGACAAGCTTGATTTTATCACAATTTGTTAGAATAAAATAGACAAAGTCTTTTTACTTGATAGAAGGGATATAACAAAATTTTAATATCAAAACAGATTTAATCTGTCTGTCTTCTACAATTTTAATTTAAAAAATTTTTTTTAAAAAACTTTTAGAATTTAAGAACGTTGAAGAGATTATCGGAATTCTAACTGTATTTTGAAGATATAGTGCAAGTTTTGAGAGATTTTTGAATTACCTTATTTAAATATTTTAATATATTGGATATTTCAAATAAATTGTATTTTTTGAGAAGTCCTTAAATTGTGTTTTATATTTTTGAAAAGGAATTGGTGTTCGTAATGGTAAGATCAGAAACAAAATTTTGTCTCCTTCAAATATTTATTTATCAATTTCAATTGACAATTTATATTTGTTGGTTTATTTATTCCATTTGATATTGTATATTGAGTTTTGATTTTATAGGTCTATTAAATATAAGCCGTGCTTATAAGACATTAATTTAATTCTAAAAGTTAAAAAAAAAAATTTTAAATTACAATTGTAGAAGACTGACAGATTAAATCTGTTTTGATATTTAGAAAATAATTTGTTAAAATGATTTAAATGTTTTCGAGAGTTGTTTTCAGTTTTCGTAGAATTTTTGAAGCTCAACTTTTTTTAATTGTATTCTTTCTCTGAAAAATGATTTATCTTCTGATCATATTCATTTTTGGATGAAGTAACAATAAGATTTTCTTTATCAGCAAATCAATGTTTTGTTGACATGTTTTTTTTTTTGAGGGTATAATTTGGACCATTTTCAAAAAGCCTAATTTCTGTAGAAAATGTGGAAATGTGGAGTACTTTAAGAAAAAATTATGTTGTGTATTGTTTGGAATTGATTTTTGTTTACTGTTATTTTGTTTTGAATATTAAAATTTGAATATTAAAACAAATTGATATATGTTTATCTTCTACAATTTTAATTTAAAAAATTTTTATTAAAAAAACTTTTAGAATTAAATTAATGTCTAAAACAAGCACCGCTTACATTTAATAGACGTATATAATCTAAACTCAATATACAATGTCAAATGGAATAAATAAACCAAAAGATATACGAAAGTCATTAAAATTAATAAATAAATATTTAAAGGAGACAAAATTTAATTAAAAAAATGTATATATGACAGTAATTTATTTCCACAAAAATGTTTGTACTAATACAACAATTGTTTCACCACGATGTGGCTTCTTCAGGTATTACATTGTACTGTACATTGACAGTACAATGTAATACCTGAAGAAGCCACATCGTGGTGAAACAATTGTTGTATTAGTACAAACATTTTTGTGGAAATAAATTACTGTCATATATACATTTTTTTAATTAAAATGAGTTTCCACCAAGTGAAGACCGAATCTATCAAATAGAGACAAAATTTGTTTCTGGTCTTGCCTTCAGAACGCCATTTGCATTTTAAAAACATGAACACACTTAAAGGACCTCTCAAAGAATATAATTTATTTGAAATATTTAATATATTTAAATATTCGAATAAGTAAATTCAGAAATCTCTCAAAGCATGCACTATATCTTCAAAAAACAAATATAGTTCTAAGCAATTCCGTCTTCAATCCTGAAATATATTCAAAATATCAAAATCAAAAAACTAACCTACATCAAACAACTCACCACGTGTAAATTAATAATGTTTCGAGACATAGATCATCTTTATAATTCAAGATTGATCTATGCTCTAACAGAATCAAAGAACAGTGTGAGTTATTTTTAAGGCTTACTTAAATTCATTGACATTGCATAATGAGATTTATTGAAGCCAAAATATAATTATATATTATATATAAAATAAAATAGAAAGGCCTTTTACTTGATAGAAGAAATATAACAAAATTTGAATATTAAAACAAATTGATATATGTTTATCTTCTACAATTTTAATTTAAAAAATTTTTATTCAAAAAACTTTTAGAATTAAATTAATGTCTAAAACAAGCACCGCTTACATTTAATAGACGTATATAATCTAAACTCAATATACAATGTCAAATGGAATAAATAAACCAAAAGATATATGAAAGTCATTAAAATTAATAAATAAATATTTAAAGGAGACAAAATTTGTTTCTGGTCTTGCCTTCAGAACGCCATTTGCATTTTAAAAACATGAACACACTTAAATTATAAAGATGATCTATGTCTCGAAACATTATTCATTTACACGTGGTGAGTTGTTTGATGTAGGTTGGTTTTTTGATTTTGATATTTTGAATATATTTCAGGACTGAAGACGGAATTGCTTAGAACTATATTTGTTTTTTGAAGATATAGTGCATGCTTTGAGAGATTTCTGAATTTACTTATTCGAATATTTAAATATATTAAATATTTCAAATAAATTATATTCTTTGAGAGGTCCTTTAAGTGTGTTCATGTTTTTAAAATGCAAATGGCGTTCTGAAGGCAAGACCAGAAACAAATTTTGTCTCCTTTAAATATTTATTTATTAATTTTAATGACTTTCGTATATCTTTTGGTTTATTTATTCCATTTGACATTGTATATTGAGTTTAGATTATATACGTCTATTAAATGTAAGCGGTGCTTGTTTTAGACATTAATTTAATTCTAAAAGTTTTTTGAATAAAAATTTTTTAAATTAAAATTGTAGAAGATAAACATATATCAATTTGTTTTAATATTCAAATTTTGTTATATTTCTTCTATCAAGTAAAAGGCCTTTCTATTTTATGTTATTTTGTTTTGTACAAGCCAAAGCCCTCAACAAATATATATAATCGGCGAGACACAATTTGTTTTATTCAGTTTGAACATGTAGTGAAGACTACAAAACTCGAGTTCTAAACGTGATAAAAGGTAGGTAATTTCTTATTCCATTCTATTTTAAAATGAACATCACAAAGTAACGGACTGCTCCATCCAATAGTTGACTAACAAATTTACATTCTTAAGTTGATTGTAGTAACTTGCTGAAAATTGCAGGCACTATAACGAAACAATAATTAAAACTTTTTAAATTGTTTAAAGGTTTGCGCGTGCGCTCGTTTTGTGATAATGGTACAGTTTGTGTTACTACTTCTTGCGTAGCTCCAGCAGTCAGGCGTTGCAACTCGAAGTAAGCGTTGTATATTCGTTCCGACGTTGACACATGTGCGGCATTCGAACTGTTTGTGAGCTGATCTTGTGTTATTGTTTATGATATACGCTTCGTGCTAGCTTTGGATTAAACTTACTTTACCTACCAGATCATCAAGGTAAGATATATGAATAAAATATAGGAAATTTATTTTTTCTTATTCAACAGAAAATTGAATTGATGAATAACTGTCATGCTAAAAATTTTTCGAAGATTTTAGTGTCGTACAAATAGTAAGTTCTAGTTGAATTCATTGTTCAGAAAATAATGAAGCAAACACCAATTAAAGTCCAAATATTAAGGTAGTCTCAATGCCAAGAGTACTTCGAATGTTATCAAAACTCTGTGTAGTAGTAACACCCCAGTGAATCCAAAATGTTTTATTCATATTTGTTGAGTATTCACCTTGATTCGTCTACATCTTGGAGGTTGAAGCTCAGACAAAGCGTGAAATCCAGAAATACTACTATGGTTTTTCCAGCCTCGAAGATTTATAGAAAAATTATTATTTTCTTATTTTATTTCTTTCAGTACTATCTGAAACATATAAAATTCTGGATTTCAAGGCAGGTTAATCGGAAAAACAAAACGGGTAATACGAATATATGTTTTTTATTTCTATACTTTCCTGGATACTCAGGGAGGATCTTTTAAAACCTTTAGTTGACCGAGTTGTGTTTTGCAACAAATTTCATGAAGTTATCTGTTTCTCTCTATCTAACGATGATTTCGTTTTTTTTTCTTTTGGTTCAATCTCATGAACCACTAATCAAACAACATTGTAGTAATTTTAATTAGATTAAGCTTTAAACAGAAATACATATCCGTTCAAAATATGTGATTTCTCTTTCAAAATATGGTACCTTCACCATTCATATTCCTCCAATATATTAATACAGGGTGTCCCAAAGAAAATTTGACCCACTCAGAAACGAAGAATTTTCGAAGAAACAGGTCAACTTGTGTATTGAGGGGGACGAATTTTCATCATGAGTTTGTTCCGAATAAATCACCCAATGGAGGTGGCATCAACCCCCAATATTTTTTGAATAGGGAAGAGAAGTCGAGTGTTGGTTGAAATTTTCAATATCGATTCACTATTCACGAACTAATGAACTATTGAACTGACCGTCAAAAGGTGATGTTGAACGGAAAGTTGAACCGCACAAATTCAAGAACCTAAGAGTTTTGAAGAATTCAAAAATAATTTTCAAGTTTTGTACTAGGAAGAAAGAATTCCTATGACGGCATTGTTCTGAAAAAAACACCTGAGAGTGGCAACAATCCCCAATTTTTTTTTTAGTAGGAAAGAGATTGCGGATGTGTTTTAGTTGAAAATCTTTTTTTGTTCTCTAAATACATACGTTACTTCTTGGAATAGTTTACATTTTTTCTGGATATTCCCTATCATTACTTACAGATCTGGTGGATTTGAATTGGGTTTCTGATAATGTAATATCAAATTATTTAAAAAAAATCACCGAATTCGAAAATTTCAACTAGGATGTTTAAAGAACAAAAAAGCTTTTTAACTAAAACACATCCGCCATCTCTTTCCTATTAAAAAAAATTGGGGGTTGTTGCCACCCTCAGGTGGTTTTTTCGGAACAATATCGTCATAGGAATTTTTTCTCCCTAATACAGAACTTGTAAATTATTTTTGGATTCTTTAAAACTCTTAGGTTCTTGAGTTTCGGCGATTCAACTGTATGTTCAACATCACCTTTTGACGGTAAGTTCAATATTACATTATTTCGTGAATAGAGAACTGATTTTGAAAATTTTAACTGGATTGTGTACTGAACATAAAAAACTTTCAAACTAACCAACATTCGACATCTCTTCCCTATTAAAAAAATTTAGGGGGTTGATGCCACCTTCATAGCGGTGGTTTTTTGGGAACAAACTAATGATAGAAATTCGTCCCCCTCAAAACAGAAGCTGTTCTTTTTCTGGGGGGGGGGGTCAAATTTTCGTTGGGACACCCTGCATAAGAAGAGTTAGAAAGATCAATAGTCAATCATGAATTTGTTTCAAGAAGTGCCAGGGTAATTATCCCTTCCTTTCTGGGATTAACAAAGTTACTCTGTATTATTTTTCTCTTTCCTGTGTACCCATTTAATCCATTTGAAAAATATATCAGACCTTTGAGGGTGATACAAATAGTAGTGAATATGCACCACCAGAAATTTAATGAAAATATACGTAATTTTTTGTTTCGATTTTGAATCCTTTTTTTATAATTGAATATAAAAATTTCATAGTTGGTTTTATATAAAGGATGGGCCATCATAATCATGGCGGTCATTTGAATGTTATTGTTTTCAATTTTTGAATATTCTAATGAACTCATGACTTTGAAAAAATATTCATAAGAATTTTATTTATACCCCATCAAAAATGCAAATTTGAAATGGCCCACCCCTTACAATCCTGAAATATTGAAAATTGAGTTTTTTACCGCAATCAAATTCTCTATTGTGGAAAAACGATATTTTTCAATCAACCTGAAAAATTCACATCATGGGTGTAAGAATTCTGAAGATGATATATGACCCTTGTTTTGACATTTTTAAGTTTTACCCACAAATAATATGTTATTAAGTTGTCATCGGACTTCACAAAGCACCATTACCTACCATTAGTCTCCTAATGTTGGTAAAAGCCTCACTTCGAGTCAAAATTCAATAAATTCCCTAATTCTGCTGACATCAAAATTAAGTTCAGTAGATACAGCGGCAGATGAAAGGTTTTCTCACAAATCTCATTAGTTGAGTCATTGGAATTGACTATCAAGCCTTTCTATTCAGAGGAACGAGAAAATAGTACTGTTGTATTCTTCAGGTGCATTTCGATATGGAATTTTGTACCTTACCACCGCTCTAAAAAAGATTGAATATTAATTCTTGAGTTTAGTCTCACTCAGTATTATTCAATATTTACGAGTAATTATGTAAAATTCAACTTTCTCTCAGCACCGACCTACAATTTCAGAGCTATTGTTAGTGTACTGTATTCAAATTTGGGGTTTTGTAATCTTTTAGGGAGGTATAGACAACTTCGAAAACGACACTTCCATTCAGTTCTCACGTTTCAAATGATGTTGAATTTTTTTTTTCTCTTTATTCTCAGAATTTAAGCGGAAAAATTGGTAACTGTGGGGAAATTTGTGCGCTGATTTTAGTCTAAAAAATTCTACAATTTTACTAAGTTCAAACCTACTTAACTTTTCGGCAATCATCACTAATTAACTTATAAATTCCAAATTTATCTTCTTTTGATGCTGAGTCGGTATTGTTTTCAAGTTATTTGCTCAGGTTTTAATTAGTCTTAAATAAGATTCTTAGATTATTTTTTTTTTGAAGCAGCAATTATTCTATTTCAAATACATATAGAGCAATTCATGAAAATATATTTAAAAAAAAATTATTATTGGATATATCATGTATGAATTTCTTTTAAATTTTCAATCATCAATAAATTACCCATAAATATTGGGTCATTAGCTATTTCTTTGAATGATTTCGACTTCTAGAATATAGTTTTCTTGATTCTCCTGAGTTTGAGGTCTGTTCATCATACTTTTCAAAACTGATAATTTTTGTTCGATAAGATTATTGTGGCATCTGTGTATGAAGTTTTATTATTATGTACAATTTATTTATATTTATAATGAACAAGAATACCTTCATACTCTTGTTAAAATGTACGTTTCAACCATTACATTTAGTGAATCTTCCTTCAAATAATTTTATTTTGGAGGAATGTTACATCTGCAGAATCTGTGTAGCGAAACAATTGTTAATTTAAATAAACGTAACAAAAACTTGAATTATATTTATCGTATACAATGAACTTTCATAAAGAAATATCATCTATTGTTACGATTTTTGAAAAAATGTAAAAGTACACACTTATTAAAACTTTACACTGGTGCAGGTTAGAGTAGGCGACAGTGAGAAGACGGTTTGAAAACTGAATCATCGAAGAATGAGCCATCTTTCTATAGAGATGATTAATAATCCTTTCGCTGACCAACAACAATTGTGATCAAATCTCGATGATTCCACGGAAATTCGCTTGCCACATTCTCCGGTTGTGGACTGAATCACGTGATCAATTCTGTCCTTGAATTATTCAAGTAGATGCAGTAATTAACAATGGAAGTTATTATATTTTCATGCACGTTCTTGATATCTCCAGAACTTAAAGTGTTTTTCTGATCTAAAAATGTTTATATTAGTCAAAACAGATTTTCGATCTCTTTTTGAAAATATACTTTATTAGTTTAGATTGCAGTTGGAAAATATTCCCTTGCTGTTTCTAATGAGGAGAGGCTTTCTTTCTATTTCATAAGAATGTGCAGAACATATGTTGTACCTCAGAGTCCTTCATCCATTCCGGAAGTTTTCGCAATGATTGCTTCATTTCTGGTTTGCCACGAATCTGGCCGTCGAACATTTGGTGCAAGTGTCCTTTCTGTCAGTGGGCTATTGATCCTCAACATTTGTAAACGGTTACTGTCATCATTTCATTTCTCACTGAGCTCTTTTGTTGATCGGACCCCTGGAGCTTAAAAATAAATGTGCACTGAATAAGTAAGTCATTATGGCAGTTTAACCTATGAATTGGTCGTATGCCTTCTAATTGACAATGTAGACCTGTTAACGTCGAACGTCGCACGTTTAGCATCAACAGTATATCAGTATTTCATGCCATTTAATTCAGATAACTTCATATATATTTTTTGAAGGAAAAGGAAATTTCATTAAACGAAATAAATACTGCATTTATAAAGATATCGAAGAATAGAAAATGTAGATAAGTAAAATAATGAAAAGTGTTTTTGTCTTGATAAAAGGATTATTACAAAAGTTGAAATATACAGATTCATTCTGTTAACCTCCTACCAATTTTAATGTCAAAAAAGTTTTTATGCAAAAGATTTTAGGATTAAATTAAATAAATGCCTTAGAAAACACTGTTTCAATTTAGTAGACATATAGAATTAACACTTACACCAGTACCAAAAGGAAATAAAAGAATTCAAGGAAATATAAATTATCAATTAAAATTTTAATGAATAAATAATTGAAGGGTACAAAATTTAGTTTCATACCTTGTTTTATGAAAACCAAATGTCTTTCCAAAAATGCAAAACATAATCTGAAGCAAGAACTTCTTCAAAACAACTTACTCAAAATGAGTTCCTTCAAAACAATTCCTAAAAACATGCAGAACGTCTTCAATAAACAATTTGGAATTCCCACGACGAAAACTTATCAGCCCTACTTCACATTTAAAAAATGAAAATAATTAACAAAAAATATCTCACTAGACAAACTGAATGCACTTATCTGAACAAACACTAGAATGAAGTGAACTTTTAAAAATCCAACGTATCCTATGTTCTTCACAGAAATTAGCCAAAGTTACAAGGTATTTTATGGACTCCTTTAAATATGTTATAAGTGTAAACCAAAATATATAATTATTATATTTACAATGAAATAATAAAAAGAGGTTTTTTCTTGATAGAAGGATTACTACAAAATATTAAAAATTATACAGACTTATTCCGTTAACGTCCTACAAATTTTAATTTCAAAATATTTTTCATTCAAAAACTTTAGGTTTAAATTATATATTATCATTTGGTTTTCAAGGAGTGCATAAAACACCTTGCTAATTTTGTGTAATTTCTGTGACGAATATAGAATACGTTGGATTTTTAAAAGTTCACTTCATTCTAGTGTTTGTTCAGATAAGTTAATTCAGTTTGTCTGGTTAGATATTTTTTGTTAATTATTTTTATTTTTTTTTTACTGAGAGTTTCCGTTGTGGGTATTCTAAATTGCTCTTTGAAGATGTTCTGCATTTTTTTAGGTAGTTTTTTAAGGAACTTATCTTAAGTTGTTTTTGAATAAATTCTTGAGGTTATGTTTTTTTTGCATTTCTGGAAAGGAATTTGGTTTTCATAAAACAAGGTACGCTTCAAGTATTTATTTAGTAAAATTTTACTTGATAATTTATATTTCTTTGAATTCTTTTGTTTCCATTTGGTACTGTGTAATAAGTGTAACTTTTATACGTCTACTAAATTGAAACAGTGTTTTCTGAGGCATTTATTTAATTTAATTCTAAAAGATTTTGAATAATAAATTTTTCGAAATTCAAAATTTTAGGATGTTAATAGAATAAATCTGTATGATATTTGAAATTTTGAAGATAAGAAATTTAAATCCAACTTCATAAAATATGTTTAATTGAAACATTATGTAACCTGTCGTAATTCTCTCGCCACAAAAAGTTGTAAATTTAAGTTCTTCCAACACAATTAATAGTCCGAAATATTCTAGAGCTGTTGAGGATTTTCAAAAATATTTCCTTAAAAAATTTTAAACGAAGAATACCATATATTCGTCCAACCGGAAGAATATATTTTCATGACCATTGCTGCAAAAATTCAGTTGAATCGACCCTTATTTAAAGGAAATTAATTTTAATAAAATATAATAATATTATATATTTGGCAATATTATGATATTATTCTATTCACGTAAGGAATGTAAATGTATCTTTTAGTAAAATTTGAATATCAACACAGATTTAATCTGTTAGTCTCCTATAATTTTAATTTGAAAAAAATTTATTCAAAAACGTTTAGGATTAAATTAATGTCTTATGAGCACAGCTTATATTTAATAGACATATAAAATCAAATCTTAATATATAATATCAAATGTTATAAATAACCTAACAAATATAAATTGTCAATAAAAATTAATAAATAAATATTTGAAGGAAACAAAATTTTGTTTCTGATCTTACAATTATGAGAACTAAATCGTTTTCAAAAATTCAAAACCTAATTTTAAGAACTTCTCGAAAAAAAATTATCTGAAATATTTAATATATTTGAATAAATTATTTCAAAAATCTTTCAAAACATGCATAACATCCTGAAAAACAATTAGAATTCAGATAAGGCTTTCATCGGTCCTACTTCACATTTAAAAAATAAAATCAATTAACAACAAATAACTCACCTCAAAGACCTCGTGGTATCCTCGCTTGAACACACTAACTTTAAAATCCAAGATATTCTATGTTCGTCACAAGAATCACAAAAAGCTTTTAAGGTATTATATGGTCTTATTTAAACCACTTGATATTCATATAATGAGATTTCTAAACCTGAATATAACTAAATATAAAATAAATGAGGTTTATACTTGATAGAAGGTATATAAAATTATTTAAATATTTTAATATTAGCCTTCTACATATTTAATTTCAAAAAACTTGTTCTTTAGTAATGTTTTTACATATCTTGAGATTTTATATAAAGTAACTTAGTTAGATATCCAATAATATTGAATATTCTAAGTAAAATAGTTTTATGATGAAATTCTTAAGATTATATTTGAACATTTTTGAAAGATATCTGTTTCCATAAGATTGATGAGCAGAAACAAAATTTTGTCTACTCAAAATATTCAATTTATAGGATTTTGGTTAACAATTTTTATTTATTGGAGTTTGTTATATCATTTGGATGTAAGAAAAGATTTTTTACTTGTTAGAAGGAATATTACAAAATTTTAATATCAAAACAGAATTCAATCTGTTAGTTTCCTATAATGTTAATATCAAAAAATTTTATTCAAAACTTTTAGAATTAAATGAAATTAGTAAAATCTTTTGTAACAGGGTAAACTAAATTCAATGCTATTTTCTTTTATTTTTGTTTGAAATTTGTTTGAAGTTTCAAACAAAACTGAAATACAATACTATTTCCTTTTTTTTAAATATTAAACAAAAAAACCAAAGAATATAGCATTGAATTTAGTTTACCATATCACAAAGGATTTGACTAAAATATATATTTCCATTCCTCACATGAATAGAATATCAGATAAGATTGCCTAATATTTTAAAATAAAACCTAACTCAAGTGTAGCTTTTAGAAGAGTTTATAAATAAGGAATTCATATAAAAAATAACAAAGACCAAACAAATGAAGACAATGAATCAGGAGTCTACTAAAATTACCGTTGACCTTGGATTCATCATTAATGAGGCGATTCTAGGGGTCGAAGACAGTTTTTGGCTCAAAATTTGAAAATTAAAGACATTTGGACGGAACGATAGACTCCCATTAATTTCTGCTGAAGGACACCACTTCTGCAAATGTTTCGTATCAATTTGGAAAGACTCTGACTTCAAGGAAACCCGGAATTCAATCAACAAGAGGAATAGATGAATCCTAAAATGAATCATGAATTTTTGCGCAAAACGAAAAGGCAAAATCCATTTTTTACTTCTTCTATGGTAAAATCTGTAACAATAACACCTTCCGTGAAACACCTAATCCAATAAGAATAGATCTACCGGAGCATCCTTCCGAGTGTTTGTTAGGACGGACAGGGGCTTTTTCACGCGTACTATTTCATCGCCGCCAACCTGAAGCCGACAGATGCGAAAGATGCGATCCACTTCCACGCATATACATTCCGTCACAGTGGCTGCTTTTTTTTCCGGTGCGCATTGTATCACCCCTCTGGGTTGCACCAGCTTCGGATATTCATGAGAACTCCAGAGCGTGAGAAAAATGGTACTTCCAATTTCCTGCGCGCTTGATGCCACTGCAATTGTTGAAAAAGACGGAAACAGCGGTTCGATAATCAACTTTCATCCACTGTTGTGAGCGTAGCCGTATTTATTACGTACAACAATAATTACGATAACTAATAACCAATTTTTTCCGTGTTCTTTCCAAGGTTACGCACTTCATTCTCTTTTGCAGCGGGTCTGGAAAGTTCAGAGAGACACAACAATGGAACGGTTGAGAGTGAAAATAGGAAATAAGATCACAGTATTTGTTACAAAATCCGCACTAATTAATACTGGGTTCGAATTGATTTGGCATGGTGGATGATAATTGATTGTTTGTTCTTACTTTGCAATAAGATTTTTGCGGAAACGTATGACATAATACTGAGATTGCACCAATACAATCCAAATCGATATTCGTGAATACTGTGTCTGAAAAGTACCACCTATAATCGCTCAACGAAGTACTAAATACGAGTTTGGATGAAATATTTTTTTGTAACATTTATTGAAATTTGCAATCTACTTTTTACGAGCGTTAATTAAATGTGTTATCAAACTTCTTTACAATACTTCAATTGAAGACAATTGGCCAAGTCCTCTGTAATCTAATGTTGAACTGGTTTTCTGCCAGCTGATCTAATGCTTGCCCTTCCAGCTTTTGGCGGTATTTTCTTGAACGTTTTCTGATTTCATCAAGGAGATCTTGAAATCATTATGTATTATCAAATTAGAAACATATCAGGGTGCATTTGTAAATGAACGTAGTACGTTTGATTAAACATTTGAATATTAGAAGTCTTAGCACATCCCCAGAATTGAATCCGTATGTCCACATTGGTTGTATAATGGCTTCATAGATCAATACCTTATTTTGGAAGGATAATTTCGATTTTCTGCCCATTAACCAATACATTTGTCTAGTTTTTATATTTATTTGTGCCTTTTTAGCTTGAATGTGTTGTTTCCAAGTAAGGAGTTGGTCCAACTAAACATCCAGATATTTTGTTTCTGTTTTAACTGGAATTTGTTTTTGTATTTCAACATATTTCTCCTCTGTTGATGAATGTTTCTTGTACGGATTTTGTTTCGTTGATGGTAAGGCGCCATTTTAGGTACTATATTCCCAGTTTATTTAGATATTCTTGAAGGTTTTTGGAAGCTGTTGCTGCATTCTCAGGGGATGCCAATGTCGCTATGTCGTCTGCAAAAGTGGCTAGTGTAGTGTTCTGCTTTTCTGGAATGTCAGATGTATGAATCAGATAAAGCACTGACCCAATCTACTTTCCTGTGGAACCCCTGCTTTAACTTTGAAGAGTGATCCATTATGCCAAACTTTTTCAAAAGCTTGAGATGAGTCTAAAAATACAGCAATGCAGTATTTTTGTCTTCAAGACTTGTTGAAATGGCTTTTATTACCCGGCATATTTGATGTGCTGCTGAATGGTTTTTTTCTATATCCTAGTTAATGGTTTGGTAAATTGGTTATAGGCTTATCGGCCTATATGATCTCACATTGTGTTCAGGTTTGTTTAGTTTTGGTATCACAATTGGTTCTGCATATTTCCAGATGGTGAGACAATAAGATATATACTCTGTCAAGAAAGTACCGGGAATTTTCAATTAAAACAACATTTTTACATTTAATTGTCAAAATTTATTGGGTCGCCTTCAAAATAGGCTCCATTTGCTCCAATACATCTATGCCAACGGCACTTCCAATTATCGAAACATTTTTTATAGGCGCTTTCCTTGATGGACTTTAGCTCTCGCGCCGAATTTTGTTTTATGGCTTCAATCGACTCAAAACGGGTGCCACGAAGGGGCAATTTTAGTTTTGGGAAGAGGAAAAAGTCGCAGGGAGCCAAATCCGGCGAATACGGTGGTTGCTGAAGCACGTTTGTTGAGTTTTTGGCGAGAAAGTCAGTCACAATCGTAGCTCGGTGAGAAGGCGCGTTATCGTCATGCAAAATCCATGAGTTGTTCGCCCACAAATTTGGCCGCTTCTTAGGGATACGCTCACGCAAACGTTTCATAACGCCTAGGTAATACTCCTTGTTTACCGTCTGACCCTCTGGAACGAATTCGTAGTGCACCACGCCACGGATATCGAAGAAAACAATGAGCATCACCTTCATTTTCGAGCGGCTTTGGCGTGGTTTTGTTGAAGGCTCTGTACCACTGATATGCACGAGTTTTCGATAGAGCATTATCACCAAGGGCCTTTTGCAACATTTTCAATGCATCGGCACACGAAAATTCATTTGCAACACAAAACTTTAAACAAAATCTTTGCTCAACGTAATCACCCATAGTAAAAATCGGCACGCACTCTGACATCGACTGACTTAATCAGCTGTTGCAAACACACTAGTTGACAGATCCCGCTCAAGCTTGGCATAGTAATTAAGGACAGTGGTACCAACCTAGGAAAAAAATTTTTTACCTGCCTCATTGCCCCCCCAGATTTAAATCGATAATTCCCGGTACTTTCTTGACAGAATGTATTCATCATTCGTTTCTATATCGTATTGAGTAATATTATAGCTCTCTGTGACAGTTTTTTTCAAAATCTCTGCTGTTATCAGATCAAAACCCGGTTCTTTTCTAATTTTCAACTCGTGAAAAATTTCTTAAGGTTTTGGGTTTAAAAGGTTTTACGTAAATAGACATATGACAAGCACTATCCAAGAATGACGCAATTTCAGTATCGTTATTGCCTGGATCAAATATGAATCGGACTTTTTTATCGGGCGCTGGCTGCATGAAGTGACGCACGTGGTGCTATGCTAGGTGTTGATTGGGATTGTCAGTATCATGTCTGAGCAAGAGCAATTCTTGAGCAGCGTATATCTAGGTTTAAGGTAGATTCTTTGTTGTGCTAACTCAGCGAGAAAAAAATTTCAACGATCACTTTAAGTCGACTTTTTGAATGATTTCTTGATTTAACATAAAATTGAGGATCTTTTACACTTTTTTTCTGAAACGAAATAAAAAAATTATGTGTGGAATGTATCTATTATTTTCTTACACAATAATTGGCGTTCGTTATGGCATGAAATATCATTAACCTTGAATTCTTCCTCGAATGATATGTCATTATATTTGGCAGAATCCTCCACATGAAGAAACATGTAGATCGATTTCTTACGGATCTAAATTTATAACGTGTTAATCCAAACAATAATCGCAATAAAATATCCTCCAGGATATTCATATTCAACCTGAAAATTATTACATGAATCATTTAGATATGCTCATTGGCTTGTGTAAAACAACGTTGTTCACCTTTAGAAGTCGGTGTTAACAATTAAACAACACAGCCACGAATTAATTTTTGTTAATGGGATCAAATGAATCAATTAAATGTACCACGAACTTAAATCCGTGATGGAAAACCTTGCCTTTGAATAGATTAATTGACGTAATAGTCGAACGTGCTAAACAGTGTAATTACGCATATCGTGAAAGACGGGGAGCCAAAGAATTCTCTGGGGGAATTCTCAACTTGCATCATTATTTATTTTAAATGTCGCCTGGAAAATCCGCCATCTGGATCTTCCTTTTACATCACATAAATCTTCGAACTAGGATGTGTATCAGTTGAGATAAAATACTCAAGTGTTGTATAATCAGTTTGTAGTAAGTAGCAGATCATGTGACACTATGCAGAGAAATTCATAGTTCATTTGTACATGTCATCAAATATGTTCCATCTCATTTGAGGGTTTCAATTTCATGGTATTGCAGTTTTACAAATTAAAATTTACCTTGAACATCTCTATGGAAGAGTTATTTATTATCTAGTTTTTGCTTGTTCCAGCGAACAGTGTGCTATATTCTTCTTCTTTTCGAAAGCCATAGACTTCATACACTTCTCACGTAACCTCTTGTGATGCCGATGCTATAGTTTCGCCCAAAGGTCTGTAATATTCGTATTATGAGCCGAAAATTGTCATAGAATATTTGGGATCCAAATTTCTCCGTTAAGTCCATTAATGGGTAAAATAGGTTCAATGATTTTGCAGTAATTCACATTTGAAATTTTTCCTTTTTTCTCGACCTGAAATGCGGCATTTTGAAGAAAAATAACGCACATGTTCGTGCGAAATTTCGTGAGGATCATATGATTACTCATGCAGAATTCTTATATCAATAAAATTTTAAATAATATAATATTCTTTAGCACCCAATTTTCACTTATGGCAAAACCAATCACCAGATAGTCAAATAACAGTTATTTCGTACCAAATGATTTCTAAATAACATTTTGATGAACATCCGCTCTGGACGATCGGACGGAAGTCAATGGTCACCCATGACTGGGATCGGCATCATGTCATCAAATGATAGCACGGGCCAAAGATATGCTTATTCGAATTTTTTGTTTTATTGTCGCGCCTTCCGACCGACTTTTTGATATTACGCTCTACAGAACATCCTTTTTTCGTCCTCTCTGATGAGGAATAGTTTCAACTAGTCGACTTTGAATGAGATATTAAGATTTTAGAGTGTTTCATCTGGACTGAACATGCCTTATTTTTTTTGTCTATTACCCATATAAAATCATATATTTGGTAAAATTGTCTCATAATTGTCTATTTTCGGAAAAAAAGTATTTCAAGGAATTTATCCCTGAATAGAACTTTATAGAACATGTAGATAATTTTTCATGTCTTATAATACTTACCACTAGTGTAGTCGATTGAACAATATAATCAATTACTAAAATTTTTTCAGTTAGGCATTTGTCGCGAGAGGGAAATGTATAGAAATGTAACATTTTTTCTCGTTCGTAGCAAATAAACAAAAATTTCTTCAGGAATGAAAATACTTTTGATTTTCGACTCGTACCCGCATTTTTTTTGCATGTTGCATTGGAAAAAAACTTTCGATTCACAAAAAAAATTTTTGAGCTCAATCTTATGTCACCGATTACTACTCTAATTATTAGTACAGGACTAAACTTTACAACTGAATTCATTAAAGGGTAGAAGTTAAAAACATATTGAACTCGTTAACAGATTCTTCTATTTAAACAATAGAAATGAATTTTCGAATATATATTATCTAAAAATATATTAATCTAATAAAAAACTAACTCGATAAATATTTGATAAATAAAATCATAAAATAGCTTCGAGTATATCCATATATGAAAAAAATAAAATTGCCAGTTATAATTCTGAAGTTATTTCTGACAGAACTGCTTCATATCATAAAAAAAGCACAATATTTCAGAACTTCTTTTAAAACGAATTCAAACCGTTGCAAATTTAGCAGAAAAAATTATCTGAAAATCATAAATCAGGGATTTAATCAAAATGGCCCACCTGAAACAGTACAGTCGAATATTCTGGTAATAATGAGTTTTTTCGGAAAACGTCGAGACAGGTCAATTTTATTTGGAGGCGGATATCTTTCCATTCCAAATTCGTACGATCATCCCCCTAAGCGGGTGGCAAACCCCTCTAGACTCTTAAGTGGGAATATTTTTTGAGACTGTAGTAAGATTTATTGATACTTGAACTAAACAACAATTCCTTTAGACCCTTGTTAAAATTTTCATCACTATATTATCCTTATATTCTATGAAGATCCCTCAGAAGCTTTATTTAGCTTGGGTAAGTTAGGAGTTTAGTTCTGTTCTGGTAAGGCTTTGTTTGTGTGCTTACGCCACCTTAGACGCAGCTCAGTTAATTTTCGACCTAGCAGTCGAATGGTTTTGAATATAACTAATCCTATGTTTAGAATTTTAACTGGTATACTACAAATTAGTCTTTAAAATCCTGAAATTATCATCGATAAATAATAATATCCCCTATAATAAAACTAGCGAATTATTTTAATTGAATGAACCACTTCACATTGTATATTAATATGCATTTCATGTTGCCTCTATGCTACATCAACGTGAAATAATTTAAGTTGTTGACCTGATGTAGAAAATACTTCTCCTGCTAACAAATAATTACTCTTCACATGATTCCAAATAATGTATCGTAATGGTATATAATAATATAATTTGTCAGATGGGGCAAAACAACTGACGTTTGTCACGAAACCTCATAACACGGAATTGAAACAGACATTAAGAGTTCTTCGAGAATTTTATATATTTTATCGTTTTCATATGATGATTTGGGTGAAAAAAAGTTTTATTTGAGATGTGTTTCACTGATTGCTTAAATTTTTCTTTTCTTCAATATCTCACTTTATGTTTTCACCGGATATTCATTTTATTTTTCCGATGCAAGACTGTTGTTACTTTCATAACAGTGGAAATGTGCATCTATTTTGGAAAATACTCTGTTTTAATAGGCCGGATATTCGATTCATATATTCGTTGTATTTCCTGTTTTCAGCACGACTTCGTTAATATAATACAGTGGACGTTTATGAATACTCTCGTAATTACTTCCACTTCGTTATATTTCAAATAACTGTACTCGTGTTGTGAACAGTAAAAAGACAGATAAATCAGCAATTGCTATGTCAAATTATTAATCAACTATTGAGATTGAAACTTCATGTTATGCTGTCCATGTCGTTAATGAAGAATCGAAAACTTCACTCAACTTACCGTTATTACTCTTTATACAGGGTGTCTCAACGAAAATTTGACCCCTCCAGAATTGAGAAAAGAAGAATTTTCGAAGATTTCAAAAAATCAGGTCAACTTCTGTTTTGAGGGAGACGAATTTCCATCATAAGTTTGTTCCGATAAAATATGTAGGTGGCATCAACCCCCAACACTTTTTGAAAGGGGAGAGATGTTGAGTGTTGGTTAGTTTGAAAGTTATGTATGTTCTGTACATAACCCAGTTAAAATTTTCAAAATCGTTTCATTATTAATCAAATAATGTAGTGGAGGGAGAGATAGTTTATTGGTGCTTTTTACAATTGCAAGAATTGCTTTCACAGATCAGAGCAAACACATGTAACTAATAAAATACAAATATCACAACACAAAGATAGAAACAGTAAGCTAAGCAATTTTCCAGAATGTCATAATAATTCTAAAACTAAAATTGCAAAGATAAAGTCAAATTTATAAATTAAAATAAACAAACACATACACATAAATACAATAATAAATATAATAATGAAGTATAAATATATATATATATATATATATATATATATATATATATATATATATAAATTAAAGTGTATGGATAAAAGTTATATTTACAAACTGAAATTAATAAATAATAAAGTATAAATTAATTGTGAAGATAAAATGAATCCAAAACAGATATGAATTTATTCATCTTTTGACTAACAGACATCATCGATCAGTATTTCCTTTATAATATTGAACTTACCGTCCGTTGAACTGCCTAAACTCAAGAACCTGAGAGTTTTGAAGAATTCAGAATAATTTTCAAGTTCTGTATTACGAAGAAAGAATTCCTATGATGATATTGTTCTGAAAAAACCACCTGAGGATGGCAGCAACCCCCAAAATTTTTTGAATAGGTAGGAGATGTTGGATGTGGTTTAGTTGAGGAGTTTTTCTGTTCTCTAAACATCGTAGTTGAAATTTTCAAATTTGTTCATTTAAGGGCAGAACAATTTGAGTTTTTGAATGTTTTTACTTTTAAAATATTCGATTTTCTCATCGTTCATGATGGAAAAATGTGTGAAACGCATGAAATTCATTACAATGTATACTAATTTTAAAAAAATTGGGGTTGTTGCCACCCTCAGGTGTTTTTTCGGAACAATGTCGTCATAGGAATTCTTTCTTCCTAATATAGAACTTGAAAATTATTTTTGGATTCTTCAAAACTCTTAGGTTCTTGGGTTTGGACGGTTTAAGTGTCTGTTCAACATTACCTTTAGACGTTAAGTTCAATATTGCATTATTTCGTGAATAGTGAGCCGATTGTAAAAATTTGAACTGGGTTGTGTACGGAACATAAGAAACTTTCAAACTTACTGACACTCAACAACTCTTTCCTTTTAAAAAAATGTTGGGGTTGATGCCACCTTCATGGAGGTGTTTCTCGGAATGAACTAATGATGAAAATTCGTCCCTCTCAGAACAGAAGTTGACCTGTTTTTTTAAATCTTCGAAAATTCTTCGCTTCCGAGTTCTGGGGGGGACAAATTCTCTTTGGGACACCCTATATTATAAACTGTACCGGGGTTTCCACTATAATTTGTCCCCTCCCTTAACTTTGTTACGAATGGGGGTACAAAAAAAAGTTATTCACAAAAGTTGTACGAATTTGAATTCGTTCAAAATAATTTCACAAAATGGAATATATACATCACTTTCCATCAAAGCATCGTCACCGTACTTCCACAAGCAAATGATGAGCTTCAGATCCACTTGTTTCCAGTTAAAACTTTTAATAAGTATTGCTGCCTGTTAGAAAAACATTCACCTTACAAAATCTCTTGATCTAGAATGAAATAAAATTTTCAAGTTAGTGCCTGCAGTTTATGTAGTTTTTTTCGTGTTACTAACTAGTCTCTGTTTTCACAGGTTGATTCATCAAATGCCAATTCTGCATAAAGAATTTATTCCGCGTTCAGGTGTGTCGAAATACCGCGAACTTATTTTCAAAAATTCTTTCGCTAATTTCTTCATACTTGAAAGTATCGACAGTTCTTGGAACAATTGTGTCACGAATTATTTCGGGAAATACGAATTTCGCAGAAGTCTGAACTTACGTTATGCACATAAACAGAGAAGTGTTGATTTATTTTCTGGTATAAAATATGTAAATGTTACGCTACCTTTAATCATCAAGAATGAACAAGGTTACAATGTTGCTCGGTTGATGACGTAGTGTTGAAATAATTAATCGTTTATTGGATGAATAATCTTCTGTAAGTGTTGGTTCTGCAATAGATCCATATTTTAGCATCAATTATTTGCTTTTTGAAGGTTTATATTTCACTATGGAAAAGTGGAGTAAGGAATTTTAAAATTAAAAAATATATATGTGACAGTAATTTATTTCCACAAAAATGTTTGTACTACTACAAAAATTGTTTCACCACGATGTGGCTTCTTCAGGTATCAAATTGTACTGTCTGATGGTGTTCAGTGCAACCGAGTTTAAATACATTGTTGTACGTGACCAAATAATGGAATCACAAGTCATAAAAACCCTAGGTGTTTATTGGAGTTTGCCGCTAAAAATGCTATTAAGGAACGATATTCAGTAATGGAGACTTATCAACATCGGTTTGTTTGTTCAAAAGGATTTTACGGGCATTATAGCTGTTGATTTCAAGAAATTCTACAAGTGTTAATCTAGAACTTTAGCTTTCAACGTGGATAATTTCATGATTATTGTTGAAATTATGCCTGAATTCCTTAAAAAATCGGATATCGTGTTCTTGGACACGTTTCTTGAATGACCTACCAGTCTGGCCAATGTATACTAAAGGGCAATCTTTGCAAGTTAACTTGTAGGCTCCGGATTTATTTTCTTTGTTTGTTCGATCTTTATTGTTTTTTATGTAGGTACTAAGGATATTAATTGTCTTAAAAGCCGCGTTATAATTGAAACAATTTTTTAAATATTTAGCAATATTTTCAGATGATCCATTGACATAAGATAACGAAAAATATTTCTGTGTATTGTCCTCTTTTATGATTGGGTACACGAGATTTAATGCCATTTTCTTTTGTTTACTGGATACCATTTTGTCTATAAGAAAGGGATTGTGACCGTTGTTGGACGCTATTTGTTTAATAATATTTAATTCTTTCAAAAAGTTATCTGAATTCAAAGGGACATTCAATAATCTATGAATAAAACTATTATATGCTGACATGTTTTGGTTGGTGGGGTGATTTGAAGTTTTATTTATTGTGATGTCTGTATGTGTGGGTTTTTGAAAAATACTAAAATCATGTAAATTATTTAGTCTTGTTATTGTGAGGTCAAGAAAATTAATACTTTGATTCTTTTCTGCTTCGATTGTGAATTTGATTTTTGGGTGGAGTTTATTAATGAAATTCGTGAAGATATGTAGTTGTCGGTCGGTGCCTTTGAATCAACAAAAAATGTCATCTACATATCTATACCAATAAAAGAACTATCTGCTTAATTTGAAAAATTTTAAAAGAAACAGATTTTCTCTGGACCTGCACAGATTTTTGTTTTAGCATTCTTGAAATAATAGTTTCATATTGTCCGATTTGGGTCAAACATGCACCGTTTTGTTCTTTAATTTGTTGCCATTTTAAATGTAACTTCATAATGTCTCTCTCATCGATGTCTTGGTCTTTATTGGCCGAAAACTCTTGTAATCTAATTCCACAATTTTCTCTTGACGCCAATCTCTTATCACTCAGGAAGTTGCAATGCGAGAAAAAGAGGGTAATCGCTTGGTGCCAGGTGCGGACTATATGGTAGATGCTCATAGAAAAATAGACCGATGTATGGAACTTGAGTTGTTGTGTGTCGAAAAATCTTCAGCTGTAAGAGGGAGATGGCACTGCAGAAACATTTGGTATATGAAAAATCAATGATTGCATTCGGATTACGCAACAAAAATGGGACCCAATGGGTTTCTCGGTGAGAAAATACAGTTATACCTCAACTGTAAACTAGAACTATCGAAAATTCGGCAATCTCTTCTAAACCAATCACTGAATTCTTTGTTTGGTAGTGAACTCAACTTCCGTGACGGGCCTGTCGCACAAAGAACCATGCCGTTTATGCACACGTACATTGACCTTGCCGTTTCTTTTTTATTATTGTGAAATTGAATTGCATTGATACCTCGGAAAATAGAGAACATAAATACGCACATTTCCTAGAAATACCTGTGTGCAATTTCTCAATTGCCTGGTTTCGCGTAAAGCAATGTTGGTCAAGATTCTGTTGGATAAGCAGTGAGAAAGTTGATGAAACTTTGTGTTGACATCTTCAATGATATGATTAGTTGCGCATCAAGTAAAACAAGTTTGGTAAATGTCAGCTTTTTTGTGCAGTCGTTAATTAGGGATCGAGTTCCATGATTAATGGTCTACGTTTGATATGTTTTTTACTTCAAATATTAGAAATTAGTGGGTTCAAAAGATTTCTGACATAGATTAATCACTACTAGATTTCAAGGTCGAATTGCTCATTTTTTTAAATAATAAATATTGTTGAATGCAATATTGTGTCAGCGTTCTTGATGGTAAATTTTTTATATGGATACTTAAGGCTTGTAATAGTTGAATACTTAATATATAAATTCTCACGAAGTTCTCTTCAAGAATTTATAAGACATTGACAGTTGTATTTGTCAATGTCTACCATTTAATCATGGAAAGCCACACACTCCAACAACGTTTAGAAATAATCCAAATTTATTATGAAAAATCGCGATCTATTACTCTAACTTTACGTGGTTTAACTCCAATTTTTGGTCATTATAATCGCCCGGATAAAAAAACAGTTGAACGTTTAGTGAAGAAGTTTGTAACAATTTCTACTCTTCATGATGTAACAGTGCCAGTGAGACGAACAAATGCAAGAAGTGAAGAGAATATTGCTGCCGTACGTGAAAGTGTTCGTGAAGACCACAAGTTATTGATTTCTCGACGTTCCCAAGAACTAGGCATCTCCCTGACGTATTTGTGGCGAATTTAAAGAAGAGATCTTGTTTTACATTCATACAAAACTGTTTTAACCAAAGAACTCAAGCCAACAGATCATTTAAAGCGTCGTGTATTCGGTGATTCGATTATTTCAAGAAATGGACCGATAAATTGGGTCAACGACTTAATTCGTGCCAGCGTTTCTCTGGTGGACATTTAAATGATGTTTTGTTTCATAACTAATTTCAATAATTTTCAAATCGATAATGTGTTTTATTTACAAAACAAAATTGGGCGCTGTTAATGAAAGATCCTTCACAATATGGTTAAATTGGTATTTATCATTTTGGCTATATTTAAAATAGATATCTTCTTCACAAAAAGATCAAATCTTCCATTACATGTATAAACACAAATTGTATGCCCCTAATACGCAAAAAAACACAAAAATAGTTATGTTTGAAATGAGCATAACAGATGGTTGTAATTTTCATCATTCATTATAACCATAATGAAATCCTCTTATATCTCTTTAATTCAGTCATCACAATAACAATTTTGACATCCAGTATCAAAGATTAATATTATCATTGAAACAGTATGAGACAATATTATTTATTAGAAGACTACAGAAATTTTTGGATAATAAAATAAAACATGTCTGTGCCATAAAATATTTTTAGTAGCATAATTGATGATATGATTATAGATTTAAAATAGAAATTTTAAATAATAAATTTTCTTGCAAAAAATATACAATGAGCACATTGAAAAGAATCAATTTTTATTATAAACATGTTAAGTAGTGATTAATTGAATAAAATCAAATTATTAAATGAAAATGACTTTAAATTCAGAATTATATATTCCAACTTCTACAATATATATTGAAACTATATACAAAAACTATCAAATTGATATCCTTATTATAATCAATATAAAATATTTTTCAATGTCTCGGAAAAACCTTTTTACATGCCGACATAGTTTTTGTTAATACATTTGTATTAATACGTTTCATGTTTGGATGTAAAATAGTTTTTTCCCAGACATTGAAAAATATTTTATATTGATTATATATAAGGATATCAATTTGATAGTTTTTGTATATAGTATCAATATATAGAAGTTAGAATATATAATTCTGAATTTAAAGTTATTTAAATTTTACTTCTATTCTACTTCTAAGTATTGACTCACATTCAAATTGATTTTCAAATTATGAAATAAATTCATATAGAATCTAAATATCCACAATATATTCCTTAATTATTCATTATTTTTGAAATTCTGGTTATTTTCCTCATCATGGGACATTATTCGGGGTGAATAAATTTTGTTATGTTTTTCTGTGTTCCGAGGAAAAATAGTTATAGGATATACGTAACAACACGTTGATCATTTCTGTTTTATTTTGGATACTTTAAAGCTTTTTTCGAGTTTATTCGTTCCAGGTTTTATCTTATTCGGTGAGTTAAAATTTGATTTTGTTATATATTTGAATCTGAATTCAGTACATTTCTGAAGAGGACTAGAGACCGAAATAGCTATTAAATATTGGAATTCTCGTTCAATTTTTTTTAATTGATCCTTTATTTTGGGAATTTTAGATGATTTTGGAATAGTAGATTTTCTTGTATTTGTATGTTAAAATACATACTTATACAGTTTTTGTTAATACATTCGTATTAATACGTTTCATGTCGGGATATGAAAAGTTTTTTCCGAGACATTGAAAAACATTTTATATTGATTATATATAGTGATATCAATTTGATAGTTTCTGTATATAGTTTCAATATATATTGTTGAAGTTAGAATATATAATTCTTAATTTAAAGTCATTTAAATTTTACTTCTATCAAATATTGACTCATATTCAAATTGATTATTAAATGAAAGTTCTTCCATACGTTGAACAAGCTCCGAAACTTTTAGGCCATTTGTAAAATTCGTTTTAAACCAAAAATCATAACATCTTAAACTATTTATACACATAGTGTCATACTGAAACAATCTGTGAAAAAAATATGGCTCTTTAATTCCAAAGAGATGCGAAGCTTCAAAGAGTAAGCCTATCCTTGCAATTCTGCCGAATCTGCATAATTCAATTCAGAATTTAAATATCCGAATCAAAACAACTCCTACACGAATAGGAAAACCAATCTTGAATATTTAAATTCTGCACCATTGATCCCTAGCGATGCAACTAGCAAAAACGTGAAAACGAATAAGATCTGACTCGGTTTCGTCATCACAATTTCCTTCAAACGCAACAAGAAAGATCGAGCGAGAAAGAAACCGAGAAAAAGATGCTATGGAATGCGGTCTTTTTGCTTCTGAGGTAGCCGGAGTGAGTTGAGCATATGAAGTAGTTCGAGTGTTACCTTGCCTGAAGCTAAGGAAGTCGGTCGTTTGAAACAGTAGAGTAACTGACCGACTGTATCTCTAGCAATTTGGTTTTACTCGAATTATAGCATCGACGGATATGATCAAGTTATGATTGAACGTGTAGCGAGTAGTTTTCTGTAATTTAGCAACTCCAGTACTATTTCATATAGGTTGCCTGATTGCAGACTTTGAAAATAAAATTGAGTAAAATGAAATACATGATGGAATGTTCAAGGATTCAGCAACAATATTTATCCCTAAGGATTAAATATGTTGATAATATTAATATTAAAGCGAAATAAGTCTTACTAATGAAGACTTTTTTAAACATTGAAATAAAATGAATTGCTATGCAATACCTTAAGTGAATATCTTACGATATTTTGTATCTTTCGTTACACATTATTGTCGAAGTAATTCAACACAACAAACATTTTCTAAATACAATATTATATATGTCTATATTTCCTTTTTTATTGAAAATCCTCAGTAATATTCGATCTAAACTATGACCATTGTATCAAATTTCTATACTCATATGTACACGCACATCTGTGGTTTGGACTTGTTCTATGCTTACGCAAAAGACCTTAGACTGCTTTCAAGATGGGAACATGTGAGTATAAGGATATAAGGTCATAGTTTACTAACAAATTCCAATAAAAAACGAAATATGAACATATATAACGTATTTGGATTATGTTTGTTATGTTATTATGCTATTTTTATCTTACACATTATAAACTATAATCTCTTTCGAGACAAATTACGATTTCATTGAATGAACACGTGAATGTTATAAAAGCAGAACAGTTGATTATTTCACAAGGAAGTGAAACATTTTCTAAGCAGCATTTATTCATTGAAACTTCTATAGGGATATCTACATTATTGACAAGGCCTATTCAATTATGCTTCAGTTATCTCAAAAAAAATTATAAGCGAATTTCCCACAATTTGAATGAAATTCAATAATTTTTATATCGTTCAATTATTCCATTAGTCACGTTATTGAAATGTTTAGTCTATACTTCGATATAAGTTTTTTAATTCCTTGAAACGTCGATTCATTAGTTTCGATAAGGTATCCTTTCTTCAAGCAAAAATATCGATTCTATTAATTATTCTTTTGTGGAAATCTCATGTATCATCGGTATGTATGATTATATTCCTGAGCTTTCGTCAAAATATTGTTTCTAATTATTATGTAGATCAATCAATGCAAAAGTTGTGACATCATGAATATTATAGAATATTTATGCATGTTCCCAAATATACATTATTACCAATATGACAAAAAACGCTAGCAGTATATTGACATCTATATCTCTGTTAAAGATTTATTGACAAGAAACAGTAAAGACAGGTTGCTAAATTGATCTATATTTTTCATAAATACGAAATTTTCATAATACGAATTATGCTCGTGCATAATTTCTTCAATACGAACTACGAGAATTTCTCTAACATTTACAAATTCAGAAATAGACGTTTGAAATCTGCAAATATATCTATGAAGAAACCAAGTTTTAACAGCTCAGGTAGATAGTTTACTAATATGTCGTACTTCGAAATTTCCAACTAATTTTCGGATTCAGGCGATTTTTATTCATCATATCTAGTTCCTCTAGGAAGTAATTCACATATTTGAAATTTTGAAATCAATCACTATTTTTATTATATATATTTGTGTAGTTTAAAAATTTTTTACCTCAAATATGTCAATGTAAATATGAAATATATTAGGTGAATAAAATATACAGTATTAGTATTCCTAAATTGTTGCGTGGGATTGACAACTTTATGTAATTATATTATGACAATGCCCATATTTCGCAATGCAACATTAATTTAGATATGGGTGTATTTGATGAATAAGGATTTGAAGTAACGACTGAATGCTAATATACCTTTTAGTTCTGTGAAAATTACATACACTCGAGACTGCTGATATATGAGAAAGATTAATACTGCCTGCTGTTTCAGTCCAGTATAATTATATTTAGGAAATATTGCTCATATATTGACAATTGAATTACATACTTGTACTATACCAAGAATGGGGTTGGCTTCTAGATAAAAGGCTATTAACTGTATGCAATATCTTGTCGTAGTAAAACTCGAAAATCACTCTTTATAATCCCCACAGTAATTTGTTTGAGTTGAAAGCAGAAAACACTATTCATAATCTGATGAATTAATTAAAAATACTGGTGAACTTCCTTTTGGTCAATTCATCATTTCCCTGGCGATGAACTCTTCGTATTTTAAAATATGTCCTCTGAATAAGTTTTTCATTGTGACTCAAACAAATCCCCAATGATTTATTTTTTTTGAATAACAGCTCGAAATTTTTGTAATACTTGTAAACGGTTTTTTTCGCTCCTCTATATGTTTTGTGCACAGGAAACAATTCTGCACTTGTATACTCAGTTTAAATACTCACCTGGTGAATTCATGGTACGATGAAACAATTGTTGTGCAAATAATAAAATTTAGCGGACGTCAAAATTGTTTTTGGTTATAAAATTCAAACAAATAAAAACCGAACTGTCAAATGTTCTCCTCTGGTAAAAAATTTTTATTGCACTTAAGCTGAAAAGATCGTCATGAGTTCCTCAACCTTCATTTCCAAAGCACATTACTTCTTCATGAAATTTGAGGAAATGGAAACAATTGTTATATTCTTAGCCGAGATCATGTTTTGCATACTTCGAACTATTAATATCAGGTTATTGTTGTTGTATCTTTTACGGCGAATTCTAAGCTTCAGTGGCAGAAAATTACATTTCATTGCTCGAATTTCATTTCGAGAACCATTTTTAAATACAATTACTGAGAGTAGACATTCTTTCTATATGACTGAATGTCTACCAACATTGCTCTTTTTTACCAGCTTAAAAAAAGATAAAGAATAATAGTTTAGAATTAGAAATATATTTTAGAAAATATAAAAAAAAAAATTTATGAAAAGTATAATTTTTTTTTAATGAAATTGTATACAACATGTATACGTAAATTTATTCATTGGTGTGAAAACCTCAAAAGAGACTATGGGAATGATAAAATACTTAATTCCAAATATAAGCTATTAACCAATTTCATGTTCATTGCCAATCTTCAGATAGCCTTAACATTTTTTTATAAGAGCATTATTAGAAACTCATCCATTCAAGAATATTTCGAACAAAAACTCACCTACTGTCATCCATCCTCGTATCTTTACCAGATATTTCACTAGTCACAGAAGCGTCAAAGTATCGGGTGTTTTTTTTAGAGTGATAGAACTTTCGATAGGGATAACTGTGGTTTGACAGAAGGAAGAAGCCATGTTGTTTTGACATTTCTGCTCAGTAAGCATTGACAAATTATCCTGGAAAGACTCAATCCGCAACAACGTGGACAAATTGTTGAAATTTATTTTCAAAATCAGTGTTCTATTCGCCAAACTTATTGGGCACTTCGTGAAATTTATGGTTTACGTAATCGTCCATCAGAACAGCTTATTCGTTGAACTTTCGACAGATTTCGGACAACATTTTCGTCGACGTTCACAACAAGTTGGTGAAAGATCTTGGTCTACACCCATAGAAGATCCAACTGGTTCAAGCACTAAAGCCACTTGACCATAATAAGCGTCGTTTGTTTGATGAGTGGGCCCTAGAACAGTTGATCCACTTTTTTATCGTATTGTGTAATTGTGTTTAGTGATGAAGCTCATTTCTGGTTGAACGGCTATATAAACAAGCAAAATTACCGTATATGGAGTGAGAACAATCCTCAAGAAGTTCTTAGGTTCCATTGCATCTTGAAAAATGCACTGCATGGTGTGCTTTACACACTGGAGGCATCGGTCCATATTTCTTTAAAAACGGTGCTGGAGCTTATGTTATAGTGAATGGAGCTCGTTACAGATCGATGATCAATGATTATTTGTTTCAAAATTTGAATGGTATCGACCCAGAAGTGTTTTGGTTCCAACAAGGTGGTGCTCCACCTCATGCTGCTACCGTAACAATTGATTTATTGAAAGAAAGATTTGGCGATAACATTATTTCGAGAAATGGTCCAATTAATTGGCCTCCAAGATCATGCGACATAACTCCACTGGATTATTTTCTTTGGGGTTATGTCAAGTCATTGGTTTCTACTGATAAATCAGAAACAATAGGCTTTCGAAGCCAACATAACTCTTGTTATTGATGAAATAAGGTCTGAATTACTCGAGAAAGTGGTCCAAAACTGGTCTGGTCGAATGCGGTTCCTCAGAGCTAGTCGTGGTGGACATATGCCGGAAATTATTTTTAAAACATAAATGTCATAAAATTATCTCTCAAATAAAAAAAAATGGCTTCAATCTTAATTTGAATGTGTTTATTTCAATTTAAAGTTCTATAACTCTAAAAAAAACCGATACAAAAATCTGCCTATGTGTGCACCACTGGAGCTATATGGAAATGCCTAACTACGGCTAGGAAGGTCATTACTGTTCTCACACCTCTCCATCTACTGTTTAATAGATTGGCCAGAATATGCAAAGAAGGTACAGGTACTGAGAGAATTAAAAACCAGAAATCCTGGTCCTCTCTTATCAAATATATTTAATCGGCGAATCTTTCCTGCAGTAATGATGGATGAAGAAAGTTAGCATCGCAGAGAACTTTACTGATCAGAAGGAAAGAATTGGACAGGGAATCCACTATCAATTATCAGAACTAATACCTTCAAATGGTGCACATATGGTTCATCGGAATGTCTGGGCCAGCTACCAAATGCTCACTATCGTTAGGCATTTGTCCGAGCGTCTTTCAGATAGAAATATGCATGATAATTAACCTAGAATGAGTCTTTAAGAAATATGATATAGCTATCAGCTCTGATAGTGAAGCTCCTATTAAAGCTATAAGCTTCCATATCATTTATTAAAAACTGATATGGGAGAGCTTTATGATGTAGGCAAAAATTACAGGCTCTTTTTAGCCTGGTTTCCTAGGAATTAAAGAAAATGAAGTGGGAAATATACTCCACTGGCCCGGAACCCTTCTGAGGTATAGGAAAATACAAAAGAAGAGCTTCGAAAGAGGGAGGAAACCGAATGAAAAACACTCTAGCGGAATCTTCAAAGGCTGTATCACTCCGAAAAGTTTCTTGGGAATTTCTACGTTGCAAGATCTAAATAGTACCTTTATCTTATTAAAAACATGCTTTACCATCTCCTTGCTTCCTTACTGTGCATTATCCCCTCAGAAAAAATTTGATGAGAAGGTTAGGTAGTCACTAAGGAGTACAGATTCTGTGGCGAGGGGAATTGAACTTCGGATTACCTAGTTACAGAACGCCTCGCGATTACAAACCAATGCAAGAAATGGTTAGGATAACAAACCTGTAGGAAAGGAGGTAACCTCCCTGAAGCCATCCTAGATACTGAAGTTAATCGGAACACTAAAACTGGAAGGCGAGCTATAGTACAACTTTGATAGAGGGGAACAATAGACCTTAAGGTCCTGGTGCCAAGTAACCCCATTTAAATCTACAAGGACCGATTCAATCAAGTAAATAACGTAAGAAGCTTCAGCGTAGGTTAATTAAAAAAGCAGAACATCCTGATTTGTAAACTACCTTTATGAAGTGAAGATCTATAAATTTGTAAACGATAGCTCATTGTTCATGAAAGTTTTCGTTAGGTTCACTCTTCAGAACAACTAGGAAGCTCAATTGATGGTCAAACGATCACATCGATAAACTTTTTTCCACTTATCCTTCTCAAGAGCGTATGGTAGTACCTAAGCCGAGTAAAATGTGGCAAGTTTCTCAATAAAATCGATAAATTGAGTGAACAAATCTAATATGCATGATATAGCAAGTTCAATAAGTTTCTTCTGACGTCTACCAACTCTAATTTATTCAGTACCTCCATAACTTTCGATCCCATCTGTAGCTTCATAGCAAACAAGGATAATCCTTTGAAGTTCCTTAAAATCCATAGCTAATCTCATCAGTTCCGTGACCGTAATGACTGAACCTTGAGATCTCGATACAAAAAAAGCCAATTGAAATTTAATGATGCCATTTTTCGGTTCGTCGTAATTGTCATCCACGTCACGTGCCAGAGAGCGTGCCTAAGTCGTGGTCGTTATGTCCAATCATAACATGGGCGGAAAAAAGGGCGTAATACAAATGGATGCCTCTGTGTTCTAGTTTTAGGTGCGGCATTTCCGAACATAGTAACGACATCAAGTGCATCGTAGTATTATGGTGAGGAGGTGTTGTTGCAGGACATTAACCCCATAGGATGAATATCCTAGGAAGGTCATTAAATAAACAACAGACAGTCTACTTTAATTGATGAAAATGGGGAAGGGACAATTTCCGATATGGCGATAAAGAAAAATAGGGGAAAATAATTTTATATATGGAAACATTGGTGTGAATATGACTTTCAGAGTTACAGCTTTCGATATTTATTATAACTGTAAAAGATGATCTAACTTGGTAGGACTGGAACTAATCTGATCGTCTATCCTAGGTATCCAAGTTATCTCTGACCAAATTTCACAAGGTGTAACAAAAAAAGCTTCTATCGAGTATGGTCCAACTATCTTTCGTTGTAACGTTATTCAAGATTCTACTATTTTGTAACGTTTCATAGTTTTTTCACTGAAAACATAGCATAACTGGAGAACTATCATCTAAATCAAAATTTAGAGTACACCATTCGAAAGAGCGGAAAATTCTCCTTAGACTAGGGTCATTTCACGAAATACAGAATGGAGGGAGGTTTATTTTGAATAAAAATGTATAAGGAGATTCGCACCGATCAGCTGGCCTGCTCGAAGTCCCGACCTTATACCTCCAGAATTCTTCCTTTGGGGTGTTTTAAAAGATATCGTGTATACTACCCCAATTCATACTCGTGAACAACTTATCGAAATAATACATAACTGTTGCAATATGCTAAGGTAACGACAGGGGCAGTTGCGGAAAGCTGCGGATTTTATCCGAAAACGATTTAGGCTTTGCATTAGAGAAAATGGCAGGCATTTTCCGAATTTTTGTGATAAGTCTCAAACTTGTATGAATAATAAAGAATGTCGTAAATGATAATTTTTCCTCAGATAGTGTATATCTCAATGTTGGTACTTTATCAGTTTCACATCTATTATCCAATGAAAATGAAGATATAATTGAACGTATCATCCGACGTTCGAAAGCTTTATAAATGGGGCAGTTTTTTCACCCAATATCCATGAGGGTTTTCTGGGCGAAATTAAGAGTAAACTTTGACCAAAGATTATGGCTGAAAACAATTTTATAAAAATTTTTTCTTTGAGCACCCTATAATACGTGAATTTATCGAAACATATCTCCATGAAACCACTCTAATCTGAGGAAAATTTTCCGGTCTTTCCAGTGGTGTCCACTGAATTTCGATTGAGATGATAGTTTTCAAGTTATGCCATGTTTTTAGTGAAAAAATTGTGAAAAGTTAAAAATGTTAAAATCTTAAATAACTTTAAAACGAAAGATAATTGGACATTATTGGAACTTTTAAATTGTCTTTGTGAAATTTGTTCACAGACGAGTATGGGGGACAGAATCAAATTTGGACGTCAGATAGATATTCAGAAATTTTTTTTCTAAACACCCAATTTCTTTTTAAAGTTTAATCTTCCGAAAAATAAAAAAACTTAATATATATTTATAATTATGTTAATTGAATGAATTAACGACAAGTAGAACTGAATATGTGAACATGTGGAAGAACCTAATTTCGAAGAAAGTATCGGGTGTTTTTTTTGAGTGATAGAACTTTAAATTGAAACATTTAAATTGAGATTGAAGCCAAATTTTTTTTATTGGAAAGATAATTTTATGACATTTATGTTTTGAAAATAATTTTCGGCATATGTCCACCACGACTAGCTTTGAGGAACCGCATTCGACCAGACCAACTTTGGACCATTTTTTCGAGTAATTCAGGCCTTATTTCATCAATAACACGAGTTATGTTGGCTTCCAAAGCGTTTATTGTTTCTGGTTTATCAGTATAAACCAATGACTTGACATAACCAAAAAAAAAAAAATAATCCAGTGGAGTTATGTCGCTTGATCTTGGAGGCCAATTAACTGGACCATTTCTGGAAATAATTTTATCGCCAAATCTTTCTTGCAATAAATCAACTGTTACGGTAGCAGCATGAGGAGTAGCACCATCTTGTTGGAATCAAAACACTTCTGGGTCGATACTATTCAAATTTTGAAACAAATAATCATTCATCATCGATCTATAACGAGCACCATTCACTGTAACATTAGCTCCAGCATCGTTTTGAAAGAAATATGGACCGATGATGCTTCCAGCGTGTAGAGCACACCATACAGTGCATTTTTCAGGATGCAACGGAATCTGCAGAACTTCTTGAGGATTGTTTTCACTCCATATACGGCAATTTTGCTTGTTTACATAGCCGTGCAACCAGAAAGGAGCTTAATCACTAAACACAATTTTACGATAAAAAAGTGGATCAACTTCAAGCTGTTCTAGGGCCCAATCAGCAAACAAACGACGCTTATTATGGTCAAGTGGCTTTAGTTCTTGAACCGGTTGGATCTTGTATAGGTGTAGACTAAGATCTTTACGCAAAATTTTCCATGTAGTGGATGCACTGAGTCCAACTTGTTGTGAACGTCTACGAATAGGCAAATCTGGATCATGATTAACACTATGACTTACAGCAGCGATATTTTCTTCTGTACGTACAGTTCTTTGTCTTGTTGTTGATGTTGCATCGAGTAGAGAAAATGTTGTCCGAAATTTATGGATAGTTCGACGAATGAGCTGCTCTGATGGACGATTATGTAAACCATAAATTTAACGAAGTTTGGCGAATAGAACACTGACTTTGAAAATAAATTTCAACAATTTGTAAACGTTGTTTCCATGATAATTTTTCAATGCTTACTGAACAGAAATTTCGAAACAACATCGCTTCTGTCAAATCACAGTTATCCTTATCGAAAATTCTATCACTTTAAAAAAACACGCGTAATAATCTATTTTTGGAAATAAAAAAACAAAGCAGAGATGTTGAGGGATTGAAATCCTGAATTACTTCCATTGTAATTTTTCAGAATCTTTCTGGAATAATTTAATAATTTTTTGGATAATTTCTATAATGAATAAATATGAATAATCTGAAAAAATTTTCTTACGCACCTAATATTCAATATTTGACCAAGTTTTCAATAATTGGATGTATTTTTATAGGTTCACTCTAGAGTGTGAAAAACAGTAGATGAATAAGGAAAAAAATGCTGAAACCTCATCAACGTACTGACAAATATTTGTATTTCTCCTCGTTATTCTATGATCAATAGTTTGCAAGGTTTGAAAGTGTTATAACAGCTATAGTTGAAAAAAAGATAAAATATGTCATTTTGATGAACGAGTAATGAATAATTTCACAGAATTTGTTTCTTTGGTATTTGTTTTTATCCCTGAATGGAGATTCTAATGAATATTGAACGATGCCTTGGTACGTGTTTATTTAGATTTCACAAAAGCAGCATCTTCAGAGTTCAACACCCTAAGCAGGTACCACTGTGATTCCCAAGATGAGAAAATTCCTCGAAAGTGTACACTTGACACCTTGTGACATTCCATCATGCCGCAGTCTTAGTCTGAAGCCCTACCAGACCCATGGGTATTACACTGCATATCAAATTCTTCTCTAAAATTAGAATTATGTATATATTATAAGGAAAATAGTGAAATTTAAAATGAAAAAGTAAATTAACTGTTTTTTTTCTTTCTTCTAATTACTGAAAATATTTCAACTTGGGATAAGCGGAAAATTAGTGTCAGCAATTATTTTTTCCGAATATTGCATCCAGTTTTCAGGTCAAGATATAATATATCGAAAAAATACCGAATATATATTCTAAGAAAGACTACTGAAAGGATGTGGCGGTATGTTTCACGAATCAGACCTTGCTTTGAGAGCATTCAGAGTTCCCATGCAGGATACAGGAAACTTGAAATTAAAACAGTTCACCATTGAAATGGTCTAAACCAGTTGCGTCTGAATCACGCTCTATAATGTGAACTGGTCGTTTCAGCACCTAAAGATTTATATTGTATTTCTTTCCAGGAAGTATGAAAATTTTTCTACGCAGATCAAACACTACTGTAGTCATCAATGTGTCAATGGTTTCTTACTAAATAAAAACAGGAAACTGAATAGGAAGATGTTTTTATCGGGGTGTCATTTGGTTCAGTCATTCTAATATTAAATAAATCTAGGGAATTCTGTAAAACATCAAGCACAACTCTATCGGTTGAAAAACTTTTAGTTTTGTGTACAATTTGAATATGGGTTCTCAAATTCAACAAATTCTGTATATATTGTATATTTATTTATCGAACTAAACTTCTCCAATTCTGGATGAGAAAGAACTTGATTTTTTATCAAGTTGGATGATATCTAGGATCAAACATAAATTGCAGCGCATTATTCACATAAGTTTATTATTTCCTTTTCAAAATGTACCCATTCTTACAATTAATTCACAAATCTATTGATTTTTTTCACATTTCATCAAGTTTTATGAATTCTTATCAAGTTGTTTTGTAAATGTTTTCACTTAAGATTTGTTCCATATAAATGAGGATTTGGATTGATGCACTTCGTTCTGAGGATATTTCCAAGTCCTCATCGATTATGAGATAATGAGTTTTAGTGACTGTTTCCGGACCCACATCCCATATACTGGACATCCGTTCCATTGAATATCCTCGTTAACCTATGGAGGGACCAGTGACACTAATGTACACAATGTGTATTTATTTCTTCTATTCACTAGAACCTAGTCGTTGAGTTATTTAAACAGATAACAAATAATTTTAAATAGGTATAGACACCATCTATTGTATGCAGTTGCAGAATGAATGGTGGTCTATCAAAAATCACAGTTTTAAGAAATCATTGTCTTCTTATATTGAATACCGTGTGTTTTTTCATTCCTCAGAATCATCCGAAATAGGCGTCAGGAGATTAAGCGCTTATGAATAAAGTAAATTTCGACAACTCTCAAGTTATATTGATGAACGAACAGTTCAAGTGATTTATTTAGAAAATTACTATGTTTATATTAAACGATAGCAGATTGTTAAACATATTCATAATTTGGTGTAGAAGAAAACATTCAAACTTGTGAGTTTCATGATTGGGAATATGACAACTTCGTAAGCGGGCCCATACTCGTCATTTTTTCTCACCACATAGCAAAAATTTAAAAATACACATATTCGATACTGACAATATTTTTTTCAATAAAAACTGGTCTGCACGATATATATTGACTTAGATTGAAAATAGATCGTATAATTATTTTCTATGCAATAAAAAGCACTGGAAATATCAAGGTAGTTTCACTTAAACAAGATGTTTTATGACTGTAAACCATTTTATATAGTGAACGTTAATTACAGAATTGACAGGGAGTGTCTTTTAGGTTATATTCAGCGCAAAAAAATTACTGTTCATTTTTCTATCTATCTCAAGTTATAGTGTTCTCCAGGTAATTTATGTTCAAGGTATCTCTTTAATTATTCTTTTAACCGAACCAAAAATACTTAGTTTCATTTACCTTCACATCAGATTTTTTATTCGAATGGCCCACCCCTTATCTTCGGCAAGTAAAGTCAAAAAAACCAACTCCAAGAGCGATACCTTGCATATAGTAATAACTTCTTACATTGCACAAATTAGGCGAACTAGTTAGTGAGCTGTCCTTTAATGAATTTCGAAAAAATTCATCCTTCTACATGTAATTCTTCACCCAAATACTTATGAATTGATTCCACGAAATTTAATGCATTTGTTTATCGAAACAGACATTTTTTCTAAATTTAAAATATCAGATTTATTCTGTTAACCTCCTACAAATTTTAATTTAAAAATTTTTTTATTCAAAAACTTTTCAGAACGAAATTAAATAAATGTCTTAGAAAACACTGTTTCAATTTAGTAGACATACAGAATTAGCAGTCATTACACAGATCCAAAAGTAATAAATAAATTCCAAGAAATATAAATTATTAATTAAAAATACTAAATGAATATTTGAAGTATTATATTATATTGAGTATTTTTAATTAATAATTTATATTTCTTGGAATTCTTTTATTTCTTTTGGTACTGTGTAATGAGTGCTAATTCTATATGTCAACTAAATTGAAACATTTATTCTATTTAATTCTAAAAAGTTTTTGAATAAAAAATATTATTGAAATTAAAATTTGTAGGAGGTTAACAGAATAAATCTGTGTATTTAAAATTTTGTAATAATACTTCTATCGATTAAAAACCTGTTTTTATTAAGATATTTTTTTCATTCGAAATATTTCATTAAATAATATATTCTTATACCTTTTTCTATACTTCATTTGTTTGAATATGTTTTGAGATAAATCAACTGAATTTTTCTAGAAGTAACGAATATTTCAAAATATAATTTTGTCTTCTAATCCTCTTGAAATTTTGCACAAATATTTAAATCGTTGAACCTGATTTTTCTCGTAAATCTGCTGCATTTTCATTTTTATGTTCAACATGATGGAGGAACAGTCAACTAACTAAATGGAACGAGTATTATATCTTGTTCTGTAGGTGTTACCGAAATGTAAAAACAACATTTTTACAAAGCATACCCGACCATATCGCACTTATCGATATCCTTTTAAGCCTATCCCCAATCAAGATCCACGTTTGGGCCATAAAAAGATTGCATCATCAAAAATTTATGGTGCAAATTTAATTTGTAACAGTAAAATGTTGAACTTTAAGGTGTTTTATGCCATTCCGAAACATTGTAGGTTGGCGAATGAGATAAGTTCCAATTAGAATATCTCTTGATAACCCTGCTCACCCACGAAGAATATTGATCTTTCTACATTGACTGGTTGAATGATGATTAGTTAGTTGCCTCAGACAGGTGATAATAAATACAACTTCCTGTCGATCCTTCTAAATTTTACGCAAACTCTTAGAGTAGGCAGATAATTTTCACCAAGTTTATTAGCATAGAACTCGGAACATCTGTGATTAAAGGCACCTACATATAATGCATGTGTCACGTTTTGAATGTTCTTTTTGGAATATGCATCTTATTGTTGTTGGGAACTGGTTTGAAATGGGCCTGTTGGTGCCGCGGAGTCAAACAATGGTTTATGTCTTCGGACATATGGTGGATTAACACCCCCTCACTTCGGATAAGGTTGGAATTGAACTTGGTGGGTTGAAATTTCCGAATTCAGCCTTGCTGGATGCTGGGAACGATCATTTTGTGGAATGGATGTAGTAACCTGTTAAGTACCGTGAATGGTTAGGCATTCATGAGGACATGGTGTACATAATGAATATTAATCGAGAAAGAATTGTGACGAAAGAAGGTGTTGATGAATTTCTTGAACGTCATTAACAATTATCTTTTTATAAAAAAATTATTATTTATTATAATTTTTTTTTAATTCATGAAATTTCTGAATATTTTATACTTATGAAGATAAGGCTTAATAAAGGGCAAATTAACCAATTAAAATTTGGAAAAATTCTGAAAATGCTTCACAAAACGATAAATATTGAATGACAATGAATATTCCTACATTTTTATATTAAATGAGAATTTACATAATTCATGAAACTAAATACTTTAGAAAACCAAAAAAGGAAGTTGAGAAAATGTTTTCTGGATCTCTACATTTAACGGTGGTTACTTCTTCGTCTAGTAACACTACAACCTGCGGTTACTTAGAAAATCTGAATATTTCAAATTTGAAATCCCAACAGAACGAATCAACCCAATGCTACATGTTAAAATATCTATGTTACACCAAAGAAAGTTTGAAAGAAAACAGTCCTTAGAAATGTGGTAAGAAAGAAAATCTGAAATAACCTATGCGCACAAAATCTTCCTCAAAACATACTAATAATTTCAAACTTATAAATTGATGCAAAATTTTTGAATTATATTTTTATATTATATTATAATAAAATGTTTTAATCCAAATGGTACTTTTTTATATTATAATTAAATTAGAAAATTTTATTAGGAGTACAAATAAGTTTCCGCCGTTTTATTTTAGATGGCGCGGCACGTAGTTTCGGTTAGCTTTCGCAGATGATAACCGGCTTAAAAAATAGTTTGGACATTCAAGAACAACATAACCTATTGATATCATTGATTTTATATTGGTAAAATATAATTTTTATAAGTTGAAAATGTCAAAATTTGAGCCAAGTAAGCGTCATTTGCGGGAAATATTAGTTTACTTTTTTAATTTAAAGAAATCTGCTGCTGAGGCGCATCAATTGCTCGTAGAAGCATATGTTGAGGGTGTTTTGAGTGAGAAAACGTGTCGAGAGTGGTTTCAAAAGTTTAAAATCGGTGATTTCGACGTAGAAGACAAAGATCGCAGTGGAAGGCCAAAAATTTACGAGGATGCAGAATTGGAGGAATTATTGGAGGAAGATTAATCTCAAACACAAAAAGAACTTGCTCTAAATTAAGAAGTCACTCAGCAAGCAGTCTCACATCGTTTAAAATCATTAGGAATGATTCATAAACAAGGAAATTGGGTTCCGTACGGCGGAAACTTATTTGTACTCCTAATATAATTAAAAATATTCACCATTTATATTAAATTGAATTATATAATTCTATAATTAAATTTATATCGTAATCAAAGTATAAAATTCCATAATTATGAAAGGATTGTTTTGAAATTGATTTTTTTCCATTAAATAACTGGTTAGTTTTGAAATATGAAATATTAAGGTTGCACAGTAAGGGACGAAACCCTTACCTCTTTTGTTGGTTCATCTAGAGTTTTTAATTACTTGAATTTTGATGATTTTTATTGATTATACAAAAATTTTGTAACGGTTTTGAATTATGAAACCAGCATAGGCGAAAATATTTGTAAATACATACATTGGATATTTTGGTGATAAAAAATCAGGCTGTTAATTATATAACGTCCATGTTTATATTTTTGTTGTGTAGACATTCGATCTGTCAAGTTATTCTGCATATTGCACTTATTCTAGAACCACGAGTCCAATGCATTGAGAATAAGGCATTCTTTGTAGTCTTGGTACAATCATATCTAATTAAACTGACCTTATTATTTTAGAACACACTAATTTACTTATGATCATCAAAGGCATTATGCAGTTAAGCCGCTAGGTACAAAATTAGTATATTATCAATTATCTCATTGTTTGAACAATCTTGTGGGCATGCTATGTGGAAATTTCGCTTTGGTCTCTTGAAAACATAGCTTTGTTTACTAAAATTCCGAAGATCAAAACAAATGCTAAGTTAATTTCATTATTCACTTGGGAATTATAGATCGATTTTATTATTGACATGAAAATATTGCGACTACGTATGATAGATGAATATATTTCTCTTTGGAAATTCGCCTTTCTATACGTTTCTAGATCAACGCAGCAAATCCTGGATTAACATCAGAAAGGTCTTTTGAATACCAAGTGCGGTCCTTCAAATGATTGAATGAAAATAACTTATTGTCTTCTTGTCTTTCATTTTATTAATAGAAAACCAGCATCATTTTGGCTTGTAGATTCTCGATGTTTTCAACCCTTCAGCTGTCACTATAAAGAAACCAATTTCTTGTGTAAATAAACTCAAGCCTTTGATGTGAGAGGCTCTTGGAAGGAACGATTAGATTAAACAAGGAAAAACAACGGGAAATTACCAATTATACTTGTTAACACTGTTTCATGATATGCAGTAGAAAACGAAAGTGAGAGTTGGTATGTTGATCTAGCATTCCTTTTATCTTCGATAATATAATACTTTCTGAAATATTTTTCCTTGCATATATTATATTCAAAATTGTGAATTCCCTAATACTTCTTGTAGAAACAACATGAATAAAAAGAAGATGACAAAAGTACATTATTGCTTTAAAACTTCTTTCTCTGAAGCAGCAGTTTATAAAAAAAAATCTATGAGCAGTGACAAGGAGCTCACAAACTTTCATAGTTTAAAATTTCTGCTTCACCAGAAGAAAATTGAAAATATTTTATTGACTACAGTTTCGAAGTGTTACTTCATTTTCAGACAACTGAAAGCACAAAATTTTAAAATTAATTTCAATTTCATGTACGAATTGTAACATCTGTAAACAACCATAAAAGTGAATATATGTATATTACAAATTATATTTATAATTTGCACTTAAATATATGAATTATAAACGCATATTTATCTATAATGACAAAACTTCAAAGTGTAATTAACGATCTCTACAAGTTTCATTTATCCTCAGTATTATTCTGGGTGTTGTCCACTTTTGGTATGTTGCTGACCTTAAAGCATCCGCTCTTATTTTATTGGGGTCAGTCTACAGATTTTTCTTCGCCAATGTCAATTTTTCTTTGCAAGTATGCAACTTTTTCGATTTCCCTAATGTAATATTTCAGCGTACTTCGATTAACTCATCTCGAAATATTTCTGCCTAAATTAGCATAATGAAGTCGTTTTAAGAGTAAACATCCTGCGTTAAATCGATGTACACATTTCACCTTCACTGTCATTAAATCCATCCGTTTGAAATCGATTAGTGTTGTTAAAACGGATAATTAAGTTCGATTCAAGGTGGGTGAAATCAAGTATTGATTGATTTTCGGTGATTAGAAATTGACTTCCACTGATAAGAAATGTGGACTATTCTTTGAAAATACTCGGCTTCTAAAAATAAAGCATGTGTGGGCGGAAATGGAACTAATGTTTATGTGGAGAATTATGCAAATTATTTTCTTTGAAGCCGAAAGAGGTGTTCCCATTTAGTGAACATTACTTTCTAGATGGCTGTTAGATAGGATGCGTTAAGATTTGGCCAAAAATTCGTTCACAATGATAGCCTTGTAAGTTGGTGCAAATCCACGAGTTTTATTCACCGTCTTATTTTTTTCGAATTTGCTCTATTAAATGCCGCTAAAAATTCAATTACTGTCTCACCTTCTGGCAACAATTTTGAGTGTCAACGTCAGCTTCACTTCTATCGATATTGACGTGCTTTCTCCGCACTCACACACACGACTTACTTTAAACCTTTTGCACACGAAATTCCATCAACAAAGCAAAATTTAAGACAGATTTTTCGTTCGATATTTTCATCCATTGTAAAAATCGCAAAACACATTTGAGACGAACTGACAAAATAGAGCAAAGTAAGTACGATAGAAGGGATTCAACCTCCGCGTGAATAAGAAGAACATTTATGCCAACTTAGCCACAAAAGAAATTTCGACAATCCCTTCAATTACGTTGCTTTCGTAATTGAGTTTACTCATTCGATTCCTCGATTCCTCGAAATTCTACAGCTTTTATCCAAGTAATCCTCTGCGTTTCAGATTAGTTCACAATTCGTCTTGTAACTGCTACTGTTTAGACCACCAAAGTTCCTCTAACGTGAATACATGTTATTTTAGTATCCATAAAAAATTTAGGGTTGTTCCCATCAGTCAGTGATTCTTCTCCAATAACACTCGGCTGCCTGTTAAAGGAACGAAATGATCATGGCATGTGACGAAAGTATAGTATTTCCAATCGGCTTCAAAAATGTTCCACTGAAGTAATACTTTCAGTTTATTATTCCATGTGTGCCATTCAGGAAAATTTCTCAACGGTTTACCAACCTACATTTTGGCAACATTAAATTTTTTCATTGGGTTGGAAGAATTCAGTATTTTTGGTCACTTCATACTATCTCCGGATACTGGTATCCTTTCGACGCTTTATTATGGTCTCACAACCGCTCTTTGCTATTGGTGATGAAATACCCTTAATACTTATCCAGTTCTGCTCAGCACTGGGATTGTCCGAATATTTTTATGGGAGAGTAGCCTGCATTGATTTTTGTGAATATAGACGAACTACTCTGGACTAAAATTTTTTCAAAACTTGTTTCAGTTATGATCAACTACAAAATACTAATAACTCAAACAATTCAGTATCGTAATTTGAGCTTAAAGAGGTGCATTCATCCAGATAAATGAAGTTAGAGTCTCTTGATTTATGCTCAATATTTTTGTCCTGCATATAATTGGTTTTTCTAAGGTTTCACTCTAGTTATATGGTTCAAATAAGTTACCTGTGATTTCGAAAAATACAGGGTGTCAAGAAAAACCTCGGACAAACTCTTTTTTATTTAACTTTATTAAACAAAAAAAATTGAACAAAACCACAACGAATAAAAATAACATAAACATTTGTTAATAATATATTTAAGCGGTTTCAAAATGCTTTTCTTTGGCGGCGAAACATACTTTCGCGAAATTAATGTAGTTTGTGAAAACTCATCGTAAAGGGTTAATTAACAGCCTTAAAGCTAGTCTGCTGCAGTATTCAATGGCTCGCGAATTTTTGCCTTTCTTTTAAGTCATTTTATAATGAATCAATAGTTTCCTCTATTACTACTGCTGGTAGTATTTGGTCTCTCAATAGGTGTGCAACTAAGTTTTTCTTAGTGTTTTACTGATCTTTGTTCTTCTGCTTTTCTAAATCGTTTCTCGTTTGTTACATGTTCTATCTAGGTTATTTTCAGCATTTGTCTCCAACACCTGCTTCAAATGCCAAAAACCTTTTCTCTTCACTTTTACTCATTGTCTAGGTCTCGCTTTTGTATGAGAGAACACTCCAACATATGTTTTAAGCAGTCTTTTTCTGATGCTCAGATCAAAGGTATCTCAGAAGAATATCAACAAACAGACATCGTAAGATCTTACGAGGTAAAGCGTAAACTCTACATTTTTATTCAATATAGATATAGCATGAAAAAATCATCAAAATTTCAATTTACTATCAGTGAGTATTCTACTGTTATGAAAAAATCAGTTTTTGTTTTTCGAGGAAAATTACGAAATCTTGAATCTCTTTTAACGTGAAATGAAAGATTTCTTGTTATTCAGAAGTGTGGCACTTACGTATGACAACAAATACCACATGACATTTGGACGGAGCAGTACTTCATTCAGCGACTCTATGTTAAAAGAATGATTTGAAATAAAATTCAAAATAAGTGTGCCCTCCGATTCTAAGGAAGTCACAGTTCTTCGGGTTATCGCTACACAAATCTTGTCGGCGATTCCAGCACTACGTATATTTTTATACGAGAGATGTGAAACAAGAAAGGCGCTTTTCAAGGATGTGGTTTCACGGCACGAGTCACGGAATAGAGACTCATCTGTTTCAGGAATCCGGACATTTCGTTGACTTTTGAACTCTTCGAAATGCTGCATTCAGAGAATGCATTCATTCAAAATGTTTTGGTTTTATTGGGCCGAGCTGTTGCCGGATGTGCAGGATGTGAGATAAGGAGTTGAGAAATCGTTTCAGCAAATTGCCAAATCCTTTCATTCAAAGAGTTATGTACATTGATAATGCACTTTGAACAGATAGGAGATTTAGAATTTTACTTTTGGATCTTTGTAGAACTTCTTTTCGTTGTTTTCATCTTTAGGAAATACCAATAGAGATCCTCTAGTTAGTAGAGATTATTTTCAATACATATTCTTTCGAATAATATTGAGTTGTTCGGAAAGTAATTTCGTGTTTTTTTTTGGGAAAATGAAAGACAATTTTCGTATAATGAATAAATATTTCATTTAATTATATATTGGCCACTCTGGTCCAACACATTCTGCTATTTTTCTGGTAGTAGCATGATTTCAAATTTTTGGTCTTTGCTGGCAAAAAACTGATCCAGATGATTTTTGATCTCTTCATTTGAAGTTACGGTTTTAACGACCAAAAAATTTTGCAATGACTGAAACACATAATAATCCGAAGGCGCTACTTTTAGAGAATATGGTGGATGTGTCAGTGTATTCCGTTCAGCTGTAAAAGCTTTTGGCGAGTGACCAAACTTGTATGAGGTCTCGCATTATCTTGGTGCAACACTACACCTTTTCTCTTGATTAATTCTGGTCTTTTCTGTTGATTAACTCTGGCCTTTTCTGTTGAAGTGCATCATTCAGTTTATCCTGTTGATGACAGTAGACTACCGAATTAGTTGTTGTGTTATCCGCTAAAAGCTCAAAAAAAAAACTATTCTTTCAAAATCCTACCAAACAGGCAGCATCACCTTTTTTTAATGGATATTGGCTTTCGAAATGCGTTTGACATTGTTATATACAACACATTTTTCGTCCCCAGTAATGATGCTTTTCAAAAATGACTGATGATGCTTGAGAATCGAATCACAGACGTCAACGCGACGACACAAACTTCTCTCCGTGAGAACATGGGGAACTCATATATCGGGCTTTGAGATTAAACCCAGGCCTTTCAAGTGGTCATAAACAGTTGAATTCGATAAATTTAAGCTCTCACCCATCTCACGTATTATTAATCGCCGATTTGCATCAACTGATGTAGCTTCAACCGGCCCTCCGGAACGTGGTGCATCTTTGACATCTAAATTGCCGAATCGAAATTTTGCAAACCAGTTCTGGCACTGGTTTACTGTCAACACATCTTCTCGATACACATCGGTTAATTTCTTTCTGGCTTGAATAGCATTTTTACCTTTTCTATAGTGAAACAATAAAATATGACGTAAATGCAGCTTATTGCTCTCCATATTTGAAAGCGCACTAACCAAAAACTACTGCGTAGAATGTATTGAACTTTTTCACACACAAGCTTTGCTATTTCAGCTCTCAAAACATATAATGATTATGCAGCTTAAGTATGAAAGTTGGGTTCTTAAAATACAATTAAATCCTCTGTCGGGAAAAAACAAAATTACTTTCCGAACAACCTTATAATAATCTTTCTCTTTTATGCCCTTTAAATTCGAAATAAACTTTACGAAGACTTAAACAATGAAGGGAATGAGATATTACGTCTACAATCAATTGAGTTTTGTTTTTTGATACTCCATGTAGAAAAAGATGTTCTGCCATGACAAATGCATTGAGTTACTCAGCCAATAAATTATGACTTTAAATCCTGAAAGCTAAGCTTCTTATTTGTTCATTTCGCGTTTACATGAATATCTTTCTTCAGCCTTAACTCTGGATCTGGATCCCTTCATTTCAGTACCAAACAATATCGTTTGCTGTAATCCTCAGTTATTAGATTTCAGTAAATTCAATTTTGGTCAGAAATGTGCATCTATTATTGAGCAAATGATCCGATTCCTAATGGTCTGATAACGCAAATACTAATAGTAATTCATTTAATCTTCTAAGACCCTAAATAGTGTATGGGAAAAGTCAAGGTACAAATACTTCATATAACTTTTTAATTTCGTTCGTCTAGTAGAAATATTTCTTCAACAATATATTGTTGATTTTTTTAAAACCTTTTATACTTTAATATAGGATTCAAACTTGTGAGTTCCATGCTTGCGTTCATGTAATTTATATTCAGAGTATCATTATTAATTTTAACAACAAACAGTACAACCATATAGGCAAATCATTGCTGAACAATTAAAATTATAGGGGTGCCAGCAAGGATTCTTGGGGAACTCCAAGGCCGATATGATGTGCAAGGTTGAGTATGTTGATATAATTCATCTTTATAGTAGAAATAACGACCACACAGCGAACGCCAATATACAAATTAGCAAAAATTCTAGTGTTTTCGAAACGTTTCAACAAATACAACAATACGATTCCAATTATGTGAACATCTACTATCTTCATTAATAATTCCCTGTGGCAAAAATACAATATACCATTCTTTACCACTTGGGATCAAGTATCAGATTCCTTCATCCAACTAGAGTTGACTTAATAAATAATAATGATCGGCTAACAATGGTGTGAAACTGATATCCTTACTCCCGGTATGGTCAGTCCACAATTTTATGAAAATTGAAACTTCTGCGGTTTCTTGAGCACGCAGTGGTCTGGAAGGTTCATGGAACGAATCTGGGACGCATAAACTTGATTTTCAGGAATGTCTGGTTCAGTATCAGAAATCACCGGATATTTGAGGTAATACTTCTTGAGAAATGAAGATTCGGTAATGCTTTTTATGAAATACTGCAATAGTGCGATAGAATCAGCAGAATCAGTGAATGATTGAAAAGCCACTAATTAATTGTATTCCATTGTTTGAGTTTTCACTTGACAAAAATTCATCTTAATCATAAAAAAGTTTTAAATTTACGTTATTTTTTTTTATTTAACATTAATTGTTGCATCATACCATGCCTTCATAATTATACAATACAAAATCAAGTTCTCAAATATCTATCATTTTATGAAAAATAGGAGAGTGAATGTATTTTGACCAATTTGGGAAACTTCTGAATTGGATTAAGTGAAATAGACATGTTCAAGTCTATGATAGATTGGGCCGTTGCTTGGTAGAAATCAGTTGTAATTGTCATTATAAAATAAAACACTTGTTTACATTTTCTACTTTATTTTCTGTAAAAAATCTTATAAATTCATTGTGCAACAACTGTTACTTCGTATTCTGATGAAGTCTTTCTAGCAAAGACAAAACGTACGTCAATACCAAAAATAAAGTAGAAAATGTAAACAAGTGTTTTATTTTATAATGACAATGTTCAAGTCTGTTTGATCATTTAATAAAATTCGTTTTTCGGTATATCTGATGATTTATAGAGATTATAATAAATTGAGCCTACGGTTTTTGTGTCTTTTTTGTTTTTTAATAATTCTCCTTATGCATTATTAGCCTTGAACATGTTATTATGATGTATGTTTCTATTGAGAATCTTTCTTTTTGTATTGTTTACATTATAAAACAATTTCTTCATCCTGGAGTCCCTCTTCTGGAGCCAACAGATATTTAAATATCTCTGTTTACAGGAATCGTAACATTTTGAACTTGTTTCTCTTGAATATTTTGTTAAAATTTTGACCGAAACCTCTTGAAACACACAATATAATCGCTTTTAGACAAAATAATAAAAAGGGGAGTTTTTAATACTTGAAAGAAGGGTTTTTCAAAATCTTAAATAGAATAATTTTGTTATACCTCACTACAAATTATAATTTTATGAAATTTCTTCGAAACTTTGAAAATTAAATTAAATAAATCCCTCACACTGTTTACTTTTTAAATAAAATGATAAGAAGAGGTTTTTTACTTTATAGAAGGATTATTACAAAATTTAAATATCAAAACAGATTTATTCTGTTAGCATCCTACAAATTTTAATTTCAAAAAACTTTATTCAAAATCTATTAAATTAATGTCTTATGAGCACTGCTTAAATTTAGTAGACATATAAAATCAAAACTCATAATATAATATCAAATGTAATAAAAAAAAATACGTAGGATTTTTAAAGTTCTCTAATTTTAGTGTTTGTTCAACGAGGTCCGTCTGGTAAGATATTTTTTATTAATTGATTTTATTTTCTAAATGTGAATTAGGACTGATGAAGATCTTATTTAATTTCAAATTGTTTTTTGAGGATGTACTAGATGTTTTCAGAGATTTTTGAAGTATAATAACTTATGAAATATATTCAATATTTCAAATAAACTAGTTTTGGAGAAGTTCGCAAAATTATGTTTTACATTTTTGAAAAAGATTTGCCTTTCATAAATATTAGATCAGAAACAAAGTTTTGTCTCCTTCAAGTATTCATTATATTTGGTGATTTTAATTGACAATTTATATTTCGTTGGGTTTTTTCATTTCATTTGATATGATATGAGTTCTGATTTTATATGTCTACTAAATTTAAGCAGTGCCTTTAAGACTTTAATTTGATTTTAAAAGTTTTTGAATAAAATTTTTAAGAGGCAAACAAAATAAGTCTATTTTGATATTTGAATTTGGTTTATTTTTCAATGGACATATAGCATTAACACTAGTCACACATATCAAATGCAGATAGAAGCATCTAAAGAAAATATGGAATATTGATCGAACTTATCCAATTAACATTTGGTGGAAAAACGAATTCCACTCTAGAATGTCAAACAAAATTAAAAGTTTTCAAGAAATTATAAAAATTTTAAATTTGTAGTGAGGTAAAACAGAATTGCTCTGTTTGTTAAGACTCTTTTAGACAATTTATATTACGGAACCTTCCTCAGTAATATCTCTATTATTTTTAATAATTTTCTCGTTTCAGATTCATTCCATAGTAATTATTATTCCAGGACATATTCCAACAACTTTTCATATTATTTTTATTTGTTTGGAAAATGTTCAAATTCAACTGATTTCTTTTATGATCAGGTTCAATCTATAATAATTTTTTTTTGTTTTAGGCTATATTTCAACATTTTTGACCTGTTGTACAAAAAATTGTATTTCATTTTGTAATTTTCATTATAATCCTTCTTTTTCTTCGAAGTTTTTGTTTTGTGTTTCGTCCATATTAAAGAACATTGTGTACAGAAATTAAATCAAAATAATCAAATTACTTTTCCATCAACATTTAAGTAAATGCTGAATTAAATATTCAAAATAGTTATAGAATATCTATTTCTCATTGAAGCTTACACACGAATATCAAATTGCTCCAACGATATGTTTCCTTAGACTCGTTTCTTGCTGATTAATTTATTTCCTTGCAAAACAATCAACAGTTGTCTTGGGCCTAAACGGCATATATAGGCGTTTCATGTCTGCAATATTCACTAGGAAACATACACTGACTCTGTGCTTTTATCTCGGAACGGAATTTCATATCGTTCGTTGTCTGTTGATAACACTGGAATGTCTGAAATATATATCTACACATTTTCATGATCTCTCTTGGTCCAGACATATATTTAAACTACAGGTCATAATCGGCACTCGAAATGTGTAGGCCGGTTCCATGAAAGGATCCTCTGTTTCTTGGAGGGTTCGCTGTAATAAATAGAAATAAAACATCTAACAAGGTTGCAATAAATAATTTTTAGAGAACGTGACATATTTATGTCGCACCTTTTCGCCAAGGAGCTCACTTTTCTTATCTGTGCCGACAATTTTATTCTCGGTGGTTTAACAATTTAAGAACTACCGACAAACGTTAACTATTTTATGAGTTTCCAAAAAGTTCCACTTGAAAAAGTCTTTCAACGTCTAGTTTGTTGATGTTGATGAAGTGATCTTAAGTATATCATCATTACCACACTTCAAATCTGGTCTTTAGACCATAGTATATGCGCAGACCATATTTTTCTGAGATAGTCTTTCTCCATGCGCACCAGGTATAAAAAGGTATGAAACCTTCTTCTGTATCTGTTCTCATTTTTCCTTTGTTTCATTCAATTCTTATGGAATCCAATTTCCATAGCTATCAACCGAAGGGAGACGGTTTTCTGGGTTATATTCAATTAATACACTAGTTCTTGTTGAGTATCATCTTCATCCAATAAGACTTGCAATTCGTTGTCCGTAAAATTTTCCAGTAGTTTTCCATGTTCTTCATTTCTCATGTCAAGATTACCAGATTTCAATTTTTTGAAATACTCGAAATACTGTGTTTAAACAAGAACTAAGTTTAATGCAAGCTTTGACAAGTATTCGGTGTGATTCTGCAGCAGTTTTCTTCAATGCTGTTCACAAATTGGGGTTCATAGGTGCAAAGCTGGACATGTTTGAATATATAGAATATATATTGGTGTATGGAACTTGTGTTTTTGTGTGTTAAAAATCTTCGTCAGCTGTTAGAGGGAGGTGATGGCGCTGCAGAAGCGATCTTACGGTCACTGAACTAACTGATAGCAGCACCATATATATCCAGTGAGATACTTCTAATCCTGATAAATCAGAAAAATGTGTTGAATAATATAACTCGAAATTTGAGAAAGTTAGTGTGTATCGAAAAAACTGTCATATTTGATTATCGTCTGAAATTAATGTCTATCAAGTAAGGAATGACTTGATGCAATATCTAAAATAAAATATTATTGATTATTGTTGGAGATCCATGAATTCCAAACAGTTTCGTCGAATACAGTTGTTCAAAAGTTCTTTATTAAAATAATTAAATCAATAAGATTTTTTAAGATTGTTTTCTTTCAATATTTAAACGTAAGCCCCAGCTAGAATTTATCCAAAATTCCTTTATTCATAGGTCTACGCTGTAACATATCGTTGTCTTTTAAATTAGATTTGTACTTGCATGAGTGTATTTTAGCAATGCAGATCCCCATAAATATGAATTCCAAATCTGCATCGTTTCGAAAATAAGACTCAATCCCTTATTAAATATTTATGTCTTCTGTAGAATCGTCAAAATCTGAGCGAGTCGAGTGAATTTTGTTCAGTTCTTTACTTTGAAGTTGAGTTATTTTCAAATGTGAAGGCATTCTTACGGAAAACTCTCACGCTGGTGACTCAATTATCAACATCTAGTCAGCACCAGGAAATCTTTTGCAACGTTTATATCATTGTTACAAAATGGTTCCGTAATCAACACTGCAACCTTGTATTTGAGTAAATCGGCTTGAAATAGACTATTACATCTAGAGAAACTCCGCGATGTTCATCTCCCACAAATGTCTCCATTCCTTGTGATATAGTTTTCGCATGCCGTGAACAAATAAGGAAAAACAATAGTCCTTTCATTCATGGGAGAATTGAAGAAAGAGAATCTGCTGGATTGTCTATTCATGAGTGTCTCAATCACGGGAAAAAACAAGTGCAAAAAAGTACCACGAATCGGTCAATGAAAAATAAAATATGTATTATTCATGTATCTTTATTGTAGGCCCCTTCCGAGAAATTACATTCACGCCATCGAATACTGAAATCATCAAATATTTCTTAAACGCATTTTCAGGATTCGACTGGTAACCGTTGTCTCAAAGAGTAAATTTGAGTTTTGGATAGAGAAATAAGACGACCAGAGCCATATCAAGGAAATATGGTGGTTGTAAGACAAGATGTGTTGAATTTTTGGTCAGAAATTTGTTTACATTGGTAGCCTTGTGACTAAGGTATTTCGGCACTAGTTAAGCGGTAACGCATTTCATACCCAAGCAATCGTTCAAGATTGAATTGATTGGTTGAACAGAAATTTCAGGGACTATATATCTCAGACTTCAATGACGATTTTGAGTGATCATGACACTTACTTTAGCGATATTAAGTTCGTTTATGGCTGGAAAGAGCGAGACAAATCTTCCTTTACATTTAGACCGCTTTTGAATACACCATATTACCACTCATATGAACGTGTTTTTAATCAAGTTAGTTTACTGAAGTCTTGTGACATTTTCTGGCTAACACTTATGCTGGGTTTCTCAAAGATTCTGTGATCACCGGATCAACAAATACTCTTGTCAGATTTGACAAACGGATCAACGAACCATTTTCATTAAACTTCTTTTTTTATTGCAGATGATGAAACATGTGCAGCTTTCTCCTTACAGGAGTAGAGCAGATACAGTTTCCCTTAGTTCGACAACTTCCTACGGAAGCTTGAGTCCAGAACCACTGGGAAGCCGATCTTCAAGCTATTCTTCACTCAATGACTCCACAAACAATTTACAGGTAAGGACAATGTCACCAAATGATATCTTTTAATGTTATTACATATAATCCAACGTTGTTTGAAAACACCTTGAGAACTGTGATGATGACAGTTCGAGCAGACTTTCGATGAAGATACCGAGTGAATAAGAGCAACATTAAACAATTGCGTGGGAAGAAGATGAGATAGTTTTATATCACTTGTGTTTAATTCAATTAGACGTGAAAGGACCGACTTTGTAACTGTACTAGAAGATTCAATGTGCCATATTCCATCTAATTCGAGTGAAACTATTTAATTGAATGTGTCACTTCTTCCGAAAATTCTGCGGTATCTAATGGATCACTTGGAGCAATTTGATAATTTGATTAGCATTAAGAGTCGAAGATACTTCATGGGTAGTTGAATAAGAGTGCATGATTTGATTGGTATCCTATTTTGGGTTGCATGTGGTACGACAGTTCATTACTAGATGGAAGTTTGCAGGAGATGGATGCGGAATTCTGAAGTGCTGTACAATAAAACAAATTACATTGTTGTTGTTGAAGCATCACAGTCCATCGAAATTTCAATAGAGATGATACATTTATGAAGAATAGAAAATAATAAATTTTGATTCTATACATGGATGTGGTTTCTTAAATGAAAATTGAACTGAAGAGGATGGGCCATCTAGAGTTTGAATTTTAAAGTAATCATTTCGACTCTGTCATTCGTGTTTTGACATAAAGTTGACTTGATATTTGACATTAACAAAATGGGTTCATTTACGCTTGAACAAAACTGGGAAATTTTGAAAACGCATTTCCAAAAGGGCGAATCTTCTATCCAAACTATTAGAAATTTACGTGTAAAATGCAATAGGAATGAAACGCTCCCTCAGCAATTTGTGGATCAACATTTTCATGAAAAATGGATCGTTATTTAATAAAACAACCAGTTCACGTTCTCGTCCAGTGAGCACACCTGAAAACATTGCCGCTGTAGCCCAGAATGTGTCTGAACATTCATCAATACGAACTCGTCATCGTACTCAAGAACTGAACATTTCTCGCACGTCCCTGAGGAGAATTTTGCATAAAGACCTCGTAGTGAAGCCTTGTGACCATCTTATGCGTTTCCACTCCGTTCAATTGGCTAATGATCGCACGGCCGAATATGAGCACTTTGCCAGAAACATTATCTTTAGCGATGAAGCTCATTTTCACCTCGTTGGACTATTTTTTGCGGGGATCCATAAAAAATAAGGGTTACGCTAACCATCCAGAAACTACTGACGCCTTGAAACATTGCCTTTCAATCGTAAATGTAGATGGTCAACCCTTCTTACAAACTTATAAATTTGAAAAAATATTCATTAATTTCTTATTTATAGCCGATGAAAAATGCAAATTTTTAATGGGTCACCCCTTATTTGTGAAGAGTACATTTGAAAACAATACTGTAACAGATTCTTACATATCCACAGCTTTGGAAAAGCACAAGTATACAAATACCAAAGTTAAGGTTAATGGCAAGAATCCAGAAACAAATTGTAAACGCTTGGCGATATATAACCTGAATACCTAAACGTATATTATCCTTTTATATATATATTTTTCCCTAATTAATTTTTTATATCTTATCTTTTCAATATAAAAATTTCACAATTGAAATCAAAGAAAATTTCGATAATATGTAACTGTAATCAGAACAAGTGCAGTAAAAGTTTATTAAAAAAAATTAAATTAAGATTTGTAGGGGGTTAACAGAATAAATCTGTATGATATGAGCCTATAAAATACCTTGCCAACTTTGTGTGATTTCTGTGACGAACATAGAATACGTAGGATTTTTAAAGTTCACATCATTCTAGTGTTTGTCAGATAAGTAGATAAGATATTTTTGTTAATTATTTTTATTTTTTAAATGTAAAGTAGGGCTGATGACTTTCCGTTGTGGGAATTCTCAATTGCTTTTTGAAAATGTTCTGCATGTTTTAGGATTTTTTTTTTCGAAGTAAATTATTGTGAGCAAGTGATTTTTGAAGAAGTTCTTGAGGTTATATTTTGCATTTCTGGAAAAGAGTTTGGTTTCAATAAAACAAGGTACGAAACAAAATTTTGTACCCTTCAAGTATTTATTTAGTAATTTTAATTAATAATTTATATTTCTTTGAATTCTTTCATTCCCTTCTGGTACTGTGTAATAAGTGTTAATTATATATGTCGAATAAATAGAAACAGTGTTTTCTAAGACATTTATTTAATTTAATTCTGAAAGTTTTTTGATAAAAATCTTTTTTGCAATTAAAATTTGTAGGAGGTTAACAGAATGATTCTGTATGATATTTTAAATTTTAAAAAGTTTATTTCACTTCTATTACGTATGGTTATTTTTATACCTTTTGGTCACTGATCTTAGTAACCATCCCGTACAAATATTGAATAACAATAAATGCTTGTGGAATTCCCCCGCATGTTCAAACACATGTACGTTGTGAAGAAAACCATATTAATGTTTAATGCATGTTAATTAAAATTCAACAGCCGACACTTTCGTTCTGAAGTTTGTTGATATTGATGCATGGGTGGAATAAATTAATGAAGTATTTATTACCCTCGCAAGAAATGATTTTTAGTAGTATCTTGTACAGCCTTCAAGAACCAGAAGAATACTAAATTCATATTATATATATTCTGTTTTGCATTTACTGGGATTCCATCCTGTCACCCATGGAACCATCAGTCTCTATGGGAATTTCAATGGGAAACAAACTTTCATCATTCAATTCAAACGCGATATTGTTAATGAGAGGAAATGAATTGTAATTGCTTGGAGCCTGATTAACTATGTGGAACAACCACTTGAACCATAATTCTAGTATTTGACAAAGTCTTTCTTAGCTTATTAACGAATTGATTTGAGTTATCAGTAATTAACTTCAGAACTGGCGCAATTTTCTATGAGAACCAAATATTTAAAATTGTACGGATTAATTATTACCAAAGTAGTTACAGTTCATGGCACAGTAATTTTAATTCAATGAATTCTATACAGGATGTTTTCAATGGTAAGTTTTCTCCATAGTATCATTTATCAGAATTTCAATAAAAATCCAAAATCATGACACTGCGATTAAATTGATTCTAAAAGGTCTTCCATTAAAAGCGCCCCTTTTTGTTTTGTATACAAATCACATTATTTATTCGAAAATTGTTAAAATTTTTATTTCCTTATGAAGTGCAATGGATACCATTAGTTACGAAATAAAACATCATACCACGGAAACGCTGGCAGGAATGAAGTCGTTGGACCCAATTTTCCATGACTCTCTCACACAAATCAGGTCGTTTGTTAGAAATTACTCGTTCAATATTGATCTATGAATCGTCCAAATTTGCTGGATGTTTACTGTAAATCAATGACTTAATGTAACCCCAAATAAATAAGTTCAATGGAGTTAAATCGCAGGAATGAAGCGGATAATTTATCTGTCCATTTCTTGAAATAATAGAATCACTGAATACACGACGCTTTGAATGACCTGGTGGTTTGAGTTCTTGGGTTAAAACAATTTTGTATGGATGTAAACCAAGGTCTTTTCGTAAAATTCGCCACAAAGACGTCTGGGAGATTCAGTTCTTCACTAAACGTTTAACTGTTCTTTTATCTGGACGATTATAACGACCAAAAATTAGAGTTAAAGCATGTAAAGTTAGAGTAACAGATCGCGATTTTTCATAATAAATTTGGAACAATTGTAAACGTTGTTGTAGTATGTACCTCTCCATTGACATTTACCAATACATCTGTCAATGTCACAAATGAACAGCAATGGCTGCCATCCATGAGTAATGTCAATTTATAAATGGGGTGTTCCCATTGAAATACCCTTTACTATTTGTAGAAATAAATTCTAGCGGTTTTGATAACAGATGTCTTTAGTAGTTTATTTTTCCATTGTTTCTCCTGGCAACACCTTCATTTTGAAGTGGCGTCATCAGGCTTTCTTTTCAGTATCTTTCATTTCGCTGAAATGTAAACAATGTACTTTCTATGTGCTCAAGTTGTCAACATTTGTACCAAATAATGGGTTTTGCGAAGAGTTTTACTTCATAACTTAATATGAGGAAAAAGGCTGCCGAAGGTCATCCTATTTTAGTAGATGTTTATGTTGATTGTACTTTAGCTGAACGAAAGTGTGGTTAACCCGATTTAAAAGTGGCAATTTTGAATCGGGCAACACCAAAGAAGGGTTTTTTTTGCCGATGATAAAACGCATTTGGCAGGTATTATGTTCCATTACTGACTTCAGATTAAGTTCTTTGACTAAAACAAGAATATCTCTGTTTTTCACAATCTAGAGTGCAATCTCCTTCTGCAGAACGCTCTATAAGATCTTAAAACAGAATAATGAGAATATCTGGGCACTGCACGTTTGCCATCCTCGAGAAACATATTGCAGACGTTCGAGTATAATTGGCTCGTGAGCCAGGAGTTTATGAACCCTAAACTCCATCGATTAGTAAATTAACCTTTTAGCATTATTACATTCCGTCATACTTTACATGCAATCAAATGTAATGAATAGGGGCATCCTGATTGATGGCGTCAGCCCAACCTGTTATGGTGCTATAAAAGACAGTGTTGTATAATTTATCGAGCCTGTGGGTCCCCCTAGCATCTGCCCTATATACGAGTACTAATAAGTCTAAAACGTATTTTTATCAAATTCGCACATCCTCAGGAAACAGCTGTGTATTCTCTACATTTCAGGATTCCATTTTTTAAGCTCATCTCGCCGAAGGAAACCGTGGATCCTCCGGTTCTTTTAGATAAAAACATCTTCGGTAACACCTGGACCCGGAGTGAATTATTTGCGTCCTTTGTATGCTTTCAGCATCACTCCGCGATTATGCACGCAGTCACAAATCGAATTCAAATGAGGTGGTTCAAATCCACAAGGACAGTCTCTGAGAGATTGACCCTTCGAGGTGTTGACATTGAGACTGATGGTTACCTGTCGAGAAAAAATAGACGAAGAAATTATATTACCTTATTATCTGACGGTGATGTTTCTCGATGACTATCGAGGTCTGCTTTGTGTGTAAATAGGTGGTTATTATCTTATGAATTAAACAGATTCTCTTCGATTGGAGAGATTGGGGGAGATAAACTATGTTATCTTTACCGACTATGCATGTTCTTGAACGTATTGAAGATCGAGAAAATAGTGTTTTACATTGTCTTTAGATTATTTTCAGTTCTTTCCTCCTTCCTGATAAGAAAATAATATTTGTACATTCGTTCATGAATGTATTTATATTTGCTTTACAGTTTTGTCATGCCCATACTTTGGAAATATCTTCAGATTCAATAGACCGCAATGAAAATTCATACACCTCTTTCTCTCCAATCGCTGTGTTAATATAACAGGTTTATACCGCCTTAACGTAATCATTATGAAATTTCTTATTTCATCCAATTAACGACCACCGGGATTTTCTCTCTCTACAAACTCATTTATGGTACGAGTAAATATCCGTTGTTGCGAAGTTTTTTTTATTGCCCTATATGTTTTTAATAAGACGTTCTGGCCGGACAGTTCAGTAAGATAAATTTTCTTGTAAAGTGCTAAAGAACATTTCTTACATTCTTGGTCCGCATATATTATACATGCATGAATTTGATGGTAGTTGAGGCAAAGCATGATGGTTGTTTATATGTCAGATAATCAACAATCAATAGCTACCAATTCTGTATTCAAACTAATAACTTCTCTAACTATAACTGATTATCAGCCAAAACTTTTTAACCGGAATGAAACACTGACGTAGGCCTTATATCATTATTCTTTATGATTATGTATGGACTATGATGTTTGCTAAAAGCAAATTTATTTTAGTTTTGGTTTGCAGTGAATATATTGGCACAAATTATATTTTGTAAATTTCTTCTGATGATACCAGGTTTGCATGTTATCTGTAAAAAGTAAAAATTACAATGTTACCTTACTCTTATCATCTGGGATTATTATTGAAAATAGGGCAATTAATGCATAACGACCTAATGAACTATGTTTGCCCCTTTCTTGAGCTTATTGTGCTAAATTGCTAATATATGTTGTTTATTAACAACAATATTGGATGTGAATATAACGTAGTAAAGGACATAAGAAAAAGAGGTTTTTTACTTAATAAAAGGATTGTCACAAAATTTAAATATAAAAACAGATTTATTTAATTTTAATTAAAAAAAAATTTGTTCAAAAACTTTTAGAACTAAATTCACATCTCATGAGCACTGCTTCAATTTAGTAGACATAAAGTCAACACTCATTATATAATAACAAATAGAATAAAAAACCCAACGAAATATAAATTATCAATTGAAATTACTAAATAAACACTTGAAGGAGACAAAATTTTGTTTCTAATCTCATATTCATGAAAAAACCAAAATTTTCTTCATAAATGCAAAAAATAACCCTGAGAACTTAAAATTTTAAATATTTAATATATTTAGATAAGTTACTTCAAAAAATCTTTTAAAAAATGAAGCACATCCTAAAGAAACAATTTAAAATTAAATGAGATCGTCGTCAGTCCTAACTCATATTTAAAAAATGAAATCAATTAACAAAAAATATCTTACGTAGTATTCTTGTTGAATAAATACTAAAATTAGAGAACTTTAAAACTTCTACGTTCGTCACAAAAATCACACAAAGCTTGTAAGGTATTTTATGGCCTTCAGTTGAAACCAAATGGCATTTATATAATGAGTAAGGAAAATCAAAATATAATTATACTTATACTTATACTTGATAGAAGGATTATTACAAAATTTAAATATCAAAACAGGTTTATTCTGTTAGCCTTCTACAAATTTTAATTTCGAAAAATTTTATTCGAAAAATAAAATTAAAGTCTTATAAGTACTGCTTCAATTTAGTAGACTTACAAAATCAACACTCATTATATAATATCAAATTTGGTTTTCATGAATATAAGAATAGAAATAAAATTTTGTCTCCTTCAAGTATTTATTTAGTAATTTCAATTAATAATTTATATTTCTTCGGGTTTTTTATTTCATTTGATATTATATAATGAGTGTTGGTTTTATATGTTTACTAAATTGAAGCAGTGCTTATAAGATATTGATTAAATTCTAAAAGCTTTTAAATACAATTTTTTTAAATTAAAATTTGTACGAGGCTAACAGAATAAATCTGTTTTGATATTTAAATTTTGTAGTAAATGACCTTTTCAAATGGCTATTGTTGAGGATTCAAATAATAATGTTATTTATTAAATTTTATAGATGCAATAATGTATATAGGACATGCCAAAAAAATATATCATATGATTATAAATCACAATCTAACATTCTTGAGCTACTTTATCCTCCAAGAACTCTTTGACAGAATAATACCCATTACTCTGAAGGAAGAACTTAATGATTGGTTTGAAGATTTCTATAGACTTAACTCTCAAATGGTGAGGTAGATGATAAAACGCTGTGGTATGTAGAAGAGCTTTCAAAGTTGGAAGTTTGGTGTGTTGGTGATTGACTTCTTCGTGAAAACCAAAGACGTTTGTGAAGTTAGCCTTATTATCTTTCAAGAACATTGAAAAACTGGAAATGTTTATATAAATGAAATTGTCGAAATGGACAATCAATTATCCATGTGAATACCAACAAATTTAGTGCACGATTTTAACATTGAAGAATCGTCAAAATCAGATGTCTTTCACTAGTAGCCCTCTGATCAACCTCTGTTCCAAATAAATTAATTCTGCTGATCTGTACCAAATATCATTTATAAGGAGTGTGAGCTATAGTAATAGAAACTCGATAAGGTTTTGTTGATCACAGGGGCAAATTGCAGACATGCGCACGTTTAAAACTGGTTGGTTTTCATCAGTGCAATGTATGCCAGTGACTACAAACCTGTCAAGTTCCTATATTCGCTATACACAGAGACACTAAGGTATTAATCATACACTAGCGCCATCTGGAGTATGCAAACATACATACAAGACATATCGTTGCGAGCTAATTCAAGTAAAGAAATGTGTTTCCGATAATTTCACGTTACAAACGTAGAAAAAAGTTTCGTCATGCTCAGGTCAGACTATAAAATGTCTTAATGCTTATAATTAGCATATTCATATTCAAATAAATTAATTCGGCTGATCTGTACCAAAAATCATTTTATAAAGAGTGTGAAAGTTCTACAAATCGAGACAGTGTAACATCTGTTTAAAAATTGTATACTAAAACACTAGTCTATGAGAGGGATACAAACTCATGTGATTGGATCCCTTAGTTTGCAGGATTGCTACCATCAGGAAGAAACTTCTTGTATACGGTATTATCTTAGGAGAAAAATGTTCATTATTTCATTTGTTAATGGATAACTAACTTTATTTGCTAAAATATTAATAAACAGTTATAATTGTGGTAAGCTTATGAATAAAGCAAGGGTTTATAGGATAACTAATAATGTGAGACTTGAATGCTAACGACGGTTTCAAAAGGAAACCTATTCTCAACTTAGTAGTTTGGCAACACAGAATGCAGTAGAATTTACATTAGACCACTTAAATAACGAATGATATAATCTTAGCCTCAGTAGAAAACGTAAATAATTGGGTATCTTTTAATATGTCTATGTATTTTACCTGCCCTTTTTGTACGTTGCTATTATCTAAACGAAAAATTTGCATCAAATTTTGAATGGATTTCCGTTCCCATCGTGTCGATTAGTGACCACACATTAACATAATGACAATATTTTAGGGGCCTGACAAACTCATCGACTAAAAAAAACATAAACAACAATATCCGTTCGGGTGAGAGAAACTCTACTCTTTGGAATTTCGTACTTACAACCCGTTTCGACCATTCACGATTCTGTGGGAAAGACACTTTAGAGTTTTCTTCCATTGGTGAGATCGTATTACAATTGTATTTAGGAGGCCTTCAATCGACCTTACCATGGTGGCAACCCAATTCCCTCTACGGAATTGTAACGTGATTTCCCACGTCTTTCGACTGTTTTCTGTGATAATAATGACGGTGTTGAGTAACTGTTGAACGGTTTAGTTGATAATTTGAATTTTTTGCCACTTACGACGTGGGACACAAATTAGGGTACATTAACTCTGAAGCTTTTGAGATGTGAAAAACATTTGTTACTGAATTGAGGTGAGGAAATGTTTTCCATTGAGAGTATAGTCTAAAATTTCGGGTAGTTATTCTTCACATCAGTTTGTACAGACATGTTTCAATTGAAATTTGCTGAACGATTAAGATTCCAAATTAATTTCTTTGTGAAGAAGAAGTTATCCCCATGATTTCAAAAAGATTTCAGCTGCTTGAACGGATTTAATTTTGATAAAGGGTATTTCAATGAAAACGCCCCATTATTAAATTGACATTAATCAAGCATGGCAGCCATTGTTTATTTGTGACATTCACAGTTGTATTTGTCAATTTCTACCATCTAATCATGGAAAGATACACATTCCAATAACATTTACAAATAATCAAATTTTATTATGAAAAATTGCGATCTATTACTTTTAAATTGCTTTACTCCAATTTTTGGTCATTATAATCCTCCGAATAAAAGAACAGTTGAAAGTTTAGTGAAGAAGTTTGAATGATATTTTACACTTCATGATGTTACAGTGGCAGTTTGAGACAAATTAATGCAATAAGTGAAGAAAATATTGCTGCCGTACGTGAAAGTGTTCGTGAAGACCAAAATTTATCGATTCCTCGACGTTCACAAGAACTAGGCATCTCCCAGACGTCTTTGTGGTGAATTTTACGAAAAGACCCTGATTTACATCCGTACAAAATTGTTTTAAACCACGAACTTAAACCAGCAGATCATTTAAAGCATCGTGTATTGAGTAATTGGGTGATTCGATTATTTCAAGAAATGGACCGATAAATTATCCGCCTTGTTCCTCCGATTTAACTCCATTGGGCTTCTTTCTTTGGGGTTACATTAAGTCAAAATCCTTTAAAAGAGGTGGGCCATTTTAAATCTGCTTTTTTGATCGGCTTTAAATAAAAAACTAATGCTTATTTTTTCAAAGTAGTGGTTTTATTGGAAATGTGGAAACTTGACCTTTACGAATGAAAAACAATGTCATTCAAATGACCGCCACCACTTGCTACAGTACTTCATCCAATCAATCCAATTTTTTAGTACATTGTCGATTGTTAGGGGTTCAATCTCATGAATGGCAAGTTCGATTTTGTATTTCATGGCATCAATCGTTTCTGGATGATTAGCGTAACACATACCAGGGTATTCATGCAAAATCTGTGCTAGAAATTCTGGTCTATAGTAGCAATTGTGTCAGATGTACTCATTAGACGAGAACGTTAAAGCCTTATTTTATTAATTAACATTTCACGAACAAACTGATCCACAAATTGCCATAAGGGCATTTAATTAATTTAATACTGATTTTTCCACCTAAATTTGTAACAGTTTGGATAGAAGATCCCCTTTCACCTCTGGAAATAAGTGTTTAATATTCCCCAGTTTTGTTTAAGCGTACAGCGTTCCATTTCGTTAATGTCAAATATTAAACTAACTTGAACTTTAATATCCCAGCAGTTCATTTTTGATTGTCTCGGTCTTTACTTGACGGAAATTCATCTTCAGTATAAGAAAAACAAATGTTAACTTCCGCTATTTTATTGATTTACACGTCAATTGTTTCGTCATACCATGACTTTATCATGTGAGTATTTAAACTGAGGTATACAATGCAAAACATGGCCTTAAATAAACAGCTCTGGTACAAAAAAATAGAGGGGTATTTTTGTATCCTTGTTTGGAATGAACGGCCTGTCTGTCCCACATGTACACATGGGCAATCACTAAATGTTAACTTGTAAACTCCTGATTTTTTGTTTTTAGGAATGACGTCTTTATTATTTTGTATTAAACTGCCTAAAGAATTAATGGTTTTAAAAGAGATGTTATAATTTTCTTTTATTTTCAAATATCTAGCAATCTTTTCAGATTTTGAGATTTTGGTTATCAGAAATATTCATGGATCACGTAGAAACCAATATCCAAAAACTCCCACACTTTAAAGATTTCGTTTATTGGTACCGCTATGTAGATGACATAATTTGTTTATTTAATGGCACAAATAGACAACTTTGTTCATTTTTGGAATCTATCAATAAATTATATCCAACAATTGAATTCACACAGGAAGATGAAGTAAATAATAGCATCAATTTCTTAGATTTGAAAATCACCAAAATTAATAATAGACACGACTTTTCCATATACAGGAAACCTACAGATACAGATGGTACGATTCATTATACTTCAAACCATCCATTTTCACAAAAATTGTCAGCTTATAATAGTATGCTTTATAGATTGATTAACATACCCATGATGAAAGACAATTTTGGCAAAGACTATAAAACCATTAAACAAATAGCTTTCAATAATGATTTTAATCCGTTCTTTGTAGATAATTTACTTGATAAAATAAATTACAAAAAAGCAATATCACTTGTATATCCAAAATTTCAAAATTCAAACGAATCAAAATTTATTTCAATAACTTACATAGGCCAAAAATTTGAAAAGATTGCTAGGTATTTAAAGAAAAAAGAAAATTGTAACATCTCTTTTAAAACCATTAATTCTTTAGGCAGTTTAATAAAAAATGATAAAGACGTCATTCCTAAAAACAAAAAATCAGGAGTTTACAAGTTAACATGTAGTGATTGCCCATGTGTATATGTGGGACGGACAGGCCGTTCCAACCAAGGATACTTGAACATGAAAAATGTTATATTGAAAATAAACCAAATTCAACTTAGGCCAACCATTTGTTAGAGACTGGTCATAATTTTAATATGAACTATGAAATATTACATATGTCAGAAACTAAATCTGTTAGAAACTTTAGAGATCAATAGATATAATGAAAGACAAATTTTATTGAATGATCAAATAGATTTATACAGATTCCCCCTACTTAATATATTTTATCAATTGTAAACAATCTCTTTCCACCCCTCTATTTTTTGTACCAGAGCTGTGTATTTAAGGCCATGTTTTGCATTGTATACCTCAGTTTAAATACTCACCTGATGAAGTCATGATATGGGGAAACAATTGTCGAGTAAATCAATAAAATAGCGGAAGTTAACATTTGTTTTTCTTACATTCTCATTAGTTAATTGCAGATCTGCCAGTTTTTGTTTTACATATTGACTTTTTCACACAGTTCGATATTTCTTGAAATAGAAGTGATTCAAATAAAATGGAAATATCCAAACCGATTGATGAATTTTTCATTGCAATAATAAATAATACAAATATGCCATCTGAAATAACTGGTTTTATAGACCGTGATTAATTTTCAATTAATTTAACAGTTTAAATATATAAACAAACATTTCAATAATAAGCCTGTCGGTTTCGCAGATGATACATGTTATTTTTATTCAAAGCGTTGAAATATGTGGCGGAAAATGAATTCTCACATGTGGCCATTTTTTCCTTTGAAGAAGCTCTTAAGTTCTGTCAAGAGTATAATATTTATGATCTGCTATATAATAGCGATGTAACCATCCAACCTTTTTCCGGATGTTCTAGATCGACTGAACTTTGAAATAATAAATGATACAAAATTTCTAGGGATTATAATTGAGATGATTAAGTTAATACGATATTAATATGATGACAGATGAAAAATGAAACGTTGACAAACATTTTTAACATTTCGAAAAATCTGAAAGAATTGGAAAGGAACAAAATTGAATAGAATGATAATATAATTGGACGGTTCATTTCAGTCGATCGCATAATGAAACCTTTCTTCTGAACCTTCATTTGCTGTGATTATCCCTTCATTAGGATCGCAGTGGCTCCAGAGAATGTCATCAGAGTATCTCACGCTCCAGCGCTGTTCACCATTTTACAGCGGATATATTCTTCTCTCTTTCTCATATTCATTACATTCTCTGAGAGACAGAAAAGGAGAATCTTAGCGTCACTGGAAAAACTTCACGCTGAGGTAAAGAAATTTTGTTCTTCGTCGGATGTTCTCATAATATTATGGGATAACATCTGGTTGCCGTACCCAGTATTCTCTTCTCCTTTTCCATTGTTCTCATTGCGTCTGCATTGGCTTTCTGACGTCGTTTAACCTAAGAAATGGTTCGCATTTTGTCGTTAATTGCGATGTGTAACCATTTTGGTATCATGGAAAGTTAATCACTGTTACAAAACAATTTGAGAACTGTAGTCTTCATTCAGTTTCCCACAATAATATGAGTGTGTCTTGTAGTTGCTTTTCTTCAAGGAACCTTTGTTTGGTTTCCAAATGATAAATCTAACGATCGACCAAAAAGAATGTGTGACCCCACTGAAACTTTCATAGTTGACGTGTGTACTGTTGTTCAACCATATAAATTTGTATCAGGCAAGATCTTCAAGTTTCTAAATTGCATCAGTTTACAGTTCATAAGTTGTAATCTAGAGGCTGCTATTGAAAAATTTTTTCCCAAAAGCTTATCACAGGCTTCAAATGAAAGTCGAAATAAGTATTGATTGAACTGTGTAGGCCATTCCTTTTTAGCAGTTGATCATAAATTAAATAAAAGTAATACTTTGAATTCAGAATCATATCTTCTAACTTATACAGTATAAATTGAAACTATATACAAAAACTATCAAAATCAAGAAAGTATCTGGAATTTATTATTTTTCATTATTTTAATATACTTCTATTTTGTAACATTCTAAGACCAAAGTAATGTATAAAATAGGTTGTGCAGATGGTCGCCTATAGCCAAAGTTGCATGACAACACTATTGGTCAAATATTGTTGATTGTCAACAGGTATACAATTCATCAAATAATGTCGCAACTAGAAGAAAAAAGGTAGAATATTTGTATAGAAAAGGTTTTCGAAACGTTGAAAAATTAGTGCAGTTGACTGAACTGGGAAAAAGTTATGTATATGAGACAATAAAGAGGATAAAAAATGGTATGGATATGAGGCTTAGTCCAGTTTCAGGAAGACCGAGTAAGATTGAAAGCAACAATTTAAACGCTTTATTTGCCTTAGGACGACACAATCAGCGCCTGAGGTTTCGCAAATTGGCTAACAGGTTTGAAAATCAACGAAACATAAAAGTATGTCCAGAAACCATCCGTATGTCACTGAAAAGACAAGGCTACATATCAAGGAAATAAAAAAAAATCCCTATGATAACACCTTTACAAAAGGAACGAAGGATAGAATTTTGTTTTCAATAAAATAATTTCAATAATGTCTTTATATCTGACGAAAGTTCTTTCCAACTTGGTGGAAATCACTTAAAAATCCTATTAAAACAGCCTGTTACCATTCAAATTTCCACCCAAAATAATGGTTTAGGGAGCAATATCTTAGAGTGGTGCTACGCCTCTCTGAATAGTTGATGATACCATTAATAATGAAAAAAACTGTGTCATTCTAAACGATTTTCTCCTTAAAAGGGCGCATGCTTTATATCCAGAGGAGGGCGTTTTCACCAGGATAATGCAAGATGCCATACTTTGGCCTATACTGAAGCTTGGATGCAAGAACACCAAGTGACAACCACTTCATGGCCAGCAGCTTCACCAGATCTTAGTCCCATTGAAAACATGTGGGGACTAATGAAGATTGAAGTTGAATAAGGAGCGCCACGAAATAAGGATGATTTAATTCAGTCAGTTCTACAGTCCTTTTACCATCCATCACCTAAAAGTATGGAGGTGATTTAGTTTCGGTTGTACCTCGACATTTAGTCAAGTGTTCACAGTTAAATGAAGGTTGTATAAGTAAATAAGATTAATATTTTGTTATAATTTTCTAATTCAAGAATTAAAAATATAATAATAAAAAGCGGTATTTTACTTCATAGAAGGATTATCACAAAATTTGAATAACAAAACAGATGTAATCTGTTAGTCTTCTACAGTTTTAATTTCAAGACAAGCGTACGCTGGTCCGAAGAGTTCAGTGCGCATGCTTGAAACGAAACAATCAAACATTTATTTATTTATTTATTTATTTCAATTGACAATTTATATTTGATGGGTTTTTTTTAATTCCATTTAATATTGTATAATGAGTTTCGATTTTATACGTCTGTTAAATATAAGCAGTGCTTATAAGACATTAATTTAATTCTAAAAGTTTTTTGAATAAAATAAAGTTCAAATTGTAGAAGACTAACAAATCAAATCTGTTTTTATATTCAAATTCAAATAAAAAACATATACTAAATAATTTCAAATGAGCATTGTTTTTTCCGGATACTGACTATATAATCAGTATAAAATATTTTTCAATGTCTCGGAAAAAACCTTTTTCCACCCCGACAAGTATCTACTCACATTTTAATTTATTTTTTAAAAGTAACACATCGAAAGTGCAGTCACAAAACTGTTCAAATATCTTCTTCTTCTCTTTATCTGACAAGCTTTTTCCCAAATAGCGGCGCTCTATCGGAAAAAGCGGGAATATTGTCTTAGCCTCTTGACTATACATCTTGTTCAAATATCTCTATATTAAGTGTAAAACATAATTTCTAAAAACATGTTTTAAGTGCACACCAAAATTTTATAAACATAATATTAACAAGTAGTTCAAGAGTACTGAAGAATGATATGGTTAAAATAAGATATAATCATTCTACAAAAACAGAGAAATAGGATCAGTATAATTTAGATAGAAAATATCATAACTCTTGGTAAATCTTGCAGCCTCCCTTTAAAATAAATAGTTTAGTCTTGATAGAACCGGTATTATCATCATTATTAACTTGAATTGAATATCTGTCCCATATATAAAAATTTCCAACATAAGATCTAACACTTCAGATATGTTATCCCATGAATATAAATGCTGTCCTTAAGATGAGGGAATAATACTCACTCAATTGATTATTTACAAAAATATTTAATTTGTTCAATTTCCACAAGCTGCTTCTGTGAGAACCCTTTATGGCATAAATGTATCCTCTGTTATTTATTCTTATCTTAATCTTCTCAAATAGCTCGTCGTTAAGATTCTGTGCTGAGTAAAGAGAAACTGTATGGTGAACGTGTTTCAATTCTGCATTGGAATAAAAAAGTTATTGTACTCTTATCATTTTTTGTAAATGTGTGGGAAACGAAAGTACATAACTGATAATTCTTGCGTGTTAATGTTCAATAATAATACCTGCTTATGCACTATTAGAAATATATATATGAATTCGAATTTATTTTTTGATTCACTAAGAGTAAATGGTGTAAATTCAGTATTCGTCAAAAGAAATTGTGAAAAATTTCCGTACAAAACCCATCGAATTCAAATTTAATATTATGTCGTTATTAAATAAAAACACGGAAGTTCATGTATATTTTCGTGGAGATGGATTACGAAAATAATAAAAATCTATACCTCTAATATGAAAAAATTATGAAAAGTATATGATATTTTATTTAATATAGTCTTTTTCGGATCTTTCATGTCAATGAATAACGATGCAGATCGAAGGGAAAAGGAAATTTCGTGATATTTTCCCTTTCTTCAGGATAACAGAAAATAAAGAAGAAAAAGGTTCAATGGACACAGAATTCTGTTTTCTGGTCATTATAGCTAGCTTCTTTGAGAAGTAATCCACAGATTTGAACTTGCACGTGAAAAGAATTGTTGAACAAGCCCCTAAAGTTTACAATGTCACCTCAGTGCTTTTCACCTTTTCCATAGGTTGGTCAATTCCAAAAAATAACTTATTTTTCATTAAATCGCATGCGTTAAAAATTCCAAGAAAAAGTTACTGTCTTCCAAAAGTAACATTAATTCAGATCACGGATCTGAAATAAAGAATCTATTGAACTATCAAGATGTCGCGATATAAATTATTTGTTTCAAGATACGCAATATCGAAACATTGATTTTCCCAACAACAATATTTCTTTGATTAGCTTGCGCTGGTATTTTATTCAACACTTCACTGAATTTTAGTGAACTTAATGGGAACGCCTCACTTTTAAATTGACATTACTCACGCATGCTCCTTACTCTTACTTGCTTTAACTCAAATTTTTGTTTCGTAATAATCGTCCGGACAAAAAAACAGTTGAACGTTTAGTGAGGAAGTTTGAAACAAATTGAACACTTCATGCTGTAACAGTAGCAGTGAGACAAATAAATGCAAGAAGTGAAGAGAATATTGCTGCTGCAGGTGAAAGTGTTCGTGAACACCAAAATTTATCGATTTCTCGACGTTCACAAGAACTAGGCATCTCCCACACGCCTTTGTGGTGAATTTTACGAAAAGACTTTGGTTTACATCCACACAAAATTATTTTAACCCAAGAACTCAACCAATTATTCATAGCACTATGAAATATCTGATTTTTCGTATTGATATTTAAGTAGCATATGCAAGATCTCATTTCTCTTCTATCGATCTGACAAATCATTTTAGCTAAAATGGCATACAATTCAAATGTTACTCTCTTTTAGTAATGACCTTTATAATCAGCTTATGTGCAAATTATAAACGTCTTGGCTCTTCTTAATTGCAATTATCAATTCTGAATTAATTGTCGAAGCGACTGAAAAACGAATTAAATTATTTCCACGTGAGAAAAGTCCACATTCCTTTTTCAGATTAACCATTGTGTCTTATTCACACGATACAGAATTATGCAAAATACAGTTTATATAAATATGTAGGTCACTATTGTTTCATTTCAAAATACGTCGTTAGTAATGTATATTATCAATTATTTATAGTTTTGGCGTGTCTTTGTTACTAAATCGCAACCACAGAGATAGCATTTAATTTGGTGTTTTCACTTGAATTAACTTCAATGTTAGGCTCAACTGCACGTGAAAGCGTTTCAGACATTGAGAAAATTCAAATATTCAAGGTATTTCTTATTTTTACCTATCAGTAGATATTTAAGGTTGTATCTTCAACACTGAAGCTTTGCTGATTAAGAGTGATACATAAAATGATTTATTCATTATGCAGATTGTTTTGATGCAAGAGTATGTAGATTCAAATTAGGATTTTGTTAATTTTTTTGACAGCTTACTGAATGTTTGTCAGCACTGTTACGAATTGAATAAATTGAAAGAATAGATATTGAAATAATCTTATATTTTATCTATTTTTCATAAAAAAAGAATAATTACACCTATGGTTTCCGTAGTTTTCTTATGAGCATATAATAAAGGGTTTTCCAATAAGAAGTATCATTTTGAATAGCCCGATATCTGAGCACTTTTGAAGTTGTCTTCTTTTAACATTTGACAAGTTTAAACTGCGCCATTTAAAAAAATTGAACGGTACACGCTTCAACAACGCATTGAAATTGTTAAAATACACTACAAAAATAGTGAAAATTTTGCAGTCACAGTTCGAAAAACTAAAACAGTTTTGGATGTCGTGAAGCGTCTTCTCGGCCGACAATAGTGGAACTGGTGGAAAAATTCTAGCTGTTAGTACTAGTTAGTGATGTGAAGAATCAAAAGCGTGTGTGTCGCTCAAGAACAACTGAGAATTTTGCTTTGTAGCCCGTAGTGTTGGCGAAAACCTAGGTTTGTCGATTTCTCGTCGATCTTTGGAATTAGGCATTCCACAAATCACATTACACCGTATTTTCCATAAAGATTTAAGTCTTTTATACATAAGTTAACACAAGAACTCAAGCCGGTCGATCACCAGCAACGTCGTATCTTCTCTGATTGGATTCTTGAAATGCATCAAAATGATCCGGATTTTCATCGAATAATCATCTTCAGTAATCAAGCTCATTTTCACCTAAGAGGCTACGTTAATGAGCAGAATTGTCGCATTTGGTGCTCCGAAAATCCAAGAATGATTGTTGAAAAGCCACTTCATTCTAAACGTATCTGTTTAAACTGTTTGGTGCGGTTGGCGGTGGGATTGGGCCGTACTTATTCGAAAATGAGGCTGGTGCAACTCTTGCGGTGAAGAGATTACATAACCGAGATATGATTAATGATTTTTTATGGCCGGAATTGGAAGATATTGATGTAGACGACGTTTATTTTCGAGAAGACAGCGCTTCGTTCTACACAAGTAATGAAATATTCGAAATTTTGTCAGAAACGTTTCCTGACTGTTATTTCTCGAATAGGTTATCACAATTGGCCACCAAGATCTTGTGATCTAACACCTTAAGACTTTTCTCTTTGGGGCAACGTGAAAGATAAGGTCTATGCCAATGCTCCATAATCCATTCAAGACTTTAAAGATGGAACTCGTGAAGTTATCGAGGATATACAGCCGCAAATGTGCGAATTCGTCATTGAAAATTTCATGAAGACGATATGGGGCTGCAACCGTAGCAGTGGCGACCATTTGACTGATATCGTTTTTCATTGTTATTGGCAAACCTTCCTCTTTACAATGAAATAAACATTCATTGATATCTCTTAAAATATACTGTTTTTTTCATATCAAAATGAAACCCTTTATTATCTATCCATTTCTGGCTATCTTTTATTATTTGAAAATTATAAGTTAAAAGTGTAACTGGGTAAAAAGATTAACTACTAAAGAGTTATTTATTCCCTCGAAAATATGGAATTCTGTTTAGCTACCTTTTGCTTAAAACGCATCAAGAACCTCTAAGCGGCTTCTAGGATCGGCAGAAATCAATTATTCCAATTTTTAACTAAGGATATTTAAAGAATCGCTTATTTCCGCTATTATATTGTACAATAAAACCAAATCAAAATCTCGTGGCAATCATTTGCCTTCTTCCTTATCCATTCGCAATACGGAAGTGACATTTTCTCTCTCTGAAATATAGATCTATCGATTTTTTTTCACTTCACCGCCTTGCCCAAAAATGGAACGATTTCGTAACAATACTGTGTGAAATACATTGTACCGCAACTATTAATTTATCAAATGAATTCGGTATCTACTCGGATGTGAGCCGACTATTAAGCCGCTCACCGAGTACGCGAAGCTCAATTCGATATCCGCATAACTTCGAAGGCTCATCCTGTCCCATGTTATGGGTTAATTCCCTTACCTGACTGAGTTTTATGGGTCTTTGCCCTTCCGCTTTGACAACCGGCTACACTGGTCGACTATGATAGACATCGCTTCTATTCAGACGCGCCATGAGACGCGAAGCTTGTCGCGAATTTTTTTTCGCTCGGAACGGTAATTGTAAGATTCTTGAGGATTCTGTTTACTGCACACCATTCCTAGAGAAATTCGAGCGACGAATTTGTGTACCGCTTCGAAAAGTTGCAGCCGACAATCGATCTGTTTAGACTTTTAGACGAGGAAGTAGCATCATCCATTCGTTCGGTGGTTTTGAGGCTAAATTTAACTCCAACTTATTTATGATTTAGATTTCGATAAAATTTTTGTTTCAATATAATGTTTGAACTTATTATCTTAAGGAAACGAAACAACCCCCTGTTGAAATCCTATTTGTTGTGAGACTAACATTCTGATTGTTTGGAATATAACAGAACTAACGAGTGCGATAAGAATGAACAAATCTGATTGTTTTGAGCTGGCAATGTTGTAAGCAATTAAATGTTCTTCAAATTCATAATACCGCGTTTCTTACTTTTAATAGAATGAATCAGGATGGGAATTCTGATTTTTTTACATATTTCACATTGACGAACCATGTTGTCCATAAATCATAACCAAATTTATCCTAAATAGCTGAAAACTCCAAATAAATATTTAAACCTGGGAATGTGTTTACTGATATTTGAAGAAATAAAACGTACTTACGTGGTGGCAACGTGGTTTATGAGAGCGATACAAACTCATTTGATTGGGTCCCTTAGCTCGCGGAGTTGCCACATTCTATAAGAAATTTCTTGTACACGGTATACTTACTTACTTCAGAATCATTGTTTTAGTAGTAAGTTTTCACAATTTTTTCCTCAGTAGATAAACATTCCATATTGTTAAACGGCCAACTTTCAACTAAACATATGAGGATTCGGACCACACTTCTGTTCGACATATGTCATTGAAAATGGGCTCTGAAATCCGAACCACGAAATGGATAAGCCGTTATTAAGCTTCTTCGAGAAGCAATCCACAGATTTGGAATTTTTTATGGAGAAGTGGCTTTTGAATAAGAACTAGAAAGCTTTTTAGATTTCACATTAGTGGTTTCAATTTTTTTTTTGCTCATAATTTCACAACTACATGATTTCTTTATATTTTTGTTTTTCTGGCACCACTTTCCCAAAAATCTTGTTTTCGGGTTGATCTTAATTATGGGACATTTTGTATAGAGGACATCCTTCCTGCACATAACATTTAGTTTTTCTCATTTGATTGAAAAGTCAAGAGGAGGCATAGTGTAGATTTTCAGTTTCGTACTTTTATATTATTAATTATATATTATATTAATTAAGTAATTAGTTAACTAGAATATTATAGATAACTTTTATGACATATGAAAGCATGTCTTATATATGGCTGCAAGGAACCAGACTTTGCAGATTTCCGTAATTTTAGAAACACGAAAATCTATATTTAGTAGATTATTTTCGGATTCAATATTCATTCCGACTTATGAATTAATTAGTGATAATTGAAGAAGTTTATGTATACTAGTGTTTGCACGTGATGAAATTTAGTCTCTGCTAGAGTTAATTTCAGTTGAGATCTCATCTAATATTGAAATGAGGGATGAAGACTCGAGTAAAAACAAAATAATCAGCCGAAATTTATATCTTCTCTTTCCCAAATAATCACATTTAGTTTTCAAACATATGTTTCACACATTAGGTTGACTATTTAAAGACCCTTTCACCCAATTAGGAACAAGGCTCGTTCGTTCAAGGTATGTTTTAATTTTCTTTTGATAGTGCTCAAAGGAACAATTTGAGAAAGCTTGGCATAAAATTTTAATTGAGGGGTGTACGTAATCAAAGGAGTTGGGCGGCCATTTGTGTGCATTCATCATCTTCCTTCAAATCCGATATTTAGCTCTAGGCTCACGCGTTTCCGGTGTGTGTATTAAATAACCTCCAAAATTAATTTGAATTCATTTCAGCGCTCACAGTTCTTCGGAATTCTTTTTCAATCGACCGATTTAGTTCACAAATGAATATATGTATAAGTGAAGCAAACAAAACCAAAATGCAGAAATTTGATGGTAAAAGAATCAATATATTGTAAAAAGTTTATGGTCAATTTTTTGACGCCAAGATGTTTTTTCTATAAGAAATTTGTTGTTGACAATTTCGACAAATTTTTAAAAAAACCCCTTCCATACATGTTTATGGTCATCATCTTATGCCTTTTTCAGAAAAACTTCAATTTATCATCTGGTAAAACAACAATTTAGTAAATTTTCGGGTTAACTCATCTTATCAGCTCTTCCCACATATTGACATAACATTATACAGGGAGTCCAAGAAATCAACGTCAAATCGGAACTGGGCGACGAGCCAGAAAAAATTTTTTTTTTAATTCTACACCCTATTGCCACAAATCTTTACTTTTTACAAATATTTTTTTTGTTATTTGGCCCTGAATAATGCTTTTATCAAAATTTGAATTTTCCAGTTTGGATAAAAAAAGAGACATTTTTTCAAAAAAAATTTCAAAATAGAAATTTTGACCAGTTTTAACAGATTCTACAGAAAAAAATTGTACTACGCGAGTTTGGCAAGTGACGTTAAAATTTGGCGCATTTAGTAAGGATTCTAAAATGGTATAACACTTGGTTCATTCTTCCTGAAATTGTAGACAATTTTTTTTCGAAATAATCCCGTTTTTAATAAATTTATATACCTTAGTTAAACATTATTCTATTGTGTCACTTTAAGGTGCGTTTAAAATAAAATACAGTGGATTCCTTAAGCTTTCAATTAAATTAAGATTTACAAGGTAGTTCCACTGAACATTTACGGCCGTATGTGGTAAAACAAGATGGCTGCCCAGCGCGTTTTGCTGTCACATTAAGAGAAATTACTCAATTGATAATACCCCGATAGGTGGATGGGGCGGAGTGGTATGATTTCGTGGCCTGCCCGTTCACCCGATTTGAACCTAATAGACTTCTTTTCCTGGGGTGCGATAAAGGACACTTTGTATTCCAAACCGATCCAAGATTTGGACGAGCTGCGGCCGGAGACTTGCAGAAGCCGCTGAAGACATCGCATCAAGAAGATACGCTCGTCTTATTAGGAGATCATTTTTTAGAAAGATTGCATTGGAGGTGATGGTAAACATTTTAAACATTCTGCTGTGAGAATTCTCTTACTGTAAGAGCATAATGCGCTAGGCAGCCATATTGTTGGTACCACATGCTGCCAGGCTTGAATATATCCTGCGAATTTAAATCTCGACGTTATTTTTTATGAAATTTGCCTTGCTTACAAACGAGCCAATGTCCCAAATTGAATTTGACCACGAATTTTTCATCCAGAGATTGATACCGGCTTAAAATACGGACAATTAAACGAAATGGTTGGCGTACGAACACGTAAAAACGGAAAAGAGATCACGTTACATTCAATACTTTAAATGAAATTTTTCATCAGTGAAGAATAGTTTAAATAATATTTCCTTTCATTATTGTGATACATTTTTTCCCAACTCTTTCCATATCAATAGTTGATGTAGACTCCTAAGATTCCCATAAAAATTTTCTTTTCAAGATTCCCATTGGAACAAAAGATGAATAATTATATATGTGATCAAGGACTTTCTAATTGTTGTTAATCCAATGCGAATTTGCGGATGAATGAAGAAAGTGCTGTTGTTCTTGAAAACAATGGCTAATTCATCTGGTTGATTGAATTAAAAGAAATTAATAGGATTAGAACACGAGGGATCATTTTCTTATTATAGAAGCTATTTGATAGCTATTGTGAAAAATCATTGTTCAAACATGAAAGTTTCATCAGCTGTAAATTGTTTGTATAAATACGATACCTCTTCGAAGACATATAATAAACTTGATATTTGCAGGTAGGATTTCAAAGTCTAAATGAAAATATAATTTTCAATAATGACCAAAAGCTGTATATTCAACTCATTAAAGATTTTTTTTTATTGTCTCGGTCTTAACTTGACGGAAACTCATCTTCAATATGAGAAAAACAAATATTAACTTCCGCTTTATTTATTTTCACAACACTTGCTTCGTCATACCATGACTTTAACCAGGTTCTATAAGATATGTTATAGTGTTCTTTTCTCTGTATATATCTAGCAATGTTTTCAGTTTTTTTGTCCTATGTATGTTAATGAAATGAATTTTGTTTCGTTTGAATTTTGCAGTTTGGGATGTACAAGTGTTATTGATTGCTTGTAATTTATTCTATCAAGAGAATTATCTTTAATTGACGGATTGAAATCATTATTGAAAGCTATTTGTTTAATAGTATTATATTCTTTGTCGAAATTTTCTTTTGTCATAGGTATGTTAACGAATCTGTAAAGCATACTTTAACCATTACTTGAAAATGCAAAGTCTACATGGCCCATTCTTTACTTCATACTTAATAGGACCAACAGAAATTAAGGGGAAGGTTAAAAGATATTGAATGGACTTAATCTTTTACGGATAAGATAGTCCATCCCATATCTCCTAACCTTTTTCTTAATTTCATTTGGTTTGTTAACTTTAAATTGTATTGTTGAGTATCTTCCTTTCAGTTTTGAAAATAGGTTGAAACCTGAAGCATGTGTCAACAACATGAATAAATTGTAAAACTTACTATTTTTCTTTACTTTATTAACCTGTTCAAGTGCAATAGCAAATACGTAGGACATTCAGGGCAAGACTAAACGAACAAGAAAACTTTCATCTTTGCAACCATTGCATGGAAAATTACCTTCCACCTGCATTAGCTTATAGAAGACAGGAAGCTTAAGTATTTGGAATGTTAAAATTAGTTCATTGTAAAGATACTTAGGAAATATTGAATGACCATACAGATCGCTGTAAATCCCAAATACTTAATGTTTCAACATAGTTTTTTCCTAAAAACTTGTTTTAATTAGGATCAACTACCAAGTGGTAACAGTTGAAACAATTCAGTCTTCTTCTTCCCGAAACGAGTAGTGAGAAAATCATCTGTGTTCAGCGGTAAGCTTCCCTTAATTTTCTGCACCCACACCCCCTCATATTCTGTGGTTTGAAATATTTCACTGCTGTGTGTATAAATTACAAGTACTTAATGTAGGGTGAAACCGTTCCTAATTGAGCTTCCTGCGACGGAATCCTTTCTTGAGCAATCTTATATCAGGTGTGCACATATTGCTGACAGCACGTGCTATGCCTTTACAAATGGCTGCTTCCGGTACTCGTATCAGCTTACAAAGTACTTACCCCCCTTTGAAAGAATCAAACACGACATCCGCCCTCTTGTGTTTGGTGCCCCGAAATCTAAGGCGTATTATATGACTTTCAAAGTGTGGTCCATCTAAAGGAACAGCTTCGGTAGGTATATTCCTACACGTTCACAACAATATTTGGATTGAGTAACGTCCTGGCAAGAATTTCAACTTTAATTTTTTATTTCCTTAATTGTTTGCATGTTATATGTATGTATTTCATTATATAATGATATATCAGGAAATCGCCATCCGAAAATGGGAGAAACAACTTTCGGTGCTTGAATTTATGCTGAGAAATGTGCATTTCAGTACAGCGATAATTTCAACGTATTGATAATATTCCATCTAAGAATTTTATCGCAAACAGATAAAATAAATGAATGTGTGCTTTACTGATTAGTTACATCAATAATTCTCTGGAATATGCTGAGGCATATCGAGGAATTCCATTTTTAAATTCTTCGTAAGTAGAGAGAGACTTTTTGCGCACTTGTTCCAAGGAACAACGTACTATCTTTTCGCCCAAAATTCTGTTATTTTCGAATTTTCAACTGAAAATAATCTTAAACGACTAAGTTGGAAACGCTGATGAAGAATCCGAGTTCAAAAAAATTCGTCCGGCCCGCCAGACAACACAAAACGCTTTCGAATTGAAAGAGATAAAGCCTCGAAAATTTTCAGGGAAGGTTCAGGGTCTAAGTATCTCGGCTAAATTCGTTAATGGGCAAAATCAGTTCAATATTTCGCAGCTATTCTCGTTTGAAACATTTTCATATTTTCACAATATTTCTGTAACTATAAATCGATCGATCTGAAATTCGATATTTCGAAGAAGAATAATAACGCACATATTGGTGACAATTATATGATTAGAAATATTAAAGTGAAATGAGTCTTACTAATAAAAGCTTTTTAAAAACATTGAAATAAAATGTATTACTATGCAATATCTTCATAAATATCTAACGATATTTTTATATCTTTCGACACATATTATTGTCCCAGAAGCACTTGTTCATAAATGACAAATTCTAAATTTTATCAATTGACATATAATGATCAAAATAAAGAATCAACGAAGTAATTCAACATAACAAACAATTCAAATAAAATATAATATATGTCCATATTTCGTTTTTATTGAAACTCGTCAGTAGTATCCATTCTAAACTATGACTGTTATATCAAATTTTTATACTCACATGTTCCCATATTGAAAGAAGTTTAAGGAATGAAATTGAATAGGCAGTTATAACCTTATATTTTGCGTAATCATGGAATAGGTCCAAACCACAGAATCAGCCCATCTTCTTACTTGTGACAAAATAGAAAAAATATAAGCACACATTGACCTGTATTTTACCTAAAAATATTATTAATATTAAAAAGGAGTCCTACTAATAAAGGCTTTTTTAAAACATTGAAATAAAATGAATTACTATGCATTACCTTCATATATATCTTACAATGTTTTTATATCTTCCGATACACATTTTTGGCTCAGAAGCACTGAACCTTTACTTTGAAGGGTTTTTTGAAATATTACAGATAATAGCTAGATAAATTCTCTGAAAACTCTAAAAATTTAATCTAAAAAAATCTCTTGAAATCTTTTTAGGATCAAATTGAATAAAATGCCTGATTCACTTTATACACATATAGAATTATCAACACATATGAGCGACAGTTAACCAATACAAGCTTGTCTTGGATGATAGAACTACATAATCATGGTCAGTATTTTAAGGTTTATTTTGAGTCTCTATTGGTTAACTGACGCTCATATGTTTTATAGTTGTCTACAAAGCGAAACATTGTTTCTAAGGCATTTTATTCAATTTAATTCTAAAAAGTTTTGAAGAGATTTTTCAGATTACATTTGTGGAGATTTTAGAGAATTAATCCAGCTATTATCAAATTTTTATACTCACATGTTCCCATATTGAAAGCAGTTTAAGGAATGAAATTGAATAAGCAGTTATAACCTAATCTTTTGCATAAGCCTGGAAAAGGTCCAAACCACATAGTCATCTTCTTACTTGTGACAAAATAGAAAAAAATACAAGCACAAATTGACTTGTATTTTACATAAAAATATTATTAATATTAAAATGGAGTCTTACTAATAAAGGCTTTTTTGAAACATTGAAATAAAATGAATTAAAATGCATTACCTTCATATATATCTTACAATGTTTTTATATCTTCCGATACACATTTTCGGCTCAGAAGCACTGAACGTTTACTTCGCAGGGTTTTTTGAAATATTACATATAATAGCTAGATAAATTCTCCGACAACTCTACAAATTTAATCAAAAAAATCTCTTGAAAACTTTTTAGAATCAAATTGAATAAAATACCTGATTCACTTTATACACATATAGAATTGTCGACACATATGAGCGACAGTTATACTATACAAGCTTGTCTTGGATGATAGATCTAGATGGTTATGGTCAGTATTTTAAAGGTTTCCTTTGAGTCTTTATTGGTTAACTGACCCTTACATGTTTGATAATTCTTTATGTCTACAAAGCATAACATTATTTCTAAGGAATTTCATTCAATTTAATTCTAAAACGTTTCAAAGAGATTTTTTCAGTTTAAATTCGTAGAGATTTCAGAGAATTAGTCCTTCTGTAATACTGCAAAATTAACATCCCGAGTAAATTTTTTATCTTTATTTCTTTCTGTCCTTTATATTTCAGATTTATGAGTAATTTCGGAAGTTGGAAATGGAGGACAAAATTTAATTTAAACAGAAATTCTGCACTTTTTTTGTAATGTCTTGTTTGTGGCAACTTTTGGCCCAAATTCAGAAATATACAGACATTTGCACAAAATGATTTTATCCTCTTTCAATGAAGGACCTTGATTCCTTCCTTATTTTATAAATATAATCCAAATTCAATCGAACACAAGTAACAACCATATACACCAGCTAATTGCAGAGCATTTTTGTGTGGATAACTCTCGAATTTAAAATATCTATCATAAATACTTCCAACTGGCAGAGGCTGAAAGCTTCAGCACATTAAAAGGCAATAAAAATATGTACTCTAGTTCTAATTTTCTCCCGAACTGCATATAGTCTGACAACTTTTCATACGCAGAGATCGAACATTTGGCTCTTAACTCAATAAGTTAGAATAACATTTGGTACTTCGACATATGCAAAGCATAAACTGCAGGGAAGCCATCTGTTCGGGTTCAGTAGGCGACAGGATGTTTTAAGAGGATGCAGGAAAACTCGGAAGCGTCAAAAAAAGCAGCACGAACCCTTTAGGTTGGCAATACCTTCATGTCAACGTATGGTTGCCACATGGGAGGTAAATAATAGGCATCGATAACTCTAGGGTTGAAGTTACGATGCATGTATTCATATACACCGCAACGAATGTTCGAATAATAGTTATTTGTGTTTGATTATGCCGCCAGTACGAAAAACTTACTTCAAAAATCTTCATTCCTATGAATATGAAACATTAATATATATTATTTATTATGACATGTCTGCGGTTCTGGTATTTTGAATATTCGTTTCTGTCACTGTGTGATATTCTATCTTCGAAAATGGCTTCAAAAAATTATCTGTTTATCAAAATTCAAGTTCCATTTATGAAAATTGGTTTTTAGCTGTTACACACTCAAAGAAGTCGGCAAAATTTGTATTTATGAGAAATTATAGAAGAGAGCTAACAGAAATGTCCTTTGAAATTTTGCCTATTTACATATCGAATTATACCTTAATTTTTTTTTCGGTATATTAATCTCTTAGCTTTTTCATCCCAAGAGATTAAACATGAATAAAATTTTCCTTTTATTTTCGCGAAATATTCATTCATCAAATTTTAGTAACCAGATGAGCTTTGGTCTATTTCTTTTGGTTTTTTTCTAATCCAGAGAATTTTAAAAGTGGGAATTTGATGTTTAAAATTCAAACATTTTTTTAAATGTCAATGTCGACTGCCAGTTAATATCTCGACTTCAAGTTAATATCTCGACTCACATGTCACTTTTATTTCAATTAAATCTTGCCCTTCTCTAGTTAAATTTTAGTATGGATTCTCGAAAATTTAAAATCTGAATAATTGTTTACTGATCAATTAGAGGTCACTGTTGAATGTCATTTTTCGCATAATTTGCAAGTAAAATTAGTATGGAAATTGCAATGAGCTATTTCCTGGTAAGATAACGTATCGAATTCAGAGGAAATATTGAGCTAATAGGAAGGTGAAAAATTTTTTAAGTTTGGACACCCTTCCGCGAAATAAATAGTCGCCAATATTGAAGAGGATCCGTGTGATATTCTGTATACACTAAGCATCAAAAAAATGATTCATTGTTTCTAGTATTCATATTAATTTAAAACCGAGTAATGTTGTGAAACCTGTACATAATTTAATTAAAAAAAAATAGATCAAAATGTTTTCGAAACATTGTTTCTTTTTGAATGGACATGTCGAATTCTCAAAAATACAACGTTCAAGAATGTAATGGACTATAGGAAAAAATAGAATTTTGACAGAAATTAAATGAAATATAGCCGATAAAGCTGTTTCCTATGAATATTATGAATAAGAAACTCTATACTAAAAAATGCTCTATATGAATTTAAAAATATAGAATATTCTCCAGAACAGCGTTTGAAACACTCGTCCATAATCATCAGTCAACGTTTTTGAATGAATGATATTGTTGTGTTTTGCTGGGAAATTTATATGAATTAACAAATTTCGTTAGAATGGATTTGCATGATTCTATTCTATTGTTTAATTGACATACTTACTTCATCTTTGTCAAATTTTATTGATATGAATATTCAACGATTTTCTTAGAATTTAATTCTTTCTATGAACAATTTGCATGAATATAATATATCTTAATTTACCTTGTAGTAAACCTATAAAAGTTCTTAGCAAAATCGAACCAATAAATATACAACAGTTCAAGATATATTACAGAATAGTTTCAACTTGTAAAATTGAACGTAAGTGAAAATTGGGCGCAGTTATAATTATTAACGGGGCTAGTAAGCACTTGTTTCACGCCGCCTTGATTTTCGATAAAAAAGTTAATTTCTCACAGGACATAAGTTCAAAATCCGTAAGAAATACTGAGTGTATTAACACTTTCTCATGGAAATGATAGAGGTCGCAATTTTGAACATAATATGCTCGAATTTGTCACGCATATGCGGGTCACCCACAATTTTTTAATTGGTAGAAATTTCTCAGTTCAGACACAATTTAGTATTTTCTGTTCTATTTGAAATTTTTCCGCCGACTCGCAATCAGAAATTTTATAAAGAACGACCATCTTCTTATAGAAAAAATGATTTATTTGTCTTCTATAAAAAATAATGAAAATTCAGAAAAGAATGATTACATTTTCTGTACTTGTAGACAGATATTTTTAACTTACAAATATTTATGATCTTATATATCTTGACGAATGTGCGAAATTAGAATGACTTTTATTTAATATTTTGCACTTATTAAAAATAACCTACCTATAACAGGTAGTGAATTATGAATAATGAATTTTTGATGAATAATGAATTTTTGATGAAGATGGGGCATTTAACAATTTGTGAACATTTTAGAATTTCAGACTGTAGAATCCGTGTCCTGTAAAACCATAAACAAAGAAATTAAAAAAATAATAATTAAAAAATATACAAGGTACAGGTACAAAAAATATCAACAATACAAGTTTCAAATATAAAAAGAGAATAGTTCTATTTAGACTCTAAATAATTTAAATTTGAAAAGGAAAAATTAAAATGTCTTCGAACACTATGTTTCTATTTAAGTGAACACAGAATTCACAGTTTGTTTCTAGTCAACTTCTTAGATTCCGTCTTACACACTTAACTTTCAGGCTTCAAGATCTTACTATATTTGTAATATATTTTTACATTTATTCAGGGCATTTTTTGGTGCAGAATTTGTTTGCCATAATATTCATATAAAACACTTTACTGTATTGGCTATATACGTTATTTAAGTTATATAAATTTTCTTTATTTTCTTTAGATTGTTTTATATTTTCGAATGATGAACGATATTGGAGAATTATATAAGTCTGTTTAAATAAAAATGTATTTTTTCTAAGAAGTTTTCATTTATTTTTTCGAAGATTCAATTAGGTAGAGATTCTAAAGAAAGGTATGTTTTTATATTTAAAATTGAACATTATCATCTATCAAAAATATGCTTTTTCAATTCATTTTAACAACAAACTGATTTTTGATCTACCCTAAATGCCAATCCAAGGTCATACGCGATTTTTTTGTTGAAAAAACCGACCGTTTATAAATCCTTGGTACAAATGGGGAGAAACTACTATATTCTGAGCAAATACTCCAAAAATACCTTTTCATGTTTTCGGAAATAAGTTGTCGCAGCCCAAACAAACACCTTCCAGGGAAAATCTTAATCTCCAAAATTAGATTCGCTGAAGGTGTGTTTGCAGTTCAGTCTGACAGATGGCAGCTGCAAAACAAGGGTGAAATATGTTTTTCGTTGTCCTCTCACGTGCAGGAAGACGGGATAAGAAGGCACTGCGTGGCATGTGCCAACGAAGAGTTTACGTCTAGTTTAAAACTGTTTTATTGACATGTCGCTACCGTTCTCTTGTTTAAATTTATAGTCCCGTTGGGGTAGGAAAACCACATGTGGCGAATTCCTAAATCCGGTGGTAAATGGGTCAGATGCAGATGACAAGGTGCACCTTTCCTGTAGGAGCAGTCAATTAAAAACTTATGGGTAAACAAAATTTCTAACAAATATTGTAGGATGTTAGAATTGAGCCGATTTAAATAATGTTTTGAGACGCAATGGCGTTCGATCGTGCTCAAGGGTAACATAATGATTTACAAGTTCTTGAGCGCATGCACCATTTCTGCTCACAACTATAATTATTATAGAGTGAACAGTATCCGCTATTATTATTAAAACAAGTTTTTGGTAATGACTGTTCGACTTTACTAGTCGAAATTTTGAAGTAAGGATTAACATTTGGTATAACTGCAGTTTCCAATTTAGCTTACTTTTCAGGCAGATGAAAATATAACAATGGGTACAAGTTATTTACGCAGTGTCAGGTACGAAATATATTAAAAATAAATAAGCCATAAAATGTTGCATTAGTGAGACGCAAATATCCGTGTACTAAGTATCAGGGCTATTACAGGGTGTATATGAATAGTTGCGACAAAACTTAGGGGGTGATTCCTTGTCTTTCATATAAACTTTATTTTTTTGAGCCCCCGTTGCTTAGTTACAGCCCCCTGAAGTTGACGCCCGAAAAACAGTTTTCAATTTTTTTTAAAAACCAAAAAACTGAGAATAATTGTAAATAAATCAAAGTTCAAGTAGTCAGTTGTCATAATAACAAAATGATTCGCTTACTAGATAAATTCCAGTTCGGAAATAATTCCAGCCTCTACGACTCACGCTATCATGTTGATATATTTTTTTTTCAAAAACCTTGAATTTTAGCAAGAAATTGCAAGAGACCTTATTTGTTAAAAATGGATCAAGCTATCCTAAATTAATATTTTTATTGTAAAATAGGAATATGGAAAAAAGTTTCTTGCGAAAGTAGGTTTAGGGGTGGCTTTTTCTACCCCTTGCAATCATAGAGAAACACCAGCAACCTCTTTTTTTTTTTGGTGCCTTCTCGCCCGCATAAAATGCCTGCTTAATTTTATTCTTATCAGTTTTTTGTTTTTTGAGCAAAAATTAAAAACTGTTTCTCGAGCGCCATCTTTAGGGGGCTGTAACTAAACAAGGGGCTCAAAAAAAAAAAACTTTATATGAGTGACCCTACCCTTATTTTTAACAAGGAATCACTCACTAAATTTTTTCGCAATTATTCATATACACTCTGTATAAGGCGGTAAATATTGTGGATTCACATATATAGATCAATTCGCTTTAAAAAATAAATTTAAGATTTAATTTTGGTAGACCATTGGCTCATATTTCTCTCATATAATCGAAATACAATAAAGAAGTCTTTTAAATGATATTAAATTCAATTGTCAAACATCTAATACAAATGTGAAAACTATTTAATTTTCTATGTCGCAGTTTTCAACGAAAATAACAAATTCTTCTATTGTCAATTTTCGATTAGTTTCAATATAATGAATTCAAAGTGCTTGCTTTCTCATAAAGAATCATTCAAAGTTTTGAATTCACTTTACGTTTTCCTGCGTTCAGGGATAAAAACTACCCTTTCATTTATGTGAAGGTCATAAGGTCATAGTTTTATAATTTCAATTTTGTCTCTTGAAAAAATCATTCAATGTTCTTTTTTCAGAAAGTAATTGATTCTTTTTCCTTCACAACATTTGCAGTTTAGTTTATTCAACATTTTCGGTTTTGTTCCAACCGAAAAATAATTGATCTGTTCAGTATTAGAATATGATGTTAATTTCTGCTCTCACGCCGAAAAAAATTTGTAATTGCAACCTTAAACGTAAACTGTCGTTTACGTTTCAATGGTTGTAGAATCCAAAAATGGAATGATTCAAAAATCTGTCCGTCTTTCTCTTCATAAAATTCTCTTGTTAAAAACCATTAATGCTCTTCCGAAAGCTTTTCAGTTATCTCGATTCATTATATGGGAGGTTCATTGAAGGTTTAAAAAAATTAGAAATTACTAATTTTACGACGGCTTTCTGTTAGACACAAAATATATACGGATTTATTTAAATATTTTAATATTAGCCTTCTACATATAATATTTAATTTCAAAAAATTATATTTAATAATTATGACTTCAGGAATTAAACCTTCTATCAAGAATAAACCTCTCTAACAGAGGCCGTTAAATTGCCTTTCAATCTTATAGATCATTGGTAAACTACAGAATTATTTATTTGAGTTAACATTACACGCCATTTAAATTTTCAGTATTCATTTACCAGAAGCTTTCTGAATTGTTAAAAGGTGAGAAAATATTTTTGTTGATTGATGTTATATATTATTGAATATGAATATAATTGATTACTAACGAAGCAGTCTCTCTTAAAACTTGTTTTTAATCTTGAGATTTTATAAAAAGTAACTTAGTTAGCTATCCAATAATATTGAATATTCTAAGAAAGATAGTTTTATGATGAAATTCTTAAGATTATGTTAAACATTTTTGAAAGATATCTGTTTTCATAAGATTGATGAGCAGAAACAAAAATTTTGTCTACTTAAAATATTTAATTTATAGGATTTTGGTTAACAATTTTGATTTATTGGATATTGTTATATCATTTGGATGTCTTATAATGAATGTTTATTTTATATGTCGTTCGATATAAGTAGTACTTATATGACATTAATTTAATGTAATTCCTGAAGTTATAATTATTAAATATAAGTTTTTGAAATTAAATATGTAGAAGGCTAATATTAAAATATTAAAATAATTTTACATACCTTCTATCAAGTATAAACCTCTATTTATTTTATTATAAACGGATTTCTTAGGCTTCATTCGATTTATAGGTAATATCAAATCAATACTCGCTGGTGGCTGGAAAATTTATGGTTGAACTATTGAATTTTTTAACCGCAAATTTCTACGTTCCGTAATTCCCGAGTTACATAAGCAAGCTATCCATGTAAATGTGGCAAATGCACACGAAGAATATCAACAGTTGGTTCATTTGGTATAGGAAATACCATATATATGATTTGAGCGCTTGTTCTAAGGAACGGCGTATTATTATTTTCTGTAAATGTTTGTAATTTTCGAAAATGATGTTAAGCGACTAGGTTGGACTCACTGATGAAGAATCCGAGATCAAAAGTAATTCTGTCCGGCTGGACTATTTACGAACGGAATGAGCCAGAGACATGACACGCTTGAGTTCTTTTATTGGCAAAATCATTTCAATAGTTTCGTATTTATTCACATTTGAATTTTTTTTAACTTTTCCAATACTTTCGAAACTTCAGATGAGACCTATCTGAAATCTGGTATTTAGAAGTAGAATAATGGGCATGGTCGTACAAAATTTCGTGAGGATCGTTGGAAAATGATTGGAAGATTTAGAAAATCTATTTGGTAAGCAGATCAGCCTCGAGCGCTACCTGAACCATAACAGCAGTCGTACGATAGGACTTATATTCAATATTTAGATGTAAAATAGCGACTAGAAGGCTAAGCCAAAATTTGTGAGGATTACAGGGGATATGAGCGAAATTGGAAAAGCTCCAGACTTCACGTCAATACTTTTTTATATATATTTTTAATATGTTGCGTTTTTTGCATACTCAATAATATTGACGGTGAAAACATTGGGAACACAAACGGAAGAATGCATGTAGATGATTTAGAATATTTGTGTACAATTTGCTGTGATAATTTTTTCAAATAACACTACGCAATAGCTGAAAACTCTGAATATAGTTTGAAGAAAAAAAAAGTCCCGTATTAAGTTGAAATTTAATAACAGTTTTAGCACTCAGCTTATTTCCATAATAATCATCATATTAAAACTCAACTTCCGTTCAAGGGAATTTTACAATTGTTCAAAAAAAGTGTACATTTGAAATCGGTTCGTTTGATTGACTCATTACTCTGGCAGGCTGATAAACCACCTTCCTCTTAACAGGTTCTTGATATAAAGGGGATGAGCCATCTAGAGTTTGCACTTTGAAGAAGTGGTTATTTCGAGGCTGGAAACACTTCTGCCATTATAAAGTAAAGAGATTAAGTACGGTATCAAATTGAGTCGAACGAGATGTGATAATGCACGAGTGTTCCAGTAGTTTATGTCTCAGACATCTGTTCCAATTTTCTAGTTATGAATGAAAAGAGTTTATATCTGACGCTTGCTATTTCTGACCGAATACAGGAATTATCTTTTGTTTCTTTCTAATAAAATTAGACAACAGGAAGCAGGAAAGATATGAGCTGCACCCAATGGTCTCAGGTGACAATTTAAATATACGATTTTAGCAGGACCGTATTTTCCATGTTTCTTTTGCCTCAAACCGTACTATTAACTCATCTTATTTAGATATTGTCGTCTAACAGATTAAGTGCAAATATCACGTTTATTAGAAAACTAGTACAGTCAAATGACTGTACTAATAATAAAAAAACTTATTTATATACAGCAATACTTTTCACTTGCTTCCAGTATTAGGTCAATTATGATGAGGTCTATCCTGACCATTGCTTGAAATCATTAATCTTTATCGACATTTTGTAGAATCTTCGATACATTCTATCTTCGAAAAGATAAAATTTGTATATTTCGGATTCTCCGAAGTTTTGTAGGTGCAAGAATCCTAGTTCGTTCCTGCTTCCGCCTGCAACTCTGGATAACTCACTTCGAGTTTCAGTCTTCATTCATAAGCTCCTCTAAATTAAAGAGGACAGTTCCCAATTTTGAGAAAATGTTTGAAACTTTTCATGTAATTAATCGAAAACCATGCGGTGTACTCGTACAAGTATGTGTATTGTTTATAAAGTCTTCGTGTCACCTAATTTCCACTTGTATTGAAGTGATCATTTTCTAATGACATAATTTTCTTTTCAGACGACCATAAAAATTTATGCGCGGTGCCTGAGGTCTGATATCGAGTACAAAACATTGTCTATAACATTCCAGAGTACTTGTAAAGAGGTCGTCGGCATATTACTTGGAAAATACAAAATGAAACACAGAGATCCCAAGTTGTTCTATCTAAGTATGGAAGTGACAGTTAGAAAGGCTGGAGTAAGGACAATTTTGGCCCTTGATGATGAAGCTCGACCAGCAGCGTTACAGCTTTGTCACCCTAAAGGAGACTCAAAGTAAGTGAATATACAGAAATATTTTATTGAAATTGTCCTATAATAATATAAACCATGAGTCTTTGGTCTACTTGATGAAAATTCTGATTTGGAATTAAAATGACTATCAGAAAAAATGCTAAGCTTTCACTTTATATATAAAAAACATGTATTATTTCAAAATGAAATTAATAACTTGCCTAAAAAACATTAATTTCTCATTTTGACATCGTATGAAAATCGAAAAATACTTATTAGAATAATAAAATAACCTATTTTTCCAGACAAGTATTAATTTTATATTAAAATAGAAAAAGGCTTTTTACTTGATTGAAGCAATAAACAAAATTTGAATATCAAAACAAATTTAATCTGTTAGTCTTCTACAATTTTAATTAAAAAAAATTTTTATTCAAAAAACTTTTAGAATTAAATTAATGTCCACAATAAGCACCGCTTATATTTAATAGACGTATATAATCAAAACTCAATATACAATGTCAAATGGAATAAATAAACCAACCAATCTAAAAATGCAATTAAAATTAATAAATAAATATTTGAAGGAGACAACTCGAAGGTATGATATACTGATTGTTAGTTGATTTTAATATTTTAAATGTTATCTAGGGCCGATGAAGAGATTATCCGTATTCTAATTATTTTTTGAAGATATAATATATTGCATGTTTTGAGAGATTTTTGAATTATCTTATTTGAATATTTAAATATATTAAATATTTCAAATAAATTATATTTTTTGAGAAATCCTTAAGTTGTGTTTTATGTTTTTGAAAAGGAATGGGTTTCATTATGGTAAGATCAGAAACAAAATTTTGTCTCCTTCAAATATTTATTCATTTATTTCAATTGCATTTTTTATTTGGTTGGTTTATTTATTCCATTTGATATTGTGTATTGAGTTTTGAAAATATACGTTTATTAAATATAAGCGGTGCTTATTGTGGACATTAATTTAATTCTAAAATTTTTTTGAATTTAAAATTGTAGAAGACTAACAGATTAAATCTGTTTTGATATTCATATTTTAATTTTATATTAGTCTAATTTATATTTTTCGATATGTGAATAATGTTCTAAAATAAAGAATAGACGATTTTCGACACAAATATTAATTTATTATCAATCTAATATATATATATATAATATATAATAATATTCGAAATGTACAGTGCATATAACACCCATCTAATTATTTGTACAAAATTAAATATCATATGATGAGTTGGGGTGAACTCTTTGAGAAAAGATAGAATGGAAATTTATTAATTCCTTTTGACATTTATCATATTAATTTCAGATAAGATTTTTCATAATACTCTTGGTGAATATAATTCCTTTCTATTTAAAATGTACGAATATCTGCATAGAAATTCGTGTTCATTTTCTTTGATTCAACTGATACCTTTGTTGAAAAAAATGTATATGGGACAGTAATTTATTTCCACAAAAATGTTTGTACTACTACAACAATTGTTTCACCACGATGTGGCTTCTTCAGGTATTACATTGTACTGTCTAACGAAGAAGCCACATCGTGGTGAAACAATTGTTGTAGTACGAACATTTTTGTGGAAATAAATTACTGTCCCATATACATTTTTTCTTAATTAAAATGAGTTTCCACCAAGTAAAGACCGAATCTATCAAATATGTTATCTTTGTATCATGTTCGCATTTGATTAATGTCTATAATTTATTTCCAGATTTTCTCTACAAACCAGAAGAGGTGGTTTGGTGAAAATATATGATTCGGTGCTTAACAGCAATTCCCAATATAAAAGTTTATTAGTGAGCGCCAAAACATCCTCAGATGAGCTAATCGCTATACTGCTCAACTGTTACAATAGCAAAGAGAGGGTTGAACAGTTTTCCCTTTACGAAGTCAATACAGATAAGGAACAACAGAGGAAACTTCATCCGGACGATAGACCTCTCCAAGTACAACAGATGTGGATTCCAAGTCAAAAATGTCATTTTCTTTTGAGAAGAAATCCTGACTATTTGCCCCTTTCTAGAAGAAAAGTGAGTTGTTGAAAAGTAAAACATTATTTTGAACGTCGAAAAAGTGAAAAATTGTTTGAATGGACTAGGTATTGAAATATTAAAATAACCTTGAATTTATTACCCATTTCATGATAATTTGCATTGCTTAAGAACATATTGATCTTCATTTTTTATTGGGAAGATTATGTCTGAATAGCTTGAGTATAGATATTCACCTTAGAATTAATTATACGCGTTTGTATACAGGATGATTGGAAATTCAGCGTATTTTTTTGATGATGAATCTAAATTGGACCAAGGTCGGATAACTAATTATCACATTGTGCCCTATGGGGCCCCTAAAGGTCAAAATTTGCGAAAATCCGAAGAAACTGCCCATCAGAGAGATTATATTTTAATATATGGATGGATATCGCCTACGATTGCAATGTTGGGCCAGTTTTTCTCTCGGATAATTTAAATGGGGTCACCTACGAAAACTTTTTGCGTGATGAGCTCTAGATGCTAGCGATAGAGGTGGGACGTGAAGTATCCACAGCATTGTATAGGTGGTGGCAGATTAATTCCCTGGCTGCCCAGATGTCTGGACTCAACCCATGTGACTTCTACACTTTGGGTCGCACGAAGCGAGAATTTAATTCAATCGGTCCTTACTCGACCTAAATTCAGTTTAATTTGATCTCATAATAAAGAATATTTCTATACATTATTAATTCACAATACTTGTTTCGACAACACTGTGGCTTTTCAGGTTTACATTTTGTTCAATTTTTGCCAATCTCAAAAAAATTGTTTCTAGTGATACTCAACTATTTCATGGCAATTTTACAAAACCAATTGATGCCGCTGAAGACCATTTACGTCTGGGATTCTTAGTTTTGGCTAAAATTTTTTTCTGAAGTGATCACTCACTTTTTATCAGTCAAAATAATATGTATCAGATGTTCACAGTCTAGTGTTTTTACATAATTAGTTGTTTTTGAGAAACAAAGCAGCAAATTTCTAAAAAGTCAAAAAATCGTAATCAATCAATGTTTGACCCCTGGTTAACTGGACTTGCGAATGACTTCTAGTATAAGCCCTTTGAAGGATCTCGTCGAATTTCTAATCAGCCTGTATTGAACTAATCAACACGATTAATTCATAGACGTTGCAATAATTTTTTATGCATTAATATATTAACGAATCAGTTATAATTTGAAGGGAATGAAGCCCTGTCTAAAGGTTAATAAATAATTTTTTTTCAGATATTTTGGATTACCGATCCACCAGTCCCAAATAAAATGGTTCAATCAACGCCTCATCTCCTACAGTTGTCAAATTCTCAATTAGCACTGACAGCAGAGAAGAAGTCTGAAGAAAAGCCAAAATCAACAAATTCTTCTCCAAAACATCGAGAATATTACTTAACCCAAAACAGAGACTTGAAGATTTTCGGGAGCAGTAATCAGTTGACAAATAGAAATGGAAGTCCATCTTACGCTGACTATGAAAATTATTTTTACATATAGACTTTAGCAATTTTATTAAAATTCACAATTGTACATATTTCGTCCCTTTTTCGCAACAATTGAAAGTGTCCAATTTGTAGATAATGTGTGAAGTCTAGTTTTTGTATAAATGTTTATTGTTGTACCAAAGATTAGTATATGATTGCTAATTTTCAAATTTATTTGTAGAGTTTATGGTAGCTCTAAGTTATAATGGAATTTTTATTGTTCATATTCTCTTCGAGAAGACGAATTTGTGTCCGTGTTATTGTACATATCTAACTATACTGCATCACAGTACTCAATCAAAGAAAAAATGTGTTATATTATTCTGTGATGATTGAATCCATGGTTCGTTCTATTCTTTATTTAATTTCAAAAATCAAATTGGGAAGTTATGCATTGAGTAATAAATTGTCCTTGTTTATCGAATCGAAAACTGATTTTCAATAATAACTTTGCATTATTGTGCAATCAAAGTATATATAAATATTTCTATTTTAAATGAACCAAAGATATCATATGTAAATAAGATTTACAGTTTTTTATTATAATATAATATGTCAATAAATACGTGAATATTTTAACTGTTTTCTTAATTTATCATAACTATTTTTCAGTATTACAAATCTTCAAATTGAATTTATTTTTCTTTAATCTGAAATGGTACCTATTCATCAGATGAAATAGATTGGAATATATTGGTAATACCGATTGTTTTTATAATCTATAATGAATGTTTGAATTTATCGAGAAAAAATGGAAACATCAGATGAAAATATTCTATTTGGTTTATGTTGTTTTTGTGTATTAATTTTTTCTTGATTCATTTATCAATTCAATTGTTGTCTAAAAAGCAGACAGATACCAAACATTTCTAAACAGGAATATCCAGAGTACACCAATTACAAGAGCCCTAACGCGATGTTATAGATTTTCAAACCAATTTTGAGATCGACTGCGTCTTTGTAGATTCAACATATTTATGTTAATCTGTTGCACAGAATATTTTGTCACTACCTCACACATACAGGCAACACAGAATCAGGGATGCTTCCAAAAATCCTCAACAAGAGTCATAAAAGACCCATCTGGATTTCGAGAGGAAAAAATAAATATCAACCCCTTTCAAATTTATCATTCACTGGATTCATTTAAATTTTGTCTCTGTGTATTGCCGATTTGATAAAGGCATTTGAAATAGTCAATTATGGAGAGCTACTGCGAACATAGGAGGATTATGGAGTCAGAAATCAGGTACTGAATTTGTCTGCTTGCCTACTAGGAGACAGTGTATGCAGGTCGGAGTCACCTTTAGTTCCTTTTTTCAATGTGGTGTACCTCAGAGGACATCATTGGGCTTTTTTTGTTCATTGCCTATCTGAATTCCATTTTCTCTGAGTGGGGGAGAATTGGTTGTTTTCGCCGATGATCAAACTGATATATGCGATTAAATTGAAAGAATGGTGGAGGATGATTTCGCGATATTGTGAATTTCTCTCATTCTATGCTGACTCTTAATTATGGGAAAACGGGCTTTATGACTTTTTCTATTACATTTTCTGGAATGCTTCATTTTTAGACTTTATTTCTTAATACATAGAATAAATGCAGTAAATAAGGATACATATTTAGGAGTTCATTTTGATAACCCCCTTAGGTGGTACTTCCAGATTGACAATTTGGTGAATAAATTGCGAATGATATTTGATGGATTCGGTCTTCATTTTCAACTGGCAATAAATAAAATTCAATTTCCACAAACTTTTTATTGTTGAATGACAATTGTTTCGCCACACTGTGGCTTAATCATATTCTAATTTTGAACTGCTACTGTGTTAAAGCATACATAGGTTCTTATATATGTATTGACAGGAATTAAAGGAAGTGGGACTACAAATAGAATGGTATTTATTAGGGTATTCTCAATTAAGTGGAGAGATAACGTTGATGGTAATGAAAGTTATTGGGGTAGTCCTTGGTTTTCCCAAATTAAATGAAGATATTCAACAAAGGTGACTTGTTCGTGTCCGTTTGTTCGTTTAGGAGAATTTTCTGAGAATTATAACAGCATTTCACTGTTGGGTCAAAAATTAACAGTACTGTGTGTTTTATTTATTACTAGTTGGGAATGATTTTTCCGAAAGTAGGGGCATTGCGTGACTTTGAGAATTTGAGGAGATTTTGTATCTTTTTGTCCAGCTTCATCTACTTTATGAAATATTAGAATGAGGGGGTGTTGTGAAAACTTAGGTACAAACAAAGTGACGAAAAAATGGTTAATCAAGATCATTTTAAAAAAAAATTTAAATTAATCAAAGAAACAACTTTATGGTGGTGAGTTTCAACGAACATAATCATTGTAGTGGGAAAAGAAGAGGTTGAAGATCTTCATAAATAGTAAAAGCGATAGGTCAAAGATGACCTTGCACCGTTCATTTACAATAAAATTTCTTCAGCAATTGAAACTCTAAGTGAATTAAAAAAAAATTAAGTTTGATTATGGATGATTTCGATAGGAAAAGTTGGTGAATTGCTTTGCATGAAAAATTCCTGCGTTCATTGTTGCTTGCTCCCACAAATTTTATTGGTTTACTATCAAAAAAAATACCGTCCTGTTTCTAAATTTTCTTTAGAGATTGTTATTTTTCATTTTGTTTCATTTCAATTTTTTTTTTTGGTTGTTCTATTTTCCCTGTTTCTGATGATTGAATTTCAAACCAAGACAGTTCTACTGGCTTGCCAATGGATATGCCTTAGAGAAAGAAATATTTTCTGTTTATTTTTGGTGTATATGTTATGGATATAGGTACGGAAAAAATTTTTGGTTAAGTTATTCAGTACCGAGATGATTGTGAAAATGTCTTCTCATTAGCAGATGAATATTATGTGAATTGTTCACTTTAGTAGTTTGATTCCTCGATGAGCCAATTTAATTTTTGTCCAAATACTGATATCAGATAAATCTGTTCTTCTGTGATTCTAATGATATGATCGTCAAGAAATATTACATTAAGATCGTTTTTAACTATTGATTATTGAATTTCCGTTCAGTTCAATTTTTGTTGATACCATAAGAAAACGAACGTTGAGATATATCGTGAGATTATTCTCAATTAGGGAACTTGGTCTTCCTACTAGAGCTATAAGTGAAGCCTGTAAATATCATCTCTGTGTTATCTTGCTTACAAACAGATGACCGGAGGAATAATATATTTATTTATATTTGTGTGGAAAGAAAAATACCTGCCAAATTTTTAGGGTTTTGCAGGGTAGATTTTAATCCCATATGAAAATGTGAATTTCAAAAAAGGGTAAAATCAGCGAAATGGCATCAAAGATTTTTCTTCTGTTACTAAGTGAATTTGGGGATGCACATTCCAGAATATTCATTATATTTCGTGTATTTTTGTCTAGCTCTTGAAATAGGCTATATTTATCCTTTTTCTTTTGAACGATGTACTTTTCGTGTTGATATTAATGATTCCGATTGCTAGTAAAAAACAACAGAAATACACATTTATTCAATGAAGCAGCTCTAAATTCATTCATTACTCATCACTGTCACAGAAAGTTTTCGTTTAAAACGTTTTATATGTGTGTCGATAGTTCAGTAGTAAGAGCTTTGGGCTCATAAAGGTCGCAAGTTCACATCCTGTTCAGGTGGGAAAGAAGTTTGCTAGTAAGACGGGTTTCGGCCATCATTGCAAATGATGGTCAAAAGTTAACAGTGCTGTGTCCTAAAGTGGCGAAAGATTGCAATAACAAAGCCTACCCAGAACACAACTGAACTCCTAACTCGCACAAGCTTCTGACAGATCTTCACAGAAGATCTAAGGGTATCAGGATAATACATAATAATATAATATATTCAATATACGACTATTTAGCATAATATTAACTTGAATAGTTTCATTGAAGACTTCAATAGTAGTCTGCCATCATGTGGCTATACTATCGCCCTTAATATCGAGCTTTCATAGTTTGAATATCGTGATGGAATCTTTCTCCTTGTTTTCCAGCACAGTTTTAAAGAGGGTGATTTAGGTAGAAGTCATGAAATTTTATGTTCATGCTTCAACATTAAAGTTTTAAATCATAGTTCACACACTTCATGTAATTCTCTGCCTTAGGATTATCAAGAACATTTTGTATTACCTACTTGAACAAATGAACAAGGGATGCATCTCGTTAATCAGTATGTTGGGGATCTAGTATCAGCCCACAAATTTCTCACTGTCCTTCATTTCTAAAATAAGGATTAAAAGTAAAACAACTTAATTTCCTCTAATTTATTTAATTTAACAACAATTGTTTCGTCATTACAACATGACTTTGTCAGGTTAGTATGGTACCATACTCACCTGACGAAGTGTTGTCATGACGAAACAATTGTTGTGAAATTAAATAAATTGGCGGAAATCAAGTTGTTTTATTTTTAATCATCAAAATGTATTTTCGACAAGTAAAGACCGATACAATCAAACATTCCAAAATTGCATTACTAAGTACTATTGTTTCACATTTCTTTTCAATAGTGATAAATGACCTATGGTAATGAGGCTTATTTCTGGAAAAAACACATTTTTAAACCAGATATAGACTTGGATATTGAACTGTAGTTGATAATAATTAAAAAAAAAGTTTCACAATATGTGAGGTTTACATTTTTGCAACTAGTTTCGAAGTTTCGTTCATCTTCAGGCAACTGACCCCTAAGCACATGCATGGTACAGGGTATTTTATGTAGATTCAGGTACAACGTAGTAATATGAAAACAGTGAGAGTTACCGGAATTTTGTCTCGACCAGATGTTAGAAAAAATAAAAATTTTTGGGTAATCATGAGGGTATGATGTTATTTGAATGCATTGAAAATTTGGGAATTACATAGATCAGTTTGATCATTCATTATTTAAAGAATATTTTTCTTTAATTCTTAAAGTTTCTTGAATAAATTTTTTGAAATTAAAATTATAGAAGACTAACAGATTAAATCTGTTTTGATATTCAAATTTTGTAATAATCCTTCTATCAAGTAAAAAACCGTTTCTTATTATAATATTTTTCTGCACCAGTTTATAAACTTCAATGGACTCCAGATAGTTGAGAACCAGATGTTAGAAAAAATAAAGATTTTTGGGTAATCATGAGGGTAGGATGTTATTTATTATATATATTATTATATTAAAATCATTATTGAAAGCTATTTGTTTAAACGATTAAACAAATATTAATATTATTAAAATCATTATTGAAAGCTATTTGTTTAAACGATTAAACAAACAGCTTTCAATAATGATTTTAAGCCGTTAATTGTAGACAATTCACTTGATAAAATAAATTACAAGAAAGCAATATCACTTGTATATCCAAAATTTCAAAATTCAAACGAAACCAAATTTATTTCATTAATTTACATAGGCCAAAAATCTGAAAAGATTGCTAGATATTTAAAGAAAAAAGAAAAATATAACATCTCTTTAAGAACAATTAATTCTTTAGGCAGCTTAATAAAAAATAATAAAGTCTTCATTCCTAAAACTAAAAAATCAGGAGTTAACAAGTTAACATCTAGTGATTGCCCATGTGTATATGTGGGACAGACAGGCCGTTCATTCTAGACAAGGATACGAGAACATGAAAAATGTTACATTAATAATAAACCGAATTCAACTTATGCCAACCATTTGTTAGAGACTGGCCATAATTTTAATATGAACTATGAAATATTACATATTGAAAACAAAAGTCAGAAACTAAATCTGTTAGAAACTTTAGAAATCAATAGATATAATAAAAGACAAATTTTATTGAATGATCAAAAAGATTTAAATAGATACCCCCTACTTAATATTTTTCATTAATTGTATACCTCTCTTCCCACCCCTCTATTTTTTGTACCAGAGCTGTGTATTGAAGGTCATGTTTTGCATTGTATACCTCAGTTTAAATACTCACCTGATAAAGTCATGGTATGACGAAACAATTGTTGTGAAAATCAATAAAATAGCGGAAGTTAACATTTGTTTTTCTTATACTGAAGATGAATTTCCGTCAAGTAAAGACCGAGACAATCAAAAATACGAAAGAGAAATCAACTTTTTGACTTTTTCTGTTTTAATAGAAGGGTAAATTTGAATCTTGGCTATTTGGGACATTTTGTGTTCAATTATTTTATCTATTTTCTTATGACTGAAACCATTGTTTGCGGCTATTGTTTTGATAGTATTAATTCCAACTTCACGGTTGTTCTTGGACAGGGGAAAAGAATAGGCTCTGTGGATCATCGATCGGTGGACTGAAATTTGGTGGTTTGAGTCTATGGGCATACATACTACTCTGTCAAGAAAGTACCGGGAATTTTCAATTAAAACAACATTTTTACATTTAATCGTCAAAATTTATTGGGTCGCCTTCAAAATAGGCTCCATTTGCTCCAATACATCTATGCCAACGGCACTTCCAATTATCGAAACATTTTTTATAGGCGCTTTCCGGGATGGACTTTAGCTCTCGCGCCGAATTTTGTTTTATGGCTTCAATCGACTCAAAACGGGTGCCACGAAGGGTCAATTTTAGTTTTGGGAAGAGGAAAAAGTCGCAGGGAGCCAAATCCGGCGAATACGGTGGTTGCTGAAGCACGTTTGTTGAGTTTTTGGCGAGAAAGTCAGTCACAATCGTAGCTCGGTGAGAAGGCGCGTTATCGTCATGCAAAATCCATGAGTTGTTCGCCCACAAATTTGGCCGCTTCTTACGGATACGCTCACGCAAACGTTTCATAACGCCTAGGTAATACTCCTTGTTTACCGTCTGACCCTCTGGAACGAATTCGTAGTGCACCACGCCACGGATATCGAAGAAAACAATGAGCATCACCTTCATTTTCAAGCGGCTTTGGCGTGGTTTTTTCGGTTTCGGCTCATTTTTTGCCACCCATTCCGATGATTGCTGGCTTGTTTGCATATCGTACTCGTAGACCCAGGTCTCATTACCAGTTATAATGCGTTCCATGAATGTAGAATCGGAATTACAGCGATCCAGCATGTCTTAAGCAACCTGTTCGCGATGACGTTTTTGAAGAAAATTCAGGTCTTTCGGTACGAGTCGTGCGGCCACCTTTCTCATGCCCAAAATATCAATCAAAATCGTACGTGCGGACTCGTGGGATATCTTAAGATCATGTGCTATCTCTCTCAAGCTGGTACGACGGTTTTCCAGCACCCTTTCCTTAATTTTATCGACGTTATCTTCGATCGAAGCCGTCGATGGGCGACCACTTCACGACCGTCCTTGAAGGCTCTGTACCACTGATATGCACGAGTTTTCGATAGAGTATTATCACCAAAGGCCTTTTGCAATATTTTCAATGCATCGGCACACGAAAATTCATTTGCAACACAAAACTTTAAACAAATTCTTTGCTCAACGTAATCACCCATATTAAAAATCGGCACGCACTCTGACATCGACTGACTTAATCAGCTGTTGAAAACACACTAGTTGATAGATCCCACTCAAGCATGGCATAGTAATTAAGGACAGTGGTACCAACCTAGGAAAAAAAATTTTTACCTGCCTCATTGCCCCGCCAGATTTAAATCGATAATTCCCGGTACTTTCTTGACAGAATGTATATCGGTTGATGTGAGTTTTCTTAACACGTTGAATTCAATTTTTTGATTTGAATGTGATATTGATTGTTCTAATAATGTTATATGGTTATTCAATTTTTTTTCTAACCTAAATGCATATCTGGAACATCTAGACAACTTTGACAATTTCAGAATTTGATAGATAACTTTCACCCAAAAATAAAATTCAAGTTAGGAAAAAATTAAATAACCATATAACATTTTTAGACCTATCAATATCACATTCAAACCGAAAAATTGAATTTAACGTGTTCAGAAAACTCACATTAACCGATATATGTAGATTCAAACCACCCATAGTCACAAAAAATTTCAGCTTCAAATCCATTTTAACTGATCGAATACTATATATGTGACCTTTTTCAGAAGAAAACATAATTCTTTTTATTTTTTAATTTCATCAAAAAAGTTTCTGTCTAATGAGCATACCCAACGTTTATATCACGTAAATGCTAAACCGTGATTCATTTTAGTTTCTAACTAAACTATTACATAATTTAAAAGACATAAAAATTAAGGGAACATTGTCTTCATTTTGTTTACGAGATTAGGACATTGGTTTCATCTGTGTTCAGATGTTCAATACATTTGAGATTTTTTCCTTCACTTTGAACAATTTACTAGGGGGGTATGTAATGCACATATAGTCAACAAAGTGCAATAAAAAATACTATTGAATAAGGTTATTCTGATTTTTACAAATTTTTATTGTTATTTAATACAACAATTGTTTTGCTATCACAGTAGCATCTTCAGGTAGGTTCACATTTTGAATAACTGAATTTGTTTTCGGAATCGGTTGCTATTTATATTACACTAGGTACAAAAAAATTTTTATTGAGCACTAAAACCCAAAAAAGGTCTCTGTATATTCAAGCTTATTTGAACATATTTTACAGGGGTGAGTTATTTGAATCTAATTGTCCGTTAAGTAATAATCCAATTTTATTTTGTTTATCTCAAGGGACTCTAACAGGTTTAAGGCATAACTTTTACTTTCTATATACAGAATTTCAAAATTATGGTTGAAAGTATGTCCGGTCTCTAACAAATGGTTGGAATATGTGGAATTACTTTTATTACTGATGAAACTCTTCAAATGTTCACAAATTCTAGTTCTTTCAGTCTGTCCTATGCAAAATTTTGGGCAATCACTGCAGGTTAACTTGTAAACCCCCGATTTATCATCTTTATGTGTACTGTCTTAATTATTTTTAAAGAATTTACTACTCTAATTTGAATAGGTATTGAATGAAGTTCTTAAATCATAATTAATTTTGAGGTATGTAGTAATTTTCTCAGAAATACCTTTAGTGTATTTTAAGAAACTGTACTTAAAATAATTTTTTCATATTTGGATATTCAATATTTAAAGCTATTTTATTTATCAACAATTTTTCTATGAACGTAGGATGATAGTCATTATTGATAGCTATTTGTTTAATGATGTTAAGTTCTGAAATATAATTTTCTCAATTCATGGGAAAATTAACTAATCCATAAATCATACAACTGAATGCTGATAATTTTTGATTTAAAGGATGGTTTGATTTAACGTGTATAAGAGTATCCTCCTCCAGATACCATGAATTAATGATTTCAATGAGGCTTTAGGTCAGACCGACGTTGTTCTATTGAACTTTTTCCTAATTATGATCGTAATCTGTAGTTTACTGTTCTGGTGTTGTGAATTCGTAATGACAATAACTACCTGAACATATGTTCATTGTTGAACATCTACATAAGGCACTTTTGTATGTGAATGGCATTTATTGTTAGTATGCGGAATAATGCAACAAAATTCTATTCTCCTTATGCGAAGTACCTTTTGTTGAGCTCTTTTTTAAAAAAGGAATACGATTAATTTGCAAAGTATACTATTTTAACAGTACTCAAATTTAAGTTTTTCACTTCTACTTCGATAAGCATGTTGTTAGTTGCTCAGCACAATGGTTGATTCCAAACAATCCATGAGACGGTTACATACTAACTTTTCGAAGGTCTTCAAGAAGGAAGGTAGCAGGCTAATAGGCCTATAGTTTCTAATGTCAAAGTGGTCTTCCTTCATTAACATAGACTTCAGATTTGCGTACTTCAGTACTCCTGGAAACACTCCACAGCTCAAAGAGTTATTGACGACATGCTAAAGGGGCCCGAATAAATATGCGGCAGCTTTAAAAAAATCCTCAAAGTCAAAATACTCACAACACCAAACGTAAGCACTGCTAATTGTTTTCTTTCAAGCGAATACTGAAGTGGTAATACTCGATTCGGTGTTTAAATCATGGACATGTGCCCGAAAACTTTGGAGCAACAGAGTCGTACTTGACATTTCACGGCATCGATTTCGACTTTAAGGGATTAAATCTTTGTCCCCTTGAATATTTTGTATAGGCAAATTTGGGTGGAATGGTTAATTCTGATGACTTCAACCTGAATACAATACGCTTCTGGTTATTAATTTTAACAATGCAATGCAGGATGAAGATCTGTCAATGCTTCAATGGGCTTTAAAATTATTCATTCCGTCAGTGAAAGGGGAGTAACAGCAGCAGCAAATTGCATAAGGGAACAATAGTTCCCTTAATTCCAGAATTATGAATTTTCATTAATTAAAAAGTTAATTGACTATATTTTTGGAGTAACAAAGGAGATTTTTCGCGAGAGAGCGCCAATTTGAATCACAGATACGTGTTAATTGCATCACTGAGATCAGAAGATGCACCCCTCGATGCCGAGAGTGGTCGAGGTTGAAGTTTATGAGAAATCCGTCCCTCTCACACTATTATGGTCTCCTCCCACGCAAATAACCCGCGGCTGTCGGTACCTTCAAACTCATCACGTAGATTCAGTCACCTCAAGCAGAACGTGTAGCATCAGCTACCCATCTCTCTCAGATAATATCGATTGACGTCAGATGTCACAGCTGCTGCGCCAGCGCAGCAGCTTCACGTTTCTGAGTCTGCCCTCAGCATCCTTCTCCGGCCCGGGCTATGCGGCAGTCAGGACGAAGGTGTCCTTACGCCGTATCAGGATTGCTTTTGGGACAGCGAGCGTCGCGCTGAAATATACGCGTCCGAAGCGAACACGCGACGTCAGTTAGTGCCGACTCGGGTTCGAACCGGGAAGATGAGATAATTTTTTTTGATTTGGTGGGTTTTGAGGATTCGCGTGTCTCGAGGATTCATTCGGGAGATTTTTCAAGGTAGGAAGTGCATTGATTATGAAAATGATCTAATTGTGAATAGTATGAGTTGACCAAGTTTTGCCCGCGGCAACGCTCTTGCTGAAGGTTGTCAAAAACCCCTATATACGAAATAGATTTTTATTGTTAAAAATCGAAAAATCGAAATTTGTCACATGAATAATTCCCAAGGAAATGTGAAAGATGAAAAAAGTGACGCATCACAGTATAAAAGTTGGAATAACATTAAAATTTGAATATTATTTATTGAAACAACCACCAAAATAATGAATAGGGATAAAAATATATCTAGAAATTAAGAGGACACAAAATGTAACAAAACTGCAAATTGATAAAATATATGATATCTAATAAGTTGAGCCCTATTTGTTAAAATGACCTAAAGGGTAATACCTGATGAGGATTTCATAATTCTGGAACATAAATGAAGCTGTGGTAAATAATATTCATCTCATAATCTGAAAGAAGTAACTATATCAATGTATTAAAAATTTTAGAACCCCTTTCAGCCGTTACTAAGCATTGGATAGTTGAAAAAAATTAAGATAATTTTTCAAAAAGTACTGTTTCACTACCAGAAAGTTGGATGTTTACGCATCTTCATAACTGTTGTTTCGAAAATTTACTTTATGAAAAAAACATCAAATAACATTATTTATTTAAATATTTTAATATTAGCCTTCTACATATTTAATTTCAAAAAATTATATTTAATAATTATAACTTCAGGAATTAAATTAATGTCATATAAGTACCACTTAAATCAAACGATATATAAAATAAACATTCATTATAATACATCCAAATGATATAACAAAATCCAATAAATAAAAATTGTTAACCAAAATCCTATAAATTAAATATTTTGAGTAGACAAAATTTTGTTTCTGCTGATCAATCTTATGAAAACAAATATGTTTCAAAAATGTTTAACATAATCTTAAGAATTTCATCATAAAAATATCTTACTTAGAGTATTCAATATTATTGTAAATCTAAATAAGTTACTTTCTATAAAATCTCAAGATATGTAAAAGCATTACTGAAAAACAAGTTTTAAGAGAGACTTTGCCTCGTCAGTACTCAAATAATTCATATTCAATAAAATATAACATCAACCAACAATAAATATTTACTCACCCTTCAACAATTTAGAAAACTTCTGGTAAATGAATACTGAAAAATTTAAATGGAGTGTAATGTTAACTACAAATAAATAATTCTGTGGTTTACCCTTGATCTGAAAGATTGAAAGACAATTTAACGGCCTCTGTTATAGCACAAGGACTATCTGTGTAAAGACTGTTAAGGAAACCAAATAATTATATATTATGAAAAAAATAACATGAATAGAGGTTAATACGTGTATTATCTTCTATTTATGTTATCAAATATCATAGTAGGTTTCAATTCCATTAGTAAAAATGAGTTAGCTTTTTTCCACCAGAAAGTAGAACTCAATAAAATGAATCATTCTATTACAGATTGCCTAAATACACATTTTGAAGCCCACATTTCGATAATTTTTCATTAACTATGATTCGAATATCCCAATTATCGAGTTTAAACAGTATAAATGTTAAAATAATAAGGAACGGTTTGTTACTTGATAGAAGGATTATTACAAAATTTGAATATCAAAACAGATTTAATCTGTTAGTCTTCAACAATTTTAACATCAAAAAATTTACTGAAGAAACTTTAAGAATTAAATTAATGTCTTTATAAGCACTGCTCATATTTGATAGACGTATAAAATCGAAATTCATCATACAATATCAAATGGAAGTAATTTATTTAAATATATTGAATATTTCAAATAAATTAGTTTTTGAGAAATTTCTTGAAATTATGTTTTATATTTTTGAGAAAGAGTTATTTTTCATAAATATAGGATCAGAAAACAATACATTTTGTACGTTTGTCTGAAGAGTTCAGTACGCATGCCTGGAAAAAAACAAAAAATGTTTGTTTATTTATATTTTGATTTTAATTGACAATTTATATTCGTTGGTTTTTCTTAATTCCATTTGATATTGTATGATGAATTTCGATTTTATACGTCTATTAAATATGAGCAGTGCTTATAAAGACATTAATTTAATTCTTAAAGTTTCTTCAGTAAATTTTGTGAAATTAAAATTGTAGAAGACTAACAGATTGAATCTGTTTTGATATTCAAATTTTGTAATAATCCTTCTATCAAGTAAAAAACCGTTCCCTATTATTTTATTTTATATATACATAATATATAATTATATCAGGTTTTTAAATAAAGAAATTCATTATACAGTGTTGAATGGTTTTAACTAAGACCATTAAAGTGCCTTATAAGCTTTGTATAATTTTTTGAGAGCATAGAACATAGAGTACCTTGGATATTATATGTATCTATGTACAGTTTTCTGAAGATCATATATTTCTGAAGATTGCATTCGGTAAGTCTATTTATTTTTTAATTGATTTTATTATTTTTTATATGTGAAGTTGAACTGATCTTATCGTAATTTTAATTATTTTTTGAGGATGTGCTACATGTTTTGAGATTTTTTGAAGTAATTTATTTAAATATATTGAATATTTCAAATAAATTAGTTTTTGAGAAGTTTCCTGAAATTATGTTTTATATTTTTGAGAAAGAGTTATTTTTCATGAATAAAGGATCAGAAAACAATACATTTTGTAACAAACAGGGCTTCGTAAGTTTGTCTGAAGAGTTCATTACGCATGCCTGGAATGAAACAAAAAATGTTTGTTTATTTATATTTTAATTTTAATTGACAATTTATATTCGTTGGTTTTTCTTAATTACATTTGATATTGTATGATGAATTTCGATTTTTACGTCTATCGAATATGAGCAGTGATTATAAAGACATTAATTTAATTCTTAAAGTTTCTTCAGTAAATTTTTTGAAATTAAAATTGTAGAAGACCAACAGATTAAATCTGTTTTGATATTCAAATTTAGTATAGATGTTGTACTTTTGAAATTCTTCTATATGATTTTTTATCAACTTTCGCTGAATAGCCTAATGCGGGTCCGGATATTCCTTCAAACTTACCAGAAACTAACTCAAAATTTTTAACATTGTTTTTAAATTTACAGGTTTCGCAGAAATAATGGCTTCAGCGAGAACCTTTCTATATAATCGATTTAATGGGGTTGATTTTCACTTGAAGTAACTCATACTCAAGTAAATTCACGCAAACATAAATTGACACAAATAATGTAAACATTTGAAGATACACAAACGTTTAATTTCGGGTGCCGTGCATTAAGTACATAGGTACGAGCAACTCAGCAGACCTCGATTGACGGTTGATTCATTCTGAAATATGTTGAACACAGAGTCGGATTTAACATAATGGATCAATTCAAGTGGCTGTAATTTTCTTATCTCACAAATTTTCTATAAACGATTTTTGGGAACTTAATTCGAAAACAGTGTTTGCAAGTATTTTAGATTGTATTTATAAGTTTATCTGATTGTCTGAGAGATCGGTTATAAGAGGAAGATATCTCAATTGAAAAATATATCACCAGACAGAACGTAAAATGATTAAAAACATTAGTTTCTTTAGAAGTATTCATTAAAAATAAGTGATTCACTTAGTGTTTTGGGAGTTCAAAGTGAAATATACACACATAATTACATGAGGCAAATATATTACTTCATATGTTAGGTTGTTACAAAAAAATTCCATGTTGTATGGAATATTTACCACAATAATAACTTGATCGATCAAGTGATGAACAAATCATTCCTAATGCCGTAAAAAATTTGAACATGAGTTCACGCTGTTGGATGACACTAGAGAAAATGGTGTCAAAAATGCAGAAAGTATTGAACTTACGAAACGAAGTGTTTAAAAAAGTTCAAATTTATCTTTTTGACGTCGTTTTCAGCAACCGAACCTGAAATATCATATACCTTGAAGGATTTTGAAGAAGAATATAGGTTTGTACACTATCGTTGTCATGAATTGCTCCTCTTATGATCCAATAATGGAAAAATGATCTATCTTACTGTCATGTTCAGCGATGAATTTTTTTGCTTAAACCACCATGTTAATAAGCAAAGTTGCAGGCTTTGGAACATTGATTTGGAGAAACTCTGCTCCATCTGGGAAAGTTACAGATGTGCCATCCATGCCGATGGCATTATTTTTTGATAATGATTTAGGAGAACATGTCACAGATCATTATCGAGTAATATGAAATGAATACTACTTCCCAGTTAATATTGGAAAAAACCAAGTGGAGGCATTTTGTTAGAACTACAGGACAACAGGACGGTGCTAATTGCCAAACCACCAACGAAACCATGGCATTTTTGCAGGAGTAATTTTTTAAACAGTTTCAGTAAATCATCTAGAAGAGTCTTTCCAGAGCAGTATCGCTAATAATCCAGGAAAAATGTTGGATTTGAAAAACAATATTCGAGTTAGTATGCGTAAGGTATCCCCTCAAATGTGAGAAAAAGTCATGATAAATTGAACTGATCAGATTTATCATTATCAATAAAGTCCTGGGAGATATTTGAAATATATTATTTTTGAAACTGAATCGTAATTAGTTATACTTTTGAATAAAGTGAAAACATTTTGGGCCAAATCTTCAAGCACTAAATGCATCAACTTAATGTCATATAGAAATAGAAACTACAGCTATCTGGATGTTTACTTTGAGAACACACCTACGTCAAGTGCTTTTGAAGTTCGAGTTATTGTTGATCGATACGAGGCTGAACCATTGAAGATTCAACGATCCAACGATGGTTACCATATAAAAGGTGGGCCATCTAGAGTTTCTAGAGCCGACGAAAAATTGTTCATTAAAAATAGAATATGCTTTTTTATATGGCGCTAAAATTTCGTTCAAATGTTTTTACATATATCACGAATTTCTAGCTGAAAACATATCTTTTGTGGGTACGATAACTTTTAAGAGACAACTCAAATTGGAAAATTATGTTTGAGAATACGCTACTGCATCTATAAGGTTGACATATATGCCAGGTTGAAATTTTGTCGCTTCAATATTTCAAAAATACACATTTGAACTGACTTGAAGTATTAAAACAAGTTTTTACAATTTACTGCGATTCAGTACCAAAAATTGATATGTTTACCTATGTTGACTGAGGGTTATAGTTTTACAGATCTTGTTTTATGATCAACTTCCAAACAGTAATAGCTGAAAGAGTTCCATATTTAAAATGATGTAGTTTAATGTGAATAATTCGAAAGTTCTTGAAAAACTTCACTCTTATATTGGCAGCAACTTGGAAAAACTAATTTGAATTATCATTATTGAAGACAAAAATAACCAGAAACTTAGTTTCGTGAAGTTTCAGTATACATGGAAACAATATATTTCTGATCACTGTATAAACCTATGTTTTCTGGTTAATGATCATTTAATTGAGCCAACTACATTTTGATGTCAGCTTGTTTTACTGTATACTGAAAGATTTCGCTCAAGATGCATAGATTGTGTTTGTGCATATTTTGCGTCCGTGGTTTGAATGCATCATGATTTCCGATGAATGAATATAAATTAAGACCCTTTGCTTAAGTAACAGAATTTTTTTGAAAATCTATAAATATGCATACATCCGAAAAAGACATCCAAAAGGATTTGTCGACATCAAATAATGAATCGATATTTAATCATGGTTCACGAATTGTCGTTCACATCTTCCTATACAATTAAGAATCCGTTTTCTTTAATTCCATTCCATGAATTTTTTCATACACATAGACTTCAATGTGAACCAAATTTGAAAAAGAAAACTTCAAAGAAAATAAAGCAAAAGAATGAAAATTTCGAAATGGAAATCAAAAAACTAATGTAGAAAGATTCAAGAATGTTGAAAAATATCCTTGAATAGAAACAATTATTATAGACTGAATCTGACGCCAGAAAAATAAATTAAATAAGCAAAACATAAAATAAGAAAATTCAAAATAAAAAGAGTTGTTGGAATATATACTGAAACAGAAAAAATATTATGAATATTATGAATCTGAAACCAGAAAATATTGAAAAATTTTTGAGGTTAGTTCTGTAATAGGAATTGTCAAAACAAATTAAAATTATATTGTATATTGCACAACGTTTCTGTCAGTAAATGATCTCTAATTGTTTTCAAGTGAATGCACACACTAAAGCATATTATGTACAGAAAAAATTCAGTCAATGAATGTCCAAAATCAAAATCATCAAGTCACTTGGCCATTAATATTTAAATCCCTCTCCAGATTTTGAGACATGTAGGTGACGCAGAGCCTGTTTTCGTTTCTTATCCTTCTTAAAGCAGAAAATGAACAATAATAATAGAGAATATGTATAATTGTCGCACAAGTTAACTGCAGTAATAACTAGTTAACTATAAATCAGCGAAATTATTAAAAGTCGAGCTAGCTTAAACTTCTGATGTGGTTATGGTGCTTTCATTATTTTTTTATATTTTCGCTATCACTTATTAACTCTCGACTATTGGTTGTGGAACATTGTAGTAAATAAAATTTACACTCTAATATGAGAAAATAGATATATTGGAAATTTTACTTCGTTAGCCACCTTTAAGGATGCATTGATAAGAATATCAAGCTTAAACTGATTTCTAAAGTGAATGCACAATGTGGGATGACCTTAATTTTATTATTATGCTCGGCAGCGTATGATATGTATTTTCATATTAATTGAAATTGTCGATGACAAAATTTTGAGAAAAATGAAACTAATATTGTATATCAGGGAACTTTAGAAGAAATTAATTGAATCTGTAGGAAATAGCATTGAATTCAGTTCATCTTGTTACAAAAGATTTGAATAAACGATTTTAAAATGAAATTTGACTTGAATGGTAGCTTTTAGACCGGTTGATTATTTGAGAATTCATATAAAAAATAACAAAGATAAAACAAATAAATACAATAAATCTGAAGTCTATAAGTTGATTTGTAGCGATTGCCCTATGGTATACATTCTGTCAAGAAAGTACCGGGAATTATCGATTTAAATCTGGCGGGGCAATGAGGCAGGTAAAAAATTTTTTTCCTAGGTTGGTACCACTGTCCTTAATTACTATGCCAAGCTTGAGCGGGATCTGTCAACTAGTGTGTTTGCAACAGCTGATTAGGTCAGTCGATGTCAGAGTGCGTGCCGATTTTTACTATGGGTGATTACGTTGAGCAAAGAATTTGTTTAAAGTTTTGTGTTTCAAATGAATTTTCGTGTGCCGATGCATTGAAAATGTTGCAAAAGACCTTTGGTGATAATGCTCTATCTAAAACTCGTGCATATCAGTGGTACAGAGCCTACAAAGACGGTCGTGAAGTGATCGCCCATCGACGGTTTCGATCGAAGATAACGTCGATAAAATTGAGGTAAGGGTGCTGGAAAACCGTCGTACCAGCTTGAGAGAGATAGCACATGATCTTAAGATATCCCACGAGTCCGCACGTACGGTTTTGATTGATATTTTGGCCATGAGAAAGGTGGCCGCACGACTCGTACCGAAAGACCTGAATTTTCTTCAAAAACGTCATCGCGAACAGGTTGCTTCAGACATGCTGGATCGCTGTAATTCCAATTCTACATTCATGGAACGCATTATAACTGGTGATGAGACCTGGGTATACGAGTACGATATGCAAACAAGCCAGCAATCATCGGAATGGGTGGCAAAAAATGAGCCGAAACCGAAAAAGCCACGCCAAAGCCGCTCGAAAATGAAGGTGATGCTCATTGTTTTCTTCGATATCCGTGCCGTGGTGCACTACGAATTCGTTCCAGAGGGTCAGACGGTAAACAAGGAGTATTACCTAGGCGTTATGAAACGTTTGCGTGAGCGTATCCGTAAGAAGCGGCCAAATTTGTGGGCGAACAACTCATGGATTTTGCATGACGATAACGCGCCTTCTCACCGAGCTACGATTGTGACTGACTTTCTCGCCAAAAACTCAACAAACGTGCTTCAGCAACCACCGTATTCGCCGGATTTGGCTCCCTGCGACTTTTTCTTCTACCCAAAACTAAAATTGCACCTTCGTGGCACCCGTTTTGAGTCGATTGAAGCCATAAAAAAAATTCGACGCGAGAGCTAAAGTCCATCCCGGAAAGCGCCTATAAAAAATGTTTCGATAATTGGAAGTGCCGTTGGCATAGATGTATTGGAGCAAATGGAGTCTATTTTGAAGGCGACCCAATAAATTTTGACGATTAAATGTAAAAATGTTGTTTTAATTGAAAATTCCCGGTACTTTCTTGACAGAGTAGTATATTGGTGAAATAGAAATATGGAATGAAATAAGGAATTACTTTGTTTTCTATCACTCTATCACTCAAAAGTGATAGAAAACAAAGGAATTCCTTATTTCATTCCATTAAAATGAAATATCACAAAGTAACGGACTACTCCATCCAATATTTGAAATAGAAATATCTTTAGAGAAAAGAATTCACGAACACCAGCGGAGTTACCGTTAGACATCTCACAAGGAAAATAAAAGTACTAAATGGACGCTTTTGGAAGCAGTAGAAATTAGTAGGATAAGAACCTTAAAATTCTTCTCAACGACCAAACTGATGTCGCCAGATCTCCTTTGTTGAATATTTTTACTCAATATATATATATATATATATATATATATATATATATATATATATATATATATATGAAGCTGAATAGCATATTATGGTAGAATGGACGTATCTAGCGAATAAAAAATGTAACACGTAAGAAAATTTGAATATCACAACAGAATTAAACTGTCAGTCTTCTACAATTTTAATTTCAAAAAAATTTTCATTCAAAAAACTTTTAGAATCAAAGTAATGTCTTGTAAGTACAGCTCATATTTAATAGAAGTTTAAAATCAAAACTCAATACAATATTAAATGGAACAAATAAACCCATAAATATAAATTATCAATTAAAATTAATGAATAAATATTTGAAGGAGTCTAAGTTTTGTTTCTGATCTTACAATTACGAAATCTAATTCCTTTTCAAAAATACCAAACATAATTTAAGGACTTCTCAGAAAATATAATTTATTTTAAATATTTAATATATTTGAATAAGTTAATTCAAAAATCTCTCAAAACATGCATTATTACTTCAAAAAACAATGAGAATTCCGATAAGGTCTTCATCGGTTTTACTTCATATTTAAAAAATAAAATCAACCAACAACAAATATAACTCACCTGAAAGTCCTCCTGGGATCATCGCTTGAACAACTAACTTTAAAATCCAAGATATTATAACGTTTTCTTTAAACCACTTGATATTCCATAATGAGATTTTTATTCAAGCCTAAATATAATTATATATTATGTATAAAATAAAATAATAGGAAAAGGCTTTTTACTTGATTTATTCTATGCATAATATATAATTATATTTAGGCTTGAATACAAATCTCATTACGGAATATCAAATAGTTTATAGAAGATCTTACAGCTTTCTGTGATTTTTGTGACGAACATAGAATATCTTGGATTTGAAAGTTAGTTGTTCAAAGCGATGATCCCAGGAGGACTTTTAAGTGAATTATATTTGTTGTTGGTTGATTTTATTTTTTAAATATGAAGTAGGACCGATGAAAACCTTATTTATATATATATATATATATATCTAACGGTTACTTCCGGGACTTTTTTTATTTTCGTTGTATATAGGTTCATTCGGTCATACATAAGGTACTGTTTTCAATGGTACTTGAATTTTGAAAAATGGGCCGGTTGTTTAGATTTTATTTCGATTTTTTGAATAACCATCAGTTCCAAGACATTTCAGAGATATATTTAGTTCATTTGTTGATGGTGTTTAATTTTGATTCGATGGGTCATATATAGAAATCTTGTGTCACTGTTTGAATCATTGACCTATTTTCGTTCAATATCGATCATTTTTTATGCAATATTGGGTCACTTCATGTTGATGATCATTGGCATTTTTCCCGCTCGGATCGAATAATACTCAAAACTTGTGGGTAAATTCAACTCTGTACATCCGACCTGATGGTTCAGGAGCTATTAACAATACAAAATAATCTAAAAAATTAGGTAAATTAAAACAATTGTAGAAATTACTATGTTTTACTACCAATAAATTGAAATTTTACACATTTTACTGTGACTCGAGTTTCGGGAATTACTATCTCATCTTCAAAGTAATATACCCTTATATCTTTCTGTATGAGTTATGGAATCATTACTTCTGTATCAAATTGATAGTTTCTGTAAAACCTGAAGTTTTTAGATACTGTACTGTTTCAGCCGTTACTATTTGGTAGTTGGTCATAATTAAAACAAGTTGTAGAAATTACTATGTTTTACTACAAATAAATTGACATTTTACACATTTTAATGTGATTCGAGTTTCGGGAATCAATTATCCCATCTTCAGACTGAAAACTTAACAAGCGGTACAGGGTATTTATGTATAGAAGAGGTGATAAAAAACAGGTTAAAAAAGAGAGGGCTCCTAACAATTGTTGGAATGTCGGTACGGCAAATAAGATTGGTAAGATGTTACTTATTTAAGTATTAAGATTGATAAACAGATGTTACTTATTTAAATATTTCAAATATTTTGGATCCGTAGTCATTCATTATTTTTATTGTGAATTTATTTGAAAATTTCAACAGATTCTAAATAATCAAGTTTCTTTCCTTTTGTGTAAAATTTTAAGATTATCTAGAGTCGGAAAAGGATGGCCGCTTTCTAAACAATGAGTGGCAACAGTAGAAGTTTGTTTAATTTTTATGAAATTCATTTTATGTTCGTTGAACCTCGTTTTGAAGGAACGTCTGTTTGTCCTATATATTTATTATAATACTGCACGGCAAACAAGATAACTCATGTGTATGTTTGGATTTGGGTTCTTTGCGTTAAATAATAGGGATGATAATTTGTTTTGCGTATTGAAAGCAATATTAACATCTAATTTTGAAAAACGATTTGGTTTATAGGTAGTTCAGATTGTTTCTGTCGAATTTATATTATAATTAAATAAATTTATATTGAACGGGGAAGTACACCGACAAAATTGTAGATATTGGTCAGTGGAGAATCCTCATTGTGTGAGACACATACGCAGTATCCTCAAAAGGTGAACTCTTGGGAAGGTATCATAGGTGACCATGTTATTGATCCTATAATTATAGAAAGGAATTTGACAACGGAAAAATATTTGAGTTTGGTTAGAGACGAAGTTGTTCTTGTGCTAGTCAACTTATTTCCTCGTACCAACCGAATGAAAATGTCTGGTTCTAGCAGGATGGAGCCTAAGAGGTAGTATTGAGTGACCAGCTAGATCGTCAGAGCTCACGCCGTTGGACTTTTTTCTGTGGGCTTATCTCAAGAACAAAGTTATGCAACTGTGTAGCAGGTGGAGAACATTATAAGCATTTATTTAAATGTATAATATTCAAATCAATTACATCATGTATTTTAAGTATGCAGTTTCTTGAAACCAATTATAAATGCTTTCGAAATTTCATCCAGTATTATTCATAATATACCATACAAGTTCGATGAAATCGGGTTATTGAGAAGCATTAAAAAATATGAAAATATACAGGATGTTCAATTTAAAATAAAAAGGACGGACTAAGCTGAACGTGCGCGAATCGCCCTGTCTATTTGAATTTATGTTTAAAATGTGCACTATTGAATTTAAAAGTTGACGTGTCTCAGTGTTTTTTATAATTTTCCAACATAAGAACACCAAATTATCCCATAAGTGGTTTCTACACTCTATATTCTTACTGCGTAATTGAGAATTATCCCTGTGTTCCCATATGTTAGATATCTGACGTTTTTGCTCTTATTACAGTTTTCTTTATTGACTGTTTGGGGGCTTGACATTTATTTTATTTTCAAATAAGATTCCCAGGTATTTCATAGAGATTGTTGGTGTTTTACTCATTCCGTTTATTGTTACTGTCGGTGAATTTTGTATGATCTCATGGATGTGAATAACGTATTGTCACTCGTTTAGATTTGGTTTTAGGTGCCACTTTGAAAACCATGCGTTTGTTTTGTCCATGAACCGTAATTCGATAACTCTCGAAGGAAAACACCTAGAAACTTGAAAATTTCGGATAGATTTAAGGCCTAAATATCTGGGCTGTGCTCATTAATGGGCGAAATCGGGCAGGAAGCTTAGGATTTATTGACGTTGGAGATTTTATTTTCCCCATAATTTCTAAAGTAATTATCCGATTGAATTGAAATATAATATTTAGTTGTGAAAGGACAGTGGAAAGGCTAATGCATAATTATTTGTCACTTATGTTATTATACTCTTTCAAATTTGAAAATTATCGATTTACCGATTGATACCTATAAATATATCAAGCGGTCTTTCCATTACCGCAGTAAATCCCGTCTGGCAGAGTTGGTAGAGGAGGTATTAAAATTTTTGCAGGTAGGGAGGAAGGTTGTTTTTCGTTCTCTTCTTGCGGAATAATTGAGCTACATATCAAGTTGTAACCAAAGATAATTGAGGTTAGTTATTTTCATAATTTTCTGTGCCGTGTTATAATTTGTTGTGCGAGTTGACTGACGAACATGCGCGCAACAGCTCCACACACAACGTTAGTACTCTTCCCTAATTTTTTGACATGAATCCAATTATTCGCGATGGCTAGGATATCTGAATATTAAAAATAATCTCCACTTTTGTTATATTGAATTGAGTGGATCAATTATATTACTACCACATTCGGAATACCAATGCTAAATATGATAGGAATTATTATTTTCTAAAGTTGTCTATTCATCCGTGGAAGGTATGATTGTCCTGGAAGTATTGGTAAAACGAATATATTAATGACTCGGCTGTTTTTTCGGTAAATCGTAGTAATCCGTTACTGGTCTATTTATAAAAAGAGGAGAATTGAATATTTCCCGGAATAAAATGGGAGTCTTCAATAATTTCAGATTATACTTCGTATGGCTGTAAAAATTTTGCTTTATCATATAATTACAAATGAATATTTGATGCATACGGTCTTTATTTGATGGTAATTCATTTGCAACTAGTAATAAATGAAATTTAATTTCCACAAACCTTTTATTGTTGAATGATAATGGTTTCGCCACACTGTGGCTTAATCATATTTTTCATTTGAACTGATTCTGTATGAAAACTTACATAGGTTCTTATATATGTATTGACAGGAATTACAGCAAATGGGACTAAAAATAGAATGGCAATTATTTTGGTATTCCCAGTTAGGCGGACAGATAACGTCAATGGCAATGAAAGTTATTGGGGTTGTCGTTGGTTTTTTCCAAATCACATGAAGATAATCCATAGAGTTGCCGTTTCGTGTCCATTTGTTCGTTTAGGAGAATCTTCTGAGAATTATATCGGTTTATTTCAAGCAGTTCTAAGAATGTTAAACTAGACCCTTTACTTTCGATATGTATAATTTCATATTCGTTATTGAATTTATGTTCAAATTCTATTAGATGGTGGGCATATGTGGAATGTGCTGAATTTTAGGTATAGCTCTTTTGATGTTCGTGGATTCTTTTCTGGAACGATCTCCCGTTCTGACCAATAAAAACCATTGGGCAATCCTTATACTCGTAAGTCAACTTACAGACTCCTGATTTATTATCCTTGTTTGATATATCTTTATTATTTTCAATATATTTATTAATGTTATTAATGGTTCTGAAAGCTGCGAGATAATTAAAATTTTTCTTAAAATAATTGCCAGTGTCTTCGGATATTCTATTTATATATAAAATTTATATGAATTCTTTCGGAATGGGGTCTTTTGTCGTAGGATAAACATAACTCAATGCTTTTTTTCAGTTCATTGTTTATCATTTTATCTATGAGGGTTGGGACGAAACGATTGTTAAATGCTATTTGTTTGATTATATTAAGTTTTTTGGAAAAATTTTGGAGGTTCGTCGGTACTTCTAATAATCATCTATGGATAAAGCTATTAAAGGCAGCATTTTTTGATTGAAGGGATGATTGGAAGTTTTGTAATAATAATAATGATTTGATTTCACCAACAACGATCTACACTATGTATTGTTATATCTGTGTGTAGACTAAATTCATGTGAGTTATTTAATATTGTGATATTTAAGTCTAGGAAATTGATACTTCGCTTTCTCTTCTTCATAGGTGAATTCGCAAAGACAGGTGTAGATTATTAATGAAAATTGAAAAGAGTTTAATTGTCTATTTGTTCCTCTGAAGCAACATAGAATGTCATTTACAAATCTGAACCAATGAAGGAAATATTTGTTCATTGGGTTTGAATGAATTTTTGATTCTAAATCATCCATAATCATTTCTGCTAAAATAGAGCTAAGTGGATTTCCCATGATAAGTCCTCCATTGGGAATATAAGTTATACCATTGAATTAGAAGTATTTCTGTTCGAGACATATTTTAAGACAATTCAGAATATCATTAATTTTTATAGGATTAGTATTGTTTTCAATAACAATAAAGTTATTAATAAAAAATAAATTTTCCAAAAGAACTCAATATAATCAAGCAAATAGCATTTAACAATTGTTTCAACTGAGCCCTTACAGATAAAATGATAAACCATACACAGAAAAAGATGGTATTAAATTATGTTCATCTATAAATAGAATATCCATAGACATTGCCAATTATTTCAAGAAAACTTTCAATATCATAGAAGTTTTCAGAACGATTGATATATTAAAAATAATGAAGATAAATCAAAGAAAGATAATAAATCAGGAGTCTATAAGTTGACTTCTTAAGATTGACCATTGGTTTATATTGATCAGGCCGGCAGATCGTCCATGAAAAGTATACACGAACATCAAAAGAGCTATATTTGAAATTCAACACATTCCACATATGTCAACCATCTAATAGAATTTGAAAAAAATTTCAATAACGAATATGAAATAATGCATATCGATAGGAAAGGATCTAGATCAGGCATGTCTAACTTGATGTCGGTGGTGGGCTAAAACCCGGGATGGAAGACCCGGCGGGCCGCAAAGCAATGGTGTAGGAGAAGGGGAGTGGTGTTGGCCGAACTACCATTATTTTCTTTTTTGGAGATATATCAGATTGATTTACAGTATTAATGAAATCTTATCAATTTTTTATATAATTATTTATTGATTATCCCTTCCTCAAAAAAAATTGAATCGAAAATCTTAAACGCAAAGAGAACTATTATAGAGTATTTATTAAATTTTCAGAAGGGAAGATATTACAAAAATTATAACAACGATAACTAAGTTTTCTAACTGAACTCAAGTGTTCGTCCGTCAATCAAGATCTTGTATGAGATTGATGTATGAGATTTATTTCCTTTCATCAAAGAAAATGATTGTTCACACTTGTAGGTACTCCCGAACATTGAAAGCATTTTAAAACCAAATTTTCTCATTTTAACGAATTGATCAAGTAAGTACTTGTGAAATTCCAATATAACAACTATAGTGAATTTTTCTTTCAAATTTGCTTACACTGTATCTCAATCATTTCCATCTGAAGGTGAGGGTAAAGATCATCGATATTGATGGTGAAAAGACAAATGAATATAGTAAAAGTTTTCGCTTAGAACTTAAAATCCTGAGAACGATTTTCAAAATCTGCTAGAAGTGTTATATTTTCTGTGTACATTTTGTTCGATACGGGCACACTTGCAGTTTCTGGATACGCTCTACAAGTCGGAAAATGTGACAAAATATCAACAGCTAACTGTTTTTCTGATTGCATCATATTGCACTTGAAAGCTTTCACATGATTATACATATCTGTTAACACTTGTTTTCCTCCTTGCGATTCTGTATTCATGACCAAAAAGTGTGTATCAACCAGAAATGATAGATCTTGTATGAAGGCTGAACGTAGAATAGGCTGACATCTTGTCCTTTCACATTCATGATAGAGCATATTTCGTTTTTCAATTTATAAAATCTATCACATGAAAGCCATCGCATCTCTGCGTAATAAGGTAAATCAGTGTACTCAATTTCTATATCACGTAAAAACTGCCGCTGGTTCAATCCTTGTGACATTATGACGTTAATAACTTCTTGGTGAATTGTACAATGAACATGAAGAATATCTGGTTTTTCACAGCCCGTTTCTTTGATCATTGCATTAATTTACTTCAGTCATGGAAGGAGCTGGGTTGGGATGGAAAACAGTTTCGACAAATCTCAATTGTATTTTTGTAGAAGTTCATAGACGTATATAAAAATATCCTCTCTGGTTGTTGTATCATACAAAGCTTAATAATTCTTCATAAACTTTCATATTTTTGTCAACAGCACGGAGAAAAACAGAGAGTTGCGCACATACATCCGTAGTTTCGTCACAGGCAACAGAAAATGCAATGAAAGAATACAATTTTCTTTTAATCTGAATACTTATATTGGCAGACATTTGAGTTACTCTCTTAGGTGCAGTATTCCGGAACAAGAATATATTTTGAAAAAGCTTCACGCCCCTGGGACTTACAATTTCAGAGGCCCCTATAAGACATTATCTCGCTAGAACAGCAAATTAATTTTCTTGCTTTGGAGGAATAAATATTAGCTGTTGATTTTTTAACTGCACTTTTAACTGACTTAACTTTTCGTTTCTGCTCATGCCCCTGAACTGGTCTTACTTCTATGGCAATCATAGTGACATTTAATATTATATAATTTTGGGAAACTAGTTGTACTGTTGCTAATCAAGCAAATAATTTAGTCTTCTACTTCACAACATAAAAACTCCAATTCCCACTTTTCTTGAAAGATACAATGCTCATCTGCGAGTTTTCTCTTACTTTCACTAACTTTTTGTTGAAAAAAACATGTTGAAAACAACTACCTCCCCTGTATTCGTGAGAGCGATATTGATGAAGATCTTGGATATATGCTTATGTTAAGCCTACTTTAGAATAAAAGAAGAAAATACTGCGTTCATCCGATAAATAACCTCAGGGAGGCTCGAAGTGAGTTTCATTTACTGGTGAAGGAACAAATTCCATCAATATTTCAGGATGTTTGCTTGATTCGGCCACTAGTGGAAACTCATTTTAATTAAAAAATATATAGGAGACAGTATTTCAATTTCCACAAAAATGTTTATGATACAACAATTTTTTCACAACGACGTCGCTTCTTCAGGTATCTACATTCTACTGGCTGATGGTGTCCAGTGTAACCGAGTGTAAATACAGTGTTAAGTATATGACAAAATGATGGAAAAACAAATCATAAAATATCAAGGTGTTTTTTGGATTTTGCCACTACAAAAGCCATTAGGAAAAGATATTCAATAATGGAGACTTGTGAACAGCTGTTTGTTCATATTAAGGATTTTACGGGCATTGTACCTGTTGATTTCAACAAATTCTAAAAGAGTTAATCTAGAACTTTTGCTTTCGACGTGGATAATTTCATAACTATTGTTAAAATTATGCCTGAATTCCTTAGGATGATTAGCAGTAGATACCTGAAGAAGCCACATCGTGGTGAAACAACTGTTGTATTATATACGTTTTTGTGGAAATTAAAATACTGTCTCGTATATATTTTTTAATATTTCAGGATGACGAAAATGCTGTTCGAGGAAATCCATTCTATGATCGAAAATGGCATAAAAATGAATTTTAAATTTCGTCGACCTATGGGATGTATTTTGGATAACTTCGTTCTGCGTTTAATCCCATACAAATCGCACACACGCGAGTGTCACATCCGAGCACCTCGGATCCTCGAGTGTCTATCCGCGCCCTGTCATGACACGGCGTGTGTGAGTAGTAGTACAATCGCCCGCATTAGAAATATACGTATTCCATAGGCTACTGACGCGAGTCGTCACGACACGAACTACAAATATAATTCCGCCTTAAGTCATAATTATGATACTTAAAGAGTAGAACACAAGATTTATTTCATCCGTGTTCATAGGTTAGCATTGAGTGAAAAAGGTCCTCATTTATTAAAATATTAAACTACCTAATATTATTAAATGCCGTGATCCCAGTAAACAGTAAGAAAGTTAAGACAATGTTAATTCATTTGGAACCTTACAACTCTAGGGATTATTTTTGTTCTGAAATTCTATTAATTCATTCTGACGTCATTTCATTTTTATATAGCAAATGTCTATTGCTTGAAATAAAGAAATTTATCTATCTATCTCCGACCCAAGATGAAAGCATGCCGCGTCTTTTCAAAGAACGCCGGCGCGTGGCTACCCATGTTCAGTTTCAGTAGTGGAGCCTCACAAGCGATAAAGTACAGCGTTTTTATTCCTTATATCAAGTTCCTTGGAAAAATGATGTTTTTGTGTTTGTTGCCTTTGATGATTTACTGCAGGCGTAGAAGGAATTGGCCGTGATGTGTCTGGGAACAACAGTGAATTTAAAATTCATGCAAACTACCGTATCACTTGAAGATGATTTTTTTTCCTAAAAACTTCAATCATTTAAGAATTATCCATCAAAATGAACTGAAATTTTATTTGTCCAACAAAGGACAACATAATTCATTTACCCAGAAATATGCTCTAGCATTATCAATTGAATGAAAAAAGGGAAATATTGAATCCTGGATTGCCTACTTTTGTTGTAATTTTCTAGCGGAATTTCTCAAAGTTAGAGTTTGCGGCGTAGATAGGCGATGAACGAGAGTGCCATTTTTCTCTTCAATTTTTTCTCTCGAACTTTCATGTATTCACGAACAGACTGACGGACAGAATGGAATTTTTGGCGTAAATTTCGCACATAACAGGTAGTCAGGCAAAATTATGAGAGTCTGTTTCCTAGAACAAGCGCTCAGAGCTAATAAAGCTAGTCTAAAAAAATTAAGAAAAGCACTGACGTGGTGTCAGGAGCTTTTGAGCGTTTCTTCATCCATCTCCTAACTCGTTAAAACTACCTCACTAGAGAATTCAAACAATGAAATTTAATTTTGTACTCCTAAGCCGGTAGCTCCGGTGTTTGAAACCTCCTTATACCATCCTCACGAATTTTCGCAAGAACATGCCCGTCATTGTTTTAATTCTAATTACCGAATTTAAAATCGATACAATATTAGCACGAAATGGATAACTCGTTATTACCATTTCTTGGTTTTCTTCTATATATAACAGGTTTTCTAACGGGAATGAAACAATTTGAAATGATTATGAAAGTATATTATTTTTAACGTTTTCCATGTCATTTGTGTTCACTAGGCTATGCCATTCAATCATGGGATTATACACGCTTCAACAACGTTTGGAAATTGTTAAATTATTTCATCAAAATCATTGCTCATTTGTGAAAATTGTGGGAAATTCAAGAAGAATTCCTGGGCGACATGGTCCAGTTAGGCAACTCACTATTCATCATATTGAAATTGAATTTTCTTTACACGATACAAAAGTACCAGTAAGACAAAGAAATGCGCGCGCACATGGGAATATTGAATTAGTTGCAGCAAGTGTACAATCAGATCTTTCTCAAACAACAACTTGAAGAACTTAAAGAAAGGATTTGGGTTTACATCCTTACAAAATTTAACTGGTTCAAGAACTGCCATATGACCACCATAAATGTCGCTTATTTTCTTATTCTTCTCTTGAACAATTTGAAAATTATGAAAAATTTTAGTGAAAAATTTTATTCAGTGATGAAGCTCATTTTTGATTGAATGATTGATTATATAAACCAAAAATGGTCAAAAAATATTAGTTAATAGATAACGAACAATGTTAGATGAATTTTTTCCTGCTGCTGTTGAGAATAATCTGGAGGATATGTGGATTCAACAAAATGATGTTACCTGCCACACAGCTACCTCAACAATCGATTTATTGAAAACAAAATCCGATGATAAAATTATCTCAAGAAATGGTCAAGTTACTTATGCTCCCGGCTCGTGTGATATAACACCTTGGGGATATGCTAAGTCATATGCTGATAATCCAACAACTAAATAATTGAAAATAAACATCGAACGTACCATTCATTATATACAGCCAAATTTATATGAGTGAGTGCTGAAAAATTGGGTTGACAAATTGCGGTACGTACGGAGAAATTGTGGTGGTAATTGAGTACAATTATTTTCCATACATAATGGTATAATGTAAATTTTCAAATAAAAACAAATTGTGTCTCAGTGAGTGACCTATGTGTTTTTTCAATTTTTAACCTGCATCATCGCTATTGGAAAACCCTTTATCAAGTGATTCAAACGTCACATTTAAAGATTTGCAATTTGAAAAATTATGGCATATATTCGCACGAAGTTATGCGTGAGTGTTCTCGTTCATTTTTCTCCCAAATGCAACATTTGTGTTCGATTGGAATTGCTGATACAAAAATATTTAAAGAATAAAATTTCAATTGACAAACCATTCGGCCGATTTTGACCATTTCACGACACAACGGATATATTCAGACTTCCAACATAATATGAAAATTTCAAGTCTCTAGGTCCTTCAGTTCGGAAGCTTGCAGTTTAACTTAGTCTTCGGACCGGCTAGCCGATCCTTACAAAATTTGACACAATCCTCCGCATCGTTATTATTAAATTAAGAACCAGATTTCATTCTGATCTGATGAGTAGTTTCGGAACTATTGATAAAATTTAAAAAAAGATTCAATTGCGCTCCGGAATCCTTAAATAGATTGGGCCCATTAAAAAACTTAGGTGAGATATTCAGGTCCCAAATCTACCCCAAAAATTTCAAATCTCTATCACTTTTAGTTCGAGACTCAAATCAGTTTTAATATGCTGGCTCCACAGTATTCGACAAGTACGAATAAAATATTTTTTTAAGTATCTTCTTATTATACGACCTTGTGGAAATTTGGCAAAACATGCATGTCACTGTTCGATTCCTTAATACCAAATTTGATGTTGATCGGATTCGTAGTTTCAAAAGTATTTGGAGAAAAGAAGACAACATTTCAAATCTTAATAAAAATAACCTGAAAATTTAAATATTTCCATTTGATAGTTCAATTCAATTTCAGATTTTCGTACTGCACCGTATCCAAAATGTACGAAAAAAAAATTTAAAAAAGCTTTCTTATCCTACGATCCTCATGAAATTTTGCACAATTTTGCGCGTCATTACCTTCTTTCTGACTGCCAAAGTTCAGTTCGATCGAAAATATACTTTGGAAATTATTGGGAAAAATATGAAAAAATTCGAATTGAAATAACTACGAAACCATTAGAGCGGTTTGGCCCATTACGAACTTAGCCAAGATATTTGGAACCCAAATCGCCTCAGAAAATTTCAAGTCTCTAGCTTTATCCGTTAGATAGTTTGCGTGTTCACGGCCGATCGGACAGAATTACTTTTGACCCCGGATTTTTCATCAGGGTGTTCAACCCTGTTATTTCAGACCATTCTCTGCTCAGAATTAGAAAATTACAGACATTCGGGCAAAACGATAGCACGCTATTCCTTAAAAGAAGTATGCAAAAACAATGAAAAACATGCCCTTGATTAAGTATTTCTGTTCGGTTGAGGATTATTTTTCTGATCCTTGAATGTTTAGAATTGAACTTATTTTGTATTTTTCTTGGAACTTGAATTATCCAGTACACTGTGTAGTGTCTTGAAGGATTAAAAAATCATTATTTAAATAGCAAGACCAGTAAATACTTCTGTTCGAATTCATTTTACCCAGGCGATGATATTGTTATATGCAATCAGTTCTGTTCAGTTTCGTTAAGTTGAGTTCTGTTCATTTCGATTCTTTGTTCTGTTAATCTCTGTTCACTTCTATTCGGTTCTGTTAAGGCCTGTTCGGTTCTATTTAATTCTGTTCAGTTTCTACTGATTTTGTTCAGTGCCGTACAATGCTGTTTGTTTCGTTCTCTCTAGTTTCTTTTAATTCTGTTCAGTTAATGTTCTGATACTAATATTAGTAGCTTATGATCCGTTATTCAGTTTCTCCCAGATCTAATCAGTTTCTTTCAGTCTCCGTTCAGTAGTGTTCAGTAGTATTCAGTTGTTCAATCATGTTCCGTTCAGTTCAATTTCTTTCAGTTCTGTTTAGTTTCTTTAACGTTCTGTTACAAATATTTGTACATTCCGGTCATTTCTGTTCAGTTCCGTGCCGTTCATTTCAATTAGGTTTCTTTCAGTTCTCTTCAATTCTATCCAGTATCTATCTGCTTCGTTCTGTTATATATAAATATTCATACGTTATGTTCCGCCCTGTTTGATTTCTTCCAGTTCTAATCAGTTTCTTTCAGTTTCTGTTGAGTTTTATACTGTTCTGTTGAACTTCAATTCTGAACATTTCAGTTGTGTTCAGTTCTGTTCTGTAAGTGTGGCTTCAGAAATTTCCTACTTATGTACCTACACCTATTGAAAAAATAATAATAATACTAATAATGGTTTTAATTAGGAAAAAATTCACAATACAAATTGAATCACACTATTGGGCTGAGATTTAGCTCGCATAAATTAGGTAGAGTATATTATTGTGTACTTGTTATTAATATGAATATTCCATGAAAAATTGGAATGAAGCAGAAAAATGTCACCTAACTGCTGAAATGATCTGAACATTTTTGTACTTCGAGTTTCATACTTTGAGATGAAGGTCTGCTAAAAATTCTTATTTTACCTCAAAATGCCCCTTTTGTTATATCACCAAAGGACGGCAGTATAGATGATAAGACGGAATGGTATTTGACTACGATTTAATATTTCAAATCATTAAATGGTTTGAAAATACTTTCAGCTGAAAATTCGATATTTTCATGTTGGCAGGACACGGTAGCGTTCAATCCCCTGATACAACCTGACATGAAGATTTCAAATGTCCAAGAAGTAATCGAATCACTGTTGAGCAGAATTGTGATAGTTCCAAGACATGATACTTCCAAGACTGTCTTGGAAGTAACCATTAGATATAAAAAACTTCCAAGACTGTCTTGGAACTCAACAATTGTCTCGAAAGTATACAATAGATAACTAAAAATGTCTTGGAAGCAACCCTTAGATATATATATATATATATATATATATATATATATATATATATATATATATATATATATATATAAATCAATTTATATATATATATTTATATATATATATATATATATATATATATTAAATATTTCAAATAAATTATATTTTCTGAGAAGTCCTTAAATTATATTTTGTATTTTTGAAAAAGGAATTAGTTTTCATAATTATAAGATCAATAACAAAATTTTATCTTCTTCAAATATTTATTCATTCATTTTAATTCACAATTTATATTTGTTCTATATTGTATTTCCATCAAAAAAATAAAGATCTGCTTTGTGTTACAGAAATCTTGTCGACCAGTGTGAATGATTGTGTAAATAAACTATATTATTCTATTTAATCAAGCAACGTTATTCAATTATTGATGAAAGAGCCCGTTCAGGGTGCGAACGACAAGTAAGTGCTGTTATAAATTTTTAACATCATTTATCTCGCCATTCATAAATAAAGCAACGGCATTAATTATGTAGAAAAGGCTCACTTTCAGAGACTTTGTTCAACAGTTTTCAATGAAAAGCGTTTTACTTCGAAAGAGTTGTTTTTGGAAATTGATGTTTTCCACTGGAATTATCATTCAACTCTCTTTGAATAATCTTTGGAGCCCCCGAATAGAGTTGGATTTCGTACACCTACTGGTTAAACTTTGAGCAGAAGTTTTCGTCTCTAAACTGAGATTTATTCGTTTTCGCGGTAGAATGTCTAAGGTTTATTAAACTTCAACTATTCAGGGTTGAAAGTTTAATTTATATGTGACATGTACATATAGAGAAGTAGAGAGAACTTAATTCCCCTGCATTTGAGAATTGAATTCACCTGATTTGAATTGGATTATTTCTCAAGGAACATTCTCGTATTTATTCAGGTTTATTCGAGAAGATTACTTTTTGGTTGAATTCTGGAATAGTGATGCATATACAGCTCTAAGCGTAAATTTAGAAAGAGTCTGTAGAAATTTTGAATTTTCATTTTTCAGCTCCTTTAGCAGGACGGAGAGTATTCCGTCCAAATACTATCATGCTGGTTGAGTTTCTGAAGAAAAACTGAATATCTGTGATTAGTTGTCATAAAGGGTGGGCCATCTAGAGTTTGGATTTTGAAGTAGTGGTTATTTCGAGTCTGGTAATACTTCTGTCATTCGTGTTTTGACATAAAGTTAGTTTAATAGTTGACATAGACGAAATAGCTGAATTTACACTTGAACAAAACTGGGAAATATTAAAAACTCATTTCTGAAGTGATGAATCTTCTATCGAAACTGCTAGATATTCCATAGAAAAGAAATACCCTCACGGCAATTTGTGGATCAATTTGTCCGTGAAAACTACGAATAATGATCACGGATTGTTTTATCAGAATTAAACAACCCTTTCACATTCTCGTCTAGTAAGGACACCTGAAAACTTTTCTGCTGTAGCCCAGAATGTGGCTGAACATCCATTAGCATCAAGTCATCATCATGCTTAAGAACTGAACATTTCTTGCACTTCTCTGAGGATAATTTTGCATAAAGAACTTTTTATGAAGGCTTATAAAGTTCAATTAGTGCAAAAAGTGAATCTCATGCGTTTCTACTTCGCTCAATGGGTTTTATGATTGTCTGACCGAAGATGAGCATTTTCCTAGTAAAATAATCTTTAGCGATGAAGCTCATTTCCACTTTGGAGAACTATTTTTGGAGGGGATCCGCTAAGGGTAAGTATTACGATAAACATCTAGAAACGATTAAAGCTTCGAAACACAAAAAAGAAAATGCCATTTGTGAGATTGAGCTCCAAACAATCGATAATGTACTGAAAAATTCAGTTGATCGGATGGGGTACTGCAGATAATCATACAGATTTATTCTGCTTACCTCACTACAAATTTTAATTTTCTAATATATATATATATATATATATATATATGTAAATATTAATTCAAAATATTAAATAAATAATTGAAGTATACAAACTTTGTTTCGTGCCAGTGTATTACGAATACCAAATTCCTTTCCAAAAATGCACAATCTAGCCTCCAGAATTTCTTCAAAATTAACTCTCTTTAAAAAAGTTCCTTCAAAATAAAACTTCAAAAACATGCAGCACATCTCCAAAAAGACATTTCAAATCACCACATCGATGACTCATCAGTCCAACTTCGTATCCAAAAATGAATAGCAATAAATAAAAATATATGTCTCAGCCGACCAAAAGCACATGTCTTTCGATAAACAAACTTCGAATATAATGAATTTTTAAATATCAAAACCCTACGTATTCAATGTTCGTCCACAGAAATTACACATAGTTTTGAGGTATTTTTAAGGACTCAGTTTTTTCCAAATGATACAATGTATATGACTGAAAAACCAAAATATGGTTTTATATATAGAATTAACTAATTAAAAGAAGGCTTTCACTTGATAGAAGGCTTTTTAAAAAATTTTAAATATCATACAGATTTATTCTGGCAACTTCACTAAATATTTTAATTTTATAAAAAATTTTTCTCAAGAACTTTCTGAAATTGAATTGAATTAATGTCTTAGAAAACATAGTTTAAATTTTGTAGACATAGAATTAACGCTCATTACACAACATCAAAAAAAATAAAAGAATACAAAGAAAATAGAAAATATTAATTAAAAATATCAAATAAATACTCTTCAGAATAACTCTTTTTAAAAAAGTTCCTTCAAAAAACTCCCAAGACGCCAGCACATCTTCAAAAACGGATTTGAAATCACCACATCCATGACTCATCATTCCAACTTAATATCCAAAAAACAAAAGTGACTAATAAAAATTTATTTATCTCACCCGACCAAAACTACATATCTTTCAATAGACAACTTAAAATATAGTGGACTTTTCAATATCGAAACCCTACGCATTCAATGTTCGTCAACAGAAAATTCACAAAATCATCTGACAAATATTCAGCTTGGCAAACTTCATAACCACATTGAAACTGAGATCTTCCTACTTACGAAAATATACGACTGGACTGTTTTGTGTTGAACACTTGGACTTCACCTACAATGTTTAAAACTGACACCTTTAAAATGGCTTCCTCCTGCGTAAATACAAGTTTAAATCTCGTACTTAGTCTGCTCACCTTGTTCTTGGGATGCCCTTGATTTTTTAGCAAAAATCTTCTTTCCTTTCCGGTGAGGTATGTAGCTTGTAAATTCAGAATTGAGATTCTGAATATCCTACTGAAAAAAATTGAAATTGTGAGGTTCGGTGAACAATAACATCACCAAAATAAAAGATTATTCATAAAAATGTTGAAAGTCCCACATCATTGCTACAACTGAAAATCCATATTCGACCATTCACAACTTCCATCAGTCAATATTCTCTGCGATCCTAAGTGAAAAACACGCATTTTCCGATAATCATTCTGTAAAAACTTTTAGTTTCGTCAGCCAGTCATTCATTTGATATCCACAAGTGGATGGTTGGTCTCTTCAATCTTCATTTTCTTTCGCTGTCGAAAGCATTTATGAAAATTTAAATTTTTGCTTCCGGTTAATACTGCGTTTATCCGTCTCATTGCATCAGGTTAATAATAAACGGAATAAAATCAAATTCAGGCAACTGAAGGTTACATTCTATCGATGAAATTAGAATATTCATCAAGTCATCCTCTTTTCCGTCATTTTCTCCAGACAATGCTAAATTGTGGCTTCAAACGGTGGATATTATTCATTACAGGCTTTCTGTCACAGACCGTAATGAATGCTTTTTCATTCAAATTGGTTTTTTCCGCAAACAACGAAATGGGAAACTAGGGATATTTTAAATTACAGTGACCCACTCTTGAACTCCCTATTGGATTTTTTTGTGACCAACTATAGGAGCAGTTGAAATTCTACCCAAAATTGCTTTGGAATCTTAGAATATTCAATGAGGATTTACCAAATATTGGATGGAGTATTTCATTCAATTCTAGGATTTCCCAGTTGACATAAAATTAAAACTCAAAACAATGAAACATGAAGCTCCTGACGCGGTCTTGGGAGCGTGTTCGTAGATTGAATGTTAAATGGATCTAACAATTGGAAATACTTGAAATTGGACAATGTTGCAATACTTTATGTTATTAATGCATACCTACTCGTAAGGGGTGGTCCATTTAAAAGATTTGATTGGCTGTAAATGAAAAATCAATAAATATAGCCTATTTACTTATTTCCTCCTTCATACAAATATTGTGCATATTCATTTGATACTGAATTATTCCATTTTCCTTTCGTGATTTGCCAAAAATAATGATAAACGCACCCGGCGCATTCGCCAATTTGTAACGCGAAGCTTGTCTCAGATAAAATTGTCCGTACATAAAGATTGTATACACCTGAAACATGATGACATAGAATGCAAAATGAAGGCAAGAATGAAAAATGCTTTGCAAGTTAAGAAAAAAGCCTCAAGAGTGAAAAGCGAAAGAGATACAGCTAGAAAAAAAGATCATAACCGTAGCTTTCAGGGAAGTCCAAGTTCTCTGGAAGAACGATGGTGACGTTATTATGTAAATCTTAGATTTGAGCTGATTGGAAAAACTGTATATTTACTGTTTATAAATAGAATTAAGTGAAATGAAAAGAAATGGTTAGCTCATTAGTCCTAATTATTCACATCACATCAAAATAGTTTCTAGAAAACTTTAATTTCTTAGGTTTCTGATTTATACATTTTTCATCCAATTTTGTAACTTCAGTGAAATTACATCATCGTAATCAAGGTTAAAATTGCTATTAATGAAATACACGTTTCTAGTGTTACTTTATTATCATGGTACTAACGTACATTGCGTCAACATTTGAGTTGGCTTCAACGGAGTACAAGGTATAGGTATAGTTTTTTTGGATTTATAGATTTGAAAAAAAATCAAATAATACTTTCATTTTTGTACAATTAATATGTATTCATGGAATACCTATATAGAATAATAAAAGAAACATTTGTATTTTATTTTAAAAACTATTGTAAGATTTTGTATAAGGATAATGAAGGCCTGATATTGAACTTCTTGGAAAGTTTAAGCAAACTGATCAAAAAATTCTGGATATTTACTGAATGAGCAGAGCGAGTAATTGTATATCACTAAGAATTGGACTTGTTTCCAAAAGGATTTGCACGGAGCTTCAATGTAGAGAAACGCGTCATGTGTTCAACTCATAATAATAAAAAAAATTTACATTTATATGTATCATTTAATTAGTGTACAATGGATTTCTATCAGGGAAAGACAAACAATATCCGAAAAAAATAAAAATTTACTTCGGTCGGAATCAACATATTGATATCAACGGATATATTCGCAGTTTTTCTAAGGAACCAAACAATTAGTGAAGGCTTGTAAGAGTGCTTGACAAAATTGCAGTGGTTTATTTCAGAACCTTTGGAGACGATACCAAATTTTAATACATGCTGAGACGTAATGATACGTAAGGAGATCCGGACTAAATCTAGTATATTATAGTAAAGTATAGCTATACTTTTTGAAGCTACAAAGCAAATTATTATTCAATGTCAATGTGAGACTGAAAATTAAATTTTTATTTTCTCTTGGAGGAGTTCATAACGGAAGTACAATCAGAATAAATCATTAACACTAAGACTCTACTCTACAAAATTTTATATCCTGTCAAAATACAAGAAAGAACAGTGATGAGCAAACTTGAAAAGATTCCGAAGCACTTAAATTGAATTCTGAAATTGTTTGAACGAACTCTCGCAAAAGGATATGCTGAGGATTAGATAATATAAATTTCCTGCAATGTTTTTCTGGAAGAAGGAAATACAGAGATGTTACGCTGACTTCAAGTCATAACTTTCTTTATACCTGACTGGTCGATAACATTCGCATCATGAAAATGCAGACAATAATGCTCAAAGGAATATCTGATCTATTCCGCCTGAATGCTCAGTAAGTAATTGCTTACATTTGAGCTGATTCACATAATGGTTTATTCTAATGGAGTAAGCTTATTACATAATATCTGATAGTGACCAAGCTATCATGTCCTTTAATGGAGGCAATATAACAGTGGAGGATTCCTAACCAACTGGAAGAGAATTATGTGAGATAGAATATAACAGTTTACATGAATCCTGGAAACCAAATTTTCAAGTTGAAATAAATAATCACCTGATGAAAAATTTCAAACAAAATATTCGATAAAATAAAAAAAAAATTATTTACTCTAACATTGAAGACGGAAAGACTATGAAACGAATCATATCATTTTTAATCCAGATTTTGGTAGAACTTGATGTAAGTTTCAGTTTATTGTTTGTTATTTGCGAAAATTATTTCACAATTGTCTACAATGTAAATGACAAAGAAAAATCGACTGAATCAGCCACTGATTTGAATGGGGACACAAGTTTTGTTGAATTCAAAGTTCGGAATTGTCTAAATACTTTTTGTAGAGAAAAATTGAAATAAATGTAATAATTTCATTAATTTATCGAAATTAATTTGTATTTTCTGATAAAAAATTCCTCTTGGAAATCTCAACATTCACAAAATGTAATCAATAAAAAAGTTATCTGACAAGAAATTATTGAAAGTTCTCAAGAAAATGCTGAGATATGTATTTTAGATATAAAATATGAAATGATGAGGCGTTTAAGCTGAATCAAATGAAAACTATGATGCATGATGATTAATTTGCTCTTTCTTCGAACTAATTGTGATTTAGAAATTGAAACTTGTAGGCGACATTGGAAGGAATATTTAATCTTCAGAATATTAAAATGTACAAAGTCGATTTAAAATAAAAATTTAAACTTAAAAAAATCGTGCAGACAGACAATAAAAATTAATTAAGAATAAATAACGAAGGTTGAAGTTGTATCATCTCTTCTAAATATTATCAACCGTTGTAACATGTACAAATAAATCAGTTATCAGACGATTGTGGAATTTTGAAACAAAACAAAAAATCACACTTTGGTTGTATTAACAAGAAATCATGATGAAGTGAGTAGTACAAAGGAAATATTATCCATTTTAACAGATAAAGCGTTTTAGGGCCAACAACCAATGTATATCTATGTCTATCTATGTTAGAGCATAGATCAATCTTGAATTATAAAGATGATCTATGTCTCGAAACATTATTCATTTACACGTGGTGAGTTGTTTGATATGGGTTAGTTTTTTGATTTTGATATTTTGAATATATTTCAGGACTGAAGATGGAATTGCTTAGAACTATATTTGTTTTTTGAAGATATAGTGCATGCTTTGAGAGATTTCTGAATTTACTTATTCGAATATTTAAATATATTAAATATTTCAAATAAATTATATTCTTTGAGAGGTCCTTTAAGTGTGTCCATGTTTTTAAGATGCAAATGGCGTTTTGAAAGCAAGACCAGAAACAAATTTTGTCTCCTTTAAATATTTATTTATTAATTTTAGGGACTTTCGTATATCTTTTGGTTTATTTATTCCATTTGACATTGTATATTAAGTTTAGATTATATACGTCTATTAAATATAAGCGGTGCTTGTTTTAGACATTAATTTAATTCTAAAAGTTTTTTGAATAAAAATTTTTTAAATTAAAATTGTAGAAGATAAACATATATCAATTTGTTTTGATATTCAAAGTTTGTTATATTTCTTCTATCAAGTAAAAGGCCTTTCTATTTTATTTGAATTTTAAGGAGTTGAGATCAAAAAATTTGTAAATTAGAAGGGTATATTCGTAATAAGGAGTATAAGCTATGGTGATAGAAAATATATTGATGATATGTGGAACAGATTGGGTGTATATTAAAAGGGTGATATTTTAAAAATTCAATTATCAAAATAGAATAATACTGTGAAACCTCTACATAATTCAATTGAAAAAAAATTAAATCAAAACGATTCAATGAAATCAAATAAAATATTAAGCAGATATAGTTGTTTCATATGAACATTATGAATAACAAATTATATTCCAGAAAATGTTTTATATAAATTCAAAGATATAGCACATTCTACAGAAAAGCATTTGGAACTCTTATTCATTATCGTCAGACAACTGTTGTGAATATTAAAAAACAAATAAATAAAAATTTATCTGGTAACTTATTTATATCCAAGTTTTTGAAGCTCGACTGATATAATTTCTGAGACAGAATGTTTGAGGTTAACTCAAAACATTTGTCATTTCGATGTCCAACCAGAGAAATATATAAAACCGAAGACTGATTAGAAACAACAAATTATAAAGTTATTATATATAAAACAAAATAAATTTGAATGGTATATTGTTTGAATGTGTATGATATTCTTAAATTGAAATATGGAAGCTGAATGATTCTGTGATTTTATTTAATCATTATTTAATTAAAATTAAAAAAATTATTTGATTTCCAAAAAATTTTTTTGATAAAAATATTTATTTTTATCGTCATAAAAAATTTTAAAATATCATACAATATTCATAAATATAAGAGAATCTATAGAAAATTAGAATATTTACTGTAATTAAATAACATACTTTGCCGATACAGCTGTTTGATATGAACTTCATAAATAACAAATTCTCTGCAGAAAGTGTTCTATATAAATTTAAAAATATGGTTTATTCTCCAAAGCAGCGTTTGAAACTCTCGTGCATAATAATTATCAGTCAACTGTTTTGAATGATATATTAGAACAGTCAATAAATATATATTATATATCTTATTTTAACGTTTTCGATTACATCGTTTCAACGTTTGCATTCGTAAATTTGATTTTTACTTCTGTAAGACTCTGCATTTTGAAGGTGATATATTATTATAAAAAATCATTCTTGAAATTATTCCCTAGGAAGGTGATGCCGAAGTCGAGTTTCCGCAACGAAATGATGCTCTTAATTCTGATATTCTAAATTCAGAGCCTCCAACCTCCCTTCTCTCGAGGAAATTGTGGTTGTGTTGAATTTCCTGATTTTATTGGATCAGCTTTCCTTAGAATGAGGGTGAACCACGTCTAATATAAATATGAATTTTGTATAAGTTCGAATATACAATCATGAACTGATTGATTTGATGAAAGGAAGAGTACGATATTCTTCCTTCTTATACAGAATTCCGGAATTTCTATCGAATATCTTCATTTCACGATTTGTGAAGATCAATAAGTTTTTAATTTATAAATAAAAAATTTTGGGTCAACATCATTTCAGTTACGTTTCAAACTCCGAATTGTGATATCGCCCTTTCAGACACTTTCAGCTGAAATTATCATGAATAATTTCATCATCAGACAACTGAAGACCTAACCGTGGTACAAGGGGAATTTAAACAAAACTGATAAATATTTTTAATATTTCAACAGAATCTGGGTAACACCTAATAGTGGTACAGGGGTTTACAATCGGAACGTGATAAAAACCGGGTTAAAAAAGAGGGGCCTTCTAACAGATATCGGAATGTCGGCAATCGACAAAGAAGGTTGTTAAACAGATGGTACCCATTTAAATATCTCAAATAATTTTTGGGGTTACATAGCTCCGTACAGTCATTCATTATTTTTACATTATTTTGTTGTATATCTCAAATATTTGTATTTACAAAGCTCCATACAGTCATTCATTATTTTTTACATTATTTTTATTGTGAACGAATTTGAAAATTTTAATAATCAAGTTTCTTTTCTTTTGAATCTACATGTAAAATTTTCTTAATATTTTCTTTTGTCGAAAGGAATTACTGTTTTCTAAATAATGAGTGGCAAAAGTTGAATTTTTGATTACTTTTCATTAAATTCATTTTATGTTCGTTGAAAAAGGTTTTAAACAGATGTTACTTTTTAAATATCTCAAATACAGTCATTCATTATTTTTACATTATTGTTATTGTCAACTAATTTGAAAATTTCAACAGATTCTAGATAATCGAGTTTCTCCCCCTTTTGATTCTACATGTAGAATTTTAAGATTATCTATTGTGGGAAAGGAATGACGGATTTCTAGACAATGAGCAAAAGCAGAATTTTGTTTATTTTTCCTGAAACTCATTTTATGTTCGTTGAACCTCGTCTTGAAGGAACGTCCTGTTTGCCCTATATATTTATTACTGCACGACGACTAAAATTCAAAAATCATTGAGAAAAACTTTGTCAGACATCTCTTATTTAAATCAAATTATCATCTCATAAATATGAATCCTAGCCCACCAAAACTCTACGGTATAATGAAAACTCACAAAGAAGATGCACCAATTCGCCCAGTCGTTTCCTTTATTAGCAGCCCTACCTATAAAATAGAGAAAAAATTAAATGAAATGTTCAAAAGGCTTACTAAATCAATTCCGAATTACACAATAAAAAATTCCATAGAATTATTATAACAACAAAATTAAAAAATTTTTCTTTACCAAATAATTCCTACCTAGTATGCCTTAATGTGGATAATATGTTTCCAAATATACCGTGAAATGATAGCATTCATTTAGCTTCAGAAATTCTTGAAAAATCACATGTAAATCCCGTGATACACGGTGATTTCATTGTCCTTTTAGAACAATGCCTGCATAAAAACTATTTTCAATTTAATAATAAAATATACGAACAATTAAACGGCCTAGCTATGGGCTCACCACTGAGTCCACTCCTTGTAAACATATTCATGTCAGAAATAGAAAATAAAACCTTCAATTCGAAACTACTTGTAAATGTTTATTTCTGGTACAGATACATAGACGATATTCTTACGTGGATCTCCAGAACATCCAGACAATTGAGTCAATTTTTGAATTTCTTGAATAATATTCACACAAAAATTAAATTCAAACTAGAAAAAGAATCGAAGAACAGTATTACATTTTTAGACCTCTCGATATCATACCCAAATAAAAAAATAGATTTCAACGTGTATATATATATATATATATATATATATATATATATATATATATATATATATATATATATATATGTATTCCTATTGATTCCAATCACCCATATTCACAAAAAATGTCAGCGTATCAATCGATGATCCATAGAGCCTTCACATTACCCTTATCAAAAAATGACCGCGAAGCTGAAGTCCAAACTATAAAATCAATAGCCGCGAACAACGGTTTCAACCCCAATATAATAGATAATCTAATTCGACAGAAACTATCTAAAATATCTATGAGCCAAATTTATCCCATCATAAAAACCGAAGAAAATAAAAAAATCATTTCTCTGTCGTACTTTGGTAGTATAAGTCAAAAAGTGGCCAATAGTTTTTCAAAATCAGATGTCAATATTGCCTTCAAAACGCAAAACAAATTATCATCGGTATTATTTAACGCAAAGGACTCTACTCCAAACATACACAAATCAGGAGTTTATGAGTTATCTTGTTCTACGTGTAGTAATAAATATATAGGACAAACAGGACGTTCCTTCAAGACGAGGTTCAACGAACATAAAATGAGTTTCAGGAAAAAATAAACAAAATTCTACTTTTGCCACTCATTGTCTAGAAAACGGTTATTCCTTTCCCACAATAGATAATCTTGAAATTTTACATGTAGAATCAAAAGGAAAGAAACCCGATTATCTAGAATCTGTTGAAATTTTCAAATTAGTTGACAAAAACAATTGTAAAAATAATGAATGACTGTACGGAGCTATGTAAATCGATAATATTTGAGATATTCAAAAAGTAACATCTGTCTAAAAACTTTTTCAACGAACATAAAATGAATTTAATGAAAAGTAAACAAAAATTCAACTTTTGCCACTCATTCTTTAAAAAACAGTAATTCCTTTCGACAAAAAAAATATTAAGAAAATTTTACATGTAGATTCAAAAGAGAAGAAACTTGATATGGAGCTTTATAAATCCAGATAATTGAGATATACAACAAAAAAATGTAAAAATAATGAATGATTGTACGGAGCTATGTAACCCCAAAAATTATTTGAGATATTTAAATGGGTACCATCTGTTTAACAACCTTCTTTGTCGATTGCCGACATTCCGATATCTGTTAAAAGGCTCTTCTTTTTTAACCCGGTTTTTTATCACGTTCCGATTGTAAACCTCTGTACCACTTTTAGGTGTTACCCAGAATCTGTTGAAATATTCAAAATATTTATCACTTTTGTTTAAATACCACTGTACCACTGTTAGGTCTTCAGTTGTCTGATGATGGGATAGTTCATTTCCCGAAACTCGAGTCACAAGAAAATGTGTAATATATATATTTTTTTTTTTGGTAGTAAAACATAGTAATTTCTACAATTTGTTTTAATTAAGAAATTTTCTAGTTGGATGGCTGTCAGGGACCATTTCACATGCGTAAGATCTCAGTAACAAAGTCTAACCGAAACACATCTGAACTCCTAACTCGCACAATTTGAAAAAGCTTCTAAGGGATCTTCACAGAATATCTCGAAGTATCAGGGTGTCTATGAATAGTTGTGAAAAAATTTAGAGGGTGATTCCTTGCTCCTTTTAGTTTTTTGAGCCCCCCCTGCTTAGTTACAGCCCTCTAAAGATAGTGCCCGAAAAACAGTGATAGTAGTGATTTTTTTCCTAAAACCAAAAAACTTACAAGAATGAAATTAAACAGACATTTTATGCGGGCGAGAAAGCACTCCAAACAATTTTTGGTGGTGTTCTTCTATGATTGCAAGAGGTAGAAAAAGCCACTGCTAAACCTTCTTTCGCAAAACCTTTTTTCATATTCCTATTTTACAATAAAAAAATTAATTTTGGATAGCTTGATCTATTCTCAACAAATAAGGTCTCTTGTAATTCCTTGCTAAAATTTAAGGTTTTGAGAAAAAATAATTTATCAACATGAAAGCGTGAGTCGTAGAGGTTGGAATTATTTCCGAACTAGAATTTATCCAGTAAGTGGACGTCATTTTGTTATGACAACTGACTAGTTTTGTTTAACTTTAATTCAATTACAATTAATTTTTGATCTGACCCATCATTTCGAGATTTTTTTCAAATACTCATTAAGATGGCGGTGTACATAAACACAGTAATGACCAGTCTGCATTTTGTTTACGGTTTTTCTGGTGGTAATTCTCTGAAAGCATCCAGAAGATATGCAGAAATATTCCCTGAACGTGTGGGTGCACCTCACACTCTATTTACTCGAATTCATCAACGACTACGAGAAAGTGGTACATTTAAAATAAAAAAAATTTATTGTGGTCGCCAGAGCGAAATTAGAATTCCAGTAATAGAAGAAGCAGTACTAAATCTTGTCGACGAGCAACCTAACACCAGTACTAGGAAAATTGCTCAGCAATTACAAATTCACCATATGACAGTGTTTATGATATTAAAGGAACAACTTTTATATACATATCACATTCAACGTGTCCACTGTGTACAGGCTCTCTTATCACGGGTTTTTTCGAATTTTCTTCAATTCTCCACTTGGATGTTGTGAACGATTGAATAATATCCTCAATTTTTGAAAAAAAAATCCTATGCAAAGAGGAGGCTAATTTTTCTAGAGATCCAATAACTAATTTTCATAATAACTACATATGGGCCGAAGAGAATCCTCACGCTATTACTGTAGCTCACCACCAAGAACAATTTTCTCTGAATGTCTGGCTTGGATATGTTGGGGAGCAGTTAATTGGTCAAAAATTTCTACCACCTAGATTGAAAGAAAATACATACGTTCAGTTTCTAGAAGAAAAACTTCCTGTACTTCTCCAAAATATTCCTTTGTGCCTCCGAAGGACAATGTGGTTTAAGCATGATGGGGCCCCCGCACATTTCAGTATTAGAGCACGTCAGCATTTAAATCGTAAATATTGAAATCGATAGTCAGAGCGACGTGGACTTCAGTTCTGGCCAGCCCGATCACCAGATTTAAATTCTCCTTCTTTCATGTAGGGTTATTCAAAATACTCCCGGATTTTTTGACCGGGTCACCCAGTCTATGCGCCGACGTCTAGCCTCTTGTGTAGCGGCTGAAGGTGGTCACTTTGAGCATTTAATATGATCATAAATAGCAAGAAAGAAATATTTACCAATAGAAATCAATAAATTTGTTGGTTACAATCGATGAATATTTCTTTCTTGCTATTTGTGATGTATTGCATTTGGCCTTTCGGCGTGTACCTTCTACCTATTTATTATGATATTTAATTTGTGAAAAACTTAAAATTGTTTGTTTGGTTACATTTATTTAATATTTATACCAGTTCTCAGTAGAAATGTCCACTTGACATCCGCCTAATGGATAAATTTAAGGTCGAAAATAATTCCAGCCTCTTCGACTCAGGCGTATTATCTGCTGATAAATCCCTTTTTTTCTCTCAAAAACATTGTAATTTGGCGTTAAATGACAAGAGACCTTATTTGTTAAGAATGGATTAAGCTATCGAAAACAAATCTTGATATTGTAAAATATGAATAGAAAAAAAAGTTTCTGGTGATACAAGGTTTAGGGGTGGCTTTTCTACCCCTTGCAATCATAGGGGAATACCACCAAAAAATTTTTGGAGTGCCTTCTCGCCATCATAAAATGTCTGGTTTATTTTATTCTAGTCAGTTTTCTTGTTAAGAAAAAAATTAAAAACTGTTTTCAGGCGCCATCTTCAGGGGGCTGTAACTAAGCAGGGGGGACTCAAAAAAATAAAGTGTATATGAAAGACCCATCCTATTTTTGGACAAGGAATCACCTCCTAAATTCTTTCACAACTATTCATATACACCCTGTATAATAATACCCTTCGTAACAGTGGACTATAATATCTAGATTTGATATTTATTCCGAATTGGAATGAAATTTCTTAGACAGTCAGGAAGCCATAAATAAAGATTATATTGTTCCCAAGAGACATTCGTTCGGTCGGATATCTGCAAGAATTTTTACGGCTGATTTTTCTGACATACTCAAGTAGAATCTCTTACAACGTAGTTCATTTCGGAATGGATTTAGCATATTCTGTCCGTTCTACTCGAACAAATAACAGGACCAAGGAAGGAAGGGTACATTTCTTAAATATACGAGCGACAGTATTACAGAATTCTTTGAGAACGTTCCAGAAAACAATATATGCATAAATGCCTGAAATATATCTAACAATGAATTTCTGCGCTTACTTCTGTGCAAATAACCGCGGGTAAATGTTTGTGAAGGACCAATCGCAAACATTGGGAAGGTTTTCTACATGGATTTTCTTTTTGCCGTTCTTTATCATATGTCAGTTTCATGGAACTCCGACCAAAAGCTGACACTGATGAAAACGGACATATTGGAATATTTAGATTCATATTTGTTCAGATTAGCAAAACAAAAGCTTTTTTGTAGTGGTCGGAATATAGAAATTTCGTCCTATGGAGCGAGTAATATTATCGAAGAATGAAATTTCACCAAAGACAATATCGTCATATATTATTTTCAAATATATTCTGGAATCAATTACGAAAAAAGTAAAAAAAGCTAAACATTTTCAGATTTCAAGAGGAAAATTAGAAAATCAAATAAGAAGTCCTTGCTTTCTCAATGCAATTTTTCAAAATTAAAAAATATAACACAAACATTAAAATCTCACCTACACAGAAAGCTTTTGTTTTCATATCTTCATCATCTTTTATTCATTGTTTGAAAACTTCTTTAGAGAAAACATCTTAAAAAATACAATCAGACAATATTTTTCAAAAAATGATTTCATATTTTATTCTTTTCATTATAAAAATATGCTTCGTGTTAAATTGGACCTCGAAGACACTCTTAATGAGGATTCATAGCTGATTATGGTTTTAAAAATTGTCTAATATATTGTTTCGTTCAGGGAATTTATCACACAATTCCTGTACTTGTTATGTACTTCATGACATGTTTCGACTCAGTTTAAATTCTTATTTACTATCAAAAAATGTAGTATTGTATAACTTCCATAAAATTTCGATATTTCTGATGACATATTTTCAACACACGTTGTAGAAATATATACAATTACTCCTGCTAACAATAAATACAGTAAATATTTATATATTGAAACAGAAAAATCCTGTGAGACCTCTGAGTAATTAACTTCAAAAAATTAAATAAAAATATGTAAGAAGCACTCTGTCTATTTATGTACACATACAGAATTCCGAAATATCTTACGATTCTAAAATATAGAGAAAGCTATAGAAAATAAAGAATATAGATTGAAATGAAATAACGGACCAAGTCGATACCCATAAACATTATGGATGAAAAATTCGATTTCAAAAATGCTCCATTCAAAATCAAAATATAGCACATTCTCCAGAATAGCATTTGAAACTCACGTCCATCAGGGCCATTCGACTGTTTTGAATGATAATAAGATCAACTAATAAAAATATATCACATAACTTACAAAGTTTTAAATTAGAAATGTGAATATTATAGAATATACAGTCACATTCAAGTCCCTTAATTGCGGAATTGTTTTATCACGAGAGGTGTACGAAAAAGTTCCTCGAATAAAGTAAGACAAGGAATAAAAATTGAGATACATTGCACATAAACAGGTAATAGCTGGAATTGATTCTCCAGAATCTCTACAGATTTAAATCTAAATAAATCTCATCGGTTATCTAATGCCAAAGTCGTATTTTCTTTTTTTGTATATTTCTGTGATATAACCTAATTTTTGTATAGGCCATGCTTATCCGAAAATTGGTTAGTAGTTGCAGAAATGTCTGATGAAAAAAGGTATTTTTATAATATATTATATATTTTTTAATTATTATTTTATTTATTCAAATAACTCCTTACTGAAAAGATTTGGGTTCGAATTTATCGGGTTCTTTCTCTGGAGAATGTGCTAAATATCATTTAAAAAATGGAAATAAATAAAGGCCTTTTTGAATTATATGTTGAACATTTTTTAGTGATGGAACTTGCGATTCTTTAACATCCAATCGAAACATTCTACTCTGTCAAGAAAGTACCGGGAATTTTCAATTAAAACAACATTTTTACATTTAATCGTCAAAATTTATTGGGTCGCCTTCAAAATAGGCTCCATTTGCTCCAATACATCTATGCCAACGGCACTTCCAATTATCGAAACATTTTTTATAGGCGCTTTCCGCGATGGAGTTTAGCTCTCCCGCCGAATTTTGTTTTATGGCTTCAATCGACTCAAAACGGGTGCCACGAAGGGGCAATTTTAGTTTTGGGAAGAGGAAAAAGTCGCATGGAGCCAAATCCGGCGAATACGGTGGTTGCTGAAGCACGTTTGTTGAGTTTTTGGCGAGAAAGTCAGTCACAATCGTAGTTCGGTGAGAAAGCGCATTATCGTCATCCAAAATCCATGAGTTGTTCGCCCACAAATTTGGCCGCTTCTTACGGATACGCTCACGCAAACGTTTCATAACGCCTAGGTAATACTCCTTGTTTACCGTCTGACCCTCTGGAACGAATTCGTAGTGCACCACGCCACGGATATCGAAGAAAACAATGAGCATCACCTTCATTTTCGAGCGGCTTTGGCGTGGTTTTTTCGGTTTCGGCTCATTTTTTGCCACCCATTCCGATGATTGCTGGCTTGTTTGCATATCGTACTCGTAGACCCAGGTCTCATCACCAGTTATAATGCGTTCCATGAATATAGAATCGGAATTACAGCGATCCAGCATGTCTGAAGCAACCTGTTCGCGATGACGTTTTTGAAGAAAATTCAGCTCTTTCGCTACGAGTCGTGCGGCCACCTTTCTCATGCCCAAAATATCAATCAAAATCGTACGTGCGGACTCGTGGGATATCTTAAGATCATGTGCTATCTCTCCCAAGCTGGTACGACGGTTTCCCAGCACCCTTTCCTTAATTTTATCGACGTTATCTTCGATCGAAGCCGTCGATGGGCGACCACTTCACGACCGTCCTTGAAGGCTCTGTACCACTGATATGCACGAGTTTTCTATAAAGCATTATCACCAAAGGCGTTTTGCAACATTTTCAATGCATCGGCACACGAAAATTCATTTGCAACACAAAACTTTAAACAAATTCTTTGCTCAACGTAATCACCCATAGTAAAAATCGGCACGCACTCTGACATCGACTGACTTAATCAGCTGTTGCAAACACACTAGTTGACAGATCCCGCTCAAGCTTGGCATAGTAATTAAGGACAGTGGTACCAACCTAAGAAAAAAAAAATTTACCTGCCTCATTGCCCCGCCAGATTTAAATCGATAATTCCCGGTACTTCCTTGACAGAATGTATATGCGTAAGGTGATAATTTGGTCATCATTTTATATATTTTTCATTCTTTATTAGTTAATTTCTACTACATGTGATGATAATATATGTATATGTATGTATCTAGGACATGTTTCTTAAAATTTAATTATAAATGTTTTCATGAGATTTATTCAGATTTAAATCTACGGAGGTTCTGGAGAACTAATTCCAGCATACTCCTTCATAATAATTTTCAGTACATTCGAAGTAAATAAAAACAACTTGTGTTAAGTTTCACTGTTTGAACAGTGGAACTTAAGACAAGTTGTTTTTACTTAATTTAATAATATTTGCACATAAACTTCGTGGACAACAGTATGATTTCATCTGTGAGCACCAAATTATTTAAGATTCATACGGATAAATATTTGAAATGGACCACCCATGTCAGAAAATTAAACGCCTTAATTTTTTGCGATAAGTATAATTGCAAAATTATTCCTATGCAATTAACAATAATTATTAATAATGAGTATGAGACAGTGTAACATACATCTGTATAGCATTCTTATTCATGTTTTTTTAGGTGCAGATCAGCCGAATAAATTTTTTTGGAATTGCAATTGACGTTTATTATAGTATGGCTTATAATCACTCAGCATATATTTTAAAGTATAAATTAAAATTGGAGTTTCAAGATATTATTCTGAATTTGAAGTAAGCATATTTTTGCTTTCGGAACTTCCCTTATGTTTACAAAATTTTTGTTGCACGGAAAATATTTCATTCAAGTTTTCATGCATCTTGTAAGCCATTGTTCATTAAACAATTTTTTTGACGGTCGAGTATCCATATTTTCGAATGTTTGCTATACGCTAAAGAAAACTAAAGAGAATGGACAAGATTATCTGATTATTATCAGTATAGAACCATGAATTCAGGTATTTTCTTAATATCAAAGTATAAATGGATGTTCTTTTCTATATCAAAATATGAAGTTATGGATCCATTCAACATCTCTTATAAAGGCGTAGAATATAAATGTTTGAGAAACTAATTTGGAATATGTTGCTTGTTTAAACACGTTTAAAGCAGTTTTAGACAGTGATATGATTCGAATGTTGAACAAAGGACTTTCACCTTGACTTGTTCTATGCTTTGTTATTTTATTTATTTATTGAATTACCCACCCTTAAATTTATTTGAATCGGTGGTTCACCCATGGAAATTCATTTTAGCTAAATAAAATAAAGATTGTTTCCACAGTTTATTAATTTAATAGCAATCATCTCAATTATTTTATTCAATCCTGACCCTTAAGCAGCAAATATAATTAAACAAATAATTATTAGTCGGTGTTTCTAAGTGTTACAAGTATATACACACTTTAATATACTACTCTGTCAGAAAGTACCGGGAATTTTCAATTAAAACAACATTTTTACATTTAATCGTCAAAATTTATTGGGTCGTCTTCAAAATAGGCTCCATTTGCTCCAATACATCTATGCCAACGGCACTTCTAATTATCGAAACATTTTTTATAGGCGCTTTCCGGGATGGACTTTAGCTCTCGCGCCGAATTTTGTTTTATGGCTTCAATCGACTCAAAACGGGTGCCACAAAGGGGCAATTTTAGTTTTGGGAAGAGGAAAAAGTCGCAGGAAGCCAAATCCGGCGAATACGGTGGTTGCTGAAGCACGTTTGTTGAGTTTTTGGCGAGAAAGTCAGTCATAATCGTAGCTCGGTGAGAAGGCGCGTTATCGTCATGCAAAATCCATGAGTTGTTCGCCCACAAATTTGGCCGCTTCTTACGGATACGCTCACGCAAACGTTTCATAACGCCTAGGTAATACTCCTTGTTTACCGTCTAACCCTCTGGAATGAATTCGTAGTGCACCACGCCACGGATATCGAAGAAAACAATGAGCATCACCTTCATTTTCGAGCAGCTTTGGCGTGGTTTTTTCGGTTTCGGCTCATTTTTTGCCACCCATTCCGATGATTGCTGGCTTGTTTGCATATCGTACTCGTAGACCCAGGTCTCATCACCAGTTATAATGCGTTCCATGAATGTAGAATCGGAATTACAGCGATCCAGCATGTCTGAAGCAACCTGTTCGCGATGACGTTTTTGAAGAAAATTCAGCTCTTTCGCTACGAGTCGTGCGGCCACCTTTCTCATGCCCAAAATATCAATCAAAATCGTACGTGCGGACTCGTGGGATATCTTAAGATCATGTGCTATCTCTCTTAAGCTGGTACGACGGTTTTCCAGCACCCTTTCCTTAATTTTATCGACGTTATCTTCGATCGAAGCCGTCGATGGGCGACCACTTCACGACCGTCCTTGAAGGCTCTGTACCACTGATATGCACGAGTTTTCGATAGAGCATTATCACCAAAGGCCTTTTGCAACATTTTCAATGCATCGGCACACGAAAATTCATTTGCAACACAAAACTTTAAACACGTTCTTTGCTCAACGTAATCACCCATAGTAAAAATCGGCACGCACTCTGACATCGACTGACTTAATCAGCTGTTGCAAACACACTAGTTGACAGATCCCGCACAAGCTTGGCATAGTAATTAAGGACAGTGGTACCAACCTAGGAAAAAAAATTTTTACCTGCCTCATTGCCCCGCCAGATTTAAATCGATAATTCCCGGTGTTTTCTTGACAGAATGTACATACAGACATTATATTTTCACGGAACTTAAATCTGAATTTTCTTGCAATGGTTAATTTTTCGAAAAAATAGTTATTCAAATTGGTGCCATCAGGTGAAGAGCATTTAAAAGTCGATACTGGACTGAACATGAATGCTATAATTCTTCAAGATTTCTGTACAAAATATGAACTTGTGAACTCTTGCCTTGAATAACCTCGCGTTATAGATATGTCGGTGGCATCTCAGAAGAACATAGTAGAGTATCATGCAGGTTCCGCTTTGTGTGTGAGCATTTCAGAAGGAGATAACTTATCATGTGGCGTCCATTGTTCTTGTTTCCAAAGTTGGGGAATAGTTCTTTATTGTTGTGAACAAAGAGCAATGAGCTAAACACAAACAAAAAATGAACGTGGAAGTCCATTTTGGTAGCTGGATTTCTGCACTTATTCCGTTAGGTTGGCGGAGCAGTGACCTCAAAGGTATTTTAATACTAGAATAATTGAATATCTTTTCTTAATAGTGAATTAGACTCTATTCATGCAAAACATATAACAATAGAAAACATTATTTTGATGAGTGTTTTGAGTTTTTGCATGAGGAAAATAAATGCCGAAGCTGAACTTTTTACAAAGTTCAGAAATTAACCAATTAAGAAACTCTGGTAATTTAGTGAATGACCAGACCGAGGTTCCTAGTTCAGCTGTATTGGGTTTATTCTCATAGGCATCAAGAGTAATAAAAACTTTATTGTGCGCTGATCTTGAAACTGAATACATTTAAGTATTGCAGGTTGCCAAATTTTTAAATAATAGTTTGAAAGCATTTGAAAGAATTAAAATGTAACAGAACATAAAACAACATATATGTGTATTATTTGAAAAAATTATCTTAAAGTCATTTAGATCTCAGATAAAGAGAATATGATGGTAACTGTTTAGAATAAACAATATTCAAATTCAATATTTGTAACTTAAAATATGAGAAACTTGTGTATTAGTGCACTCAAGCCAATTTAATTATGTATCAAATCTTAAGACATTGATTGGCACACCAGATTCAGGAAAATTACTGAAGTTTAAAATATCGGGTGTTTTGTTTTGAGTGATAGAATTTTCGATAGGGATAACTGTGACAGAAGGTAGAAGCCATGTTGTCTTGACATTTCTGTTCAGTAAGCATTGACAAATTATCATGAAAAGACTTACGCCGCAACAACGTTTACAAATTGTTGAAATTCATTTTCAAAATCAGTGTTATATTCGCCAAACTTAGAGAGCACTTCGTGAAATTTATGGTGTACAAAATCGTCCATCAGAGCAAGTTATTCGTCGAACTATCGATAGATTTTGGACAACATTTTCTCTACTCGATGCAACAACAACAAGATAAAAAACTGTACGTACCGAAGAAAATATCGCTGCTGTAAGTCATAGTGTTAATGATGATCCAGTTTTGTCTATTCGTCGACTTTCACAACAAGTTGGACTCTGTGCATCCACCACATGGAAAATTTTGCGTAAAGATCTTGGTTTACACGCATACAAAATCCAACTGGTTCAAGAACTAAAGCCACTTGATCATAATAAGCGTCGTTTGTTTGCTTATTGGGCTCTAGAACAGCTTGAAGTTGATCCACTTTTTATCGTGAAATTGTATTTAGTGATGATTACTTGTTTTAAATTCGAATGGTATCGATCCAGAAGTGTTTTGGTTCCAACAAGATGATGCTACACCTCCTGCTGCTACCGTAACAATTGGTTTATTGAAAGAAAGATTTGGCGATAACATTATTTCGAGAAATGGTCCAATTAATTGGCCTCCAAGATCATGCGACGTAACTCCTCTGGATTATTTTCTTTTGGGTTATGTCAAGTCATTGGTTTATGCTGATAAACCAGAAACAATAGACACTTTGGAAGCCAACATAAGTCGTGTCCTTGATGAAATATGGCCTGAATTACTCGAAAAAGTGGTCCAAAATTGGTCTGATCGAATGCGGTTTCTCAGAGCTAGTCGTGCCGGAAATTATTTTTAAAACATAAATGTCATAAAATTATCTTCCAAATAAAAAAAAATTGGCTTCAGTCTTAATTTAAATGTGTTTTATTTCAATTTAAAGTTCTTTCACTCTAAAAAAAACAACCATAGTTCCAAATGACGTGAGTAGCGTATTTGAAGTTTTTGAAGTCTTTCTTCTGAACAACCAAGTGATATGAAGGACATTTTGTCTCTTTTCAGCTTTAAACTAATTATTTTGTCCTTTTCAATGTTGGTGTGAAGCTTTAGCGATGCGGTATTATTAATTTCGTAAGCGTTTCGTTACAATTTGCAACCCCTTAACTCATCAGACTGTCAATGGGATTCTAGCCTGTCAATGACGTCAGTGATTTTGCTCCAGTCTGGATGCTGGTGTCCAAAGTTACACTCTGCTTTACTTGAAGCCGGAGAGGACGGTAAATTAAGGATTGGAAAAGCGATTGCGTCCTCTCTGCAAAACGCCAGAAATCTGTAACAGAGCAAAATTTCATAAAATTAAAATTTGTAAGAAGTAGAGAATTTCTCCGTTTAAGATATTGAGAAAACCGACCATCAAGTATAAAAAATCCCTTTTTATCATTTATTTGATATAAAATGATTTGAATATCATACAGATTCATTCTAATAACTTCACTTCAAATTTTAATTTTAATAAAAAATTTTTCTCAAAAACTTTTTGACATTAAATGAATGTCTTAGAAAACACAGTTTCATTTCAGTAGACATATAGAATTAACCATTTATTACACAGCACCAGAAGGAATAAAAGTATACAAAGAAAATATGAATTATTAATTAAAAATATCAAAAAAATACTTGAAGGATCTTAAATATCATAGAGATTCATTCTGGTAGCCTCACTACAAATGTTAATTTTATGAAATTTTTTTCTCAAAAACTTTTTGAAATTAAATTGAATAAATGTCTTAGAAAACCCTGTTTCAATTTAGTAGACATATGGAAGTAACACTCAATACATAGCATTCCATATGTCTACTAAATTGAAACAGGGTTTTCTAAGACATTTATTCAATTTAATTTCAAAAAGTTTTCGAGAAAAACATTTTATAATATTAACATTTGTAGTGAGGCTAGCAGAATGAATATATATATTATGAGTGTTAATTCAATATGTCTACTAAATCGATACTGTATTTTCTAAGACAATTATGGAGTTTAATTCCAAAAAGTTTCTGACAAATTTTTTATGAAATTAAAATTAAAATTTGTAGTGAAGTTATCCCAATAATAATGTATGATATTTAAGATATTGTAATAAGCCTTCTATCAAGTAAAACAATCTCCTTTTCATTATATAAAATGTTGCAACAAAAAATATACCATAATACTACATACTTCTCCAAGCGGTCGTAATGTTAAATCGAAATATGTCCTTCGTATGGATGTGATACGTGACCGTGAAGCATCTTCAATCATCCATACTCGCACCTCTGCAAGTGAAGAATTAGATGAAAATTCAATATAGGATCTCTTGACAGATTGGTCTATTGATCATTCAGGAAACGTGGACATGTTCTATTCAGAGGATGCATTATGCACATTCTTCGAGGCTCCCGAGTCGTTCGAATATTCAAAGTAAGGTGCATTCATAGGCAAGAGATGGATTCTATTGTACTCCCTGAAATTTTCAACGTTGCGCAGTGGTATAAGGGAGTGAAATGTAGTTGAGGAATGAAACGGATCTTCCGAAATTACTTTATGAAACGATACATCAAAGCTAGGTAGTTTTTTGCGAAAAGTTGTTCAGCATTCAATTCAACGAAAACTTTTCATTCAATAACTGAACGAAAATTCGAAATTCTTTTCAAGTTTGTTGAAAAATATATTGAAAATATTCATAATATTTATTCGTAACGATTCCAATGTCGCCGTAATTGGGGACTTACATTATTCATAAGATACGAAGCCTGATGAAATTTATAAATGAAAAATAAGTTTAAACTTCAGTTAAATTCATTGTTTACACAAAAATTGTTTCATCATACCTTGACATCATCTGGTGAGTATTTAAATTGAATATACATTTGCAGAAATTTTCAAGTGCTAAACACTGTTCACAAGAATATAAATTGAAAATTACTACGAAGAAGTTTTCGAATATTATAGAATAATAGCTGGAATCAATACACCAGAACCTCTATAGATTTTTAGTCTGAATAAATCTCATGGAAACATTTAGAATTAAATTTTAAAAAACATGTCCTAAATACACGTTATTACTTTAGATACATATATATTAGCATCACATGTTGTGGAAATTAACTAATAAAGAATCAAAGGAAATATAAAAAATAATGATAAAATTATTTAAAAATCACCTTATACATATATGTATGTTTCGAGTGGATATTAAAGAATCACAAGTTCCATCACCAAAAAATGTTCAACATATAATTCAAAAAAGGTCTTTTAAATTTTCCTTTTTTAAAGAATTCTCCAGAGGAAGAACCTGAACATTCGGACCCAAAATCTCATCAATAAGGAGTTATTTGAATAAACAAAATAATCATTCAAAAATATATAACAATACCTTCTTTAACACAACACATTTCTGCAGCAACTAACCAATTTTGGGGTAGGCATGGCCTAAAAAAATTAGGTTATATCACAAAAATATAAAATGAAAGAAGATAGGACTTAGACTCTACATTAGATAACCGCCATGCGCATGTGATGTAATACAAAGAAATTTCTCAATTATTGAAGTATATAAATTGAAAATTAATACGAAGATGTATTTGAATATTACAGAATAATACCTGGAATTTATTCACCTATACAAAATTTTAATCTTAATAAATCTCATAAAAAAATTTAGAACTAAATTTCAAAAACATGTCCTAAATACACTGTATCACTTTATAGACATACTACTCTGTCAAGAAAGTACCGGGAATTACCGGTTTGGAATCAACCATTGTGCTGAGCAACTAACAACATGCTTATCGAAGTAGAAGTGAAACACTTAAATTTGATTACTGTTAAAATAGTATACTTTGCAAATTAATCGTATTCCTTTTTTAAAAAAGAGCTCGACAAAAGGTACTTCGCATAAGGAGAATAGAATTTTGTTGCATTATTCCGCATACTAACAATAAATGCCATTCACATACAAAAGTGCCTTATGTAGATGTTCAACAATGAACATACATACATACGTATATATTATTATCACATGTGGTGGAAATTAACTAATAAAGAATCACAAGTTCCATTACCAATAATTGTTCAACATATAATTCAAAAAAGGCCTTTTTTGAATTCTATGTGTTGTGTTAAAGAAGGTATTATTATGTATTTTTAAATGATTATTTTATTAACTCGAATAACTCCTAACAGATGAGATTTTGGGTCCGAATATATCAGGTTCTTTCTCTGGAGAATGTGCTATATATTCTTTAAAAAAGGAAAATAAAAAAGGCTTTTTTTGAATTAGATGTTGAACATTTTTTGGTGATGGAACTTGTGATTCTTTAATATCCATTCGAAACATATATATGTATAAGGTGATATCTGAATAATTTTATCATTATTTTTTATATTTCTTTTGGTTCTTCATTATAAAATAGAAAAAGGCTTTTTACTTGATAGAAGAAACATAACAAAATTTGAATATCAAAACAGATTTAATCTGTTAGTCTTCTACAATTTTAATTTCGAAAAAAATTTTTATTGAAAAAACTTTTAGAATTAAATTAATGTCTACAATAAGCACCGCTTATATTTAATAGACGTATAAAATCAAAACTCAATATACAATATCAAATGGAATAAATAAACAAACCAATATAAAAAATGCAATTAAAATTAATAAATATTAAATCTGTTTTGATATTTAATAGACGTACATAATCAAAACTTAATATACAATGTCAAATGGAATAAATAAACTAACCAATATAAAAAATGCAATTAAAATTAATAAATATTAAGTCTGTTTTGATACTCAAATTTTGGTTCTTTATTAGTTAATTTCCACAACATGTGATGATAATATATATGTCTATAAAGTGATACAGTGTAATTAGGACATGTTGTTTAAAATTTAATTCCAAATGTTTTCATGAGATTTATTCAGATTAAAGATCTGTAGAGGTTATGGTGAATTAATTCCAGCTATTATTCTGTAATACTGCTCACAAGAATGAAGACGAATACTTCAACGTTTTCTATGACTGTTCGTCGTAAATATCACCATTGCAATTACTGACATGTGAGCATGGCTCTTTCACCAGGTAACCACTAACCAGTCTTCACAAACGCAAATAGGTTGTGTGATAAGGATACGTCTTATCATCGCGCAAAGCGAGAACTCCTCCAAAGGGATTGAATCCATCCCGGTTCCAGTTTCTGCTTTAATTCGAAAACCTACACATGGACTGGTAGCAGCGAAGTACTATACAATCGCTACTGACTTTGCAAATCCGTACTGGAGTTGTTTGGGACGCAAATCATATGCCGAAGTCCACGAGTTGCAAACTCAATATCTTGAGAATCGATGCTTCAATCGATCCTGGTACGAGCACTGACAAGCGATTGTACCGTCAAGACCCGCGAATTCTTATGAAATCTTTCAATTGATCCTGGTTTGAGCACCTCAGATTGAAAACCCCAGAAATGTTTCGCAAATAATTCTGGTCAGGATGAGATCAGTTGTACTGCTCAACCCCTGAAGAACTTCTCCAACATTCCTGAGTCGTGAATTACGCGCGACAAGATGGATGAAATACATTCCTAGTATAGCATGCAGACTTTCCATCACTGCCCCTTCGAGTCCACCACCAATTGGGTCGCCAAAAAGTACTCTATGTCGTCCTCTACCTTCCCGAGGTAAGTCAGTAAATTACACAACACACAGGGCCATTGGATCAAAAAATCTGAAAGATTAGGCTGGAATTGGGTAGAGCAATGCTAATTTTAAGGATGTAAGTTTTATGCTGTAACAAACATCCGTGCCACCGTTTTAGGCATCACGACTTATTCCTCCCTTTCACCTTAGTGAAACCAGGGCCTTAGTCACGACAAGCTTTCCCATCGCGACGAGGTCCAGTGACATAAGAGCAGCCCATAGTGAGCATAGATATTGGCTATGGTGCTAGGAATTGCGTACGTGTACGTCAGGTGATGGGGTAAATCGTGAATTCTACAAGTTAGTTTATTGGCATGTGAGCATAGCTCTTTCACCAAATGACTATTCAGCAGTCTTCACAATCCGCCCCAAGAAGCAGAAAATGTGATAAGGGTTACGCCCCATCATTGCGCATGGCGAGAACCACTCCGAAGAGTTGAACCCATCGGCTTTTAGTTTCCTGGCACGAGCATCGTTAATCCGGCTTGTACGTCAAGACACATGGACCTTTGTGAAGTCTTTCAATTGATTCTGGCTTCAAGCATCAACGATCCACCCGTATCGGCGAGATCCACAAATCCCAGAAACGCCTCGTATCGATCCTGGTTCAGGACGAGGCCGGTTAAACCATCAAGCCCCGCTAAACCCTGAAGCATTTGTCGACATATCCTGAACATGAGTTGCTGCGTTAAGAAGGAATACCCTCCTAGTCTAGCATGCGGACTGTCAACCACTGCCCCCTCTAGTTCAACACCAACTGCCATTGGACAGAAAAATCCGGAGATTTACTGCAATAGGGTAGAGTACGTTAGTTTTAAGGGAGAGGCTCTGTGCTGCGACGGATTCCCTTGTCACTGAGTTGATCAACGCGGCTCAGCCCTACATTCCACCTTTATGGTGAAACTAGGGTATCGACTCCATTCGGTCGATCTTCCTGCACACGGGTGCAGTGACTGGCACGAGTGGCATTTCTTTATGCATCAGGACTTAACCCTCCATTTCACCGGGATGAAACTAGGGTCCTAGTCAAGACAAGCGCCCCCAACGCATCAAGCTATAATGCCATGGGGGGCATGTGGTGAGGTATGGCTAATGACCAAAGCAGTCGATGGCATAAATCATAATGAAAAAAAAGCGAATAAAAAAAGCAAAGGGGTAATATCGAACGCGAAATATTTGTATGGCTGGAAGAATGGAATAAAAATGTGTCCAAACGTGCTTGTGGTGCTCAAATAAGCGAGGTAAGATCGAATTCTATAATTAAATTTAATATGCACACTGCATCTAGAATAAATTTAATATGATATCTCAATTATGTGTTTCATTTGAATACAAAATTATTATGTCTTTATGAAAAACTCTTTGAAAACTACTGATCTCGGAACCCTAGCATTTACATCAGAACTGTTTCGTAACAGTTTCGTGTTAACTCCACTTGCGGCTTGTAATTTCAGCTAAGATATATCAGACAGTAATTTCCTCCTCACCTTCAGCCGTGTCCTTCATGACTCCACCTTCTGGGATAAGACATCACAAAGAGTTGAGGCTGCGAGAGTGGAAAGCGGGTAACGAGAGGGCGTGTTGCTTTTCCCTTTTATCCTGAAAAGAATTTCTGTTCTAGCGGTTTTCTTTAACGTCCTATAAGAGAGAGAGAGCTTTCGCTAATGATGTTTTATAAGAGTGAAATATCGGTTCGGTTTATCAGCGCAATTCGAAACTCCACATTCTTGTTCCGCTCTCTTAATGGAGGATACGGAATTCCTTCTCCTCGAGTAATTAGTGGTCGAAATTGAATTAATGGATAACACGAAACTCCACTGGAATTCTAGTTATTTTCATCTAAAAATTTTCAGATCCGAATATTCTTCAAATTGTGGTCCTTAAAATTTTTCCAGAAGGAGCTAAAATATTCTACAGGGTCCGTCTGAAGTAAAACAGATCCAACATCAGACAACCCAAATATTTTTTGAGAAGAGATGGCTCAATTTTCGTTTAGGGGATTACTGCTTCGAGAATACAAACCTTCTGAAAGTAAGATGACCACTCTTTGTGAATTTGAATAGGAAGGTGTCGTATTTCATGTAAGACCCTAGTGTTGCATCCAGTGAATTATTCGCTCATTTTTTTTCGTTCTCTATGTTCTAGTTTCTAGATGTTTGCATATGCTTTCAAAATCGAATTTTTGGAATATTAGTTTTATCAGCCTTTTGAATTTAATATTTATATTGGAAATTTACTACGAAGAAGTATTTGAATATTACATATAATAGCTGGAATTAATTGTCCGGAACCTCTACAGATTTAAATCTAAATAAATCTCTTGAAAATATTTAGAATTAAATTTTTGAAAAACATGTCCTATATAACACTGTATCACTATATAATTATATATATTGTGTGATACAATGTTATCAGTATTTTTTATAAATTTAATTCTAAATATTTTCATGAGATTTATTTAAATATTTTAATATTTACAGATATACTCTGTTAGCCTTCTACATATTTAATTTCAAAAAATTATATTTAATATAACTTCAGGAATTAAATTAATGTCATATAAGAACTACTTATATCAAACGACATATAAAATAAACATTCAATATAAGACATCCAAATGATATAACAAATTGAAACACAATAGATTGGAGTTAATAAAAAACCTTGGTAGTAAATACATAGTAACTCCAATCTATTGTGTTTCAATTTGTTATATCATTTGGATGTCTTATATTGAATGTTTATTTTATATGTCGTTTGATATAAGTAGTTTTTTTGGTTCACATGTTACCGCGGTTTCGAACCGTTCATCTTCAGACGTAACAGAGGACTAAAGCACTAGTTACAGATTCAGTTTTGAAGTAATGTTCCATTTGGTACAAAAACTGTATAACAGATGTTACAAATTATTCAGAATAAATATTTCCAGTGAAAAGCAATAACAAGGATTACAGAGGTGTTATGGGTTTTTATGATGGTACATGAACAATTCCTTTTTCAACAGGTAGCAAGTAAGAAATAGCAGAAAATAATTATGTGCAAATGTCGGTACCTTTTGAAGCTATTTCGGTTACTTAAAAAACATTAAATATTTTTGATTTACACAGATCAGTCTGGTCGTTCATTATATCGATATCATCATTATGCAGCGCTTTGAATATTTCAATTGATTCTAGATAATTTAATTTTCTCCCTTTTGATGCAAGATGGAGGATTTTCAGATTTTCAATTGATGGGAATGAATGACCATTGTCAATACAATGTGTTGCAAATGTTGATGATTTTTTATTTTTTTTAAAGTCAGTTTGGTGTTCTCTGAATCTAGTTTTAAAAGACCGTCCAGTCTGACCTATGTAAATACTATTGCAATCTGAACAGGTTAACTCATAAACTCCCGATTTTTCTATTTTTGGGGTGGTGTCTTTCGCGTTGAATAAAATTGAGGATAATTTGCTAACAGATTTGTAGGCTACATTCAAATTCAATTTTGTGTAAATATTAGCGATTTTTTCACTTACGTCTCCAAAATATGACAATGAAATAATTTTTTCTTTATTATATAATTTTCTATGGGGGTATATTTGATATGATACTACTTGGGAATATTTTTTGGCTGATAATTTATTTATTATATTTTCACTGAAACCGTTGTTCTTAGCTATTGTTTTTATGGTTTTTATTTCATTTTCGAAGTTAGATTTTGAGAGAGGTAAGGAATATGCTCTGTGTATCATGGATCTGTAGGCTGCAATTTTTTGATGATATGGATGATTAGAGTCTATGGGAATGCAAATATCCGTGTAGGTAGGTTTTCTATATATATTTAATTCAATTTTGTTTTTTGAATGTGTTATAGGAAGGTCCAAGAATGAAATATTTCTGTTTTTTTCTTTTTCTAACTTGAATTTTATGGTCGGATGAATGCTATTGATTATTTTTAGAAATTGATCTAGTTGTCTAGCTGTTCCATTGATGCACGCAAGTATGTCGTCTACGTATCTATACCAGAAATGAATTTTCACTGGTCTAAATCTAAGTCAAATATTTTGTTTTCAATAGATGACATAAAAATATCCGCAAGAAGTGGGCTTAGTGGAGAGCCCATAGCTAGACAATTCGGTTGTTCATATAATTCATTATTAAACTGAAAATAGTTTCTTTGGAGACATAGTTCCAAAAGAATTATGAATTCGCAGTGCAATAATGGATTAACATGTGAACGCTCTAGGATTTCAGATACTTCATTTATTGTATCAGTTCTTGGAATATTTGGGAACATATTATCTACATCTAGACTTAACATGTGAACCAAAAATAATAAAAAACCTTGGTAGTAAATACATAGTAACTCCAATCTATTGTGTTTCAATTATGATCAACTACCAAATAGTAACGGCTGAAGCAATTCACTATTTGATATAACAAAATCCAATAAATGTAAATTGTTAACAAAAGTCCTATAAATTAAATATTTTGAGTAGACAAAATTTAGTTTCTGCTCATCCCCCTCATGAAAACAGATATCTTTCAAAAATGATTAACATAATCTTAAGAATTTCATAATAAAACTAAATTACTTAGAATATTCAATATTATTGGATATCTAACTAGGTCTTTCTTTAGAAAATCTCAAGATATGTAAAACATTACTGAAAAACAAGTTTTAATAGAGACTTTGCGTCGTCCGCAGTCAATCATATTCATATTCAATAAAATATAACGTCAATCAACAAAAAATATTTTCTCACCTTTTAACAATTCAGAAGCTTCTTGGTAAATGAATATCGAAAAATTTAGAGGGAGTGTAATGTTAATTCGACATAAATAGTTCTGTGGTTTATCATTGATCTAAAAGATTGAAAGGCAATTCAACGGCCTCTGTTATAGCACAAGGACCAACTGTGTAAAGAAGATTAAAGAAAACAAATAATTATATATTATGAATAAATTAAAATAAATGGAGGTTTATACTTGATAAAAGGTATATAACATTATTATTTTTTTTTTGATTGATGTTTTATTTTGTTGAATATGAATATGATTGAGTACTGACGAAGCAAAGTCTCTCTTAAAACTTGTTTTTTAGTAATGTTTTTACATATCTGAAGATTTTCTAAAAAATAACTTAGTTAGATACCCAATAATATTGAATATTCTAAGTTAGATAGTTTTATGATGAAATTCTTTAGATTATGATAAACATTTTTGAGAGAAATCTGTTTTAATAAAGGGGATGAGCAGAAACAAAATTTTGTCTACTCTAATTATTTAATATAGGACTTTTGTTAACAATTTATATTTATTGAATTTTGTTATATCATTTGGATGTCTTATAATTAATGTTCATTTTATATGTCGTTTGATATAAGTAGTACTTATATGACATTAATTTAATTCCTGAAGTTATATTAAATATAATTTTTCGAAATTAAATATGTAGAAGGCTAACAGAATATATCTGTAAATATTAAAATATTTACATAATTTCATATACCTTCTATCAAGTATAAACCTCCATTTATTTTATTTCATGAGATTTATTCTGTAGAGGTTCCGGAGAATTATTTATCTGTAATATTTAAATATTTCTTCACAGTAAATTTTCAATATATATATATATATATTTTTATATATTATTAATTGAAAAATTTATTTTTAGTATTACACATGCAAGTGGCAGTTATCTAATGCTAAGTCAAAGTCGTATCTTCCTTCATTGTATATTTCTGTGATATATCACAGAAACTGGCCTATACGAAAATAAGGTTATAACCTTATTTTCGTATAGGCCATATTTCTTTAATTCGTTTCTTTAATGATTATTGATTTTATTCAAATAAGCCGTTACTGAAGAGATTTGGGTCCAAATTCATTAGGTTCTTTTTCTGGAGAATGTGATATATATTCTTTAAAAAAGGAAACTGAAAAAGGCATTTTGAATTTCAAACATTTTTTGGTGATGGAACTTGTGTACGTTTAACATCCAATCGAAACATATATGTATCGGGTGTCTTTTTAGAGTGATAGAACTTTAAATTGAAATAAAACACATTTAAATTAAGATTGAAGCCAAATTTTTTTTATTTAAAAGATAATTTTATGACATTTAGGTCATAATAAAAATAATTTCTGGCATATGACTAGCTCTAAGGTACCGCATTCGACCAGACTAATTTTGGACTACTTTTTCAAGTAATTCAGGCCTTATTTCATCAATAACACGAGTTATGTTGGTTTCCAAAGCGTCTATTGTTTCTGATTTCTCAGCATTAACCAATGACTTGACGTAACCCCAAAGAAAATAATCCAGTGATGTTATGTCGCATGATCTTGGAGGCCAATTAATAATTGGATCATTTCTCGAAATAATGTTATCGCCAAATCTTTCTTTCAATAAATCAATTGTTACGGTAGCAGAATGAGGTGTAACACCATCTTGTTAGAATCAAAACACTTCTGGGTCGATACCATTCAAATTTTGAAAGAAATAATCATTGATCATCTATCTGTAACGAGCACCATTCACTGTAACATTAGCTCTAGCATCGTTTTTGAAGAAATATAGACCGATGATGCCTCTAGCGTGTAAAGCACAACATACAGTGAATTTTTCAGGATGCAATGGAACCTGCAGAACTTCTTGAGGATTGTTTCATTCCATATACGGCAATTTTGCTTGTTTACATAGCCGTTCAACCAGAAATGAGCTTCATCACTAAAGACAACTTTACGATAAAAAAGTAGATCAACTTCAAGCTGTTCTAGGGCCCAATTAGCAAACAAACGACGCTTATTATGGTCAAGTGGCTTTAGTTTTTGAACCATTTGGATCTTGTATGGGTGTAGACCAAGATCTTCACACAAAATTTTCCATGTATCCACCACATGGCACAGAGTCCAACTTGTTGTGAACGTCGATGAATAGACAAATCTGGATCATCATTAACACTATGACTTACAGCAGCAATATTTTCTTCTGTGAGTACAGTTCTTTGTCTTGTTGTTGTTACATCGTGTAGAGAAAATGTTGTCCGAAATCTATCGATAGTTCGATGAAATAGCTATTCTGATGGACAATTACGTAAACCATTAATATCACAAAATGCTCTATAAGTTTGGCGAATAGAACACTGATTTTGAAAATAAATTTCAACAATTTGTAAACGTTGTTGCGGCGTGAATCTTTTCATGATAATTTGTCAAAACTTACTGAACAGAAATGTCAAAACAAGATGGCTTCTACCTTCTGTCAAATCCCAGTTATCCCTATCGAAAGTTCTATTACTCTAAAAAAACTGGTGATGTCTAACTGATTTGGTCATTATTTTATATTTCTTTTGATTCTTTATTAGTTAATTTCCACTACATTTGATGATAATATATATGTCTATGAATTGATGCAGTGTTAACTAGGGCATCTTTCTTAAAAATTCAATGTTTTCATGAGATTCATTTAGATTTAAATCTGTGGAGGTTCCGGATAATTAATTCCAGCTATTATCCCTTATTTAATCTTTGTTAATCCTACTGAGGTTGAGTTTGAATAGCTTTGCAAGACTCTGACTGAGGCAACTATACACTACTCAAAAATTGAAGTGGATAATTTGCGTACGTATAATAATATATAAAGCGATTTTGTATATGGACTGATGCAAAACTTGTTTAAAGCGACAACATGATAGAGATCTAAACGAAATGAAGATTCTGACCTGGTGGAGTCTGCAGTGCATTTACTCTTCGGTATTGTGTCAATGAGTTTATCAATGAAAGCTTGAGGAATGTTTTGCCAAATGTCCGTCAAAGTATTGACGAGTAATGTCTGATTGTGGGTCATGTAAGCTGTGCAGACAAGATATGTTCAATACACATCGTGCCTAGAGAAACCACAGGTTAATGCCACGCATTTCTATGCGGTCGTTGATAATTCTTGCCCGGTGTGATCGGGCATTATCGTCCATTAACGAAAATTGTTTCCAATGGCTGCCGTAAAGGGAATAATAATTGGTTCTACAATCAGTTCACGATACCTTGCCGCTGGTTGAGCATAATAAGATTTGTGCGCTCATTAAAACAAATGCCTCTCCAAACTCACAATGAGCCGCCACCGAAAAGAGTTGTGCGTCATGAAAAGTTCATTATCTCGTTTACCTGGTTATCGCCACACATTCGCCCATCAGACTGATACAGTTGAAATCTGGATTAATTCATAAACAGGCAGGATATGTGAGCGTTCCAGTTCTCATTTCAAGAGCCCAACGATATTATATAGTACGGTGCTCCCTACTCAATCGTGAATGCCTGCCTGATCCCTTTGGCCGCAATTTGAAACTGTGCAACCGGATTGTTTGATCAGAAACTATCCTACCGGTAGCTTGCCGGAATGAGCTATTAATTCGGGATGCTGTGAAGAAGGGATTTTGTCGTATTGTTAACCATACTAGCCGATCTTTTGTGACTTTTGCTCTTCCACCACCATGAGTAGATACAGTACTTTCACTAATACGATAGCGATTTCAAGCTGTACTAACTATACTTTGAGAAACCCGGAGACGGTTAGCAAATTCTTGTTCAGTTAAACCTTCGTTACACTAATGTACTAATTGTTCAAGTTGGACGGCTTCTAAATGAATGTTAAACTCGTGAGAATTAATCCACAACTCACACTAGACAACACCAGATCAATTGCAATACCACATTATCGCACAAACGGTCCTCAAAAAAGAAAATCATACACCTACAAGAAATGATTTTTTTGTGATTTTTTGTAATTTAGCCATTCTATGTCATGAGGACCATATTTTATGTGTGTGTGTAATACGCAAACTTACGCCTCTCCCCATGGTATATACAGTAATCCTGAAAATTTGATTCAAGTGTACAATTTTCTCTTGAATATCCACTTCAATTTTTGAGCTGCGTATATCAAATGCAGGGAAATGAATGAATACCTATTATTATACCTATTCAAAGAAAAAAATATAGGGAACGAAATAATTTTCTTATTCCGTTTCTTTTCTGTCTTGAATTGTTCCATCGAAAAACGTTAAATTTGCTGGAAGATTGATACCATACTCGCACAGTCCTCAAAAAACGACTTTCCCATAATTCATCACGAAATTCACCTAAATCTTGAAATTCTTATGTGCGAGTTAGACCTATTCGAAAGAAATATCATGCAACCCTTATATCACGTTTCCTACGATGCCGAAAAAGTCTTGCGGAGTCCTCATTTGAATTCTTTGCGCGAAAACCTGAAACTTGAAGGGAGACGAGCGCAAAAACTAGGGAGCGGTCCATTTGTGAAGTTGACCTGGCTCTGCTCAACTACCGCATGCCACAATAAAATATCGTCGGCTCCCATAAAAAATATTCCCATACATTTCTGGTATGTTGTTCCATAAATTGTAGGGATGAAAGGGCTGAATCTGTTGGCTCAGGGTTAAACCTGCTAAAAAGATTGCGGTAAATTGGAGGAGTTAAGTTTGATTGCAGCGAGTCGTCCAACAATGGCTATCATTTTGAATTAAGAAAAAATATAGTGTTTTCGTGAAGGGCAGAGATAAATGGTGGACCATCTAGATTTTTGCATCTTAAAGTAGTGATTATTTCAAGTTTTGCAACAATTCTGTCATTCGTGTTTTGACATAATGTTAGTTTGAAATGAATTTCGTATTCTTTGAAATAGTCCGAGTTTATTCTAATACCTCAGACGATGCGATGATACGACGCCCCAAATCAGCGATGTTTTGCATGGGACTTGAAGATATCAGCGTTTAAAAAAACCTCAAATGCAAAAATCCAAGAGATCCAAGTCTTGAGATTGGACTGGCCAATAATGCCGGCCTCCTTTACCTATCCGAAAGTTTGGAACATCGTCAATTAGCAACGATCCTTCAAGAAGTAATGGGAATTCTTCTAGAAGATAGTACTACTCATGTTATTAACGACACCAAGCTACATATTTAGCGAAAATTATTGTTGAAACCTAGATTCGACAATTTCGTCAGAATTTTCTTCAGATCATTTATGATTAATATGGAAATTTCCAATATATTCCTGTGAAAAGTTAACTTCATTAGTAAACAAAATACTGTTCGTAATTAAGAACTGTCGAAATTTAGCGATCATTTTTGTTGTTTGTTGTTGTTTAGTTTTTTCTGTAAAAGAATTTTTTTTATTCTTTTTATTTGTATATTAATTATGGGCAAACAAACTATTATTATTATTATTTGAATAAACAGAAATCTTAATACTAACAATTATCCTATGGGCAGAGAACAAAAGTGAGTAAGTTATAATATTGGTTCAAAGTTAAATATGAACTTCTCAAATACCTCCTAAAACTTTATAAATATTTCAAAAAAAATATAATAGCTGATCTGTGACTAATAATAATTGTATTCAACTTTTGACTAAGTCTGCATAGAAAAGGCTCAATGGAGTTAAAATAAAATAAAACAGAAAATCTGTATACCTCCATACTAAGATATTTGAAATATCTTTATTGTTTACAGCTTTATCATACTCACTTTGCTTTGAACTGATTGAAAAAATTGATTACTGAAAGTATTAATTATTACATATTTACCCAATTATACATCTTTAAACAATAAAAAATCAAAGAAATAGCTTAAAACAACAAATATACTATATTGAATTAATATTATACATCTGTTTCATTCTTAATGTTTTGAAGCCTTCATTTATTTTTATTGAAATTGAATTTTTATTAGAGTCATAGAAAAGTTTAGTTTTTAAACCTTTATAAAAATTTAGCAGATATTTGGCAAGTCCAATTTCAAGTTTGAACCAATTTTACTTTCCAAAAATTATTTTTCTCCATTTTAAAGCATAGTAAATATAAGAAAAACACATATTAACTTCCGCTATTTTATTGATTTACACAATTGTTTCGTCATATCATGACTTTATCAGGTGAGTATTAAAACTGAGGTATACAATGCAAAATATGACCTTAAATACACAGCTCTGGTACAAAAAAATTGAGGGGTGGAAAGAGATGGTTTACAATCCATGAAAAATATTAAGTAGGGGGGATCTGTTTAGATCTATTTGATCATTCAATAAAATTAATCTTTTATTATATCTATTGATCTCTAAAGTTTCTAACAGATTTAGTTTCTGACTTTTGTTTGCGATATGTAATATTTCATAGTTCATATTAAAATTATGACCAGTCTCTAACAAATGGTTGGCATAAGTTGAATTTGGTTTATTATTAATATAACATTTTTCATGTTCTCGTATCCTTGTTAAGAAATGATAAATTTTAAATATTCTCATTTTGTACAGTCTCAACATACTATGCTTTAAAATTTTTGATTGTCTCGGTCTTTACTTGACGGAAATTCATCTTCAATATAAGAAATACAAATGTTAACTTCCGCTAATTTATTGATTTACACAATTTACATTTTACAATTGTTTCGTCATACCATGACTTCATCAGGTTAGTATTAAAACTGACTACAATGCAAAACATGACCTTAAATATACAGCTCTGGTACAAAAACTGTAGGTTTGGAAAGAGAAGGTTTACAATCACTGAAAACTATTAAGTAGGGGGGATCTATTTAAATCTATTAGATCATTCAATAAAATTTATCTTTTATTATATCTATTGATCTCCAAAGTTTCTAACAGATTTAGTTTCTGACTTTTGTTTTCGATATTTCATAGTTCATATTGAAATTATGACCAGTCTCTAACAAATGGTTGGCATAAGTTGAATTTGGTTCATTATTAATATAACATTTTTCATGTTCTCGTATCCTTGTTTGGAATGAACGGTCTGTCCCACATATACACATTGGCAATCACTACATGTTAACTTGTAAACTCCCGATTTCTTGTTTTTAGGAATGAAGTCTTTATTAATTTTTATTAAACTGCCTGAAGAATTAATGGTTTCAAAAGGGATGCTATAATTTTCTTTTTCATTTTAATATCTAGCAATCTTTCCAGATTTTTGGCCTATGTAAGTTAATGAGATAAATTTTGTTTCGTTTGAATTTTGAAATTTTGGATATACAAGTGATATTGCTTTCTAGTAATTTATTTCATCAAGTAAATTATCTATAATTAACGGTTTAAAATCATTATTGAAAGCTATTTGTTTAATGGTTTTATATTCTTTGTCAAAATTTTATTTCGTCATACTATCATAAGCTGATAATTTTTTGAAAATGGATGGTTTGAAGTATAATTAATCGTATCATCTGTATGTGTAGGTTTTCTGTATATGGAAAAACACATACTGATGGTACGATTCATTATACTTCAATCCATTTTCACAAAAATTGTCAGCTTATAACAGTATGCTTTATAGACTGGTTAACATACCCATGACGAAAGAAAATTTTGACAAAGAGTATAAAACCATTAAACAAATAGCTTTCAATAATGATTTTAAACCGTTAATTATAGATAATTTACTTGATGAAATAAATTACAAGAAAGCAATATCACTTGTATATCCAAAATTTCAAAATTCAAACGAAACAAAATTTATCTCATTAACTTACATAGGCCAAAAATCTGGAAAGATTGCTAGATATTAAAATAAAAAAGAAAAATATAAAATCTCTTTTAAAACTATTCATTCTTTAGGCAGCTTAATAAAAAATAATAAAGACGTCATGCCTAAAAATAAAAAATCAGGAGTTTACAAGTTAACATGTAGTGATTGCCCGTGTGTATATGTGGGATTGACAGGCCGTTCATTCTAAACAAGGATGCGAGAACATGAAAAATGTTATATTAATAATAAACCAAATTCAACTTATGCCAACCATTTGTTAGAGACTGGTCATAATTTTAATATGAACTATGAAATATCGAAAACAAAAGTAAGAAACTAAATCTGTTAGAAACTTTAGAGATCAATAGATAAAATAAAAGATAAATTTTATTGAATGATCAAATAGATCTAAACAGATCCCCCCTACTTAATATTTTTCATTGATTGTAAACCATCTCTTTCTAAACCTCTATTTTTTGTACCAGAGCTGTATATTTAAGGTCATGTTTTGCATTGTATACATCAGTTTTAATACTCACCTGATGAAGTCATGGTATGACGAAACAATTGTCGTGTAAATCAATAAAATAGCGGAAGTTAATATTTGTTTTTCCTATATTGAAGATGAATTTCCGTCAAGTAAAGACCGAGACAATCGTAAATTCTAAAGCATAGTATGCTGAGAATGTACAAAAGGGGAATATTTTAAATTGATCTTAATGTTCAGTTATACAGGAATGCGGTTTTTGTTTTGATTTCAATTCAATGTATGTGAATTTATGGAAAGAGATTTAGCATTTTTCAATTTTTTGTTATCGAGGTAAAAACCTTAAAAGAAAAATTCAAGATAAAAAAAGTATATACTTGAACTAATTTGAAAAATGTTGAAGCCTCAAAAAGTTCTGATGAAAAATATTTAAAGAGTTAATATTTACACTCCTTTGTGATAATATTTCAGAGTTGATAAAACTGTCCGCTATTAGAATTTTTCGCATGAATTTATAAACACATTGTAAATTAAGATAAACTAATGAACTCCAACTTGCAAAGATGTCGCATTCCTTCTGATAATGAAGACTACATTTTTCGGTAAAAATATGGTAGATTATTTTTTTAATCGTTCAATCGCATTAAGTATTAATAATTGTTATAACATATACTTAACAACAAGGTATCTTCAATTTGTTAAGCTATTAGATTATCAATTTAATCTGTAAGCTCGCAGAATAAACTTGAATCTAATTTAGAACCTATGAGAACACACATGAATCTGAGGTTTCATTTTCGGAAACCTTGGTTGAAAATGTAATTTAATGGTTAATTTCAAATTTCACGAGGAAAAGTTCATTTGAATGAAAGAAAATCAATATTTGGCATCTTTCATATTATAAATTAGAATATTCAACCGAATTCATTTTTTAAATAATTTTAAGGTTATGAATTTTGTTGAAGTCAAGAAAAAATGTAAATAAAATAATATAAATATGAAATTAACTATTTATTTGACATATATATTACATATTTTACATAAAATAATTTCTATATCGAAGATGAATAATAAAATGATTAAATTAAATATTTTGAGATTTTAAGAAGTATAGATTTAAATATATCTTTGGATATTTCGACTTACTCTTCACATTCTAAATTTCCTTGGAATAATGCTCGAGTTGGTGTTTTGTGGATAAAATTCAATCGTCTTGGCAAGGACGGATTTTTACTATTCCTACAATATTTTGCAATAATTGTTTGAATCTCTTTCAAACTGGCTAATCCATGGACTGCCTTGTCAAGAAAATATTTTATTGCAAGAGATTTGTTCAATTTTTTTTGTAGTTTCGAATTTATCATCGAATTAACTTGAGAACCTCGTTCCTCTTCTAAAATATGAGTCCAATTGCTTAATAAGTCTTCATTAGTCTTTGACAAAATGTCTTTTGTTTTCTTTATGAGTAGCATGATGTGAACATATTTATACAACGTAATTTGTTTGCGATCTTTCCATAATTTTATATAACAAAGTATGAGCAAGAGCTTCACATCTCTAGCTTGGACCATATTTAAAATCACCTCATACACTTAAATGTGATGCTTTGTGTCCACTTAAGGATTCTTCAATTGCTTACCAAGTCGATATTTGCACATGTGCTTCGTTTGTATACATTTCTAGTGAGAGATAATGTATTTTCATAAATTTTTACCTCATCATCCCAAATATTACGCTGAAACTCAGCTTGTTCCTAACTGATCCTGAAACAGGATTCATTACTCTGTCTTGCTGATCAGTAAGTTATTGAGATTCGAACAATTTTTCTCGAAACATCACTTCTTATCAGGAACTGTATTGAACATCTGACACCCAAAGAAATATTATAATATTTTCGTTCTGCTTATCTGAATCAATATTAATGATTTTAAACGAACATGTTACTTTTTAAAGTTATCATACAAGAACCAACTTCCTCACCAGTAATTCATTACAATACATATTGTTTTTAAAGAGAAATCAAACAATTATGACACATGATTTGAAACAAATTTTAAATGAATTTGATAGCCCGAATTCGAATATGACACTGGTTTTCATCTAGAAATTATAATTTCAAGGATATGACCTTTTAGAGAATGTATGAGGTTGTTCGGAAAGTAATTTCGTTTTGTCCCGACACAGGAACTAATTGTATTTTCTCGAACCTAACTTTACACTTAAGCCGCATAATCACTATATGTTTTGAGAGCTGACATAGCAAGGCTTGTATGTGAAAAATTTCAATTAATTCTACGTTATAGTTTTTAGTTGCACTTATAAATATGAAGAGTATTTAGTTGCATTTTCGTAATGTTTTACTTTTTTCTATGGAAAATGTTAAAAAGCTGTTCAAGCCAGAAAAAAATTAACCGATGTATATGGAGAAGATGTGTTGACAGTATGCCAGTGACAGAATTGGTTTACAAAATTTTGATCCAGAAATTTTGATGTCGAGATGCACTACGTTCCGGAAGGCTTCTTCAAGCTAATAAAAATATGATGAAGCCATTAGTTGATGCAAACCGGCGAATAACAACACGTGAGATCGGTGAGAGGTTAAACTTATCGAATTGAACTTTTTCTGACCACTTGAAAGGCCTAGGTTTAACCTCGAAGCTCCTCCATATAAGGGTTCTCCATTTTCTTACTGAGAGAAATTTGTGTCGTCGCGACGTTTGTGATTCACTTCTCAAACGTCACAAAAATGATCTATTTTGGAAGCGTATAATTACTGAGAACGAAAAATAGGTTGTATATAACAATGTCAAACGCAAGAGATCATGGAGCTAAAAAGATGAACCGGCTCAGAGCATTTCGAACGCCAATATCCATCGAAAAAGGCGATGCTGTCTGTTTGGTGGTACTTTAAAGATATCGTTTTTTATTGAGCTTTTACCAGATAACACAACAATTAATTCGGAAGTCTACTGTCATCAGCTGAACAAACTTCAACGGAAAAGGCCAGAATTAATCAATAGAAAAGATGAATTTTTGCAGTGAGTTTCACTCCATTATTTCAATATGAAGAAAAAGCCTGCCTAAAGTCATTGTATTTTACTAGATGTTCATGATGACCATGCTTTAGTTGAATGCACGTGTCAGAAGTTGATTTCCGATTCAAAAGTGGTAATTTTAATATGCCACTGAAACTTCCTGGAACTAGGGCGCAAAGAAACTATAAAGAAATAGTTGGAAGAATACGTTAAAAACATTTAGTTCAATTTCATTTCATGTAATATACCTACTGAAAACATTTTAATTCAAACAAGAATTGGATAAAAATGTGATTTGCAAATGTTTTTGATTCAATATCTTGAATATTAAACAGATTTATTCTGCTATAACTCGCATTAAATTTTAATTCTATAAAATTTCTTAAAAACTTTTTGAAATCAAATTGAATAAAAGCCTTAGAAAACACTGTTAAAATTTTAGTAGATATATAGAATTAATAGTGATAAAATAATAAAAAGAGATATTTTCTTGATAGAAGGAATTATTACAAAATTTTAAATATCATACAGATTTCTTCTGTAAATCTCCTACAAATGTTGGTTTAAAAAAAATTTTTTTTCAAAAATTTTAAGAATTAAATTAAATAATAATTAACAAATGTCTTTAGAATACACTGTGCTAGTAGACATATAGAATTAGTACTTATTACACAGTACCAAAGGGAATGAAAGAAATTCAAAGAAATATAAATTGTCAACTAAAAATTATTAAATAAATACTTGAAGAGTACAAAATCTTGTTTCACTCCTTGTTTTATGAAAACTAAATTCCTTTCCAAAAATGCAAAACATAACCTCGAAAATTTCTTCAAAAAGAACTTGCTCAAACTAAGTTTCTTTAAAAAAATTCCTAAAACATGTAGAACATGATTAACAAAGATATCTTACCGAACCGACTGTATGATGTTTACGACACAAACATTAGAATACAGTGAACTTATAAATATCCTAAATATTATATGTTCGTCACAGAAATAATATGAAGTTTGCAAGGTATTTTTGAATAATTTTCTTTTTTATATTAAATTTTGTAGAAGGTGTACAGAAGAAATCTGTTTGATATTTTGAATTTTGTAATGATCCTTCTATCAAGAAAAAAACTCTTTTTTATTTAAATTATTGTATATGTAATAATTATATATTTTGGTTAACGCTTATTACATATTATCATTTGGTTTCATAGGAGTTCCTATAATACTTTCCAAACTTCATGTTATTTCTGTGACGAACATAGAATATTTAGGATGTTTATAAGTTCAATGTTTTCTAATGTTTGTGCAGTAAACAGCATACAGTCGGTTCGGTAAGATATCTTTGTTAATTATTTTTGTTTTTTAAATATGAAGTCGTGCTGATGATTTGTTATAATTTTGAACTGTTTTTAGGGATGTTCTACATGTTTTAGGAATTTTTTTAGAGGAACTCATTTTGAGCAAGTTGTTTTTGAAGAAGTTCTGGAGGTAATGTTTTGCATTTTTGAAGGGGAATTTCGTTTCCATAAAAAAAGGAATGAAACAAAATTTTGTACTTTCTCAAGTATTTACTCAATAATTTTTACTTGACAATTTATATATTTTTTTGAATTTCTTTCATTCCCTTTGGAACTGTGTAATAAGTATTATATTTTTTCTATATGTCTACTGTATCGACATGATGTGTTCTAAAAACATTTATTAAATTTAATTCTAAAAATTCTTCATTCCTTGTCTTAGGGAAATGAAATTCCCCTTCAAAAATATAAAAGAAAACTCCAGAACTTCTTCAAAAATAACTTGCTCAAAATAAGTTCCTTTAAAAAAATCCTAAAATATGTAGAACATCCCTAAAAAACAATTTAGAATTATAACAAATCATCGGCTCAAATAAATAATTATTATATATACAACGAAATAATAAGGGGAGTTTTTTCTTTATAGAAGGATTATTACAAAATTTTAAATATTATACAGATTTATTCTGTTATCATCTACATATCAAAAAAATTTTCATTCAAAAATTTTTAGAATTGAATTAAATAAATATCTTCAGAACACACTGTGGGTGGAAAGTTCTTGAGGTTATGTTTTGCAATTTTGGAAAGAAATTTAGTTTTCATAAAACAAGGAATGAAACAAAATTTTGTACTTCAAGTATTTATTTAATAATTTTTAGTTGACAATTTATATTTCTTTGAATTTCTTTCATTCTCTTTGGTTCTGTGTAATAAGTAATAATTCTATATTTCTACTAAATTGACATAGTATATTCTAAGGACATTTGTTTAATTTGATTCTAAAAATGTTTGAATAAAAATTTTTTCGAAATTAAAATTTGTAAGAGGTTTACAAAAGAAATCTGTATAATATTTAGAATTTTGTAATAATTCTTCTGTCATAAAACAGTTCCTAAAAGAAAAAAAAGAATCCAAAGAAAATATAGAATATCCATTTAACTTAGACAACAAAACATTTTGTGGAAAGAGGGCTGTCTCATGACGGTATTATAAAAATCAAATTCCACTCCAAAAATGCCGAACGTAAGCTCAAGAAATTCTTCGAAACAATCTCTCCGCAAAAAGCTCCTCCAATAAACTCTTAAATAAGATGTAGCACATCTTCGAAAAGGACATTTGAGATTCTAACCTATAATCTTGAGTCCACCTTCATGTGCACGAAATAAATCTTAATTAAAATTTTCTTGAACTTACAAAACCACAATATGCATGACCTATTAGTTAAAGATAGTTACGTAGAAAACAATCCTTCATAGTTTAGAATTGTTGTCTTATTGAAGCAAAGTGGAACCAATTCCCATTATAATACTCGAAAATTCAAATCAGCTCGAATTGAATTAACTGAGCAAGCCTTAATGAAGCTCTTGAATTGAATATTGAATTTGCTGTTTATATTCCGCAACAGGCCCTTCTCTTTCTGAAACCCCGTCATAATTACATTTACAGCCCTTCAGCAATTTTGGGTAAATGGTCCAATGCTAAATATATGAATCCCCTTTTATGAACAAGGCGATTTAATGTTGCGAACTCAGAAGAAATTAGGCGCATGAATTTTCATTATTCTACCTTGAAGTTTGGCCATGAAATTTTAATTGTATTAGTTACGATTATATACGGGGTGTTGTTCTTCTGAAAGCAGAAACCTCATCACAATAGACTTAACACAGAATATTCTACCTCTATAAAAGTCATTTGTTATTTTAGAACTATTGGTAGGTTCTAAAAATACTGTTTCTTCTAATGACATTGAGAATAATATTAAGTAATAAAGGGTTTTCCAATAAGAGGTTTCATTTTGCTATTAAGAAAAAACGAGTACATTTGGAGAGGAATCAATGGATGTTCATTTCATAATGAAGAGGAATGAATGCTACTAACAATGGATATCAGCCAAATAGCCGTCGCGGCTACGGTTTCAGTACCATAACCTTTTCATGAAATTTTCCATGACCAATTCGCACATTTGCGGCTGTATATTCTCGATAACTTCATGAATTCTACCTCTAAGGTCTTGAATCGATTGTGGAGGATTGGTATAGACCTTATCTTTCCCGTGGTCCCACAGAAAAAAATCTAAAGATGTTAAATCACAAGATCTAGGTGGCCAATTGTGATCACTTCTTCGAGAAATCATAGCTTGGTAGCGCAATTCATTCACCGTAATAGTCACACCACCCTCATTTTCGAATGAGCAAGGTCCAATCACACCGTCAGCCCAAAAACCGCAACAAACAGTGACACGTTTAGGATGTAGAATCATTCTTAGATTTTCCGAGCCTCCAATGCGATAATTCGGCTTATTAATGTAGCCTCCAAGTCGAAAATGGGGCTCATTACTGAGTTTTAAAAAATTTCAATGTGTTGTTAAAGCGTGTAAAGTTTCATTTTTAGTGATGGCATAGTTTTCAATTGTCAAATCTCAATAGATGATAGCTTCAAATGTGACATTTGCCTAAAGAGCTGGCATAATGAATCCTCTTATATGAAATCCCTTTATTAGTTACGAATATAGGGGTGTTGTTGTTCTGAAAGCAGAAACCTCATCGCGAAAGTCAAAACACAGAATATTCTATCTCTATAAAAATCAATTCTTATTTCCGAACTATTATTGGGTCCTTAAAAAGCTTATATCAACTCATATATCAGGTCTCTCAACAAGAGGTTTAATTTCAGCATTGCGTTATTTTCAATGTATCGGAATAAATATGACAGCCAAACGAATATAAATTTTCAATTAAAATTAATAAATGAATAAATGTTTTTTGTTTCATTCCAAGTATGCGTACTGAACTCATCAGACATGCGTACACAGCCCTACTTGTGACAAAATGTTTTGTTTTCTGATCATATATTTATGAAAACTAAGTCTTCTTCAAAAATATACATCATAATTTGAAGAACTAATTTATTTGAAATATTCAATATATTTAAATAAATTACTTCAAAAACTCTCAAAACATGTAGCACATTCTCAAAAAATAAATAAACTTACCCAATACGATCTCTTGAAATATGTGTTTGTTGAACATTCAAACTAGGTATATTTAATATCCAAGGTACTCTATGTTCTATGCTCACAATAAAATCACACGAAGTTTATAAGGCACTTTAATGGTCTTAGTTAAAACATTCCACAATGCATAATGAATTTCTGTATTTAAAAACCTAATATAATTTTATATTATAATATATATATATAAAATGAAAAAATAAGAAGCGGTTTTTTACTTGATGGAAGGATAATTACAAAATTTGAATATAAAAACAGATTTAATCTGTTAGTCTTCTACAATTTTAATTTAGAAAAATTCATTCAAGAAACTTTAAGAATTAAATTAATGTCTTATGAGCATTGCATACATTTAATAGACCTATAAAATCGAAACTATATCAAATAGAATTTAGAAAAACCCAACTAATTTAAATTGTCAATTAAAATTAATAAATAAATAAATGTTTTTTTTGTTTCGTTCCAAGCGTGCGTACTGAACTCATCAGACAAGCGTACACAACCCTGCTTGCTTCATTAAAGTGCCATATAAACTTTGTGTGATTTTCTTGTGAGCATAGAACATAGGGTACCTTGGATACAAGATATATCTAGTTTGAATGTTCAATAAACACATATTCCTAGAGATCTTATTGGGTAAGTTTATTTATTGTTGATTGATTTTATCTTTTAAATGTGAAGTTGAACGTGTCTTATCTGAATTCTAATTATTTTTTGAGGATGTGCTACATGTTTTGAGAGTTTTTGAGGTAATTTATTAATATATTCATATATTAAATATTTCAAATAAATAAGTTTTTGAGAAGTTCTTCAAATTTATTGTACATTTTTGAGAAAGATTTAGTTTTCATAAATATAAGATCAGAAAACAAAACATTTTGTCACAAGCAGGGCTGTGTAAGCTTGTCTGATGAGTTAAGTACGCATGCTTGGAACGAAACAAAAAAACATCTATTTATTTGTTAATTTTAATTGACAATTTATATTCATTGTGTTTTTCTTATTTTATTTGATTTTTTATTATGAGTTTCGATTTTACACGTATATTTAATATGAGCAGTGCTTATAAGACAATAATTTAATTCTTGAAGTTTCTTGAATGAATTTTTTGAAATTAAAATTGTAGAAGACTTACAGATTAAATCTGTTTTGATATTCAAATTTTGTAATAATCCTTCTATCGAGTGAAAAACCGCTTCTTATCATTTTATTTTAAATATGATAGTGTTGTATTTGGCAAGTAGAAATTGTGAGGTTATAAAAAATGGACTAATATCCTCTCGTTGAGAAATAGACGTATGAGTAACAGGTAAATCATCTAATAACAAGGCCAAACCGTTTTCTAAAAAATGTGTGTATGATTCACCAGTAAGTTGACATGAAAAGAAGTAAGAACCAATCAAACAATCGTTAATATTACCACCCCCACATATAAAAAAAATTGCTCATGAATTGAATCTACAATTTCATGTGAATTCTCCTCAGCCTATATGTGTTCATTATAAAAATTTATAATAGAATTCCTTGAGAAGCAGGCTTTATCAGTGAATAGGATTTGGCAATTAACATGAGGATTATTTAATAGTCTATTGAGGTACCACTGATAAGAAATAATCCTGGAATGAAAATCTCGAGGCAGGATCGCTTGCACCCTCTGAATATAATAAGGGTATAGCAAAGAATCTTGCAAGATTCGCTAAACAACTTGATGACTTGTATTTGAAGTAACACTTATTTTTCTTGTACTGCTTCCTGCATGTTCTTCTATTTCGTTCAGATCTGCCACTTCGAGTCGTGGTATTCTCACACTTCGTGGTCTACGTGCATTAATATTTTTCGTAGAAAAAGATCTAGTTTCTGAAAGGCACCTGTGAATATGAGATAACATTCGATGACCAGTCATCACTCTATTGGGATAGCGTTTCATGTAAATAGGCTTAGCTTCTCTTGCATTTGCAAGATCATACATGAAATGCATGTCAGCTATTTCGGTATTCGTGAAATTTTACATATTTTTAAAGTGAATAGTGAAGTTTAATTTGACGTGTCGCAACTAACAATGAATTTATTCACCACAGCTTACTAACTGAAAATTTATGACAATTTAGATTTTTCGAGGATTTCGAGAGAATTCTTCAAAATTTTTTTCTCGGAATCAGAAGTAGATACGACAAAATTACAAGAGAACATAAAGTTTAGTATAACGAAGAAGCTTTTTTCACAATATTTCAAACTACAGAAAGAATATCAACCTGTAGATTTGCAATCAAAATTGGCCACATGGTGTAAACTCTAAATTGTAATAACAATGTAAAATTTCAGTTGAATAGCTCGTGAAATGCAGATACAATTGAAATAAAACTTGATAATAACTTGAACACCCTGTATATCGAAAACGAAACGTTTGGGTCCAATATTTATAGGACTTTTTTTCTCAAAATGATGCATGGAATCTCCCCCCTTTTCCGTTTGTACCTTCAATTTAGGAACACCTGGCTATTATATTTAACATTTCTTATGTCATCTGTGTTCATTAGGTTATGCCATTATATCATGGAAATACACACACTTCAACGTCTATAAATTGTTAAATTATTTCATCAAAATCAGTGCTCATTTGTTAAAATTGCGAAATTCAAAAAGAGTTGATAGACGACATTATTCAGTTAATTTGCTCACTGTTCGTCGTATTGTAGACAAATTTGAAAATGAATTTTCTTCACAAAATACAAGAGTACCAGTACGATAAATAAATGCACGCACATAGATGGATATTAATCTTGTTGCAGCGTGAGAGAAAATCCAAATATAAAGGTTTCACGTCATTCTTAACAATTAAATCTTTCTCAAACTACAACTTGGAGAATTTTAAGAAAATATTTGGCTTTAGATTCTTACAAAATTCAACTAGTTCAAGAACTGAAATCATTTGACGCTTATGGTGGATAAACGTCGCTTATTTTTCGATTGTGCTCTTGAACAACTCGAAAATTACAAACAATTTTATAGAAGAATTTAATTTAGTGATGAAGCTCGTTTTTGGATGAATGATCATGTACATGTGCAAACAGAATTGCAGAATTTGAAGTGATGAAATAATCTGTAGGATATGTGGTTTTAACAATATGGTGCTACCTACCACACAGCCACCTCAACAATCGCTTTATTGAGAACAAAATTTGGGGATAAAATTATCCCAAGAAATGGACCGGTTTATTATCCTCCCATGTCGTGTGATTTAACGTCCTGTGATTTATTTCTTTGGGATATATTAAGTTACATGTTTTTCCTTACAATCCATCAACAATTGAGCAAATAAAATTGAATATTTAAGGTACCATTGATTAAATACAGCCAAATTTATGTGAGGGAGTGAAAAATTGGGTTCACAGAACCCATTACGTACGGAAAAGTCGTGATTGATATTTGAATGATATTATTTTCTATGCATCATGGTAAAATTTAATCTTTCAAATAAATTTTTTTATTCAATAACTTGCGTGTTTTTTTTCAAATTTTCCATTCGACTCATCGCTATTGGAAAACTCTATACCGGGTGTTGAAAAACAACGTTTCAATATTTTGGGAGCTAATTTTAGACGTCAAAAAAAGTTGAATAAATGGAGGTTTGTACTTGAAAGAAGGTATATAAAATAATTTAAATATTTTAATATTTACACATATATTCTGTAAACCTTCTACATATTTAATTTAAAAAAAATATATTTAATATTTATTATAACTTCAGGAATTAAATTAATGTCAGATGAGCACCGCTCATATCAAACGGCATATAAAATGAACATTCATTATAAGACATCCAAATGATATAACAAAATTCAATAGATATAAATTGTTAACAATATAAGTGGAAAGTTTCATATAGACATGGGTCGGAAAATGAGATGTTTTGGAGATATGAGCGATTTTCAGTTTTCAAAATATTAACTACTAGTGCAACCAAATACGATGAATTACAGAAGATATTCGATTCATTTTTGACTTCTAGTATTTTACAAATGATGTTCCCTAAGACCACCGTCCATTTCAATGCAGAAAGTACTTCGTCGGATGAAGGAATTACGTACTCTTTCGAAAAGACCTAGTTGCGTTCAGATCGTTTGACAGGATAGTTCAATCCGATATTGCAACTCTTCAATGTTATTCACTTATAATGCATACACTAAACTTTTTAAATCACCTCAAATACAAAAGTCCAATCGATACAAATCGGGAGATCTAGTGGTCCATGACACTAGGCCTCCTCGTCTTATCCATCTTCTCGGAAATGTTTGATCTAAATGTTCCCTAACAGCAAGTGTATAATATGTGGGCGCTCTTGTATAAAATAAATATTCATCCACTGATTTATAGGTCCCACTGGCAAGGTATTTTGAAGAAAGTTAAGGTATGCGGCTCGTGTTAAATTCCGTGGTAAACTATTGGTCCTAACAAACGATCTCCTAAAATACCTAGCCAGATATTTATAGTGAAACGCTATCAATGCCTGGATTCATGAATGGCGTATAGATTTTCATCTGCCCAAATATGGATATTATGAATGTTTAAAATTCCATCTTTAGTAAAGCTGGCTTCATCATTGAAAAGTTAAATTGAAATACGAATGTTCAGCAATCTTTGTTAAAACCCATTGACTGAATGTCCTTCTGGCTTGATGATCAGGATGATTAAGAGCTTGCATGTATAGTTCTCCAGACAAGGTAGCCACTTATCCCTACTTCCGCTGAAATTCTTCTCACACTTGTACCGGGATTTTCAGTCACAATATTGAAAATTTACTCTTCAACTTCTGGAATACTTACAGATCTTGAACGTCCAGTATCACGAGCGTTTTTTTAAAGGAACCAGGTTCCCCCAATCGTCTAAAAACTTGATTGAACGTCACATGAGAAGGAAGTTGACGATCTGGATAAGCCTCTGCATAAAGTCGACGTGGTTCAGGAGCACTTTCGTTGGCACGACCATACATGAAAATCATATCACTCATTTCAATATTCGAATAAGGCATTTCAAATTTAGGAATAAAAACTTTTTCTTAACAACAAAGTGAAAGAAAGTGAACAACCCGAATCGGATGCAAAATACTCTATAAAAGTACGTAAATGTCGTATGAAAACCAAATGTTTGATGCCAGCTGTAATTTTTTCTGATGAACCTATTGAAAAACATTTTAATTATAAGTTAAGCAAACAAAACATCTGAAAGATGAGAATAAATTCAATGTCGTATTTGGTTTCGATAGTAGTTAATTTGAAAACCGAAAATCGCTTATATCTCCACAACAGCTCATTTGTGGGCCCATGTATATATGAAATTTTTTAATTTTTTTGGGGTCTGTAATCAGCTTCCAAAAGATTGAAACTTTGTTTTTCCACACCCAATATAGTATTACTTGATTAAAGTGTACAATGGATTTCTATCAAGTAAAGACCAACACAATTCTTACTTTCATATCATAATAATAACAAACACTTCTTATGTCGCTATGGATTTAGAAATTTCAAACTGTACTTCAGGAAATCAGTACACTGCGAACTCATTTAATAAATCGCTGGAAAACCCAATTCCTGACTTTGAGTGAAACAAAGTTTCATTACCGTTTTCTTTTCTCATCTTCTCCTGAAACTCCCTTCAAGGTTTCCTTCCCAGATATTATAAACAGTTGTTTCGTTCCATTCTTCTGACAGAAATGCGAATCTGTTTCCTGCATAATTTGTATTCGGAGGAGATTCGAGACGGCGAAAACAATATTCGTATAAAGTATGTCAACCAGAAAATAACTGGAAAGAAATTCATTTCAAATTGATTCAGACCTTGTTTCGAACGAATGAAAAATCGAGGTCTCCGTTTACAGATCTCGTTCTATTTCTGAATTTGATGCAGTCAATGCGATGAAGCAAAGATACCGTATGTAGATATGACGTTTCATTGCTCAGAAACTTAAGTGTGGGTTATAGAAAGTCATGTTATGATTTCTTTTTTAATGGTTTTGATAGATAATCACTTATGTCGTGAACCATTCTTGTTTTATCTTTTGTCTTCCAGGTTTTAAATCTTATCGGTTCGTATAAGTTTTTGCTAGTATAGTCTATGGCACCAAATTTGTGTGTGAATATTATTGAAAAGGCACAGGGTGTCTACTTTTGAAAGGGCCAAACTTCAAGGGGAGAGTTATAAGTTATTTGTTGCAACAAAAAATGTCATATAACACATGTTTGAAATTTTGATGGTTATTCTTCAATTTAACGAAATATTCTCAAGTTTTTCCATGAAATCAATTAAAATTATAATTCAGTTATCCTTGTAACCTCATCGAATTTGACTACATATCTGGAAACAGCATTAAATTTTCTACAAGATAATAAGTTTTGTGTGCCAAAAAGGTTTTAATGCGGGGGTGGTAAGGAGATGAATATCACGATTCTGAAGTAAACAAAATCAGTCATATTTGTCCAATGGTTTTATCGATGAAAAATTATTAATTATAGACATGTTTTCTTTTCAGTAAAAAATACCTCATTTAATGTGCTTTCGAATGACTCATCAACTTTTGTACTAGCTGCTTGTCCTCTGCCATAATATCATAACTGAAAAGTTAAAAACGAAAAATTAAAATATTTCAAACCTAAATTTGCCTTGAAGCTCCTTGTGATTGAATATCAAAGTTAACATTGAATTTAAAATCTAACAGTTTCTGTCGCTTAATAATTTTGGGTATTAGTACATTTTCCTGAATCGAACGAATTAACTCATTTCATAATAAGTATTCTAGAAAAAAATCGAGAAAATTATTCTTGTCTTTTCAAACATCGAATATGTTGTTCATTTATGGATTTGCGAATGGAAATGCTCGCGCAGCGGTTCGAAAGTACAGTTTGCGTTTTCCCAACAGATGACAACCTAATAGAAAAACATTTGTCCAAGTGTTCAGGCTCATTTGGTGGTTTCCGAATCAGAGAAGGTGGTCGAAATAGCCAGCATGCACTTGCTGCACTTGAAGCTGTCCGGGAGGACAACAAGTATTCCTCGAATTAGTTGTACATTAAGGATTTATCATTCTACAGTACACCGAGAACTTAAAAAAAATACATTTATACCATTTGAAAGGTGCAGGATCTGTAACCTGTAGATACTGAGAAGAGACTCACATTTTGTAGGTGGTACCTGAATAAATTAGGAGAGTGGGGATGCTATAGGATATTATGGACTGATGACGCCATTTTCACGGAATCGGGTATAATAAAAAAAGAGAAAACCCTCATGCGACTATTTTTTCTCATTCTCAACATGAGTTAAGGGTCAACGTGTCATTGGGAGTTATGAAAGGTGAACTTTTCGGACCAGTAATACTTCCTAATCGCCTCAACGCTGAAGTATTCATTAAATTAATCCAAAGCAGCTTAGCAGACACATTGGATGAAATGCTAATGAAGGCTAACAGATAAAATGTCTGGTTTCAAATGGATAGCTGCCCAGATCATACTATCCAGAATATACGGAACTTGATGAATTAACATTTTCGGGCGCAATGGATTGAAAGTTACGGTCCGGTAAGATGGCCACCAAGGAGCCCCGACCTTACGCCTTCGGATGTTTATGTCTGCAACGCCTTGAAAGAAAAAGTATATCAAATTCGCGTTCAGACTCGAGAGGATCTGATCGGATGAATAAAATTGTGTTGTACAGAAATGCGTCAGAAAGGTTGTGAACTTCTCAGTGTTGCAAATTCAATGCGAAAACGATGTGTGAAATGTATTGGACATTTCTAACAATTGTTATAAGTAGTAGAAGTCTGTTTCCTTCAAAGTTTTTTTCATGAAACCTGTATTATTAAAATTTAGTTTATTCGTTTGCATTATTTTGATTCGACAGATAAATTCATGATTTGCATGAGAATTACTTCAAAATTCAAACATCAAGCGCTTCGAGATAGCGCAAATTTGGATTTTGAATATTTAAACTTTCCGTTGTTATCTTCTTTTAGCCATGTTATTATGACAGAGGACAAGCGGTTAGCACAAAAGTTGATATTTCATTCGATAGCACACAAAATTTTTTTGGTGGAACGAAAACATGTCCATAATCAATAATTTTTCATGCATAATACCATTTGAGATATATGACTGATTTTGTTCACTTCATAATCGTGATATTAATCTCCTTACCAGGCCCGCAATAAGATTTTTTTGGCCCACAGAACTTTTTATCTCGTAGAAAGTTTAATTCCGTTTCCATATATGTAGTCAAATTTGATGAGGCTGCAAGGACAACTGATATAAATGATTTTATGGAAAAACTTGAAATATTTCGTGAAATTAAGAAATGTTGAATTGGATAAGAACCATCAATATTTGAACCATGTGTTATATGACATTTTATGTTGCAAATAACTGGCATGATTTCCCCTTGAAGCTTAGCCCTTTTAAAAGTAGACACCTTGTACGCAATGTTACATGGGAGATTTTTATTGAATGGGAACTGAGAATGACTATAATCGCGGGTATCACATACAACGTAACTATCAAAATCATTATTCAGATGAAAAAATGAAATAATTTAGTCCCAGATACTACACGTTCTTATACATTTCAGTATCAATGAATAATGTCAAAATAATCTTAACCAAATGTTTTTATATGTACGAAAAATCTGAGAATTGTTCCGCTAATGTCATTACTTATGTTAATATAGTGTCAGTCCATTGAATCTGCTACTAGAATATTAGATACTGAATTGTTTCAGCCGTTACTATTTGGTAGTTGATCATAATTAAAACAAATTGTAGAAATTACTATGTTTTACTACCAAAAAAATATTATTACACATTTTCTTGTGACTCGAGTTTCGAGAAATGAACTATTCCATCATCAGATGGGATTTTGGTAGTAAAACATAGTAATTTCTACAATTTGTTTTTTTTTACTAGAATATTGTTTAATCATGGAAGAAGAGTATATTCTAATGGTAACCAGAATCGCGTCAGTGTGATTTACTTCTTCCGAGTATCTCAACTATCCTTTCAGCCATTTTTCCAATGTCCTTTGACCTGGTTCTAGAGGTGCGACGTAGAAATTCGTCAACTGTGGCATGCAATTGACAGACACATTAGTCGTTCAGCAAGGAAAGTTAATTCGCTGCTTCAGTTCCCATGTGGCAGTTTCTCGACGATGTATTTCATTCGATAAAACCATTTACTTCGTCAGCTGCTCCAACAGCCGCTGTGGAAAATTATATTTCGAGTCTACGTGGAGATCTATTTAGTTGTTGATTTGTAATTTCTATTGAATAAAATAGATAAATTGAAAAATATAAATTATATTATATATCGTCCTATAGCTAACTTTGAAGTCGAGGAGAATAAAATGAGCTTTAATATTAAGAATAAAAATAAGTTCATGCGGTATTATCGAAAATTGAAGCTTTATTGTGAAAAATTTATTATAGATTCGAAGTTAAATTTCGCAGTTGAGATTATAGTGGCCTAGCTGCCCGTTGGGCCTATGGTCACTGCCCCCATGGGCGTGGGATTGGGATACACCCAATCAGCACGGAAAACGAAAAGAGGCTTTCTTTGCTTCCGGTACAGACTGGTAGCTTCGAAGTACTATCCTACTTCTACTGGCTATGCACTGTCAATCCCGCAGTTGAGATTAAATAGATCTTCCTGCCTTAGAGCCTATGATCACTGCCCCATGGACGCAGGGTTGGGATACGGCTAATCAGGACGAAAAATGAAAAAGTAGTTTCCCTTTGCTTCCATAGACTGGGTAGCTTCGAAGTACTATCCTACCTCTACTGGATATGCAGTGTTAGTGCCCGATTTGTTTGGGACGCAACTCACACGCCGAAGGGGCTTCGTTGCATTCACCGTCCTTCAACCGTTCAAGACCCAGGCTCGCCATGGATACCCCAGTCGATCCGGGTTCAAACCCAGTATAAAGCGTGGTCGAGACACCTAAACCTCCGGGTGAGTCCTGGTTATCCAGGTGCAAGGACTACGACGAAAAGGGCTTCTTGTCTCCACGGTCTTGAGGTCCGGAATCGCCGTAGACACCCCAGTCGATCCGGTTGTAAGCCCAACATAAAGCATGGTCCAGACTCCTAAACCTCCGGGTCAGTCCCGGTTATTCAGATGCAAGAACTACCACCCTACACGGCAGAGTACCCTTCTTACCTACCATGTAGGCTTTCAACCACTGCCTTCACGAATAAACGGATTTGGGTGGCCAGAAGTACTAATACTCCTGCGGGCCAAACCACCGACCCAAAAGGAGCCATTGATGGCTAACGGTCACCAAGGAGAGTTCAACTCGATGCCAGGAACTCAAGGAAACTAACACGTCATAGTATCCCGGTTATCCAGGCATAAGAATTACGACCCTGAACGGTAGGGTACCCTTTTAGCCTAGCATGCAGGCTTTCAACCACTGCCACCAGAAGTCAAACACGAACTGGATGGCTATGAGTACAAATACTCCTGCAGGCCTTGTTTCCAAAAGGAGAAAAAATGAGCCAAGAAGGCTAATGGGGCCCAGAAAGAGTTCGATGTCAGAATTCAGGAACTTAAGAAGAAAATCACTCCCCTTAAAACTAGTTTGATTGTGGTGCTCACAATAAAAAACTCTAGCCTCCTCATCCAGTGATGCCAGAAAGGGAAATAAGTGATAGTATCCTATGAATTTCACAAAATAGCTATTCAATACATGGTTAATTTGGGGGGTTCCGCCCCCTCCCTCCCCCCTGGCTACGTGCCTGACCATGTATTACCTGCTCAGTTATATTGGACGCACCAGAAAGTCTTCTAATACATGAATGTGATCATAAACGATCTTTCTTCATTGAGTTAGATTCTACGTATACTGAATATATCAGGAGAATAATTAAGTTCGTGCGATTTTGATAACATATGTCCCTACAAGTTAGGCTTTCTTTACAGTTTCTGTCATTTCGCTGAAGTGTAAACAACATAAAAGGTCTTTCAGTGCCCCATTTTGTTTTAAGACAAAACACATTATGCAATTACTCCTTCAATATTTATCTCTGAATCGTCTAAATTTTCTGGATGATTGCTGTAAATTAATGACTTAATGTAACCCCAAAGAAAGTAGTTCAATGGAGTTGAATCGCAGGAACGAAGCTTAACGGTTCATTTCTTGAAATAATCGAATAACCGAATTTTGTTTTCAATGAAGTCATTGTGTCATTGCCAATATAACAAGTGGCACCTGTTGAAACCAGATGTTCAACAAATCAAAACGAACCAATTCAGGCTATAAAAAATCGGACAACATTGAATGATTACGATTTCCTTTTACAGTTATCGTCTCATGAGCTTCATTGGAAAAAACATAAGATCCAATGAGTTCCCTAGCAAAAATCCGCACCAAACAGTAAGTTTGTCAGAATGTAATGGCAGTTCTTAATATTCTTCCGTTTGAGCAGAAATGAGCCTTATCGCTGAGAATGATTTTCTTATAAAAATCAGCATCATTTTCGATTTTTCTAAGCACCAATTACTGAATACACCAATAACGAATACATGATCTGTTGGGTTGAACAATTTTGTATGTTTTTTATTTATACTCCTTATAATTATGCAGAAAAACATGATCTTGAGCAGTGTTTCACGATTCTACACCCAAATAATAACCTGAAGAAGTTCGGGAAAAAAATGATTTAGAGATACTTGAAACATACTGAACAGACAGGGCTATCGAGTTACCTGTATTATGTTGATTTTTGTCAGTTTTTTCAAAAGTAATAAAAACATTATTGTACCCTCGTGATAAAACTGAATCCATTGAAATATTTTGAATATTTGTTGAAAAGCATTTGCAGGAGCTAAAATCAAGCGAAACTCATCAAATGGTCAATTCATTACAATAATTTAAAAATAAATTTATATTGGTAATTTTTCATTAAGTGCAAAAATTCGTACATGCTTCATACTTTTCAGCAATCTTCAGCAGGTTACATTAGTCTTATTCCAACTGTCCTGTTATCAAAAAGAAATTCTAATTTTACAGTCCGTACTCTCCAACGTATCTTGAATATTTGGCTTACGTCATAGAGCAAACATGACAGAAATAAATTTGAATACTCTATGTATTTAATATTCAGCACTAATCCCACATTCAACAGGATACATGTTCACGTTCTGAACTAAGATAGACAATTCTGGTTAAGTAAAATTTCACGGCTCCCCGGACAAGAACGCAGACCTATCTTGGAAATTTATATCATTTAATATCCTTTTAACAACCGTTCTGACGATACTTAGGTTGAAAATCTATTGCGAGGACTCGAGGGGATTTCAAGACACTAGAGGGAGTTCGGTTAATTAGCAGAAATTCCGTGAAGGACTCAGAACCTCAAATGAAACAACCCTCTGATGATCTTCTGAGAGTCATTCGTCATTGAAACACTAATTAAGTACTGTAATTTTCTCATGGAATTGGTTCAGTTCCCCCATTCCAGAAAAATATTTATTCGAAGTTCGTTGTAGAATGGAAGGCGTTCAGCCTTTATGAATATATAAAAAATAATGATGAAGGGTTGAAAGGAAATCAGAGAGAATTGGCGAAACTTTACCGATCGAAACGATATTTCATAAATCAATATGAATAGGCATAAATCTGTCAAAAAGTTTTTCCTGAGTTCGAAGTATAATTGTGCTTGGCGTCAAGTGTTTTATCACGCTTCTAACACATCAGTTGATGAGTTTCCGATTGAATGAAGAAATGCATCAGTTTTTCTCAAATTTGACTATATTTATCAATTGTATTGATTTTTTGCATATCACTTTGTGAAACATTTTTAAATTAATAAAGTGAATATGTGAAAAGGAGACACAGATTCATTAATACACAATAACAGTTTCCGCCCTCATAAAATAAAAATGTCTACTACTATCAACCCCTCTCACAATAGAAAACTTTAACAAAGAAATTAAAGTTTAGAAGTCATTAGCGTCGAATAATGGTTACAATACGAGCATAATCGAGAAATTAATTTTTAAATAACAGTATAAAAAAGCTCTAGCTTCTTTTAACCCTACTCTTCAGGACAAAGAAAAAGAAAAATTCTATACGATAAATTTCATACCACAAATGAGTAATAAAATTTGCAATATACTAAAACAGAATAATATAAATATTATTTGTACAAATAAGAAAAACTTAGGTTCACTCTTAGTCAATAGCAAAGACTGTCGTGAAACGTGTGAAAAAAGGGGTATATACAAATTATATTGTAACGAATGTCCTGCATTCTACATAGGTCAGACAGGACGATCTATAAATATGTAGGTAGAAAACAACATGAAAAAAGTATATTACATAATAAAATAACATTGGATTTTTCGGAACATTGTATGAGTACCATTTCATAGATTTCAGTAGAACTGAGATTTTGCACGTAGATAATAAAAGCAGAAGAATAGACCTTTTAGAAAGTTTGGAAATTTGTTTAGCACATGGTAAAAAGTTACCAATTACAAATGAACAACTCCAATTTAATTTATCACCTCTTATCTGTAAAAGATTAGAACCCAACTAACACCATATTTTTACACTGTTCAAAATTGTACCTGTGATCTACCTTACCATTATAAATAGGATTTTAAGTTTTGTTCTCTTCAGTTTTGAAAATGGGCTAAAAACCCGAAACATATATGTCAGCAGACATCAAATAAACAGTGAAACTTAAGCAAGTTGTTTTTATTTACTTTATTAATATATTCATCAATGTAAGATTATATTAGTTGTGGATGTTTGGCTTAGTGACCACCCCTCTTCACTGCGACCCATAAGGTCTTTTTTGCGTTACTATACTACTAAGTTAGGTTTTCTTGTTCATAAAGTTGATCATTTTCTTGATTCTTGGCGATTGGATCATGCTATCCAGTAGAAGAAGTCTATTTTGCTCCAACGTTTTGCTTTGGCAGACTATGTGTTCGGTGCTTTCTATATACAGGTAACAGGTACTTTTAAAAGTTCCAAACTTCAAAGGGAGAATACACGAGTTATTTGTACAAAAAATGTCATACAACACATGACCGAAATGTTGATGGTTATTCTTTAATTTAACTTTTCTTGATTTCACGAAATATTTCAAGTTTTTTCATGAAACCATTTATATTTCAGTTATCCTTGTAACCTCATCAAATTTGACCACATATCTGGAAACGACGTTAAATTTTCTACAAGACTAGAAGTTTTGTTTGCTAAACAATGGTTATTGCGGGCGTGGTAAGGAGATGAATATCACGATTCTGAAGTGAACAAAATCAGTAATATTTTTACAATGGTTTTATCGATGAATACCATTAATTATGGTTTCAGCAAAAAATACCTCATTTACTGTGCTTTCGAATGAGATTTCAACTTTTGTGCTAGCTGCTTGTCCTGTGATACGAAATCATCGCTAAAAAGATAACAACGAAAAGTTGAAATATTCCAAACCTAAATTGCTCTATCTTGAATATCGATGTGATTGAATATCAAAGTAAACATTGAATTTAATATCTGACCGTTTCTGTCGCTTAATAATTTTCGGTTTTAGTCCGTATTTTTGATTCTAACTAAAAAACTCAATTTAGTATTCTAGAAAAAATCGAGAAAATTATGCCTGTTTCTTCAAACATCGAACATTGCGATATGTTGTTCATTTATGGATTCGCGAATGGAAATGCTGGCGTAGCGGTTCGAGATTACGGTTTGCGTTTTCTTGACAGACGACAACCAAAAAGAAAGACATATGTACAAGTGTTCAAGCGATTCGGTGAAACAGGCTCATTTGGTGTTACAAACGCAGAAAAAACTTTCCTCATGCTCAAATCAGACCATCATATGATATTATTTGAATAGTATGAGCATTAAGGCATATCATGGTCTGATTTGAGCATGAGTAAAGTTTTTCTGCATTTGTATCGTGAAAATATAGAGAATACAATTCTTTATTCGAATTAGCTCGCAAAGGTATGTCTTGTAAGTATATTTGCATACTCTAAATGGCGATAGTGTATGATTATTATTTAAGTGTCTCTGTGTATAGTGAATATAGATATTTGACAGATTTGTAGTCATTGTACCTACTGATGAAAACCGACCAAATTTGAAATGTGCGCATGTCTGCAATTTGTCCCTGTGATCAACAAAACCTTAGTTTTTTGTTATATAGATGTATGTTACACTGTCTCGATTTTTAGAACTTTTTATTACCATAGCTCACAATCCTTATTAATTATACCAATTAATGGAATTAGTCAGACATCGGAACAAGAAATACTGTTAGCATCTCTAAACAGTGCTTGTCAGCATCGACTCAATGTTTTTGTTCTAGTGTTAGCCAGTTTTTACTTCACTTTAAGGCTGGTCGAATCAATTTTAAGGAATTTTAAAAGAAGTTAAATCACAGGAATGAGGCAGATAATTTATCGGCCCATTTCTTGAAATAATCGAATCACCGAATTGTTTCCAATAAAGTCATTGTGTCATTGGCAGCATGACAAACGTTCTTTTATCCGGAGGATTATAAAATTGGAATTAATACACGTTAAGTTAGAGTTATCGATCCCGATTTTTCATAATAAATTTGGATTATTTGTAAATGTTGTTGGAGTATGTACCTTCTCACGATTAAATGGTAGACATTGACTAATACAACTGTCAATACTACAAATAAACGGTCAATGCCATGCGTGAGTAATGTCAATTTAAAAATGGGGCGTTCCCATCGAAAGACACTCTATATTCGAGGAAGAATTCTGACGTTCTTTATGCAATTCATTTCAAGAATTTTGAAAAAAATATGGACCGCGACATATTATTTTTATTTTGCCATCATGTGGTTTTCACGTCTGAACAATTCAGTAGCATTAAAACGATCCAAATCGAAGGACCTTTATTATCTTTTCTCCCGAGCCAGGATCGAACTCTGGATTGAGCACAAAAACTCCCCTGGCGGACTAGTCTAATTGGAAAACGCCTTAAAAACGTCAGTCAGAGAACCATAAATAAAATATTACGTCACCGGAAACTCTCTCACACATTTCCAGATAGATATATTGCCAAGATTTTTTCCATTCGATTTTATCTCGGCTGGATTTTTTATTAAATGGAATTAAATCTCCATGTCAAAAATGAGACGCAGTGTTCTTTTGGTGGAAAGTATGAGGTTTTGTTTGATGTAGTAAATAGCAAAGTTAGGAAAATCTATATTAACATTTTTATTCAAATGAATTGATTCGGTTGATCATTTTTTCTGAATATGATTAATGAGGAGTGTGGTAAATTTATAATTTTATTACACAGTCCACTATATATTTAGATTATTGGTTTCTTGGTTCAGTGAAAAAATCTTAAATATCTTTGGTTTTTCAGAGTATGCGAAGTATATGGGTTGGGATTTAAGAATCTACTGTAGAGCTCTAAGAAAAAATTTTCGATTTTTTGTTTCGATGAACGTTCTTCTTTCTGTCAAAAGTAATGATGTAGGGAGGAGAAGAACGCATTAAAAATCATTTCCTTATGGAATCAATTGAAATATTTCGAATTTTATCATTAAGTGTTTCAAGAAAAGGTACAAAAGTTTTGGAAAATATAATATAGTCCATCTAGAAAGTATCCGGAATTTATTATTTTTCATAAGTTTAATATACTTCTTTTTGTAACATTCTAAGACAAAAGTAATTCATAAAATAGGTTGTGCAGATAGTTGGTTATAGACAAATTTGGATGGCAACACTATTGGTTAAATATTGTTGATTGTCAACAGGTATACAATTTATGAAATAATGTTCCAACTAGAAAAAATAAAACAGGTAGAATATTTGTGTAGAAAAGGTTTTCGAAACTTTAAAAAATTAGTGCAATTGACTGAATGTGGCAAAGGTGCTGTATATGAGACAATAAAGAGGATAAAAAATGGTATGGTTATGAGGCAAAGACCAGTTTCAGGAAGACCGCGTAAGATTAAAGGAAACAATTCAAACGTTTTATTGGCCGTAGGATGACACAACCAGCACCAGGGATTTCGCAAATTGGCTAACAGATTTGGAAATCACGAAATATAAAAGTAATTCCAGAAACCGTCCGTATGTCACTGGAAAGATAAGGCTACATATCAAGGAAAAAAATCCCTATAATGACACCTTTACAAAATAAATGAATGATAGAATTTTGTAAATGTTTTCAAAAGGATAATTATAATAATGTCTGTATGTTTGATGCAAGTTGTTCCCAACTTGGCGAAAATCACTTGAAAATCCTATCAAAACAACCTGTTATCGTTCAAACTTCCAAATTTCCCACCAAAATAATGGTTTGGGGAGCAATATCTCAGCGTGGTGTTAATCCTCTCTGTATAGTTGATGGTACCATTAAAAGTGAAGAGTATTGTGGCGATTTTCTCCTTGAAATGGTGCATGCCTTATATCCAGAGGTGTGGCGTTTTCAGCAGGATGATGCAAGATGCCATACCACGATCTATACTGAAGCTTAGATGCAATAACACCAAGTGACAACCATTTCAGGACTAGCAGCTTCACCAGATCTTAGTCCCATTTAAAACATATGGGGACTAATGAAGATTGAAGTTGAACGAGCAGCGCCATGAAATAAAGATGATTTAATTCAGACAGTTTTACAGTCCTGGATTACAATCACCGAAAATTATGAAGGTGATCTAGGTTCGGGTTTACCTCGACGTTTAGCAGAATGTTTACAGTTAAATGGAGGATGTATAAGTAAATAAGATGAATATTTAGTTATAATTTTCTTATTCAAGAATTAAAAATATATATAAAATAAAATAGAAAGGCCTTTTACTTGATAGAAGAAATGTAACAAAATTTGAATATTAAAACAAATTGAAATATGTTTATCTTCTACAATTTTAATTTCAAAAAAAATTTTTCATTCAAAAAACTTTTAGAAATAAATTTATGTCTAACAAGCACCGCTTACATTTAATAGACGTATATAATCAAAACTCAATATACTACTCTGTCAAGAAAGTACCGGGAATTTTTAACAACATTTTTACATTTAATCGTCAAAATTTATTGGGTCGCCTTCAAAATAGGCTCCATTTGCTCCAATACATCTATGCCAACGGCACTTCCAATTATCGAAACATTTTTATAGGCGCTTTCCGGGATGGACTTTAGCTCTCGCGCCGAATTTTGTTTTATGGCTTCAATCGACTCAAAACGGGTGCCACGAAGGGGCAATTTTAGTTTTGGGAAGAGGAAAAAGTCCCAGGGAGCCAAATCCGGCGAATACGGTGGTTGCTGAGGCACGTTTGTTGAGTTTTTGGCGAGAAAGTCAGTCACAATCGTAGCTCGGTGAGAAGGCGCGTTATCGTCATGCAAAATCCATGAGTTGTTCGCCCACAAATTTGGCCGCTTCTTACGGATACGCTCACGCAAACGTTTCATAACGCCTAGGTAATACTCCTTGTTTATCGTCTGACCCTCTGGAACGAATTCGTAGTGCACCACGCCACGGATATCGAAGAAAACAATAAGCATCACCTTCATTTTCGAGCGGCTTTGGCGTGGTTTTTTCGGTTTCAGCTCATTTTTTGCCACCCATTCCGATGATTGCTGGCTTGTTTACATATCGTACTCGTAGACCCAGGTCTCATCACCAGTTATAATGCGTTCCATGAATGTAGAATCGGAATTACAGCGATCCAGCATGTCTGAAGCAACCTGTTCGCGATGACGTTTTTGAAGAAAATTCAGGTCTTTCGGTACGAGTCGTGCGGCCACCTTTCTCATGCCCAAAATATCAATCAAAATCGTACGTGCGGACTCGTGGGATATCTTAAGATCATGTGCTATCTCTCTCAAGCTGGTACGACGGTTTTCCAGCACCCTTTCCTTAATTTTATCGACGTTATCTTCGATCGAAGCCGTCGATGGGCGATCACTTCACGACCGTCCTTCATTTTCGAGCGGCTTTGGCGTGGTTTTTTCGGTTTCTGTACCACTGATATGCACGAGTTTTCGATAGAGCATTATCACCAAAGGCCTTTTGCAACATTTTCAATGCATCGGCACACGAAAATTCATTTGCAACACAAAACTTTAAACAAATTCTTTGCTCAACGTAATCACCCATAGTAAAAATCGGCACGCACTCTGACATCGACTGACTTAATCAGCTGTTGCAAACACACTAGTTGACAGATACCGCTCAAGCTTGGCATAGTAATTAAGGACAGTGGTACCAACCTAGGAAAAAAATTTTTACCTGCCTCATTGCCCCGCCAGATTTAAATCTATAATTCCCGGTACTTTCTTGACAGAATGTATAATGTCAAATGGAATAAATAACCCAACAGATATACGAAAGTAATGAATTTAAATAAACCTTAAAATAACTCACACTGTTCTTTGATTTTGTTAGAACATAGATCAATCTTGAATTATATAGTTGATCTGTATTTCGAAGCTTAAGTCTTTTAACACGTGAGTAATATAGGTTATGTTTTTGATTTTGATATTTGGAATATTAAAAGAGGACTGAAGACGGGATTGTCTAGAATTATATTTGTTTTTTGAAGATATAGTGCACATTTTTTTAGAGATTTTTGAAATAATTTATTCGAATATTTAAATATATTAAATATTTCAAATAAATTATATTCTTTGAGAAGTCCTTTGAGTGTGTTCATGTTTTTAAAAGGCAACTGGTGTTCTTAAAGGTAAGACCAGAAACAAAATTTTGTCTCCTTTAAATATTTATTTATTAATTTTAATTACTTTCGTATATCTGTTGGGTTATTTATTCCATTTGACATTATATATTGAGTTTTGATTATATACGTCTATTAAATGTAAGCGGTGCTTGTTTGAAATTAAAATTGTGGAAGATAAACATATTTCAATTTGTTTCAATATTCAAATTTTAAAAATATATACTAAACATTTACAATTGAGTTTGAATATTGAAACAAATTAATATATGTTTATCTTCTACAATTTTAATTTAAAAAATTTTTATTCAAAAAAAACTTTTAGAATTAAATTAATGTCTAAAACAAGCACCGCTTATATTTAATAGACGTATATAATCTAAACTCAATATACAATGTCAAATGGAATAAATAAACCAAAAGATACACGAAAGTCCCTAAAATTAATAAATAAATATTTAAAGGAGACAAATTTTGTTTCTGGTCTTGCTCTCAAAACGCCATTTCTACCTTGAAAGTATGAACACACTTAAAGGACCTCTCAAAGAATATAATTTATTTGAAATATTTAATATATTTAAATATTCGAATAAGTAAATTCAGAAATCTCTCAAAGCATGCACTATATCTTCAAAAAACAAATATAGTTCAAAACAATTCCGTCTTCAGTCCTGAAATATATTCAAAATATCAAAATCAAAAACTAACCTGTACCAAACCACTCAACACGTGTAAATGAATAATGTTTCGAGACATAGATCATCTTTATAATTCAAGATTTATCTATGCTCTAACAGAATCAAAGAACATTGTGAGTTATTTTTAAGGTTTACCTAAATTCATTGACACTGTATAATGAAATTTATTGAAGCCAAGATATAATTATATATTATATATAAAATAAAATAGAAAGGCCTTTTACTTGATAGAAGAAATATAACAAAGTTTGAATATTGAAACAAATTAATATATGTTTATCTTCTACAATTTTAATTTAAAAAATTTTTATTCAAAAAAAACTTTTAGAATTAAATTAATGTCTAAAACAAGCACCGCTTATATTTAATAGACGTATATAATCTAAACTCAATATACAATGTCAAATGGAATAAATAAACCAAAAGATACACGAAAGTCCCTAAAATTAATAAATAAATATTTAAAGGAGACAAATTTTGTTTCTGGTCTTGCTCTCAAAACGCCATTTGTACCTTGAAAACATGAACACACTTAAAGGACCTCTCAAAGAATATAATTTATTTGAAATATTTAATATATTTAAATATTCGAATAAGTAAATTCAGAAATCTCTCAAAGCATGCACTATATCTTCAAAAAACAAATATAGTTCAAAACAATTCCGTCTTCAGTCCTGAAATATATTCAAAATATCAAAATCAAAAACTAACCTGTACCAAACTACTCAACACGTGTAAATGAATAATGTTTCGAGACATAGATCATCTTTATAATTCAAGATTTATCTATGCTCTAACAGAATCAAAGAACATTGTGAGTTATTTTTAAGGTTTACCTAAATTCATTGACACTGTATAATGAAATTTATTGAAGCCAAGATATAATTATATATTATATATAAAATAAAATAGAAAGGCCTTTTACTTGATAGAAGAAATATAACAAAGTTTGAATATTGAAACAAATTAATATATGTTTATCTTCTACAATTTTAATTTAAAAAATTTTTATTCAAAAAAACTTTTAGAATTAAATTAATGTCTAAAACAAGCACCGCTTATATTTAATAGACGTATATAATCTAAACTCAATATACAATGTCAAATGGAATAAATAAATCAAAAGATACACGAAAGTCCCTAAAATTAATAAATAAATATTTAAAGGAGACAAATTTTGTTTCTGGTCTTGCTCTCAAAACGCCATTTGTACCTTGAAAACATGAACACACTTAAAGGACCTCTCAAAGAATATAATTTATTTGAAATATTTAATATATTTAAATATTCGAATAAGTAAATTCAGAAATCTCTCAAAGCATGCACTATATCTTCAAAAAACAAATATAGTTCAAAACAATTCCGTCTTCAGTCCTGAAATATATTCAAAATATCAAAATCAAAAACTAACCTGTACCAAACCACTCAACACGTGTAAATGAATAATGTTTCGAGACATAGATCATCTTTATAATTCAAGATTTATCTATGCTCTAACAGAATCAAAGAACATTGTGAGTTATTTTTAAGGTTTACCTAAATTCATTGACACTGTATAATGAAATTTATTGAAGCCAAGATATAATTATATATTATATATAAAATAAAATAGAAAGTCCTTTTACTTGATAGAAGAAATATAACAAAGTTTGAATATTGAAACAAATTAATATATGTTTATCTTCTACAATTTTAATTTAAAAATAGTGCATGCTTTGAGAGATTTCTGAATTTACTTATTCGAATATTTAAATATATTAAATATTTCAAATAAATTATATTCTTTGAGAGGTCCTTTAAGTGTGTTCATGTTTTCAAGGTACAAATGGCGTTTTGAGAGCAAGACCAGAAACAAAATTTGTCTCCTTTAAATATTTATTTATTAATTTTAGGGACTTTCGTGTATCTTTTGGTTTATTTATTCCATTTGACATTGTATATTGAGTTTAGATTATATACGTCTATTAAATATAAGCGGTGCTTGTTTTAGACATTAATTTAATTCTAAAAGTTTTTTTGAATAAAAATTTTTTAAATTAAAATTGTAGAAGATAAACATATATTAATTTGTTTCAATATTCAAACTTTGTTATATTTCTTCTATCAAGTAAAAGGCCTTTCTATTTTATTTTATATATAATATATAATTATATCTTGGCTTCAATAAATTTCATTATACAGTGTCAATGAATTTAGGTAAACCTTAAAAATAACTCACAATGTTCTTTGATTCTGTTAGAGCATAGATAAATCTTGAATTATAAAGATGATCTATGTCTCGAAACATTATTCATTTACACGTGTTGAGTGGTTTGGTACAGGTTAGTTTTTGATTTTGATATTTTGAATATATTTCAGGACTGAAGACGGAATTGTTTTGAACTATATTTGTTTTTTGAAGATATAGTGCATGCTTTGAGAGATTTCTGAATTTACTTATTCGAATATTTGAATATATTAAATATTTCAAATAAATTATATTCTTTGAGAGGTCCTTTAAGTGTGTTCATGTTTTCAAGGTACAAATGGCGTTTTGAGAGCAAGACCAGAAACAAAATTTGTCTCCTTTAAATATTTATTTATTAATTTTAGGGACTTTCGTGTACCTTTTGGTTTATTTATTCCATTTGACATTGTATATTGAGTTTAGATTATATACGTCTATTAAATATAAGCGGTGCTTGTTTTAGACATTAATTTAATTCTAAAAGTTTTTTTGAATAAAAATTTTTTAAATTAAAATTGTAGAAGATAAACATATATTAATTTGTTTCAATATTCAAACTTTGTTATATTTCTTCTATCAAGTAAAAGGCCTTTCTATTTTATTTACAATTGAGTTTTGTTTTTTCTAGACAGACTATAAATATATTCAGTTGTCAGTTGCATTTATATAAAACTTGTAATATAGGGTACGTTTTCAAAAGAAAGAAATTTTCGCGATACCTCGGCCTACTATACAGGTTGCAATATGAAGTAAAAAGTAGCTTTTATATCTGGGGAGTCATTTACTGCCCTAGATATGATTATATGAGATACTCGGAAAAGATTTTCAGGTGAGAGTTTACCTATATTTCAGCTAGAAAGCCCTCATTTTGAGAATGTCAGCTCATGGTTCGAATTAAAATATACAAAGTTGCAGAATGAAGTCATGCATAGAGCTGCAATCTAAATGTGAAGTTTATAAATAAAAAATAATTTCAACTTCATCAAATGAGTATTTAAACCTTTGAAATATGATATGACGAAACAATTATTGTTCAAGCAATAAAATAAAATAGAAAAAGGCTTTTTAGTTGATAGAAGAAATATAACAAAATTTGAATATCAAAACAGATTTAATCTGTTAGTCTTCTACAATTTTAATTTCAAAAAAATTTGTATTCAAAAAAACTTTTAGAATTAAATTAATGTGTACAATAAGCACCGCTAATATTTAATAGACGTATATATTCAAAACTTAATATACAATGTTAAACGGAATAAATAACCCAACCAATATAAAAAAGGCATTTTAAATTAATAAATAAATATTTGAAGGAGACAAAATTTTGTTTCTGATCTTACCATAGTGAAACCAATTCCTTTTCAAAAACATAAAACACAACTTAAGGATTTCTCAAAAAATATAATTTATTTGAAATATTTAATATATTTAAATATTCAAATGAGTTAATTCAGAAATCTCTCAAAACATGTAATATATCTTCAAAAAACAATTAGAATACGGATAATCTCTTCATCGGCCCTAGATAACATTTAAATATCAGAGTCAACTAAACCATCACTATATCATACCTTAGAACTTAACGCGTGCTTGTTCGAAAGAGACTAACTTTAAAAAACCAGGTAGTCAGTTCGTCACAAAATCACAGAAAACTGTAAGACATTCTATGGTCTTCTTCACACCATTTACATTCCATAATGGGAATTATTCAAGCCTAAATATAATCATATATTATGTATAAAATAAAATAGAAATAGGCTTTTTACTTGATAGAAGAAATAAAACAAAATTTGAATATCAAAACAGATTTAATCTGTTAGTCCTCTACAATTTTATCTAGGGCCGATGAAGAGATTATCCGTATTCTAATTGTTTTTGGAAGATATATTACATGTTTTGAGAGATTTTTGAATTAACTCATTTGAATATTTAAATATATTAAATATTTCAAATAAATTATATTTTTTGAGAATTCCCAGTGGAATTGATACAAGAATAAACCATACCCTTTTTTTTTTGTTAAACTTTTGAAAATAGCCTCTATGGTATATGTATGTATGTGTATATATTGTTTTCACGAGTCAGAAGCTGGATGGCAGGAAATCTGTCTGCATTGCAACATAGCTTTAAGACCTGACAAAATCCAACAGGGGAATTATTTCGCCACTTATTCCAGATATTCGAATAGAATACCCCAAGGGACCGTAACTAGAATTTTAGAAAACGGCATAGGGGGTGATAATGAAATCAGCTGGTCTCAGTAGAGCATAAAGCCAGATGAGGCTCCCTTGAATTGGACAATTTTGGGTCAGTTACAAACATCAATTTGTTTAGTTCGGTTACGCCTGGATTTCCCCCAGGACATATCCGTTTCGTGCTGTTGATTGGAAGGTATACCTCCGTTTACGAATGAAAACGAATATTATCTGCGTTTATAGGAATCCCTAGAGTATCTTGAATTAAATATAACAGTTGTGTACGAACGATAAAATTTCGGAAACATACTAGTGTGCCGCTTGAATCTATTACCATAAAGTGTAATTTTAGTACAGCGGAAACATGAATTGTATTGAAAAAATATTCGGATAGTTTATGTCAGGATTTTCAGATGAAACTGGTTCAATTTTTTTTCTTTCTCTTATATAACTGAATATGTACGTTTCTATAATAAAAATATATAAAATGAAATCTGTGTTTTCGAAAATATTAGGAAATGAAATGAAAAATTTTCAAACGTGAATAACTACGAAAGTGTTGAACTAATTCTGCTCGTTAACAAACTTAGCCGAGATGTTTAGACCCAAAACCTTTCTTGAAAGTTTCAAGTCTCTAGCTCTTTCCATTTGAATGTTAGCTTGTTTATAGTCAGCCGGCTGAACCGGCCGGTCAGAATTACATTTGACCTCGGACTCTTCAGTAGTAAGTCCAACCTAGTTAGAAAATTACAGACATTTGGGTGAAACAATAGCGTGCTGTTCCCAAGAACAAGAAAAAGGGGAAAAATCCTTGATGCAAGTACATAATCCAATAAAAAAAAAACGGTAGTTTTCTACTGAAGACTGTGTTTCGAATTTCAAATTAATGGTTATAGAATTACCTAGAGGCAAATCTTGTATGGCAAGGATTCCTTCTATCCAAGACGAACGAATAAGAGTTGAAATTACAGCCATTTCTGTGAAGATAATTGAGGCGGTAATAAGAATCCTTCGGGAAAGATTAAATGGGGCATGAGAAACGACAACGCCTACAATGCCATCTTATTGGGGTTTCCTGCAAATAATGAAATACTTTATAGTTATTTTGCTCCGCTATAAAATAGAATGGAAAAATGCTGCGAATTTAACAGGAATGTTTGTTATGTTTCCGTCATACTATGCCTTCATTCGACCTATATTCGAAAAACTTTTTTCACACTTCTATCACCGTATTTTTCTATAATTGAAACACTACAAATTGTAGAAATATTATGGTATCAGAACTTGTATTTAACGTAGAAGTTATTAATGAATATTTTGAATTAAATTTCGAAAAGTTGATCTTGATCAAGTATATATCATATTATTTTTTAATACGAAAAAACATGGTTTTCATCATACAGATTCATTTTCTTAACCTCCTACAAATTTTAATTGAAAAAAAATTTTTATTTAAAAACTTTCAGAATGAAATTGAATAAATGACATTAGAACACATTGTTTCAAGTAAGTGGACATATATAATTAATACTAATTACATGGTTTCAAAGGAAATAAACAAAAATTTAGTTTCGTTCCTTGTTTCATGAAAACTAAATTCCCTTTCAAAAATTTAAAACATAGCCTCAAGAGTTTCTTCTGAAACAACTTGCTCAAAATAAAACATGCTGAACATCATGAAAGCAATTTAGAATTATTACAATGGTAACTCATCAGCTCAACTTCATATTTAAAAAATAAAAATAATTAACAAAAAATATCTTACGAAACTAACTGAATGCTGTTTACTAGACAAACACTAGAATGAAGTGAACTTATAAACATCCTACGTATTCTATGTTCGACCCAAAAATCACATAAAGTTTGCAAGGCATTTTATGGACTCCTTTAAAACCAAATAATAATATGTAATAAGCGTAAACCAAAATATATAATCATAATATGTACAATAAATTAATGAAAAGAGGTTTTCCTTGATAGAAGAATTATTAGAAATTTTTAAATATCATACAGATTTATTCTGTTACTTTAATTTCAAGAAAATTTTTATTCTAAAACTTTTAGGATTAAATTAAATAAATGTCTTAAGAACACATTGTGCCAGTTTAGTATAAGTTCACTTCATTCTATTGTTTGTCTAGTGTCAGCATTCAGTTGGTTTGGTAAGATATTTTTTGATAATTATTGTTATTTTTTAAATATGAAGTTGGGCTGATGAGTTACCATTGTAATAATTCTAAACTGCTTTTTAAAGATGTTCGGTAGGTTTTTGGGAATTTTTTTAAAGGAACTCATTTTGAGCAACTTGTTGTTGAAGAAGTTCTTGAGGTTATCATTTGCATTTTTGGAAAGAAATTCAGTTTTCATACAATAAGGAACGAAACCAAATTTTGTACTCTTCAAGTATTTATGTAATAATTTTTATTTGACAATTTATATTTCTTTGAATTTCTTTCATTTCCCTTGGTACTGTGTAATAAGTATAAATTATATATGTCTACTAAATTGATACAGTGTATTCTAAAGACATTTATTTAATTTAGTTCTAAAATTTTTTGAATAAAACTAATTTGAAATTTAAATTTGTAGGAGGTAAACAGAATAAATCTGTATGATATTTCAAATTTTGTTACTTATATTACATCAGCATTTTATTAGCACAGTGTGATATGAATATCAAAATAGCAGTAATTAACAAATTACAGTCCCAAGGTAGAATGATCTGACTAAGTGTTAAGGAAACTTCTGAACATTTCCCTATCAGACAGTTAACTAATAATAATATTTGTTATCTTTTGAAATGTTCAAATATTATTTACTTCCTCACCTTCGTTGCTTTATCTTATTGGAATGAACGAAGCTAGCTCATCCTTGAGATAACCATATACAAGGGTTTTTTATAGCTTAACACTGTCACTGTAGTTTGATACAGTCCACAAAACCCATTTCAGTTAAACATTCGGATTAATTGATTGGCTGTTATTCGATGTTTCAAAATACTGGAATAATAAACAAAATATGGCTGTAAACAAACTGTGGTACGATACAATATTATTGAACGGGGGACCAAAGCCCCTTAAAATGAGAGAAGTCAACCAAATTCGCATACTGTACGAACGAAAGTCATTGTCTTACGTAGCCAGTAAATTACTATAGGTCTCTCTAAATAAGCTCAATTGATCCTATTCAGTATTCATTCATCGTTCTATTTCCTGTTCTTCCGATAATGCTCGGTGTCGATGGAATATTTTCAAAGCGTCAAAAGACCTGTGCTGCGTCCGATCTAGTCCGATCTATTCGTCGACGCCGCTGTATCAATATCTGAAAAGGAAATTAGATTACCGTGAAATTCACATGAATAATTTGATTGTAGAGAAGTGCATACGGTTGAGATGATAATTTAATAACCAGGCTGAACACATATTCAACGAATACGTAGTTCTAACGAAGCCATTTCTGCCTGTTATGCACTTTTATAGTCGATATACCCACTCGTAATTACACCCTTCACCTGCCAACCCCTGAATCAAATTAGGCTAGTTGACCTCTTGTTAACGTTCACTTTTCACTCAAATCATAATTCAATGGCTTTATTATGTGCTTTCAACTGAGAATAAGCAGCTGCGATACATTCTGCTGATGAAGCTGCTCTCTGAAATTCTGTAGAATAAGGGAAGTGAAAAACTTCCCAGGTTTTTATAACCGTCGGGAAGAAGCTTTGAAATCGCATTTTGAAAGCTTAAGGAGTTTTATATATTGGAGAGTCTTTTGGCGTATTTTTAATCAACATGAAAATCTAACATATTCATAAAACATTCATTGAAAAACCCGAATGATCTCCAATAAATATCTAGGTTTTCTGTAGAATAAAATATTCGATAAATAGGTACCGGTATCCTATCTGAAGATGTTAATTTTGTCAAACGATTACTGCCTTAATTCATCAAATTCTATTCAGATTTTGAATATCGAAACAGTATTCTGTTAGTCTCCTATAAATTTTGGTTTAAAAAAATTTTATTCAAAAACTTTTTATAGTTAAATTAATGTCTTATGAGCACTGCTTAAATTTGGTACACATATAAAATTAAAACTTTTTAAAAATAATAATTTCCAATGGAATAAAAAACCCAGCAAATAAAGATTGTCAATTAAAATTACTAAATAAATATTTGAAGGAGCCAAATTTTATTTCTGTTCCTATAGTTATGAAAACCAAATCTTTTTCATAAATGCAAAACATAATTTTAAGAACTTCTTCAAAACTTATTTGTTTGAAATATTCAACATATTTAAATAAGTTACTTCCAAAATCTCTTAAAACATGAAGCACATCCTCAAAAAACAATTTGAAATTAAATAAGATCTTCGTCAGTCCAACTTCACATTTGAGAATTAAAATCAATTACCAACGAAATAATTTACCATACAGACCTCGTGGTATCCTTGTTTAACGAACACTAAAATTAGAGAACTTTAAAAATCCAACGTATTCTATGTACATCACAAAAATCACATAAAGCTTGTAAGGTATTTTATGGCTTTAGTTAAAACCAACTGACAATTGTATAATGAATTTAAGAAAACCACAATACAATTATATGTTATATATACTATAAAAAAATAAGGAGAGGTCTTTTACTTGATACAAGAAAAATTACAAAATTTAAATATCAAAAAAGATTCATTCTGTTAGCCTCCTATATATTTTCATATCAAAAAATTTTATTCAAATCTTTTAGAATTAAATTAATATCTTATAAGCACTGCTTAAATTCAGAAGACATATAAATCAAAACCCATTATATAATATTAAATGGAATAAAAAAACCCAAAAAATATAAATTGTCAATTAAAATTACTAAATGAATGTTTGAAGGAGACAAAATATTATTTCTGACCTTATATTTTCGAGAAAAAATATTTTTCAAAACTGCAAAACATAATTTCAAGAACTTCTCTAAAACTAATTTATTTGAAATAGGTATTTAATATATTTAAATAAGTTACTCCAAAATTATCTCTCAAAACAAATCAAAAGTTCATAGGAGGCTAACAGAATAAATCTGTTTTGATATGTGAATTTGGTAATAATCCTTCTATCAAGTAAAAATATTAAATTTTATTAACTTTTTCCATTGTGCTCCTGTCACTTACAGAACTCTGTTTAATTTAGGTGAAGGTTGGGCCATTTTCAATTTGCCTTTCAGAATAGTGATTATTTCGAGTTTGGCAACACTTTGGTCGTTCGTGTTCAGGCAGAAAGTTAGCTTAATACTTGAATTTAATTAAATGAGTCGACTCACGCTTGAACAGAACTGGCAAATATTGAAAAATTATTTTCAAAGTGGTAAATCTTCTATCCAAACTTAGAAATTACGTGGAAAGTTCAATAGAAATGAAATACCCTCACAATAATTTGTGAATCAATTTATGGAGCAAATGGATGAAACTGGATTGCTGTTCAATGAAACAACCAGTTTACATTCTCGTCCAGTGAGCAGACCTGAAAACATTATCGCTGTAGCCTAGAATGTGGCTGAACATCCATCAACATCAACTCGTCATCGTAATCAAGAACTGAACACTTTTCGCACTTCTCTAGGGAGAATTTTGCATAAATACCTCGATATACAGGTTAACAAAGGTCAACTAGTGCAAAAAGTGAAGCCTAGTGACCAACCGATGTGCTTCCAGCTCGTTCAATTGGCTACTGATCGCATGGTCGAAGGTAAAGATTTTCCCAGAAAAATCATCTTTAGCGATGAAGCTAATTTTCAACTCGGAAGACTATTTTTTGTGGGGATCCGTTAAGGATAAGTGTTACGATGATAATACAGAAATAATCTTGAAACATGAAATCGAAGTTGTTACTTATGCAACAAATCTACTAAAAAATCAACAAATTTACTGAACAATTGATAATTTTATGTAGGTGGATTTAGTGAAATGGATCTTCAGATGAGTTCTATATTTGCTGGAGAAATGATTCACCGTCGAAAATACACTGTATTTAATCGAAAATAATCAATTTTGTTTTGAGGACATAAACCATTTCTGGACCTTTGAGGAGCTGTGCTATCATACAATGATTATTCCATCCCAACTTTCCCCATACATCAGAAGGGAAATATATGTTTATTCACATCCCAGTTAATTCACCCCATTTCACTCAATATGCTAGAACTGAAATAGCTGAAAAAACGACTCTGGATTCCAAGAAATACTCGCATATTATTCTCATTAGTATTCAAGCCGATTCAACTGCGCCACTTAGAGCAAACAATTGAATGGCGCGAAAAATAACCCTAACGACATTTGGGGATAGGACTGCGTCGCCTGAAGACAAATGGCAGAACGGTGGAGGTGAAGGCTCTGTTAATTTATGTACGTGATTCTGTGGTAATGTTTGATGATAATATATCTTGAAGAGGGACTTCCATTGAGGGTGAAAAAAATTCTGCCTTTTCTACCATTTCTTCAATTCAATAGGACTATTGAATTATTTCAGCAGTAACTATTTGGAAACTGATTCCAATTTAAATGAAAATCTGGAATTCCTGAAAGTATTTGAGAAAGAGGTACCTCAATAATTTTCATAGTTTTTGAATCATGTTTTTTTCTGTATTTATAACCTTGACAAGATTTCATTGGTTACAAATATATGTATTATTATTGCGAAACTTGCTTGACTTTTTCTTCGAAATGAATTCAAATGTATGCCCTGTAAAGGTAAAAATAATTGAAGGTTGAACTCATACCATTGTACCATAGAAAAAAATTGAATCTCAAAATTAGTAAATCTAGAGTTTAATATTCCAGCGCCTTCGCCATTTTGCAACAATGTCTTGTCTCAGATACAACCTTTTTTAATGGTGACACTGGATCGGATCTTCCTCCAGTTATTTTTGGATCTGCAAAGCATACGATCCATACATTGAAATATATTAAGCATGTATCTAATTCGTGTGTCTGTAACATACATGGGACATGTTAGCTCCGCTTCGTACTATTTTCAGGACGCCTTTTTCAATATATTAATTTGATTTGATTAGTTTAAATGTTAATTTTTGTTAATTAAATTAACTCTGTGTGCAGTTTGTGCCATTAAGTGGTTAAGGAGCTACAGCAAGAATATAATAAGATTGTGTTTTGATATGAATTTCCGATTTAATTGATAATTTCTCTTGAATTTCATAATTTCTAGGAGAAAATTACTCATATCTTTTTAACAGGTAGTTTATTCCACCTACTACACTAAAAATTCAAATCATCAGAACTCAGTTTTGAAGGGATTTTTACCTAATAGAATGAGATCATTTAAATGATAAATATTCAGGTAATTGATTACTCAAAAATTTAAATCTTCTCAAACTAATATCATCCATGCAACTTCATCTGTATCAAAAAAGTAAAGATTTTCAATTCACTTGATTTTGAATGAATTATTTCAACTGATAATCTGTTGAAAATATAATTAATAAGGAGTATGAGGTATGGTAATAGAAATTGCTTCAAATCGGGAAAGTCCAACATATATCTGTTCACAAATTCTATACCCAAACACGCCCGAATAGGTTTTGCTGTTCGCTGGGATAGAAGCTGCAGACATGCGCATGTTTTGAAGCTTATTGGTTTCAATCATCTGTGCGCTGTTATGTTCAACTAATAAAGATCAACCACGCGTCTACATTCGATCTGCATAGAAACACCATCTAGTGCACGCAAACATACATACATAATATCCCCCCACTGACGATTGAAGCTTATAAGTTTTGAAACATGCATATATCTGTTGCTAGCGATCAGCAAAACCTATTCAGGCTTGTTTGAGTTCAGAATGGATATACAGATGTATGCTGCACTGTCCGAATTTGAAGAACTTTTTCTCTACTATAACTCATTCCCTTATTAATCATATTTCGTATAGATTATCAGCCAAAATAATTTATTTCAATAAAAATATGCTAATTGTGAGCATCACGGCGTAACTGGATCTGACTTGAGCATGAGGAAAGTTTTCCGAGTTCATACCGTTAGAAATAACCGGAAATACAGTTTTTTGCTTGAATTAGCTCGATGGGGTATGTCGCGTATGTATGTTTGCGTTCACTAGATGGCACCAGTGTATGATTAATACATTGGTATAAATATGCAGGTCGAATGTAGATGCGTGGGTGATTTGTATTCGTTGGACATTACAGACGCACTGATGATTGAAGCCAATATGCTTCAAAGCATCTGCTGCCTATGTCCCAGCGATCAGCATAACCTCTTTGGGCTTGTTTGAATTTAGAATCGTTAGACAGAATTATGTTGCACTGTTCCGATTTGAAGAACTTTTTATTACCATGGCTCAATCGCGTTATTAATTACTTTACTTCAGTGAGACAGGTTATTTTTAATTAGTCTCTATTTATGAAAGATTTTTCAGATAACTTATTTTTTATTTTCAATTTTCATGCCTCTAGTACTATGACTAGTGCAAAATTTTCATGAAAATTCAAATCTTAATTCCGCATCCATCTACTCAACTTCATCCTAGTTTTATCTGTGCGTTTCGAGATATTGAGTTAACAATAATTTATAAATCTAGATGAGCGGGTTTTGTCCATCTAAGAACTGGATCTTCTCTTTCCCTCTGAAAACCTACGAAAAATACTAAAGTCATGCAAATCAACTTTTCTCAAAGTTATAGGATGAAAGAAATCTGTACAAGAATTTTTTTCTTTCCCAAAAGTGAATTTGATGTTTGGGTATTTTATTAAAGAACTCATTGAAATTGCATACCTATCTATCTATTCTCTCAAAGCCACAATTGATATCATCTACCTAGTGTATCTAGACCAGTGAAGAAAACATTCGCTCAGGGAATTAATTGCGTTTCATTATTATGAATATCCCAATAATCAATTCATTTGTTGCAGAACTTTTTTTCTACGTTTACCACTTATAACAGTTTTTGAATATTTGTGTTTAATGTCAGTATCAATTTGAAAAAATTGTCAAGTAACTATTTTATTCAGCTATTTTCACTATTTTGCATCACCTGAGGTAAGAGACTTGAGAACTTTTATTCTCTAGGCATTAGAAATATACCTTTTGAGTATACTGATTTTTCGCAAATCACTTGACGAAACATTTTGGATATTAAAAAAGTAGACAATCACACTTGGTTTAAGTTTCACAAAAATTTAATTTATGCTGTTGACATATATGCTTCGAGTTTCAGCCCATTTTCTAAACTAAGGAGAATTGACTTAACATTACAATTTATATATGTCGGACAAGAGATAAAAGTGACGGGTTTTTTTCAAAGGAATTAGTTAATAATCGATGTCAGTAAAGGAGTAAATATTTCTATAAGTCGAAGCGATCTCCAGATAATCGAGTAGGTCCAATTTTTGCTCTTGTAACCTGAATGTAGAATTTCGGTTTTACTGAAGTCTATCAAGTGGTTTTCTTTTACGCAATGAAATATTGAATTGTCGGGGTTTTCTGTTTCCATGGTAAATTCAATTTACAATAGAAACATAAAACCCCGACAATTCACTAAATTTCCTAGATATTGAAATTATACCAAAGAATATTCTCCCAGAATTCGACATATTCCAAAAACCCTTCAGAGACACCTTAATCCATAATAGTAATATAATCCCATCCACGCAATATGAAAATGATTCCACTGATTTGTACACAAGCTACTTTCCACCTCACTCTCAATTGATAATTTTAAAAAAGAAATTAAAGTATAAAAACATGACGGTTATAACGAAAATATAATAGATGAATAAATTTCCAAAAAGCCGTATAAAAAATCACCAGTATCAATATATCCGCCATTTCAAGAAAAAAATGAATGAAAATTTTACAGTATCAACGAAATTCCAAAAGTTAGTACGCAAATTTTCAGCAGACTCAAACAGAACAACATATATACAAATAAGAAAAATCTAGGGTCAAGTTTGGTTCAGAAAAAAGAATCTTCTGAAAATTGGAGAAAAAGAGCGGCATATACAAATTACATTGTAGACTTTTACATAGGTCAAACTGGTCGTTCAGTCAACATTAGAGTAGACGAACATAAGAAATCTATACACCAAAATAAAACAACAACTTGTTTTTATGCCCATTGTATAAAAGAAAACGACTTCATAGACTTCTGTAAGACCGAAATTCTACATTCAAGTAACAAATGCAAAAATTACTCGAATATATGAAGAGCTCTTCGGATCATAAAAAACATTTGCCGATAACAAACGATCGGTTGGAGTTTCATCTATCCCCATTAATGACATCTGTTAATAACTATTTCCTTTGAAAAATGAGCAAATATTGTCAATAGGTATAATTTAGTGTTAACAATCTCAAATAAAACAAAACCCGTTACTTTCATCTGTTGTCGGAAATATATAAATTGTAATGTTAAGTAAAATCTCCTTAGTTTTGAAAATGGTCAACAACATAAATTAAACTTTTGTGAAACTTAAGCCAAGTGTATTTTTCTACCTTATTAATACCTTTTAGGGCTGTCAAGTATCAACAAAAAACCGTTTTTAGTGTCATTTGAAGAAACAGACTTTTATTCAAAACAAGATTGCTCCAAAAAGAAGAGGAGTCTAGACTTCGGTGTTGAATATCATTATGTCAGAAAAAGTGATTACTCGTGAATGCATTATATTCTATGGAATGAGGATTAATGAATGCATTCCTAACAAATAACAATGACAAACAAATTGGTTTTCCATTATCCGATATGTGACGCGATGTAATTTACAGCTTTGTGCAGTACAATATATTTGAAATGTTCATTTATTCTCAGTTCAACTTAATGGGATATTGCGAACTGTACGGCGAAATTTACAAATGTCATGAGTATTCAGAGACCTAACTGAATTTGAATTCAATGCAATTCATTATTTTCTACTCAACATAACTGAAGATATGAAATTTCGATCAGGATGTCCAAGGGAAACAAAATTACAGAAAAACTCATTTTTTTCATTTTGTTTTTGCTGAATTGAAATTTAAATGTTTCTATAAATTATTTTAAAATCATTATTGAATTATACTTCTCATTTGTTGCCTCCTGGTGATGATATTTGCACTGAAGCAACAGGGAGCGAAGTATGTAAATTGTTTTTAAATTTCTTCATGCATCGTTTTATAGATATTTGCAAAGTTTGAGATGGCAGATTTGTGTAAGCAATTGAACGAAATAATTAAAAAATGAACGAAGTAACGAAATGTCTTATCTATTCACATTCAAAACTCAGAATAAATGATTCATGGTCAAATAAATTCGTTCGTTGTATTTCTGACCAGTATTCGGCAAGAAGTTGTAGTTATTATATGAAGCGCTCTTGGTATTTACACTTTCAAACTCCATCTTTGAAATATCCAAAGATGCAGAAATCTGAAGTATTCAAGTTTGAAATAGTGGAAAATTAATTTCAATTGCAAAGGAATCAACAAATATTTTCATTACAGCCTGACTGTGAAACAGAAATCCAAATTCACTTAAAATAATCGATTTAAATTCCTTAAGCATTCAGCTGATTAATGAATTTTATCACATAATAATTTATTTCTCCATTTTTCTATTGATTGCAACTTGGAACGAAGCCAGTTTCTATTATTTGTTAAGAATGAATCGAAATTAAATTGTGGGGTTTCTCAGATCTCAAAATATTCCTTATCCGTATTAATTTCCAATTTTGCGATATATATTATTCTGATATATTAGGTTGGCAACTAAGTGACTGTCTTTTTTTTATACAGATGGAACATAATTTGATATAATTATTCAAATAATCAAATCTACCATTGAAGGTATTCTCTCTTGAATAATGTTTTTAAGGTTCAAACTAAATGTTAATCCTGTGATACTAAGTCAAGACTATACGTGGGATGGCATCCTTTCCCAAACCTTAGTCGATAACTTTTCAATGACTAATAATGAATGTGGCCTATAGCTTATCATAGTGAAACACAACACCTTTTCAGTCACCTCTGGTAGGTTTTCTTGATTTGCTCCATCAAGAATATAATTTTTAGATTTAAACCTTTACTTATTTTAGATTCTACAGAGGTAGAATGAGAATAATTCTAATATTATACACTTCTTTATAATATTATAATATAAGATAACACATATTTCAATAAAAAACCAATATTTTGAATGAATGAATTATTCCAAGTTGAACTGCTGTGCTATATATTCGTGGCTCAAATTTTTTACTTATTTTTCACCAGTCCTGCATATATTTTCCTCCTCCCTTTCTTCGAATACTGAACGAATTCAAAAGTTGAAATGACGAAACACTGTTACTGAAATTTTTCTCTTTTCACTTGCAGATGCTTAAGAGGAGGAAATCATCAACGTGATCAGGTAAGAAAAATATCCTAATTTCTTGAAATGATTTTTTGAATAAAAATATTACACTCAGCTATAGATACAGACTGATTCAACTATTTCGTTAACAATTAAAAATAAAAACATCATTAAGGTATATTACGTTGTTCGGAAAGTCATTTCGTTTTTTTGGGAGAATGAAAGAACATTTTCATATAAAGAATAAATATTTTATTAAATTATATATTGGCCATTCTGGTGCAACACATTTTTCCATCTTTCTGGTAGTAGCATGATTACACGCTTATGAAATTTTTGGTCTTGGAGGCAAAAAAACTGATCCATGTGATTTTTTAAATCTTCATGTGAAGTAACAGTTTTACGGTCCAAAAAATTTTGCAACGGCCCAAAACAAATATTAATCCGAAGACGCAAGATCTGAAGAATATGGTGGATGTGGCAGTGTATCCCATTCAAGCGGTAAAAGCTTTTGGTGAGTGACCAAAATTGTATGAAGTCTCGCATTATCTTGGTGGAACACAACACCTTTTCTGTTCGTTAATTTTGATCTTTTCTGTTGAAGTGCATCATTCAGTTTGTCCAGCTGATGACAGTAGACTTCCAAATTAATTGTTGTGTTATCCGGTGAAAGCTCAAAAAAAAACTATTTTTTCAAAATGCCATCAAACAGACAGCATCACCCTTTTTTGATTGATGTTACTTTGAGTCGGTTCATCTTTCTCGCTCCATGATTTCTTACGTTTGACAACGCTGTTTACAACCCATTTTTGTGACTTTTGAGAAGCGAATCACAGACGTCAACGTGACAACACAAATTTCTCTCCGTTAGAACATGGTAAACCCATATATCAAGCGTCGAGGTTAAACCCAGGCCGTAAGTGTTCATAAACAGTTGAATTCGATAAATTTGAACTCTCACCGATCTCACGTGTTGTTATTCGCTGATTTGCATCAAGTAATGCCTTTATCCTGTTTTTATCAGCTTCAACCGGCCTTCCGGAACATGGTGCATCTTCGACATAAAAATTTCCGGATCGAAATTTTGCAAACCAGTTCTGGCACTGGCGTACTGTCAACACATCTCCTCAATACACATCGGTTAATTTCTTTCTGGCTTGAACAGCAATTTTACCTTATCCTTAGTAAATGTGACGAAAATGGTGCTTATTGCACTCTATATTTAAAAGCGCACCGACCAAAAACTACTGCGTAGAATTACTTGAACTATTTCACACAAAAGCCTTGCTATATCAGCTTTCGAGACAATGATTATGCGACTTAAGTGTGAAGTCGGGTTCGAAAAAATACAATTAACTCCTGTGTCGGAAAAAAAGGAAATTACTTTCCGAACAACCTTTATTCCGAAAAAAAATTTCAATCAGGAAGCATCGCGTTCACATTATATTAACTACTGACGTTTTTGCACTAAATTTTGATTTCTGCAATTTGGAATTGAACAAGCTGGAAATTTTGAGGTTATATATTGTAAAGTAAAAGATAATGGCCCTCAATCCATGCAGTCTTGTATAATTCTCATAAAATTAAGATCTAGACGAAATGAAATTGGGAAGTACGACAGAAATAACGTTTTGAATTAACAAAATTATGCAGGAACCAGAGTACCATCAAACTTGGAAAATTGATTTCAACATATTCAGAATATATCGAAAAAAAATTGCTAGATCACAGTGATAACTACTATCCTCAATAGAGGTTCTTGAAACGTTTCTATTTTCAAAGGTGTGTCTGTGTTGTTCATAATAAAAATAATACCGTTATGAATATATATTAGTATAAAAATGGAAATAGTTTCAAATCCATCATTTCAAGCGTTTTGAAAACTTTGGAAGAAATTTCTATTCAATTTCATTGAATGCGGGCAACTTTTAAAACTTATTTTATTGGTCTTTCCCTCTCGGTATCGCCCCTAATAAAATCAATTTAATGTTTGAAACACCCCGAATTATCACGAAATGAAATTAAATCACTATTTGCAATACAAGAAATTAATTTTCTGAATCTTAATACACCAAAGATATGATCATTACATAAACATATTGAACCGACAACACATTGAACAATCGATTTATTTTTCGGAAAATATCGCAAAATATCAACACATAGCAGCAGAACTATCAAACTGAGCGTCCACAAATTTAGAAAAGATTTAGAACTTACTAGGTTTTCGGGGACCTTTTAAAAATTTCCCTAATACCAACCTTCTCTGACAATAATGGATATTGCGGTGGACATTTTGTAAAACGTTATTTATACCTTCTGGCATCGATAGACCTTCCATACGAATAATTCGATGATATCTCACAAACATTTCTTTAATATGAATTGAAATATAGGAATTCCTTCCTATTCTTCGATCCAAACGAGACTCTGCACTGATCTCAACAATCAGAATCATTATAATCAAATAAAATAAAACAAAATAGTCAGTGTAGAAGAAAAACTCCAGATCATAAAATGGTACTTTCATTCAATTCGAGAGACAATAAATTCATTTATTGTTGCCTTTGAAGATAGGTCGATTCCTTAAAGTTCAGCTATTTCTAAAATAATGTGGGAAATGTGGGTCTTAACGAACAAGCAGGCATGTTCAGACAAAAAACCATTAGTGAAAATCGTCTGAAAAAAGAATAGATGTGTGAGCTGCTTATTCAAGGAAACAAATTGCTGAACAAGTCGATATGAGCAATAGAAGTGTTCGGAATATTTTGAAAAGGAATCGTTACCGACAGTGGTGTACCCAAGGGGGGGATAAGGGGGATACAGCTATCAGAAAATAGAGCTAGAATTACACGTTCTATCACTCTAAAAAAAAACCCGATAGATATTCATAATAACATGCACTTAATTCATGAGTCAACGGTTCATCGTAAAGTTTCTCTGAGGTAACAAAATACTGAACTATCGCCATTATCATTTACGAGCTAAGGTTCCTTCAAAAAATTCAAATAAATTCAATTTTATTTCAGTTTTACCTTATAAATCCAGGTGAACTCTTCGTGGGAAAATTAAAAAACGTTAGAAGTAGCAATGATTCATACCCAGCTTCATGAAACGTAAACTACTCTCATATTTATTGCGAAGTGCCAGTAGTAAATTCATATGAAATAAATGAAAAACAAACATCACTAGGGTTTAACGACTTCAACCGAAGATTTATCACGAAAATGGACAACAGTTCTGTCTCAGATATCTAAATGTAGAGTAGCAAGGGTGGGTGTAGGCGCCAGAAAAAGGAAGTCGTAATGTATCAGAGTTAGCTTTGGAAAAACAATACATTCACTGATATCGATGTTTTGTTCCCATATTCTAGAAAGATTGAAGTATTAAAGATATATCCTGCGATTTCTGAATTCTGTCCGAAATGGAAAGTTTTTATGATTTAATCTATTGAGAGTTGTTTGTATTCAACACAGTATAATATAGTTTCCAAAAAGGATACTGAATTGTTTCAGCCGTTACTATTTGGTAGTTGATCAGAATTGAAACAAATTGTAGAAATTACTATGTTTTACTACCAATAAAAATATATTTTACACATTTTCTTCTGACTCGAGTTTCAGGAAATGAACTATCCCATCATCAGACAACTGAAGACCTAACAGTGATACAGAGGTATTTAAACGAAAGTGATAAATATTCTGAATATTTCAATAGATTCAAACACCTAATAGTGGTACAGAGGTTTACAAGCGGAACGTGATAAAAACCCGGTTAAAAAAGAGGGGCCTACTAACAGATATCGGAATGTCGACAATCGACAAAGAAGGTTGTTAAACAGATGGTACCCATTTAAATATCTCAAAGAATTTTTGGGGGTACATAGCTCCGTACAGTCATTCATTTTTTTTACGTTATTTTGTTATACATCTCAAATATTTGGATTTACATAGCTTCATACAGTAATTCATTATTTTTTAAATTATTTTTATTGTGAACGAATTTGAAAATTTCAATAATCAAGTTTCATTTCATTTGAATCTACATGTAAAATTTTCTTAAGATTTTCTTTTGTCGAAAGGAATTACTGTTTTCTGAAGAATGAGTGGCAAAAGTTGAATTTTTTGTTTACTTTTCGTTAAATTCATTTTATGTTCGTTGAGAAAGGTTTTAAACAGATGTTACTTTTTGAATATCTCAAATATTTTCGATTTACATAGCTCCGTACAGTCATTCATTATTTTTACATTATTGTTATTGTGAACTAATTTGAAAATTTCAACAGTTTCTAGATAATCGAGTTTCTTCCCTTTTGATTCTCGATTATCTAAAATCTGTTGAAATTTTCAAATTAGTTCACAATAACAATAATGTAAAAATAATGAATGACTGTACGGAGCTATGTAAATCGAAAATATTTGAGATATTCAAAAAGTAACATCTGTTTAAAACCTTTCTCAACGAACATAAAATGAATTTAACGAAAAGTAAACAAAAAATTCAACTTTTGCCACTCATTCTTCAGAAAACAGTAATTCCTTTCGACAAAAGAAAATCTTAAGAAAATTTTACATGTAGATTCAAATGAAATGAAACTTGATTATTGAAATTTTCAAATTCGTTCACAATAAAAATAATTTAAAAAATAATGAATGACTGTATGAAGCTATGTAAATCCAAATATTTGAGATGTACGACAAAATAACGTAAAAATAATGAATGACTGTACGGAACTATGTACCCCCAAATATTATTTGAGATATTTAAAGGGTACCATCTGTTTAATAACCTTCTTTTCGATAGCAGACATTCCGATATCTGTTAGAAGGCCCCTCTTTTTTAACCGAGCTTTTATCACGTTCCGCTTGTAAACCTCTGTACCACTATTAGGTGTTAGAATCTATTGAAATATTCAAAATATTTATCACTTTTGTTTAAATACCTCTGTACCACTGTTAGGTCTTCAGTTGTCTTATGATGGGGTAGTTCATTTCCCGAAACTCGAGTCACAAGAAAATGTGTAAAATATATTTTTATTGGTAGTAAAACATAGTCATTTCTACAATTTGTTTTAATTCCAAAAAGGAGATTACAAGTCAATTGAATGGCCTTTTCCGCGCTTGTTCATTGGAACAGCTTGCTGTCGTTTCGCTGAAATGTCCGTAATTTTCACATTTTGAGCCGAGTCAGATCTTAAATAGCTTGGTTTGACTCACTGATGAAGAAAACGAGGTCTGACAGTTTTTAATTCCTCTAACTTTGGAACGGAGAGAGCTAGAGACTTTCAGGGTCTCGGATATCTCGTTCAAGATTGAAGTCTAAATATATCATTTGTAGACAAAAATAATAAATAAATAATTCTACACTCAAGTACCAAAAGCAAAGAGTTGGACTCACTCGAATATCTGAAGATCTTTTAGGCCCATAAAAAACATCTGGCAATAAGAAATGATAAGTTGGAATTTCATTTATATCTATCTGTTGATAACAAGTTCCTTTGAAAATAAGCAGATATCGTCAACAGTTATAACATTTATAAATAAAAAAAATCCCGTCACTTCAATCTGTTGTCCGAAAAATATATAACTTGTAATCTCAAGTAAATTCTTCTTAGCTTCGAAAATGGGTCAAAACCCGAAATATACTAACTGACAAAGAAACTGCAACACCCAGAAGGAGCTGTTTAAATATTAAATTTTTTTTGGTGAAACATAGAAGTATACAAGGAGTAAATGCTATACGTAGTATAGCAAGGAGTAAATGATACAACACCCAGAAGGAGCTGTTTAAATATTAAATTTTTTTTGGTGAAGCATAGATAGTATACAAGGAGTAAATGCTATACGTAGTATAGCAAGGAGTAAATGCTATACTATATGCTATAATGCAAGGAGTAAATGAATGAAATTTGCAGAAAAAAAAAATTGAGAGGTGTCAAGGGATACCCGGATGGAACGAAGTTCCTTTCGATTAGTAGTTAGTGAAGGAATTGTAATAAAATTTTATTTCTTTTAAGTTATAATATAATAATTTTTTTTTATCATTAACATATATTATGTAATATAAACTTTATTAGTAGGCTCAATTTTAGTAATAATTGGCTTGTGGTAACTGAAGTAGGAAACATATGTTTGGGATTCGATTTTATTTGAATGTCTTGAAAAAACTGCATCGATGGTAGTATTATATTTTGTTGTTGATTCTGCTGGATTATTCTTAATCAAATTCTTCCCCTAGAAACTGTAGCAATGGTTTTGATTTTTCAATACTGAAGTTGATGTTAAAATCACCGGCTAAAATGAGTGGACGTTTATCTAAATTTCTGTTGTATCTGCTAAGCGTTTGAGATACATCTTTAGAATACTCTAGCAGTGCTCGATGAATGAACTCCTGAATATCAATTAATTTGTTATTCGGTGAGACATATATGACTGCCATGATTAAAGTAACGCCGTTTTCCATTACACACTTTGCTGCACATAAATCTGCACTTGTACGTCTTACGTGCAAGTCCTGAATATTGTTCATAATGACCGACATATTTGATGTTACAAGATTGCTCCTATCATTTGTGTTATGATAAGTCGCAACTCCACCTGAACGAACAAAATCACGTTTAAAGTGAGCTATACAATTAAAATTCGGTATATCACATTCTTCTTGATTGTCCAACCATGTCTCTGATAATAACAAAATGTTCGTGTTTTCTGTAACAGAGTCGATTAAATCGACTGAATGTTTACGAAGGCTTTAGACGTTGAAAGTACACAATGAAATGCTTTTATCTCCAAAAATGAAATCAATGACTGATTTTTCCTTCGTTTCAAGCTTATTTAATGACAATCTCTGAAACTCTTGTACTAGAGATATTGTTGATGAAGCTTGTATTCGATTATGATGAAATCGAAATTCAGTTTCATCATCATTATTGTAACGATAAATAAACCTAATACACCCAACAAAAATAATCGTCGCGACACCACACTGTTTAATGCGAAATAGAAAGACGAAACGAAAATACCTGGCTTGCTTTCTATGAGAGAGAGAAAGACAGACAGAGAAACACGTGCATGCCGCACGACTTGAAACTATAGCACAAAGTGTCGTTACAACTTTTGGTCTCAATTTTTTCCATCTAACCCCCTTTCGCTACGTGCGATAAGGAACTTCGTTCCAAAAATCGTGAAGGTCTTTTCATGTGAACATTTTTTGTTACTTAAATATGTAGTCGTTTTCTGCAAATTTTTTAAATTTTACAACAAACCAGCTGTTCGAGGAGATCCAAAGTAGATGTTTAGTTGTTGTGAAAATGCCTAAAGCACGTGTACGCGGAATTTATCGCCAGCTAAGTGAATTTGAAAGAGGTCGAATTATTGGTCTACGGAAGGCAGGATTGTCATTTCGAGAAATCGCTAACCGTACGAACAGAAATCCAACTACTGTTATGTGATGTTGTCAAGCGTGGTTTGATAATGCCCAAAATCGAAGAAGGGTAGGCACCGGACGTCGAAGGGGCACAAATGAAGTTCAAGATCGACGTCTAAGACTTATGGCTATTAAAGACCAATTTGCGACAACTCGATCTTTGGCTGATGAGTGGTTAGGAGAGCAAGCTCATCCTGTAACTGTCCGAACAGTTTACCGCCGGATAAGGTCTTTTGAACTGCAGCATTATCGACCCCATCTTGTGTTACCTCTGACGGTTGAGCATGGCCGGCAATGATTACAGTGGTGCAGAGAACGTCAACATTGGAATATGGAATGGCATCAGGTCGTCTTTTCTGATGAATCTCGATTCTTCTTGGGTGCACATGATGGCTGAAGAAGGGTTAGACGACGTCGGGGAGAAAGACGTGAACCTCAGTTTGATATTGAGCGTCATGTACACCGGACAGTAGGCGTTATGGTATGGGTTGCTATTGCACATGTAAGTAGGTCACCCTTAGTCTTTATTCGACATGCAGCGCTGGGTTACCTTCAAGAAATAGTGGAGCCATATGTTCTCCCTTACCTCAACCGGTTCGAGAATCCAATATTTTAGCAAGATAATGCTAGACCTCATGTTGCCAGATTTAGTTTAAACTTTTTTGAAGCGACCCATGTGAATCTTATGTCATGGCAGCCCAGATCCCCCGATCTTTCACCCATAGAGCATGTTTGGGACATCATGGGTAGAAGGCTTGGAAATTCACCCCAACTCCACGGGTTTTGGCATGAACTACAGGTAGCTTGGCATATATCCCTCAAGAAGAAATAGAGCATCTAATTGCATCAATGCCAAGACGTGTTGGGGAGTGTATAGATAATCGCGGTGGACAAACACAATATTAACAAATTTATTAAAAAAAGTTGTAAACCATTCGTTTTTCTTCTTCAAATTTCAATCATTTACTCCTTGCTATACTATCTATGTTTCACCAAAAAAAATTTAAAATTTAAACAGCTCCTTCTGGGTGTTGCAGTTTATTTCTCAGTTAGTATATATATATATGTCAACAACATAAAATAAACTTTTGTAAAACTTAAGTCATTTGTTTGAGTGTATTTGTTTACCTTAAATCCCAAATGTTACATCAAATGGTTTTCGAGAAATCAATATATTTTATCAAGAATGCAAACAAGTCAAAACTCGCAGCATACTATAGGAGAGTCTTACTTAAAATAACATGAAAATCAATTGCAAACACCATTCTATTGAAGCAAAGTCTGCAGTCAAATCAGCTATCCAAATATGGCTCAAACTAGAGATGAAGAAATTGTACCATATTAGGAACAATCTGGAGCTACATTTGAAAGTGATACATAGTGAGTTAACCTTTAGGAGCCATCCAATTGAAAATCGATTATTTAAACCAAACAGCCGGAAAAGAATTAAAACAAATTGTAGAAATTACTATGTTTTACTACCAATAAAAAGATATATTACACATTTTCTTCTGACTCGAGTTTCGGAAAATGAACTATCCCATCATCAGACAACTGAAGACCTAACAGTGGTACAGAGGTATTTAAACAAAAGTGATAAATATTTTGAATATTTCAATAGAATCTAGGTAACACCTCATAATGGTAAAGAGGTTTACAAGCGGAACGTGATAAAAACCGGGTTAAAAAACAGGGGCCTTCTAACAGATATCGGAATGTCGGCAATCGACAAAGAATGTTGTTAAACAGATGGTACCCATTTAAATATCTCAAATAATGTTTGGGGTTACATAGCTCCGTACAGTTATTCATTATTTTTACATTATTTTGTTGTATGTCTCAAATATTTGGATTTACATAGCTGCTTACAGTCATTCATTATTTTTTACATTATTTTTATTGTGAACGAATTTGAAAATTTCAATAATCAAGTTTTTTTGGATCTACATGTAAAATTTTCTTAGGATTTTTTTTGTCGAATGGAATTACTGTTTTCTGAAGAATGAGTGGCAAAAGTTGAATTTTTGTTTACTTTTCATCAAATTCATTTTATGTTCGTTGAAAAAGGTTTTAAACAGATGTTACTTTTTAAATTTCCTTGGTACTGTGTAATAAGTGTTAATTCTATATGTCTACTAAATTGACACAGTGTATTCTAAAGACATTTATTCAATTTAGTTATAAATGTTTTGGAATACAAATTTTTTGAAATTAAAATTTGTAAGAGGTTAACAGATTAAATCTGTATGATATTTGAAATTTTGTAATAATCCTTGCTACAAAAAAACCTTGTTTTATTATTTTAATCGACTAGAATTTTCTACAATTTAATAATGCCAAACTATACGGAAAAACCTGCCGAATCGATAAGATGCTGTTAGGCAAACAATTTATTTAGCGTAACTTATCTTGACTACATAGTGTGGACTGGTATTTGTCTATACAATAACAAACTTGGAAGTCGAATACAAGACAAGCCAAGTTTCCGTCCTAACTGAGTTATACCAAAGATGAAACATAGCACACATCAGCATCAATTAGGGAAGTGTGCTTTATTGTTAAAATGATTTATGTGCGAATATTGTGCCGTGCTAGACCGTTCGTCGACTGAATACAGAAATGATGTTGATTATATGATATTCTGTGATTTATTGAACGTGATTGTTTCGGAGACTCAACAATTCGACAACGAACTTCTATTATGGCACATAATTCAATACTTCAAGTAGTATAATCGAAAATTCCTGATCAATACTTCAGTCTTCAAATTGTGTTATCCTTTATTTGATAGTAATTCAGTGTGCACTCAATCGAATAACACTCATATATGTTGATTTCTATTTAATGATATAGGTTGAGCGCACGACGCGTTTCATTACATTGGAACTTCCAGTGCTTTCAGAGAACCAGTCAAAAAATTTTGGTAACATAACATATTCAAGTTGTTTCAGTTTTGAGATGAGTACTGTAAAGTTTTTATTACTTTTGGATAAACTACTAAGTCTAAATTCTTATTTCAAAACTATTTCAACTTAAATATTGTATAAAATTCAAATATCGGAGCTTATTATGTTAGCCTTCTAATTTTAATTTAAAAAATTTTTATTCAATAACTTTTAGAACCAAAATAATTTCTTATACGCAGTGCTTAAATTTAATAGACAAAATAAAACCAGAACTCATTATATGATATCAAATAGAATACAAAAACCCAAAGCAATATAAACTATCAATTAAAATTACTAAAGAAATGCTTGAAGTAGACAAAATTTTGTTTCTGATCCTATATTTATGGAAACCAAATCTTTTTCAAAAATGAAAAACATAATTTTAAGAACTTCTCCAAAACTAATTTATTTGAAATAGTCAATATATTCAAATAAGTATCTTCAAAAATCTCTCAGAACATGTAGTACTTCCTCAAAAAACAGTTCGAAAATTGTTTAACGTGAAGTAGAACTGATGAAGATCTTATTTAATTTCAGATTGTTTTTGAAGATGTACTTCATGTTTTGAGAGATTTTTGAAGTTACTTATTTGAATATATTAAATATTTCAAATAAATTAGTTTTGGAGAAGTTCTTAAATTCATGTTTTTCATTTTTGAAAAAGATTTGGTTTTCATAAATATATCAGAAACAAAATTTTGTCTCCTTCAAATATTTATTTGATAGTTTACTTGATAATTTATATTTCGTTGAGTTTTTTTATTGCATTTGATGTTATATAATGAGTTTGTTCGATTTTATATGTCTACTAAATTTAAGCAGTGCTGATAAGACATTAATTTAATTCTAAAAGTTTCTCAATAAAACTTTTTGTAATTAAAATTTGTAAGAGGCTAACAGAATAAATCTGTTTCGATACTTGAATTTTGTAATAATTTTTCTATCAAGTAAAAAACCTCTTCTTATTATAATATTAAATACTGTATTTTACCAACATTTTTTCACTACTTGTTCAAGAGCATTTGAAGAAGTAACAATGTAACGGAACGCGTCATATATTCAACTCATGATAAAAAATAGAAATCAACATATATTATACAATAAACAATAAAATGTTTCGTCAATTTTGAGTTCATGAGTCGAAACTTTCGTATGAACTCGGGTTCAGTGCATATAACTTTTGAAGCACCGAAACCATTCCCTACATGAGTTGACAGTTCAATAATGGATATCGTAAACTTCCACAAGCATACAATGAGCTCGGGCTTCCAGCTTTCGGCTTTTTTTTCAACTGGAACGAAACATTAAAACTTTTCTTGAATACTTTTTAGTTATCAAAAAATCTGACTTTTTCAACAGCAGAACAAAAATCGTTTTGCATGAAACTCAAAACAATTCAAACTGGATGTTATCAACAGATGTCCAATGCGTCTAAGCCCGCTGCCATCAACTATTACTATTCAAAAATTTAATGTTTTAAGAGTCATCTTTTGAAAACGTACCACAATAATTTGTACTCTCAATTTTGCACATATTATAAAATTTTCCACAGAATATTGATAGCCTTCTGCTTGATGGTCAAGTATATTCCATAATAATTTTTAATTACCAAAAGCTTTCAAAATATAGTGATTGGGGAAAGAATATAAAATAATAAAATGAGTGAAATAAAATTCTCTATTGGATTACCATATTTCGTACACTCATGAACATAAAACACTCATAAATGTTTTCCAATTAGGCATAAATACAAATATATTATATTATAAATACCTATATATATATATATTTTTTTTTTGATACTAAATATTTGCTGATGATTCTTATCTGAAGGTAACACACCGAATATATTTTAATTGAATTATATTAGTGGCGATATGGTCAATTTATTCCTAGACTTTTTTTCATTCCATTTATTATAAATTAATAGAAAATATAACTATAAATAGGTTTTTTTAAGAATGACTCAGGAAATTATTCTGTCGTTGAATCATCTATATTGAGTATTTTTTCTTGATTTGTTAACAGGAATGAAGGGGAGAAATGTTTAGCGTAACAGGACACTTGTTCCTTGGAGAGCCCTCTTGATAAGATATTGAGTTTCAAGGAAAATCAATCTGAACGTACCTTTTCGTTTGTGAACAAATATTAAGCAGAATCGGAGTGGAGCAATATAAAATAAATACTCGAAATTACCGGTGACTTATTTTTAGATTCACGAAAGTTAATACGATAAATTTCAGTGGAATGAAATTTTGAATCGGAATATTTTCGTTCAAATTGAATTCCGGAGTATCCTTAATTTGATCATTTCTTTTTAACTTTATTCGATTTCATACATGAATTCAGAAAAAATAAGAAAATTTAACGTTCCAAAACTATCAAATTTTCTCAACGAATGAAGAATTTCAAGCAATCGGTAAATTCATCCTTGAATTAATTCGCAGTTTGTTGTGACCAACTATGGTAAAAGAATAACAATAGATGAGTGCGTGGTATTTTGTATTGAAGAAATGAACTTTACTGAATAAAGTTTCTACTTCATTCATAAAGTCATAAAATCTTTCACGAACTACTTGAAATTGCATAATTTGTAAGCGCTATTTTAGTTTACTATTGCTTGTTCATCGTGGTTAATTAATTAGATTTTAAATGTAATCAATGTGTTCAGTTTAAAAGGGACCAATGGACTGATATTCGTACCAGGAATTATTTTTCATGATGAATTTATTTCGTTGTAGTATCTGGAAATCAAAGATGAAGACTTGAACCGATGTGTAAATTAATCGTTGGCGATTTATTGTAACCAACTATAATAATTGAGTAATGATAGATGAGTGATCGGTATCTTGTAGTGAGTATACTAATTTTTTTTTCTGACATTGTATACAATATTTATACCTAAATTTATCCATTATCGTTAAAACCCCAGGAATCATAAAGAAATGATAATTATTTCAATATATAGGCCACTATATGTATTTTACGGCTATGACCAATCTTCAAATAGTTCTCACATTTAGATTTAAGCAGAATAACAAGATCGGAAACTCGAGCGTTCAAGAAAATTTCGAACAGAAACTCACATGCTGTACACCATGTGCGTATTTTACCTGATAATACATTTGAAATTAAAACACTGAATTTAATTTCAAGATCATCAACAGATATTTAACAAGTCGTAGAAGCTTCTGAATTTTTCTTCTTAACAATTTCTACGTGAGCTTGAAATCTTTTCCATAAGTACATTATGATCTCTATATTCTTTAGGTCTTCGCAATAATGGATAAATTTACGTATATATGTTGTATAGAATGTCCAAAAAAATGTAGGTTTTTCCAGATAAAGAATAATTTTACAACATATATTTTTAATATGTATACAGCGAACTTTTCTCTTATTTCTGATATTAATTTTCATTCTATTTTAAATTGCATCAAGTATTCTCAAATTGATAATTTATATAAAGCTAATATTTAAGTTAATGTGTAGTCGCTCAAAAAATCAATCTACCCAGGAAACCTATGAAAAATTATAAGAAAGATTTTAAATTCATGAAGAAATTGACAAAAAGTAGAATTCAGATGCTTATGTGACTCATGGATTATCTATTGATAACCTCGAGATAAAATTCAGTGCTTTCAAAGTTATTAACAGGTAGAACACGTGCATAGACGAAAGTATGTGGATTTTTCCACATGAATAATTAAGGCATTTTTTTTACATATCACAGATATTAACTAGATCAATTCTCCGAAACCTCTAGAAATTCAATCCAAAGAAACTCTTTAAAATTTTTTAAAATCAAATTGAATAAAATATTTTAGAAACACTGTTTTCATCTTTCAAAAAGGGATATAAAAAAGAATAATTTGAATTCTATGTGGAGTATTTTTTGGTGGTGGTATTTTCAGTCTGCCATTATTTGCTAGTATTGATTTCATTATTTCTTCTATAACCAAGTTCATTTCACTCGTTATGCCGACTAACAAATAGACTTCCCAATATGTTTTGTAGATATTCTTTTTTTTAATAGAAGGGATGCATTGAGTCATCTTTTTTATTTAGTTTTTGAATACACTGTGGATTTATAGTCCCTGTGGTAGTCAATCTTGTCGCTTGTAAGTTTCCGGTCCACTATATTGCATTATTTCTGTAATAATCAAGTCACAGAAGCATTTGAATGCTACTTTCGAAAACACTCTCTATGTAAATTTAAAATCTTTTCCTAAAATATTTGAAGAGTTTTAATGCGTTTGTTTCATATGAGCCATCCTGTATGCTAAAATTCATATATATTCAATTCCGTTGCAAGCTAAAACCGTATAAATTAAAAATTGAATATCAGTTTCGCATTCATGATACAATTCCTGTATACCACAATCGAATGGGCCGTAAGTTTATTCTGATGAAAATATTCCACTGATTCGAAATATTGGGGTCTCTATTTCACAAATGAATTGATAAAATTAGTGAAGTGCAACAAATTATTTCAATTCTGAACTGGGTTGAAATTTTTCGCTACAGATATTCCGAATAACGGATATTTTGGATGAGGGTTATTATATCGGTCAATAAAATAAATATTCGTCAGCAGTGTACAATAATCGTGAGGTTTCAGTGTATTTCATACAGGTTCTATTGAAAAAGTGTCGAATACTACAGGAATTGGCTAATGTAAACTGTTGTGATATTTTTTGATTTTCCGCCTTTTAGCCGGGAGGAATTTATTCTGAAGGGTATTTCATTAAAAATTATAGGATTTTAATTTTAAATAGAAGTTACAACTTAATTTTTGCTTTGTTCTGAAGCTTAAACAATGCAGTCATTAATAAATTATTGTTCAAATGTCCACCACTGCTTCGTTAACATTAACGCACCCGATCCCTCAGATTCTGTGCAATAATTCGCGTTGTTCACGCCATTAACTTGACGAATATTTCCTTCCAAGTGTTCCAAAGTCTGTAACTTGTCTGCAAAGACTTGTGCTTTCATATAGCCCCAATAAAAAATAATCTAGAGAGCTCCAATCGGATGACCTTGGAGGCCAATTCACAAAATCTTCGATGATCCCATAGTCATCAGCTGTATGGCATGCAGCGCCATTAATTGAAACCATATCTCTTCAATACTGATGTTCTCAAGTTCTGGCCATATAAATTCGAGTTACGCGTACATGGTCCTATAGTTACGAGTACATGGTCGCTATTCATCGTTATGGTTGTTCCATCATCATTTCGGAACAAATAAACAAGGTACAGGAAACCAAGGTACAGGAAATTTGGGAAGCAACAGAGAAACGCAAAACAAGGACAGTGAAACGTATAAGCGAAAGTATAAGGCCAATCAACCTTAATGAATTCTTCACGATGGCTGGTAGAAATTTAAAAGAAAAAGAGAACACAAATCTTGCAACCTAGAATACTCTTTACATAACAGGAAGGTAAATAATTCAAACACATTGTTTTTATTTCCAGTGACCGAGAAAAATATTGAAAGTGTCATCAAAGCTCTCAAAAACAACAATTCTAGGGACATTTATGAAATATCAGTGTCTCTGTTGAAGCGAACTCTACCATTCATAAAGGCGCCATTTTGTAGAATTTTGAACGATTGTATTGGGCGTGGAATATTTCCTGAAAAACTGAAAGCGGCAATAGTTACACCGATCGCAAAAAAAGGAGACCTTGAGCAACGCTCTAACTGAAGAGCGATTTCTGACCTACTCCAAAAGTATTTGAGCTTGTACTAAAAATTGTCTAGTTGATTTTTTGTAGAAAAGGCAACTACTTCATGGAGGTCAACATGGTTTCAGAAAATCAAAATCAACAATAATAGCTATGATTCACGTACTCGAGACTGTTTTGGAAGCATATGAGAACCGCGAAGACCTAGGAATGACGTGTACCGATCTGAGTAAAGCTTTTATACAGTGAACCATGGTGTTCTTTTACAGAAGCTGGAGTATTATGGTGTTTGGATCATTGAAAATTTTCAGCTCATATTTAGTCAACAAATCACAGGCAGTGAATGAGTAGATGTCGGATATACGATCAATAAAAGTTGGAGTACCTCAGGGGTTAATTCTTGGTCCGATATTCGTCATTATTTTCACGAATGATCTTCTCAGTAACATAACATCCAATAAAACTTGCAGCTATGCAGATGATAAAGCTTTCCTAAATAGATCAATATCGAGGGAAAATCTGCTCAAAAATTCGCAAATTTGGGAGGTGAGGGCGCGGAAGTGGTTATCAGCTAATAGACTAATTATGAATGATTCTAAAACACAAACGATCATCTTTACGAACAAAACCGACTGGGGTTGGAATTCCAGTCCAATCTGAGTTTGAAGAACACCATATCTAACCTATGTCGGAAACTGTCATCTTCTATTTTCATGATCAGGAGAATGAGAAAAATTGCTGGTCCAGATGTTGCGAAGCTTACTCTCCATAAGAGAGAATTTTGACCATAACTGCAGCCTCAATTCTTACTTGCGTTAATTTCGTCCACCAACCCCGTGATAAGTTTCCGAAAAATTCAAATTTGCATGAATACACGCGAGACAAATAAATTAGCTATCACTTGTGCAAGATTTAAAAAAACCCAACAAGTTCCGAACCACACATGTCTTAAACTATATAAAAAACTTCCAGATTATTGTAAAGAATTGAGTCCGATTGTGTTTAGTAAGAGAGTAAAGGATTTACTATTGGATCATACAATATACAGGTTGAGCGATTCCTTGAATCAGTAAATTTATTTTATTTTTGTTTATATGTGTTTCTCAACATTATGTAATAATTTGTACTTAAATACATAATATGTTTTTATTCATACAATGACCATCAATACTTTTTATTCATAATTTAAGATTTATTGATTGACAAGCCATGTTTTTATGGACTTCTTGTGTGTAAATAAATATTATTATTAATATTATTGAATAAGATCCGATGACGTCGTTATACCAAATCAGCACCGCACGGTAGGTATTTCGGAATGCAACGGATTTTCATGTAACACTTCCGGATTTTCCTCGCACCAATAATGACAATTTTTCATATTAACAAAGCCATTGAACCAATAGTGTGCCTCGTTTGAAAAGATTAGTTTTTGGCTGGAATCAGGATCGTGTTCTTAGTGCTCAAAGGCCCAGTCAGCAAATTGTCGACGCAATCTGTGATCATTTGGCTTTACTTGTGTTCTCCTTACTTCGCACGTTTCGTCGTCTGTTTGGAGCCTTATTGTCTTTTAATGTGCAGAGTACCGATGATGGCGACCAAATTATTGAACGAATGAACGTTGAGTTCCCAAAATTGAGTTAGTTCTTTGGTAATATTTTCTTATTATTTCTAACCATTGAGAGGAGTTAAACAAAAAAGTGCATCATGAAATTACACACTGTACTAAATATCGTAACACCTGAAAATAGAAAGAAATGCATTGTTCAAGAACCACGAAATATTTATTTGAAAAACTATCACACATATTGGAAGTCCCCTGTATCTTCTTATTTCAAAAAATTATTGCTCATATGTTGCTCTGTTATTCGAATAAATTTATCTCAATTCTTTCCTCCCTTCGACTTTCACATATCATAATGACAGTTCATTATTCCATTATCTCATTTGGTAACACCTTCATTTTAAAGTGTCATCATTAGGTTTTCTTTTCAGAATTTGTCATTTCGCCGAAGTGTAAACAACATGTTTTCTGTGTGCTCAGAAAATGTCGACTTTTGTATCGAAAAATTCATTTTTGTGGGGAGTTGTACTACATTATTTCAATATAAAGAAAAAGGCCGCCGAAATTCATCGTATTATAGTAGATGTTTACGGTGACCATGTTCTAGCTGAACGAACGTGTCAGAAGTGGTTTGCTTGATTTAAAAGTGCCAATTTTGATTTGGAAGACGAAGAACGACCTGGGACGCTACCAAAGTTAAAGGATAAAGAATTAGAGGCAAGGCTCGATGAAGATCCATTACAAACGCAAGAGAAACTCGCGAAAATACTTGGAGATACTCAACCAGTCATTTGGGAAATATCCGAAAGGAATGAAATAGGGTTCCGTATGAACTGAAGTCAAGAGACTTCAAACTCCGTTTTTTCACGTGTGGACAACTCATCGATTCATGGTTATCCAAAAACTTGTTTTTCGCTGAAATTTGTCACACAACTAATTCTTTTTGTGATTTTTTCTAGACGTAACGTGAAACAGTCATATTGTAAGGATAAACTTCTAAAACACGAAACAATTGTTCATTTCGGTACTTCACATCCACAAAATATAACTCATCTTGAGTCTCAGTAGTTGGTAAATTTCAGGTTGTCATATTTCGAGAAAATCCACTCATTACTTCCAAAATCACGAACCACGGTTATATATTTCAACGATATTTCGACTCCTCTGGAGCTTATATTCTTCCAAAAGCTGAAATTATCACCGCATTAATTTACGATCTTAATAAAAGCTCCGAAGTTTGGAAGGAATGGTTCAGAATATTAAATTCGTGAAAAATTAAAATTACCCCTACAAATTATTCGTCTAGTCATTAGATTTGCCAATTTTAATTAAAAAGGTGAATGAACTTTTGTTCTCCCACTATCAATATTTATAGAGATTATTGGTTTGCTAGATAATGAATACTTCCCAAAAAAAGGTTCTTTCATTAAAAGCACCCCATTTTGTTTTGTAAATGAAACACATTATTCATTATAAAAAAAATAACGAAATGAAAATTATTGAAATTTTCATTTCGTTATAAAGTACAATGGATACCATTAGTTATGAAACAAAACATCATTTAAATGTCCACCACGGAATCGCTGGCAGCATTTAAGTCGTTGAACCCAATTTTCCATGACTCTCTCACACAAATCAGATCGTATGTTAGCAATTACTCGTTCAATATTGTTCTGTAAATCGTCTAAATTTGCCGGATGATTGCTGTGAACCAACGATTCAATGTAACCCCAAAAAAGAAAACCAATGGAGTTAAATCGCAAGAACGAGACGGATTACTTACCGGTCCATTTCCTTAAATAATCGTAATACCGAATTGTGTCTTCAATTAAATCATTGTGTCATTGGCAGTATGACAAGTAGAACCGTTCTGTTGAAACCACATGTTATGACAATCAAGACGAACCAATTATGCCATAAAAAATCAGTCAACATTGAACGATAATGATTGCCATTGACAATTACCACCTCATGAGCTTTATTGAAAAAAAAAATAAAGTCCAGTGAGTCCTCCAGCATAAAATCCGCACCGAACAGTAAGTTTCTCAGAATATATTGGCAGTTCTTGATATTCTTCGGGTCTATCATCACTCAAACAGTTATGGCAATTCTGTATGTTCACATAACCGTTTAACCAGAAATGAGCCTCATCGCTAAGAATGATTTTCTTATGAAAATATTCCGTTTTTTTGAGCCCCAATTACTGAATACACAACGCTTTGAATGATCTGTTGGTTTGAATTCTTTGGTTGAAACAATTTTTTATGGTTGTGAAACAAAGTCTTTTTGTAAAACTCACCACAAAGACGGGGAGATGCCTGGTTCTTATGAACTATACATTTGGGTCTTCACGAACAGTGTACGCAATAATATTCTCTTCACTTCTTGCATTTCTTTGTCTCACTGGCACTGTTACATCATAAAGTGTAAAATTTTTACCGCCTGATGTTGTTGGTACGCCTTCAATTAACGCATTCAAGAATCGCTTCGACAATTGGATCTTAGCACATTAATTGCATTATCAACTTTTGTTTGTGAGTTTATAGGTTTATATCTCAACTCTTTTTGTGTTTAATAATAATAATAAGAAGAAAAGAAATGGCATGTCTGTACATTCAATATATTTGCCGAAGATCGACTTGGAATGATGAATGAATATTTACACATTAGGAGACAAAAGGAGTTCGTGCAGTTTTGATAGCAGATGTCGCTACTAGTTTACTATTCTTTTGTTTTATCTGGGAACACCTTTATTTTGAAGTGTCATCATTAGACTTTCTTTTCAGTGTGTCAGCAATTATGATTCCATAAATGAGATCAAAGTAACCGAAGATAAGGTCCGGTTGAATTAACATCCTTATTTATTAGGTGGTGCGTTGTTCCACCGATCGTTCTTGCAGTGTGAATTTCCAAGAAAATGGAAAACTGCTCACGTGGTCCCAATTCCAAAAATGGGCGATAAATATAATATTGAAAATTATAGGACCATAAGAAAATCAAGTATTTTAAGCAGAATCCTCGAGTTTTTCGTTCGTGATGGGATCATGAATTCACTCAGATCTCTTATTATTCCTGAACAACATGGATTTGTTCCTAAAAGATCTACTGTGTCCAATCTGGTCCTTTACTCAGAGTATATTCTTGAAGCAGTGGACAGTCAGATGCAGGTTGATTCTGTGTACACCGATTTTTCGAAGATATCTTGATGAAAAAATAATTGTCTGAGATAGAAGTGCATGGAGACTTGCTACATTGGTTATCTTCATATCTCAATAACAGATCTCAAATTGTTGCAGTTAACGGATATCTTTTATCATCTTCTTGTGTGACCTCGGGGGTGCCTCAGGGGTCTCTCCTTGGGCCTCTATTATTCTATTTATAATTTATATTAATAATATAAGTGGATGTTTCACATTTTATAAATTTGCGGATGATGTGAAGATCTTCTCCCGTATAACTGATGCTTTGGACTTTGGACTAATATATATATATATATATATATATATATATATATATATATATATATATATATATATATATATATATATATATATATATATATATATATATATATACTATTTCTCAACTTGGATAAGTGTAACTGCATAACATTGAGTCGTAAACTAAAAATCGATCATTTTGACTACTATTTGGATGAAAGTCGTTTACAGCGTCGGCATGAGATGAGGGCTATGGGTGTAATATTTGATACAAAAATGTTGTTTGATTCACATATTGATTATGTGGTGACCAAAAGTAGCCAGATGCTGGGATTTGCGATGAGATCTTGTAAAGGTTTCACTTCCACTAAGGTCTTGAAGGCGCTATATTTTGCCTTCATTTACGCTAGTTTATCTTAAGCAGCGGTTGTTTAGTCGTCACAATATCAGGTCTACAAGCACAGATTGGAGAGACAGATTGACTAGCCTTAGTAAAAATTATGGGTTCGTCTCATTGGAAAACTGTCAGGAACATAGCGATGTTATGTTTTTGCATAAATTATTGAATGGTTACGTTGACTCTCCAGCTTTGCTGTTCTAGTGAGCATGCATATTCCATCTAGACTGTTAAGAGGTTATGCTGTTCTTGAGGTTACGTTTCATAGAACAAATTTGAGAAAGCACTCTCCGGTCACCAGAACCATGAAAGTATATAATTCTAAGTATAAGGACAATGTCAATTGGTTATTCAAGAGATAAATTACGCTGTTAAATTTTATATTTTGTTAAGTTTCTTACTTATTCTAAGTTTGATTTTCTTAAGTTGGTGGGATTTGTAGATTTGGGGTTGGTTTGATCTTGCACATGTTGTAAAAGTTTTTGTATTTTGCCGTGGATGTCATTTTGCCTGTTGATATCCTATTTGGCCAATAAATAAATAAAACTCTGACACCTCGGGATTATTTTTTTGATGCTATGTAAAAATACAAGTGTGTGGAAGAGAATATTTGTCAAGTTATTGCCGGAATACAGCCTGAATTATCGCACCAAAAGATCAAAGATTGGAGCAATCGGGTGCGTCAGTCTTAACAAAGCCATGGATACGTCACTGCATAAGCTTTACAATGAAGCAAGAACTAAGTTGGTATGTCGAGCCTTTGTTGTTTCAGTCGAAATTAAAATTCTATCATTATATCATATCAATGAAAGAAATGGGCAATTGCTTTGTTAACAGATCAATACTTAATGAAGAATACGGGTATGTTATTAATAAAATCAATTATTTGCAACACTGAAAACACTTTTTTCAGCACAAACTTCCACAAGATGCTTTTGTTTCCGCTTAATTTTTCACTAAATTCGATGACACCAATTGGTAACCATACATCATACACCCACACCCTGAAGCGCTTCAGTGAATATTTGCATAGTAATCAATTTTTGGCTGATATTCAGATAACAGAATGATAAATGAATTAATTTATCGCAATAACGGCGCTGACAGATTGTATAATACTCCAATATCGCAGAATGCATTTTAATGAAGCATTATCTCCAACAGGGTGGAACTAGACAACCGACCGAATGAGTTCATGGTTCAGAAGTAAATTTAAAATTTAATTTCACCACAATTAGATGAATAGTAGAATGTCCATTTTAATTATGGTGTGGGTTATATTCAACAGATAATAAAGACTGTGTTTGCACTTGGCATACAGGACTGAACAATTTGCGCAAACATGCATGGATTTTTTACTCTGATTTGATTGAAGCAGATAGGCGATGACAGAAAAAGTTTGATGAAACCTCCGAACTTTGACGTATACAGAATCGAAATGAAATCTCGGATTATGTCATTTTCAGTGAGATAGAGCAAATAGTAGTGAGCTAGTAAATCAACGAAATATGTCAGCTTTACGCTATACCATTTAAAAGGTGGTCCCATTATGCTTTAGGATTTCACAGCGAAATATAGGCAACATTGCTCACGTGATTAATGAATTTTTTTGTAATTTATGTAGGATGGATTAATGCAAAACAATATTCAACACTCAACATCACAGAAATGATAAAAAGAACATTTTTACTTGATAGAAGGATCATTACCAATTTTAAATATCAAAACATATTTATTCTGATACCCTCCCACAAATTTTAATTTAAAAAACCAGCACTGTCTGAATTTAGTAGACATATGAAATCAAAACTCATTATATAATATCAAATGGAATAGAAAAGCAAACGAAATATAAATTATTAATTGAAATTACCAAATAAATTCTTGAAGGAGACAAAAGTTTCTTTCTAATCTTATATTTATGAAAACTAAATCTTTTTCGAAAATGCAAAACATAATTTTAGGAACTTCTCCAAAACTAATTTATTTCAATTATTCGATATATTCAAATAAATTTCTTCAAAAATGTCTCAAAACATGAAGAACATCCTCAAAAAACCATTTGAAATTAAATAAAATCGTCATCAGGCCTACTTCATATTTAAATAATAAAATCAATTGACAAAAAATATCTTACCAATAGACCTCGTGGTATCTTGGTTGAACAAATACTGAAATTAGAAATCTTTAAGAACTTGACGTATTCTATGTTCATCACAAAAATGACACAAAGCTGGTAGGCTTAGTGGCCTTAGTTAAAACCAAATGACATTCATATAATGAGCCAGAAAAATCAAAATTATATATATAATAAAGTAATAAAAATATGTTTTTTACTTGATAGAAGGATATTACAATATATAAATGCCGAAACAGGTTTATTCTATTAGCCTCCCACAAATTTTAATTTCAAAAAATTTTATTCAAAAACTTTTGGAATTAAATTAATGTCCTATAAGCACTGCTTAAATTAAGTAGACAGAAATGTTTTGATATTTTTCAGACTAGTTATTGAAATTGAATTCACAGTTAAAATAACTATTGTGAACAGAGATCCTAGTATAAATATACCTAAAATTCAATTTATTCCAATATTCCAATCTTACAAATACTCATATCTTAATATATATGATATTTGGAAAAATTCCCGATGGCCAGTTAAACTTAACCTAACGCGCGCAGTTTTATTAATAACATCACATACTTTTATTGCCATGATATGATTTGCTGCTTTTTGTGAGTCTAAACGTTTCTTTTTAGTAATGGAAGTTCAGGATCTTCCTTATAGATAAGTTAATTTGCCTCATCAATAACATCACCAATGGAAATACTTGCTATATTTTCTTCAAAACGATTGTTAGAAATGCTGTGCTTAATTGGGTTCATGCTTCTCTGTTGAAGTTGGTTAAATTGAATACCCATGTGAAGCATAACTCTATGAAAAATAGTCAACTAAAAAACAATAATTGGCTCCTGTAGCATTTGTATGTTTTCAAATTCAGCTCTTGCTACTTATCTGTTGGCAACATTTGATTCTATTTCTTCCATGCATCATATAAAACTATTTCTGTGTTTAAAACCAGTACTCGCAGTTCGTTTAGTCAAATTCCAGAGTCGAAGCTACATAAAGAATTTGTTTTACACCTTCATCGTTGCGGTGAAGTATTGAAAAATGCTCGAATGTTATGCAAATTTTCAAAACATTCTCCTACATGGAGATTGATTAATGCGATGTTTGACATAATCAAATCAAACATACAAAAGCTTCCAAATTTTAAAAATATTTTACCAATATCGACTCAGTTAAATTTTTCACTATTTCCGAGAAAAATTGTCTATTATACTCCTTATAAATTATAACTTGAAGAAAATATCAGCCGATTCAAACCATTTTTCATAACATCAACATAATCATTCAATTATTCAACTTATATGTTACTCTTGATTTGAAACTGGTTGAGTAATTACTTTTTGTGGTACTGAGAAAAAAAATTTTTATGGCCATGTTTTCAGACCCCTTTGAAACATTTTAGATCAAAATATTTGTTCTGTATATTTGTACCTTCCGAGTTAATTCTTCTGTGAAATATCGTTGTTACAAATAAGCAGCTGGATAAATTAACAGAGGTAATTGGAAAGAATTGCGAAATTAGCACCAGTAAGTAAACATTAACGCTCCATAGGATAATTTTTGATTGAAAGTTCCCAAAAAATCGACATGTGGACGAAGCGTTTTGTTCCAAATAGAGGACCTGATTTTTTACAAACTTTGTATCTAATTGTACAGGAGAAAATTATTCTGATATACACAAATTCGCTCTAAAAACTCAGCTTAGCTTAGTCCCAATTCCTAGAAGGCAAGACATTCAATTTGTTATTCATTCAATTAATTAACTTAATACATCGTCGCTGACATTCTACGAACCCTGCCATAGGTAAATGCCAAATAATTTGTTTCTTGCTCAATCTGTGGCTTTAGTACCCCATTCCATTTCATTTTATCCCTTATCTCTGTTAACCGGAAGAACAGTTCATCAAGCCCACCCAAAGAGAGAAAGCTTGTCAGCTGAATCTCAGGAGATTTACTCAGTCTACAAACCTTTTTTGTCTGTTTGAACACCCTCTTCCATGATTCATTATAGTGAAATATAATCGTAACCTATTTTACTAGTTAACTTTGGAACCAGTTTGGGATTAAATCTACAATACTTCATGATAACGAAATACCTCATGTCCATTTAAGAAAATGAAAATAATTCAGTACATGATAATTACTTTTTATAAAAAAGGGTCATCCTCTACTTGTTGCCAAAGATCACACTTTTCAATAACACTCAGTTATATTTTAACTGTTGAAAGAACATATTGATCTAGACATTAGTACATAATTTCTTGTCCCTTGTCCAGACAATCCAAAAATTTCGTAATGAATTTTGTCGAACTGAACGTTTCTGAATTAAAATTTTTTGAAATTAAAATTTGTTGGAGGTTAACAGAATAAATCTCTATAATATTTGAAATTTTGTGATAATCCTCCTATCAAGCAACTTTCCCTTTTTATTATTTTATATGTATATATTTTGGTGTACACTTATAACATATTATCATTTGGTTTTAAAGGAGTCCATAAAATACCTTTCAAATTTTGTGTGATTTCTATGACGAACATAGAATAAGTAGGAATTTTAAAAATTCACTTCATTCTAGTGTTTGTTCAGATAAGTACTTTCAGTTTGTGTGGTAATATAGTTTTTGTTAATTATTTCTATTTTTTAAATGTGAAGTAGGGCTGATGTGTTTTCCGTTGTGGGTATTCTAAGTTGGTTTTTGAAGGCGTTCTGCATGTTTTAAGAATTTGTTTGCAGGAACTTTTTTGACCAAGTTGTTTTTGAAGAAGTTCTTGAGGTTATGTTTTGCATTTTTATAAAGGAATTTGCTTTTTATAAAACCAGGTACGAAACAAAATTTTGTACCCTTCAGGTATTTATTCAGTAATGTTAATTAAAAATTTATATTTTTTTAATTCTTTTATTTCCTTCTGGTACTGTGTAATAAGTATTAATTCTATTTCTCAACTAAATTGAAACAATGTTTTCTAAGACATTTATTTTATTTAATTCTAGAATTCTTGAAAAAACTTTTTCAAACAAAAATTAGTTGGAGTTTAACAGAATAAATGTAAACTTTGAATATCAAAACAGATTTAATCTGTTAGTCTTCTACAATTTTAATTTCAAAAAATTTTTTAGAAAAACTTTTAGAATTAAATTCATATCTTAAATAAGCACTGCTTATATTTAATAGACGTGTAAAAATCAAATTTCACTATACAATATCAAATGGAATAAAAAAACCCAAAAAATTAATTATTAATTAAAATTAAAAATAAGTAATATCGAATGTTTCGTTCCAAACATATGCACCTGAACTCGTCAGAAAGGCACGTGGTACGTATGTGTTGCCCTTGACAAACATTTGAAAACATGTTCAGTTCCTATTTATGAAAACTAAATCTTTTTCAAAAATACACAACATAATTTTAAGAACGTCCCCAAATCTAATTTATTTGAAATATTTAATCTGTTTAAATATTTAAATAAGTTATTTCAAAAACTCTCAAAATCATGCAGCACATTCTCAAAAACTATTAAAAATTCAGATAAGGTCAGTTCAACTTTACATTTATTATATAAATTCAATTAAAAATAAATAAACTTGTGATATTTCCAAACAATTTCTGCGAAATCTGTGAATAATTAAAATTTTTTGAAATTAAAATTGTAGAAGACTAACAGATTAAATCTGTTTTGATATTCAAAGTTTGTTATTATTCTTCTACCGAGTAAAAAACTGCATCTCATCATTTCATTTCATATATAATATATAATTATATTAGGTTTTTGAATAATGAAATATATTATACAGTTTCCAGTGGTTTAATGAAGGCCACAAAATGCCTTACAAACTTTGTGTGATTTCTGTGTTTCGCATAAAACAAAGATTACCTTGGATATTAGATGTACTTACCTTGTTTATTTGCGTTCACAGATTTCGCAGAAATTGTTTGGTAAGATTACAAGTTTATTCATTTTTAATTGAATTTATATTATAAACGTAAAGTTGAACTGAGCTTATTTGAATTTTTAATAGTTTTTGAGGATGTGCTGGATGATTTTGAGAGTTCATGAAGTAACTTATATAAATATGGAAACAGATTGAATATTTCAAATGAATTACTTTTCGAGAAGTTCTTAAAATTATGTTGTGCATTTTTGAAAAAGATTTTTGAAGAAGAAAGTTTTCATAAATATAAGACCAGAAACTGAACATGTTTTCAAATGTTTGTCAAGGGCAAAACATACGTACCACGTACCAAGGGCAATACATACGTTCAGGTGCGTATGTTTGGAACGAAACATTCGATACTACTTATTTTTAATTTCAATTGATAATTTATTTTTTGGGTTTTTTTATTCCATTTGATATTGTATAGTGGAGTTTGATTTTTATACGTCTATTAAATATAAGCAGTGCTTATTTAAGATATTAATTTAATTCTAAAAGTTTTTTAAAAATATTTTTTTTAAATTAAAATTGTAGAAGACTAATAAATTAAATCTGTTTTGATATTCAAAGTTTGTAATAATTCTTCTATCAAGTAAAAAACCGCATCGTATTATTTTATTAAAATAAATCTATATGATATTTAAAATTTTAGCATTTTTATTACACAACCATTGTTTCGCCGTCACAGTAGCACCTTCAGGTAGCTGGTTTCTTGCATTTTTGAATTAATAATTATTTTATAACCAATTTTATGAGATGACGAGATTTATATAGAAGGGTGAACGAATATTAAGAGTTCAAGCATCATTAATTTCTAAGGGAATATTCAATTTGCATATTTCCAACTCTTTTGTGAAGATAAAGTCCAAAATCCATCTTTTGACCCGAAGTTATACTTAATTGAAATTATTTTTATATTATTTCCTATGTATCTCGAGGAATAAAGAATAAGAATCAATCAATAAAAGAGAACCATAGAAAAACTGATTTAAATAACATTTTAACATTCTGAAGTCACTAGATGCTGCAAGATATTTATATTCACATTGTTTAAAATGTCGATGAAATATATATTCAAAAAACCGTCCCTAAAGCTCTTGTACCAAAGAAACATTAAGAAAATAAAGGCCTGAAACTGAACGAAGTAGAAAACTCAGCGATAAATTAGCCGTAGAATTCTAGGAATTTACTTAATGATAAGACAGACTCTTTAAGTTCTTCTGTTTAGGATCTATTGATTTTTACCAAATTAAAAAAAATCTTTTTAGCACTCTCATGGAAATTCCATTGGACACTCATCTCGATAAATATTCTACTTAAGTTTTAACCAATTGTTTCAAAACATCTAAAAAAACTACACTGTAATGAAACATTTGAAATACCATAGTTTAAACTATCTTTTGTGAAACAACATAATACGAATATTCATCGGCAATATTTTCTTGTGAAATTTACAGAATATTCTCTTGATTACTAACAAGATTTTTATGTGTTAACATTCATTACAGTTGTAATGAATATTAATACAAATAAAGGGAATGGAAAATGATTATATGCTTCTGTTTGAATGATGAGCCACTTGTTTTTGTAATACTTCTTCTCTTTATAGTTCTTCTTCTTTCTGTGGTGATTTCTTTTCCTATTTAATTTTTTTCAGCTCGTAATGAGGAGGAATCAACATATCTATAGGTACGTGTTCAATTTAATTAGTGTACAATGGATTTTCATCAAGTCATGGCCAACGTAATTCGAAACATTAATATTGAATACATATTCATAATTTTAAATGAAGGTTACATAATATTCTGCATACAAGTTTAAATGTGACATGTTAGCTAACGATTTTTGCGAACAGTTTTTGCAGCCAAAATCTGATATATTTTCTATTCGATTAGTATGAAGAATCGACAGGCTTCCGCGATAATAGAAAGATAACATTTAAAAAATACCATATTCTTTACCAGAAATGTCTACACTATGTGCTCCACTGATAACCTAAGTGAATATCACGTTCAACATTGCCAGATGTTAGAGTTAGCTAACAAAAAATATGAGAAGGAGAGGAGACAAATCTGGAGAAGAAAAAGTTCCATTCTTGTGCCGAGTACATAGTGCGCTCTGCCTGTCCTGAACTGATATGGCTTGATCTCGTCAGTTCTAAGGCTTTTATTATGACATAAACTCGTGCCAGTTAGCAGAATGAAATTGGCCGGAGGCCTTCCTTTTGATACACATTATTTCTTCGAATAGATTCAAAGGGTTTTTATAAGTGCACAATACTTTTATTTACGATCAAGGACAAAGATTTACATGCTCTTCTGTGTACTGATTTTTCTCTGATCTATAGGATATTTATAATTGTTTAGGCCTTCACTTGACGGAAATTCATCTTGAAATTATGAACAAAAAACAATATTCTATTTCTGCTAATATACTATTTCACAACAATTGTTTCATCATACCATGACTTCATCAAGTGAGAGATATTGATTATACAACGCTCGAGAATGTTTATATGTAGCACAGATTACAGAACAGAACATAGAGGGGATGAAAAAAGTTTTACATTTCTTTGGGAATTCCGAAATATTTCAAAAAGGGTCCAATAGGAGCGATCTGCTTGATTAATAAATAATTGAAAATGAATTAAAACTAGCCTTGTCATTAGTATACCCCAAAAGCAATAATTTGAAGAAAAATATTTCATTAACATACTCAGAAGCAAGAACAGAAAAGGAAGCTAGATATTTAAAAATGTTGGTCAAACAGGAATATCCCTCCAGACAAGACTGAGGAAATATGAAAAATGTTATTGCAATAACAAGAGGAATTCAACTTATGCATAACACATACTCGACACACATATTTTTGATAGTTATTTTTGAAATTTTAAACGTTGAAAAAGAAAGTCTCCGACTAATTCTATAAGAAACGTTAGAAATAAATAGATATCATAAAAAACAAATTTTATTAAATGACCAAACAGAATTAAGCAGATCTCCCTATTGAACCTTTTTTGAAATATTTCGGAATTCCCAAAGAAATGTAAAACTTTTTTCATCCCCTCTATGTTCTGTTCTGTAATCTGTGCTATATATAAACATTTTCGATCGTTGTATAATCAATATCTCTCACTTGATGAAGTTATGGTATGATGAAACAATTGTTGTGAAATAGTATATTAGCAGAAACATAATATTATTTCTTATTAATAATTTTATGGGATATTTACCGAGTCGATTTATCCATAGCTAGAGCTGAAACTGTCGTAAAATTATGTTTTTCGACAGACTCTTCCATCTGAATAATTTCATAATATACTTTACCCAGGAGATGATCTTCTTTCAACTCAGTTTATCCTTTAAGTCTTGCATTTTCTTCAGTGATGTGCTCGTCTGCCATTTGCAAATTTTATACAAGGTAATGTAGATAAGGTTATGAATTGAAAAATTAATATTTTTCTATACAAGAACTAATTTTATATAAATCTATTTTCAATATATATAGTGAAAGATTTCCAGATTTTTGATAATAATTTTTAATTCAATATATAAGTTAGAGTTATATGTGTAACATGAGTGTGTAAAATATATTTTAATTTAGTGTTTGCTTCGTTGTATCATGCTGAATATTTTGATGTACCTTGAAATAATAGGTTTTCTTCCAGACATATGAATTAATGTTTGAAATTGATCATTTGGTATTTACAAACAGAAACAAAATTGCCCACTCAATTTGAACTAAAATTACGTCATCTAATAGATGGACATTACGGAAGACCCTGTAGAGTATTGCGCGAATTGTCAATTTCATTTGTTTACGGAAGATGTCCAGATTTGTAATTATGCGCATCCTATCAACAAGGAAACACCGGAATCTGTTCTGCAAACAAAGCGTGAGCTTCTGCTAGATCATGAGAACTCTCCCAGAATATCAGGATGTATATTTAGCACGTCTATCAAACGAGGGACAATCTGGAAACATTAATAATCCTCCTTTGGACAAGTTTGTGTGATAAGGGATGTACGCCATATTGAATATACAAAGAACCTGCTTAAGACGTTTAATAATTAGTTTAAATCGGGGCAGCTTGCGGTTATAAACATAGGCGAATATAATCTAAACTTAGAGCAATAATATTTGCATGCCTATGAGCTTGCTATGAAACGACAATGGATATTGATATTCACAACTTTCCTTGACAAAGTCATTGTAAAATCCTTGTTCGGCTGAGTGCTCATTTGATGCAAATTTTCATGTAAGCACGCCACATCTCTGCTTAGTTTCAAGAGGAAACTTTTATGGCATAGAGTTGACGCTTTCGTATTTTCGTCATACTTCAGGAGAAACATGTCCCTCCCAATGAATATATAAAAACTTTTGGAACGTAAAAGGTCAAAAGTTGAAAACCAGCTTTCATGATAAGCACTTTTTAGGAATGATTGTAGCAAACCTGAAAGAAATTGTGAGGCAAGTTCTTTTTCCCAAACATATCACTTTGACAAGCTGATTTGTCTCTAATAATGGCTTGGAAGTTGGTGAAATCAATTTTGTGTTATTTCCGACGTTTGCTCCAAGAGCGAATTCTTAATCTATAATATAACCAAAATATATAACACATATTGACTCTCGTTAAAATCCATTTATGTCTTGTTATTCCATTCGACTGGTTGAGTCTCAGTAATACAAGCATACCGAGGATCGCTCCAAGTAAATAATGTAAAAAAACGATATGGGGTCTTTAAATGGGAAAGCCCCATTGCCAAATTGACATCACTCACGCATGGCAGCCCCTATTTATTAAAGACATTGACAGTTGTATTTTTCAATGTCTACCATTTAATCATGGACGTTTACATAACGTTTACAAATAATCCAATTTTATTATGAAAAATCGCGATATGTTACTTAATGTGCTTTAACCCAAATTTTTTGTCGTTATATCTGGAGTGGTGATAAATCTGAGTCAAGAATTGCCATTACGTTGTGACAAACTTACTGTTTGGTGCGGATTTTATGCTGGAGGAGTCATTGAACCTTATTTTGTTTCAACGAAGCTCATGAGGCGGTAACTGTCAATGTTGACTGATTTTTTATAACCTAAATGTGTTCGTCTTGATTTGCAGAACATATGGTTTGGACAGGACAGTGCCACTTGTCATACTGCCAATGACGCATTGACTTTATTGAAAACAAAATTCGATTATTTCAAGAAATGAACCGATCAATTATCCGCCTCGTTCCTGCCATTAAACTATATTGGAGTTCTTTCTTTGGGGTTATATTAAGTCATGGGTTCACACCAGTCCAGCAAATTTAGACGCTTCACAGATCAATATTGAACGAATAATTGCTAACATTAGACCTGATTTGTGTGAGAGAGTCGGGGAACATTGGGTTCAACCATTTCATTCCTGCCAGCGTTTTCATGGTGGACATTTAAATAACGTTTTATTTCATAACTAATGGTATCCATTGTACTTTATAATGAAATGACAATTTTAATAATTTTCAAATAAATAATGTTCTTTATTTGCAAAACAAAATGGGGCGCTGTTACTTCTTTTTCCCCTATTTATAAGGAATTTTTCGTTACCTTCACTGAAATTTGCCCACCGATATCTCCTTATTATGGATTTTACCATGAAAGCAAAGCAGACTTTCTAATCATTTGAACTCGCATGCTGTCGACGTCCTGTAAATAAACCCAACGAATAAGAGCCCTGAATCTTAATCAGGCTTTCCGAAAAACACCCTATTCTATTTTATACATTCTCTTCAAGTATAGTCGTTTCCTAGAACAAGAGGCGAGCGGATATATAAGATTGATGTACTTTTTATTCAGCAGGTTCTGTTATTATCCCACGAACAACGAAATTTTCACTTTAGTATCGTTGGTTCGGGAATTATCGGATATTGGTAGTGATAAAATAAATTTATGTAAGAACGAAGCGAGTAGTGGATTTCTTATCGTATAATATTGTAGTAGTTATTCATTGAACTTGTGTTGGGCAGTCCGATTTCAAAACTCGACTAGAATTTTCAGTTATTTTATTTGTTCACTATCTGAATATATTTGGGGCATACCTAATTTATTCAACTCGAATTCGTAAAAAAATATTTGTTATAAGAGAATATTTAATGCCTATAAAGTGTTGACATTTATATCATCATTAAATGGAATGAAATGAGAAATTTCTTAGTTTTCTATCAGTTTTTAATTACTAAATAGACGGTCTCAAGTTTCGTAGAGTTTACTATATTTTCAAACCAAATGAATCACATATAAATTCGAATTATTTTTGTACATGGCACATAGTCCAGAACAGCATTTGAACCTCTCGTCCATCATTATATGTCGAACACTTTTGAATGATGACTAAAAACAATCAATATATCATATATCAGGTGTTTTAGAGTGATAGAACTTTCGGTATATATAACTGTGATTTGACAGAAGGTAGAAGTCATGTTGTTTTGACATTTCTGTTCACTAAGCATTGATAAATTATCATGGAAAGACTCACGCCGCAACAAAGTTCAAAAATTGTTGAAATTTATTTTCAATATCAGTGTTTTATTCGCTAAACTTATAGTTTTCACTTCGTGAAATTTATTGTTTACATAATCGTCCATCAGAGCAGCTTATTCGGCGAACTATCGGTAGATTTCGGGCAACATTTTCTCTACTCGATGCGACAACAACAACGAGACAAAGAACTGTACGTACAAAAGAAAATATCGCGGCTGTAATTCATAATGTTAATGATGATCCAGATTTGTCTATTCGTCGACGTTCACAACAAGTTGCATTCTGTGCATCCACCACATGGAAAATTTTGCTTAAAGATCTTGGTTTACACCCATACAAGATCTAACTGGTTCAGAAACTGAAGCCACTTGACCATAATAAGCGTCGTTTGTTTGCTTATTGGGCTTTAGAACAGCTTGAAGTTGACCCACTTTTTGATCGTAAAATTGGGTTTAGTGATGAAGCTCATTTCTGGTTGAACGGCTATGTAAACAAGTAAAATTGCCGTGTATGTAGTGGAAACAATCCTCAAGAAGTTCTGCAGGTTCCATTGCATCCTGAAATATGCACTGTATGGTGTGCTTTTGACGGTGGAGGCATCATCGGTCCATATCTTTTCAAAAAAGAAGCTGGAGTTAATGTTACAGTAAATGGTCCTCATTACAAATCGATGATCAATGATTATTTGAATGGTATCGACCCAGAAGTGTTTTGGTTTCAACAAGATGATGCTACACCTCATGCTGCTACTGTAATAATTAATTTATTGAAAGAAAGATTTGGCGATAACATTATTTCGAGAAATGGTCCAATTAATTGGAGTCCAAGATCATGCGACATAACTCCACTGGATTATTTTCTTTGGGGTTATGTCAAGTCATTGCTTTATGCTGATAAACCAGAAACAATAGACGCTTTGGAAGCCAACATAACTTGTGTTATCGATGAAATAAGGCCTGAGTTACTCGAAAAAGTGGTCCAAAATTGATCTGGTCGAATGCGGTTCCTCAGAGCTAGTCGTGGTGGACATATGCCGGAAATTATTTTCAAAACATAAATGTCATAAAATTATCTTTCAAATAAAAAAAAATTGGCTTCAATCTTAATTTAAATGTGTTTTAGTTCAATTTAAATTTCTATCACTCTAAAAAAACACCCGATACCTTACTCTCACATATACTCACAAGATTTAAAAATAGAAATGAAGACAAAACGCTCATTATTGACCAAAAACATTTTTCCCATTTTATGTTTGTCTACAGAATATACATCAAGAATATCGACAAACAAGTCTTTTTCTTGAACCTGGATAATATTGAATTTGAAAAAAATACGGTTAGTCAGACAGATTGAGGAGTCTTTGTAGAATAGTATTTTTGTTCAATGTTGTCGAATATACCATAACATCAATACCTCAAATGTAAGAAAGAAGGACTCTCCTAAAAGGACTTTCTATGTAAAAAGATACTTGGATGAGTATAGCGGAAGGTCTCAGTAAAATATGCAGAATAGCTCCCATGTGAAAATTTTCTTCGTCAATAAACAGGTGATTTGGAATTTAATTAATATGAAATTTTAAGCATGCCACTGAGCTCGTATTATCTGAATTCACTAGACCCAAAACTTTCCAGGGTTGATATATAGCACTGGGAATTCATTCGAGATTTTTTAGTCGAAGTGAACTCCAACTTATACATTCTTCATGTATTCATTGCATTTCTGATTTTTGCATGAAAGTATTCATTATGCAACAAAACGGAAACATGTTCATTTTATGAATGTGCTTTTTTGACTTATATTTCTCATTAGAACTTTTCCAAATAATACAACAAATATCTTATAACTAATTATTCGATGATTTCGGATAAAAAACTTTGAATATCAAAACAGATTCAATCTGTTAGTCTTCTACAATTTTAATTAAAAAAAAAAATTTCAAAAAACCTTTAGAATTAAATTAATGTGTAATAATAAGCACTGCTCATATTTAATAGACGTATAAAAATCAAAATTCACTATACAATATCAAATGGAATAAAAAAAAAATTGTAGAGTGAATTTTGATTTTTATGCGTCTATTAAATATGAGCAGTGCTTATTATTAGACATTAATTTAATTCTAAAAATCAAAAAAAAAAATTTGAAATTAAATTGTGAAACATTAACCGATTAAATCTGTTTTGATATTCAAAGTTTGTAATTATCTTTCTATTAAGTAAAAAACCGCATCTTATTATTTCGTATAAAATATTTAGACCTTCATTCACGATAATGTTTATTTTTACATTAATTTGTAATATAATAAAAGATGAGCTGAAGGGATAAATTTGATACAGAGAAAACAAATTGGAAATATAAATGGAGAATATTGGGGGCATTCACCCAAATTTATCGAAAATCATTGAACCATCAGTATATAAAAATAGATTTTCTGGAGGGTGCATAAAAATCAAGCTTATTCACTGAAAGCTCCTACGAAAGTCATTTTTTTTGCAATACAAAATTCAACAAAGAGAAAATGTTATCCATTCTTAAAATTACCGAACACAACTTGAAAGGAATTGACGAAGTGGGGAATTGCAACAATATAAATGGTAAATAACCCTAAAACTACACGTAGGTGTAGAAGGACAGCTGTGCTAAAATAGCGACCAAGAATTTACAATTTTTTCGAGAGGACTTTGAAATGATTAATTATCTAAATGTGAGCTATAGAGCTTCCGCGTGATTTTTTCAGAGAAGTTTCATTTGAATGCTGGTATATTTTTACGCATCCGCAATAAAGCTGCAATTCCCGTTGATAAATACTACATACTTCCTTCACATTCACGGCAATTTATCTGAGATCTAATTGATGGATAGCTCTGTTTCGAATGTCGACATTTCGTTTCTCACTGAGCCAGCCTGGAGTGGAGAAATGTAGGTTCATCCCGATGAACGTTATTCTAACCCGTAGAATTGGCTTCTGCAGTTGAATAAAGGCACAATTGAAAGAATAAACAATTCAAAGTTTTCTTTTCGAATTGTGTTGAACTTTACTTGATAGAAATACATTGTAGACTCAATTGAATAATACATATATATGTTGATTTCTATTTTTTTATTATGAGTTGAGAACATGACGCGTTTCTTTACAATTCTTGTAATATTTAACATTAAAGTGTGTTCAGTCATGAGCTAAGGGTACAATTGAGTTTGTATTACCTTTGGACAAATCACCAGGTCATCAGGAGAATAAAATCCATGTAGATGAACAAGATAACTCGGTTTGATCATAGGGTAAATTCCCAGAACTTAGTAGTCGATTTAATTCAGAATTTTATGAGAAAAACAGCTTCAAGCCCTCATTTAACCAAGCAAAATTTAAAAAAACACATAAAAAAAATTTTCTGTCATTAGATTTTTCGCACAAGATTTTACACTGATTTATCCATTATAAGTTTTTAGGCAGGTATCACATAATAATTAGTGAACACCTGATGAGTTTGATGTATTCATTTGAGATTTACAGTTTTTAAAGTTTTTTCAAAGAATAATTCGTTTTGAAAGAAAAGTATGTTAATATCTATATTACTCAGTAAATACTTTATTTGTAGGTGGTTTACCATAGTTTCTGAATGAATTAAATGTTATTCCGGTTTGCAACTAAAGTCATTAAGAAATTATCTCTTGTTTTATTTTGAAAATTGAAATGTCATTTGAAAGGAATATGGAGTGTCTCTTTCAATAATGTTGAAGTAGACTAAAAAATGATTTTCTAGAAGGAATGGAATGAGAGCCCTTAGCGAATAATATCTATGATTGGTTGTCATAACATTGACGTACGACGTACGAGATATCTCGGTAGTCTTGTAATTTTAGAATGAAGCTAATGCCGGAGCTCGATTTCGGTGACATCGAAATATCAAGTCAGTGTCATTAAGTCAAGCCCATAAACACAGTTAATCAGAACGACATTAAGACGTTCAGTTTAATGATCTTCTAACTGTCATGACTGAAGCAGATAAATTTGGATTCATATATATATATATATATATATATATATATATGTAGAAGGCTAACAAAATATATCTGTAAATACTAAAATATTTGAATACTATCTGGACTCTACATCTCTATAGCTGTGTATATATAAATATATATATATATATATATATATATATATATATATATATATATATATATATATATATATATATATATATATGCACAGCTATAGAGATGTAGAGTCCAATATTATTCAAATATTTGAACATTTACATATATATTTTGTTAGCCTTCTACATATCTAATTTCAAAAAATTATATTTAATGTTATAACTTCAGGAATTAAATTAATGTCACATGAGTACCACTTATATCAAACGACATAGAAAATAAACATTCATTATAAGACATCCAAATGATTTAACAAAATTCAATTATAATAAATCATTTATTGGATTTTGTTATATCATTTGGATGTCTTATAATGAATGTTTGTTTTATATGTCGTTTGATATAAGTGGTACATATATGACATTAATTTAATTCCTGAAGTTATAATATTAAATATAATTTTTTGAAAGGCTAACAGAATATATCTGTAAATATTAAAATATTTAAATAATTTTATATACCTCCTTTCAAGTTTAAACATCCATTTATTTTATTTGATTCCAGATGTATTAACTTTTAAAGCATCGAATATATATAGTCGTACTATGCGGACGAACTAAAATACTGAATAATTTGAGTTTGTTTTTTTGTTAAGTACTGATGTTATGGTTATTCTCATCGTGAAAGAATTATATCATTATAATAATTCCTATTTGAACGAAAATAAATATTTAAATTAATGTTTGGTTTTTGTTATTTTTCATAGTTTTTGCATTTTCATGTCTTACCTTGTCTTACAAGACATAATTGGTCACAGAAGCGTGAATAATTGTGATATGTGATTCAGTTTTTTTCCAAAATAAATCAAAGATGGTTTTGCAGATACGAAAACAATTGATCTGAAACATCGACCAATAAAGAATGTTGCAAAATGGCGAATGCGCTTTGATGTTCATCTCTAATATTTCAAATATTAATCAGAATAATTATCTGCAACCTTCAGGAATTTCAATTTAAGAAATCTCTTTGAAATTCAATTAAAGAAAGAGCCTTAGAACCACTTTTTATTTTATCTGGGTATTTATGTGTGTCTACTAAAAAAAATATTGTTTTTAAGACATTTTATTTAATTTCACACATGCGTCTGACATTGAATCTATGACCATAAATTCTCTTCATGAGTTTTTTGCGGAAGAACATTGAGTTTAATATAATATATATTTATATCTTAAGGCTCGCTCTAACGGGTTTGATTCAGTCTGTTCCTCCTTGCCAGAGTTGAACGGAGCAGAAGGTGATATATTTTGTATTTTTGTATACATGAATTTGATTTGAGTAGCCCTAGGGATGCTCTATCTCTGAGCTTCGAATTTTCACCATTTTTTGAGTCATTATATACATTGAATTCTTCAGCCAAAAGTTGATCCTAATCACACCAAACTTCTGGAAAATTTTTTGTTTTACTATTAAAAACAATGAAATATTCGCACGTATTGACCTATGTCATATTTACCATTTTAAATACAATAAAACAAGTTTAAATACTTACTTGATGGAATCATGGTTTGACGAAAGAGTTATTTTGGTGAACAAAATAAATTATCGGAATTTTAAATTGTTTGTTTTTTTTTATTTATTTTCAATTGATCTAACTGCACGTACAGAGTCAAATTTCTTATCTTCATTGGTTCAAGAAAATAAGTTTAATCAATTTCCATCTCGAATTTTCTACGAGGGACGTTTCAATGTATCCCCGAAAAAGGCATGAAAGAAAACTCAGAACATTGTGGAAAAATTATATTTTTCAATGTAGTCCCCTACTTCTTCAATACATTCGTTAGATCGAGAAATAAGCTTCTCTAAACCTTGTAAAGATATTCTTGCAGCTTCTCCTCAAAATACGTATTAATTGCTACCTTCAGTTTTTTATCGTTGGAAAATCGAGGATCTTTTTTTACATTTGGGAATGGGTAGTGGTCACGGGGGGCCAAGTCTGGAATATACGGAGGATGAAGAATTTCTTCGAAGCCACATTCTCGCACAGCAGCCTTTGCCACGCGGACCTTGTGTCGTTAAGCAGCAACACCCCCATTGTGAAATTTCCTCGCATTTTTCCCTTAATTGCTCCTCCTTAATTACGCACAGTGGTTGCGTATGATGCTGTGATGATTCTAATATCTTTAGTGTATTCTATCAATAAAATACCTATAGAATCCTAAAAGACCGTAGCCAATATTTTTCCAGCGAATGGGGTGACTTTAAACTTCTTTGGAGACTGTGCACCTATTTCAATCCACTGCATGGACTCTTGTTTACCCTCAGGGTCATACTGCTGAACATATGTCTCATCTCCAGTAACCAATTGGTTGAAAATAGTCGATGGGTCTTCTCCACAGAGACTCCATACAGCACTCGACTCGCACTTGCTTCTGAGGTACCCATCTTATATTGAGCTTTGAGAGGTCATGAAGAATAGCATGTATGGTACCCAAGGGTAGGTTTGTTATCTCTGCTAACATCTTGATTTTTATTCTGGCATGTACCAACTTTTCCACTTTTTTCACATTTCTTTAACTGAGGATACCTAGAAAACTAATGATCGTAAAGTAGTGAAATTTTATATTTATACCATGTGACAGTGTCGTTACTAAATGAGATAATTAAATTACTCACATTGTTAGCAAATCATCCAGATACTGAGAATACATTGAACGTAATTTTCCTAAATTATCTGAAGGTTTGAGGTAAGATGATTCCAAAACTTTTTGAACATGTTTTACGAAATTTACTCTGGATTATTGTAGCCAATAGAATATGTATTTCATTGATAAGGAGTAAGAGCTATGGTAATAGAAATCGAGACAGGCTAGCATACATCTGCATAACGTGCGCATGTCTGCAATTTGTCTCTGTGATCAAAAAATCCTTGTCGAGTTTGTTTGAGTTTAGAATTGTTAGAGAGATGTATGTTACACTGTCTAGATTTCTAGAACTTTCTATTACCATAGCTCATACTTCTTATCGATGACTTTTGGTACAGATCAGCCAAATTGATTTATTTGAATATTAATGTGTATTTTTTGTGTAATATTCGAAATTTTGTGATTTCAACGTGACTTCTGAATGAAGAGGATGGGACAGGTGAATTCTACCAGAATAGTAATTGGCTATTTGAGGAAGGCCTCTTTTCCAAGTGACTACCAAGCAGTCTCCACAGTCCACCCCTAGAGGTAGAAAGTGTGATAAGGATTACGCCATATCATCGCGCTCGGCGAGAACCCCTCCGAAGAGATGAACCCACCAGCTTCCAGTTTGGGCCCCGACTCGAAAGCCAGAACCGTCTGACTGGTAGCAGCGAAAGCACTATCCAACCTCTACTGGCTCAGCAGGTCAGTACCCGAGTTGTTTGAGACGCAACTCACCCGCCGGAGGGAATTCTTATCCATCCACCCGAACGCAGTCCCAAGAACTAAGATAAACTCAAGATTGACGACTACAATTGATCCTGGTACGAGCACCGTCTAGCGGACTATACGTCCTGACCCACCGAACCCATGTGAAGTCATTTGATTGATCCTGGCGTCAAGCACTAATGGCGGAGCCATTTCGTCGAGATCCACAAACCCTAAATTGTTACGCACAGATCCAGGGGCCAGGACAGGCCGGTCGAACCGTCAAGTCCCGTTAAACCCCGAGTCGTTTCATGAGAATATCCCGAAAATGGGGGTCTGCGAACAGATAAATGAAATACCCCCCTAGTCCAGCATGCGGACTTTCAACCACTGCCCCCTCGAGTCCAACACCAATTGGGGTGGCCAGGTGGTACAAGTAACACCTGAGAGCAAGCCCACCCCCCCGAGGTAACGCAGTATGCTACATGACGCACTCGGCCATTACACAGAATCCGGAGATTTATACTGCGATAGGGTAGAGTACGCCAGTTTTAAGGGAGAAGCCCTGTGCTGCGACAGACTCCCTTGTCACTGAGTTAATCAACCGGCTCAGCCCTCCATTTCACCTGAGTAAAACTAGGGCCCCATTCGGAGATCTTCCACCATACAGGTCCAGTGACTGGCGCGAAATGGCATTACGTTAGACACCAAGACTTAACCCTCCAATTCGCCGGGACGAATCTAGGGTCCTAGTCAAGAGAGCGCCCCCATCACGTCAAGATCTAATGCCTGGGGGGCGAGAGGATGGGACAGGTGAATTCTACCAGAATAGTTATTGGCTATTTGAGGAAGGCCTCTTTTCCAAGTGACTACCAAGCAGTCTCCACAGTCCACCCAGAGGTAGAAAGTGTGATAAGGATTACGCCATATCATCGCGCTCGGCGAGAACCCCTCCGAAGAGATGAACCCACCAGCTTCCAGTTTGGGCCTCGACTCGAAAGCCAGAACCGTCTGACTGGTAGCAGCGAAGCACTATCCAACCTCTACTGGCTCAGCAGGTCAGTACCCGAGTTGGTTTGAGACGCAACTCACCCGCCGGAGGGAATTCTTATCCATCCACCCGAACGCAGTCCCAAGAACTAAGATAAACTCAAGATTGACGACTACAATTGATCCTGGTACGAGCACCGTCTAGCGGACTATACGTCCTGACCCACCGAACCCATGTGAAGTCATTTGATTGATCCTGGCGTCAAGCACTAATGGCGGAGCCATTTCGTCGAGATCCACAAACCCTAAATTGTTACGCACAGATCCAGGGGCCAGGACAGGCCGGTCGAACCGTCAAGTCCCGTTAAACCCCGAGTCGTTTCATGAGAATATCCCGAAAATGGGGGTCTGCGAACAGATAAATGAAATACCCCCCTAGTCCACCATGCGGACTTTCAACCACTGCCCCCTCGAGTCCAACACCAATTGGGGTGGCCAGGTGGTACAAGTAACACCTGAGAGCAAGCCCACCCCCCGAGGTAACGCAGTATGCTACATAACGCACTCGGCCATTACACAGAATCCGGAGATTTATACTGCGATAGGGTAGAGTGCTCCAGTTTTAAGGGAGAAGCCCTGTGCTGCGACAGACTCCCTTGTCACTGAGTTAATCAACCGGCTCAGCCCTTCATTTCACCTGAGTAAAACTAGGGCCCCATTCGGAGATCTTCCACCATACAGGTCCAGTGACTGACGCGAAATGGCATTACGTTAGACACCAAGACTTAACCCTCCAATTCGCCGGGACGAATCTAGGGTCCTAGTCAAAAGAGCGCCCCCATCACGTCAAGATCTAATGCCTGGGGGGCGAGAGGATGGGACAGGTGAATTCTACCAGAATAGTTATTGGCTATTTGAGGAAGGCCTCTTTTCCAAGTGACTACCAAGCAGTCTCCACAGTCCACCCAGAGGTAGAAAGTGTGATAAGGATTACGCCATATCATCGCGCGTGGCGAGAACCCCTCCGAAGAGATGAACCCACCAGCTTCCAGTTTGGGCCCCGACTCGAAAGCCAGAACCGTCTGACTGGTAGCAGCGAAGCACTATCCAACCTCTACTGGCTCAGCAGGTCAGTACCCGAGTTGGTTTGAGACGCAACTCACCCGCCGGAGGGAATTCTTATCCATCCACCCGAACGCAGTCCCAAGAACTAAGATAAACTCAAGATTGACGACTACAATTGATCCTGGTACGAGCACCGTCTAGCGGACTATACGTCCTGACCCACCGAACCCATGTGAAGTCATTTGATTGATCCTGGCGTCAAGCACTAATGGCGGAGCCATTTCGTCGAGATCCACAAACCCTAAATAGTTACGCACAGATTCAGGGGCCAGGACAGGCCGGTCGAACCGTCAAGTCCCGTTAAACCCCGAGTCGTTTCATGAGAATATCCCGAAAATGGGGGTCTGCGAACAGATAAATGAAATACCCCCCTAGTCCACCATGCGGACTTTCAACCACTGCCCCCTCGAGTCCAACACCAATTGGGGTGGCCAGGTGGTACAAGTAACACCTGAGAGCAAGCCCACCCCCCCGAGGTAACGCAGTATGCTACATAACGCACTCGGCCATTACACAGAATCCGGAGATTTATACTGCGATAGGGTAGAGTACGCCAGTTTTAAGGGAGAAGCCCTGTGCTGCGACAGACTCCCTTGTCACTGAGTTAATCAACCGGCTCAGCCCTTCATTTCACCTGAGTAAAACTAGGGCCCCATTCGGAGATCTTCCACCATACAGGTCCAGTGACTGGCGCGAAATGGCATTACGTTAGACACCAAGACTTAACCCTCCAATTCGCCGGGACGAATCTAGGATCCTAGTCAAAAGAGCGCCCCCATCACGTCAAGATCTAATGCCTGGGGGGCGAGAGGATGGGACATTTGAAACTAGCTATAAACAGCTATAAGTAAAAAACTAATGGATATTGACAGATACGAATGAAAATCAATATCATTCAAAATACCGCCCCCACTGGTCCCCTCATTCTATCAACCCCATTTTTCAGTACATCGTCGATTGTTTGAGCCTCAGTCTCATGAATCTCCACGAAAAAATTCCTTCGTGGTGAAAATGTGTTTCCTTGTTAAGGATGATTTTTCTGAAAAAACCCTCATCTTTGGCCATGCGATCATTAGCGCATTGGCCTTCTGAGCTATAGCAGCCATGTTTTCAGTTGTGCTTACTGGTCGCGAACGTGAACGGGTTTCATCAAATAGCGATCCAGTTTCACGAACAAATTGATCCACAAATTGTCGTGAGGGCAATTAATTTCTATTGAATTGTCCACGTAAATTTCTAAGAATTTTGATACAAGATTTACCAATTTTGAATTAGGTTTTTACTATTTCTCAGTTTTGTTCAAGTGTAAATTGAATAATTTCTTTAGTGTCAAATATTAGACCTATTTGCTGTCAAAACGCGATTGACAAAAGTGTTGCTAGACTCGAAATAATAATCACTACAAAATGCAAACTCTAGGTGGTCCATCCTTTATTATCAGGGTAGTTTAATACCTTTTTGCGACTTTCAACTGCCAAGTTCAACTACCTCCGAAATAAAAGCAACATGTTACCTCAATGTTCCAATAAAATAAAAATATTAACTAAAATAAAATAGAAAGGCCTTTCACTTGATAGAAGAAATATAACAAAATTTGAATATTAAAACAAATTAATATATGTTTATCTTCTACAATTTTAATTTAAAAAATTTTTATTCAAAAAACTTTTAGAATTAAATTAATGTCTAAAACAAGCACCGCTTATATTTAATAGACGTATATAATCTAAACTCAATATACAATGTCAAATGGAATAAATAAACCAAAAGATATACGAAAGTCCCTAAAATTAATAAATAAATATTTAAAGGAGACAAAATTTGTTTCTGGTCTTGCCTTCAAAACACCATTTGCATCTTAAAAACATTGTATGACATTGTATATTGAGTTTAGATTATATACGTCTATTAAATATAAGCGGTGCTTGTTTTAGACATTAATTTAATTCTAAAAGTTTTTTGAATAAAAATTTTTTAAATTAAAATTGTAGAAGATAAACATATATTAATTTGTTTTAATATTCAAATTTTAAAAATATTAACGTTCACACATTCAATTGGATTCTGTCACAAATGACATTTATTGGGTTCAATCTCTAATGCAATCTTCGAAATTTTCTATCATGTTCCCTTTGCGATTTTTTCACTTTCATGTAGCATCGGACGGTGTTCATGATCTTTTGACTCTAGCGGTTTTTCGGATAGAAATTATTTCTTTGAAGTCGCCGGCCAAAAGCGCCGGAATGGACGAAACATGTCTGCCGTTTTAACGATTGGAGTTGGAATTGGTTCGTTGGTTATCCACATCCGAATGAACTCCGGCGAACGGAAAGTTTGAAATGGGATTTTGGAGCACCTTTCTAGAGCTCGAACGGTCGAAAACGTGTCCAATTGTAAATATTTGCTAATGAGCGGAACCGCATTAATCGCAATGAGTTTATGACCATCGAAATAGGACGGGGATCTTTAACAATAACCTGACATAAGTGTGGCAAATTTGTGAACCGTTTCGTCTTCGTTTTTCAGAATATGCCCATTACAAAATTAATTTTTCCATGATCTGAAAAGACTATTAATCACTAAATCACTAAAAACACTAATAATCCGTTTAGAAAGTATCCGGAATTTATTATTTTTCATAATTTTAATTTACTTCTTTTTGATACTGAACGGTTTCAGCCCTTATTATTTGGTAGTTGATCATAATTGAAACAAGTTGTAGAAATTACTATGTTTTACTACCAATAAATAGATATTTTACACATTAAAGTGTGACTCGAGTTTCCGGAAATAACTATCCCATCTGCCTGAAGATGGTATAATTAACGTTAAAAAATAAATGCAATTGACTGAACAGCGAAAAAGTCCTGTATAAGAGACAATGAAGAGGTTAAAAAATGGCATGGATATGAGGCATAGATCAGTTGCAGGAAGATTAAAGGAAACAATTCAAACGCTTTATTGGCCTTAGGACGACACAATCCACGCCTGGAGTTTCGCAAATTAGCTAACAGATTTGGAAATCAATTAAATATAAAAGTATATCCAGAAACCGCCCATATGTATGAAAAGATAAGGCTACATATCAAGGAAACCAAAAAAATTTGTTGCCTGTAAAGTCGGTATACGGGCGAAAGTTTTACGTGACAACGACTTTGAGTGGTAAAATAATTTTAATGTGAATATTCATTCGTATAGTAGGAAGAAGGATGAAATAATAGTAACAATTTAAAACATTTATTTATACAAAGAATTATATTTAAAACATTAATTTATACAAAGAATCTCGCACTGAATTTCATATTAACAAAATTTTATTTATCAATCAGTTGTTATAAGTTATTAATAAATTTAACTTGTTTTACATTGTTATAAATATAAAAACTAAATTTAAAAGTTAGAACATTTATTTAAATCACATTAATTGTTAATATCAATCGATTTTAATTCAAAGTGTATTTTCTAAAAGGAGAAAACTAATTCACATTTGATCTTTGAATTTGTAAATCGCGCGCTTACGACCTTGCGCAGTGATTAGTCGTCTCGGTTTGAATGTTTGAAAGTTTCGATTTGACAGGTTGGAGGTTAAACATTGTTATTTCAATTTTTTACATAGCAAGTCGCGCTCATTTTTTCAAGTTAAACAAATTATTATTGGTTGAGAAACGATTTCTACTACTTTTTTTATTGAAAACTACCACAACATTGTGATTACTACAACATAACCTATTCACTTATGTCTTAGTCATTTATTTCATCATGTTATATTATCAGTCTGAAATTATTTACCTTTGGTGTTTGAATTGTTGCGATGGACGAAACTACCTTCATATTATCACTACACAATCGTTTTACAATTAACTGGCAACGTGTAAACTTGTATGCAGGCGCCTAAGCGAAATAGAAGCGCAAGACATGAACCGGTGTGTATGCCTATCTCTCTCACTCTCTCTCTCTCTCTCGCTCTGTCTCTCTTGCTCTTAGGCGGGCTAACTGTGCTCGAGTGGAAGGGACGCGTGCCTTTCACTTTTTATGTCTGTCTCTCTCGCTCTTAGGCGGGCTAACCATGCCCGAGTGGAAGGGACGCGTGCCTCTCACTCGCTCTCATTGTGAGCGCATAACGTGAGCGGAGCGTAACGCAGTTTCTTGAAGTGTCACCCGGCAAACCAATTTATAAGACGTTGTCACGTCAAAAAATTCCTATAATGACATATTTATAAAAGGAACGAAGGATACATTTTGTGAACGTTTTCAAGAAGATAATTTTAGTAAGGTCTTTATTTCTGATGAAAGTTGTTTCCAACTTTGTGGAAATTACTTAAAAATCCTATCAAAACAACCTGTCACCGTTCAACTTTCCAAATATCCCACCTACATAATAGTTTGGGGAGCAATATCTTAGCGTGGTGCTACTCCTCTTTGTATAGTTGATGGTACCATTAATACTGAAAAGTATTGTGGTATTCTAAACGATTTACTCCTTGAAACAGCGCATGCTTTATTTCCAGAGGGGTGACGTTTTCAGCAGGATAATGTAAGATGCCATAGTTCGCCCTGTCTCAAGCGTGGATGCAAGAACACCAAGTGACAACCATTTCATGGCCAGCAGCTTCATCAGATCTCAGTCCCATTGTAAACATATGAGGACTAATGAATATTGAAGTTGAGCGAGTAGCTGCAGGAAATATAGATGATTTGATTCAGTCAGTTTTACAGTCCTGGACTAGCATCATCAAGAATTATGGAGGTAATCTAGTTTCGGGTGTACCTCGACGTTTAGTCAAGTGTTTATAGTTAAATAGAGATTGTACAAGCATTTGATTGATTCGGTCTTTACTTGGTGGAAACTCATTTTAATTAAAAAAATATATATGAGGCAGATATATGAGACAGAAAATGGCATAAAATTTTGTGTAACCAATCATAAACGGGGACAATACACAGAAATAGTTTTCGTTATTTTATGTCAATGGGTCATCTAAAAATATTGCTGAATATTTCAAAAATTATTTCAATTATAACGCGGCTTTTATGAAAATTAATAACCTTAGTATCTACATAAAAACAATAAAGATCGAACAAATAAAGAAAATAAATCCAGAGTCTACAAGTTGACTTGCAAATATTGCCCTTTAGAATACATTGACCAGACTGGTAGATCATTCAAAAAACATGTACAAGAACACCAAAGGGGTTATATATCCGATTCTGTACATTCGACCTTTGCTAATCATTTTAAGGAAATCAGACATAATTTCTACAATAATTATGAAATTATCCACGTTGAAAGCAAAAGTTCTAGATTAACACTTTTAGAATTTCTTGAAATCAACAGGTATAATGTCCGTAAAATCCTTTTGAACGAACAAAGAGATAAGTATCCATTACTGAATATCTTTCCTTAATGGCATTTCTAGCGGCAAAGTCCAATAAACACCTAGAGATTTTATGACTTGTGCTTCCATTATTTGGCCACGTACCTAACAATTTATTCAAACTCGGTTACACTGAATACCATCATATCTGAAGAAGCTACATTATGACGAAACAATTGTTGTAGTAGTACAAACATTTTTGTGGAGATGAATTACTGTCTTATATATTTTTTGATTGTATAAGTGAATGAGATTAATATTCTGTTATAATTATCTAATTCAAGAATCAAAAATATATACTTAATGATTACGATTGAACTTTGTTTTTTCCGGATACTTTCTAGACGGACTATATCAACAGATCAGAAAAAATAGAAAACAGATATTAAGAGTATTAGTGAGTTCGATCAGTTTTTTCGAAAATTGAAGCTTTGTTGTGAAAAATTGGTTACATATTCAAAGATCAAAGTATTGTCTGTCGCTAGCCACTACTTTTTTCCATATTTGTGGAAAATGACGAATACCATCGCGGAAAAAGCTGACACTGGCCGCATCCATGCATCGATACATTTTTGACTTCATTGTAATTGGAGAACTGCAGGTCAGCCGGGCCATGTTGCATCGATAGGAAGAGATGGTAATCGAAAGGAGCAATAACGTAACATAACAAAAACTTTATTCTTATAATCAATGCAATCATACAAATGAAAAGAGGAAACCGTCCAAAGACATCAAAACTTCAACAAGATCTGAAAGAATATTCCAAAAATTCCCTAATCGAATATCTATTACAATAATCTTAGTTATTTCGATTTGGAATTTCCCTATATTAGATACATTGATTAAATCCTTAGGCAATACATTGGACAATCTTATACACATATATTTTGTATTTTTTTCAGTAAGTCGCAAGGAATGCCTCGGAAAGTGGTATGGAACAGTACGTCTTGTGTTGTTTTTAATAAACAGATCATTAACATACTGGGGATGTTGTCTCACAAGTAGACATTTCAAAACATAGAGTCCAGGAAGTGTGAGCATGGAATTACTTCTGAAATGACCTCTGCATGATTCTTTATAATTCAATCGTATCATCGCCCTCAAGGTATATTTCTGCAAAAATGAATAATTCTATTTATATCACCGCTTCCACCCCATATGCCAAGCCCTTACCTCAGAAGTGAAACAAAATTTGCAGGATAAACTGTTTTCAAAAAGTCCATGTTCACTGTCCGCGACAATACCCTGATCATGTACAAAACTTTATTGAGTTTTTTGCTGACTTGACTCACATTATCATTCCATTTCAGGTGCCAATCAAACGAAACTCCAAGAAATTCTGTCGACAACAAAAATCTGACCTGGGCGTTATCCAGAGTTATTGACTGAGGATACATATTTTTAGACTGAATCTTTCTAAAAATCACACATTCAGTCTTACTGACATTGAGGAGTAACTCATTTTGAGTGCACCAATGCCGTACTGAATCGAAGGATAATCTAGTTTGTTCAATACTCGAATTAAGATTCCTGCTACGCAGCAAGAGATTGATGTTTGTCAGAAATAAAAAGGGTCCCAGATTACTTCCTTGGGGAACTCCTACGTTGGCATTTTTAACCTCTCAAGACCTTCGAATTCGATCAGACAATTAGCTCCTGAGCATCTCCAGTTAACAATCGCGAATACCACATAAAGAGAGTTTCTTCAAAATCTGCTCCCACCAACTACACAGCATAACTTTCTCGCCTTAAATATTCGATGTATCAAGGTAACCATACGTTTTGAATTATCAGAACGGACCCATTTCTCATCACCAGTAACAATTCGATGCAAAAGACCGCTTTCCTTGTCATCGTTAGAGCAGTTGTTCACATGTGAAAAAACGGCGTTCGACGTCCCTTGGCTTCAATTCACATGGCACGGAGTTTTCGACCTTTTGGATCTTTCTCATTGCTTTTAAACGATAACAAATGGCTGGTTGATTAATTCCAAGTATTTCAGTGAGTTTCTCATGCGTATATGATGGATCTTCATCGAGCCTTGCCTCTAATTCTACATTCTCAAATTTTGATGATCTTCTTAATCAAAATTGCCTCCCTTAAATCGGACAAACTTATTCTGATATGTTTATTCAGCCAGAGCACAGTTACCAAAAATACCCACTAAAATACGTTGATTTTCGGCAATGTTCATATTGAAGTAAAACCACATTATTCAATACAAAAGTTGACATTTTCAGAGAATACAGAAACTATGTTGTCAATACTTCATTGAAATGACAGATACTAAAAAGAAAGCCTAATGACGACACTTCAAAATGAAGATATTGCCAGTTGCAACAATGGTAGAATGAACTAGTGAAAAAAAACCATACGAACTTTGTAATATCCCTAATATAATAATAAAACTCCATCTGTCTGATCATGGTTCACAAATACTCACTTTTACAGCTTCTATAAATGAACCCAAAAATAAAAAAGTATTCATTAAGAAAATATATATAACAGAAGAAATCCCTTATCTACTAGAAAAAATTTATTTGAAATATCCTGGAATGACTTATTAAAATTGACGGATGCAAAAAGTGACTCTTCAGCATCCCATAAGCACTTTTTGAATATAACAGACTAAAGTATATCAGTGCAAAAAAATTAGAGTTGGAAGCAATAATATGATATGATATATAATATAGTATCCTGATACTCCTAGATCTTCTGTGAAGATCCCTCAGAACCTTTTTCAGCTTGTACGAGTTAGAAATTCAGTTGTGAGTAGGCTTTTTTACTGTGATCTTATGCTACTTCAGGTCACAGCACTGTTGATTTTCGATCCAACAATGAAATGGTGGGCGTTCAACTAGAAAATTTCTTTCCTACTTGATTAGGATTTGAACTAGGTACCTTTCGATTCCCAGCCTAATGCTCTAATATTTGAGCTATCGACACAATTCAAACTGCCAAACACAAAAAATTATTGATATAAAGGTAACACTAGATGCTCTCGATACAATAGCTACGCTTAATACTTGTAAGTTATATATAAATCACTGCAATCTAACTCAGCATTTCGAATCGGTAAATATTACTAATGAATGAACCAAATAAATGAACAAACAGCAAGGAAAATTATACAGGGAAATTTATATGAGTATTTCACTACAAATCTGCTAGTGAACATTTGAGGGATAAGACATACAGTTACTTAATACTTGTACACCAGGTATTTTTCCTTAGTTTCTTCTTCTTTGCCGGCTCGAAATCCAACAAGCAACACTTGGACGTCATTGTCACAAAGAGCATATATAAAGTTACGGTATCACAGAAACTCTTTTTCACATTGACCTAGACGTGTACAACAGGTGAGTACCGTGATGATCTCTGTCTAATCTTTGAAACATTCACTTCTTTATCCTCAGAGAATGCGTATCTCTTGACAATGTAAGAAATATCAAACAAAGAATCTATTTTGTATTCTCTATAAGGTTTACGGTGTATCATAATAATCAAAAACACATGCGTAATAGTGCAAAAGCGAGTCAATGTGAAAAAAAGTAAAGTGATTTTAATATTTTTCCTTATATATCGCTGTGTTGTGCACAGGGAATCGCTGCCAGAAGGTGAGTCAGTAGATGATGCACAACTCCGTTTTTCTAAGTCCGTTTATCTACCGGGTGTTTTTTTTTAAGTGATAGAACTTTAAATTGAAATAAAACACGTTTGAATTGAGGTTGAAGCCAAATTTTTATTATTTGAAGGATAATTTTATGACATTTATGTTTTAAAAATAATTTCTGGTATATGTCCACCACGACTAGCTCTGAGGAACCGCATTCGACCAGACCAATTTTGGACCACTTTTTCGAGTAATTCAGGCCTTATTTCATCATTAACACGAGTTATGTTGGCCTCCAAAGCGTCTATTGTTTCTGGTTTATCAGCATAAACCAATGACTTGATATAACCCCAAAGAAAATGATCCAGTGGAGTTATGTCGCATGATCCTGGAAGCCAATTAATTGGACCATTTCTCGAAATAATGTTATCGCCAATTTTTCTTTCGATAAATCAATTGTTACGGTAGCAGCTTGAGGTGTAGCACCATCTTGTTGGAACCAAAACACTTCTGGGTCGATACCATTCAAATTTTTAAACAAATGATTATTGATTATCGATCTGTAACGAGCACCATTCACTATAACTTTAGCTCCAGCTTCGTTTTTGAAGAACTAAGGACCGATGATGCCTTCAGCGTCAAAAGCACACCATACAGTGCATATTTCAGGATGCAATGGAACCTGCAGAACTTCTTAAGGATTGTTTTCACTCTATATACGGCAATTTTGCTTGTTTACATAGCCGTTTAACCAGAAATGAGCTTCACCACTAAACACAATTTTACGAAAAAAAAGTGGTATTTCAAGCTATTCTAGGGCCCAATCAGCAAACAAACAACGCTTATTACGATCACATGGCTTTAGTTCTTGAACCAGTTGGATATTGTATGGGTATGGACCAAGATCTTTAAGCAAAATTTTTCATGTGGTGGATGCACAGAATCCAACTTTTGTGAACGTCGATGAATAGACAAATCTGGATCATCTTTAACCCAATGACTTACAGCAGCGATATTTTCTTCTGTACGTACAGTTCTTTTTCTTGTTGTTATTGTTGCATCGAGTAGAGAAAATGTTATCTGTCGATAGTTCGACGAATAAGCTGCTCTGATGGATTATGTAAACCATAAATTTTACGAAGTGCTCTATAAGTTTGGCGAATAGAACACTGATTTTGAAAATAAATTTCCACAATTTGTACACGTTGTTGCGGCGTGAGTCTTTCCATGATAATTTATTAATGCTGACTGAACAGAAATGTCAAAAGAATGTGGCTTCTACCTCCTGTCAAATCACAGTTATCCCTATCGAAAGTTCTATCACTCTAAAAAAACACCCGATAATAATGATAAACGACAACGACGATGAGGAAATGAAATAAAACTCCAACACTTATAACAAAAACAGAAATATAATTCTTGCTTTACGTTATATAAGCGAAGTTAAAAGGCATGCTCATTACACTAAGAACAACTGTAATGTGGATTACTACGTTTATAGTAACCGCGATAATCTTATACGATGACAGAAGCGACAAATTTAACTATTTGGAGAATAATGCAATAATTTGGGCCGGAGCCAAAAAGGCTGATTATTACCGAAATAATAATGCAATAGCTGGGACCTAAAAGCCGCTAGCGAATAAGGAAACTCGTGTGCAATAATTTCAGTCGAAGCCACAAGCGACAAAGTTGATTACTACCGGAGTAATAATGTAGTATCTTGCACCGAGAGGCAACAAGCAATAAGGCTAACTATCGCAGGGATAATGATTTTACAGCGTATTGAAAAACTAAATATTAGAGGTATCTCAATGAATCCCTCCAAACAAAAAGTAAAAAATTAACGAAATTTATTGGAAAGACTATTTATGGGTGGACTGAATGAGTAGAATGAACTTTCTCATTGATTATATAGAAACATATAAGATCACTGAAAGTTCATAAGGATATACTGAAACAGACTATAATTAAAACACTATAACTTTTGAACGGAACAAGCTAGATACATGAACCTTTCAGGGGGATTAAGGTCATCTCGACTGAGTTTGTTAATGGACAAATCAGTCCAATAGTTCTGCAGTTAATGACATTTGAATCGTTTTCTTATTTTAACAATAGTTTGAAAACTACTGATCTGAGGTGAACCAAATTTGGTACTTAGTTGTATAATAATAACCTCAAAACTTGTGCAGTATATTGTGAGGATCTATCATATATGTAGATGTTTAAATGTAAAAATGATCAGTTCTGAATGAAGAGACCCAAAGACTTGAAATTTTCTGGGTAGGTTTGTAGTTTGAATAGATTAGATATGTTCAAAAATGAACAGAATCGGCTCAATGATTCCCATATAAGATTTTATTCTTCTAATAGTGAATAGCTGCAGAACTTTTAATGAACTCCAGGAAAGATATTTAGAGATCAAACCTACTATGAACGCTTCGTTGACCCAAAATTCTAAAATTACAGACATTTCGGCGAAACAATAGTGTGCTGTTTCCTAGAAAAAGTAAGCAAAAATAAAGAAACTGTCTTTATGAACTATGGATTCATGCCCAAAAGTATACGTTGGAAGTATAGGAAGAGCTCTCGAAAATATGATACGAGAACAAGAGAATTCTAATATTGATATCAAACAGAATTCCACATATTTCAATGACCTTTTGGAGACAGGTCATGATTATGACAGCGTATTGAAAAACTAAATATTAGAGGTATCTCAATGAATCCTTCCAAACAAAAAGTAGAAAATTAACGAAATTTATTGGAAAGACTATTTATGGGTGGACTGAATGAGTATAATGAGCTTTCTCATTGATTATATAGAAACATATAAGATCACTGAAAGTTCATAAGGATATATATAAGAAATTGGTTCTTAAAAATTGTTCCAAGTTGAGGGGGACAAAGATTTCTGTTTCACATGATTTAACCCGTAAACAAAGAAGGGAGCATAAAGTACTCAAGAAACACTTGCTATTGGTCAGGCAGGAGGAAAAATACAAGAACTGCTACATCCGGGGAAATAGACTCTATGTTGATGGAATATCCTATGAGGCGGACGATTTGGAGAGAGGACAATTGGTACCTGATAAACCTAGCAGTGCTCCAGCTACCCCAACGGTGATTTCTGGAGCACCGAGGCCTTTGAAGCCCTCAGCAGAGGTAACGAAACAGGCTGGTGGTGCAAGAATAGTGAATATTCGGAAGAACCTAGTATCTCAGATTGAAGCGAATAAACCAAGGACACGTTCTTTTAGGAAATAGGTCTGAAACTTTGTGTTCTTTTATTTTAGTATTTAGTTTGTTTAATTTTGTGGTCCAATTGTATGTTTCATACTTTAGTGTAAGTGAGTTTTTAGGATAGATGAATCCTTTCATTGATGATTTTACAGGTAGCTATTATGAAACCATAAGAGTGGGATCGGTCGGTGAGCTGAATGTAGTTTTGCAGAGACAAGAGCAGAATTTTTCCATATATCACCTAAATATTAGAAGCATACATAAAAACTTCATTCATTTGGAGGCGCTTCTGTCTCAGGTCGAATCGCTTCCCAGTTGCATCGTTCTGACAGAAACCTGGAAAATTGAAGTCAAATCATTCTATTCAATTGAAGGTTATGAATTATTAACAACAGAAAACAGGTTGAATCAGAATGATGGGATTGCGGTTTATATAAAGAGGGACTTTTGCTTTTCTTGCTCGGATATAGGGATAGGGCCCGCGAATGCTCTTAGTTTGGTTGTTGAAGTGGGTGCTGTTAAGATATGTGTAGTCGCTGTGTACAGGTCTCCAGCAACAAATGCATTCGATTTTGTCGATGGACTGTCCGAGTTTTTGAGGAATCTACCTTTCAGCTGTTGCGAGCATGCGTATATAATAGGAGATATGAATATAGACATTTTACAGAGCAGCACTGAGGCAGACAGATACCAAAATGTCCTTTACGAAAGCGGATTCATTTCGCTTGTAAACGGAGTCACGCGAGAAACAGAATTTTCTAGAACCTGTATCGACCATATATTCGCTCGTAGTAAGAACAAAGATTTTGAAGCTCATACAAAGTCGATTGTACTAGAAACACTTATCACAGATCATTATACTACCATAGCATCGACTAAATTACGGAACGAAAAACGGTTAACATCAGATAATAGTACTCGGAGCGTGTATGAGAGACTTAACCGGGGAGTGCTGTTGAACGGTCTGAAAGAGACGGATTGGAATTGTGTTCTGGCGTGTGATAGTGCAGAAACTGCATCGGGGGTATTTTTTGATCAAATTCGTAAAATTGTAACTAGGGCCACTTCGATGGTAAAATTAACCGAGCGGAGAAGGAGAAAACCGTGGATGACGCAGGGTCTCGTAACGTCTATAAGAACCCGGGTTAGACTTTACAAAAGGTGCCTTATTAAACCAAATGACGCAACTTGCAGGAGAATATTTAAAGACTATCGAAATATGCTTAACAGGCTGTTGAAAAGTGCAAAGAGCTTATATTTTAGAACTAAAATTGAAGAAAATACTGGTAATTCCAAAAAAATCTGGGAAGTTCTTAATGAGTTCACGGGAAAGTATTCAGGAGAGAAAGGCGCAGTAAAGAAGATAAAGTTAGAAAATGATGAGGTAATAACAAATGTACAGGAAATCGCTGATAATTTCAATTATTATTATTCGAATGTAGGTCCAAGTCTGCTCTCAAAACTGGGGAATATACCGAAAAGAGACTTTACGAATAACAAACATGAAATGCACTCTATGTACCTAAAGCCAACGTGTACCGAAGAAATTTCAGACTTAATATCCTCACACAGTGTAGTAGATCGGCGGGGCCTGACGGGATTAAGAGTGAAACGGTTAAACTAATGAAAGATCATATATTGGAACCATTGTGTCATGTTTTTAACCTTTGTTTGTGTCAGGGCTTTGTACCAGACATGTTTAAAACAGCGTATATTGTTCCTGTACATAAGGGGGGTGACAAAGATAATATGTCCAACTATAGACCTATTTCCCTCACATCGACATTTTCAAAGATGTTTGAAACCTTGATTAAAACGCGTCTGACAGAATATCTTGACCAACATGAAATAATCTCGGAAAAACAATTCGGTTTAAGAGCAAATCGCGGAACTCAGGATGCCATAGCATGCCTCACCGACTTCGTTTATGGGTGCGTAGATAACAGGAAGCCATGTCTGGGTGTTTTTGTGGATTTGGAGAAGGCATTCGATACGGTTAGTCATGAGTTAGTGTTGGAGAGGCTGGAGCACCTAGGTGTGCGGGGAGTTGTTCTTCAGCTATTTCGGAATTTCCTGACTGATCGTAAGCAAATGGTGAGAATAAATGATAGGATAAGTTCTCCCAGGGAAGTAAGATGCGGTATTCCACAGGGTACTGTTCTCGGGCCGGTGTTGTTCGTAGTTTACTTGAATAGTTTGCTCACCTCGAACTCCTCTGGTGTGGTTTTTTCGTTTGCGGATGACACGGTCTTTTTATATCATGCGGACTCCTGGACCGAGGTTAGACAAAAGGCGGAGGATGATTTAAATAGAGTGAATGACTGGTTTAGAGATAACTTGTTGGTTGTTAACGTAGCAAAGACGAAAGTTTTGCCGTTTACGTCTAATAGTGCAACTATGCCGCCCTACGATCATATATGCTTCGATGGAAAACGCGTCGGTTTTGTGGATAACGTTCGTTATTTGGGAATTCAAATCGACTCATATTTGAGATGGGATGTTCATGTTGTAAACCTCAAGACAAAAATACGTTCTCTACTGTTCAGGTTCTATCAGATCCGCTATGTGCTGCCACTATCAGGACTTAAGGTTGTATATTGTGCTTTGGCGGAGTCGCTTTTGGGCTATGGAATTATTGGATGGGGTGGGGTTAGAGGAACATTACTCGAGCCCCTCATGGTTATACAGAAGAAATTATTAAAGATCATTTCATTCAGGCCACCCACGTATGACTCTGACCGATTGTATAGTGAATTGAATATTTTGGATATACGTCAGATATTCGTGAGAGCGATGATAATATTTGTAAATAAGAATGGTTCTTACCTGAATGAGCTAGAACGCCCATACAATACGCGTGGAAGTTCAAAGCGTCCTGTTTTCGCTCCAAGAGCGAACAAATCTATTGGACAACGTTCGTTCGCCTATATAGCCCCAAGAATACATAATATTCTGCCTGACTACTTGCGAGAGACGAGATCAAAGTATGCTTTCAAAATGTCCTTAAAAAAATGGTTACTGCAAAATGAAAGGTCCTTTTATCACTCACTGATTGACCCACAATAGCTTTAAGAGTATTTTTTTTCAGAAATGTTGTCGTTGTTTTGGTATTATTTTAGCTTCCTGTTTTCTATTTTACCACAGACAGTCAAACTTTGTGGTTGTGTATTCGCGATGATTTGTTGATGTTTTAGTATTATTTTAGTTTCATGATTTATTTTTACCACAGACAGTCATTAGACTTTGTGGTTGTGTATTCGCAATGACTTCTTTATATTTATTTTATTGTTTATATATATATATATTTTAAGTGTGTCTATTTTTGCGAATAAATTATTATTATTATTATTATTATTATATACTGAAACAGACTATAATTCCCAATGCTGTGTCGTTGAATAAAACTAACTAATAGGCACTAAATGTATCAAGAGTTTTAAAACCTTTCCATGTTTTCTGAGGGTCATATACCCATGTGAGAGCAGATACGCTAAGTGTCCAGGTGTGAAACTAACTTCAAAAATATTAACATGGAAAGATTTAAGTATTGCATCAGCGATAAGAAAATAATGAATTATGTTCTAATGGAGACAGGGCCATATCTAAATGGAACCTAAGAGTTTGAATACTGGGAATACAATGGGACTATGATCCAGGAAATGAGTTAATTTGCGAGCTTTTATATATATCTCCAGACTTGGAGCGCGTGAGTATACTTCCCTAATGTAATAATCTCACATTTCTTCCCCATAAACTTCTTTCATCTGATTTCAAGACCACTCCCTAAGCACCAGTGAATTATCGACATAACGGTCGTCTCGGGTCGAATATCCAATGAGCAGCAAATATCGTCAGAGATAATAGTTGATAATAGCAGGGAGCTTTGTCTAAGTGCCCACTCCAAATAAGCTTGATCGCTCGGCGTGAATATTGTATGCGTCTTCATTAGTGGTTATGACATCAATTATACTCATCTAATAATAATATGCGAAAGCGTGAGGGTTAATGAGGGTTTAAATCCAGATACATTAGGACAGACTTTTTCTAAAGGATACATTTTAAGATTGATATGCAATCTTCTCCATTTGCAAATATTGAGATTTTAGTCTACTTTGATTGCTAGTTTTATATTATATTATATAACCCGAAGAAAGTACATATTGAAAGATTCAGATTTTACTGAATATATTCATCTACTCGCTTTTACTCAAGGCTTCTATGAACCACACAAAGATTTTTATGATTTTCCAGCCAATTACACCATTACTCAAAATATACTCGTTCTTTTTTTGTATCAAAATTAAACCTCTTATTGGAAACCCTTTAGATCTATGATATTAGTGACGTGTCAGGCAGAGAAACCAACCTTGTACTGAAACTGCAGAGAACTGAAAAAGAGTCACATATGAGTTTGGACGTTAATTCAATATTTACTTTTGCAGTTTCCGCTTCTAAACCAAGATTCGTAATACCAGTTTAACTGACATCCCTAATGCTGATAACCTTACACTAGATTGAAAGCTTAACTATAATATAGCGGAAAAGCAACTCTGAGCCATAAGTCGAGAGATGAACTATGTGGCGAAGCATGATCATATTCCATTACATGATGGTTTTCCGAGATTTCAGAGGTCGAAAAGCTGGTCCCTCATTTAGTCTGAGCGGATTTAAGAGGAAATGGTGTTTCCCGAACATGAACAACTATCGTTTATTCATAATATTACATGTTTGAGTTTAATTAGTCGAAAGTTCAGAATTCTCGAGCATACTGACGTCCATAATTTCTTTAACTATCAGAAATGTGCCATAAACTTATTTCAATTAGTTTCCTATTAATTTCGGATGAAATTTCATGGGTACGTGCAGGATGATATGATGTTATCTTGCATCAAGGGAGCAGTTGTGGAAGATCTATCTTTTTAAATGTGGAGTATGAGTTATGGAAAAAGAACATTTTTCGAATCGGAACAGTGCAACTTACGTCTATGTAACAGATCAAAAATCAAATTGTCTGGAATAGATGCCGCCGATAGTTGGTAAACAAGTAGCAGACATCGAAGCTTGTTGGCTTCATCATGAGTGCCAGCTTTAATACCGAACGAATGTAATGATACGTTGCAGAACAGTTCAGAACTCAAATATGTATCGCCGATCATTGGGATATAATCAGCTGACATTCATGTTTCTAATGTTGTTGGCTTCATCATCAGTGCCAGTTCTAATGCACAACGAATGCAACGTAACATTGTATTGCTTGGGCATAAGATCTGGTATTGGAAACAGATCTTCAAATCGGGACCGTATCAACTCACATCTGTTTTACGCTCAGAATCCAAATCGACTCGAATAGGTACTGTCGACGATTGGGACATAAGCGGCATACATGCTTGTTTTAAAACTTGCTTGCTTCATCATCAGAACCAGTTTTAATGAACAACGAATGCAACATACCTTTTCTTTAAGGAATTGAATTATATCTGCATCATGTTTTTCTTTTTCGAAATAATTTGGAGACTAAATTAAATTCTTCCTTATAATATGGACGTTAATTTTATGTATAACACAGCTAAACTATATTTTAAATTGAAACTGTTAATATCCGAATATTTATAATACCCTGTGATTTTAAGCACCGGTGTATAAGTTGACCGAAATGAAATATTTTCATAAAAAGAAGAAAAAAAAAGTTATATCAAAAGCAAACAAAACTCAACATGTGAAAACCATTTACAAAACACGGGATACAATTTGGATATCGGTAATGAAATTTTAGACATAGAAAACAAAACAAAAATCAACTAAAGTTAATCACTTTAATTTCACTGGTATTAATTGGTGTCAAACGAGTACTTTTTACTCGCTCATGAAGAATATAAGGTTAAAAGTAATTCTTTCCGAACGACTGGTATGTTTCTTCCGTAAACACTATAACTTTTAAACGGAACAAGCTTGATACATGAACCTTTCAGGGGGATTAAGGTCATCTCGACTGAGTTTGTTAATGGACAAAATCAGTCCAATAGTTCTGCAGTTACTGACATTTGAATCGTTTTCTTATTTTAACAATAGTTTGAAAACTACTGATCTGATGTGAACCAAATTTGGTACTTAGTTGTATAATAATAACCTCAAAACTTGTGCAGTATTTTGTGAGGATCTATCATATATGCAGATGTCTAAACGTAAAAATGATCACTTCTGAATGAAGAGACCCAAAGACTTGAAATTTTCTGGGTAGGTTTGTAGTTTGAATAGATTAGATATGTTCAAAAATGGACAGAATAGGCTCAATGATTCCCACGTAAAATTTTATTCTTCTAATAGTGAATAGTTGCAGAACTTTTAATGAACTCCAGAAAATATATTTAGAGATCAAACCTACTATGAACGCTTCTTTGACCCAAAATTCTAAAATTACAGACATTTCGGCGAAACAATAGTGTGCTGTTTCCTAGAACAACTAAGCAAAAATAAAGAAACTGTCTTTATTAACTATGGATTCATGCCCAAAAGTATACGTTGGAAGTATAGGAAGAGCTCTCGAAAATATGATACGAGAACAAAAGAATTCTATTATTGATATCAAACAGAATTCCACATATTTCAATGACCTTTTGGAGACAGGTCATGATTATGACAATAATTTGAGAATTCTTCGTCTAGAAAACAAATCCAATAGATTGAATCTCCTAAAGGTACTAAAACTAAACTGAACTGTTTCAGCCGTTGCTATTTGGTAGTTGACCATAATTAAAACAAGTTGTGGAAATTACTACGTTTTACTACCAATAAGTTGATATTTTACACATTTAATCGTTACTCGAGTTTCGGGAATTAACTATCCCATATTCGGACAACTGAATACTTAACCAGCAGAACAGGGTATTTATGCATTCAGAGGGGTAAACGATGTGATAAAAATAGGTTAAAAAAGGGAGGATGCCTAACAACTATTAGAATATCGACACGCCAAAGAAGATATGTTACTTATTTGAATATCTCAAATATTTTGGATTTACCTAGATCCGTACAGTCATTTATTATTTTTACCCTGTTTTTATTGTGATCTTATTTGAAAATTTCAACAGATTCTACATAATCAATTTTCTTTTCTTTTGATTCTACATGTAAAATTTTAGAATTATCTATTGTCGGAAAAGGATGGCTGTTTTCTGAAAAATTAGTAGCAAAATTAGAAGTTTGTCCGTCTATATTTATTACTGCACGTCGAACAAGATAACTCATAAACGATAAATGATTAATTCGACAGAAACAATCTAAAATAGCTATAAACCAAATTTATCCCATCATAAAAACTAAAGAAAATATGATAAAAATAATGTAAAAATAATGAATGGCTGTGTGGATCAATTTAAATCAAAAATATTTTGGATACATAAAGAAGTAAAATCTGTTTACCAATCTTCTTTGGCGTGCCGACATTCTAATACTTGTTAGGCGTTCTTTCATTTTTAATCTGTTTTTATCAACTCTTCTTTCTCTGTATGTGCATAAATAGCCTGTCCTGCTTTTTAAGTCTTCAGCCTCTTGACTAGGACCCTAGATTCGTCCCGGCGAATTGGAGGGTTAAGTCTTGGTGTCTAACGTAATGCCATTTCGCGCCAGTCACTGGACCTGTATGGTGGAAGATCTCCGAATGGGGCCCTAGTTTTACTCAGGTGAAATGGAGGGTTGAGCCGGTTGATTAACTCAGTAACAAGGGAGTCTGTCGCAGCACAGAGCTTCTCCCTTAAAACTAGCGTACTCTACCCTATCGCAGTATAAATCTTCGGATTCTGTGTAATGGCCGAGTGCGTTATGTAGCATACTGCGTTACCTCGGGGGGGTGGTCTTGCCCACAGGTGTTACTTGTACCACCTGGCCACCCCAATTGGTGTTGGACTCGAGGGGGCAGTGGTTGAAAGTCCGCATGCTGGACTAGTGGGGTATTTCATTTATCTGTTCGCAGACCCCCATTTTCGGGATATTCTCATGAAACGACTCGGGGTTTAACGGGACTTGATGGTTCGACCGGCCTGTTCTGGCCCCTGGATCTGTGCGTAACAATTTAGGGTTTGTGGATCTCGACGAAATGGCTCCGCCATTGGTGCTTGTCGCCAGGATCAATCAAATGACTTCACATGGCTTCGGTGGGTCAGGACGTATAGTCCGCTAGACGGTGCTCGTACCAGGATCAATTGTAGTCGTCAATCTTGAGTTTATCTTAGTTTATGGGACTGCGTTCGGGTGGATGGATAAGAATTCCCTCCGGCGGGTGAGTTGCGTCTCAAACCAACTCGGGTACTGACCTGCTGAGCCAGTAGAGGTTGTATAGTGCTTCGCTGCTACCAGTCAGACGGTTCTGGCTTTCGAGTCGGGGCCCAAACTGAAAGCTGGTGGGTTCATCTCTTCGGAGGGATTCTCGTCACGCGCGATGATATGGCGTAATCCTTATCACACTTTCTACCTCTAGGGGTGGACTGTGGAGACTGCTTGGTAGTCACTTGGAAAAGAGGCCTTCCTCGAATAGCCAATAACTATTCTGGCAGAATTCACCTGTCTGAAGATGGGAAAGTTAATTCCCGAAACTCGAGCTACAATTATATGTGTAAAATATTAATTTATTGGTAGTAAAACATAGCAATTTCTACAACTTGTTTTAATACTAAATAGGTGCAAAAAGACTTACATTTAACCTGTACCTGTACAGATCTATTTGATTGAACTATTTTCTAATGAACCCTAAATCTTGAAGAATGATTAAAATCTCACATCAAGTCAAAATGGACGAAATATTCAATAAATATTAACGGATATCAAATGTCCTACTGTCAATGACATTTATATCAATATCCACGAACTAAAGAACGAATACTGATAATCGTAAAAATTGGAAGTAAAGTTTTTCATGAAGGTTATGTTATTTTTCTGAACAGAAAGCGTATGTTGAAGCAAAAGTTTCGCGACTGTTCAAACGACCGTTGGTTTCTATAATGAAGGTGACAAAATTTGGAATAAATAAGAATAAAATTATAAAATACATGAAGGGAATATACATTATTCTATAGAATGGAACTCGAGGGAGAAACCTGATAGGAAATTAGGCCTTAGAAAGTAAAATTGAAAATTAAATACATTGTTTATTTTGTGTTGAATGTGGCAGAGATGAAAGCAGTGCCCATAACCTCAAATTAAGAGAATAAACATCTGTACGGAATCTCATCTTATTAAACACATAAGGTGCATACTTTTTCAATATTATGGAATGGAAAAGTACAGCCGAATGAAGTTCACGTCTGCCATTGATATCCAACCAATTACAGTCCTGTAATCTAAATATTACCGGATCATATTTTCTGATGCCATAAATGAATCGGAAACACGATCTCGGAACTCTCTCAATTCTTGCACTATGGTCAGACAAGGGCCATACACCGTTTCACAATAGTTGATATTGCTTTATACGAGTGCATAATTCAGAAAGATTTTCAGTTTGACCGTGAGAGAATGCCGGTAATGGTAAAGCATTTTAAAACCTGCAAAGGCCTTCTCAAGAATGACCAGAAAATCTCAGATCTGTATCCATGAGTTTGTAGGCGTTTTTACGCAAGAGAGGCAGGCTTTGACTGTTCAGAACAACTTGTAACTTATCAGCTATATTTTTTTTATCATTATCGAATACTTTGACCTCTGTTTTCATTGGATTCAAGTTAAAATGATGCCTTCCAGAGTTCTAAACCAGAGTTTTCAGATTCTCGTTAATCCTGGCTTGATCCACAATCTGAATAAAAAGAGTACCAAATTTCAGTATCATCAGCATACCTGAAATCTTCACAATGAGTCAGATCACAAGTGATATAAAATGTGTACATACAAAAGAAAGAAAGATGCCTCCTTAGAGAGTTCATCTCCAGTTTCCACGTTTTGCCGCCGATCTTTCAAATAACTTCTTATGAAATTGATGGAGTCAAAAAAACCTATATGAGACAGAATAGCGAAGAGTAACCTATGTTTTGAGCTATCAAAAGTCTATCAAAATCAATATGGGTATTTCTGCACTACCAATAGATGACAGAATGGTATCAGTCACATCCAAAGGAGCTCCAACTCAGTTAAATTTCTACAAAGAATGTTGCTATCATATTTATGGCAGCTAAGAAAATATTCTAAATGGACTCTTTTCTCTCTATGAATAGGTTCATATTATTAAAATATCTGATGATGAGTTATACAAAAAATCGTGTAGTTACTGTATTTGGGTAAGCGTTCACACTATGATTCACTTCTTCCGTTTCTCACCTTCTTCTCCATGTTTCTCATACACCCCATCCAAAGCAGATTGAAAATAGATCTGCCCGCCGGAGAATTTAGAGTTCCAATATAACGAAGAACGGAATACCAAATCCTTACGTGATTCCATTGAAAATGCAAGATCGTTCCCAACTACTTTCATTACTCGCCTTCTCTTAAAAACTACCGTGGATCGACTTCCGTTTGGAAATAAGCGATATTTCCCTGGAGACTTACGTTGAGCATAAATCGAGAACCATTTTTCCTGGATTCTGTCCAGAAGCTGGAACGTTGTAACTGAGTAATGCAATTCCCAAATTCGGCTCGTTTCATGTCGCATCGTATTTCACATCTAGGTACTTTATTTATCGTGTATACGCGCGAAGCGCTCCGTCGGTTGTTTTTCACGTCTACATGTGATTTCGCACACTCAAGAACAAATAATGGCCAGGTTTGTATTCGATGCCGCGAATGCCTAAGTATTCTCGAAAATTATGGGAAGATTAAGGTTAAATAATAGCAACTGCAGTTTATTATCCATGAAGAAAGATTCTGGACATCCGTGTAAGCTCACCACCAGTCTTATGCTGGTTTAGTAAGGTTTAAATTGAAAAGTGCAAAATATTCAAGGATGAAAATTCCCTCACACTTATTCAGTTGTAGAGCAAAATTAAACCGGAATACACCTCTACCGTAATGAAATCACATTATTACGAGAAAATACCGGGAATTCATCAAGTCTGCTGAACGGGACTGTCAAAATTTTTATTGGAAACAACAACCTTGTATAAAGAATCATGTTAGCCATCCTATATAACTTTTACGTTACGTTTTATGAGGGATATTTTGAAATATGTGCACCTGAGTCTAACTTGTATACCGAGGAATGGAATAAATCACTTGTTTGATAAAAGACACAAAAACGACCTGATTACTCCGTTACATACGAGTAGCAGAATACCCAGAACTTCTCGACCCACTGTGGAATTAAAATGTACAATAGGCTACCAGCAGAAATTACAGATCAACCCAGGAGAACTTTCAAGAAAAGAATGAGTAATTTATTGATATTTATTTTATAAATGAATTTTTGAGTCTCAATGTTTCTCGAAATTGTTCAGTTCCATTCACAAACCACATGAATATTTATGGCAATAAATTTTTTTTTTCATTAATTTCTCCTTTCTGGAATTAAGATGACTTCCTTTAATGTCACCAATACCTAAACTTATTCAGAAACCTTTTAATTATAGTGTACCTGACATGCAAGTACCGCTTTCTCACTATAATTTGACCCCCCCCCTTAACATTGTTAGAAATGACGATATGAAAAAAGTTGTTCACAAAACTTGAACGAAATCAACTGAATTTTCTCGAAATGATTGCATAAAATGGAATTTATGAAGGGTGGACAACAAATTGAATGCAATTTCATTTTTTCAAAGGGATCACCCTGCATATTTTATTATTTTTGGCTAGCTCTTTCTCTCCTGATTTCGAATATATACGTATGTGTTGCTCTATCTCTCTTATTTTGAGAACTACAAAGTCTCACATTCGAAGAACCACCTAGCAGGCTAATTAATCGGTTGTCAAGTAGTAGGCTGTGATAAATCGAAAAACGACATTGCTGACAATATAATACAAGTTGACACTCAATAAAATTATTTCGGAAACATGCATTACACAGAAACGGAAAATTCTGAAATATTTTCACCTTATTGGAAGAACAATATTATGTTCATAATTAAAATAAAATTTTCAGCTGCGATGTCATTTTCCGTGTCTGCTGAACGCAGAAAAAAATCCTAAGGTTACTTCTAAAATAGGGTATTCAATATTTTACGTTATCGTGAAGAAAATTAATGTTTCATTCGAAAACATCGAGAAAAACATTTTGAAGTTCTTCATATTTGGTCATTAATAATCGACACCTGTATATGGCAGGTTGATAATTTAGGAATGATGAAGTTTCTGATCAAATTCGTGTTACGATTGCTTCTGGTAATCGGTAGAGGACTTTTGATGAACTACTGTTCACTCAACTCTTTACAGTTTTCTCTGCATAAGATCTGCACCGTTGGAAAAATATCCCTTATATTTTGCGCCATCATAGTTATTGAAGAGCATTGGAAAAATATACGGCGTGATCTATTTAAACAACACCAATTGTTCTGAATATTTTTTTGTGGAAAAACTTGTACATTAGAAAATAAACTCCTGAGATTCAGAAATGATAGTACAAGGAGACGAAATTTTTAAGAAGTCTGATTTGGCAGCTATGGAAACGCAACGCACTATTGCAGGATCATGTATACACATGAGATGAAATGAGAATTTAGTTTACTGTAGACATCGAAATTTTTACTGGTCAGGTATATTAAAATTGCGTTCCTAGGGTTCAGCAATTTAGACCTCTCAAAAACATTTAATTTTTCCTAGAAACCTAAAAAGGGAAAGTAGAAACAAAAATAGCCGAATGTCGTTTCGGAATTCTAACTGCTCACGTTAAATATCGAAAAAAATCGCTTCAGCACTGTTGAAGACACATTCCTTCGAAGTCACTCGTTGGTACTCGACCTACAAACACACAGTCAAGTCACTGTCTCCCGCCGTTTTTCGGTCATGCAACATTCTCTACTCTTTGAATAATTAAGTTCTGATCTCACACATATTATTTAGAAGTAAGTTCTAATCACATTTCTCTCTCTCTCTGCGCTCTTGAATAAGTTTATATTCGCATTAATTTTAACCTTCCAAGGAACACCCTCACTAAAAGGCCTGGAAGTGAATCTAAAGGGTCTTTCAATGGAAACGCCCCATCTTTAAATTGACATTACTCACGCATGGTAGCCATTGTTTATTTGTGACATTGACAGTTGTATTTTGAAACTGTTTACGTGCTTTAACTCCAATTTTTGATCGTTCTAATCGTCCGGATGAAAGAACAGTTGAACCTTCAGTGAAGAAATTTCAAACAAATTTCACACTTTTACAAAAAATGCAATAAGTTAAGAGAATATTGCTGCCGTACGTGAAAGTGTTCGCGAAGACCAAAATTTATCGATTTCTCGACGTTCAGATGAACTAGGCATCTCCCAGACGTCTCTGTGGCAAATTTTACGATGGTTTACATCTATATAAAATTGTTTCAACCCAAGAACTCAAACCAACAAATCATTGAAAGTGTCGTACATTCAGTAATTGGTGCTTAGACAAAATCGGAAATGATGGACCGATAAATTATCCGCCTCGTTCCTGCGATTTAACTCCATTGGACTCCTTTCTTTGGGGTTACATTAAGTCATTGAATTACAGCAAACATACAGCAAATTTAGACGATTTACAGATCAATATTCTACGAGTAATTGCTAACATACGACTTGATTTGTGTGAGAGAGTTATGGAAAATTGGGTTCAACGACTTCATTCTTGCTAGCGTTCTCGTGGTGTGGACATTTAAATGATGTTTTCTTGCATAACTAATGCTGTCCATTGTTCTTTATAATGAAATGAAAATTTCAATAATTTTCAAATTCATAATGTGATTTATTTACCAAACAAAATGGGGTGCTGTTAATGAGAGACCTTTTATTATCTGCATTATTTTTTCGTTATTAGATAGTATTCGCGTGAAGTGAATCCTGTAAAACTCAGTGAAAGTGAACAACGATGAAAAAAGTTAAAGAACTACTACTTCGCGAACTAGATAGTGTTTTCACCACAACTATATTTCAAACTACGCCGAAACATTTGTAACGTATGTATTTAGGCTGCAAATAAACCAGTTAAAGTCTAATATAGACCCCTTAATTCCCATTTGAAGTATCCTCGTCCTAGATTTTGATTGACGTTAATCAATTACTATGAAGAATTTATAAAGGTATCCCTACATACCAAGCAATTATTTCATGTATTACGCATTACGGGGATTAAAAACCCTCTCTAATAAAGAACTATTCATCCTGCATTTTTAATTCTGTTATGAGGGAATGAAATTTTACCCTCCTCTGTAGCTGATGAATGTAAGACAAAACACATGACAATAAAAAAATCTATTCATTTCAGGACGTTTCTTGGATTTCATTAATACAGTCAATGTGGTGTATTATTTTTTTATATACTGAGATTTTTTCATTAAACCGAATATTCTTAATTACCTAATTTTGCTATCCCCAATTACCTGTGGAATGCTGGAACACCAAAGTTATCGCTGACTGCTAATAATTGTTTTGTTTTCTCAGCCTACTCTTGCTTGATCGATATAATGAGTTCATCTGAATCACTCATGCAAGTTTGATCCAATATTAAACAGAATCATCTGCATTCCGCAATTATGCGTGTACCTAATTCACTTCACACTAATTATTCAGTACAGAGTTGCCATTTGGAGTTTGCAGATTGTGTGAAGTAAATCCATGCAACATAAGTTATGTAGTTTCACGGCATAGAGAGAAGACATGCTCATATATACAATTAAATTACCGTCAACTTGTGCTACATATATTAAATTGCAGAGACATATTGATTACTGTTTTATGCATGGTTTGCTGCTAGGAAATATTCGCTGAATAAATTTGACTAATGTCGGAACTATTAACCTCGAAATAGAAACTAAGATGGTCGTGGAATGGAATCTATTTTATCTGAAGTTCGGGGATATGGTACTTTTATGTTCCATGAAGAAGGTACTTTGACATAACAATTTAATATGTGTAAAATAACATAAAACTATCGTAAATCTCTTGATGTGTGCTGGAAGCTAATGCATTTTGAATGGCACAAATATAATATGCAATAAATTTCTGAGCATGAGAGGAATATAACATGAATTTTTGTGGAAATTCCATTGAATTTCTTATTCGCTCATTGATTCACTCTCATTCATAATTATTTAGCCTTTACTCGTCGATTGATCCGCTACCATATGTGAAATATTTTTTTTATAAATCGCTGATCTAAGGACATCGCGAGTTTAATTTTGATTACAGCATTACATAACTAAAACATATTCAAACTTTCATTCGTGGGTTACTTCCATAGAAAGTTTGTTCATCCTATATTTTCAAAATCCATGTGTTGGTTGCGAAAAAACGTGCATCGTCATTTCAGATGATTGACATGAATTCTTACCAACAATCATAGAAGATAACAACAAACAGTATCTCTCTCAATTAGTTTCGAATATCCGTTAGCTATGATTTGTAGCTGAAGGATAGGCTGAAAAATATTGGAAGGTTCGAATTGTCAATTCATCTTAAACGGCATCAATTCGTCATCACTGCTGTCTTTAACTTCAAGCATCACGAGGACCGTTTCTGCTATAACAGATGAATTGTCATTTGGTCATTTAGAGTAAGGAACAGTATTATTTGTAGCATTTTGAGCTGAATATGGTAGTGGTACCTGGAGTTGTGTGATGGTTTTTAGTGATGAATTCCCATTTCTGTTAGAAGATTTATAACGATCGTAGGACGGTTAGAAAATAACTTCGTATGTACGTAGTATTTAATATCGTGTTGTGCAAAATATTGTATTTGATGCAGTAAGTTATGATATACATTTCCGCTTTATTTTCAGGTGTGGTGACGTCAATTTCCAAGATAATGTCATTGAGGTGATATAATTCTATATTTTTTCACTATTTCAGCAGTCTTATCCGTGACAGATAATATGGTTTTCGCGAACATCGATCAACAGGTGTCCTCTTCGGGTAGATGTGGCTATTAAACGCTATGTAGAATCTAGGTCATTTGCTCTGGATATATACAAGGCTTTCGATTGTGTCTAGTATAAGTCTCTTCCGAATAAGGTATATTCGTATGGTGTTCCTAGAAGTCCCTGCGAAGAATAAACAGGAACATTCCTGTGGTCGTGAAAGTTTGTCCATTTCCATGGTTTCAGATTTCAGCGTGGACGCTGTAGAGACCCAAGGTTCAGTTTTGTCACCCACCCTCTTCCTGATTCACAAAAACGTAGTATGACCGAAAACCACATTGTGAGCTTCGTAGATGATAGCACGCTAATTTCTTCTTTCTCCAGTAACAAACCTTTCCACACCATTAAGTCTCACCAACATGGATGCCAGCAAATCGATTCCCTCAACGAAGATCTCAAAAAGATAAAAAGTTGTTCTAGAGAAACTCAGTTCGTGACTTCCGACTCAATGATGGAAAACTAGGTGTTTCAGCCAAGTGATTCCATGCATCTTCTTCGCGTGACTGTCAACTCTTGGATCTACTGGGAGAACAAGTGACTAACATTGCAAAGTCTGCTACAAATCAGCTCGAATATTTGTTCAAGACTAGGAAATATCTTTCTCCACATCAGGTTCTTCTACTGTATAAAGCCCAGGTCAGACCAGGACTCGAATACTGCATTCACAATTAGAAGTCAGCACCAGAACAATTAATATAAATATTTTAAAAAATTTTAAACAATTTTAAAAAATTAGCCTTCTACATATTTAACTCCAAAAGATTATATTCAATGATTATAACTTCTGAAAATAAATTAAACTAATGTCGTATAAGTACCACTTATATCATGACATAAAATAAACATTCATTATAAGATATCCAAATGGTATAACAAAATCCAATAAATAAAAATTATTAACTAAAATCCTATAAATTAAACATTTTGAATAGACAAAATTTTGTTTCTGCTTATCAATCCTATAAAAACCAATATCTTTCAAGAATATCCAACATAATCCTGGGAATTTTATCACAAAACTATCTTACTTAGACTATTCAATATTATTGGATATCTAACCAAGGTACTTTATACAAAAACTCAAGATATGCAAAACATTACTGAAAAACAAGTTTTAAAATCGACTTTGCTCATCAGTATTCAAATATTCATATTCAATAAATATAAAATCAATTAATAACACATATTTAAACTCACCCTTCGTCTTCGAGAAAAAGTTCTATTTAAAAATGAGAACCTTAAATAGGTATCCAATACAGACAGAAATATCTCTGTGGTTTAACCTGATCTAGAAGATTGAAAGACAAATTTAATGGCCTTTGCTATAACACAAGGACTCTCTTTATGAATGTTTGGGTAAACCATATAATTATATATTATAAATAAAATAACGTAAATAGAGGTCATTCTTGATAGAAGGTATATAAAATAATATAAATATTTTAAAAAATTTTAAACAATTTTAAAAAATTTTAAAATTGTTTAAAATTTTTTAAAATATTTATATTATTTTATATACCTTCTATCAAGAATGACCTCTATTTACGTTACCAGAACAATTGTTATAAGTTTTGGATTCCATCCAGAAAAGAGCATTACGATTGACTGACTGCCCAACTATAACAGCCAGTTTGCAGTTACTGCAACATAGAAGGAGAATGGCCGTTCTACAGATATTATCAGGGTGTTGCTCGACGTAACTGAAGGAAACAGTAGAAATTATTAACAGAGAATGAGATAATGATATCTGAGCGTTATGGCGGTATCGAAAAATATGATATACGTGAAAAAACCACCACAATAATACACCATCTCACAAGGCAATTATTGTGAACAGAAACTCAGATACATATTATCGAACATATTATCGAAACTTCTTCTGAAACTCAGATTTTACTTTGAGACACCCGTTATCAATCGGTCGACTAAAAAGAGAATTTGCGGCGATTGCTGATGTAGATTTCTGAAAATGCGTTCAAAAATCGAATTATTCATTGGAGTAAAAGTATTATTTCGGAAGGCTCTTACTTTGAAGGCAATGCTATTTCGATTAAAAATACTTATCAATTGAACGACTTCCTATACTTTCTTTAAACTTTGGTATAGTTACAGGGAGCTCTACATACAATAATTAAATGGATATCAAACATCTGCCATTCTCCAGGGAGAGTGGAAGAAATGCGTCATTATTACTGATAAATGTAATGTTTTCATTCTGATCTCATTCCCCAAATTGAATTACTACCTTCAAAGAGTTGAATATTTTTATCACGCACGGTCACAAGGCTTTCCTAGTGTAAAAATTTCCATAGAAAAGTTAGTCCAAATGTGGACGGAATATTTTTATTTGTCTACTAGAGTTTATTCCTTTTAGGATCGAAGAAAAATTTATTATACACATATTGAGCACTACACTTCAAGTATTCCAGAAATTACGGCGAGATTGAAACTTTCTCTTACCAAATGTAGTAATGAAGACGCTAAATGAACGCAAACCACGGTAGAGGATGCCCTCATGATGCTTAAATTCTCCTCCATGTGCCACAATAATTAGAACCCAGACATGTGGAAGTCTGAACATTCTATTATGAATATTAATTTCGTAGACCGCATAGAATTGGCCATATGTGAACTGCAGTAACTTACATGAATGCCTACGTATATATTATATTATTTGAATTATTAGCAGTTCATGCTTGGGTATATTAGTGCTTAGGACCTCATCTCTAGTGAAAATTCACTTGTTCTTATCTCCTTTCTGATGATGTCTCAAGGTCAATCAAATTGAGAAAAGGTAATTGGAAGACTGAATGCAACAGTTCTGTTCAAATGACAGATTATATTCATGAAGATATCAACATAAGAATCGGGAGATATGATTGTCAGCTTCAACAGGATGAAACTGGACATTCTTCTCATTATATCTCTTTTTATAATGGAAATAATTCAAAATAGAAGTGAACTGGGAGTAGCATGCTAAAATAGGTAGAAGAACGATATGAGTAAACATGGAATTTTATAAGGAACCGATAAACCGATAATAAAGGAGTTCTTAGATTATTAGCTATTTGAGCAAATTCAGCAATGATCTAGGACCAGTTAATTCTCGAGAACATCGAACCTGAAGATCATAGACAATATGTATAAATTAGTAAAGGGTGTTGAACCATACGCATGTATTATTAATCCAAGATATTCGACTTCAGCCGTCACCTCGCATTCTTTGAATATTTCGTTGGATAATCAGATGCAAGATATCCCCTATCACAAACAGCAGTTCTGTTTCCTTACTGTTTCTTTCCAAAACCATTTCTTTAGTAATGGGATGCATCCAAAGTATTCAAGCTACAACGATAAAGCCACATGTCAAAAGCTTCTACTTTCTTACAAAAAACCTCTGAATGGGCAACGACTCAGCATCATATACAAGGCAGAAATACCTATGTAACACTTTTGGGTTATTCCCTACTATTGTCGAAATACTAGAGTGCATTTAATGAAAAATTAAATGATTAAAAATATTGTAGTTGTTGTGAGTGAGAAGATTGATTCTTTATGGTCAACAGCTTAGTATTCAAATTGCTTCTATGTGGTGTATTTTAACGCTTACAAGATATGAATTTCAAATGAACCACTATATCCAGAAGATCCTCCTAAATATCCTGATTTCGCTACTTGACGTTGGATCATCTTGGACTATCTTTTCAAAATAAATTATCTTCAATTATGCACCCAATTCCAAAAATTTATATATAACTATATATGAAAGATATTTTCACATTGAGGGATCTAAAATAGATAAATGTCAACAATAATTTGTGTAAGAACGGTGAGTCGTTTTGCAGTGCGTTTTTTTTTAAACTTTTAGAATTAAATTAATGTCTAGTAATAAGCACTGCTTATATTTAATAGACGTATAAAAATAAAAACTCACTATACAATATCAGATGGAATGTTGGGTTTTTTATTCCATTCGATATTGTATAGTGAATTTTGATATTTATACATTTATTAAATATGAGCAGTGCTTATTATTAGACATTAATTTGATTCTAAAAGTGTTTTTAAGAAAATTTTTTGAAAGTAAAATTGTAGAGGACTAACAGATTAGATCTGTTTTGATATTCAAAGTTTAGAATGAGAATTATGTAGCAACATTTACCCTATGAAGCCCAAGATATGAAAATCATTTGTTGTTATAATAATGTAAATGAAACTATTTGAGAAAATTTTTAAATTCAAGACGAATTTCCGATAAAGATCGAGGCAATCATAAGATGGAACATTCTTTTACTACATGTTCAAGTTTCATCATTACTTAGTGTTTATGATCCAGTAATTAACTTTTCATATTATTATGTATTGAAGGTATTACACAGCAAGTGATGGTCTAGGTTTTTAGGGTTTCTTAGACGACCTTAGTATTTAAATGATCAGCTAATCATTATTGTAAGTGTAATGTGATGTTGGATGCAATTTATCGTCAATAAATCCAAAACGATGAACAAAATTCCATCAGAAACAAATCAATTGTACTCATTCTTATCGTTGTTGTTCTCTACTTATTCCATGGTTGCTTAATATATCGAAATCAGAAAATTTGAAGAATTAAAAATAACATAAATCTAACAAATTTTCACCATATATATTGAAAATATATATTACTTTTATATAACATTAATGATTGGCAACAACCGTGAAATACATATAACAATTAATATAGCTTTCATCAAGTAGACTCAACTTCATGATTTATATAATTGAGAAAACTCGTACCTTCAGATCAATGAATTTCAGTGTATATTATCTCAAATTATTAGCAGCAATATCAGCATATAAATTAAATTCAAGAGCAAGGCTTGATGATTGATATTTTACATTATTTATATTCAAGTTGTAATTATTTCATCATTTTCAGAAAAAAGGTTGGCATGTGACTGATGAAGAATCTTGATTCTCATAATTCCAGTAATTGACCGTCTTGAAGTTTCCCAACCATCAACAAAAGTAATTTACTGAACATTCAACTTCTTCTATTAGGTTTGGTTCAAGCGAAGAAAGTTACTAAACCTTAAATTCTGTGTTCAAAGACTATTAAATCAAAATATTTCATTGCGATTCTGTTACGCGCTGGAATTTTCTCTATTTTAACGAATGCTCAAGAAAGTTTCCGTGACCATAATTGCTGAAATGATCAACTTTTTCGAAGAAACTATTATGAAGTCATCAGAAATTGGAACGTGAACAATAAAGTGATTAATTAAGTGGAAGTTATTACTTGTGTTCTTTGCGTTAGTGTTAGTTTTAAAGCAGAGATGAATTTTCTCATTAGATAAATATGTATATTAGATATAACCCTGTTATGGCTTGGGGTTAGAATATTGTAAGTGTTCCTCATTCTTTTTTTATATTTTCAGAAGTTTGTAAATTACTTCCTTTAAACTCATATATAATATTCCAATCCTAGATATACCCTAAGTAATCCTTGCCTTGGTGACAGAGTCAATGTATCTCTAATTGCCTTTCGAACGCTAAAAAAAACAACACTACAGTCTTTATCTGCTTATATGAATATCCCAAACTGAGTTTTTTTCCAAAAGCTTTAGTAATATCTATGATGATTACACAGATTTACATAAAACTGTTTTATACTGGGATATAAATTTCTATTTTGATGAAAAAATTTCCTATTAAAATTTTTTGGCGAATTTTAAGATGTAGAGAGACACAAAATGGCGAATGCGCGGGTCCATTTTATTAACTGCATGAAAGGATCATTGTAATCTTTTCATCTGTTTCTCTTGGAGTAGATCAGTATCAAAGATGAGGCTAAATGGATTATGGTTCATCATTTCGTAATTATAATTGTTTAAAACCTAAAACTAATGCTATTCATTATTATTTCATATTTTCAACATTTACAGAAAAATACATACATGATCGGTATCAATACCTACTATTTTTTCAAGCATGCAGATCATAGACCTAAATGTTAGTCGAGCTTTAATTTAAGTAGTAAATATATAAATATATATATATATATATATATATATATATATATATATATATAGCTGTAATACAAGTTGTGCTCAGGAAAGTTTCTCTGACACATTGCCTAAACCCTAAATTGTACGTAGAAATATTTAATAAATACTCCCTTTTATTGAGAAAATTCTCAGATATCATCGGTAACATATGGATGACATCATCTTTTTACGCTTGTTCTGAAAACAGCGTGCTATCGTTCTAAGCAACTGTAAGTAATTTTCGAATATTGAGTCGAAAATGGTTTCAAAACTACTGGGTTGGACTTGCAGATGAAGAATCCGAGATTAAAAGTAATTCTGTACTACCGTTTCTGTATGTTTCGTTCGTAGAAACGAAAAGAGGTAAATAATTGATTGGTTTGAAGCTCAAATATCTCGGTTGAGTTCTTTAATGGGCAAAAATCTATACAAAGGTTTCGGAGTTATTTAGATTTGAAACTTTTTCTCATTTTTAATAATTTCAAAAATTCATAGTCAATCGGAATTAATGTGGTACAATAGTGTTTAATACTGGCGCAAATATGTATGCCAAATTTAGTAGCATCGACCGTCCAGATAGACGAAGGAAGGTTAAAAATAGTAAGTCTAATTGAAATTTTGAGGGTAGATTTGGGGTTATCTTCAAAAATGGACGGAATGGTTCCTGAGGTGTTCTCATTTGAAATTTTGTCACATATTTTCAAATATCAAAAAATGACGTTTGAAAGCTGCAAATGTATCTATAAAGAAACTGAAAAATAATTATTAGGTAAGGTACCTATAATCGTACTTCTAAATTTCGAACTAGTATTCGAATCCAGGTACAGCGTGGTTTTGAAAATTATTTTCTTTTTTGGTTTAGAAAAAATTTATGAGAAGTATATGAAGTTTTTTTCAATATATTTTTCTTGCCAATATATAATGATGCAGATCTCAGAAAGGTGGGTACAGCCTTTTAAGCATTTACTTCTCATTATACATAAGATTCTCCATTATTTCTGCAAATCATAACATTGATTTGACTTTCGAATGACAGAATAAGGAATTCTGTATTCAAATCATTCTTATATAGATTCACAGTAATTCCCAAAATTGAATCTTTCATGGAGAATGGATTGTCGAACAAGCGCCCGAAATCTTCCGACTTCACGTCTATACTTTTCACTTTTTTTGTGCTTAATATTCTCTAATCTCTAATTACTATTTTCTTTCTGCGTTGGGTTGACTGAAATATATTACAACATAAACTGAAGAGAATAAACGCATTATTCAACCACTTCAGTTCATTTCACTACGAAATTAAAGATTCCCAGTTCCGAGGACTGACCACATTGAACTCAGTTCAAAGGGCCTCAATAAATAAAGGATTTTTGTGTATGCCTTTATTGATGAAGACGCTTGAAGATTTTGACGTGAGTTGCTGATAAAATTAATTTTCAATCTCTTTTCCTTGTTTTTCTCATAACTTCTAACGAGTTATATAAAGTTCATTAATTTTCCACTATACTGAATTCTTTTGTAACAATTTTTTTCACAACTTGAATGCGGAAAACGGCAACTATAAAAATACTAAATAGGCCTGATAATCAAATGAGTTGAATACGTATCGCTCAGAAGAGAATAATGGAATCAAATTGATGATTAGAAATAATAAAAAAATTATTTTTATACTTGATAGAAGGTTATTTTCAATATTTTGGAAACCAAACAGAGTAATTCTGTAATATCTCATTTCAAATTATGATTTTATAAAATTTCAAATGCCTTTATGAAGATGTGTTTTTCAAAGAGAGGTTGTTTCGAAAAATTAATTAATTTAATGTTGGACAATTTAAGAGTGGAATTTATTCCTTTCATATAACCGATATGAAACAGGGCGGTCTCCACTAAATGTTTGTTGAATAAGTTCGGTCAATATTCTATAATTTCTTTGAATTCTTCCATCTCCTTTTGATACTATGTGATAAGTGTTACTTCTATATATCTATTGAAAAGTGAACAGTGCTTTCTGAGGCATTTATTCAATTTGATTTTAAAAGTTCTCGAGAAATTTTATAAAATTAAAATTTGTAGTAGGGTATTACACAATCACTCCGTTTAATATTTAAGGCATTAAAAATCCTTCTATGAAGTAGAAAAACCTTTTTTTTTCATTATTCAAATCATGTTTAATAATTGAAATTTGCTTCTTCACTCATGCACAAAGTATTTTTTAGATATAACCGACTCTTGAAGAATACTTTGTTCAAGCTCTGTGTATATTCTATGGACAAACAAAGAATGTAAATGGCTGTTTAGTCTAGCCACTGAATGGACTAGTTGCGTTTTTTCTGTTCTAGATACACGTGGTCGTATATGTATGAAAGATATTTTTATTAATTATTTTCATTTTTCTATCATGGAAGTGGACTGAGTATTATCGGTGAGTTTTTTCAAATGCCTTTTTGAAGATAAATCACATAGTTTTGAAGAGTTTTTGTAAGAACTTTTTCAAAGAGAGACTGTTTCGAAGAGTTTCTTGCATTTATCTTGAACATTTTTAGAACGGAATTTGTTTTTTCATATAACTGATATGCTATCTTCACTAAATGTTTGTTGAGTAAGTTCGAATAATGTTCTTTATTTCCTTTGAATTCTTTTATCTCCTTTCGATACTGTGTAATTAATGTTAATTCTATATGTCTATCAAAACTTTAAAGGTATTTTGTGATGCTGTTGTTTGATTTAATTTTAAAAGTTTTTGAGAAATTTTGTATAATACAAATTTATAGTTAGGTACTAGGAATTACTCTGTTTCTTGTTCAAGATACTTATTAGAAATATTTCAACTGATCAAATGGTAGATTTATACATCAAAATTAATACACCATATCGTTGAAGAAGCGTATCATATTATGCAGAAACCAAGAAAGGGGTGGGCCATTATTGATCCGCTATAAGTAAAAAACTAATGAATATTTTTTCGGAGTTGTGAGCTTTTTAGAAAGGCTGAACCTTGACATTCTGATTCTACTATTATATTTCAATTGAAGATTTTATGCAAATTGACATGAATTCTGAAAAAAAATTTCTATTTGAATTTTTATCAGAATATTTCGCAATTTTGTTAGAACAAGTATGCGTATTCAATCACATCTGCTATATCAACAAGATAAAACTTACATCGTAAGAGAAACGAAATTTTAATTCGAAAAGGAGAACTTTAGGTTGAAATTAACTCAATAAATAATTAAAACAGATCAAGGAGCACTTTCCTCAAGTTTTAGTGCAGGAATTTGGGTAGAATAAAGCAAACCACTTCACCCATCAGAATTTCCTGTTAAATAAAGTGCAATGAGATCTTGAAACGGAGGCTTTTAGCCGCTGAGTTTTATCCATTACGCTGTTGCCATCTTTTATTGCCTACCCAAAGGGGAATATTTAAATATGCAGCTATTTAATCTTCTCGAGTGTTTCAATTCGTCTTGAAAATTAATTCATTTACTTGAAGTTCACTCTATTCACAAGCGGTATCTTCTTGAGAGGGAATTATTTACAACTGTTTCTGCCCGAGACCCTGCTTGATATAGGTGACCAGAAACTGAGATTCAAGTGTAGATTTGGTTTTTTTCAGTTTTTTAATATTTTTCATCTCTATGTAGCCACGATATTGAGTTATTCAATATGAATAATAAGTTAGGAAAAAAAATCCATTATTTTTTCGGTAGATGGTTGGATCGAATTTCCATCTGAAAAGCCTTGACGGAACGAAATGAATCGACCTATTTCTTGAACGGATGGTAACTGGGAATGAAAAGTGGGTCACATACGACAATATTGTGCGAAAACTATCGTGGTCAAAGCGCGGCGAGGCAACTCAAACAGTGACCAAACCAGGAATAACGGCCAGGAAGGTTCTACTGTGCATTTGGTGACACTAAAAAAGAATCATTGATTATGAGCTGCTTCCATATGGCAGAATCACTAAATTCATATCTCTACTGTCAACAACTGGACCGTTTTAAGCCAGCGATTGACCAGAAACGGCCAGAATTGACCAACAGAAGAGGTATTGTGTTCCATAAAGACATCGCCAGGCGTCACACGTCTATAGAGACTCACTAGAAACTCCGGACCAGACCAACTTTGGACCACTTTTTCGAGTAATTTAGGCCTTATTTAATCAATAACACGAGTTATTTTGGCTTCCACAGCGTCTGTTGTTTCTGGTTTATCAGCATAAACCAATGACTTGTCATAACCCCAAAGAAAATAATCCAGTGGAGTTATGTCGCATGATCTTGGAGGCCAATTAATTGGACCATTTCTCGAAATAATGTTATCGCCAAATCTTTCTTTCAATAAATCAATTGTTACGGTAGCAGCATGAAGTGTAGCACCATCTTGTTGGAACCAAAACACTTCTGGGTTGATACCATTCAAATTTTGAAACAAATGACCATTGATCATCGATCTGTGACGAGCACCATTCACTGTAACATTAGCTCCAGCGTCGTTTTTAAAGAAATATAGACCGATGATGCCTCCAGCGTGTAAAGCACACCAACAGTGCATTTTTCAGGATGCAATGGAACCTGCAGAACTTCTTGAGGATTGTTTTCACTCCATATACGACAATTTTGCTTGTTTACATAGCCGTTCAACCAGAAATGAGCTTCATCACAATTTTACGATTTTCAAACTGTTCTTGGGCCCAATCAGCAAACAAACGACGCTTATTATGGTCAAGTGTCTTTAGTTCTTGAACAAGTTGGATCTTGTATGGGTGTAGACCAAGATATTTACGCAAAATTTTCCATGTGGTGAATGCACAGAGTCCAACTTGTTGTGCACGTCGACGAATAAACAAATTTGGATCATCATTAATACCATGACTTACAGTAGCGATATTTCGTTCTGTACGTACAGTTCTTTGTCCTGTTGTTGTTGTCGCATCGAGTAGAGAAAATGTTGTCCGAATTTTATCGATAGTTCGACGAATAAGCTGCTCCAATGGACGATTATGTAAACCACAAATTTCACGAAGTGCTCTATAAGTTTGGCGAATAGAACACTGATTTTGAAAATAAATTTCAACAATTTGTAAACGTTGTTGGGGCGTGAGTCTTTTCATGATAATTTGTCAATGCTTACTGAACAGAAATGTCAAAACAACATGGCTTCTACCTTCTGTCAAATCATAGTTATCCCTATCGAATATTCTATCGCTCTAACAAAAAACAACCGATATATTTCTGTGATATAATCTAATTTACGTATAGGCCATGCTTATCCAAAAATTGGTTAGTTGTTGCGGAAATGTCTAGTGAAGAAAAGGTATTTATATATATTTTTCAATGATTATTTTGTTTATTCAAATAACCCCTACTGTATAAGGTGATAAGGTGATCAGTAAATATAATTAATTGCATTTAATTAAAACATTGTTTTACTACCAATAAATAAAATGAATTTCATTGGTAGTAAAACATACAATTTGTTTTAATTAGGATCAACTACCAAATAGTAACGGCTGAAATAATTCAGTAATTGCATTTAAGTCATTATTTCATGATTCTTTTGATTCTTTATGAGTTCATTTCCACCACATGTGATGACACTATATATGTCTACAAAGTGAGGCAGTGTATCTAGGACATGTTTTAAAATTTAATTCTAAATGTCTCCATAATATTTATTTAGATTAAAATCTGTAAAGGTTCCGGAGAATTAAATCCCTCTATAATCTAAAATATGATCATTTTCGGCCATACTATCCTTTAGAGCGAAGTGGAAACGCATCACTTATTCGCTCCTAGCACTATTTGATCTTTATTAACCTTTATACAATGCTTCATGCAAAATTCTCCGTAGAGAACGCGAATTAGTTGTTTTATCAATTAATGATCCAGTTTTCACGTACAAATTGATCCACAAAATTTTGTGAGGGCATTTCATTTCTATTGAATTTTTAACGTAAATTTCTAAAAGTTTGCATAAATCTGGAAATGAGTTGTTTATTTTTCCCAGTTTTGTTCAAACATAAATGAATCCATGTCAAATCTTAAACAAACTTTCTGCCAAAACACGAATAACAGAAGGGTTGCCAGACTAGAAATAATCACTTTTTCAAAATGCAAACTTCAGATGGCTCACCATCTAGACTGCGTACTTACTTGGATAATCAGATACGCATGTTTTTGTACGCCCAGCGTCAAAAAGAGCATTTTTGAGGTGAATCTTTTATGGTCGGTCTTCAAGGATGATTAAATCTTTGATCTTATTCTAAAAATAGAAAACATCAATGTGAGAATAATAAGTTTAAAAGAGGAGAATATTGCTTTGTGGAACAGGGTGGAATTTTTGGAGAGAGGAAACAAACTTAATAATATAGTTGTTTTCGGATTGAATAAGAAGCCAGAGATGGTGGATGTGGGTTTGATTGTTGGAGAGCTACGAAGATTGTTGGAGAGCATTTCCGTAGATGATATAAAAAATATATATTGTTTGGGGCTGGCCCAAAACTGCCCTATTAAAGTTGAGCTGATTTCTCAACTGACAAAGAAAAACATTTTTAAAAACGCAAAGAAGTTGAAAGGCTCTGGGGTTGCCATCTCCCATGATCTAATCATCGAACAGAGAGTAGAGTTGAAACGACTCAGAGAACATTTAGATCGACAGAGATAAGGCCAGAAGAACTGCTTCTTAAGGGGAAATAGATTGGTTATCGAGGGGAATATATATACAGCGGATGAACTAGACGAGATTAAGGTAAACCAGGAGACTCCAAGAGAGAGGAGGAATAGCCTTGGAGCAACTCCAGCACAAACTCTGACAAAAGCGTTCAAGTCACCAGAGAAGTCCGAAGCTTCGGGAAGAGATCAACCGGTGTTATCCAGAGAAAATTCTAGAAAAGAAATAAATAAAAAAAAAACTAAATTCAGCCAGACTGCGCTCGGGTTCATCATCATCACGGGCAGGGAATGATAAGTAGATAACAGAGATCTGCAGACATAAATCCTTTTTTTTTGTTTCTGATGTGTTTTGGTTCATATTTTTATTTTACATTAAGTTTCCGGATGTGTCATAATAATACTTTCTAGTTGGAGGTCACTAGTTTTTGAGTTCATAGATCAAACATGGATAGATTTATTCAAGAGTATCAAAAGGAAGACCATAAAACTAGAAAAATTGAACATATCTCCAAAATTGATAAAAATATATTTAAAAGGAAATTTAGTATATATCAAGTTAATATACAGAGTATTCAGAGAAATTTCAATGAATTGAAAATATTTTTAGAGACGAACGAACAATATTATGATGTGATAGTTCTTCTTAGCTGCTGTTTTGAATGAACACATTGACGATAGCACGATTACGATCTTGATAAGAAGAAAAGATAGAATAAGGAAAAAATAGATCACACCAGCAATTTTTTGATTAATTATCACAAAAATGACCTATACAGTAGGTTCAAGAAAGAAAATCATGATTTAGATTTAAAAAAGAATGCTCCAGGTGTAAAAATAACGACAAGAAGCGGACACAGGAAGCGAAAAATTATTATTTACAAAATCACATTTAAGGGGTTGGTTCAGAATCAAACTCGTTATGGGACTACATTAAGGATATCGGCAATGAAGTAAAATCTAAGACAAGTATGAATTATATACCAACCACGGATAAGGGAAAGGTTGAGGATGATTATGATATTGCAGAAGCCTTCAATGAATATTATGGTAAAATAGATTAACAATATGCGGATAAAATGAAAATTCCAATTGATTTCGTTGAGAAGAACATTAAAGTTTGTAACTCTTTCTACCAGACCCCAGTGGAACCACTTGAGGTAACAAAGGTCATATTGACTCTAAAGAATGAAGGGTCAACGGGCTTTGACTCCATCAAAGCTGAAACGTTCAAGGAGATAAGAGATAAAACAGCAGAACCCCTGACTCACCTGGTGAACACTTGTTTCAAGAAAGGCTGTTTTCCTGATATTATGAAGCTGGGCATTGTGAGAGCCATATTCAAAAATGGGGATAAATCATGAATGGTAAATTATAGGCCAATTACCCTAATTTCGAGCATAGCCAAAATTATTGAGAAATCAATAAAAGAGCGAATGACCAATTATTTGGAGAAATATGAGATCTTGTCACAAAAATAGAATGGTTTCCGACGAGGACTTTCGACAGAAGATGCCATAAGAGCTATAGCAACTAAGCTTTATGAAAATATAGATAAAAATACAGTAACTTTGGCTATGTTCATCGATCTGGCAGAGGCATTTGACACAGTTAGTCACGAAAAGTTATTGAAAGAACTTTACAATTGTTTCAGCCGTTATTATTTGGTAGTTGATAATAATTAAAACGAATTGTAGAAATTGCTATGTTTTCCTACTAAAAAAGATATATTATATTACACATTTTCTTGTGACTCGAGTTTCGGGAAATGAACTATCCCATCATCAGACAACTGAAGACCTAACAGTGGTACAGGTATTTAAACAAAAGTGATAAATATTTTGAATATTTCAATAGAGTCTAGGTAACACCTCATAATGGTAAAGTGATAAATATTTATCACTTTTGTTTAAATACCTCTGTACCACTGTTAGGTCTTCAGTTGTCTGATGATGTTCATTTCCTGAAACTAGAGTCACAAGAAAATGTGTAATATATGTTTTTGGTAGTAAAACACAGTAATTTCTACAATTCGTTTTAATTATTTACAATTCTGAATTTCGCGGATCAATTCATGAACTGTTCAAAAACTACCTTACCAACAGAAAGCAGGTTGTGAGAATAAATGATAAACAAGGTAGAAAAAAATTGATTACCTACAGGATTCCACAGGGTACTGTCCTTGGACCGCTTCTGTTTCTTCTGTACATTAATGATCTGTTAGATATGAGAAGTGAGGGTGAAATTATAAGTTTCGTAGACGATGCCGTGGTTCTTTACGAGGGCTCATTGTGGACAGACCTGAAAAAAATTGCTATTGAGGACTTTGGAAATATACAAAAATGGTTCCAATTTAATAATCCCACCTTAAATGAAACAAAGACAAAATACTTACCGTTTACGTCGACTAAAGCTTGGAGTTGAAGATCTTGGGAACTTACATATCACCCATGAGTTAAAGATTGCAAAAGCGGTTTCCGTGAGGTACCTGGGTATAATGATCGACCAACATTTAAAATGGGATGTACACGTGATTTATTTAACGAGAAAACTGCGAGGTATTTTGTGTAGGTTCAAATATTTAAAAAAGAGCACAAAAAGCAGAAAACACCTGAAAATTATTTATAATGCGCTTGTGCAACCACAGTATTCCTTCGGAATAATTGGTTGGGCTGGGGTACTGGACTGCCATAAAGAAAGATTAGATATATTGCAAAAATATATCCTCAAAGTAATAAATAGAAAAAAATACCTACCCTAGTAAGGATCTTTATGAATTGGGCCAGAGTACCTGATGTTAGACAGATATATGCTCAGAAAATAACCATGAACATCTATGAGAAAAATATTCATATAATATTAAGGCTAAAGACCATAGATACCAAACAAGAATTGCTAAAGAGAACTTTGAACGCCCATGATCGTCGAAAAGAATAGGCCAGAGATGTTGCACATACATAGCCCCGAGGCTGTTCCCTCTAGTACCCCAGGAGATAAGAAGCAGGAAAGGCAAGATGTCTTTCAAGAGAGAATTGAAGAAGTGGATTATGAATTTCGATAGAAAAAAAATACATCAAATAATAAATCAAACCAAATAGAGTACCCGAAGTAGATAGTAAAGATGATTAAATGAATAAATGAAATTGTACACTTTCACGTTAGGAGTAACTGTTTGGGGGATTGAATATTTTTGTGTTAGTTTTAAGAATTCAAATTTTAAATTATATGGACTGTGCACAGTTAATGTCCTAGGGTGTTTAACTCTACAGTACCTATTGAAGAGTTTATTTTTTGTATTATATATTTTATTTAAATATTTTAAAAATTTTTTAAAAATTTTTAAAAATTAGCCTTCTACATATTTAATTCCAAAAGATTATATTTAATGATTATAACTTCTGAAAAAAAATTAAAATAATGTCGTATAAGTACCACTCATATCATGACATATAAAATAAACATTCATTATAAGCATCCGAATGGTATAACAAAATCCAATAAATAAAAATTATTAACCAAAATCCTATAAATTAAATATTTTGAATAGACAAAATTTTGTTTCTGCTGATCAATCTTATGAAAACCAATATCTTTCAAGAATATCCAACATGATCTTAAGAATTTCATCATAAAACTATCTTACTTAGACTATTCAATATTATTGGATATCTAACCAAGGTACTTTATATAAAAACTCAAGATATGTAAAACATTACTGAAAAACAAGTTTTAAGATCAACTGTGCTTCATCAGTATTCAAATATTCATATTCAATAAATATAACATCAATTAACAACAAATATTCACTCACCCTTCATTCCTCTAGAAAAAGTTCTACCGAAATGAGACCTTTAATGTGGTGTTCACTACACACAAAAATATATCTGTGGTTTACCCTTGATCTAGAAGATTGAAAGACAATTTAACGGCCTCTCCTATAGCACAAGGACTATCTGTATAAAGAATGTTAAGGAAACCAAATAATTATATATTATGAATAAAATAACATGAAAATAGGTTAATTCTTGATAGGAGGTATATAAAATGATTTAAATATTTTAAAAAATTTTTAAAAAATTTTAAAAATTAGCCTTCTACATATTTAATTCCAAAAGATTATATTTAATGATTATAACTTCTGAAAATAAATTGAAATAATGTCGTATAAGTACCACTTATATCATGACATATAAAATAAACATTCATTATAAGACATCCGAATGGTATAACAAAATCCAATAAATAAAAATTATTAACCAAAATCCTATAAATTAAATATTTTGAATAGACAAAATTTTGTTTCTGCTGATCAATCTTATGAAAAACAATATCTTTCAAGAATATCCAACATGATCTTAAGAATTTCATCATAAAACTATCTTACTTAGACTATTCAATATTATTGGATATCTAACCAAGGTACCTTATATAAAAACTCAAGATATGTAAAACATTACTGAAAAACAAGTTTTAAGATCAACTTTGCTTCATCAGTATTCAAATATTCATATTCAATAAATATAACATCAATTAACAAGAAATATTCACTCACCCTTCATTCCTCTAGAAAAAGTTCTACCGGAATGAGACCTTTAAATGTGGTGTTCACTACACACAAAAATATATCTGTGGTTTACCCTTGATCTAGAAGATTGAAAGACAATTTAACGGCCTCTGCTATAGCACAAGGACTATCTATATAAAGAATGTTAAGGAAACCAAATAATTATATATTATGAATAAAATAACATGAAAATAGGTTAATTCTTGATAGAAGGTATATAAAATTATTCAAATATTTTAAAAATTTTTTAAAAAATTTTAAAAATTAGCCTTCTACATATTTAATTCCAAAAGATTATATTTAATGATTATAACTTCTGAAAATAAATTAAAATAATGTCGTATAAGTACCACTTATATCATGACATATAAAATAAACATTCATTATATGACATCCGAATGGTATAACAAAATCCAATAAATAAAAATTATTAACCAAAATCCTATAAATTAAATATTTTGAATAGACAAAATTTTGTTTCTGTTGATCAATCTTATGAAAACCAATATCTTTCAAGAATATCCAACATAATCTTAAGAATTTCATCATAAAACTATCTTACTTAGACTATTTAATATTATTGGATATCTAACCAAGGTACTTTATATAAAAACTCAAGATATGTAAAACATTACTGAAAAACAAGTTTTAAGATCAACTTTGCTTCATCAGTATTCAAATATTCATATTCATTAAATATAACATCAATTAACAACAAATATCCACTCACCCTTCATTCCTCTAGAAAAAGTTCTACCGAAATGAGACCTTTAAATGTGGTGTTCACTACACACAAAAATTTTTAAAATATTTAAATAATTTCATATACCTTCTATCAAGAATTAACCTCTTTTTATGTTATTATATATTTTCACTGAATAATCTCTCTTATTATCATTATTATTTATGTTTTATACAAATATGTGAGGGTTTTCAAAATATTCCCAAATTTAAAGAAATGCCCTTGTCAAGCAAGGCTCGTTTGAATTGTAATCGAGTACCTACATAATAATACTGTTTTCAATTAGTAGAGTAAAAATATTGTATGAAACAAAACAATCGGTTCTTGTTTCAGCGTGAACTCCGCACCTAAATCTCCTCCCATGTAATCCGCTTCCTGCCCCCTATTTATATTTTGATGAGAATTCGTGTGAAAAAATGGGTCAATCCAGTCTTCGCAGGAGTGAAACTGAAAAATTACCTTTATCACTTCAGATTACACCGACGAGGGCCGTCTAGAAGATTGGATTAGTTTTGTCTGAACTATACAAGCGGAAATGAAAGATTCATGTATTCCTCCTTCCTCCTTTGTTCTGTCGACGTGATAAACCAGAAATATCATTTATCATTTTCTTGGCTGAAGAGAGAGTGATGGAGGTGGTTATTTGATTTCACGATGGGGAAATTGATAGGCTTCATTTTTTCGATATTGGCGGAGCAGGCGTCGACTGATGAACACTTTCCTTTGATGTGATGGTACATTAGAGTGAAAACTGAGAACTCTCAGATGATTGTTAGGGAATGTAGTATCAATTTACTCTCCTCCGTTGATTATTCTGCCTTTGGAATCTTTTTACCATAGTAATATTTATGTAGTGTGAAGTTGACTTGAATAGTCATGTTTTATTTTAATATTAAGTCTAAACAAATAATTTACTTTATCCCGTCTGAATCAGGATATGGTAATGTTCATCAATTGTATGTCCATGAGTAAGCTCATTCATTTAACGACCTATTGGTATTCATTATTTCGCTTTCTCTTTCGTGAGTGAAATTTAATTTAATAAAATAAATAGAGGTTTATACTTGATAGAAGGTATAAAAACTTATTTGAATATTTTTATATTAGCCTTCGACATAGTTAATTTAAAAAAATTAAATTTAATAATTATACCTTCATGAATTTTATTTATTGGATTTTGTTGTATCATTTGGATGTCTTATAATGAATGTCTATTTTATAAGTCTTTTGATATAAGTGGTACTTTATGACATTAATTTAATTTTAATTCCTGAAGTTATAATTATTATATATAATTTTTTGAAATAAAATATGTAAAAGGCTAATACCAAAATATTCAAATGAATTTATATACCTTGTATCAAGTATGAACCTCTATTTATTTTATTTTATTCATAATATGTAATTATTTGGTTCCCTTAACTTTCTTTCTACAGATGGTCCTTGTGCTATAACAGAGGCCGTTAAATTGCCTTTCAATCTTTTAGATCAATGGTAAACCACATAATTATATATTTGAGTTAATATTACACTCCGTTTACATTTTCAGTATTCATTTAACAGAAGCTTTCCGAATTGTTAAAAGGTGAGAAAATATTTTTTGTTGATTGATGTTATAGTTTATTAAATATAAGTATAATTGAGTACTGACGAAGCGAAGTCTCTCTTAAAACTTGTTTTTTAGTAATGTTTTTACATATCTTGAGATTTTATAAAAAGTAACTTAGTTAGATATCCAATAATATTGAATATTCTAAGTAAGATGGTTTTATGATGAAATTCTTAAGATTTTGTTAAACATTTTTGAAAGATATCTGTTTTCATAAGATTGATGAGCAGAAACAAAATTTTGTCTACTCAAAATATTTATTTTATAGGATTTTGGTTAACAATTGCAATTTATTGGATTTTGTTATATATTTGGATGTCTTATAATGAATGTTTATTTTATATGTCGTTTGATATAAGTGGTACTTATATGACATTAATTTATAATAATTTAATCATTCCTATTCTTTCTTCGTACTCACGGCATCCTACTTAGCTAGTTTTGACGTTGTCGTTCTATATTCTTCTGCTTCTCCCAATGCTTCTTTTCGTGTCGCATGGTGATTTGTTCCCTATCACTTTAACCCGCCCCCCTTTACATTGTAGTTTCATAGTTTCATCCCGGTGAATTGAGTCTTGATACCTGAAGCAGTATCACTCGCACCAGTTACTGAACCCGTGTGGTGGAAACTGAACCGAATGTGGTCCTAGGTTCACCGTAAAGGTGAAATGGAGGGCTGAGCCGCGTTGTCCAACCCAGCCACCGACACAATTGCTGTCGGACTCGAGGGGCAGCAGTTGACTGCACGATGTCACTTCAACCAGTTTTTCTCCATCCATCCATCTTATGTGTTATTCCATTCAATCTTCCTTTTCAGCATCCACTCATTGATAATATCAACCTTGCTCTCTCTCCTTTCACTACGATCCAAGTCTTGGAGAATCTTTCCGACTATTTTGCGCAATTCATTCATTTTTCCTTCCTCTAAAAGCCTGTTGGTCTTAGACGTATATGGAATAGTTTTTGGGTATGTCATTATAGGTCTAACAGTGGTCTAATAAATTCTAGACACAAATTTTATATCCATACTCTTGATGTTCCATATTGTGTTGTCCAAACACGGCATAATTCTTGTAGCTTCCTTCATTGTTTGCTGTCTCACTTCTGTTTCTGTATCTCCATATCCTAAAATTTCAGATCATAAGTAAATTATATAAATATTTTAAAATTTAAAAAATTTTTTTTTAAAATGTTAGCCTTCTACATATTTAATTCCAAAAGATTATATTTAATGATTATAACTTCTGAAAATAAATTAAAATAATGTCGTATAAGTACCACTTATATCATGACATAAAATAAACATTCATTATAAGACATCCGAATGGTATAACAAAATCCAATAAATAAAAATTATTAACCAAAATCCTATAAATTAAACATTTTGAATAGACAAAATTTTGTTTCTGCTTATCAATCCTATGAAAACCAATATCTTTCAAGAATATCCAACATAATCTTAAGAATTTCATCACAAAACTATCTTACTTAGACTATTCAATATTATTGGATATCTAACCAAGGTACTTTATATAAAAACTCAAGATATGCAAAACATTACTGAAAAACAAGTTTTAAGATCGACTTTGCTCATCAGTATTCAAATATTCATATTCAATAAATATAACATCAATCAATAACAAATATTCAACTCACCCTTCATCCCTCTAGAAAAAGTTCTAACGAAATGAGACCTTTAAATATGGTATTCACTACACACAGAAATATATCTGTGGTTTACCCTTGATCTAGAAGATTTCTAGAGGATTTCTAGAGGGATGAAGGGTGAGTTGAATATTTGTTATTGATTGATGTTATATTTATTGAATATGAATATTGGAATACTGATGAGCAAAGTCGATATTAAAACTTGTTTTTCAGTAATGTTTTGCATATCTTGAGTTTTTATATAAAGTACCTTGGTTAGATATCCAATAATATTGAATAGTCTAAGTAAGATAGTTTTGTGATGAAATTCTTAAGATTATGTTGGATATTCTTGAAAGATATTGGTTTTCATAGGATTGATAAGCAGAAACAAAATTTTGTCTATTCAAAATGTTTAATTTATAGGATTTTGGTTAATAATTTTTATTTATTGGATTTTGTTATACCATTCGGATGTCTTATAATGAATGTTTATTTTATGTCATGATATAAGTGGTACTTATACGACATTATTTTAATTTATTTTCAGAAGTTATAATCATTAAATATAATCTTTTGGAATTGAATATGTAGAAGGCTAATTTTTTTTAAATTTTTTAAAAATTTTAAAATATTTATATAATTTTATATCCTTCTATCAAGAATTAACCTCTATTTATGTTAGATCATAAGTATTTGAATTTCATCTCATGTTGAATAATACTATCATTTACAGCTAGTTTACATCTGATGGGTATTTTAGATGTTGTCATAAATTTCGGTTTATATGTGCATATTGATATATTGAAGTTACACTAAATAGTGGAATTAATTCAGTAACCTTTGAAGGTCACCTTCAATTCCCGTTACTAGAAGAGTATAATCGGTGTTACAAAGAATATAATAGTAACATTTCGATTTCCCATTTTGTAGCCATTCAATTTTCCAACTTTCTTTATTATTTTATTCATAATGGGGTTGAAAAGGCGTGGGCTTAGGGAATCTCCCTGACGAATACCATTTTGTATTTAGATCAGGTCTATTAGTTCTACGTTAACCTTGGCTTGTATTGTGTTTCCACTGTAAATATTTTCATCAGTTTTTTCAGATTATATGGAATTTATCTGTTATACAGAAGAGTAAGTCTTTCAGTTGGTCACGGTCGAATTCCTTCTGCAAATTTATGAAACACATGTTTGCTGGTCTGTTATATTCAATGTATTTTTTAGTTATTTGTTTTATCACAAAAGCAGAAATAGTGTAGGAGCTTTCCTATTTGAATCCTTGATGCTCATCAGACAGAGAAATTATATTATCTATTCAGTTGGTTATAACATATTCGAATATGTAGAAAATGTTGAAAAACACTGACTTGACATCAGTGAAGTCACGCTTTCGCGCGCTTGTTGAACAGTCCATTTTTCCTAGAATTTTTTAAACTGACAAATAGTTATTTTGGAGATGATATATGTAATAAAAATGATAATTATAGTAGTGATAATAAAATATAATTGCAGAAATAATAATAACAATAATTTGAGGAAAAATCAAAAACGAAAAGAAAGCCAAATACAGAGACCTGGAAATTAGAATCAGTAGACAATGGTAGATGGAAAAGATTCTAACTCTCATGTCGACCGCGAGAGTGATTTCAAAGACTTCATTTAATAACATCTAGCATCTGAGCCCTACTAGGGACGTCAAGCAGCGTTCAGAAGTTTTTGGGAGATGAACCTGAATCCCAGGTCGCCTAAGGACTCGATAACTTAAAAAGAGTCTGTTGAAATTTCAGTTGAAATCTATTTTAGTGAAGAAATATCTTTCCTATTGGATTCCGAAACTCTTGGATGGACAGTATTACTATACCTGATACTCTAGCAGATGGTATCAAAAAAGTTTAGTCATCGGATCAAGCTTATTGAACACGAAGTTCTTCTACAATTTATTACCTGTTGCCAAAGTGCTGAACACAGATTTAGTCACTGTCAAACTATGACAGACCAACCTCTGTCGATCATCGAACAAGTACAAATTGGGTTCTACAAACATTTCGTGCTCTGATCTAACCTAAAATCACAGATCAAGTTGATTTGTCTATTTTGGTATATTCTTCGTTGACTTGTTGAAGTGGAGCCTATAGTTTATTGTTTGCTTTTTTCAAGTGACATAAATGTAAAATGCTTCTCGAAATAAATTTATCGTCATTATCAGAAGAAACTTAAATGAAATTCGAAGAATTATGGAAGACAGTAGTAATACTTTCACAAAATATAATGATCTTGAATTCAAAATAAGTACCGCTTTCCATTTTGCACACACACAAGTAATACTAATAACGTAGTAGTTAGCAGTATGGTATTACAAGCATATAAACAATAACAATCCGTTTCTAAATACTAACCCTACATTAACAGCGCTACCACAGAAATATAAACGTTCTAATTTTCCTCATTTTTATTTATATGTTGTAGCGGTCCAATTGTAGAAAATGCGACGTTATCAGATTGTTTTCCCGGAGCAACTATCAACGTTATCAACTACCTGAACTTGTTTAGTGAAACCCAGCATTAGTCTTGAAATTAGAAGAAGCTTTGGCTAATCTTGCTCTATTCAAGCAAAAAAATATTTCTTCTTGTTTTTTTTCTTCCAACTTCAGTAATTTTGCCCTTCAGAATCTTGCTTACACTTCACGCTCTCACGCTTGTGTTTACTAAACATAACCTCATTTTCAATTTTTTTAGTGTTATATCCATCACGAAAGTTAGACTATATTAATTCACTTATTACTGAATATACAACTATGAGTGATGAAACAGAACAAATTTCAAATTTCATTTTTTTTAGAATTGGCAATAAATCAATGAATACATTCAATATGACTAGACTTAAACATTCGAAATTGAGTATATCAGTTCGGAATAGGATTCAAGAGATTATATAATAACGCATTATAAGATAGCGAAGGTAACTGATTAACGCAGGATGTCCGAAATTTAATGGACATTAAATAGAAGTTCCAACAATGAATTGAATGCACTTTGTGTATCTAGTAATATTGCTTGTACTGTTAAGCTAAAGGCAAATATTGTGAAAACGGATAACACTATAGAAACCACAAAACTCACTCCTGTAACTGTATTACGTTAGTATTGAGTTAGTTTGTAAATGGGTTATAATTCACACCAGTCAAAGCTTATTGCTCCAAAATGTCGGAGTACAGCGATAAAGCTGAATGTAATAATAGATGTAATGAAGTTTAATCAGTGCAAGCATTACAGGAAGTTCCCAGAATTGATGTTCTATGTTCTAGTGAGAATGTATGTATAACTCGGCATTTATTTTTAATATCAATTGTGACAGGATGTATTTAAATCATAATTTGGAAATTTTACATATTGAAAATGAGAGTATCAACTTGAATTCTAGAAACAAAAGAATATGATGAAGTCGCACAAAAATATTTTGGGGCTTTCTTGATTTTTATCGAGTTAAATAAAGTTAGGGTCATCTAGAGTTTGCATTTTGGAGTAGTGTTTATTTCGAGTCCGGCAACACTTCCGTCATTAGTGTATTGATAAAGAGTTAATTCGATGTTTGAAATTGACGAAATGGTTGGATATATGCTTTAACAAAACTGAGAAATATTAAAAACTTATTTCCAGAGTGTTAAATTTTCTGTCCAGACTTTTAGAAATTCACGTAGAAAATTCAATAGAAATGAAATCTCTAACGACAATTCGTGGATAAATATGTTCGTGGGAACTGGATGGTTATTTGACAAAAAATCTCATTCATGTTCTCCTTCAAGAAGCACACCTGAAAGCCTAGCCCAGATTGTGTCATCGTGCTCAAGAATTGAACATTTCTCGCATTTCTCTACGGAGAATAATGACCTCGTTATGAAGGCTAAGAAAGTTCAACTAGTGTAAGAAGTGAAGCCTCTTGATCATGCGATGCGTTTCCACTCCGCTCAATGGGTTAATTTTGGCATGACCGAAGATGATCATTTTCCCAGAAAAATCATCTTAACGATTAAGCTCATTTTCACCTCGGAGAACTATTTCTTCTAAGTATCTGTTAAAGATGCATGTTAATCATCCAGAAATGATTGACGCCCTAAAACACGAAATAGAAGTAGATATTTATGAGATTGAGCCCCAAAAAATCGACAATGTACTGTAAAATTTGGTTGATCATATGGGGTACGGTAGCCAGTCGTGGAGGTCATTTGAACAATATTGTTTTTCATTCGTAAATGTCAAAGTTCAACCTTTCTAATGAGCTCACAACTTCATAAAAATCTTTATTAGTTTATTATTTATAGCCGAATAAAAATGAGAATTTTGAATAGCTAATTCCTTAGTATACAGAAATTTTCCAGTATATAAAGATAATTTTTCTGATTTGAATTCGACTGATGAAACATTTTTGTAGAGCAAAATTCGTAATATTTGTACGTAACACGAGGAAATTTAAATAATATTGATTAATATATCGTGTATCTCGACATTTCACTGTATTGCTCAGTTGCATAAACGGTATTTGTTGAATGAGATAACTTTCTTCAGTTTGAATGATACACACATATATGTTGATTTCTCTCCATTATTGTGAGTTGCTTACATGGCGCGTTTCGTTTTACATAGTAACTTCTTCAAATGCTCATAAACAACCAGTCTGAAATTTGGTAACATACTCTATTTGAATATTTTCTATTTTGAGATAAGGGTACAATAAAAAGTTTTTATTACCTTGTTGAAAGCATTGGGCCCTTAGTTAGATAGATTCAATAAAGGTGAACTAGATAACTCTCTGTGGTCATCCAAAATATTCCCCGAATTTCTGAAAAGGTTTATTTCCATACTTTCCAATAGGTTCAGTTTTACACCCTTATTTTCTGTGTGCAAAATCTCAAAACCTTGATCGATGTTTCTCTTTTATTAAATGTTCAGCATTCGTAGAGTCCTTCTTGTTATTGAGGTAGGAACGACGATGTTCCTTTATTCTAGTAGGAAATGGTGTTCTGGTTTGTCCGATATACGTTTTTGAGCAAGTACCACATAATATATGGTAAACACCTGATAATTGAGATTTGTTCCTTTTAGTTTTGCGTTTTTCAAAAAGGTTCTCACTGAATTGTTAGTTTTATAATTATTATATGTTTATATCTATGTTATTAAGGACGTTTCTTATTTCTGATGATGATTTTCCATAGAGAATTATATGTTCTATCCCCGTTTTTTCTTATCTCAAAATAGAAAATATTTAAATAGAATATGTAACCAAATTTCAGACTAGTTGTTTATGAGCATTTGAAGAAGTTACTATGTAAAACAAAACGCATCATGTAAACAACTAACAATAATAAATAGAAATCAACATATATATGTATATCATTTTAATTAAAGTGTGCAATGGATTTCTATCAAGTAAAGGCCAACACGATACGAAACAATAGCTGTTTATCTTCTAATAAAACAAACACTGTTGTTATGAGTTTGATTCATAATTAATAAATAATGAGGTCTCGGAGATATAACCCTAGATGTATTTAACTATGACTTTTAAAAATTGGAATGAAAGATTTTTAATACAGAAAAGAAATAATGCAAAAGAGCTCAAATCTCCTGACGCTTCGTGAGTGCTTTCGTACTTTTTAGAGTATGGGCTCCTATATTACATAGAATAATTCGAAATACACCAATTTTTCATAGTGAATACGAATCAATCAATAATTTAAGACAAATAATCTTGATGTTGTATGCTAGTACATGCAAATAAATTTTGATTGATACACTGAAATTTTACATAAATATTCAAATTGTTTTACCTAAAATTAAAAAATTAAAAAAAATTATTTCATTTTTCATACACGTTTCGTAGTATCTTTTAATTCGGCTCAAAACCTATCTTGAAAATATCCAGTTATTCGTTTCCAGAATTATTTAAAGTGACATGATTAAATCATTGTGATTGCAACTGTGAATTCATTGAGTAATGTTGAGCAACTTATATTTTCAAAAATAAAAAAAAAATTGAGTTTATACTTGGAACAGGTATTTATATTCAATTTTGAATATAAAAACGGAATATTCTCAAACTCTCACATAATTTTATTCAATTTTGAAAGAATCAAATTAAAAATGTCTATTCTGATGAACATATGGAATTTCAAAATATTGTTCAACATTCTAAAATATGAAAGAATCAAAAAATACATAAAAATATACCAAAGAAAAAATATTACATACCTTCAGTTACAGCTGTAATCTGAAGGAACTTAAAATATTGGGATCAACTCAAAGCATAACGTCGATCTATAATCTCAAAACTAAAACCAAAGTGTAAAGTTACTTACAGCCTTTGATCAAGCAATCGAGGTGCATGGATTGATTCGGTCACCTGATTAGAAAATTTAGGGCGTTTCTCGTGATCTGGTAGCTGTAATTATTCCGGATTTCATAAGATTATTACACAAAATAGGTTTCAAAGTGGATTGTAATAGGCTTAACTCCTGTGAACGTCTTAAAATAGACAAACCTGGATATTCATCCATAGTCTCAGACTTTCAAATTTAGTGATTAATTTCGCTGAAGCAGATCGTGAAGACATTTAATGATAATCAAAAGCAGCACGAACTCTATGAACTGTATTTGAGCAATTTTCACCATATTAGTAGTGAACATCAACTCTTGTGCAAGCTCATAGCGATCTATTTTCAACAACGTTATAAATTCTAATATAGCAGATAAATGGGCAACATACAGAATTATCTAATGAGCGCCGATGATATAAGTAGGAACACCTGAACAAAGCATTATTTTATTCGTACATGATGCTGACAATGAGACAATAAGCCAGCTTAGCAAACTATTTAAGATCCTCAGTACGAGTAATTATATAACTACATAGAAATCATATTGATTCCGGTATACAAAAGAACTTTAACAGGTAAACAATAGTAATAAACTTCATCACTTAACAGTGAGAAATACATACAAGTACGTAAATTTACACCATCAAAAGAGGCAACTTTATGACATGAAATATATGGGTAACAGAATAACTAGAACAAGTCTGACATTAAAGAGTGATTAAGCTACATAAGATATAAATGAAATAAGTGAATTTCTGTGTTCCTTGAAGTGGTAATTTACCCTTCTGGTCCTCATTAGCAAAGGTAGCTGAACCTGTGTACCAGCATGAATGAGGTCAGAAAATTTTGGAACCACAGGAGCATCACTGTGGTAAATGAGCTTTATGGTCGTGAAAAATTGTTGTTTTCAAGGTATACTTTTTGTTGGGGTCATATCAAGAATTTGGAAATATTGTTATTTTCAAACTGGCATATTATAATGAAGAGTGACCCAATAAGATATTGCAAAGTCTGCTGCAAATAAGCTGGGATATTTGTTCAAGGCAAGGAAATATTTTCCCACAGATCAGGTTTTTTTACTGTATAAGTCCCAAATCAGACCAAGACTCAAATTCTGCTCTCACTTTTGGATTCCATCCAGAAAAGAGCAGGACGACTGCAACCCAACTATATAAGCCAGTTCGTAGTAGTTGGAACTTAGAAGGAGAATTACCGATTACGCCGATGCTCCGCGGAACTGAAGAAAATGATGCCAGCTGCTGCCAGATTTGCACGTGGTACTGGGGCTGCTATGAAATTGAATCAACAACTTGGAGAACTTTTGCTCATCAGAAGACCTTCATCCACGGAACTGGCCACTCGTGAAACGTACTTCCAGCTGATATGTTTTCCTCAGAGTATGATCTCCAACAGTTCAAGACGAGAATAAATAGGATACAACTTTCCTTCAGGGCACCAACTAGATGATACAGCGTCCCGCTTCCGCGGTCGGTCAAACTTAAAAAAAAAACATGAAAAAACACATTGAATAAATACTAAAGTCGTAACTCTTTATATTATGATATAAAAGTATAGATGTAAAATTAATAGAAAGGTGGAACATTCACTGATGAAACTAAATATTCATTGAAAACTTGTTCCTTGTTCCAATTGATATTTGTCGTTCAATCTGGGACTCATTCATTCATAAGTTTTCTGTGACATGTTGAGATCCATGCTGAGGTTGTTCAATTAAGCTTGAAATCTCCTTATAATCATCGTTATTATAAGAAGGCTGGTTAGGAGAGCACTACTTGTCGTTAAAGAGCTTCGGTAGCTGCTGACAAAACTATCCATAGGTACCGGACATGCTATCTTTCAAGACCATCTTAACCTCTCAAAGGTCAGTGCACGGTGGATACCGATAATGCTCACCGTACCTCAGAAGCAAGGGCGAGTCGAGTGTTGTAAGGAGTTTTTAGAGCTCTGTGGAGAAGATCCATCGACTAGTTTCAACCGGCCGGTTACTGGAGATGAGACGTGGGTTCATCACTATGACCCCGGGACTAAACAAGAGTCCATACATTGGAATGAAAAGGGTGTACAGCCCCCAAAAAATTTAATGTCACTCCATCCGCTGTAGAAATAATGGTTAAGGTCTTTTGGGATTCTGAAAGTATTTTATCGATAGAATACACTGAAAAGGGCGAAAGCATCACAGCAGCATCAAACGCAACTACTTTGCGAAATATAAGAGAAGCAATTGAAGGAAAAAGGTGAGAATGACTCACAAATGGGGTGTTGCTGCTCAACGACAACACGCCGGTTGTCCTGCGTGGCGAAAGCTGCTGTGCACGAATATGGCTTCGAAGAAATTATTCATCCTCTGTACAGTTCAGACTTAGCCCCAAATGTGAATAAATATCTTCGTGGAAAGAGATTTTCCGACGATGAAGAACTTAAGGTAGCAATTAATATATATTTTGAGGAGAAGCCGGAAGAATATTTTTTACAAGGTTTATAGAAGCTTATTTCTCGATGTAACAAATGTATTATAATTCTAGGAGATTATATTGAAAAAAGAATTTTTCTAGAACTTTCTGAGTTTTTTTTCCTATACCGAGAATGATTGAACACCCCTCGCATATCTAAAAGAGTAGAGCTCATAGTGGGAAACTGATTAGATATTCGGATCAAGTTCTTCAAATATAGCGTGAATCAGTTCTACAACCCCGGAAAAAAGAAGAATTGTTGTACGTCTGTTTTATTAACTTGTCACATCTATTAGTGTTGCCTATATTTCACTTTGAATACCTCAAACACTATTTGAATCATGCCATGGAGTTGGATTACATTAGATAAAAATGTCCTACGCCTAAAAGATATTAAAACAAATCACGAAATATATGTCCATTTGAAATTGTTCTCCATTTCGTTCTCCTGTATCTTGATTCTTCCAGTGTCCCTCTTGCGCATTCAAATGGCAGCTAATACCTGACACCCTTCAGCAGTTTTCGATCATCCGACGCATATATTAGTGAAGCTATTAAATCTGTATTTCAGATATCTCAAAGACACTTCGCAATCCATTCAAGAGCCGTGTTATTCCGCTATAGCCCCGACTGGAAAGCACTCAACATACTTTAATGGGATCAATGGAACGTAGAGCTGCGGCATAGCTGCTGCCGCCAAAAGTAGGGGACGACCTGCTGCGATAGACACTCATACCCCTCCAGACTCCCGATTCCTGTGTTCAGAAGGCGCGAAATTTATTCAGTACAATTGATTTAGGAGTCAGAACGTCGTTGAGCCAGGAGGCAGGATTCTGCGAGTATTTATTTCGGCGACAGTGCTCCGTTGTGTATTGCTGAATGAGAACGGAAAAATGTTTTCGGGAATTCGCCCCACCTTCGCTTTTCTGGCGCGATTCCCACAAATTTCTCGGGGGTCGCTTTCAATGCGTATCGGGAATCGATGGCCATTTCAAGTTGTAATCTTGCTTTTCAATTTAGTGGCGACTTTGTTTGTGAAACGGAGATAGAGCCCATTTTATGAATTGAATAAGTTCGATGGTTTTCCCATAGGGACGATAAGAATTTAACACTGAATAAAAAACAAAGTAGAAGGGAGATAGTTTATTCAATGTTTTACATATTGAGCAGATTCATTCGGGTACACCTGTCTACAAACTTAGAAATTTAAAAAATTTCTTGAAAATTTGTCTTTGAGATCAATTTCTCGCCTAGAATTTCATTCTTGTACTCGCTTCTATCAATTGAAATATTTGATGTACTTTATACAGTTGTATTGAAAGGTATTTAGTAAATACGAAACGCATACATGAGATACTCTCCGCGACGCGGCAGCACTAGAGTAGTAGCATAGACCATAGAATCTATTTATGGTCACTTGTTTGTCTGGTCATTGGTTTCGTTCAATTCGTTCGTTCTCATCTCAGTGCTGTCAACGCGCAAATATAACCTATTCATAAACGCTATCTAATTTGTTATTACAGTTTAAGAAAAGTAAATTCCGTAAAGTGTGTGTAGTGATATTAAGTACAAGTATAACAGCTATTATATATTGCATTGAAAAAGCAAGCTGTGATACTGATAATACTTTTGTGTTTTGTTTACACGACTGTTTACGATTCATAAAGTAAGTATGTGTTCTTAACCTATAAAGTACTACTAGGTATAAATTTTTACTATTTGATAGCATGGAACAATAAATAATGGAATGTGAGTGTACCTATTTTTGTGCGTGAAATGTGAATTTAACCGAGACTTATAGTGTATTTAGTGCATTTTGTTTTAGTCGCTAAGTCTGTTAATTAGGGATGGGATATAATCGATAAAATTTATTTCGATGAATTTGTTTTTATTTCATTAATTTTTGTGACTTTGGATTTTACTTACGCATTTTTTTCTTTTTCAGGCGATTCTTTTAACATGGCACCTACAAAAAAAAGTATTAAAATAGTATTAAAATTTTATATATAATATATAATTATATTTTGGCTTCAATAAATCTCATTATAGAATGTCAATGAATTTAAGTAAACCTTAAAATAACTCACTTTGTTCTTTGATTTTGTTAGAACATAGATCAATCTTGAATATATAGTTGATCTGTAGTTCGAAGCTTAAGTCTTTTAACACGTGAGTGATGTAGGTTATGTTTTTGATTTTGATATTTGGAATATTGAAAAAGGGCTGAAGACGGGATTATCTAGAATTATATTTGTTTTTTGAAGATATAGTGCACATTTTTTAGAGATTTTTGAAATAATTTGTTCGAATATTTAAATATATTAAATATTTCAAATAAATTATATTCTTTGTAAGTCCTTTAAGTGTGTTCATGTTTTTATAAGGCAAGTAGTATTTCTTAAAGATAAAACCAGAAACAAAATTTTGTCTCCTTTGAATATTTATTTATTAATTTTAATTACCTTCGTATATCTGTTGGGTTATTTATTTCATTTGACATTGTATATTGAGTTTTGATTATATACGTCTATTAAATGTGAGCGGTGCTTGTTTTAGACATTAATTTAATTCTAAAAGTTTTTTGAATAAAAAATTCGTTTGGAAATTGAAATTGTAGGAGATAAACATATTTCAATTTGTTTTGATATTCAAAAAAAAAAAAAGTATTGTTTGGAAATATTTCGAAAAAATTAATGAGAAATCTGCCAGATGCAAACTATGCCAAAAAACTGTTCAAACGGCTGGCAATACCTCTAATACGATGGCCCATATCAAAAATGTTCATAAGGCGGTCTACTTGGAAGTTTTCAAAAGTAACAACAGTGCTGCTGTTACAAAAAATTCTAATTCGGATTTGTCCGATTCAATCCCCAATAATTCGAAACAAGATACTATTACGATATCGGAATCTTACTACGTAAACGAACATCAACTGTCGCCTTCAACTTCTACGTCGTCTTCAATGGATTGTAGTGAGATACTTACGCACAATACTCAAACTGATCAAAAGATGGATTATGAAAGGGTGTTGTCTTTGAAGCGCCAGAGATCAATTGAAAGTAGTTTTGGCGAAATACATGCGTATACCTCTACTGGGGACAAAACTAAAAGAATTAACTATGCGATAATGTTTATGATCTGTAAAGACAATCAACCTTTTTCATTAGTTGAAAATGAAGGTTTCAAGAATCTTCTGAAAGTAACCGTGCCTCATTATAAGATTCCTAGCAGAACCTCTGTGACACGCTGGATAGATGAAAAGTATGACGCATTATCAACAGTAATGAAAAATAAATTACGCTGTGTAGAAAATCTAACACAAACAAGTGACATTTGGTCAGATCTACAAGTGCGAAGTTATCTAGGTGTAACTGCTCATTTTGGCATCGGAATTGAATTTCATGTTGTAACTTTAGGTGTTTACCACTTAGATGAAAGGCATACTTCCGAATACATTGCACAAACGCTCACTAAAACATGTGAAGAGTGGGGATTTAATACTGATAAGGTCACAGCAGTAGTAACAGATAATGCTGCAAATATGGTGAAGGCTGTCGAAATTGCGTTTGGGAAGAAAAAGCATATCCCTTGTTTTGCGCATACACTTAATTTAGTAGCTCAACATATTTTGGGAATTCCAGAACTACAGGAAATATTAACAAAAGCAAAAAATTTTGTTACATTTTTTAAACAAAGTTGTGTTGCCAGTGACGAGTTGCGTAAATCAGTTCAAGCTGACACAAAATTGATTCAGGATGTCCCAACACGTTGGAACAGCACATACTATATGATTGCTCGTTTCCTTGATTTACGAAATGCTGTGAGTGAAATTTTGATTCGTCACAAAACAGCACCGCCGATGTTAACTGGTATGGAGTTGACTATATTAACATCGCTTCTTAACGTACTACAACCACTAGAAGCAGCGACTAAGGAAATATCTGGCGATAAATATTGCTCTAGTAGCAAAATCATTCCATTAGTGCACTGCATGATATCATGAAAAACCTAGTAATTGAAGAATCTTTAATCAAGGATGTACAAAAACGCACTCTTACCGAAATTAATAAACGAATGGGCGCAATCGAGCAGGTATCAGCATTAGCTATTGCTACAATATTAGATCCAAGATTTAAAAAACTTCATTTTGAAGATGCCATGGCGTGTGCAAATGCCGTCATTAAAATTAAAGATATGATTAAAAAGAATCAACAGGATGAATCTACTGTGGGTGTGGAATCTGACTCTGACAACTCAGACAAAATTAGTCTATCATCGGATCTCTGGAGTGATCACCATAAACTGGTTCAACGAAATTGGAAAACAAATAATACCAATGAAAGTCTTTCAGATGAGTTATCGCTTTATTTGAGGACTCCAGTGAGTAGATTTAACGAAAACCCATTAGAAGTGTGGGCAGACTATAAAATACAGTTCCCAATGTTATACAATGTGGCTTTTAAATATTTAACCATGGTGGCTAGCTCAGTTCCATCTGAACGACTTTTCTCAAAAGCCGCACAGGTTCTTACACAGCAGAGAAGCAGATTGCAAGCCAAAAGGGTCAATGAAATTCTCTTTTTGCAAAGCTTGGAGAAGAAATACTGGGATTTATAAATCTTTCACTTATGGCCATTGATTTAATTTGCATGATATATAAATAAAGTTGATTTGTTCTAGATGTTGTGACTCATATTAATAATATCAACCTTCCCTATTTAATATTAGAAACTAGTTTAATACGAAGTAAGTAGGAAATTACTTACGATATTTTAAAAATATCGATATATGTTCGATATATCGCAAAGTATCGATAGAACATTACGATATATAATATCGAAAATAATATGGATATTTTTTTAACATGAACATCACTAGTATTTACACCTATTTATTCAACCGTTACATACAATATCGACCACCTACTGACTTTCCATATAATTCACTGTACTTTACTGGTTTAGTGTCTGCCGTCTACACTCATCGTCTTATACAGGGTGTCTCCTTTTAAAAGGGCCAAACTTCAAGGGGAGAGCATACAACTTATTCGCAACAAAAAAGTCTTTAATTCAAGAAATACTTCAAGTTTTTCTAAAAAAACGATTAAATTTCAATTATTCTTGTAGCCTCATCAAATTTGACCACAATCCGTGAACGTCATTAAACTTGCCACATGATAAGAAGTTCTGTGTGCCAAGAAATTGTTATTGCGAGCGTCGTAAGGAGATGAATATCTCCTTATTTTCTGAAGTGAACAAACTTAGTTTAATTTGTCCAAAGGTTTTATGGATGAAAAATTATTAATTATGGACATGTTTTCTTTTCAGCAAAAATTCCTCGTTCAGTGTGCTTTCCAATGACATCTCATTTTTCGTGCTAGCTGCTTGTCCTCTACCATAATATGATGTCTAAGAAGATAACAACGAGAAGTTGAAATACTCCAAACCTAAATTTGCTCTATCTTGAAACTTTTTATGATTGAATATTGAAGCAATTTTCATGTAAATCATTAATTTATCTGTCGAATCAAAATAATAGACAAAATTTCAATAATACAGATTATATGAAAAAATTTTGAATATGAAAACATATTTAATCTGTTAGTCTTCTACAATTTTAATTTCAAAAAAAAAAAAATAGAATTAAATTAATGTCTAATAATAAGCACTGCTTATATTTAATAGACGTATAAAAATCAAAATTCACTGTACAATATCAAATGGAATAAAAAACCCAAAAATTAATTATTTATTAAAATTGAAAATAAGTAATATTGAATGTTTCGTTCCAAACATACGCACCTGAACTCGTCAGAACGGCAGGTAGTACGTATGTTAAGTCTTTGACAAACATTTGAAAACATGTTCAGTTTCTGGTCTTATATTTATGAAAACTAAATCTTTTTCAAAAATACACAACATAATTTTAAGAACTCCAAAACTAATTTATTTGAAATATTTGATGTTTGAATATTTAAATAAGTTACTACAAAAACTCTCAAAAACATGTGGCATATCCTTAAAAACAATTAAACATTCAGATAAGGTCAGTTCAACTTTACATTCAATTAAATATAAATATTCAATTAAAAATAAATAAACTTGTGATCTTACCAAACAATTTCTGCCAAACCTATGAATCCATTTAAACTAGGTAGGTATATCTGATTTCCAAGGTAATCTATGTTCTATGCTAAACACAGAAATCACACAAAGTTTGTAAGGCATTTTGTGGCCTTCATTAAACCACTGGAAACTGCATAATAAATTTCATTATTCAAAAACCTAATATAATTATATATTATATATAAAACAAACTTATAAGATGCGGTTTTTTACTTGATAGAAGGATAATTACAATTTTTGAATATCAAAACAGATTTAATCTGTAAGTCTTCTACAATTTTAATTTAGAAAAAATTTAAAAAAAACTTATAGAATTAAATTAATGTCTAATAATAAGCACTGCTCATATTAATAGACGTATAAGAAGCAAAATTCACTATAGTAACTTATTTGAATATTTAAACATATTAAAAATTTCAAATAAATTGGATTTGGAGTTCTTGAAATTATGTTGTGTATTTTTGAAAAAAGATTAAGTTTTCATGAATATAAGACCAGAAACTGAACATGTTCTCAAATGTTTATCGATGGCAAAACATACGTACCACGTGCCTTTCTGTGGAGTTCAGGTGCGTATGTTTGGAACGAAACATTCGATATTGCTTATTTTTAATTTTAATTAATGATTCATTTTTTAGGGTTTTTTTATTCCATTTGATATTGTATAGTGAATTTTTATTTTTATACGTCTATTACATATCAGCAGTGCTCATTATTAGACATTTATTTAATTCCAAAAGTTTTTTTTTAAATCAAAATTGTAGAAGATTAACAGATTAAATCTGTTTTGATATTCAAAGTTTGTAATTATCCTTCTATCAAGTAAAAAACCGCGTCTTATCATTTTACTTTATATGAAAAAATGTGAAGAAAACAGACTACTACTACTACTTACGACAATTGTTGGAATTTTCCACTCCTGATTCAATACTTTTACATCGTTTTCGCACTGACTCTACAACATTGCGAAGTTTACAACGTTTCTGACGCATTTCTGCAAAACACAATTTTATTCTCTCGATCAGATCCTCTCAAGTCGAATTTGATATACCTTTTATTTCAACGTGTTCCAGATATAAAAACCCAAAGCCGTAAGGTCGGGGATCCTTGGTGGCCATCCTACCGGACCGTACTTTCAAATCCAGAATATTCATTCATTAAGTCCCGTACATTCCGGCTATTTTGAGCTGGGCAGGCATCCATTTGAAAGCAGACATTTTGTCTGTTAAATGTTTGATTGTATCGGTCTCTAATTATCGGAAATACATCTCGATGATTAAAGTAAAACAACTCAATTTCCGCTAATTTATTTATTTTCACAACAATTGTTTCGTCATGACAACATGACTTCGTCAGGTGAGTATGGTATCATGTAAAGTAAAGCTGCTTTGAGTTAAAGTAGTGAATTCTTCAGCGTTGAAGCCATTGAGAAATATTACTGGTCCGAAAAGTTCACCTCTCATGACTCCCAACTTTACATTGACCCTTAACTCATATTGGAAATGACGAACAATAGTCACATGGGGGTTTTCTCTGTTACATGCATGGCTATTTCGCAAATTTATCATACCCTTTTTCGTGAAACTGGTCTCATCAGTCCATAATATACTATCACCTCACCACTTTCCTACCTTATTCAGGTTCCATCTAGAAAATGTAAGTCTCGTCCCAGCATCTACAAGTAACAGATCCTGCACCTTTTTCACATGATATGGATGTAACTTATTTTTTGAGTTCTCGGTGTACTGTAGAATGATGAATCCTCAGTGTACAACCAATTCGATGAGTAATTTTTGTAGGGTCTTCCCGGACAGCTTGAAGTATAGCAGGTGCATGCTGGCCTTGCTGACTATTTCGACCATCTTCTCTGATTCGGAAACAACCAAATGAGCCTGTTTCACCTAATCGCCTTAACACTTGTACAAATGTCTTTCTATTTGGTTGTCGTCTGTTGGAAAAACGCCAATCGTACTCTCGAACCGCTGCGCGAGCATTTCCATTCGCAAATCCATAAATGAACAACATATCGCGATATTCGATGTTTGAAAAAGGAGGCATAATTTTCTTGATTTTTTCTAGAATACTTATTATACATGGAGTTAATTCGTTAGATTCAAGAAAACACTAATACCCAAAATCATTTAGTGACAGAAACTGTCAGATTTTAAAATCAATGTTTACTTTGATATTCAATCACAGGGAGCTTCAGTCTCTTTCATGAATTTTTTACTCTCACATTCTTTTTCGACACCACTGACCAGTTTCTGACAAATTCGTAGAGAAATTGGAAGAGATTTCAATAGCCAAACCTTTAAAAAGAATTTTAATGTTCAAATTTAAGGAAATCAATAGGAAATGACATTTTCTGCAAATGAGCTGTTGGCCTTTTATGATCCTGGGAAAGTAAAATTTATTCTGTACGGCATCTTATATTAACATCTTTTTTTAAATTTGAGATGTGTCTTTCAAATTAAAAAATAAAACAATACATACACATGAAGCGCTCAAATCAAAGCTGTCATCCTTGGCATCCAGATACATATTTGTCAATTAATCCAAATGCTACTAGCCATAATTAGCAAATTACATTATGTATTGTCATGCTTAAGCGATGATCTCTGCTATCGATTAATCCTCATGTCGATAATTGAACTAATTATTGAAATCTGTGTATACCTGGTTCACATTCAATTCCATGTTCACTGAAATATCCGACTTGTTTTAATAATTAAAACTAATTAGCAGACGAGATCGAATTTGACAGAGTTTTGGATCCAAGTTTTCAATTTATTGAAAGTTCGATTGAAAATAAAGAAGTGAGATCTTGTAACGTGTCACTTGTCAAATAAATTATATTTTTGAGAAGTCCTTAAGTTGTGTTCATGTTTTTGAAACGCAATTGGTGTTCTTAATGGTAAGATCAGAAACAAAATTTTGTCTCCCTCAAATATTTATTTATTAATTTTAATGACTTTCTTATATCTGTTGGTTTATTTATTCTATTTGACATTATATATTGAGTTTTGATTATATACGTCTATTGAATATAAGCGGTGCTCATTGTAAACATTGATTTAATTCTAAAAGTTTTTTGAATAAAAATTTTTTTGAAATTAAAATTTCAGAAGACTAACAGATTAAATCTGTTTTGATATTAAAATTTTTTTTAAAAATTGTGTCACTTGGTTTTAAAAATTGAAAGGCATGCACGTCAAATAATGTCAACAAGAAAATAATAAAGAAGGGGTTTTTAACTTGATAGAAGGCTTATTACAATATCTTAAATATCATATTCTTACAGATTTATTCTGCTGACCTCACTACAAATTTCAATTTTATTAAAATTTTTTCTCGAAAACATTTTGAAATTAAATTAAATAAACACACTTTCAATTTAGTAGATATATAGAATTAAGACATCCATAAGGAATAAAAGAATACAAAGAAAATATAAATCATTAATTGAAATATTTCAATAAATACAAGTATACAAAATTTTGATTCATATCAATGTACTATGAAAACCAAATTGCTTAAATTCCAAAAAATACATAACACAACCTCAAGAATTTCTTCAAAAAACAGTTCGTTCAAAAAAAATTCAGAATCATGCAGCCCATCTTAAAAAATGCCGTGTGGAATTACCAAATTGATAACTCGTCAGTCCAACTTCGTTTCCAAAAACAAGAAGTATTTAATGAAAATATATCTGGCCTGACATGTCTCCCTATAAATAAACTTAGAAAATATAATTTTATAAAATACGGAAACCTTACGTATTCTATGTTCGTCACAGAAATTACACTTAAACTGAAAATATTTTTGAGGACTCAGTTATATCCAAATGATACTATGTATGAGTGAAAAAATAAAATATACATGTATATATATATATATATATATATATATATATATATATATATATATATATAGACACTTGGATGTAATTAAGTTCTTAAAAATACCTTACTAACTTGGTGTAATTTCTGTGTCGAACATAGAATACGTAGGGGTTTGATATTTTATAAAATTAACCATATTCTGAGTTTGTTGTTAGGAAGACGTGTAGTTTCGGGCAGGTAAGATACATTTTTATTATTTCCTTCATTTCCTTTGATACGAATCTGCGCTGCACTGATGTGTTATAATATTTTCAATCAATAATTTAAATTTTCTTTGTATTCTTTTATTACTTTTGGTATTGTGTAATGAGTGTTTATACTATATGTTCACTAAAGCGAAACTGTGTTTTCTGAGACATTCATTTAATTTTATTTTAAAAAGTTTTTTTGATTTTTTTTTATGAAAATGAAATTAAAGGTTGTAATAAGGTTGGTATAATAAGTCTGTATGATATTTAATATGATGTCAACTATGTAAAGGCACTCATCCCATCAGGAGTGAAACAATTTTTCTAAATTTCAAACTTGAATGATTATGTTGTTTCGGATAAAGAAGAAAATGTTTGCTTTCAGACGTTCGTTCCATCTAAGATCAAGGTGCACCATATTTTCAGTTTTACCCCAAAAGATCAATTTGGTTCACGCGTTTATATATTAAGGGTGGGCCATATAAAGTTTGTATTTTGAAGTAGTGCTTATTTGAAATCTGGCAACACTTCTGCCATTCGTAATTCGACAGAAAATTGAGGAGTTAAGGAATTAATTTTACTTACATATAATGAATATGAGGGAACTAGAATAATATCATTTAATATATAATTTCATCTGTATATTTCTTATTTGAAAAATATTAATTCAATGATAAAAACTGCAAGTCCTATATTCTGAAGAAGAAGTCCACCACTTTTAGCGAAATGTATATACTATAGTTGAAATAGAAACATGTGTTTCATTTATAATGTCAATTATGACAATTTCTACCAAGAATCGGCCAAATCAATATAACTTTCAAAGTAAATATTGTTATCTTCGAAGATATTTTTCTGTTTTTACACCTTTGCCCAATATAACGATCGTATGTTAATCCTGACAGAAGGACTTCTGTCATTCTTAGTCGCTGAGCATATGAAGCTGGGTGTATATGTAATTCCTAATTCCACAGTGTACAGTGCTCGAGAGAAACTCATCATTTCAATAGTTGTTACGTGGCATCTGCAAACGAAGCAGTTCAGAATGGTGTGAGCAACAGACTGTTAATGTTAATCTACTCCGAATTATAACCGGATTCATATAATAGGTACAAGAAACTAGCTCAAGGTGGATAATATTCTCCCGAAACGGAACTGAGAGATGTTAGCTAATCAGTAGGCATAATGTTTTTGTATAGTTGTACCGGGGTTCCATCATTTTATCCGAGTGCCCATTATGCAAGTTTTAAGCAGAAAATGGTATCAACCAATTATTTTGGACACTTTGATGAAAATATTATATAGTTACATGTATTTACCTCTTTTGTCAGGTTACAGATCATTTTGTAATCTTTTGAAGGAAAAGCTTGGAGGCTTCAAATAAAAGATTTCAAAAAATTGGAAAATTATGTTCGTATGTTTGGAAATTCTCCCACTGAGTCAAAAAATATGACGTATGGAAATTTAATTTAAGCATTTACTGCTTGAATTATATCAATGAAATATGTTGATGGCCTACTTATAAACGATGTGTTTGGATCCCTCCTCTTCACTGATGCGGATCCGAAGCTCTATTTTGAAATTCTGAATCTTCTTTTGTTCAACGCACGTCATGAAATGAATACCAGTTCTCAATTTCTGAATTAAGTCAATTACCCTGCCGTCAAAATAAATTTTTTTGGCTGTAATATAAAGCTTAATAGCAAATTATGTTAAAATGTTATGTTAAAAATCTACGAAAATAAAAAAAAGTTGTAACACGTACGGTTTTCTTGTTACATTTATAGAACCACATTTAATGTTACGATATCTGGTGTGTACTGAAAAAAATTATTTAAGAATTTTTTATCCGTACATATCGACTTCATTTACTTTTACACCTACTAAACGACATCACATTTAAGAAAAACACAAAGATTGAAAATATTGACTTACAAAACTAACTAAATTTTATATTTTCCTTTCATGAGTGGTCATATCTTCTTTCTTCAAAAATCAGCAGTAATCTCACATAATGGCTGGATTCTATGGTCCTTGATAGCGAATATTCATTGTCCTAATATCTTAGTGGAATCTTTCACCGCTCGTGACTGACAGCTCGCAAATAAAAAAAAATGACAGATGTGAATGGAGGGAATTAATTTTTAATGACATTCGGGCAGGCATCTAATAGTTCATTAACTAACTGTTGGTAGTTTGCATCTATATTGTTGCTCACATAATGGCTGGATTCTATCGTCCTTGATAGCGAATATTCATTGCCCTAATATCTTAGTGGAATCTTTCACCGCTCGTGACTGACAGCTCGCAAATAAAAAAAAATGACAGATGTGAATGGAGGGAATGAATTTTTAATGACATTCGGGCAGGCATCTAACAGTTCATTAACTAACTGTTGGTAGTTTGCATCTATATTGTTGCCCAGAAATCCTCTTACTACACTAACAAATGAGTTCCAGGTAAGCTTCTCTGTAAAATTAACGTCGTCCAGCAATTGTGATCGACTAAAAATGCCTTCCTTCAATTTGGTATCACTTAACTTGGGACAGACTTGTTTTAAGTATTTTAATTCATCACCATCTTTATTCATAGTCTTCACAAAGGTTTTCATTAGCCCAAGTTCAATGTGAACAGAAGGCAGAAGGACATGTTTGGGGTCTATAAGGGGTCCAATCTACACATTTTCAGATCCCAGTTGAAATACACCTCTTTCTGGACAAATTTTAGTTATATAACGCTGATTTACTGCATGACTGTACCATAGACAAAGGAAAAAGCAATATTTTGTAAATCCTCCCTGAAGTCTTACTAAAATTTCTTCAACCTATAAGTCCCCACATATCTGTTATTTACACGTGTTGTGTAGTTTATTTTATCAAAAAGAGTGCGCATATTTTGATAACTTTCTTTCATCGTCACTGAATGGGCAACTGGTATAGAGGGTTTTATAATAAATTACCATTAAGCAATAACACTGCTTTTAAACTGTATTTAGACGAATCGATAAATACACGTCACTCAGAGGGGGAATGCTCAATATTTTCCATACTGTAGAATGCAGAAAACGGAACATTTTTCTTTCTGAAATTCGTAATTTTTGTCTCTTTGCCTAATAAGTTCCATTCCGTAAGACGGGAACCAAGAAGTTCTGACTACTGCTTTGATAACACCAAATACCGTACTAAATAATTCAAGTTAACTTGAACAATTGAATGTGGGACCTGGAGTGAAAATAGGGTCGGTGCTCTGTTATTTAGAGCTGCCTGATGCTGCGTTGTCTCCAATATCTTCCAAAACATATCTAAAGATCTAAAGATGCAATCGACACTGGTAAATCTGCATCATGAGGAACGTGTTGCAGACTTCAAATTGGGATAGCCGATCTTGTGCTTCTCCCTTTTGGACTAACCTTCAGTCTTTGTCAGGTAAAAATAGCAATCGTCTTAATGGTTAGTGGGTTCTCGCTGTACCATAGGGACTGCACAAGAAGTAAAACAAGATAACCTCCTGGATAATCCAAAAATATCGACTTATTGGCCCATTATATTTCCAAAAACTGAAATTTAAGTCACCAATAATTTCTTCAGGTACGAACAATCATCCTAATAATCCTAATTAATTAATACTATAATCATCTAAAGAGAGTCCTGTAATCCGACTTTTAACTCACTCAATTCCACTAAGTCATCAATCAATAAAATTCAACTAAAATGTTCAGAATGGAAGTTGTTATCGTTTGTAAAGAAAACATAATTACGTAGTAATACTACGCAAGCCCAGTGCTCCTGGTTCTGAAGTACGGAAATAAGGACGAGGGGTACTTAAAACTGATATCTCATAAACTGTACAATAGATGGATGTATACGTCAATATTTCAAAATACTCGGACTTCAACGGGGAAATTAAAATGTGGCACGTTGCTTATATTCGAAAATATGATTCATTAACACAAAAATCTGTAGGAACTTCACGAACCAGGTTCACAATTTTTGCAGTGAATAGGAATATATCTTGGAAATAATTCTAGTAATTACTTGCCCACTATCATGACACACTCCAATTTGTAGTTAGGGTTAAAAAATAGTGCCAAATTCTAAACGACACTTCTTGTAGAGAGACCCGTTATATCTGAGATCCCTCGGATGCGAAATAATCCTTTCATTCATTAATCGCTTCAGAACAGCTCAGAAGTTTCCAGCTACTCTCCGGTTACGCCATACTCAATCTAAACCAGAGGGTTTTTTGTGTAACATTATCCTCCTATAGTAATATATGTCGCAAAGTTCGAGGAGTCTGCCTCATCTGCAAATTCACGTGAATATCCAACAAACATTCAGTTCCCTAAACATCTGATAACGATGGGTCGATAAGCCAGCACGCACAGCTGAATATCTAACTTTCAAATTACTTTCCACTCGAAGTTACGGAATCCGCGAGAACCATTCGTACTACGAATTCCAGGATTCCTCTCGAATGTAGCCGGGATAAAGCAGATTTAACAAAGTTCGATTTTATCAGCGACGCTATTCTAAATTTCCTCGCTAAACGAGCTTTTATACTCCCCTGGAAGGTATTTATGAGCGTGATTGTGGAGTTGCTGAAATTGTTTTTTCCTTGTAGAATAATCACTTCGAGATATAAATTTTGCGGTTGATTTTCGGTAATCCCTCAACGGTGTACCTGTTCAATGGCATAATCCTGTAGTTCAGAGATCGGTAGGGTTGGATAATACGTTTTTCAATGAGAGGGTTCATTCAGATTTAACGCTATTTTTGATCTGTTAAAATGGAACTGTTGGTGACATAATAGGTTGGGAAAAAATGCATTATTTGTGGGAGTATTTCAAGGCTTTATTTAACATCTTTCGGATTGTTCATTTTGGATCAAACATAATGAAGTTTTGAAATGCGAGGAAAAGATGGTTATCGCTTGTTTTACAGCACATGACCACATAAAATAGTCCAGCTGAATACAAATACATACAAATAAATTTATTTCAGATAATTTCACAACACGATGTAGAGAATGAGCCATCTAGAATTTGCATTTGGAAGTGGTTGTTTCGAGTCTGGCATTTGTGTTCTGACAAAAGGTTAGTTTGATATCTGATATGAACGAAATGGGTCGATTTACGCTTGAACAAAACTAGGAAATATCAAAAAATTATATTCAAAGTGGTGAATCTTCTATCCAAACTGTTAGAAATTCACGTAGAAAATTCATTAGAAATTAAACGCCCTCACGGTAATTTGTAGATTGATTTTTTGAAGCAAGTTCGTGAAATTGCATCGTTATTTGATAGAACAACCCGTTCACGCTCTCGTTCAGTAAGTTGGTGCTCAGAATGTGGCTGAATATCTATCAACATCAACTTCTCATCGTGTTTAAGAAGTGAACAATTTTCGCAGGCCTAGATATGAAGGCTTACAAAGTTCATCTAGTACAAAAAGTGAAGTCTCGTGATCATGCGATGCGTTTCCACTAAGCTCAGTGGACTCATTTTCACCACGGAAGACTATTTTTTGTGGGGACCTGTTAAAGATAAGTAATACGCTAACCATCCAGAAACGACTGATGCTTTAAATAATGAAACCGGAGTTGCCGTTCATGAGATTGAGCTCAAAGCAATCGACAGTGTGGTGAAAAATTTTATTGATCGGATGGCGTACTGTAGCCAGTTGTGGCAGTCATTTGAATGATATTGTTTGTAACGTTACCATTTAGAGTAATAAGATTTTTATACTTTGGAATTCGATTTTAACTTCATTTGTTGTTGTTGACATCGGAAAATTGTGAGGTTAATGGTAATTGTCATTTCGTTCGCCTTTAGTAATTCATATTGTTTCACGGGAAAGAAATGGCCTCTACAATTTATTTGGAAATTTTTATTTGGATGTATACTTTAAATTAACTAAACATCTCTGTTGGTATAAGTGAGATAGATCATCGTTACCGTTTTTAATTATTCAATAAATTTTCGGTTTCCCGTCACTCTTCTTCTTCGTTGTAAAAGATTTCTCTTGACAATAGGCATATTTGTCAACTTATTCGATGCATATGATATTCTGAAAAATATAAGCCCAGTGCTATTTATGTTTTTCGAGTGTTCAGAGGTGAAAAAGTCTGGCGGGTGTTATATTTTCCCTAAGTGTTTTTCACTAATTCTGGGTGCTTTCCTATATTGTGGTGAGTCTTTATAGGTTCAATTGACTGGATATAATATAATATTGATTGAATTGATCGATTCGATATAATAACCTATTTACAGAAACTTGGTTAAAAATGAATAATCGAGATCCGGGGACTAGTCCCCGGATCATGAATTCGTTTACACCCAAATCTATAAAAACGGTTGAAAATTTGAAAAATGATAGTAATTTTTCATTTGCGGATTTAACTCTTCTAAATAATGAAATTCAAATGCTAAAAAAACAGGCCATTGAAAACATGGATGATGAGATGTTATCGGAAATTGAAATTTTAACTCAGTCGATAAATTCAAAAAAAAATCTTAATAAACAATATAAATATGCGGTTTCTGATAAGGGACCTTTTACGGTATTTGTTCAGGCAAAGTCAGGTAATGTAGGTAACCTAGATCCTTTAGCGTTGGGAAAATTTTTCTTTGCAAATAGCGATTTTAATTTCAACATAAAAAAAATCTCTAGGAAGGGCAGGAATAGAGTTGGGATAGACTTTAATACAGCATTGGAAGCAAATACTTTTGTAGATCAAAATAGCCTTTATGAATTTGATGTGTTTATACCATCTAACCTAGTAACCAGTATGGGTGTTATATCCGACATCGCCACAGAACTTACAGAAGATGAAATATTAAATTATGCAAAAGTTTCTACAGAAATTCTCAGAGTTCGTAGATTAAAAAGACGCGTAATTAGGGAAAACAAACCAGTATATGAGGATTCAAGATCGTGTGTTATTACCTTTCAGGAAAAAAATCTCCCAAATTTCATAACACTTTTTCATAATTTCATTAACGTGGAGCAATATGTTAGTCCAGTCATTCAATGCTATCATTGTTTGCGTTATGGTCATACAGCCAAACAATGCAGGGGAAAGAAAAGATGCCGAAATTGCGGATCAGAACATGATGAAGCTTATTGTAATATTCCAGAAGCTAAATGTATATTTTGTAAAATGAACCATTCCGCGGTAAATAGAATCTGTCCTGAGTATGATAGACAAAAAAAGATAAAGGAAGCGATGGCAGTGCATAAATATACCTATTATGAAGCTAACATTATCTATAAAAATAATCAGAGAAACATAGACACGAGTCTCAGAGAATTTCCCAATTTGAAAAGGAATGATAAACAGATAAAGGTACAAGAAGATTATAATAAAATACCTCCAACCATAGCCAGACAATCATTCTCACAAATTCTAAAGGAAAGTAAAGCTAAACCAGAACCTGTTAACAGTTCAAGGAAGATAACCACACATACGGTAAGGAAAAGGCCACAACCACAAACAAAAGGATATGACCACGAAGGCATAAAAAATATTTGATAGACACATCACAAAAATCAAATCACACATTACAGGAATGGGAACAGTTAAAAGGTTACCCAGAGGAAGGTACTACATCCTGGATTGAAAATAAACATTACGAAACAGATCAAATTCAACAAAGAATAAAAGAGAGTAATATACAAGTCCTACAAGACTTTAGGTTAGTAACAACAGCAGCAGTTATACACAATGATAATACAGAAGAAGCAAAAAGAACACTGGAAGATGAAGTTATGGAAAACACATCAGGAGATGAATAACAAAATATTAAACAAGTATTAGATAATAATTTTAAGTATGGTTTGGTTAAAAAATAATTATGTATATGTATGATAAATAATAAATAAATAGAGAAGTAAAAAAAATAAATTAATTATAAATATAGATACATTAAAATTAATGATCAAATTAGATGAAATAATGTCAGAGTTATTTTACAATTACATAGGATGAGGATGTTATTACAATGAAAAGGGATAATAGTCATATGGATAATAATATCAAGATTTTACAATGGAATATAAGATCATTAAAATCCAACTATAATCATATGTGTGCACTACTCGCCGAACTGGCCCCTGACATGATTTTTCTATCGGAGACCTTTCTGAAAGAAAACGATAAAATTAGATTTAAGGGATACAACATAGTAAGGGTAGATAGAGAGGATGGTAAAGGTGGAGTGGCCGCCATTATCAGGACCTCAATTGAATACAGAAGTATTGAAGTTAATAAAAATGTTTTAAACACTAGATCGCAAATCCAAATAATTAAAACAGCGAACTTGTACTTTGTCAACATCTATAACCCTCCCGATCAAAAATTAAATGCCAATAAGCTGGCAACTCTTGTGAATGGATTTGACAGCACATTCATAATGTTGGGGGATTTCAATTCTCAAAGTCCGATGTGGGGTTCCGGTACTATCAACCATAACGGTAGGGTGATGGAAAACATTGTCATGGACAACAATCTTATTCTCTTAAATGATGGATCACCTACAAGGTTTACTAAACCGGGTATTAGCAAAAGTGCGCCAGATATATCTGTATGTTCAGCAGATCTTGTGAACAAATGCTTATGGAAAGTCAAATACGATCCTGGACTAAGTGATCATTTCCCAATCGTGATATCCATGGAAACAAGTGTGAGCCCCTCAGCATGTAGATTTTTTACAACAAGAAAATTTAACACTCGTAAAGCGGACTGGTTAAAATTTCACGAGAATATGATCTCAGTTTTAGATAACACATCAGTGGACTCAATAGTAGATTTCGAAAACATGGTGGAAAAATGTGCTGAGGAATCAATTCCAACATTGAAGAAAACTGGTAATGACAGATATCGGGTAATATGGTGGGATGTGGAATTGGATGAACTGTGTAGAGAAAAAAAAGAGGCATTTCACAAATATGTGAGAGAACCTTCTAGAGAGAAGTATATCGAGGCCAACCGTATTAAAGCAAAAGTTAGAATCACGATGAAACAGAAAAAGGTAGCAGCATTTGAAAAGTTCTGTGAGAGTATAACCTTTAGGGACAGTAAGAAAACATGGAGAATGATCAATAGATTTAATGGTAATAATTGAAGTCCTGATTCAACTTATGGAGAAACTGGCACCTGATGGTGAAGATGGAAAAGTGCCCTGTGCAAGCAATCATAATAATACTCCAACACCTTATTTTACTATGTTTGAACTGAACATGGCACTCAGATTAAGGAAAGACTCTGCACCTGGAATAAATGCGCCAACTTACCCCTTATACAGGAATATGCCACATCAAGCAAAACAAAAACTGCTCACAATCATTAACAATCTGTTGGATAATCCCTCGGAAATACAAGAAATAATGAAGATACTTATCATACCATTTGTTAAACCAGGTCGCAAGGCAGAAGAAATTTCCGGACTCAGGCCAATAGGTCTAGCACCGTGTTTGGTCAAAATCGTCGAATCACTTATTAAAAATCGCATAGAAAAGACTTTGGAAAATGTACTGGATACAAGTAATAAACTGATATATGGATTTCGGAGAGGTAAATCGGTGAACGACAGCTTAGCTTACATGGTAGCCGGACTATACAATGCATTTGCCCGAGGACAGTACAGCATTATTATATTTCTAGATATTAGATCAGCTTATGACAATGTAAACGTTGATATTCTTATAGAAGATATGATCGGAGCAGGAATGTCGATGAAACTGATTTTGCTAATTGAAGCCATGCTAAAGAAGAGACAACTTTTTATAAGAGTTCATAAAACAGGAGAATTAATGGGACCTTGGTTAACCAGTAAAGGCCTGATACAGGGTTCAAAAATCAGCCCTCCACTATTCAACGTATATATGAAAGATATAGCGACATGTGCAGGAACAGGTGTGGTCATAGGACAATATGCGGATGATCTTTATTTGAAGATAACTGGTTCAGATCTTGGATTATTGTGTGAGACTTTGCAAGATGCCTTGGATCGGGTGTCCGTGTGGCTTGAAAATCGAGAATTAACCTTATCAACAGAGAAAAGCGCAGCAATGATATATGCTAGAAGACAACTACCAGACTTGCCATGTTTCATGTTGAAGGGAGAAAACATCAGGTGGAAGAAAGAGTTCAAATATCTAGGCGTTATTTTAGATAGAAACTTATCATGGCAGAAGCAAACAGAAGTTATGCGGTCAAAATCTTTGAAGGGAATCAATATTCTGCGCTGTTTGTGCAGAACTTGGTGGGGAGCACACCCAAGAATACTAATGACGTTGTATAAAACACTGATTAGACCGCACTTAGACTATGTTATACGGGGGATGTTCAAAAACAAGATTGGTCACCTTAGATAGAGTACAATATTCAGCCTTGAGAACGGCATGTGGATTCATGAAGTCTACTCCTATTAATGTTATATTGGCGGAGAGTGGCGAACTGCCTCTGGAAAAAAGGAGAATTATATTGGCACAAAAATTTGTATGCAAAAATTATAGAACTATGAATAACCCAATAATTTTTGAACTCGAAAATTTAATGCCGTTCAAAGGATTCTGGAACAACAAATTCATACCAGCCCTCATAATAGCATACCAGAATGTAACACCGGAGGCTCGATGGATATTCAAGTCAAAGCTGATACCATTCTTTGAACTCGATCTGATAGAACATGTACAACCGGTAAAATACATTATAACCAAATTAGATAAGAGTCCTACAACATTAGCGAAGTTCACAGCTCTCAGAAATGAACAGTTCTTGGGGTACAATAGTATATACACGGATGCGTCTGTTGATTTTTTAACAAAGTCGGTTGGCATAGGAGTATACTCGGACACACTGAACATCGAATACAAGGCAAAACTTCCGGACCATTGGTCCATCTTCTCCGCTGAGATGATGGCCATCTGCAAAGCCATAAAATTTATAATTAAAAGAAACGCTAAACATACGTTAATATTCTCTGACTCCTTGAGTGCAATATGTAAACTAGCCCAATATAATTTAACAGCTAACCTTGACATAATGACAATGAATGCAAAGAAATATCTATATAAAGCAGACATTCTAAACTTGAACATCACCTTAGTATGGATACCAAGTCATTCGGGGATCATTGGTAATGACAGAGCTGATACTTTGGCCAACCAGGGAAGAATGGAAACTGAAAGATTCCTAAAATACAGGGGAGACCAAAAAGACATTGGGAACTTATTGGAGTACAGAGTAAAAAATCAATGGATGAGAGAGTGGAGAGAGATGGGATTGATTAAGGGAAGAACTTATGCCCACATGAGAAGCCGAGATAAAAACCCCATACATAGATACTTCTTAATGGAATATGACCTTCCTAGAAAGAACATCGTTACAATGATGAGATTGCGTTCCCATCATTGCCTGACTCCTGAACATTTATATAAACTAAAAATAAGTGATAATCCAAGTTGTCAATGTGGCCAATTTGGCGACATCGCCCACATCTTGTTTGCTTGTGAACTTAATATATGCAATTGTGAAACGTTATACAAGAAATTGGTCAATCTAAAATTGGCGTGCCCTATAAGTGTAAACGATATTATATTTAGTCGATCAATGAAAGTAATTGAAGTGGTATTGGAGTTTATTAAGGCCTCGAATTTGAAAATTTAGTCGATGGAACTAGGTATGTTAACACTAATTTACCTGTAGGATTTTCCCGGTGTTTGTCTAAGCCATCCTCATCCTCTGGGCTTCGGGGGTGGGAAAAAGTGTGTGACTGGGTACATAACCTTGGTTGAGCCCAAACCCTCTTTGGTGAGGTCCTGAAAGAAGAAGAAGAAGAAAAATATATGCCAATATCTAAGTTTTGTTGAGATAATTATCCCAAGTGTTGGAATAAGCGCGTATCCAAGTGCTTAGAAAAGTATTTACGTCCTGAGTGAAAATCCACCAACTGGACAGTTATTGAGATCTACGTCTGGGGCCTTCCTGTTAAGTTGCGCAGTATTTGATATCGTGTGTTAGCTTGAGGTCCGCTAGTAAATTATATCAGGTAACGAGTGCATTGCACTGGCTTTGTTATCTTTATTCCATTCTTATCTCTAATAATAGTAAATATATTTGACCATTGTGATATATAGTGTGAGCAATTACCTGAAGTGCACCCCACGCAATTTGCAGTAAAAATAATATCCCTTCAGGATTCGTGTGGAGGCACATTGAGGTTCTTATTTTATTTGATTCATTTCATTTTTTTTTGTTTATTATGTTTCGTTATCAAAACTTTGATACAGTTATAGGTTTTATAAGTTGAGAACCTAAGCCAAGTGTAGGCTGATAAGCAATCAAGCTTTGGTGATTTATTTATTGTTGGGTATTTGATTTGAGGACAGATATCGAGTGGCCCTTCTGGCTCTCGATATATGTTTATATACATATAACAGATGGTCAACCGGTGAGGTCTTGTCGGAAACTCTCTCCGAGTAAAATCGTGATAGCACTAACAGTAATCAGCCACCGACTCCAAGTTAAAAAACTTGGATTGATCGAGCTGATCATCTGGACATCAGTGAATCTTTAAAATAGTTGATATTATTATCATATGTATATTCAAGATGGCTTCTGAAGAAGATTATTCGAAAAATGGCTCTGCCAAAAATGTTAAAGCAACTGAGACTAAATGTGCTCAATGTAAAAGAAAGGTTGTGGATTATATGAAGTGCGCTAGATGTAACGAAAGTTTTCACCCCAAGTACATGGAGCAATCTGCAAGTCAGAAATCGTCGGTTTGTAAACATGAAAAGTACAATCCTGATGAAAACATCACCGAAGTAACTGCACTCAAGAAGGAGAACAAAGTGCTGAATATTGAGATATCATATCTGAGGTTGTTATTGAAGGAAGTCCAAGAAAAAATAACATATTAATTCAGAAGAACAATTTATTGATGGAAAAATTAGCGACGACTAATAATGAAAAAATTGCTGGAAAAACGCGTAACAAAGTCCAGTCACACACATCATTGCAGACAAATGTAAACAAAAACCCTACATGTCACAGAAATCAGCAGAAAATATAATCAAAGAACTACAGATGCAGAAAAGGAATCTGACATATTAAGCGTTTAATCTGTCAACTCAGTCTCTCCACACAGTAGAGCGGAAATGCTGACTGACAGTGACAAATCCATTAAACCATCCTCAGTAAATGTCAGATCGATGTCAATTGGGGAAAATGTAAACAATGTCATAAATGAAAATAATGCGAGTAAACATGAACAAGAATGGACTCGAGTATTTGATAAGAAAAATAAATAAAGTACTCGTATGAATCGAACTGTTGACAAGAGATATTCCATTAAGACAAACCACTCTGTTTCATCATTAATTCTGCCTTCAAAGCAGGAATTTTTCCGGATGAATTAAAGATATCACTTGTGAAGCCTTGTCACAAAAAAGGAAACCCTAAGGACTCATCCAATTGCAGACATATAAGTTTAATCACATCTTTTGCAAAAATTTTTCGTAAAATTCTTTTTAACCGTTTAGTGAAATTCTTTCAGAAATTCAAAATTCTATCTACTAATCAGCACGGCTACACGAGGGACAAAAGCACTGAAACGGCAATATTCGAATTCACACAGAAAATATATTCTTGTTTCGAAGAAGATAAAATACCAGCGGGGTTGTGTGTGGATCTTTCCAGAGCGTTGGATTGCGTCGATCACAAAGTTCTCTTGCAGAAACTTGAAATGAAAGGTGATAGAGGCGTACCACTCAAGCTTGTACAAGTTTACTCGAAGGAGAGGAAACAAATAGTCGTATTGAATGTGAATAAGGAAAAATATTCCTCAACGGAAATTACTATAACTTCCGGCGTACCACAAGGCACTAATTTAGGACCTATTTTATTCGTTGTCTATGATGACGATCTCCCAGAGGCTTTGGAGGGTGAGCCTGATACATTTCAAGAAAGAGTATCACCAGCATTGGAAACGAGTTCTTACACTTTGGCTGATGATACTAATATAATAGTGTCTTCCCCAGACCTACAATCTGTGCATTAACTAACTCCTAATTTAGATAAAACAAACATCATATTTTTTCTAGCATCAGGACGAGTGTTAGTTTTCCAGCGTGTATTAACTTTGGGAACCAGCGAATGCCAAAAAGCTTAAGTACAAGACTTTTGGGAATCACAGTAGACAAAAACTTAAACTGGGAACAACACTGTAAGTCCCTGATGTGAAGGTTTAATTCGGTAGTTAACACACTGAAGGCTATTCGATATCAAGTTGATATAACCACAATGAAATGCATATATTTTTCAAATTTTCAGTCACTTCTATCTATCGGCATTGTACTTTGGGGTTCCAGTTCATCAGTAGAACATATTTTTGTAACACAAAAATTAGCAATCAGTACTACGTTCAATTTTAAATTTAGGTCATCTTGTAGGAACTACTTTAAGGCTAACAATATTTTAACACTTTCAGATCTTTATTGCTACAGAGTTTTGCTATTTTTGCGGAAACATCATTATTACTTTGAGAAATATAAAAATAACAATTTCACCAGAAAAGTTCAAGAATACTTTTTTCCGATCCATAAATATTCCTATACTAAAAAAAGCTCACTTCATATGGGTATTAAATTGTATAATCTCCTACCGAAAGATATTCGGAACATATCAGATTACAATCGATTTCGTAAGGCCGTTTTTCTGTTTATATTAAATTGTGAACCATACTCTTTTGCAGAATTTAAAGTATGAGAATATGAATGACTGTGTTCTTCTGATTTTTGTATTGATTTGTTTCTGCTTTATTGTCCACCTGTGTGATAATGATTTTGGAAATAAATATTATTATTATTATATATTTGTTAAAGTATTTATCTATTTATTTTTTTTAATATACATAGTATAGTTATTAGTTACTTATTGGTAATTAACATATTTTGTATTTTATCTTGTGTCGTATCGACCACTGCATTGTTTGTAATAAACAATTAAAATAGGAGTTTTGGGTGATATATTATTTTCTGCTACTCTGGTATAGGAGTACGCAGCCAATTTCCTTCAGATAGGCAGGCATATCTTTACCTGGCGCCCATTTTTCCAGTCTGATAAACTCACGCCTTTCTTTACTGAGTTATAACCGCGAGCCTAATTGCTTTGTTACGTCACATGTTTTTCAGCCATAAATGTCAAGGTTCATCTTTTATAATAAATTCACATCTTTGAAAAAATAACTAGCTATAGCATCTTATTACTAATATACAAAGTTTAAATCATTCAATAATGCAATACCATGGACTTAAATAACATTATTCTATTATTGCGTGAATTTGAATAAAAAACGTCTAATTGAAGTCAATATCCTATTTTTCTACATATCCTATTTTTGATGCTAGTTGCTCCGCATCATACACCTTCATTTACAGAATTTCTATAAGAGAAATTCATTTTATTTCTGATCTGATAAATATGCGTTTACTGAAATTTTACGGAGAAGATTCAAAAACATGACAGCGATTAATCTATTCGAAGTTTGCGAGATCAAACACAACAAGTTAATTAATCTTCGAATATCTTTAGTAAGTTGATGAAACTTGTTACAGAGTTAATCATAAAGTTGTCAGAGCGCATTTTCCATCAGAATTTCCCACAATTGGTCAAGATTAAAGAATTACTGAATTCGAATAGAAGCCAAATTCAAAAGGAGAATTTGTCTTCTTCTTAAGAAGGGAGATTGTTCCATGAATAGGGCAGAATTCTTTCAGTTTATTGTTTGAAGAAAGGAAATCAAAATAAATAATCTGTTAATTCGGTACATCTCCAGATGTACTATTCAGCTAGAGAATTCGCAGAAAGTTGACAACAATTTTAATGTTTTGCCCGGGAAACTTTTTGCGACTGGATTTGAATGAATATAAATTCATGTTATAATGATCACTGGTTTTATTAGGAATCTGAGAAACTTTCACTTTATATATAGAAAATATATAAAGCGTCTTTCATTTACAGCGCCCCATTTTGTTTTGTAAATAAAACACATTATTTATTTGAAAATTATTGAAATTTTTATTTCGCAGGAATGAAGTCGGTGAACCCAATTTTCCATGACTCTCTCACAGAAATCAGGCCGTATGTTAGCAATTACTGGTTCAATATTGATCTGTAAATCTTCTAAATTTGCTGGATGATTGCTGTAAACCAATAACTTAATGTAATCCTAAAAAAATAAGTCAAATGAACTTAAATAGAATGACTTAATGTAATCCCAAAAAAGAAGTTAAATGGACTTAAATATGAGTAATAATTTATCAGTCCATTTCTTAAAATAATCCAATAAACCAATTACTGAATATACAACGCTTTAAATGATCTGTTGGTTTAAGTTCTTGAGTTAAAAAAATTCTGTCTTTTCGTAAAATTCGAGACAAAGACGTCTGGGAGATGCGTAGTTCTTGTGAACGCCAAGAAATCGATAAATTTTGGTCTTCACGGACACTTTTACGTACGGCAGCAATATTCTCTTCACTTCTTGCATTTTCTTGTCTCACTAGCATTATAACATCATGAAGTGTAAAAATTTGTTTCAACCTTCTTCACTAAACATTCGACCGTTCTTTGATCCGGACGATTATAACGACCAAAATTTGGAGTTAAGGCACGTAAAGTTAGAGTAACAGATCGCGATTTTTCATAATGAATTTGGATCATTTGTGAACGTTGTTGTACCTTTTAACAATTAAATGGTAGAAATTGACAAAAACAACTGTCAATGTCACAAATAAACAGTGGCTGCCATGCGTGAGTAATTTCAATTTAAATACGGGGCGTTCCCATTGAAAGACCCTCTATTATATTAAAATAACTCAATCAATATTCTTCAGTTGCAAAGTTTCAATTGAAATTTTGAGGTTAGATGCATTCATTCAAAAGGGTTAAATATCAATTGTGGAATTTTTGCGTTGCAGTTTTGAAATCTGAAATTGACGTGTTTCACCACGACACGTGTTAAAATGTGACTGAATTGAATTTGTTTCGTTTAGCTCTCCCATGCTATTCAGTGATATTTGATTGCATAGTTTCAATTGTAGGTTCTTCATGCATTTATGCCAAATCGAATTCAAGAGTTAGTCGATGGATATATTGTATACACAGCAACACTGACTGTTACACAATTATCATTGATCTATCTTCGGAAGAAAAATTGACATATTTCACTTTTGAAGCTTCAGTCTGATGGTATTATATTAGTTAAATGGAATTCAGTGATATAAAATGTTCATTCCAAATTCTTTCGAATGTTCAGATTCAGTTTGTGCGGATTTTTCATTTTGCAGGAAACCTGATAATTTCGTGAACCTAAAACTATTTAAACATTTGACGATGAAGTGCGTTTGGTGGAAAACTCATATGTACTCTTATATTTAAAGTGTCATACTATTGATTCTTTGGAAAGCTCATTTGAAACTAAATTATAATCATATTCAAATTCAAATACCTAAATCTAATGAACTTACCGAAACATTCAAAACCGAAGGAGAAGAATTCCGATTTTCCTTAATTCAATCATTGAAAAAATAATAATGATGAAAAGTCATTTTTCAGAATGAAAAAATACAGAAACAACAAGAATTACTTAAATGAGAATGAGATTTAGTTCACAGGCTCTTAGGTTAATGCGCTAATACAATAATTATAAAACCTGAAATCATGTATCTATTTCCCATCTCTCTACAAATTTAAACATAAATGGACATTCACTCCATGTTAAGCCATCTGGATTAACGTCATTGTTTATAACTACTCTAATATATTTTTCAAAAATCTAACAGTTTTTCCTGTATTTTTTATCACTTGAAAACAAATGGGATTCTGATGAGCATTTCCACTAAAATAACACCACTGCCCTTGAGTTTAGATTTCTTCGCGAACACTGTAAGTTTCAGAAAATTTCGCCTAAATATTGGAATAAAACAATCGGAATGAGTTGTCACTTATAGATAGTCAAACATATTAATTTCTGAAAATTTGTTTCAACTATTAATAATTTTTAACCTACCACTACTGATACCGTAATCCATTAAAAATCCCATCAATCATGGCAATTTAAAATGTCAACAATATGAACAATAAAAAAGGGACCTCAACTTTTCTGAATCGGGGATTTATTGAATTGAATGTGATCATTGTAATGCTACATATATAGGAAAGACAGGCCGATGTTTACAATATAGAATCAAATAAAATAGGATGTCTATTTTGAAAAACTAGAAATCAACCGGTTTTTCAGAACATTCTATAGAAAATAATCATTTGTTTTAATTAGAAAGAACTTTACTACATAACAATTAAAATAGAAAGGCCTTTTACTTGATAGAAGAAATATAACAAAATTTGAATATTAAAACAAATTGAAATATGTTTATCTTCTACAATTTTAATTTCAAAAATTTTTTTATTCAAAAAACTTTTAGAAATAAATTTATGTCTAACAAGCACCGCTTACATTTAATAGACGTATATAATCAATATATAATGTCAAATGGAATAAATAACCCAACAGATATACGAAAGTAATTAAAATTAATAAATAAATATTTAATTTATTAATTTAATTTAAAAGGGATTAAATAAAAACATATTTAATAAAATTTCCACATTTATTGTGTTTCAACAATATTGTAACACTACATTTGCAACAATTGTTTCGCCAAATTCTTGGCTTCTTCAGGCGAGTTCGATGTTAAACTACTCTAAAAATGTTTATTTTTTCTCCTTATATATTTCTCAAGATGGAAGAGGGGGGAACGGTATTCTAAATGCTTCTGGGAATTTTTATGGCATGTTTATCAATGGTGATCTGTTGACATCGGTTTGGTCATTAAGTAATATATTCTGCCTGTTATATCTGTTAATTTCCATTGCTTCTAGAATATTAAGTCTTCTACTTTTGTTTTCTATGTGTAGAATTTTGTAGTTTGAATCAAACATATGTCCCTCGTCTAAAAGATGGTTCGCATAAGTTGAGTTCTGTTTTTTATTCAGGAAACTACTCAAATGTTCTTTAATCCTCTTCTTGAAGTTCCTTCCTGTTTGTCCAATATATACTTTCTGGCATGAACCACAATTCAACTTATATACTCCCGATTTTTTGTTTTTATCTAATTTGTCTTTATTATTTTTGATTAAATTACTTAAAGTATTATTGGTTTTGAATGCTATATTGAAATTCCGTTCGTTTTTCAAAAAATTTGCTACTTCTATTGATTTTTTACCTGTGTAATTTAGTGTTATATATCTATTCCGTTCTATTTTTTCGCTTTTGGGGTATATTAATGTTAGAGCTTGCTTTAATAAGAATTTATTCAATATTTGGTCCACAATGTCAGGTTTGAAACCATTATTAACAGAGATTTGTTTTATAGTATTGAGCTCACAGTCAAAATTCTGTTTTCTCATAGGTGTTTTGATTAGTCTATGTACCATGCTATTGAATGCTGCTAGTTTTTGTGAATATGGATGATGTGACTTTGAATGGATCGTTATGTCGGTGTAGGTTGGTTTGCGATAAATTGCAAAATCGTGTTTACTATTGATTTTTGATACTGTTAAATCTAAAAAATTTATTTTACCATTTTTTTCCTCTTCATGCGTGAAATTTATATGAGGTGAAAGTTTATTGATGAAATCTAAAAATAGGGTCAACTGTCTAATTGTTCCTATGAACAAACATAAAATGTCATCTACATAGCGATACCAATATATGAAATGTTTAAAATATTTACTTTTTTCTATTGCTTGTTCCAGGTAGTTCATAAAAAATTCGGCTAGTAACGGACTAAGGGGATTACCCATTGCTAAATTTTCTGTATTCATATAAAACGTGTTGTTAAATGTGAAATAATTTTGCTTAAGGCACGTATTCAGGCATTGTAAAATTTCATCTTTCAAAACCGGGTTCGTTTTATTTCGGTCTAATGACTCTTCTACTATTTTTATTGCTTCCTTCACTGGGACGCTAGGAAACAGATTTTTTACATCAAAGGATATGAATTTTGCATTACCTGGAATTTGCACGTTTTGAATTTTATCTATGAGGTCATATGAATTCTTGATTGCGAATTTTGGTTTGAATTTAGTTTCTTGTATTATGATATTTATCAATTCTTTTGATAGTTTGAATGCTGGAGCTGTGATGAAAGATAATACAGGTCTAATGGGGTGATTTTCTTTATGTAATTTGATGAAGGCGTACATTCGTGGTATCTGAGGATTCATTGATATCAACTTAAAAGTTCTGTTGGGGTCAAAAAGGCCTGGGGAGTTTGAAATTATTGTTTTTATTTCAGATTGGAAATTATCCGTGGGATCTTTTTTCAGAATTGTATATTTTTCTGATTCTAGAAATGAAATTGTTTTTTCGATATATTCTCTTTTGTCTATTACTATCACAGTATTACCTTTGTCCGCTCTGGTGACTATTAAATTATTAGTTGAAATTTTATTTTGTATACTTTTAATTGTTTTCTCCAATTGATTATTCTGTTTATTCACGGTTGTTTTGGTAATTATTTCCTTTATGCTATATTTATCTTTGACAGAATCTTGACATGAGCTCAAGGCTATTTCCGCATCTACTGCCAAATATTCTGAAGATGTTTTGTCATTACGTGGAAGATTGAATTTAAGACCTTTTTTGAATAGTTCTATTTCATCATTGTCAAATACTGTGTTTGAAAGATTTTGAAATCTGGGATAGAAAACGTGATCATTGTAAAGTTTCTGATGCGACTTTGGATTTCTACGTGATTTTCGAATTAAATGAGATAATTTATTTTTCTGTGTTACAAACTTTTCATGCATGAAAAAATTTATATCTTCCCTAATTTTCCTATCTATTTCATCAAACAAAAAATGATGGAGTCTAAAAGTTAATTCTGTGTGAATTACCTTCAAGTATATATTGAAAATGTCTCTCTTGTGATATTGGTGTTTCTTGTCTGATCTTAACCAAGCTTTCATTCCTGTTGTCTTTCCATACTCTGCTGCTTTGCTTCTATTTTTGGTCTAACATTAATATACCCCAAAAGCGAAAAAATAGAACGGAATAGATATATAACACTAAATTACACAGGTAAAAAATCAATAGAAGTAGCAAATTTTTTGAAAAACGAACGGAATTTCAATATAGCATTCAAAACCAATAATACTTTAAGTAATTTAATCAAAAATAATAAAGACAAATTAGATAAAAACAAAAAATCGGGAGTATATAAGTTGAATTGTGGTTCATGCCAGAAAGTATATATTGGACAAACAGGAAGGAACTTCAAGAAGAGGATTAAAGAACATTTGAGTAGTTTCCTGAATAAAAAACAGAACTCAACTTATGCGAACCATCTTTTAGACGAGGGACATATGTTTGATTCAAACTACAAAATTCTACACATAGAAAACAAAAGTAGAAGACTTAATATTCTAGAAGCAATGGAAATTAACAGATATAACAGGCAGAATATATTACTTAATGACCAAACCGATGTCAACAGATCACCATTGATAAACATGCCATAAAAATTCCCAGAAGCATTTAGAATACCGTTCCCCCCTCTTCCATCTTGAGAAATATATAAGGAGAAAAAATAAACATTTTTAGAGTAGTTTAACATCGAACTCGCCTGAAGAAGCCAAGAATTTGGCGAAACAATTGTTGCAAATGTAGTGTTACAATATTGTTGAAACACAATAAATGTGGAAATTTTATTAAATATGTTTTTATTTAATCCCTTTTAAATTAAATGAAAATGGATTTCCATCAAGTGAGGACCTCCACCATTCAAGATTTAATTTATTAATTTTAATTACTTTAAATATTAATTAAATTATATCTGTTGGGTTATTTATTCCATTTGACATTATATATTGAGTTTTGATTATATACGTCTATTAAATGTAAGCGGTGCTTGTTAGACATAAATTTATTTCTAAAAGTTTTTTGAATAAAAAAATTTTTTGAAATTAAAATTGTAGAAGATAAACATATTTCAATTTGTTTTAATATTCAAATTTTTTTATATAACAATTAGTAAGGAGTATGAGCAATGGTAATAAAAATTCGAGTCCGAGTGTAGAATTGTTATGCAGATGTATGTTACTGTCTCGATTTCTAGAACTTTCTATAATATTACCATTGCTCATACTACTTATTAATGATTTTTGGTACAGACCAGCCGTATTAATTTATTTTACTATATGATGTTAAGAAGGGAGAATTGATGGACTATTTGGAGATTCTATCAATCAGTTAATCCCTTGAGAAAAAGGAGAATTTAACAAATTCTCATATACTCTTTGGAATACCTCTATATTGGATGCAGTTATTTCCATGAGCCATAAAAATCTACAGATGTCCAAAGAGTAATAATTTTCAATTTAGGTACTTTTTGTACTCCTTTGAAGATAGTCGAAAGACTGAAACTCGTGCCAGAATACTGAATAAACTGTGAAATATAAAAGCCGTGTGAATTTTTTGAAATGAAATTGTTATGATGTTTCACCTAGATACAACCGCATACTCCATTCATTTCATTAAAGATAATTTTTCTGGGAAAAATCTCCCATCTTCGTCCATCCGATCATTAGCTTATTGAGTGAAGTGGAAAAGCATCGGATATTTGAACTTTGTAAGCCTTCATACCGAGGTATACACAAAATTATCTTCAGAAAAATGCGAAAATTTTTCAATTTTGGAGCACGATGACGAGTTGATGTTGACGATCAGCCACATTCTGGGCTACAGTAACGATGTTTCCAGGTGTGCTACCTGGACAAGAACGTGAGCGGGTTGTTCTAACAAATAAAGATCGAGTTTTCACTAATAATTTCATCTACAAATTCCCGTGAGGGTATTCAATTTTCCACCTAAATTTCTAGCAGTTTGGATAGAAGATTTTCCACTTTGAAAATGAGTTTTCAATATTTTCCAGTCTTGTTTAAGCTCAAATTGGCCCATTTCGCCAATGTCGAATATTGAACTGATTTCTGTCAAGATACGAAGGATAGAAGTGTTGTTAAACTCGAAATAACCACTACTTAAAAACGCATCATTATCTTTATAATTTTGTCTTGAAAAAAACTCTTGAGATTTCTGTTTGACGCTTATTGTAGCTCTTTCTGACTGACAACTCTAGTAGATTTAAGAAGTTGTATTCCAGAGACAACGTTCTCTTCGACTCAGATGCTGAAGGATCGAACTAAGCAACACTTCTTGAATTTCACAAGGTAGAAAGTCAACAGAATTTCAAGAGATATGCATAATGTCTTCGAAAATACTCCGGTGAAGAAAGCACTACAAGATATTTCATCCCTGATGTCCCCCTGTGCTTCTATAAAACTTGTTAAACACCAAACCATAAAGTTGTCGGTGGGAGATCACTCCCTATCAGTTACGATTAAGGAATGAGTGAAATAGAACGGCAGCGGCACCGTTCAAGCGGAAAATTCGCCGAGGTCTTATCAAAACCGCCATTTCTCGCCGCGGCGCCGATTTAATTTTGAATCGGGCTCATTCATGGAAATCGACAAAGCTGCTTGAGGTTTGACGCTTATCGGATTTCAGAGCCGGGGCATTCAATTTCGTCGCGGGAATTTCACTTAATGGTGTCTGGTGTATCGGGGTTAGCATTTTATTTTACACAAATAAGATTTCTGGTATTACAATTCATGTTAGAGATGAAGATGTGAAAAAAGTAGAATTGAGTTTTGAGAAATCTCGGAAATTCCAATATTCAAATTGAATTGTGAACAAATTTTTCATTTCCAGCGTTAGACTGGGGAGATGAAGTTGAACAAATTTTCTGTATAGGCCTAGAATGCCTATTAACTCTACCATTTTTCATAATCTGCTCATCAAAAGTTGAGGATATTAAATGTTTGATTGTATCCGTCTCTACTTGTCGGAAACACAACTTGATGATTGAAGTAAATCAACTTCATTTCCGCTAATTTATTCAATTAGCGTCATGACAACATTACTTCATCAGGTGAATGTGGTACTAACTGCATATTTAAGATTGAGTTATTTAAATATTCAAAATGTACAGAAAGAAGGTAGAGGAAATTTACAGTAATTTGTTTTCTTATTATCACACAAAGTTTCTGAAAAGGTTAAGTAAGGGGGATTTATTGAGGTCCGTTTGGTCGTTTAGGAGAATCTGTTTTCTATTGTGTCTGTTAATTTCAAGGGCTTCTAGGTAGTTCAACCTAGGGTTCTTGTTTTCTGGATGTAAGATTTTGTAGTTATTGTCAAAATCATGTCCTGTCTACAAAAGATGGTCAGCATCTTTTGAATTTCCGTTTTTTCCAAGATATGCTTTCTGGTGTTCACGTATCTTAGTGCCGAAAGATCTACCTGTTTGACCATCGTATACATATGAGCAAGTATTGTTGTTAACCTATAGATCCCAGACTTTTTGTTTTTATGGATCAAATCTCTATTATTTTTTATTAAATTTCCTAACGTATTTCTTGTTCTAAATGAAATGTTACTGTTACTCCATTTCTTTGAATAACTTGCTATTTTTTCTAATTTTTTCTTTATGTACGTTAAAGAAATAAATTTTGTATCAATAGTTATTGTTGGATATACAAGCCATATTGACTTTTTAAATTGAATTCGTTTCAACAATTTATTTATAATTAACGGATTGAACCCATTGTTAAATAAAATTTGTTTTTTATATTGAGTTTTCTATCAAAATTCTCTTGTGTCATAGGTATGTTGATTAATCTAAATACTATGCTATTATAAGCTGCTAGTTTTTGAGAATGTGTATGATTAGAATTTGAGTGGATCGTATTATCTGTATGAGTGGGTTTCCGGAAAATTGAAAAGTCAGGTTTATTGTTAATTTTTGATATTTTTAAATCAAGAAAATTGATGGTGTTATTTTGTTCTATTTCATTAGTGAATTTTATTGCAGGGGATAATGTCTTTATAAATTCTAAACACATCGCAAGCTGTCTACGAGTACCGGTGAACAAAGATAAAATATCATCCACGTAACGATACCAATAAATGAAATGTTTAAAGAAGCGGCTCTCTTGGATTTTGGTTTCCAGGAAATCCATAAATATTTCGGATAATATTGGACTAAGTGGGTTTCCCATAGTTAGACCATACAACCAATTTTATTTAACAATGGTTTCAATCCGTTGATTATAAATAAATTAATGAATCGAATGCGATTCGAACAGTCAATATCGCTTGTATATCCAACAATAGCTATTGATACATAATATATTTCTTTAACGTACATAATGAAAAAATCGAAAAAATAGCAAGATATTTGAAGAAAAAGAGCAACTGCAACATTTCATTTAAAACAAGAAACACGTTAGGAAATTTAATAAAAAATAATAAAGATTTGATCCATAAAAACAAAAAGTCTGAAGTCTATAGGTTAAACTGCAGTACTTGGCCATGTATACTACTCTGTCAAGAAAGTACCGGAAATTTTCAATTAAAACAACATTTTTACATTTAATCGTCAAAATTTATTGGGTTCCCTTCAAAATAGGCTCTATTTGCTCCAATACATCTATGCCAACGGCACTTTCAATTATCGAAACATTTTTTATAGGCGCTTTCCGGGATGGACTTTAGCTCTCGCGCCGAATTTTGTTTTATGGCTTCAATCGACTCAAAACGGGTGCCACGAAGGGGCAATTTTAGTTTTGGGAAGAGGAAAAAGTCGCAGGGAGCCAAATCCGGCGAATACGGTGGTTGCTGAAGCACGTTTGTTGAGTTTTTGGCGAGAAAGTCGGTCACAATCGTAGCTCGGTGAGAAGGCGCGTTATCGTCATGCAAAATCAATCAAAATCGTACGTGCGGACTCGTGGGATATCTTAAGATCATGTGCTATCTCTCTCAAGCTGGTACGACGGTTTTCCAGCACCCTTTCCTTAATTTTATCGACGTTATCTTCGATCGAAGCCGTCGATGGGCGACCACTTCACGACCGTCCTTGAAGGCACTGTACCACTGATATGCACGAGTTTTCGATAGAGCATTATCACCAAAGGCCTTTTGCAACATTTTCAATGCATTGGCACACGAAAATTCATTTGCAACACAAAACTTTAAACAAATTCTTTGCTCAACGTAATCACCCATAGTAAAAATCGGCACGCACTCTGACATCGACTGACTTAATCAGCTGTTGCAAACACACTAGTTGACAGATCCCGCTCAAGCTTGGCATAGTAATTAAGGACAGTAGTACCAACCTAGGAAAAAAAATTTTTACCTGCCTCATTGCCCCGCCAGATTTAAATCGATAATTCCTGGTACTTTCTTGACAGAATGTATGAGCTTCTAATTTTATGAGTTGAAATAAGTTCGTGCAGTTTTGATAAAAGATGTCGCTACTAGTTTATTACTCTATTTTTTCATCTGGCAACACCTGCATTTTGAAGTGTTATCAATAGGCTTTCTTCTCAGTTTATATCATTTTGATTGAGTGTAAACAACATCGTTTCTGAGTGTTCTGAAAATGTCAACTTTTGTACCGAATGATCTGACAGGAAGGAAATAAGGTGCCGTATGAATTGAAGCCAAGAGACGTCAATCGCCGATTTTTCATATGTGAACAAGTGCTCCAACGACAAAAAAAGGTTTTTACATCGAATTGTGATTGGCGATGAAAAATGGGTCCATCACGATAATACACAAAATGTCGAGAAACGTATAGATTTCTAATCATCAACTGTCAAGCCAAATTAACATGATGTTTATTTGGTGGGATCAGCAGGTTGTGGTGTATAATGAGCTTCTACCGTCGAGGAAACGATCAGAGACAGAGTTATTGACAATGCCCTGATATTGCGTCTTTTGATTTCTATCTCTTCCTATAGAAGCAACATGGGCTGGCTAACAGGACTCCTCCAATTACGATGAAGTCAAAAATGGATCCATTGATGAATAGCAACCAAAGAGCGGGCCTTTTTTCGCGATGGGATTTGTTAATTTCCTGAAATATGGAAGAAACTAATGTCTAACGACAGACGATGCTTCGGACTTTGAATAACAGGTTGTCTTTTATAAGGACCAAACTTCAAGCGGAGATGATTCGAGTTATTTGGGACAAAAAATATCATATAACACATGGACGAAATATTTCAAGTTTCTCCATAAAATCAATAAAACTTCAGTTATCCTTCAAGCCTCATCAAATTTGACCACATATGTGGAAACGACATTTAATTTGCTATAAGATAAGAAGTTTTGGGTGTCAAAAAATTCTTATTGCGGGAGTGGCAATTTGGAAACCAATAATCATTGATCATCGATCTGTAACAAGCACCATTCACTGTAACATTAGCTCCAGCATCGTTTTTAAAGAAATATGGGCCGATGATGCCCCCAGCGTGTAAAGCACACCATACAGTGCATTTTTCAGGATGCGATAGAACCTGCAGAACTTCTTGAGGATTGTTTTCACTCCACGTATAGTAATTTTGCTTGTTTTCATAGCCGTTCAACCAAAAATGTGCTTCATCAGTAAAATACAATTTTACGATAAAAAAGTGGATCAACTTCAAGCTGTTCTAAGGCCCAATCAGCAAACAAACGACGCTTATTATGGTCAAGTGGCTTTAGTTCTTGAACCAGTTGGATCTTGTATGGGTGTAGATCAAGATCTTTACACAAAATTTTCCATGTGGTGGATGCACAGAGTCGAACTTGTTGGGAACGTCGACGCAGTAACAAATCTGGATCATCATTAATACTATGACTTACAGCAGCTTTATTTTCTTCTGTGCGTACAGTTCTTTGTGTTGTTGTTGCATCGAGTAGAGAAAATGTTATCCGAAATCTATCGATAGTTCGACGAATAAGCTGCTCCGATGGCAATTATGTAAACCATAAATTTCACGAAATGCTCTATAAGTTTGGCGAATAAATTTCAACAATTTCAATTCTTACTGAACAGAAATGTCAAAACAACATGGTTTCTAACTTCTGTTAAATCACAGTTATCCCTATCCAAAATCTATCGCTGTAAAAATACACCCGATATATTTGATTCAGTTTTCGACAAAGAGCCAGATAAACTAAAATATATATTAGACTGGAAATAAACGAATTTGGTCTTTTACTATATCTCTATATTCCCTTCGAAGTATTCTTATTATAGAATTTGTATACTCATTAATTAACGTTCAATAATTGTCATAGAAAAATTGAAAAAGGTATATCAACCTATCAGGCAATTATTTCAAACGTAGTTTCAAAATTGTAAGTAAGTCTCTCAATTCAACAACCCAAATTAATAATTCGTCATGATATAGTCAATTGCCTGCCGTGTTCAATATAAGCTTATGGTGAACACATCCCCACGTCTTCACCAATTACATGGAAAATATCAGAATTCAAAGGCCTTTCATTTTAATAATGCATCAACTGTTTTTCGGAACAATGTCCAATTTATCCGGCATATTTTCAGCTGGCAAAGCTCCGCAATGAATGCAGCAATGATTCCAGATAATACTGGGATTCGCAGTTTTGACACGAGCTTCAAGTTCTAATCGTGTTTCTGTTATGGCACGTGTGACGCTCGTGCTTCCGACTGAATACTTATCTCAGATCACTTCATGGGTAAATATAAAGTTATTTCAAACTCAGTACCTACAATAATCTGGATCGTAATATCCTATATTTGAGGGATATACATAAGTTGATTAAATGGCGGATACTGGATGGAGTAGTCCATAAATTTGTGAGAGTTCATTTTGAAAATCGAATAAAATAAGAAAATACTTCGTTTTCTATCCATGTTTACTGAAGTCACAGTGATGAGTTTGGAAATTTTCACTTCATTTTCGAACTGAATAACGAATTATATTTCAAAGGTTTTAGAGAGGGTATCCCAGTATGAATGGATAATCATGAAACACTGTGTAGAAGATTAATATACTACTAATGCCTTTATCGTATCTTTATCAACTTCAATCGGCCTTCCGGAATGTGGAGCATCTTTGACATAAAAATAGCTGGATAGAAATATTGCAAACCAGTTCTGCCACTGGCGTACTATCAACACATATTCGCCATATACATCAGTTAATTTATTTCTGGCTTAGACAGCATTTAAACCTTTTCTATAGTAAAAAAGTAAAATATGACGATACTGCTGCTTATTGTTGTCCATATTTAAAGGGGCACCAACCAAAAACTACTGTGAATCACTAATTGAAAATTTTCACACACAAGCCTTGCTATATCAGCTCTTAAAACGTATAATGATTATGCTGCTTAAGTGTGAAGTCGGGTTCGAAAAAATAGAAATAAGTCCTCTGTCGGAAAAAAACGCAATTACTTTCCGAGCAACCTTATATATCTAAAAAGTTCAGTATTCTCATCATTCTCGAAGTAAGCAATAAATGAATATCTTCTTTTTTCGTACCTCAACATGCTGCACCACGAATTGAGATATTCTCGTTACAATTGATAGCCTACCTCTTTTAGGGTAACATTTTTATCATCCACCCCTTGAGATAGTTGGGTTCCAGGGTAAACATACAAACACAGATTGGGAGGCTATAATCTGAAATTCGAGGATGGCTCTGACTGTGTCGGTCGGTTTTACGGCCGTTAAATTTCACAGCACTGCGAAGGTAGGAATTGAAATCTGGTTAGGACCTGCGTAATGTCCCGCAGTCGTTTGAACCTTTTGGATTTAACCTTTGACAAAGTCCGGGGAATCAGCTATTCAAGGTTAATATCTATTTGACGAGAGATTCTCAGGTGTATGGTTTTTGGTTTATTTTCTACATAGTTTAAGTTCTGAAGGAGAATTTTCTGCTAGGTTGTCGGTGAATTTGTTAAATAGTATTTGTGGGTACGTACACATTATTGAGAAACAGAGTGTTTAACTGGATTGAATTGACTGATGCTTGATAGCAAATATTTATTTGACTCGTTGATGAAAGGCTTGTTTATACTTATCATTTATTTTAAAAGAATTTTTCAAAGAGAAAGATCTACACAATTGCTAGACTAGTTGCTCTTAGCCTACGACGAATTAGACCACGCAATATTGATGAAGACGTTGAAAGGAAGTGGCTATAGGGAATAGCTTATAACGTGTTGTCGAGTTACATGAACGGAAGGAACCATTGTATGAGGATTACGACTAGAACTGTTAGATCCATTACAAGTGAAGTACCACAGGAAACTGTGCTCGATCCTATGTAGTTTTTAATATATGTGAATGAAATGTATAATATTGGATCACAGGCAGATATAATTTGTTTCGCTGATGACACAGTTGTACTTTTATAGGAGAAACATCAGTGCCAGTTTAGAAAAAGGAAGAAAATATTTTCGATCAGGTTCTTCAACATTAATAGACTTACATTGAATATATAGAACATAAAATTATGTATTACACTTATGATGTTAAAAGAACTCCTCCCTATGTTTGATACACTCTTAGCAGAAAACGAATTCATAATAGAAACAACAGGTGAAATTTTATATTTATTTTTAATCATAGTAGACAATCATTTAAGATGGAAGGAGTAAATTCAAAATCATCAGACAAATAAATATGTAATGAAAAAAAACTGAAACGGTGTAGTATGCATTGCTAGAATCATACTTAAACTATTGCAACTAGGAAAGAATAAAGTGGCCAACTGTCACTATGCAGGAATTGAAAAAAATACAGTAATGGATATCGAAAATTATTTCTTAAAAACCTAATATTTTCCCCACTGAGAATCTGTTCAAAACTGGAAAAATATTTACCACTAGACAACATATGCAAGGGCACTCCTCATAAACCAGCAAAATACCTTTTCAGCCGTACCTATAGAAGTCATAAATTCGAGAAATAAATGCATAAACCTGCCTATATTAAATAAAATCAGTACTCTTAAAACTTTCACACATCTCATCCATCTCTATACTAGACTACCAGAACATCTAAGAGCACCAGGTCTCATTCCAACTACAACAACAGATAAGAACACTGGAACTTTTAGATTGTTTTCTGAAAAAGAAGTAATTTCATTTAATTATTATGAACCTTGCTCACGCAGCAAATAATGATTATTTTCAGCACTGTATATATACGTGTAAAATGTGAAATGAAATACTTACCACGGAGAAATGCCGGGCACCTTTGTGGTCCTAGAATATTTATTTATTATTTTGCTTTGATTTTTCTATTTCGTTTGAGATCATTGGTTAATTAACGTTATTATTATGCTAATTATTATTTTCATAACCGGCATTCTGAGAAGAAAATACGTGAACGTAAAACGAAAGAAAGTAGAAATTTTACCTGTCTCACTAATGTGTCTCTCTGCCTGTGGAACTAGGCAGACAATCTTTGCTCTTTGAATAAGGGAGACAATTTCTTTTATCCATCCGCCCAAATCTTTCGTTGCGTCTCGACCAAGCGGTCATGGTAACATTGACAGTCTCCCTCAGCTCTTGAAGAATTTCAAGTTCATAGTCAACGCAATAAACCGTTTCCATTCACTCAACCCGCAGTGAAGAAATAACGCGCTTCCTGTGGCCAACGTCTCATCTCTCGCGCTACACTAAAGAGTTAACACGTATTCTAGGAAAGTACTCTATTCTCACTCATTTTGAACTTCACAAATTTAATCCCAAGGAACATTTTCGCTTACACTTTCGTGATAATAAAATACCGCATTGAAAAGCTTAAGAGTGAATGTATTATCTATGATATTTACACTTGTGCTTAGGTTTAGTACATGTGTCAAGTGAATTGAAGTAAATTCAGTGAAAATGAATAACGATAAAAAAGCCCAGCGATCATCCCCTTCACAAGCAAGATAATATTTTCACCACAAGTGCAGATCAAAACTCAACTAGAACAATTTCTTCAATTTTGGTAAATAACTCAAAAATATACACTCTACTATATAAAAGTAAGGCTGCAAATGCTGATCTGTGCTGGATGTATACCAAAATATTGAAGAAGAACGCCCCACTCTACGTTCTGTATATTTTTCTCTGAGATTTAAGGTCTACGCTTGCGTTCAGTTACTCTCCCCCCTTTTTGATATAGACAGTGAGTTCCCCCGATCTACATACAGTTTGTGCCCATGATAATGGCAGTTGAGCATTCAGATATGACCAATATAACACATTCCATTAAAACAAAACTCCTAGGTATGCAGACAAATGGAGATACTAACGGTAATAATGGTGCATTCGCTGTAAATAGAAAATTTAATTATCGTCAAGAGTCGAAAGAGAGCGCAAGTAAAAATCGTAAAGACAAATCATCTGATGCTGAAGGATATCATAATTCTACTCGAGAAATTACAGACCGGTCGAACTCAAACAAGAAGGATCTCAACAATATTATTTGGTAAAAGTGTAAGAAGAATGAACACTTCATGTCAAAATGTCCAAGTACATTACACATAGTATATTCGATGGTGGCTACAGTGTTCACGATAGGTTACTTTGATGTCACAGATTGGTATGTTGACAGCGGAACAAGTGCTCATTTAACATCAGATAAACAAGGGATAATTAACTCCAGGAATCCCGATTTGAAAGAAATTACTGTAACAAATAGAACCAAAATTGTAGTTTAATGTGCTTGAGATGTGAAAATTCAAACGTTGACAGATAAGAAGCATGATATACTGTTAAAAGGAGTACAGTACGTACCAGGTTTAACTACAAATCTCTTATCGGTGTCGCAATTAATCAAAAATGGAAATAAAGTACAGTTTGACGAGAATGGTTGTAAGGTTTATAACCGTAAAGGAATAGTTGTTGCAACAACCAACTTGAAAAATAATGCATACAAATTGAACATTTGGAATAATCTTTCTTTATGTTTTCAGGCAGTAAGCTCTGAAACCTGGCATAGAAGACTTGGTAATATTAATAATAATTATTAACAGATGACAGCCAAATTAGTAGATGGGATCAACTACAGAAGCCAGAATACGGTCAATAAATGTGAAGTATGGTGCAAAGAAAAGCAGGCCAGATTAGCATTTCCAAAAGAAGGTTCTCGTGCAAAAATAAATTTCACAGCAACTTATGTGGGTCAATGGAAACTACTTAATTATGAGGAGCAAAATATTTCCTCACCTTCAACAACAAATAGCCAAAACGAGTTGGTTAAAGATTCAACAGAACGCTTGTTGAAAAGGCGAGATGTCTTTTGTTTGATAATGATCAAAGTGAGTCTCTTTGGGCCGAAGCTTGCAATACGGCTTGTTAGTTAAAGAATCGTTCCTGAATCAATAGAAATTCCACAGACAGTGAGCGATGCGTTTTTAGGAACGAGTGCAGATAAGGGAATGCAAGCTAGGAAGGAAGAGATCCAGTCTTTCCATGAGAATGACTCATGGGAGAACTCGTGAATCCACCAGACGACAGTGGTAAAGTCTAAGTGGAGTTTTTAAAGAGTGATCGTGAGAATAAAAAGGAGTTCAGAGCAAGGGTTATACACAGAAGGCATTGATTATAATGAAACCTTTACCCCATTGGTGAGACAATCAACGTTTAGACTCTTATTAGGATTAGCCGTTGGATTAAATATTAAAATTATATACTTAGATGTCATAGCTGCATATGTATATATAACCATAATCAGAGTGCCCAGAAGTTGACGAACAATCCAGTCTTTCATGATGGGACCAAGCATATAGATATTAAGTATCATTTTTTGCGAGATGAATTGACTGAAAATAATATTAATTTGATGTATATAACCAAATGATAAGATTGTTGCTGATATATTGACAAATCTGCTGAAAAATGTTAAAAACTAAAAGTTTTTGAAAGATGTAGGTCTGTGTGACAACTTATTGATTATTGTTATTGTGAACTTTTGTTGGGGGTGTTGTGAATGTATACCAAAAGTTTGAAGAAGAACTCCCACTCTACGTTCTGTACATTTTCTGTGACCGAGATTTGAGATCTACGCTTAAGTACAGTTACTCTTCCCCCTTTTTTGATATAGATAGTAAGTTCACCCGATATACATACGATGTAGAAATATAGTCTTTAGTTGAACCACGTGTTTATTTATTCACAAACAGAGTTATTAGAAAATTGTGCTTCCACCAATTTAATAAACAACATTATCCTAGAATCTGCATTCTGATTGATTGACGTTCAATCAACTACTGCAGAAGAATTCAAAAATGTATATCACCATTCCAAGCACTCCTTTCAACCTTCATTCAAGAAAAGTCATAATAAGACTTATTTTCGAGAAGAGGAAGTAACGTTACCAAGTGGCAAATATCAACAGGTAAAACGACAATTCTGACGCAGAGTCCTCTGTACGTAAATTGAGCAAACCAAGACAACTCGCTAATAATTTTCTTTTTTCCACGTTATGTATATCCAGAAGTAATGAAAATGAAAAATGGAGCTCTATAAAAAGGATGATCCCTACCATTAGTCGTATATTACAGTAACCAGGGAGCAAGGAGGCAAGAAAACCCAATAAATACCCTCTTTTCGTTAGGGACGCGATCAGGATTCAGGACACAAAGGCGGAAAATTTATTGAAATATTCTTGCGTCGATCGTAGGTTAGAATCGAAAATGTCCGGTGACGTCCATTTCCATAAAAAGGAATTTCACTGGGCAGAATAACGGAGCCATTCCCATGACAATAGCAATTCTTGGAGGTTTGAAGTACGTGACTGCCCCACGTTTTTCCATAAACGCTTTCGGGTCTTACCATGACTGGAAAGTTATGAATCTGGGTCCGCGGTCATAAAATGTTCGTTATTCCATTTTGTGCATTTGTCTTTTCTAGAAACTTCCTTCGCATCTCAACTCAAATTCATTTACACATTTAGAGTACACTTCCTTTTATAATCACGTTTTAGTTGAACAATCTAGAGATACGCAATATTCGCCTACGCAAATGTTTCTTTTGTATTCTTGCTCTCTCCCAAACGATCTAATTCAACCAATTTTTTTTTCAATGTTACTAACTTAGAAAGCTTTCCTTATGCTCGAGTGATATACAATCACGCCGTAATGCTCATAATTAGCTGATAAACTTTCCAAATATAATTATTGAGGAGTATGAACTATAGTAGCAGAAAGCTATTCAACTCGGGACATTACAATATACATCTCTATTCACTTGCTTTAGGTGACAAGAGGAAATAAATAGTACAAAAAGTGACCTGAAATTAGTGTAATATGGTGTACCCCAAGAGACAGTTCTTGGTCCACTGTTGTTGAACTATATGAGCCACATTCAAAGGTTTCCTTTCATTGCCAACCGTTCTATTTATTATTTGTCTTGATATATTTTAAAATTTAATTTTGAAATCATTCGAGCGAATTAATATCTATGTTTTCGGTGAATTAACATTATTATTATTATTATTGTTATTATTATATCTCAACGATTCCAGGCAAAGTAACATGAGCGAATGTTTCATTTCTCTAACTACCTTGTCAGATCTAAAATTGAGAGATCACTACGCCAACTTCTGCGCAGATTGCTAATTGGTATTATTTAATTTTGCACAAGCACTGAGTAATATTTATTGTCCAAAATAGCTTAGCTGAAGATGAAGATGTGGCAATTGAACTACTCTCGGCATGGGACAGCTAATACGTGAAATTTTACTCCGATAGTTTCAGGCTATTCGCTTCAACTTTGAAACTGGCAAACGAAATCATATTGTCCTGGAAAACAACTGACGCTGGAAGCCGGCCCCGAGCCAAATCGCCGATTGAACTGGAAAAGTCATGATGTCCACTCTGGAAACTAATTATTCCAGACGAGGGTTTCTTCTTTTTGTTCCCTTAACCCACCGCCTCCTCAGATCTCGAAGTGAGGGACGTAAAAATAAACAACTTTTCTACGCAGAAGCTTCTAGGAAGTTTGTGGGGGCCGTTTTCTATTCTCCCTGATCGTCCTTGTTTAATTAAATTACCGTGAATTCTTGTATTCGTAGGTATAAAGCTTGTTCGGAACTTTTTGAAACATCGTCTTCGGTTTGTTCTGAGCCACTTTTTATGTCTTCCTAAGAAAAAAAAGGACACGATGGTGTGGCTTGAGCAAAAAGTTTCATGGCCTCAAGAAATATATTGTAGAGTTCCAGAATATATAACAAGTAATATTATTCATGAATTTTAGGTGAGAAATATTTCATGATATTAGGTCGTACGAAACAAGCTCTTTCAACTGGTAATTCTTCCAACACTGATGTGATATCGGTAGCATTCAAAACAGAAGAACCACCAATAAGTGAAGTAAGTTATAAAAATCACGATCGCTCATGAAACCATGCAAGACAGAGCAATTTGGATAATAAATTTCAAAATTGGCATTCAATTTTTGGTAAATATTACATAACAATTCAGTTTTATTAGAGAGTAATAAAAAAACGTAAGTTCATAATTTATTAATATATTTCACAGTTCTCAAATTTCAGAAATACTTATTTAAATTTCTCGTATAGAATAAACTGAAAATTCATTCAATAATTAAGAATCCTCATGAAAATCAAAAGTCTCAGCATTAAGAGATTTAACCAGGCATTTTAAATCAAAATGATAGCAATAAAAAGGGAGTTCAATACTCTAGATTTATAGAGATAAGTATTATTTTCAGATTGTTTCTATCATGAACTAATTTGAACATTTCAATAGACTGTATATAGTTTTGCTGCTTTATGATTTTATGTATAAAAATCTTACAACATGCATTTTAGGAAATAGTGAGGATATTTTCTGTACAATGAGTGGCAAAGAAAATTTAGTTGTTTTTGACGAAATCCTTTTTATGTTCGTTGAATCTTGTCCTTAATGAACGTCCTGTTAGTATGTAATCACTGCTGCAAGGTAAACATGTTTAACTCCTATTTTATGTTGGTATATTTGAGTTTAGTCGTTCCTGTGTAAAGTTTTCAGTTGTCTGAAGGTGCATTGAAACTGCAATTAAGAAATTATGATCCCTTAGTTGACATATGTGAACGCTTCAATTATCCTGGCAATAAAACAAAGCGAATTCTGAAAATATGTTTCAATTAATCTCATTTCTGATTCGACCTATAGCGGCTTCACAATATTATCTCTCAGAGCTTTCAAGGACGTGATATAAGAACGTAATACATTCTGTCAAGAAAGTACCGGGAATTATCGATTTAAATCTGGCGGGGCAATGAGGCAGGTAAAAATTTTTTTTCCTAGGTTGGTACCACTGTCCTTAATTACTATACCAAGCTTGAGCGGAATCTGTCAACTAGTGTGTTTGCAACAGCTGATTAAGTCAGTCGATGTCAGAGTGCGTGCCGATTTTTACTATGGGTGATTACGTTGAGCAAAGAATTTGTTTAAAGTTTTGTGTTGCAAATGAATTTTCGTGTGCCGATCCATTGAAAATGTTGCAAAAGGCCTTTGGTGATAATGCTCTATCGAAAACTCGTGCATATCAGTGGTACAGAGCCTTCAAGGACGGTCGTGAAGTGGTCGCCCATCGACGGCTTCGATCGAAGATAACGTCGATAAAATTAATGAAAGGGTGCTGGAAAACCGTCGTACCAGCTTGAGAGAGATAGCACATGATCTTAAGATATCCCACGAGTCCGCACGTACGATTTTGATTGATATTTTGGGCATGAGAAAGGTGGCCGCACGACTCGTACCGAAAGACCTGAATTTTCTTCAAAAACGTCATCGCGAACAGGTTGCTTCAGACATGCTGGATCGCTGTAATTCCTATTCTACATTCATGGAACGCATTATAACTGGTGATGAGACCTGGGTCTACGAGTACGATATGCAAACAAGCCAGCAATCATCGGAATGGGTGGCAAAAAATGAGCCGAAACCGAAAAAACCACGCCAAAGCCGCTCGAAAATGAAGGTGATGCTCATTGTTTTCTTCGATATCCGTGGCGTGGTGCACTACGAATTCATTCCAGAGGGTCAGACGGTAAACAAGGAGTATTACCTAGGCGTTATGAAACATTTACGTGAGCGTATCCGTAAGAAGCGGCCAAATTTGTGGGCGGACAACTCATGGATTTTGCATGACGATAACGCGCCCTCTCACCGAGCTACGATTGTGACTGACTTTCTCGCCAAAAACTCAACAAACGTGCTTCAGCAACCACCGTATTCGCCGGATTTGGCTCCCTGCGACTTTTTACTCTTCCCAAAACTAAAATTGCCCCTTCGTGGCACCCGTTTTGAGTCGATTGAAGCCATAAAACAAAATTCGGCGCGAGAGCTAAAGTCCATCCCGGAAAGCGCCTATAAAAAATGTTTCGATAATTGGAAGTGCCGTTGGCATAGATGTATTGGAGCAAATGGAGCCTATTTTAAAGGCGACCCAATAAATTTCGACGATTAAATGTAAAAATGTTGTTTTAATTGAAAATTCCCGGTACTTTCTTGACAGAGTAGTATATATTTTCTCTAGAAATAAGATAAGGTTATGTTTTGTTTGAAAAAGATCAAGGGCTTGATAAATATACAAAATTGAAGGAGCTGTAAACATTTTATTCATAAGGGGGAGGGGATTAAGCAAAGATTAGACATGTTTTGGATTACACAAATAAGTTTATGAAAAATTATTGAGCGGATAATTACATAACTAAAAATTATTTTTTCGGAGTTGTGGGTTTCTCGCATCGTATCAACCCAATTTTCATCACACTGTCGATTGCTTGGGGCTCAATCTGATAAATGTCAACTTCAATCTCGTGCTTCAAGACATCAATTGTTTCTGGATGATTAGCGTAACACTTATCCTCAACGGATCCTCTCAAATAATATTCCGCCAAGGTAAAAATGAGCTTCATCGGTAAGGATGAATTTTCTGTGAAGATGGTCATCTCCGGTCATGCGATCGTAGCCTATTGAACGGAATAGAAACGCATCGGGTGGCTCACGAGGCTTCATATCGTGGTCTTCGTTCAAAATTCTCTTCAGGGAAGTACGAAAAAATTTCAGTTCTTGAACACGATAACGAGTTAATGTTGATGAATGTTCAGCCACATTCTGGGCTAGAGCAGCAATGTTTTCAGATGTGCTCACTGGACGAAAATGTAAATGGCTTGCTTTTATCTAAAAACGATCCAGTTTTCACGAAAAAAATTGACTCACAAATTGCCATGGGGTTATTTAATTCGTATTGAATTTTTCACGTAATCTTCTAGCAGTTTGGATAGAAAATTCACCACATTAGATATAAGTTTTAATATTTTTCAGTTTTGTTCAAGCGTAAATGTACCCATTTCGTTCATGTCAAATACGAAACTAACTTTCTGTCAAAACACGAATGACACAAGTGTTTCCAGACTCGAAATAAGCACTACTTCAAAACTCAAACTCTAAATGTCCTATCTTCATATTAAACTGGTCCATCTGAAATATAACCAGATGTTCAATAACTCCCTATCAAACTGTAAAAGGCACTACAGGTACGCTATATATATATATATACTACTCTGTCAAGAAAGTACCGGGAATTTTCAATTAAAACAACATTTTTACATTTAATCGTCATAATTTATTGGGTCACCTTCAAAATAGGCTCCATTTACTCCAATACATCTATGCCAACGGCACTTCCAATTATCGAAACATTTTTTATAGGCGCTTTCCGGGATGGACTTTAGCTCTCGCGCCGAATTTTGTTTTATGGCTTCAATCGACTCAAAACGGGTGCCACGAAGGGGCAATTTTAGTTTTGGGAAGAGGAAAAAGTCGCAGGGAGCCAAATCCGGCGAATACGGTGGTTGCTGAAGCACGTTTGTTGACTTTTTGGCGAGAAAGTCAGTCACAATCGTAGCTCGGTGAGAAGGCGCGTTATCGTCATGCAAAATCCATGAGTTGTTCGCCCACAAATTTGGCCGCTTCTTACGGATACGCTCACGCAAACGTTTCATAACGCCTAGGTAATACTCCTTGTTTACCGTCTGACCCTCTGGAATGAATTCGTATTGCAACACGCCACGGATATCGAAGAAAACAATGAGCATCACCTTCATTTTCGAGCGGCTTTGGCGTGGTTTTTTCGGTTTCGGCTCATTTTTTGCCACCCATTCCGATTATTGCTGGCTTGTTTGCATATCGTACTCGTAGACCCAGGTCTCATCACCAGTTATAATGCGTTTCATGAATGTTAAATCGGAATTACAGCGATCCAGCATGTCTGAAGCAACCTGTTCGCGATGACGTTTTTGAAGAAAATTCAGGTCTTTCGGTACGAGTCGTGTGGCCACCTTTCTCATGCCCAAAATATCAATCAAAATCGTACGTGCGGACTCGTGGGATATCTTAAGATCATGTGCTATCTCATTCAAGCTGGTACGACGGTTTTCCAGCACCCTTTCCTTAATTTTATCGACGTTATCTTCGATCGAAGCCGTCGATGGGCGACCACTTCACGACCGTCCTTGAAGGCTCTGTACCACTGATATGCACGAGTTTTCGATAAAGCATTATCACCAAAGGCCTTTTGCAACATTTTCAATGCATCGGCACACCAAAATTCATTTGCAACACAAAACTTTAAACAAATTCTTTGCTCAACGTAATCACCCATAGTAAAAATCGGCACGCACCCTGACATCGACTGACTTAATCAGCTGTTGCAAACACACTAGTTGACAGATCCCGCTCAAGCTAGGCATAGTAATTAAGGACAGTGGTACCAACCTAGGAAAAAAAAATTTCACCTGCCTCATTGCCCCGCCAGATTTAAATCGATAATTCCCGGTACTTTCTTGACAGAATGTATATAAATATATATATATATATATATTTTCAAGTACGATATATATATATATATATATATATTTTTTTTTTTCTTTGAACTAATTATATAAGTAAAAGAATATCATTTTAGAGGCACATTGTATTGAAGTATTTCTATAGAAGAAAGATTTTTCTGCTTATAAGTAACAAATGAATGATGATATATTGATGGGACCGAACAAACATGCTTTAAATTAACCCGACATAACTGAATAAAATTATTTTTTCTATGTGTAGATTTAATGTACAATTATTTAATACTATTTTATATGCCATTAGGCTTGTTTGCGCAGAATCATTGTTTTATTCTATGAAGTTCCTAGTAATTGAAGAATTATGACACATAAATTAAAAGGGATTGTCGTTATCCGATTTTTCGGAAATTATAGGAATGGTGGAAACTGCGGAAGTATCACGGAATTTAATCATGAAATATACAGAATTGAATTGTTTCGATTGGAAAATGAAAACTATTGTGTGAAATTTGGTGCGTTTCCATTGTATGATTTACTTTCTGAGTTATGTAAAGTTTTATGAATCAGAATAGTGACTGGATTTATAACCTACGCAATAGTACTTGTTTGAATCTTGGTGATTGAATTATGAGTTCTAACCGAAAAACTTCTTAGTCCCCACACTTGATGTACCACTTACCTATTAATTGAAATGGTCTACTTTTATAGATTCCAGATATGAATTTAAATTTTAAAACTTTCGTTTACAAAAAAGACCTGCCGTTACATCATTCCTGACTCGTAAGAAAGGAATTTCACATATATCAACCAAATGAAGATATTGAGACTAAACAGTTTAAACGATAGCCTTTAATGATATTGATTTCAGGTATATCACTTGTTGAAACATTTTTAAATTGATAAAGTAAATACAAACAACTTCGCTTACATTTTTGATGTTGACAGTCAAAACTGAAAATGGGCTAAACTCCTGAAACATTTGTTAACAGGCATAAAATAAACACTGAAACTTATTCTAAGTTGTTTTTTTACTTTATGTAAATAGCCTTTATGTAGCAATATTAGCATTACGATAAAAATTTTTTCAAAGAAAGTTTCCTAGGAAAATAAATGAAATGGTGCCAGAGATATGCAATTTGGTATATTTCAATATTTAAATAGGAAGCATATTGAAAAAATAGAGAAATTTCAAAATCAATAACTTGTTTTGAATTCATTTATAACAAAAATGTGTTTTTATCATAAAAATTTAGTCCAATAAAAAAGAAAATATTTTAAATTTGAATTTTAAATTCAGGCTGATTTTCTGTCATCATTTGTGATAAATAATGATAAATCAAAGAAATATGAGAAATCAGTTATTGTTTAGTGTTGTGCAATGAACTGTAAGAAATGAAAGTATCTAGTACGTGGAACCAAAACAGTTTGAACAACAACTTTAGGAGGATACGAGAAATATATACAGTCGTTGGTATGGAAGTTTTTTCAAATTATCATGACATTAGTGGTTAAAAAAACTATATTAATTGAAATGGAAAAACTCCGTTGATATAAATTACAGCAATATAAGTCGAAATTGTAGAGTCTATACATTTTGGAAATCGCAAGTAATTTTGGAAAGAATGCATATGATACTGAATGAAAAATCAAAAACTAACTGAAAAGTATTTGCCAAAAGTGAAAAAATAGCATTGCATAAACTCAAAAAAAAAACTGCTACTATTTAATAATAAAGTGGTGCCACAAACTTTCGTTTCATTATAGAATTTTACCAATTCCAAAACTTATTTATCACATTGTAAATACTTATTATAAGATACAAACATGAGTGCGCATAGACCAAGAATATTCATAATATAGGAATTCATTCAGAGAAAAGTAGTTTGAAAAATATAACCTCGAATTCGACAAATTTACAAAAATTTTTTTCCTGCAATAGTATTCATGATTCAAATAACTAGAAGCGTAAAGTTCAGTAATAAATTCGAGAAACATCATATTAAGCTTAAAAAATTCAGATCAGTCAGACTTCATGATTGAAACCTACAGACTTCTTGCTACATAAAATATCAAGGCAGAATGATATTCACTGAAAAAAGCTGATGAAGATGTCAATATATGGATTCAACAATGAAGGCAATAGTCTATAATCAGTAAACTTGTAGTCACTCGATATATTAATAACCCTACAATACACCTTACAACTGATGCAAATAATTTCATAACATTCTACCGATCCGTGAAATTTTTATACCTAACGGTAAGAATAACTCAGTGGATAGTGAGGCACTAGAGGGAGAGAGAGTAATCCTACATGATATTTATATATGTCAATATAATAATTCAAGATTTCGATCATATAACAGAATCACAATTTTCAAGAAACGATGAAGCATTAAGAACTATTTCATATTAATGAACGAACTAACTGGAAATAAAATTGAAAACGAGTAGTTTCAGAACACGGCTACAAAGACTTTAGTCCTCGCATATCCATAATGTGGATATGCATCGCAGGATATTTTACTGAATGTGTTGAGCTTACAAGAGGGCATATTAAAAAAAAATTTAGGAGCTACTTATTTATTCAAAAGAATTAATTTCAAAAGTACACCGGCCTCTTCGTCATTTTGTAACCGAATTAATATATAACACTCCGGTCTTGTTCATAATTGGAATAATTAGCACTACTAATTTCAATAATTATTCACCAAGCTAACAGGCTAAAATTAATGTTCAAACTCCACCGAGTACTAATTCTTCAGATGCGTAAATGAAAGTTATTCCTCAGATATGCCATAAGCATATATGAGTCAACGTCTGTACAGATTCATACTAAAACAATTCGGACATCATCTAATTGACAAATTTTATATAATAATTCCGTTACATATTTGTTAGCAAAATGAACTGTGCCACAACTGTGAAATTTGCATTCTATGAAATGTGCAATTGAATAGCCAAAAGCATTCAACAACAGCATATTACATCAATAAAACTGAGTCTAGAGATGAACGTTTGAACTTAGTTGAACACTAATTATTGAGTAATTTAGAATGTAGTAGAGTGAGTGCTATGCTCAGCAGAACTTTGGAAGTATGAAAACCAACAGGAATATATATCTATCAAATATTCAGGAATCGTAAGCCAGTTATACCACAAGTGGAAAACAACATGTTGTTCCTGAATTATATTGTTTAGATCCATACATAATACAGTTTCAAATTGTATTAATAGTACAATTTCGCAATGAAGCGCTTTTATAACATTATAATAACATTCTTATTCACCGATATGTTTTCGTAGAAAAACATCATTTCAGGAAGAAAACATGTATATACGAATAATCCATATTCACATAAATTTGTCACCTATAATAATATGCTTTATACATTAGTTCATATACCACTGAAAACAAATGAAAATGTCAGTCAACACTTGATAGAAGTAATTTGAAAAACTTCAAATTCAGAAATATATCTTCCAACTTCTACAATATATGTTGAAATTATATAAAAATATTATCGAAGTGACATATAATCAATATAAAATATTACAGAATAATAGCTGGAATCAATTCACCAGAATCTCTACAGATTTTAATCTAAATAAATGTCATGAAAACATTTAGAATTAAATTTAAAAACATTCCTAAATACACTGTATTACTTCATAGACATATATATTATCCAATAAAATAGAAATATATAGGTATATATATAGGTTAGTTTTTGATTTCGATATTTGGAATATTATTGAGGACTGAAGACGGAATTGCTTAGAATTATATTTGTTTTTTGAAGATATACTGCATGTTTTTAGAGATTTCTGAATTAACTTATTCGAATATTTAAATATATTAAATATTTCAAATAAATTATATTCTTTGAGAAGTCCTTTAAGTGTGTTCATGTTTTTAAAAGGCAATTGGTGTTCTTAAAGGTAAGACCAGAAACAAAATTTTGTCTCCTTTAAATATTTATTTATTAATTTTAATGACTTTCGTATATCTGTTGGTTTATTTATTCCATTTGACATTATATATTGAGTTTTGATTATATACGTCTTGTATTAGACATTAATTTAATTCTAAAAGTTTTTTGAATAAAAAATTTCTTTTTAAAATTAAAAGTGTAGAAGATAAACATAGTTCAATTTGTTTTAATATTCAAATATTCAAAAAATATATATTATCATCACATGTGGTGGAAATTAACCAATAAAGAATCAAAAGAAATATAAAATAATCATAAAATTATTTAGACATCACCTTTTATATGTATATATGTTTCGATTGGATATTAAATAATCACAAGTTCCTTCACCAAAAAATGTTCAACATATAATTCAAAAAACGCCTTTTTTATTTTCCTTTTTAAAGAATCTATAGCACATTCTCCAGAGAAAGAATCGGATACATTCGGGCCCAAAATCACATCAGTAAGAAGTTATTTGAATGAACAAAATAATCATTTAAAAATATATAATAATACCTCCTTTAACACAACACGTTTCTGCAACAACTAACCAATTTTGGGGTAGGCATGGCCTAAACGAAAATTAGGTTATACCACAGAAATATACAATGACTTAAGATACGACTCAGACACTACATTAGATAACTGCCACGTGCATATGATGTTATACAAAGAAATTTCTCAATTATTAAAGTATATAAATTGAAAATTACAGCAATTTATATACTTTAATTTTTGGATCCGAATGTATCCGGTTATTTCTCTGGAGAATGTGCTATATATTTTTTAAAAAGGAAATTAAAAAAGGCCTTTTTTGAATTATATGTTGAACATTTTTTGGTGAAGGAACTGGAGATTATTTAATGGCCAATCGAAACATATATATGTATAAGGTGATGTCTAAATAATTTTATCATAATTTCATATTTTTTTTGATTCTTTATTAGTTAATTTCCACCACATGTGATGATAATATATTTGACTATAAAGTGATACAGTGTATTTAGGACATGTTTTGAAATTTAATTCTGAATGTTTTCATGAGATTCAATTAAATTAAAATCTGAAGAGTTTCTGGTGAATTGATTCCAGCTATTATTCTGTAATATTCAAATACTTCTTCGTAGTAATTTTCAATTTATATACAATATAAAATATTTTTCAATGTCTCGAAAGAACTTTCTTACTTTACGACATGAAACGTATTAACAAAGCTATATTTACATACAAATACAATACAAACGAATATTCCAATAGTGGATTCGATGTTGTAGAATTTGAAGAGGCATACCTTTCGATATATACTTCAGGGCAGTTACCTTATCAAAATCTTATTCAACAAAATAAATGATGAACTAATGCTATTGCCAAATCTTTCTTTCAATAAATCAATTGTTACGGTAGCCACATGAAGTGTAGCACCATCTTGTTGGAACCAAATCACTTCTGGATCGATACCATTCAAATTTTGAAACAAATTGATCATCGATCTAAAACGAGCACCATTCACTGTAACAGTAGATGCAGCATCGTTTTTGAAGAAATATGGACCGATGATGCCTCCAGCGTGTAAAGCACACCATACAGTGCATTTTTCAACATACAATGGAACCTGCAGAACCTCTTGAGGATTGTTTTCACTCCATATACGGAAATTTTGCTTGTTTACATAGCTCTTCAACCAGAAAAGAGCTAACACAATTTTACGATAAAAAAGTGGATCAACTTCAAGCTGTTCTAGGGCCCTGTCTGCAAACAAACGACACTTATTATTGTCAAGCGGCTTTAGTTCTTGAACCAGTTAGATCTTGTATGGGTGTAGACCAAGATCTTCACGCAAAATTTTCCATGTGGTGGATTCATAGTGTCCAATTGATTGTGAACGTCGACGAAGAGACAAATCTGGATCATCATTAACACTATGACTTACAGCAGCGTACAGTTCCTTGTCTTGTTGTTGTTCCATAGAGTATAGAAAATGTTGTCCGAAATTTATCGATAGTTCGACGAATAGGCTGCTCTGATGGACGATTATGTAAACCATAAATTTCACGAAGTGCTCTATAAGTTTGGCGAATAGAACACTGATTTTGAAAATAAATTTCAACAATTTATAAACGTTTTTGTGGCGTGAGTCTTTCCATGATAATTTGTTAATGCTTACTGAACAGAAATGTCAAAACAACCTTGTGTCAAATCACAGTTATCCCTATCGAAAATTCTATCAATTTAAAAAAAAACACCCGGTACTTCAGGGAGTTATTTAATCAAAATCTTATTGAACAAAATGAATGATTCGTAATCTGAAAAAAGGGATGTTATATGAAATTGAGGCGAACTATAACCATGAAAAATAGGTTTTATCAGATTTAAGCCGGCATTGAACATCAACTTTCTGGTTGTGTGAGTATTTCGTGAAAATACTATGTGTGATGGTTATGAAACTTATCTTGAATTTCAAATAACTAGAATTAAAGCTCTCATCAAAATCAGATAGTGAGGTAACAGGAAAAACTGACTTAAAAAATGACGGTTAGAATTCATTCCAAAAAAAAAAATAACGCAAGTCGGTACTGTCGGAAATCCCCCATGAAATAATGACTCGTAGAATGAAACTCAGTAGCATAGAAAAACATGGAAAATGCCACAAAGTGAACTGCATTCGTAGTTTTTAAGGTTAATTGAATCGGTCTCTGATGGAAATTCATTTTGATTGAATAAAATAATATAGATTATTTCCACAATTTATTAAGTTATCGACAGCTCTTTTGTTCAGTTTATATTTTGAACTAGAGTTGGCGAAACAATTGTCGTTATCCTAATAAATTGTGAAAATAATCTATATTACTTTTTTATTATTCAAATATTTTAATATTAACCTTCTACATATTTAATTTCAAAATATTATATTTAATGATTATAACTTCAGGAAGTAAATTAAATTGATGTCATATAAGTAGCACTTATATCAAACGACATATAAAATAAACATTCATTATAAGACATCCAAATTATATAACAATCCAATAAATAAAAATTGTTAACCAAAATCCTTCAAAATAAATATTTTGAGTAGACAAAATTTTGTTTCTGCTCATCAATCTTATGAAAACAGATATCTTTCAAAAATGTTAAACATAATCTTAAGAATTTCATCATAAAACTATCTTACTTAGAATATTCAATATTATTGGATATCTAACTAAGTTACTTTTTATAAAATCTCAAGATATGTAAAAACATTACTAAAAAACAAGTTTCAACAGAGACTTTGCTTCGTCAGTACTCAATTATATTCATATTCAATAATATATAACATCAATCAACAAGCAATATTTTCTCACTTTTAAGCCATTCAGAAAGCTTCTGGAAAATGAATACTTAAAATTTAAATTGAGTGTAATATTTACTCAAATAAATAATTCCGTGGTTTACCATTGATATAAAAGATTGAAAGGCAATTTAACGGCCTCCGTTGTACCACAAGGACTAACTGTATAAAGAATGTTAAGGAAACCAAATTATTATAAATTATGAATAAAATAAAATAAATAGGGGTTCATACTTGATAGAAGGTATATAAAAGTATAAGTATGAACCTCTATCTATATAAAATTATTTGAATATTTTAATATTATATACCTTCTATCAAGTTTGAACCTCTTTTTATTTTATTTTATTCATAATATAATATGTAATTATTTGGTTTCCTTAACATTCTTTATTCAGTTAGTCCTTGTGCTACAACGGAGTCCGTTAAATTGCCTTTCAATCTTTTAGATCAATGGTAAACCACAGAATTATTTATTTGAGTTAACATTACACTTCATTCAAATAACATTCTTATAAATCAAAAATGGAAGCTATGATGACGACATCCATGAAAATTTGCGTCGCTTTGGAAGCATCCAATACTGATAGGAAGAAAAATACATACAAATTCAAATGGATCCAAACTACGGCAACGGAAAATACATATTATGAAATACCAGAGGACAAACAGGATATATCTGACCATCATGAACTTTTGGCTCTAACGAAGGTGAAGAATATTTTGAAATCGATTAAATTAAGAGGTTCATGTGTGTCATTTCATTAACTCCGGAATTGAAAGAAATATATTTTGATGCCAAAGAAGATGTGATGTTTAAGAATGAATAATTACAACTGATTTATTCGCCCGCATACGTGAGAACAGTATTTGGACAAGAATCACTAAAACCACAGTTTACGGTAAAACTTTCAAGAAAAAGCAAGGAGAATAAAAAGTATTTCAAGAGGATAAAGGAGGATTTTGTGCTGAATAATTTTGATGGTAAGAGTGTTTGTGAATTTATGGTTGTGAAGTAGAAGAAGATAGAGACAAAATTTTTATAAAATATGGATCTGGATGGAATAGCGAAAAAATTTTTTGATTCTAAATTAATTACATTAGGTTCAGACGAAAGTTTTCAAATATGGAAAGATAACTGCTTAGAGAGTTTTTGTGAAACGAGTTGGCATAAATAAAGAGAGGCCTATTCTTACTGAGAAAGCTCAGAAATGTTTACAAACATCACAAAACACTTTAATAAAAATAATGCTCAGAAAAGAACGACTAACCCCTACGGAGGAATTATATCGTGAATCGGGCATTATGAGTGTCAGAACCATATTTGTTTATCAATCTCTCTTATACGTTCACTTCCGGGATCGTCATTCCATTCAGAGAGAATGTAGATATGTGACTAGGGCAGTACAAAATGAAGTACTTGAGATCCCTTTTTTTAAAAAGGGTTGCTCACAGCGTCTGTTATTTTACATAGGACCAAAATACTATGGCAGAATTCCACTAGGGATTAGGAAAATTGGGAATATCAGAAGATTCAAAACTGAGCTCAAAAAATTTTTGTTTGAGAGCCGACACACCTTCGACTTGTGAATTTTTTTTTTTTTTTTTTTTTTTTTTTTTTTTTTTTTTTTTTCACCCTCGTGACTTTCCTGTTTTCGCTACAGTGTATATGTGTAATTTGATATTTTTAGTTTCATTTGTCAGTCGTCCACACCTCCCTCTCTCGTCTTGAATTCAATTTGTTTTGTTTATTTATATATTTTTTTTTTTTTTTTTTTTTTGTTTCTGCTTCAAGTGCTCAAAATCCTCGAAAGGTGCAGACAACAGAAAACAAGCATCTTTACTTAGTTGTTGTTTCGCCCTGGAGAGGATAATTATTAAATCTTTCATTTTATATATGAATATATGTTTCATATTGTATAAGCACTGTCAGAATTTATTTATGTTAGAATCTAAATAAATTTAATTTAATTTAATAATTTAGGTACATAGGAGGCAGTTTAGTTGACTACGCTTTTCGGAAAGAAAATTTGTTGTTAAATCTCCGAAATAATTTTCCATCTGACATATTGATTGATTTAATTGTGACAAGTTTCCCAAATATTTTACAAGATAGAATTGATCGATCTAATGTAAGAACTTTCGAGCAATTGTTGGGTGAGTTGCGAAAGCTAGGATGTTTAAAAAAATATGACAACGATCGAAATAAAGAGAATCATAGAATAAATAAATCTGTCGAACAAATTCCTTTCTATTCAAAAACAAATAGAAAACCAATTAAAAAGGAACCATACTCAATTTGTGAGAAGAATGGTTTTTAGGTAAATTTCATCGAGAGACTTTATGTCGGCTAAGGAATAAATCCAATAATTTTAAACAGAACGTACCCAGTAACATAAGAACTGTAAACAATATTGTGGTATAGGATGAATTAAATCAGGCCTTTCAAATCAAAAAAACTAAGACTGCTGCCATTTATAAAATAGGAGGTGTTTATAAATAATACGGAATTATGTGGAATTTATGATTCGGGCTCAAATGTTAGTCTTCTGAATTCCAAATTAAAAGAAAAATTATGTCTACGCATTCAAGATAACAGAAACACAAAACAGTCAGTGGCAGGGCAAATTTTTCAGGAAAAATAATTACAAAAATGAGAATCAATAATATCAAAAAAGAAGTTATACTTTTTGTAGTTAATGAGAAAAATTTCGACTACTCGGACTAGATTCTATTTCCAATTTTCAATTAAAACAAGATTTTGATTTGAATATTTTTCAACGATTAGATATGAATAAAGAGAGAAAGATCGATTGTGTCCATAATAATAATAATGATAACAATGATTACACCAACAATTTCAATGAAGGTATATCAACAGAACTTTTCGAAGCAAAATTAGGCTATTCGGAAACAAATCAGGGAGTTAAATTTGAAGTTTTAATAAATGAATATGACCATATTTTTGCAAAACACAAGTTTGATATTGGTCAGGTGCAAAATAACGGGGCACATATGAAACTTTTAGAACACAAATTTATAGCAAAAAAAGCCGTACAAATGCTCAATGGAAGATCAAAAAGAGATAGAATTCCAAATAGGAAGATTGTTGAAATCGAATCTGATTGAGGAGTCCTCCTCACCTTTTGCATCACCAGTCACTTTAGCATATAAGAGAGATGAAGGGTCTAAAACCAGATTATGTGTCGATTTTCGTGAACTCAATAAATTAATTGTTCCCGAACCACAGCCATTCCCATTAATTGATGAAATCTTAGCCAAAACCCGAAATGCAAAATTCTTTATGACATAAGATGTAAATTCGTATCAATGATAATTGATACGAATAGGAATCGACCAAAAGGCAGAATTCACATCTAATGTGATAAAGAACTTTGCGTGGGGATGTTCTAAGTCCAAAAGGTAAACATTCCCATTGCCAGTGACAATTCTGTGTCACAAAAGCAGTCTTATATCTATCATAAGACTGCTTTTGTGACACAGAATGGTCACTGGCAATGGAAATGTTTACCTTTTGGACTTAAAACATCCCCACCCATATTTTAACGTATATTGAATAATATTATCAGAAAATATAACCTGAATTTATTCTGCCTAAATTATATAGATGATATTCTAATATATTCTTCAATATTTGACCAACATATAGAACATTTGGAGAGACTCTTGAAAGCAATATGTAATGAAGGATTCAGACTTAAATTTATCAAGTGTAATTTTGCAGAAGAAGAAGTCAAATATTTATTATCTATTGTAGAAAACAATACAGTACGACCTATAAATGACAAGTCAATTTCCATTAGGAATTTTTCTCCACCAGATACTCGGAAGAAGATAAGGCAATTTTTGGGTAAAGTTAATTTTTATCACAAATACATAAAAGATTCAGTTGGATCATTAGAACCGTTGCTTAATTTACTGAGAAAAGATGTAAAATGCAATTGGTCATTGGCTTGTCAGGCAGCTTTCAATAAGTTCTGAGCCAATTCTTGAAATTTTCGACCCAAGTGCCTATACTACTATATATACTGATGCCAGTATTCAAGGAGTAGGACCTGTTCTTAAACAAAAACAGACTAATGGTCACATGAAACCCGTAGCGTATTTTCCTAAAAAACTGAATAAATATCAAAAAAACAAGAATGCAGTATTCCCAGAATGTCTGGCAATTAAAGAGGTAATTAAATGTTGGAAATGAAGAGCTGGGTGACATGATGAATTTTCTATCACAATTCGATTTTGAGATTAGATAGGAACCAGGAAAAGGAAATGTAGAAGCAGATTGACTTTCTAGAAACCAAGTTCTGGAAGAAACGGAGAATATAGGCGAATGTATAACAACAGTTAATTTAAAATAAGAAAGAACAGTTTTTTATTTGATAGAAGGATTATTACAAGATTTTAATATCAGAACAGATTTAATCTGTTGTCTTCTACAATTTTAATTTCAAAAAAATGTTTTTTTTTTAAGAAACTTTAAGAATTAAATTAATGTCTTTATAAGCACTGCTCATATTTAATAGACGTATAAAATCAAAATTCATCATACAATATCAAATGGAATTAAGAAAAACCAACGAATATAAATTGTCAGTTGAAATTAAAATATAAATAAGCAAACATTTTTTGTTTCGTTCCAGGCATGCGTACTGAACTTTACATATAAAAAAATAATAAAATCAATTAAACAGTGTATAGACTTACCGAGTGCAATCTTCAGAAATATATCTTCAAAAACATGCAAATAGGTACATTTATATCCTAGGTACTCTATGTTCCATGTTCACAAAAAATCATACAAAGCTTATAAGGCACTTGGCCTTAGTTAAAACCATTCAACACTGTATAATGAATTTCTTTATTTAAAAAACCTAATATAAATATATATTATATATAGAATAAAATAAGAAGGAACGGTTTTTTACTTGATAGAAGGATTATTACAAAATTTGAATATCAAAACAGATTTAATCTGTTGTCTTCTACAATTTTAATTTAAAAATTTTTTTCATTTTTTTTTGAAGAATCTTTAAGAATTAAATTAATGTCTTTATTAGCACTGCTCATATTTAATAGACATATGAAATCAAAATTCATCATACAATATCAAATGGAATTAAGAAAAACCAACGAATATAAATTGTCAATTGAAATTAATCTTATCGTAATTTTAATTATTTCTTGACGATGTGCTACATGTTTTGAGATTTTTTGAAGTAATTTATCTAAATATATTGAATATTTCAAATAAAGTAGTTTTCGAGAAGTTCTTGAAATTATGTTTTATATTTTTGAGAAAGAGTTATTTTTCATTAATATAGGATCAGGAAACAATACATTTCGTAACAAACAGGGCTTCGTACGTTTGTCTGAACAGTTCAGTAGGCATGCCTGAAACGAAACAAAAAATGTTTGCTTATTTATATTTTAATTTCAATTGACAATTTATTTTCGTTGATGTTTCTTAATTTCGTTTGATATTGTATGATGAATTTTGATTTTATACGTCTATTAAATATGAGCAGTGCTTATAAAGACATTAATTTAATTCTTAAAGTTTCTTAAAAAAAAAAATTTTTTTGAAATTAAAATTGTAGAAGACAACAGATCAAATCTGTTTTGTTATTTAAAAAAAAACAGTTAATTTGATGAAATTAAATGAAATAAAAAACGATCAACAGAATAATCTCTTAAAGATAAATAATATGAGAAGAATACAATAGAACAGACCATTCTTCAACTGGATATAGCCCAGAATATTAACTTTGTGGCAGAACTGATTCCATTGCTCCAGACGAACTTATTGAAGAGAGAAATTTACCAAAAGATAAGGAAATATTATATGAAATTTCTTTACGCTATCATGAATAAAATAAAGGACTGATCCACAAGAATAGGAAATATTATGATTTTAAAATTGGAGACTATGTTTACGTTGAAAATAAATCAAAACTGGATAGAGAAAAATATGATGAAATAAGAATAGGACCTTTTCCAATAGTGAAAAAAATTTCTTACACTATATATGAGATAGATATTGAAAATAAAACAAAGGACAATAACTATTTTCATGTAACTAAGTTGCTCACATGTGAAAACGCAAACATGTAATGAGGGGTGCATACTTTGTGTGGGGGGATGTTGAAATAAAATTATTTTTAGGGAAAACAACCTTGTAACTTCTATATTCTATAATATGTTCTATATATATACAAGCTGTCGCATGTTATATTTAGTTGGCTGTTAGAAATGTGAATTGAAATAGCATTGTTTTCGATTTCTTCCAGGTTACTAAGCTATTTTTTATTTCTTTTTATTTCTTTGTATTTTTTTGTATGTTATTATTTTATTGTGTGTATGTTATTCTGGTATATTTTAAACTAAAGAAAATAAATTCTTTCAGAATCGTCTATTTCTTAAATTATAAAAATAAGAATTGATTACATTCTTATATACTTATTGCTTATCAGAAAGGTTCACCCATTTCTCGCATCATAAGAATAAATAAATAATAATATATACTGAATATCTCATCTATTTCGACTACTCTATCTATTTCTTCTTTAATCAATAATCTCAATTTCTTTACAGACTGACAGAATTCGAGGACGCTGCGTGAGAAAGATATCACCCGATGAAGACCCTTTAAGAAGATAACCATATAACACGAAAAGATCCCATCGTCCACATTTGCAGACCATTTCAAATAACCCCGAGATAAATCACAGCCATTGGATTCTGATACCGGAACGCGTGAAGAAACAGATGGAAATATAACCCCTCGATAAAGTTGGTTAGTGTTGGCAGCTATCGAACTGCAGAACTTTCTCGACGGCTGGAGAGGATAGATATATCACAGTAACAGTTGCGAATGAACAACGACCGTCAGCTGTTTCGGGTAATTTTGACATTGGCCTATAAAGAAGAGTGGTTTTCTCCGTTTGAAAGAAAGTATACTTTCTATAGGAATGAATGAAGTGAATACTGACTTCACGTAAGAACTGGAGGTTAAATAAGAGAAAATATGGTCGGTAAATCTAAGAAATTCGGGGACGTCAACAGTATCCCAGATGAGGTCTATGATTCGTGCAGTTTCAAATCAGGTTAGAATTTATATCCTAATTTTGACTTGATTTCCTTAGTAATTCAAACACTCAGTAGAATTATTCGGTTGATTTATGGTTTTGAAAACAATTCACACTTCGCTCATTTCATAAATTTTAACTAAAATATTTCAAAACTAGGAATAATTATTACTGATAAATAATTATGATCAATGATGAATATTTCAGATCTCATATGAATACTTGACGCATAAAAAAAGTTTATACTTGATGAAGTTAAATCCCAAATTTTAAATATTGGTTGTTTGCAAAGTAATTTCGTTCATTTGGGAAAATGAGTGACAATTTTCGTACAATGAAAAAATATTTAATTAAATTATATAGTGACCATTCTGGTCCAACACCTTTTGCCATCTTTCTGGTAATAGCATGATTCTACGCTCATAAAATTTCTGGTCTTTGCTGGCAAAAAACTGATCCAGGTGATTTTTGACCTCTTCATTTGAAATAAAGGCTTTACCTCCGAAAAATCTTGCAATGAGGAGAACAAACAATAATCCGAACGCGCCAGATCTGGTGAATATGGTGGGTGTTGCAGTGTATCCCATTTAAGCTATAAAAGCTTTTGGCGAGTAACCAAACTTGTACGAGGTCTCGTATTATCTTGGTGGAATAGTACACCATTTCTGTTAATTAATTCTGGCCTTTTCTGTTGAAGAGCATCATTCAGTTTGTCCAACTGCTAACACTAAATTTTCGTAGTAATTTTTCTATTATCCGGTAAAAGCTCAAACAAACGATTTCATCAAAATCCCACCAAACAGACAGCAGCACCTTTTTTGATGGATATTGGCTTTGGAAATGCTTCGAGCCGGTTCATTATTTGTGCTCATAATCTCTTGCATTTGACACTGTTATATACAACCCATTTTCCGAATCCAGTATTGATGCGCTCCAAAAATGGATCATTTTCTTGACGTTTAATAAGCGGATCATGGACTTCAACGGAGAAAGAATTTAACCGATGTGTATGGAGAAGATGTGTTTATAGTATGTCAGTACCAGAAATGGTTTGCAAAATTTCGTTTCGTCAATTTCAATGTCGAAGATGCAGCATGCAGCAGTTGAAGCTGATAAACACATGAGAAAGTCAAATAGGCGACTAGCAACATGTGAAATCGGTGAGAGGTTAAATTAATCGAATTCAACTGTTTAAGTTCACCACGTGAAAGGACTGGGTTCAACCTCGAAGCTCGATATATGCGTCCATCATGTTCTCTCAGAGAACAATGTTGACGTCTGTGATTTGCTTCTTAAACGTCTCGAAAATGATCCATTTTTGAAGCGCATCATTACTGGAGACGTAAAATGGGTTGTATATGTCAAATGAAAGAGATAATGGAGAAAAAAAGGGAACCACCTCAAAGCATTTCGAAAGCCAATATCTATCAAAAAAATTGACTGTCATCAGCTGGACAAACTGAATGATGCAGTTCAATAGAAAAGGCCAGAATTAATCAACAGAAGAGGTGTAGAGGATTCACATGGGTCGCTTCAAAAAAGTTTAAACTAACTCTGGCAACATGAGGTCGAGCATTATCTTGCTGAAATATTGGATTCTCGAGCCGGTTAAGGTAAGGGACAACATATGGCTCCACTATTTCTTGAAGGTAATGCAGCGCTGTCATGTTACCTCGAATAAATACTAAGGGTGACCTACTTGCATGTGCAATAGCGTGCCATACCATAACGCCTACTGTCCGGTGTACATGACGCTCAATATCAACCTAAGCTTCACGTCTTTCTCTCCGACGTCGTCTAACCTTTATTTGGCCATCATGTGCACCCAAGAAGAATCGAGATTCAACAGAAAAGACGACCTGATGCCATTCCACATTCCAATGTTGACGTTTTCTGCACCACTGTAATCGTTGCCGGCGATGCTCAACCGTCAGAGGTAACACAAGATGGGGTTGATAATGCTGCAGTCCAAAAGACCTTATCCGACGGTAAGCCGTTTGGTCAGTTATAGGATAGCCTTGTTCTCCTAACCACTCATCAGCCAAAGATCGAGTTGTCGCAAATCGGTTTCTAATAGCCATTAATCTTAGACGTCGATCTTAAACTTAATTTGTGTCCCTTCGACGTCCGGTGCCTACTCTTCTTCGATTTTGGGCATTATCAAACCACGCTTGACTACATATCATAACAGTAGTTTGATTTCTGTTCGTATGGTCAGCGATTTCTCGAAATGACAACCCCGCCTCCCGTAGACCAATAATTTGACCTCTGTCATTATAAAATAAAACACTTGTTTACATTTTCTACTTTATTTTTGGTATTGACGTACGTTTCGTCTTTGCTAGAAAGACTTCATCAGAATACGAAGTAACAGTTGTTGTACAATGAATTTATAAGATTTTTTACAGAAGGTGTACATGTGTTTTTAATTGTTCGTCGGGTTGGTTTTCTCAAAGAATATTCCCTTCAGAATCGTGTTCACTCGATCCCTTGTAAATATTGAATAGAGGGGTGTAATAAAAATCTATTTGTTCATTTACTAGGTTATTGCTGTTTTTATGTTTATTTATTTCGTAAATTTCCCATAAGTTCAATTTTAGACCTCTATTTTCAACATGTAGAATTTCTATTTCTTTTGTGAAAGAATGGTTATTTTCAAGAAGGTGTTTAGCATAATGTGAATCTTTTTTATTTTTATCGAAACTTCTTTTATGTTCGGTTAGGCGTGTACCGAAATTTCTACCTGTTCTACCAATATAAATCTTTGGGCAATCTGGGCAAGTGAGTTTGTATACACCTGATAATTGAAGTTTATCCATACTGTTTTTATTGTTTTTGATGTATTTGCTAATAGGATTGTTTGTCTTGAAAGAGACTTTAATATTTTCTTTTTTGAGTAGGTTTTTTAGTTGAATACTAATGTTTCCGAGATATGTGAGGCTAACGTATTTGTGTTCAGATAGATCAGATGTTACTGGATAAATTTTTTTTATTGTGTTTTTGTGTATACGTTGGTTAATTAAATTATCTATTAGAGATGTATTATATCCATTGTTGTAAGCTAGATAATTTAATTAACCAACGTATACACAAAAACACAATAAAAGAAATTTATCCAGTAACATCTGATCTATCTGAACACAAATACGTTAGCCTCACATATCTCGGAAACATTAGTATTCAACTAAAAAACCTACTCAAAAAAGAAAATATTAAAGTCTCTTTCAAGACAAACAATCCTATTAGCAAATACATCAAAAACAATAAAAACAGTATGGATAAACTTCAATTATCACGTGTATACAAACTCACTTGCCCAGATTGCCCAAAGATTTATATTGGTAGAACAGGTAGAAATTTCGGTACACGCCTAACCGAACATAAAAGAAGTTTCGATAAAAATAAAAAAGATTCACATTATGCTAAACACCTTCTTGAAAATAACCATTCTTTCACAAAAGAAATAGAAATTCTACATGTTGAAAATAGAGGTCTAAAATTGAACTTATGGGAAATTTACGAAATAAATAAACATAAAAACAGCAATAACCTAGTAAATGAACAAATAGATTTTTATTACACCCCTCTATTCAATATTTACAAGGGATCGAGTGAACACGATTCTGAAGGGAATATTCTTTGAGAAAACCAACCCGACGAACAATTAAAAACACATGTACACCTTCTGTAAAAAATCTTATAAATTCATTGTACAACAACTGTTACTTCGTATTCTGATGAAGTCTTTCTAGCAAAGACGAAACGTACGTCAATACCAAAAATAAAGTAGAAAATGTAAACAAGTGTTTTATTTTATAATGACAATTACAACTGATTTCTACCAAGCAACGGCCCAATCTATCATAAATTTGACCTCTTTCAAACCCTTAAGTCTCGTGAACGTCAGCTGCGGCTCGGTGGGGGTGATAAGTAGTTATAACCTCCCACGCTCGAAGAAAAAACAATTCATTCACTCATTTCCTCTCGGCTAAAAATTTATCAAATTATAGCTAACCCAATATCCCAACAAAAAAAAATCAGCTGGCTATAACATAGTGTATTGTACGTCAGCTGATGTCTCGATCCTGGAAAAAAAATCTTCACTTTCAATGATATCCTCTCAAATAAAAATTTACCTGATGATAGCTTATATGTAATCATTGATAAATATATACGTCAGCTGGCAGTACCCCGGTGGAAAAATCGTCAGCTGATACTTTGAAGGTCGTTACGTAGAAGTTAGCCAGAAGCATTTACTGACTATTTAAATGCATCAGCTGACTAGGTTTCCCTCGACTTACTGCTAGCTGTTTTTTTTATTTATCACAGAAACATATTTAAAATCAGTTCACAAATTTTCATGTGGGAGGAAATGACATCTCTTTAATTATTCGGCATAGCACTCCAATATGAGTGTTGAGGTGAAACAAATATTCTCTATCAATATTTTTTAAACTTATACGTGTCTGTTCAAATAATTTTAGTTCTATTCCATTATTTAAATAATCTATTTACTTAGTATAAATTAACTAGTTACTTGATAAAAAAAAATTATAATAAAGAATTATGAAAAATTACAATAAGAATGACAATGTTATTTAATCATTTTCGTTTTCGCTATGGCTTGAGTCACAACTATCTCTCTCTGATTCATTGTCCGAGTCGCTGTCAGAGCTGTCTGCGGTAATATTTTCATCGTCATCATCTGTACAAAAAAAAAATTAGAATGCGTATTTTAGCATAATATCATTAACATGATAATAAAATGTTACCTTTTTCGGGCTGGATAGTGATTTCATCAATCGATGTTGGTAACTGACTTCCAAAGAACCAGGTGAAATCATATTTATTTTCAGTTTCTTCCCAACCATAGTGTTCCGGATCATCAGAAGTTGAAACCTTCAGGTGTGCATTTGACCAACTTTGAGCTATGTAACATGCTCTTTAAAATTGCTGATATAGATCTGGTTCGCAAGGTGGTAGAGAAGAGCCATCAATACCTTTTTTTGGTAACTTGAATGTCTTAGTATCCAAGAATTTATATGTTTTTTCAAACAACGCTACTCTTGCCTCATTGACCTTTTTCAGACGTCTAAATCCATACATATGGCTAACAAACTCTTGTATTTTCTCAAAAATATTGTCTCTATCTTCTAATGATTTTGACAATGGATGAAACACTCGATGAAATCATGCGATTTAGCCATTATTGAAAAAGGTCGTTCTTTTCCTTTTCGAAAGAAAGCCGGGTTAAAATCACACCCTATGAATGCGTGAAATGCCGGAAATGCTGCGCTCAAATCAGATCCTAAAGATTCATATAATTGAGTAACGTTAATAAATCTTCGAGTTTTTCCAACTCCAACTTCCATGCAAATATTAATGATATTATGCTTAAATACGCATTCTAATTTTTTTTTTGCACAGATGATGAAAATATTACCGCCGACAGCGACTCGGACAATGAATCAGAGAGAGATAGTTCTGACTCAAGCCATAGCGAAAACGAAAATGATTAAATAACAAATAATGTTATTCTTATTGTAATTTTTCATAATTTTTTTATAAGAATTTTTTTCTATCCAGTAACTGGTTAATTTATACTAAGCAAATAGATTATTTAAATAATGGAATAGAACTGAAATTATTTGAATATACACGTATAAGTTGAAGAAATATTGATACGGAATATTTGTTTCACCTCAACACTCATATTGGAGTGCTATGCCGAATAATTAAAGAGATGTCATTTCCTCCCACATGAAAATTTGTGAGCTGATTTTAAATATGTTTCTGTGATAAATAAAAAAACCAGCTAGCACTAAGTCGAGGGAAACCTAGCCAGCTGATGCATTTAAATAGTCAGTAAATGCTTCTGGCTAACTTCTACGTAACGACCTTCAAAGTATCAGCTGACGATTTTTCCACCGAGATACAGCCAGGTGACGTATATATTTATCAATAATTACATATAAGATATCATCAGGTAACTTTTTATTTGAGAGGATATCACTGAAAGTGAAGATTTTTTTTCCATGATCGAGACATCAGCTGACGTACAATACACTTTGTTATAGCCAGCTGATTTTTTTTTGTTGGGATATTGGGTTAGCTATAATTTGATAAATTTTTAGCCGAGAGGAAATGAGTGAATGTATTTTTTTTTTCTTCGAGCGTGGGAGGTTATAACTGCTCATCCCCCCACCGTGGCGCAGCTGACGGTCATAAGGCTTCATGATACTATTGTCTGATGCGTATCACCAATTATCTCTCGAGAAGAAATAATCAACCAAATTTTCACCTGACTCTCGGACTAATACTATCTATGTTTCATAAAAAAAATTCAAAATTTAAACAGCTCCTTCTGGGTATTGCAGTTTCTTTGTCAGTTAGTATATTTGTGTGTGTGATACGCAAACATACTCCCCTTCACATGGTATGTGCAGCAATCCTGAAATGTTTATGCAAATAGAAAAAGTCAGTTTTCTTTTGAATATTGACTTCAATTCTTGGGCAATGTATTTTACCTAATTTTTTATCGTAGACTGAAAGATACCGACACCATGGGCAGAACACTCTGTACTTATGAAATTCTTCATATCCTAGAAGCAGTCATTTTTATTCGTACTGACATCAAAGCCGTATCTGGTTACGTCTACAATTACCAGAAATAATTCAGACGAATCAAGGTATGAGGGTATTTATAACACCGGAACTCATAAAAAATTTATTGAACCCGAAAAATGATGGCATATTACTTGGTGCAGAAACTTTATTCCATCTCGAGGAAAACTCATTTCAAGGAATAAATCCAGAGTGGGTAGAGGAAGATCATTCCTACGGGTGTAATACACCCACAAATTAGTAATTCATTTCAACGTGGTCCCACAGGATTGAAGTTCAAAGGAACGAGATGAAATATTCAGTCGAAATATGATGGAAGTAATGAGCATATTTCTGAAATATTCTGTGGTCACGTCTTCGGTAAATATTTCTAATGGAAGTTTGTACAGAAAAAATCGTATAAAGAAACACCAATTGAAATAACTACTTTAACTTGAATTATGAACTAATGAAATTTTATGATATATATATATATATATATATATATAATATGCCCCACTGCTGAAAATTAGGACAAACGATAAAGGATATTTCCTTATATCATTTACCGATGTCACTTCGTGTTGGTAAGTTGGCATCCGTATATTGGATGCCACCTTACCTCGGATGCCATCTATACCGGTAATTTTACATGGGGGATGCAGCCTTGTACGCTGGATATATATATATATATATATATATATATATATATATATATATATATATATATATATATATATATATATATATATATATAGATAAAATACTACTAAAATGCTCCACAATAGATCTTTATATTTACTAGTGTCCCATTTTCTTATTAATTTTTTCTTAATTCAAATATTTAAGTGATAGATAAATACATATGATGATTTTAACAAGGTATGCAGATATATTTTTATGGCTTGTTTTTAAGGATCGAAATAATTTTCATCTGATGAGAATATGGATGAAAATTTCAAGTGCTGTTTGTGGAGAATGTGCTATGAATTTTTCAAAAAGGGAAATTAAAAATACCTTCAGAACTTTATATGGAACATTTTTGGTGGTGAAATTTGTTATTATGAATATCCAATCAAAACAGGCGGCCATTGTTGATGTAAATATTTCTAATTGAAGTTTGTACAGAAGAAATCGTATAAAGAAACACCAATTGAAATAAGTACTTTAACTTGAATTATGGTAAACTTATAAAAACTTATGATATATATATATATATATATATATATATATATATATATAATACTAGTGAAATGCTCCACAAAAGATCTTTATATTTACTAGTGTCCCATTTTCTTATTAATTTTTTCTTAATTCAGATATTTTAGTGATAGATACATACATATGATGATTTTAACAAGGTATGCAGATATATGTTTATGGATTGTTTTTAAGGATCGAAATAATTTCCATCTGATGAGAATATAGATAAAAATTTCAAGTGCTTTTTGTGGAGAATGTGCTATAAATTTTTCAAAAAGGGAAATTAAAAATACCTTCTGGACTTTATGTGGAGCATTTTTGGTGGTGGAATTTGTTATTATGAATATCCAATCGAAACAGGCGGTCATTGTTGATGTTTGCTGGATGATCACCGTCAATTTTATATTTTCTTTTGATTCTTTATTGGTTAACTGCCGCACATATATTATAATGATTCTGTCTGTATGTCCATAAAGTGAAACAATTTTTCTAAGAAATTTTATTCACAATTTACTTTTCTTAAAATTTCCAATGGATTTTCTTGATGAAATTTATAGAGTTTTCAGAGAATTGATCCTGTTATTGCCTGAGATAATTTTCTCATCACATCATCTATCCATGACCACTTGATTCCATATTCCTTGTACCAAGTGGTAAGGCAAAATGATTTAATTGAATTCTTTCCTTATTCAGACAATCTTTGGGTTCATCCCATACGATTTGGAAGAAATGAAGGTCAAATATCCTTCCGAGAACATATTGAAGTATTTGTAAGGTTCGCCTAATTCAATTCAATGGCGCAACGTAGCCAAGTAGAGCCCGTATATTTTGATCCTCTGTAATAGGGGTCGGACCCATGTTCATCTTGAATCATCATATCTTCTATCGTCGAATCCGAACTAATGATTTGTGGACCTTCCACAAACAGGGCGTCTGCTACAAATGATTTGTTCGTGTCATATTGATTGGGATATATCCTCGATAACGCTTGGCTGAGTATACTTTTTTCGAGCATCAATTTATAACATGATCTGAAGGATTCTTAGTGATACTTGTTGAATTTCGGGGTCAACGTTTTTTATATTTTATAAAACTATCTTGTGCAGACAGAATTCTGCTCGAGTTCAATGCAAATCAATTTTTATTTCCACTGTTATCCAATGAATAGAAATTAATTAATATTACCAAAAGATTATTACAAATAAATGTACAATTCAAGAGTGATTTATGATAAACTGATCATCAATATTTAAGGATATTGATGTAGGAATTCAATTCCAAGAACATAGAATTTGAGTTTCTACTTCATAAATAATAATATATACTTGAAATTTTACTTTAAACTAGGGGCAGGGAATTACTGGGGTGGTCAATTTTGGGATACAGCTTCTCCTATGGCGACTAAATCGAAAGCACTTCCCGTCCTCTATCCATTATTGTGCATGCGACTTATCTGAAAATATTGCTAAATATTTCAAAAGTATTTTCAATTATAGTATAACGCGACTTTTAAGACAATTAATAACCTTAGTACCTACATAAAAAACAATAAAGATCGAACATATAAAGAAAATAAAGCCGGAGTCTACAAGTTGACTTGCAACGATTGCACTTTAGTATATATTGGCCAGACTGGTAGATCATTCAAGAAACGGGTCCAAGAACACCAAAGGAGTTATATATTCGATTCTGTACATTCGACATATTCTAATCATCTTAAGGAGTTCAGGCCTAATTTCAACAATAATTATGAAATTATCCACGTTGACAGCAAAAGTTCTAGATCATCACTTTTAGAATTTCTTGAAATCAGCAGGTTAATGTCCGTAAAATCCTTTTGAAGGAACAAACAGATGTTGATAAGTCTCCATTACTGAATATCTTTCCTTAATGGCATTTTTAGCGGCAAACTCCAATAAAACCCTAGAGTTTTTATGACTTGTGCTTCCATTATTTGGTCACGTAACGAACAATGTATTTAAACTCGGTTACACTGAATACAATCAGACAGTACAATGTAATACCTGAAGAAGCCACATCGTGGTGAAACAATTGTTGTAGTAGTACAAACATTTTGTGGAAATAAAAAACTGTCTCATATATATTTTTCAATCAAAGCTGATAAAGTTCGTTGAAATCAAGTTAGTAAGGAATATAAAGATAAACAGAGTGGTCCATTTAAGATGAAGATGACGGATTATGCTTGAATTACGCGAATCAGCCTTTTTATTTAAATTCATGCTCAAAGGGCGCACCATTGGTATGAAAATTGACGAGTCCCAGTGTTTTTTCTGATTTTCTAATATAAGGATGAAACCACATCGCTCACCCACCACAGCGAAGGATATGATAAAAAGATAAATGGAAGTGAAACTAAAACGCTATAACTTGCGCTAGCGATTTTGTCCGTCTGCACAGGAAACATCCTACTTAGAAAATGCCTCATAGTCAGCCAATGAAAAGATACATAAATAAAGTTGGTTTTCCTGAAAGAATCCCAAATTGTCAATCTGATAGTGAAAATGCAAACTCTTACTCCGTATCCATTTGTTTCAACTTAACAATTAAAAGAGTGACTCTTATTTACAGTATAATGAAGTTTTACAGTTAGATTGAGATCCGAGATTTACGTAAGGACTTATCTTTGAGATTCTCCTGGAATATGTTTTTTCAAGATGTCGGAGTGATAGTGCTTTCTCCAAGAATAGCTACTATTCTGCGTATAATCAGTAGTTCTTTAGTTTCAATTTGTTCCAAAAGACCAGTGGAGCATTCGGAATTAAGATGGTTCGGTAATAAACTATTTGAAATCCGGCACAAGGAAGTCTGGTTTTGAGATAACACAAGCAAAAAAGCACTCCAGCAAAAAGAAAGGTCCCCAACCAAGATTTTCCAGTTCTAAGATCATCAGGTACTAAGATCATCCGGTACTAAGATCATCCAGTACTAAGACGCTTCCTGTTAAGACGTCTCATAAGAAATAATAAAAATTCAATATTCCACGATTTTCATGGTTAAGCTACGTTAATTCGATAAAAATACCACAAGGTGTGTCTTCGTGTAACCTCACAGTATGAAAAGGAAATCTGGGAAATTCTACACTTCTTTAAAACAATGTAACTCTACAGCGCATGCGATAGCAACGTCGACTTTCATTGTGGAAACTTCAAAATTTTTAATGGTCTTAGTTTAATCATATTATTGGAGCATTTTTTAGCGATTGAATTTCAAATCAACAATAGAGCGTTTTTAACGTCACAAGGACACTAATAATAATAATAATATAGCCTTTTATTCAGATCTCTTACAATGGTTTTTAAACTTATGTAAAACTGTATCAACTTATTTAACTTATCTTACTAACATATAGCCTTGTTTAGCTAACATTATCTATATAATCTTATTTAGTATCTAACTTTAAAGACTTAAACTTAATATATGGTAATAAAATTAAACTAATATTTGGTCCTTGGTTATTTTGCCAAGATCTGTTTGCCAGTCGGCAAAGGCCTCCTCCAACCTTTTCCACTCCTTTCTTTCATGGGCCACTCTGTTCCATGTGACACCAGCGACTTGTCTTATATCGTCGACCCACCTTTTCTGTGGTCGGCCTCTCTTCCTTTTGCCTTCCCTTGGGTACCACCACGTCACCCTTTTGCTCCATTTGTCTTGTCCTCTTGCCAGGTGACCAGCCCATTTGATAGATTTTAGCGCATATGTCAGTTCCGTAAGATTTTCTTCTTTTCCCAAGGTGAGTACATTGAGGCATGCTATGTAAACTACTGATTTTCGGTGGTTGTTGTCTTTGTAAGTTGGAGGGTTGTGGTCGCTTTCCCCCTCGAGGACCAGTCGGCTTGGGGGAGTTCGTTGTTTTTTTGTTTCTTTCTTGTTTGTTCCTTTGGTTGGTTTTGGTTTCCGTTTGCCGTTCTGTAGTTGCTATTCGTTTTTATCAGTGTTAGGCATGTTTGAAAGGGAGCTGGATCTATGTCTCATTAAATCAAAAGCATTTGTCCTGTTGGTCTTCATTTTGTTTACGGTTTGTTGCTTTTTTGGTTGATTGTTTTCTGAAGAGGGTGAAGCGGATAATCCCCTTTTTCTTTTTTCTTGGCTGTTGTTGTTCTCTTTAACGATTAATTTATCATAAATCAAATACGCTATATTACCCTTTTGTCTCTCTTCAGCTAACTTGGCTTGCAGCTCTTTTCTTCTTTCTAATACCTCCTTCGAGTAATCCTCCGAAATGTATATTGTTTTTAGGTTCTTTTTTTTTTGATAATTTCGGTCTTTTTCCAGTTGTTTGTGAACGAGCACAGTACCGGCCTCGGTTTATTGCTATCTCTCTTTCTAATTCCTAAGCGATAAATTTTGTTGATATCACGTTCTTCCATTATAATATTTAAATCTAGATTGAAGGTTACTTTGAGCTTTTGTATTAGTTCGTAAGAGGATTTTTCGTTTTCTTCTAAGCCGAATACTATGATGTTGTTGGCTTTCTCAATCCTCTTAAGGTATTCTATTTCTTTTTCCAGTTTTTTAACTTTATTTTTCAGGTTCTTATTTTCTTCCATAATAGGGAATAATTTATCATCAATTTTTTCCATAATACTATTTGTTATAGAATCCTTCAATTCTGTATTCTGAGTTTGCATCTCTATTTTCATTTTTTCGAATAATATTTGGAATTGACCTTCCATCTTATAATTTTCCCGTGTGTAACGGAACGCAGTAGTGGAATATGGCAGAAATATTTTTTCTCAATTGGCAACACTGTTTAATCTGTCGGATTTATTGACGTTTATGACAAGTGTCACTGAGTGAACGTTGTGTTGTTTTCGTGTATTCTAACCTCCGATCCAATATTTGATATTGTGGTTGTAGATCGACGATGGGGTAATCGCGCTTCCCCGTATGTTTATAATCACTTCCAGGGGGTCCCAGCACCGTATCGATGAATACCAGCAGGCAGAAATCACGTTTGCTATTTTATTTCACTTAATTTCACTCGGAGTTAATCACTACGGTGTTGACAGTTCGGAAGCCGGAAACGGAATCCACAAGGACACTAAGAATATTATTTCAAAAGTGGTTTGCACCCTATATATCGTCTTGAAATAAAGCTTCCTCATAGGAGGCATATTAATAGCAGTAAGAGAAAACTGGAAGGCAATTTCATTGGAAACGGTAAAAGAGCCTAGCTATTGAAAGAGAAGCTGAATTTACAGGTATATTCTCAGGAAACGTTAATACTGTTGTAGTGGGAGTATATAGATCACCATTAGGCTCAGTGGACATATTTGTAGATGTTTTATCAAAAGTTTCACGATACTTGACAGAAAAGTATGGTGAAAAGAAAATATTGATATCGGGAGATTTTAACATCATTTTCAACATAAATAGTAAGGAAACAAAAACAATTATCAATTTATTCAATGCCTTCGGTTTCAACAGAAGTTTTTATGAGGCATCTAGAAAAAGTAATATAACGGAAACATGCATCGACAATATATTTATCAACACAATTTATCATGTCAATACAACACTGGAACTTCACATGTCTGATCATCTGGCACAAGTACTAACTTTTCCTGCTTCGGATAATGAACCTGAAATTAATGCAAAAATCATAAAAAGGGGGGATATAACAGCAAAAGGTTAATAAAAAAAGACATATCTGATATATCTTGGGAAAATTTGTTACACCAAAAAAATGCAGAGGAAGTATTCTCAGTTCTCAGATAAGTACATCATGAAGGTGCTAGATCAGAGAATTCCATTAAAAGAGAAGAAGGTGAAAAACTCTTTCGACAGAAAAATGTTATCGAAAACCCCAAAAATCATTGAAATGAGAAATACCTTTGAGGCACTATACACAGTAGCAAAAGTAAAAGGAGATGACTCATCATTTAGAGCTTATAAATCGTATTTATAATAAGCAATAGTGTATTGAAATAGAAAAAACAATAAAAGAAAAAAATGAAAAATACTTGAAAAAGGCGAAAAATAAGCAGGAAGCACTATGGAAAATTATAAGAAGCAACAAGTCGAAAACAACAAAGGAAAATGCAAGCAAAGAACTTCAGGCTGATTCACTGAACAACCATTTTGCAAGTGTTGGCCCAAAAATCTTGGACAGTTAGGAACTAAAAGTTATGAATCTAGTAAGATACCACAAAATAAATTTTTGAATAATGAAAAATCTTGCTTTTTTTTAGTGCACTGTAAATGAAGTAAAGAAAATAATAACATGTTTTAAACCGAAAACAACAGTTGATATTTACAACATTACCGTAGACATTCTGAAAAATATTAGTAAAGAAATTGCCAATCCTATTTCAATCATAATAAATAAATGTTTCCGAGAAGGTTATTTTCCAGAAGAACTTAAAATTGCAAAAGTTATTCAAATCTCAAAGGAAAAGGAGGCAAAAACGACTGTAATAATTATCGACCCATCGCAATTTTTCCCTGTATATTGAAAATATTTGAGATTGTGATTAAAAACAGAATGTTGAAATGGATGGAGAAGAAAACTATTTTAAACAAAAACCAGCATGGATACAGAAAATGTCGAGGTACAACTACTGCACTAATGGAATTGTTGAATAATGTGATAGAAGCTATGGATGAAGGAGATTTTGTAGAGATGCTAAATTTTGACTTACTACTCTGTCAAGAAAGTACCGGGAATTTTCAATTAAAACAACATTTTTACATTTAATCGTCAAAATTTATTGGGTCGCCTTCAAAATAGGCTCCATTTGCTCCAATACATCTATGCCAACGGCACTTCCAATTATCGAAACATTTTTTATGGGCGCTTTCCGGGATGGACTTTAGCTCTCGCGCCGAATTTTGTTTTATGGCTTCAATCGACTCAAAACGGGTGTCACGACGGGGCAATTTTAGTTTTGGGAAGAGGAAAAAGTCGCAGGGAGCCAAATCCGGCGAATACGGTGGTTGCTGAAGAACGTTTGTTGAGTTTTTGGCGAGAAAGTCAGTCACAATCTTAGCTCGATGAGAAGGCGCGTTATCGTCATGCAAAATCCATGAGTTGTTCGCCCACAAATTTGGCCGCTTATTACGGATACGCTCACGCTAACGTTTCATAACGCCTAGGTAATACTCCTTGTTTACCGTCTGACCCTCTGGAACGAATTCGTAGTGCACCACGCCACGGATATCGAAGAAAACAATGAGCATCACCTTCATTTTCGAGCGGCTTTGGCGTGGTTTTTTCGGTTTCGGCTCATTTTTTGCCACCCATTCCGATGATTGCTGGCTTGTTTGCATATCGTACTCGTAGACCCAGGTCTCATCACCAGTTTTAATGCGTTCCATGAATGTAGAATCGGAATTACACCGATCCAGCATGTCTGAAGCAACCGGTTCGCGATGACGTTTTTGAAGAAAATTCAGGTCTTTCGGTACGAGTCGTGCGGCCACCTTTCTCAAGCCCAAAATATCAATCAAAATCGTACGTGCGGACTCGTGGGATATCTTAAGATCATGTGCTATCTCTCTCAAGCTGGTACGACGGTTTTCCAGCACCCTTTCCTTAATTTTATCGACGTTATCTTCGATCGAAGCCGTCGATGGGCGACCACTTCACGACCGTCCTTGAAGGCTCTGTACCACTGATATGCACGAGTTTTCGATAGAGCATTATCACCAAAGGCCTTTTGCAACATTTGCAATGCTTCGGCACACGAAAATTCATTTGCAACACAAAACTTTAAACAAATTCTTTGCTCAACGTAAACACCCATAGTAAAAATCGGCACGCACTCTGACATCGACTGACTTAATCAGCTGTTGCAAACACACTAGTTGACAGATCCCGCTCAAGATTGGCATAGTAATTAAGAACAGTGGTACCAACCTAGGAAAAAAATTTTCACCTGCCTCATTGCCCCGCCAGATTTAAATCGATAATTCCGGTACTTTCTTGACAGAATGTAATTAAAGCTTTCGATGCAGTCTCACATGTAACCCTGCTTAAGAAACTGAATGCCTGCGGTTTCAGAGGAATTTTTTGGAATCATAAATGGAAAAAAGATTTCAGAAAGTACACTGGAATGATGTTATGTCAACAGAAAAGAATTAAGGTATGGAGTACCTCAGGGTTCGATACTGGGACGTGTTTTGGTGTATTTGAAAGATATCATTATCGAAAATTGTAACTGTCTATGCTTGTACTGCGATGACGCCTCCATAATAGTAAAATCGAAGGATGGAAAAGATTTCACAGTCAGGTTAAAGCTCGGACTGATTGAAGTGGAAAATTGGTTCTCCTTGAATGGGCTCAAATTGAATACAGAGAAAACAGTTGAGTTAGCGTTTGGAAGTAGAGGAAACCCAGCGAACGCCAGATTTTTGGGTGTTATCCTAGATAATAAATCGAGTTGGCCGCTCATATTGATTATACTTGCAATAAATTGTCCAGTGTGCTATATCTTCTTAGGAAATTGAAAAAGTATGGTACTCTCGAAATGAGCAGAACTGCATATTTTGGGAATTTTCAAAGTTTGCTATTATATGGATTACTTCTGTGGGGAAACGCGTCTGATGCTACCAGGATTTTTCTTCTACAAAAAAACCTCTCCGAATTATTTATGGAATAAGTCACCGAGAATCTTGCAAGCGTACTTTCATGAATAGTGGGATACTTACCTTTCCATACCTTCATATAAAGGAGTGTCTCGAATACGTGCACTAAAACAGATCCAACATACCAAAACATGGGACTTATTTAACACCAGATATAAGAATGATTTTATGATACCATTACACAGGAAGAAAAATACGCCAAATTTCTCGCACTACTGGAGTATCAAAATGTTCAATAAATTACTTACAGACGTGAAAGATATACCAAAACGTGTTTTTAAAAAGAAGATTCATGATATCCTGGTTAAAAAAGCATTTTGTTCAGTAGAAGAATTTTTGAGTTTTTCACTTTAAATGATTTATTATTGACGAACCATGTAAAATTGATGGCAATAAATTATTATTATTATTATAAAGTACTGATTCTTTACTAGTTTAGTTTCTGAAATTTCTTTTTTATTTTCAGGTGGGGGTCCGTGAAATTAGGTGGTCGATGATGAAAAAACGCCGCGGTTGGTGGTGACGTCATGCGTGTACCGGAAACGACAAAACAGTCGAGACAGTCGAGTTGTTGCTTTTCGTCTTCGTTCCGTATTCTCGTCATATTGGCTATAGTATTGGTTGAGAAAGTTAATTCTTCTCTTCTGGTACACAAATATAGCACGCGGGTGGTAGAGACCAAATACGGACCACTGAGAGGTGTAATGATTCATATTCATCCACCAGTTGAGGCTTTTCTGGGAGTTCCATATGCTACACCGCCGGTTGGAAGTCTAAGGTGAGTAGTTATTTAGTTATAGTCTCTTATATTGAATTAAAGGTGAGTCTTTTTCAATTGGGAGTAAAGCTCTCCAAAATAAACCATTTCACCGAAAAATAGGTACAGAAATTAAAACAAGTATTAAAAACTAAAATATTCAAAAGAATATAGATATATCTTTTTGTTATTATTTAGTGTAATTCATTAATCTTAATCAATCAGTAAAGGGTCTTTCAATGGAAACATTTTTAAATTGACATTACTCAGGCACGGCAGCCATTGTTTATTTGTGACATTGGCAAAAATCAAATAATTATTTTTATCATTCATTTGGATAAAGATCGAGTAAAATATTCCTTGGAGTTAAATGTGTTGTATTTTCCGACGTTTCGACCTAAATTAGACCACCATCAAGGCGCTAGAAAATAGGATTTTACAGTGTTATACGACAACAACAAGGTCTTTGTATAAAAGCATAACATAATACGAAAAGTAAAAACAAATATCACCCATACCAAAGTTACTACTCCAGTGCTCTGGCTGATAAATTGTAAATGCTCTTAGAAGGCATTATGTCCAAAAATTTTTTCCAGGAAATTGCGGTAGTATAAATTTACACGAATTTCTTTCTGACGTTAGGGTATCTATCAGTTCTTGCGACTACCAACCACAGTTAACATGCAAAATATGACTAGCATGTTCTCTGTTGCAGTGGAGGAAAAAAACAAATGCGTGCAGCCGAAAAACAACACAATCATATAAACGGAACCTACACCGGGCGTTGAACGCTTTTTAAAATACCTCGATAGATTATATCGGTTGTTTTTTTAGAGTGATAGAACTTTAAATTGAAATTAAACAAATTTAAATTAAGATTGAAGCCAACTTTTTTTATTTGAAAGATAATTTTATGACATTTATGTTTTAAAACCACGAATAGCTCTGATGAACCGCATTCGACCAGACCAATTTTGGACCAGTTTGTCTAGTGATTCAGGCCCTATTTCATCAATAACACAAGTTATGTTGGCTTCCAAAGCGTTTATTGTTTCTGGTTTATTAGCATAAACCAATGACTTGACATAACCCCAAAGAAAATAGTCCAGTGGAGTTATGTCGCATGATCTTGGATGACAATTAATTGGATCATTTCTCGAAATAATGTTATCGCCAAATCTTTCTTTCAATAAATCAATTGTTACGGTAGCAGCATGAGGTGTGTCACCATCTTGTTGGAACTTAACACTTCTGGGTCGATACCATTACAATTTTGAAATAAACAATCATTGATCATCGATCTGAATGAGCAGCATTAATTGTAACATTAGCTCCAGCATCATTTTTAAAGAAATATGGACCGATGATGCCTCCAGCGTGTAAAGCACACCATACAGTGCATTTTTCAGGATGCAATGGAACCTGGAGAACTTCTTGAGGATGGTTTTCACTCCATATATGGCAATTTTGTTTGTTTCCATAGCCGTTCAACCAGAAATAAGCTTCATCACTGAACACAATTTTACGATGAAAAAGTGGATCCACTTTAAGCTGTTCTAGGGCCCAATCAGCAAACAAACGACGCCTATTATGGTCAAGTGGCTTTAGTTCTTGAACCAGTTGAATCTTGTATGGTTGTAGACCAAGATCTTTACGGAAAATTTTCGATGTGGCGGATGCACAGAGTCCAACTTCTTGTGAACTTCGACGAATAGACAAATCTTGACCATCATTAACACATGACTTACAGCAGCGATATTTTCTTCTGTACGTACAGTTCTTTGTCTTATCGAGTAGAGAAAATTTTGTCCGAAATCTATCGATAGTTCGACGAATAAGCTACTCTGATAGATGATTATGTAAACCATAAATTTCACGAAGTGCTCTATAAGTTAAGCGAATAGAACACTGATTTTGAAAATAAATTGCAATAATTTTTAGACGTTGTTGCGGCATGATTATTTTCATGATAATTTGTCAATGCTTACTGAAAAGAAATGTCAAAACAACATGGCTTCTACCTTCTGTCACAGTCCTTATCGAAATTATATCACTCTAAAAAAGACCCGATACTTAATTTTTTGACGTCTTATTTTTTCTTCATAGTGTTAGGATTTTTTTTTATTTCGATCATTTCGTTTAGTAGTCTTTTCTTATAATTGTTCTGTTTGCCTGAAATAGCGATATTATTAAAATCTAAATCATGTTGTTTGTCCTCAAAAAGCTGAGCTGATGCTGTCTTATTTTTGGCATTGATAATGTTAGCCGGTCTAATGCTTCGTTCATGCTCAGAAATTCTTGTCTTTAAATATCTTCGGGTTAGACCTATGTATATGTCATAACATTTATTACATGTTAGTTTGTGTATAACATTGTTTTCTATGTCTTGTGGTGTCTTTTCTTTTTGTTCTGTAAACAGTTTCTCAATATTATTTTCATTTTTGAAAGCAACTTTCATATTTTCAGTGTTTAATTGTGCGACTATTTTTTTCGAGAGAGACTTTATGTATGGAATCTTGAAATATTTTGCTTCTTCATTCTGGACCTGAACTGATATTTCAGGGGAAGGGATGAATAAAATTTTTGTTCACAAGTTTATGGGGATAATTGTTTTTCACTAAGAAAGTCTTTATCTTGTTGAAATTTTTTAAGTTAAATCTTAACTAGTCTATGCTTCAGGTTATTTATAATATAGAGTTTTTGTTTAAAGGAGTGCTCTGTATGAAAATTCAGAAATCTCTCAGAAAAAGTACCCTTCTGGTACCAATCTGTTTCTATTTATTCTCAGTTCTTTTCAGCAGGAGATCTAGAAAAGCTATAGAAATGTGGTTTTCTTTTTCTATAGTGAATTGCAATCTAAGGTGAAAGTTATTGAAAACGTCTAGAATAGTAGGTAATCGTTTTCTGGTATACACGTTATGATATCATCAAGGTATCTTTTGAAGAAAGGAGGTCGAAAGCTTAGTTTGTTCATACATTGTGTTTGTAATTCTGACATCACTACATCTGCGCAAACCCCGGACAAACAATTACCCATTCCAAGTCCAAAAGTCTGCCTGTATGAATTTTTATTGAAACCGAAACAGAACTGTGAAAGATCTACAAAATTTTCCATCGACAACTTGCAGTTGTCAACAACCATATGCCATCATCAGTAATTCTATTGTGAGATCATGTGAATTCTATCAGTTAGTTGAATTGGCGTATGAGCGTGGCTCTTTCACCAAGTGACTACTCAGCACTCTCCACAGTCTGCCCCCAGAGGCAGAAAGTGTGATAAGGATTACGCCATATCATCGCGCGAAGCGAGAACCCCTCTGAAGAGATGAACCCACCAGCTTCCAGTTTGGGCTTCATCTCGAAAGCCTGCAACCGTCTGACTGATAGCAGCGAAGCACTATCTATCCTCCACTGGCTCTGCATGGTCAGTACCCGAGTTGTTTGGGACGCAACTCACACGCCGAAAGGGCTTCTTATCCATCCACCTGAACGCAGTCCCATGAACTAAGATAATCCCAAGATTGATGACTCAATTGATCCTGGTACGAGCAGCGTCAACACGGCCTGTACGTCATGATCCACGAACCCATTTGAAGTCTTCCGATTGATCCTGACATCAAGCATCAACGGATTGGCCGTTTCGTCGAGATCTACAAACCCTGAAACGTTACGTATTAGATCCAGGTCCAGGACAAGGCCGGTCGAACCGTCAAGTCCCGCTAAACCCTGGGTCATTTCATGAGATTATTCCAAACATGGAGGTCTGCGAACAGATAAATGGAATATCTCTCTAGTCCAGCATGCGGACTTTCAACCACCACCCCCTCGAGTCTAACACCAATCGGTGATACAAATATCACCTGGGTATCCACCCTCCCGAGTTAACGCAGTATGCTACATAACGCACTCACCCATTGGACAGAAAAATCCGGACATTTACTGCAGTAGGGTAGAGTACACTAGTTTTAAGGGAGATGCCCTGTGCTGCGACGGACTCCCTGTCACTGAGTTAATCAACCGGCTCAGCCCCCCATTTCACCAGAACGGCAAAACTAGAGCCCCGTTCGGAGATCTTCCACCAGACAGGTCCAGTGACTAGTATTACGTGAGGCACCAAGACTTAATCCTCCATTTCGCCGGGACGAAACTGGGGTCCTAATCTTGACAAGCGCCCCCAGCACGCCACGCTCTAATGCCAGGGGGGCGTCTATTGTGAGATTATTTGGAATATTTGTAAAGAAACACATCAAATGAAACTAGAACATAATTATCAGGAATTTGAATGTTTTCTATGAATTCCGCCATTTCAAAAGAGTCCTTCACGTGATATTGATACTTCGTGAAGGCGTTTTTCATTATTTTAGATAATAATTTTGTGAAAGCATACAATGAGAAACAAACAACATGATTTCGGTTTTAATAATGTCGCTATTTTAGGCAAATAGAACAATTATAAGAAAAGACTACTAAATGAAATGATTGAAATCAAAAAACATCCTAACAGTATGAACAAAAAACAAGTCCTCGAAAAATTAAGTATAATCTATCAAGGCATTCTAAAAAGCGTTCAACTCCCAGTGTAGGTTCCGTATATCTGATTGTGTATTGTTTTCGGGTGCACGCAGTTGTTTTTATTCCCTCACTGCAACAGAGAACATGCTAGTCATAATTTGCATGTCAACTGTGGTTGTAGTCGCAAGAACTGATAGATTCCCTAACATCGGAAAGAAATTCCAGTAGATTTATACTACCCCCATTTCCTGGAAAAATTTTTTGGACACAATGCCTTTTAAGAGCAATTACATTTTATCAGTCAGAACACTGGAATAATAACTTGGATGTGGGTGATATTTGTTTTTACTTTTTGTATTATGTTATGTTTTGATACAAATTTATTGTTGTTGTCGTATAACACTGTAAAATCCTATTTTCTAGTACCCTGGGGATGGCCTAATTTAGGTTGAAACGTCGGCAAACGCAACATATTTACCTCCAACTGATATTCTACGTGACCTATATCCAACTAAATATCTATAATTATATACACTGCGATCACAAATTTCATTATTGATTATTATTTAATAATGGAAAGGTAAACACTTCAACGTTTACAAAGAAGCCAAATTTATTATGAAAAATCACGATCTGGTACTATAACTCTACGTTCTTCAACTCCAATTACGGTCGTTATAATCATCCGGTTAAAACAACAGTTAAACGTTCAGTGAAGAAGTTTGCAACAAATTTTAAACTTCATAGTGTAGCAGTGCCAGAGAAATAGAGAAATGTAAGAAGTGAAGTGAATATTGCTGCCGTATGTGACAGTGTTCGTGGAGACCAAAATTTGTCGACTTCTCGACGTTCTAAAGAACTAAGCATCTCCCAGACGTCTTTGTGGCGAATTTCACGAAAAGACCTTGGTTTGCATCCATACAAAATTGTTTTAACCTAAGAACTCAAACCAACAGATGATTTAGAGCGTCGTGTATACAGTAATTGGTGCTTGGAAAAAATTGGAAGACATGGACCGATAAATTATCGGTCTCGTTCGATTTAACTCCATTGGACTTCTTTCTTTGGGCTTAGACTAAGCCCATTGGTTTACAGCCATCATCCAGCAAATTTAGATGATTTACAGATCAACATTGAACGAGTAATTGCTAACATATGACCTGATTTGTGTGAGTGAATCATGGAAAATTAGGTTCAACGACTTCATTCCTTCCATCGTTTTCGTGGTGGGAATTTAAATGATGTTTGTTTGATAACTAATGGTATCCATTGTACTTTATGATGAAATAAAAATTTCAATAATTTTTGAATGAATAATGTGTTTTATTCAAAAAACAAACTGGGACGCTGTTAATTAAAGTCCCTCTTATTTACTTTTGCGAACTGTAACTGCAAAATTTTCTACATATTTGTAGCGAACATTTTCACTGCGTTATTAAAGACTGTGTCGTTCCATTTTCAGTAATGGCGTATTTTTCGCCAGTCTAATGTCTGAAGATGTTGGCTTCAAATGTGACAGCTGCCAAGATAGTAGGATATTCAAAATGAAACATCTTATTGAAAACCCCTTTATATGTGGTTAGAATGTATCTTCTCGCTGTAATGAAACCTCTTCTCGCTGTGTGATAATACAAGTTACATGTAACGGTTAACATCAAGTTACAATAACTACTGAAACCAAATTCAGTGATAAAATGAATATTGTCTCGGAAGTGGGGAAAATGGGTCATTCCACATTCAATATCTATATCAGAATGTTTTCATTATTCCGCCGGCATTGAATATCCTAATATCAAGTGTACCTTGAAATATTCAGGACTCATGTCGAGATCCCATTTCAGTATGTACGTAACCAAGTTCATTCATTTCCTTCGACTTATTTTCATATCTCCAACTCGAGTAAATTGGAGAGGTGCCCTACCTGAGGAAAAAAGCAATTTATGGCCATCTTCATAATTTACTCGGATCAAAAGTATGTCGGAAAAATCCCAATCTTGAAATGGACCGCATACCACATTGCAAATTTAGATTGCTTTACATGCCTACGCGAATCATGACAGGAAGGAGGATGAAACAAAAATTTGCTTTCCGTGAATGTTTTTATGACTAATTTTGTAAGAGATTTACACATCGGAGGCGCTAATGGAAGGGCGTGATGAATGGTTGTAGGTTTTTCCAAATATTTTTTCAACTTCATGCCAGTTGAGGAGGGTTTAGACTTGTACTCATTCGTAAAGATCATTCATCATACCTCGTGAAGTGTTATGTTTCCCTTTCGTCCCCCGGAGGGAAAAACTTTCCGAATGACGAAGATAAAAATTATTCATTTTCTGTTCTAACTGTTATTCCTGCGAAATAAAGATTATTCTGTAGGGACGGATAACTTAAAATTCACAACACTGTTTTCTGTGATAGCCAATTTCATAGTTCTCGGTCATTTGGTTTGGTAATTCATCATAAATGGACTCAATCCGAAATAACGTTGGAAAATTGTTCCAATTTATTTGAAAAAACATGGATCAGTTTTTGCGCACTTGTTCTATTTTAAGCGTGCTATCGATTTTTCCATATGGAAAACGATCTCAAATGACTAGAAACTAAATGATGACGAATATGAGTTCACAAGCAATTCGGTCCGTCTTTAAACACTCTAACTTTCGGAAGGAAAGAGCTAGAGGTTTGAAACTTTCAGGATGAGTTTAAGGCCATCATATCTCAGTTGAGTTTTTTAATAATAAAAAAGCAGTTCATTGGTTCTGCAGTTAGAATTATTTCTGTTTTTCCCAATATTTTCCAATCTACAGATCCGATCGATCTGAAGTTTCATATTTAAAAGAAGAATGATGGGGCTCTCCATAATTTTGTGAGGATTCTATAGGTACTACCTGTAACTGAAGGTTCGTATCCTGGTGGGAAAAGAAAATTTTTCTGGTTGCATAACAGGCTACAATTTCACTGTTGGTCATGAATTAACAGTTAATCTCCAAATGGTACATGAATTTACACTTTTTATCGTTTTATAGTAAAGTGTCATCTTTCCCATTAAAAAAATTATCATTTTCGATTCAATTTTCTGCCAAGCCGGTTGATTTCTGGTTTTTCAACATAGGTATCCTATGTTTTTTGATTCTATGTTTTAAAAATTTTGGCCTGTCTGTCCTATATATATGTAGCATTACAATCATCACATTTAATCTGATAAATACCCGACTCGGAAAAGTTGGGGTTTCTTTCTTTATTGTTCACCAACATCTTAGCTTAATTATTTTTTTTTACTGTAAAAGAATTAATTCCCATTTTATGAAGACCATTAGAGATCCAAGTGCAGAAACCTTTTGTATAAGACATTGAAAAACATATTTTCTTTTCTTCATAAGGATCATCATTTATATTGATATAAAATTATTTTAAAATATTCTGGTAAGATTTATTTTTAAACATTTTGTGAATATAAATGATCCTTATGAAGACAAGAAAATATGGTTCTCTATTGCTTATGCAGGGTGGTCCGCGAGAAACTGTACATCGTTTGATGGTGAATAGATGGTACCTTGGGAAGGCAGAAAACAACAATTAAATATGGTCTAAGGTTGATGAGATACAGGGTGACTTATCAATTTTAACAGAACATTTGGATGGCCATAACTCCTGAATCGTTCAACGTATACGCTTCAAATTTGGCATGAATTGTCATCTCAGGCCATCGAATTGTTCATAGCAACCATACCGAAATATTGCGGACCAGGATTCGGAAATTTTTAAATTTACTTCCAAGTCTAATAAAACACCTTGTACAAAGAATATCAATTTGTCGTTAATATCATCACATTCTGCATAGATTTTTCTTTCGAATTCCGTTTCTCCCATGAACGGCACACCAACCGTTCATTTTTTTTCTCTCGAAAATAACGCTGCATATTGTAATAAGATGCTCATGAGATTGAATTTGGTTATCAAAACATTTTTGATTTCGAGAATCGAACTGAATTTAAATAATAAAACACAAATAATGACAGAAATGAAGAAATTCGAAACACATTCGAATGTCTCTCGAAACAAAACATTATTAAAGTTTTTTGTTAGAGAGTTCCCCGTTTTCCTCAATACATTTCCTTGATCTTAGTCGTAATTCATTGACAGCGTTTTTAGTTATATTAAGTTTATTCCGTATCTCATTATTTATATTCTATTCTTTCCATAAGATGTTCCCTACTACGTATTTCCTCCGCATAGACATTCTGCTTCAAGCAACCTCAAACGAAATAATACAAACAAGTCAAATCAGGCGATCAAGGCGGTCAATTAAAAGGTCCTCTTCTGCCAAACCAATGGAGCGTGTATGCATTATTCAGGTGCTGAATAACGTTATTCGTCGAGTGTGCTGGAGCGCCATCCAGCTGAAAGTACATCCCTGTAATATTTATGTTGACATTTTCAATTAACTGTGGAAGTCTATTTCTCAAAAAATCAAGATAACTTACTCCGTTCAAACGAGGTGACGAAAAACAGGACCTACAAATTTGTTGTCATAAACACCACAACAAACGTTCAGACAAAATTTGTGCTGCGAATTGTAATGAGATACTGAATGAACCTAATATGATTAGAAAAATTGTCAATCAACTACGACTAAGGGTAAGAAAACGTATTGAGGAAAACGTGTTTCGAATTCCTTCATTTTCGTCATAATTTGTGTTTCATTATTTAAGTTTAGTTCGAATTTCGAAATAAAAAATGATTTTATAACCAAATTTAATCTCATGAGTATCTTATCACAATATACAGGTCCGTTGAAGCACTCAAAAATCAGAAGCGTAAAATTAAAACGGAATTCGAAAGAAAAGTCTATGCAGAATCCGATAACAAATTGATATTCTATGTGCGTTTTATTAGACCTGGAAGTAAAATCAAAATTTACGAATTCTCTGTAATATTTCGGTATGTTTCATATGGAAAATTCGATGGGCGAAGATGACAATACCTGCCAAATTTGAAGACAATACGTTGAACACTCAAACGATCGGTACAAAAGGTTTCAGCAGTAGGATCTCTAATGGTCTTCATAAAATGGGAATTATTTCTTTAGAAGTAAATAGAAATATTTCATATAAAATGTTGGTGAACGATAAAGAGAGAAACCCCAAATTTTCCGAATCGAGTATTTATCAAATTAAATGTGATGATTGTAATGCTACATATATAGGATAGAGAGGCCGATGTTTACAACATAGAATCAGAGGACATAGGATGTCTATTTTGAAAAACTATAAATCAACCAAAATAATGATTTTTTTAACGATAAAGATGTCACTTTACTATATAGTGTTAAAAAGGGTGAATTGATTGACTCTTTGGAGATTCTATCAATTAAAAAAAGCCATTGAGAAACAGAAGAATTCAACAAATTCCCAAGGAACACCCCTAAGTTGGATGCTGTTATTTCCATGCGCCAAAAGAAACATAAATTTTCTAAGTGTAATAAATGAACCTTTTTTCAATTTTACGTTTAGTTACTTTTTGTACTCGTTTGAAGATGGTTGAAAGCCCGAAACACGTGTCAGGATTCTTAATAGTACTTGATCATACAAATTTTTTCCACTTTTAATCTTCATTTCATTTATAGTAATATGAACTATCAATAGCTCCTGGATTATAAAGGTACCTGGGATGGAGTATTGAAGAAAGATATAGATGTTTCATAATAATTGAGATAAACCTACCATTTTTTAGGGGAATCATAAACCTGGTTGTAAAATCCGTAGGGTTTTCAATTTGATCTCCAATTCTAGGTTTCTCAGCACTTCAAAATTCGCGTCGATGTTCATTGTGAATTTTCCAATCTGAATTCAATAGCATTCATCAGGAAGAAAGGTTCCTGGTGATGAATGGAGAGTTTCTGGCTTAAATGAGTCCGACGGTCTTGAAATTTTTTTCGCAAGATGAGAAGGGGATCGGAGGTATAAAATGATCCGTTCAATTATCCCGTCACAACACTTCTTTCGCATTTCGATATAATTAATTCCCTCTTCTCATCCCTTTTAATTTTTACCTACCATCGTTCCGAACCGAGGAACCTTTTATTTATCCATTAGGGAGTCGGGGAAAATTGAATCTTCGGTTCAAATTCGCCGATATTGGAGGTGCTACTTCTTTATCTGAAAGTCCATTATTCTCTCTTCGAAAATGAAATGTTTTTGCCTTGGATTGGTGGTGGTATGCAAAGATTCAATCGGTGTCTTCACTTTCCATTTTAACATTTCCATTACTTCACATCGAATATGCAAGTTCAATATTTTCTTGAGTTAAACTGTGATTCAACATACAAAACATCCACAATGGAGATAATACTTTATCAGTCTTTTTAGTTCGTCGTTATTTAATATGAAATAATAGTTGTCTTTGTGACAATTCATTGCCAAATCAGTACTTATGTTTAAAGTTCAACCATTTTAGATACAACTTAACGTTAAGTTGAAGTTCCGGTAATTTAAATTAACAGCACCTTTCAATTCAAAAAGTATATTCTACTAAGTCATATGAAAAAAAAATTCCGATATATAATTTTTGAAAAGTATCAGAAAATTTGTTTGGTACATATGCAAAAATATTAAAGTTTTCCACTTCTTTGTTTATTCCTTAGATTGATTATTTAAACATAATATTTCACATAAATATAAGATGTGAAAAATTTGTCCTCCTTTTATAATAAATGAGTCAAGAACTTTTCTGTGCTTGATCTAGAAAATAGCGTGTTATCGTTTTGCCCAAATGTCTGCAATTTCAAAATTTTGAGCAGAGAATGGTTACAAACGACTAGGTTCGGCTCACTGATGACGAATCCGAGGTCGAAAGTAATTTTGTTCGGATGGTACAGCTGTACGTAAGTACTCTATCGAACAGAAAGAACTAGAGACTTTAAACTTTCCGGGTAAATTCGTTAATGGGCAAAATCGTTCCAATGGTTCCGCAGTTACTCAAACTGGAAACTTTGTCTCATTTTTTCAATGGTTCCAAAAAAACTGATATAACAGCAATCACATTTTAAATTTATTTTCATAAAAACGGTAGGAATATTTATGTTAATTTTCGTGATCATCGACAACTGGAGGTAAAAATGTTAACTTTCGGAATAAAAGAGATGGAGACCCGAAATTTTTAGGTTAGGTTTGAAGTCTGAATCTATCCGTTATGTCAAAGATGGTACATATTCCGCTAAATGATTTATGAGTTATTTTCATTTGAAATTTTATTTTTGGAATGTTTTCGAAAGGACATATTCGAGTCAAAATTTGGCTATGAAATAAAGATATTTAGATGTGAAATAACGATATGAAGACTCATACAATTTCATGAAGATAAATTATTTGAATATTTGAAGTTCTTTCTTGTACTATTTCGACAAAAATTATGAGGAGTGTTTAATATTCTGTTCAATATATTATTTTTTCACTCTTTCTTGGCAATTCGTAACAAGGCAAATCGAATGGAGAAGAATGGAGCCTTTCAATCATGTATGTTCAATTTTTATTATATTTTCAGTATCCGCAGGAGAATAGCTGCAAAATATGATGGAGTTTTGAAGGAAATTTCATATTGCTATATTAAAATTCCAAAGCTATATCACACAGTATCTCAAGCTATTTTGATAACAGTAAAGTGCTGCGATACACAAAGCTTCTAAAAACATTCCTGAGTAATTTTTCTGTGGAAGATACATAGTATTTGAAAAAATATATTTTAAGTTCCATTATCGGATATCAAAACCAATTCGCGATATATTTCAGAGATACAAGTGAGAGAAATTTTTCTGAGAAGTGCGTAAATTTGAGATGTACCTGTTCTGTCGCATTAGAGACGGCCCTGTCGTTCGAAATTATTTTCTCATCGATGCTTAGGTCTTTCACGTTGATATTTCGATCTAGCAGTTTTGAGAATTGTCGTTCAAATTGTTTACACTTCAGATTATTTGTTCTGTGATAATTATATATGGCCTTGGAAAACATGGAAAGTATTTTAAAGATTTCAATATATTTATGCCTGTTAACTTCACATGACACATCATTTGGAATAATAAACTGTTTCTGTCCTCTTTCTAATCAGAAAATATATAATTAGATCACAAATTGACCTCATTATTTTTCTCTAACCAATAAGAAGTTTTATTTCGTTCATTTCCAAATAGACCTTCCAATCATTTTCGTTACTCCCTTTTTATTTTTGTCAGAAGAGATACATCGAGCACCTCTAACGTTCAATCTTTGAAAAGAATGTAAAATTATTATTGTAGTAATAGTCAAACTTGTCGCATGTAGCCTTTGCTACATTATGCACTATCATTCAGATAGTCAAATTTTTTATACGTAGCTTGTGACACTTCGGTCCAAGCTATCGCTGTTATTATTGTTAATATAGTAATTCAGTCGATGGTCGAAGTATTGGCAAATTCATTACATTTAATTTTAGTGTAATAACCCTATCTTTTGACTTGGTTTATATACAGTAAACTAAGAATTATCGATGGTTGTTATTACAGTGTGCTACGATTGTTTTACTTTAATTCCTTGCAATTCTCGTTGGTTTACCTTATTAGATAAACAAAGCTAGTTCATTATCGAGATAACTACATACAGTCCACTCAAATCCATCGGAATTAACCATCGAGAATAATTAAATTGCAATTGCCTGTTATTTCAAAATACTGAAATAATAGGCAAAATGCTGCTGTAATCTAACCGTGGTACGTAACTATACCATATGCAGGCATTTTTGTACCTTCATTGAAAATCGTATGTGAAACAATGGCAAAACTCATAAGGAAGTTAGTTTACAGCACAATGGATTAGATTAGCTTCAAATCGACACCATTTAAATCCCTCAAGGAAACAAATTAACATAATCTTGATGAGAAAGCCCTCACAAGAAATATTTAAAGATTTTTCGATATGCTCGGCTCAGCTGAACATAATTATTATAATTATACTAATGCCAGAAAAGATGGCACAACGTGATAAATGGAGAGATTTCGCGCATTCATATATCACGTAATATGAAGAGAAAAATGAGATGACTAAACACTAGTTAGAGAAAAACATTTCTATGTCTAGAAAACGCTGAATGAAACTTTATTATTTAAATTTCCCTCTTCTTACCATCCATTCTTCCGATTCAAATTCCCCATATTCTCGTTATAATGACTTGACGATCGGCTTCATCTGAAGAAACAGAAGACATGCAGATTCGTAAAAATTGCATTTCATTCACAAGAAATAATCTGAACATTTTCTTCCATCAAATAATCAGTATGAGTTCCCCATTTCTGAGTTTACAACATTCATAGGTGATACTATGATGGATTCTTTGATTCACTAACTCAGAAATACACTGAAAGATAACGAAAACCTGAATCATACTAAATAGAATTAGATATTGTATATTGATTTTATATAGTAAATCGTTAAGATGGACTAATCTCAGTGATTGGTAAGAATATTCTTGACGATAAACCATAATTAGTTACAAAACAATCCGCTATTTAATACCTTATGAGTCGTTTGAAACTTTTTCCATATACATCATTTAAATGAAATTAATTTAGAACCCAACTCAAAAAAATACAATTAAAATTTTTATAAATAGTATCTTTAGAAAATAAGTAATTCACAGAAGACAATTTTTTAAAAATAAGCAGAATTTTATACTTTACAAGCAATCTTAAGTGATAATGGAGTATAGAAGTATCGAATATATATTAAATATTACTAAGAAGGGATATTTCAGAGGAAAGATTGCAAAACTAATCAAAAACATATTAAATATTTGATAGATTCAGTCTTTACTTGGTGGAAACTCATTTTAATTGAAAAAATGTATATAAGACAGTAATTTATTTCCACAAAAATGTTTGTACTAATACAACAATTGTTTCACCACGATGTGGCTTCTTCAGGTATTACATTGTACTGCCTGATGGTATTGAGTGTAACCGAGTTTATATACATTTTTAGGTACGTGACCAAATAATAGAAGCACAAGTCATAAAAACTCTAGGTGTCTATTGGAGTTTGCCGCTAAAAATGCCAATAGGGAAAAATATTCAGTAATGGAGAATGATCGACATCTGCTTGTTCGTTCAAAAGGATTTTACGGGCATTATACCTGTTGATTTCAAGAAATTCTAAAAGTGTTAATCTAGAACTTTTGCTTTCAACGTGGATAATTTCATAATTATTGTTGAAATTATGCCTGAATTCCTTAAGATGATTAGCATATGTCGAATGTACAGAATCGGATATATAACCCCTTAGGTGTTCTTGGATACGTTTCTTGAATGATTTACCAGTCTGGCCAATGTATACTAAAGGGCAATCTTTGCAAGTTAACTTGTAGACTCCGGATTTATTTTCTTTATTTGTACGATCTTTATTGTTTTTTATGTAGGTACTAAGGTTATTAATTGTCTTAAAAGCCGCGTTGTAATTGAAACAACTTTTGAAATATTTAGAAATATTTTCAGATAATCCATTGACGTAAGACAACGAAAAATATTTCTGCGTATTGTCCTCTTTTATGATTGGGTACACGGCATTAAATCTCGTGTACCCAATCATAAAAGACCTTTAGTATACATTGGCCAGACTGGTAGATCATTCAAGAAACGTATCCAAGAACACCAAAGGGGTTATATATACAATTCTGTACATTCGACATATGCTAATCATCTTAAGGAATTCAGGCATAATTTCAACAATAATTATGAAATTATCCACGTTGAAAGCAAAAGTTCTAGATTAACACTTTTAGAATTTCTTGAAATCAACAGGTATAATGCCCGTAAAATCTTTTTGAACGAACAAGCAGATGTCGATCATTCTCCATTACTGAATATTTTTCCTTAATGGCATTTTTAGCGGCAAACTCCAATAAACACCTAGAGTTTTTATGACTTGTGCTTCTATTATTTGGTCACGTACCTAAAAATGTATATAAACTCGGTTACACTCAATACCATCAGACAGTACAATGTAATACCTGAAGAAGCCACATCGTTGTGAAACAATTGTTGTATTAGTACAAACATTTTTGTGGAAATAAATTACTATCTTATATACATTTTTTTTAAATAAAACATATTAAATATTCTCAAAATTTCAAAATATATAAAATTCATTCAGTTGATAATTTTGAATGGATAAGTCAATAGAGTAAAATAACAACTAATGAAAATGTTCACGTTTCTCATTTTTAATCCACATAAATTTCATTTGAATATAGCGATGTTAACCAATTCTAATTTACGGAGAGATTCAAGAAGGAAAAATAGAAATAATTGTAATTTTTTAATGAACATTGAGGTGAAATAGATATACTATTGTTTAGAACTCATCATTAAAATTCATTTCAACAAATAGCCCAAGGATGATTATTGTGTAAGTTCGATATATAAAATTTTTTATTGAAGATAACAAATCTGATATAAAAACTTGTTTAATTGTATTCAAATATCGGATGGTTTTTTTAGAGTGATAGAACTTTAAATTGAAATAAAACATATTTAAAGTAAGATTGAAGCCAAATTTCTTTTTATTTGAAGATTGATTTTATGACATTTATGTTTTCAAAATAATTTCCGGCATATGTCCACCACCACTATCTCTGAGAAGCTCCATTCGAGAAGGCCAATTTGGGACCACTTTTTCGAGTAATTCATCCATTATTTCATCAATAACACGAGTGATTTTGCATTCCAAAGCGTCTATTGTTTCTGGTTTATCAGCATAAATTAATGACTTGACATAACCCCTAAGAAAATAATTCAGTGGAGTTATGTCGCATGATATTGGAGGCCAATTAATTGGACCATTTCTCGAAATAATGTTAAGGCCAAACCTTTCTTTGAATAAATCATTGGTTACGGTAGCAACATGAGTTGTAGCACCATCTTGTTGGAACCAAAACACTTCTGGGTCAATACAATTCAAATTTTGGAACAAATAATCATTGATCATCGATCTGCAACGAGCACCATTTATTGTAACATTAGCTACAGCATCGTTTTTAAAGAAATATGGGCCGATGGTGCCTCCAACGTGTAAAGCACACCATACAGTGCATTTTTCAAGATGCAATGGGACCTACAGAACTTCCTGAAGATTGTTTTCACCCCATATACGGCAACCAGAAATGAGCTTCATTACTAAACACAATTTTACGATAAAAAAGTAGATCAACTTCAAGCTGTTCTAGGGCCCAATCAGTCCAACTTGTGGTGAACGTCGACGAATAGACAAATCTGGATCATCATTAACACATTAACGATATTTTCTTCTGTACGTACAGTTATTTGCTTTGATGTTGTTGTTGCATCGAGTAGAGAAAATGTTGTCCGAAATCTATCGATTGTTCGACGAACAAGCTGGTCTGATAAACGATTGTGTAAACTATAAATTTCACGAAGTGCTCGATAAGTTTGGAGAATAGAACACTGATTTTGAAAATAAATTTCAGCAATTTATAAACGTTGTTGTGGCGTGAGTCTTTTCATGTCAATGCTTACTGAATAGAAATGTTAAAACAACATGGCTTCTACCTTCTGTCAAATCACAGTTATACCTATCGAAAGTTCTATTACTCTAAAAAAAAAACCTGATATATTGGATGTTATATTATAATCAAACGTAATTTTTATGTGAGATAATAAAATATGTTGAAATTCAATATCAACTTAGAAATTCAAATCATGTCAGTAATATATAAAGATATAGGCTATTGTTTTAAAAAACATATGGATCATCAATATAAAAGGAAAATTTGGGTGAAAATGTAATTTAAAAACTATAAAGAAAAATTTGATAACATTATTTCTAAGAAATCTTCGCAAATTCAATTAAAAAGCGACAAAACATCAATGAAGAAGTGTCATAAAATTTTTTAAAATATGAATCGTAAATGTACACTGTTTCGAATAACATTCATATAAAAATGTGTTAATAATCCAGAATATCAGATTTGACAAAAAAACAGTTCGGAAAACATTTCTATATAAGTAAATTGATGAAAAATAAAATATCAATCGGCAAAAATAAATTTTGAATTCGAAACAATAAATATGCGTTCCTGGAATGTGTTAGATGAATATTTTGGAGTCAATTAGAGTAACTCTACCTCGGTTACTGTTCATTTACCCACGAAACACCCTGTGTAACATAAGAAGTCAAAGTAAAAATGAATTGATGAATTTTCTTTATAATAATAAAAAAATAATAACTTACAAAAAAAATTTCAATTCTATAGATTCTACCCAATTTGAAAGAAAGTTACAAAGCTAATTTCTTAAAACAAATGAGATCGGCTGAATCTGTCAACTTGTATATCTTCTACTATCTTTTGCGCCCACTGGATTTTGGGGTCTTAAATGAACTGGACTCACATTTCAGGTGATGTGAAGGCACCTCGGAATTTCAGAGCTTCAATTAGGTAGAAGCAACGGTTTCAATCTCACTAGCTTTCTGAACTGGGTTACCGGTTAAGCTAGTGATATAAAGCGATGAAGGGCAATCAGTGAGCTTAAGGTGAAATACGGAGCTGCAATATTAGGCGACAGTTATCCGTTCACCTTCTTGAAGAAGGTTAACGAAATAAAATTATATTGGGTTAAATTTGTCTCTAAAAATCTTCGGTTGAATGTTTGAAAACTATTTTTCCTGTTTGCATTTATAACATGCAATAATTTCTAAACAACGTTTTGAATTATTGACATTTAGAATACAGGTAAAATGAAAAAATCCTCCTTGAATTTATTTTACTCACATTTCAGAGTTGGAATATTTTTCAAACCGAATGAGAAATGATATGATATTAATAATAAGCCTTTATTGATAAAATGAAAGTAACAAAATTTTTTTTTATTAATATTTGAAGTTTTTATGATTTAATAACGCATTATTATTTGAATACATTTTTAGGTTTCAAAGTGATGCAAACTTAATTTGATCATTCATGTACATTAATCTGAAGAAAACCATCGATCTCCTCAATCTTTCGTTATCTGAATCATTTAATTTATACCGAAATTGTTCTTGTGTGAAGTTTAAAAAATAATAATCGGTATTTCATTCATTTTGTTCACTCTGGTGAAATACATTCTGTCAAGAAAGTACCGTGAATTATCGATTTAAATCTGGCGGGGCAATGAGGCAGGTAAAATTTTTTTTCCTAGGTTGGTACCACTGTCCTTAATTACTGTGCCAAGCTTGAGCGGGATCTGTCAACTAGTGTGTTTGCAACAGCTGATTAAGTCAGTCGATGTCAGAGTGCGTGCCGATTTTTACTATGGGTGATTACGTTGAGCAAAGAATTTGTTTAAAGTTTTGTGTTGCAAATGAATTTTCGTGTGCCGATGCATTGAAAATGTTGCAAAAGGCCTTTGGTGATAATGCTCTATCGAAAACTTGTGCATATCAGTGGTACAGAGCCTTCAAGGACGGTCGTGAAGTGGTCGCCCATCGACGGCTTCGATCGAAGATAACGTCGATAAAATTAAGGAAAGGGTGCTGGAAAACCGTCGTACCAGCTTAAGAGAGATAGCACATGATCTTAAGATATCCCACGAGTCCGCACGTACGATTTTGATTGATATTTTGGGCATGAGAAAGGTGGCCGCACGACTCGTACCGAAAGACCTGAATTTTCTTCAAAAACGTCATCGCGAACAGGTTGCTTCAGACATGCTGGATCGCTGTAATTCTGATTCTACATTCATGGAACGCATTATAACTGGTGATGACACCTGGGTCTACGAGTACGATATACAAACAAGCCAGCAGTCATCGGAATGGGTGGCAAAAAATGAGCCGAAACCGAAAAAACCACGCCAAAGCCGCTCGAAAATTAAGGTGATGCTCATTGTTTTCTGCGATATCCGTGGCGTGGTGCACTACGAATTCATTCCAGAGGGTCAGATGGTAAACAAGGAGTATTACCTAGGCGTTATGAAACGTTTGCGTGAGCGTATCCGTAAGAAGCGGCCAAATTTGTGGGCGAACAACTCATGGATTTTGCATAACGATAACGCGCCTTCTCACCGAGCTACGATTGTGACTGACTTTCTCGCCAAAAACACAACAAACGTGCTTCAGCAACCACCGTATTCGCCGGATTTGGCTCCCTGCGACTTTTTCCTCTTCCCAAAACTAAAATTGCCCCTTCGTGGCACCCGTTTTGAGTCGATTGAAGCCATAAAACAAAATTCGGCGCGAGAGCTAAAGTCCATCCCGGAAAGCGCCTATAAAAAATGTTTCGATAATTGAAAGTGCCGTTGGCATAGATGTATTGGAGCAAATGGAGCCTATTTTGAAGGCGACCCAATAAATTTTGACGATTAAATGTAAAAATGTAGTAGTATAATTGATAATTCGGATACAAATGTGAATAAAATATTCATGAAATGAAAATTTCATCAATTACTTCTCAAACTTTCTGAAAGTATTGATCTCGATATGGCATTCTATTCAGCGATTATATTTAGGCGGAAAATAATCGCTGTTTCCAAGTTGCCTCCAATTATAAAACTTTCCGATCAGGGTAATTCGTCAGCAGAGAAAAAAGTGTGAATACCGAACTTTTCCGTGAAGTTTCAGGAGCATATTTTCGCATAAATGAAATCTCCATTTATTATCCCGGAAAAACAATAAAGACTTTTTTATACGATGAATATCAGTTTTTTTCCAGAATTAATGCGTTCAGTGAAAATCATTAGGGAGGAAGGGGCTTGATCAATTGATCACTTATATTAAGAATAATGCTAGATTCAATTTGCATTCAGAACATTCTCGAAACCATTCAATATGTAACATATATGTAATATACATGATTAATATTCGAATAAATAATACGTCTACGGAAAATTTTTTCACTTAATAATATGGAAAAAATATGAACGAATAATAATTCGGAAACTACAGGATAAATAAATTACTTTAATTCCTTTTATTCGATCTTCACTAATTTGATAACAATCAAATATAAGCATACCAAGAAAATTAGTTTCAATTAGTTTGTTGGAAATTTCTCTATCCTCATAATCTTCAAAGTGTTCAGCGTAAACACTGAACACTTTGATATAATCTAAAGATTATATCAGTGTTCAGTGTTTAGATCATATTCAGATGTTTCTGAAACAATTGATTGTTAACATAGAAATAAACTACTAGCTATAAATGCAAATAATGTTTTTCTTAATTCAAATAGTGTTGGCTTCTACTTGATAAAAATCTATTGTACACCTAAAAAAAATTTGAATATCAAAACAAATTAAAATATGTTTGTCCTCTACAATTTTAATTTCAAAAATTTTTTCATTCAAAACAAATTTTAGACTTAAATTAATGTCTAAAACAAGCACCGCTTACATTTGTGAGGCTTATTTAAATAAGCCTTAAAAATAAATCACACTGTTCTTTGATTTTGTTAGAACATAGATCATTCTTGAATTATAAAGTTGATCTGTGTTTCGAAACATTAATTTCTTTACACGTGCGTTGTTGATATAGGTTAGTTTTTTGATTTTGATATTTGGAATATTATTTAGGACCAAAGAAGGGATTGCTTAGAATTATATTTGATTTTTGAAGATACAGTGCATGTTTTGAGAGATTTCTGAATTAACTTATTCGAATTTTAAAATATAGAGAATATTTCAAATAAATTATATTCTTTGAGAAGTCCTTTAAGTCTGTTCATGTTTTTAAAAGGCAATTGGTGTTCTTAAAGGTAAGACCAGAAACAAAATTTTGTCTCCTTCAAATATTTATTTATTAATTTTAATGACGTTCGTATATCTGTTGGTTTATTCATTCCATTTGACATTATATATTGAGTTTTGATTATATACGTCTATTAAATGTAAGCGGTGCTTGTTTTAGACATTAATTCAATTCTAAATTTTATTTGAATAAAAAATTTTTTGAAATTAAAATTGTAGAAGATAAACATATTTTAATTTGTTTTGATATTCAAATTTTGTTATATTTCTTCTATCAAGTAGAAGGCCTTCCCATTTTATTTTATATTGTACACCTAATTAAAAAAATTCACATTATTAGATATCATATATTATTATTGTGAAAGGAATTTATAAGTTCCATTATTCTAGTATTGAAACGTCTTCTGGTTTGGCTGATTTTTCAACAGGTTGCGTTTTCTATAGAAGTTCCTAATGAATTATCAATTCTATAATATAGGTTTGTATCTATATTAATGAGGAATGTTTTTCAGTTCATCACGAATAAGAAATCCTTATATATACCATCGATAAACGGCGGACCAATCATGTAATTTCCCAGGATCTCAGTCCAAACATTAAGTTTTTGTGGATACTGGGTACACACAGAAATATTTTTATGTTTATTTTTCTTGGACCACTATCGTACCACTGTTGGGATATGTTTACTGTTCAAGGAAAACAATGACTCATGAAATAAGATTTTATTCAAAAATGAATTATTTTCATTTTCTTTTACCATCATCGGTTCACAAAATTCCATCCATTTTATTTTGTTCCCGGGAATAATTTTTCGGCTAGTCTGTACTTTATAACATTGGTAACCATTTATGTTCAAAATATTCCGAACAGTTCTATCACAAGAAAATCCAAAATTACTTAAAATTCTCAAAATAAAGGATCAAATAAAAATAATTGAACGAGAATTCCAACATTTGATAGCTCTTTCAATCCCTAGTCCTCTTCAGATATGTATTGAATTCAGATTCAAATATATCACAAGATCAAAATTCAACTCACCAAATAAGATAAAACCTGGAACGAATAAACTCGAAATAGGCTTTGAAGTATCCGAAATACTTCGAGTTTATTCGTTCCAGGTTTCATCTTATTTGGTGAGATAAATTTTGATCTTGTTATATATTTGAATCTCAACTCAATACATTTCTGAAGAGGTCTAGAAATAGCTATCAAATATTGAAATTCTCGTTCAATTATTTTTATTTGATCCTTTATTTTGAGAATTTCACACAATTTTGGATTAGTGTATTTTCTTGTATTTGTATGTTAATATACATTTCTTGAGAATGTGCTACATGTTTTGAGATTTTTTGAAGTAATTTATTTAAATATATTGAATATTTCAAATAAATTAGTTTTTGAGAAGTTCTTGAAATTATGTTTTATAGTTTTGAGAAAGGGTTATTTTTCATTCATATGGGATCGGAAAACAATGCATTTTGTAACAAACAGGGCTTCGTAAGTTTGTCTGAAGAGTTCATTACGCATGCCTGGAACGAAACAAAAAATTCTGATCAAGGTTATCATCCATTTTCATGAGTTGAATAAAACAGTTATCAGGAATCGGACTATATATTTTATTCTCTTCTACAGCTTTTTTCGGCCAACGTTTCAAGACAACACTGTCTCTTTCTCAAGGCTACAATTATTAAAAGATGATGAACACACGTTCTAATAGATCTCTACTTAACCTTACCTTCAAAAACTACTTTTACAGAGACATCAAAATAAGTTTACAAAACATCAAGGTGGTGAACAAAACAGTCAAAGACATATTAAAATAGCTATAGCAAATTGAATAAATTAGTTAAAATTGGATAATAATCCTTAATGTATAGATAAAATTAAATGTGTGAGAGGCACAATTACAGTCTAAAATCTAAATCAGGACAAAGTGACAATTAATCTGTCAATGTCACCCACACCGGAAACAAAGTACCAACTGTAGTAACAAAACTGGTTAAAATGGACATTCACATAGTATGTAAAATAGAAAGTCAAAACTAGAAGAAAATGGGTTTCAAGTTAAACCAAGTAAACAATCATAAAAACCACTTAAACTCTTAACATCTTCTCTGAAATTGACACTTAATGAGCTTCTAATGTGTATCATCTCACTAATGTTTCTCTTATACAGGTGTTTTTCTCTGTCTAAAATAGATGTGTCTGAAAAGTTGAAAGAATGGAGTTGGGTGTGCGCATGTGCCGTGAGTGCAGTCTTATTCTGGTTGTTAATGTTCTTTATATCATATTTGTGTTGTTTAATCCTTTCTTTGAGGTGTTGTCTGGTTTGACCAATGTACGATTTATTACAATCATTGCAAGGAATTTTATAAACTAATTCCGACTGCCACTCATTGGGAATCTTATCTTTAATTTTAGTGAAAAACTTATTCGTAGTACAGACATTATAAGAAGCACAGGCACACTCAACTTGATTGAAAATTTTATTAATCCTGTACGACAGATCAGGTATAAACGGGAACTTGAAAAATTTCTTCTCAGGGACGGTCAATTCATTTGAGACACTTGTGTTAGATCTACTATTGAGAAATCTGTTTATGGTTTTATCAATAAATTTACAAGGGTAGTTGTTTTCTATTAATATGTTCCTAACCTTGAGGAGGTTTTTTTCTTTATATCTTTCATTACTTAGTACAGTGGCCCTGTTGACTAAATTCTTTACAACATTGATCTTCTGAGTAATGCTGTGATTACTATAATAGTTAATAATTCTATCTGAGCTGATATTCTTCGTGTACCAATCTGACTCCAAATCCTGACCCACCCTAATAACCAACAAATCTAAAAATGGTATGGTGTAATCAACTTCAACCTCCATTGTAAATCGCAAATTACCATTATAGGAATTGAATAAATTCAAGATGTATTCGGTCTTATCATCAGGTATCAAAAGAATAGTATCATCTACATAAACCTTCATAAGTGGAATATCAAAATCCACACTCGCTCTCACATACTCAAATAAATCATTCATAACTAAGGACGCAAAACTTGGACTCGTGGGAGCTCCCATTGGGGTGCCAAATATTTGTTTGTAGTATCTAGAGTTAAACAACAAATAACTTCTTTCGAAGCAAATGTTAACGAACAAAATGAATGTACTTTTGTCTAAGTCCGTAAAGTTACTGATATATTGCCAACGTCTGTTAATGATGGAAATGACAAGTTCTCTTGGTATGCTTGAAAACAAGGACACAACGTCTAATGACACCAAAATGTAACCATCTGGTACAACCACACGGTTAAGTGTTTCGACCAATTTCAATGAGTTCTTAATGTCAAAAATTGAAGTAGAAAGGACATCAAAGAGAACACTATGTAAGAACTTCCCAATATTATATGTGGGGGCATTTGTGTTGTCAACAATAGGCCTCAAACTTAAATTAATCTTATGTGTTTTCCTCAAACAATAAAGCCTGGGAGGTAAACTGTTAGATCTTGTTAAGGTTTTATACTGACTTTCTGTGATAAGTCCATTGTTCTTGAGCCGTTTCAACGTACTATTGATGTCATCTTGAAACTTTTTGGTAGGATCCTTATCCAAGTGAAGATAAGTTTTCTCATCATCTAACATACGTTTCACCTCAACCATGTATTCGGTTTTATCCATGATGACGGTAGTATTGCCCTTATCTGAGCGTCCTATGATAATATCAGGATTGTCTCCAATGAAGTTAGAAGTAGCCTTTAATTGTCTGGTGTTTGGTTGTTGTTCCTGCCTTGTATCTCTCCTGTCTAAATAATTACAAACAGTTTTCACACATTCCATTCTGTATCTGTTTTTAGACTCCTCCGGTAAAGGTCTAGTGGAAATACAACTTTCAATATCTTTTATTATTTCCATCATTGGTATCTTTGGTTGTAGAAGACCATGTTTAGGGCCCAACCCCAATACAACTTTGACATCATCAGGAATGTTAAGGGTAGTATAATTTTTTATATATTTATCACATGTTTTTAGAGTTACTGAGGTCTTCTGTGTGGTTTCTAGCACTTGAAACTTCCCAGTATTAGTCAATTTGACCCTCTCAAACTTAGCTGTAAAAGTGTGGTGTGCAAAATGTCTCAAACCAAGACTAACAGTTGAATTCAGAGTTCTTTCAATAAATTCTCTCTTTATCTCAATTTGTCTCTCTGTCCTTTCAATATTCCATATGGTGATTTTAACTTCGATCTTCAATATGGCCCTTCTAAAATTGTGTAGTGCTCTGCTTACTAGTCCCCTGAAAGGATGTTCCTCTAATTGTAAGGTATAAATTTGTTTGATATTATTGATGATGTGATTAGGGAAAATATCTGCTTGTCTACATCTAATTAGAAATATTCTCCTGTTTGTCAAAGAAGCCAACTTCTTGTGTAAGTTGATAAAAACCTTACATTCTCTGTGTACATGTTCACCAAACATAGCTCTGATGTAACTAAATCCCCCAGGTATCAAGTTCTGATCAAGGTTATCATCCATTTTCATGAGTTGAATAAAACAGTTATCAGGAATCGGACTATATATTTTATTCTCTTCTACAGCTTTTTTCGGCCAACGTTTCAAGACAACACTGTCTCTTTCTCAAGGCTACAATTATTAAAAGATGATGAACACACGTTCTAATAGATCTCTACTTAACCTTACCTTCAAAAACTACTTTTACAGAGACATCAAAATAAGTTTACAAAACATCAAGGTGGTGAACAAAACAGTCAAAGACATATTAAAATAGCTATAGCAAATTGAATAAATTAGTTAAAATTGGATAATAATCCTTAATGTATAGATAAAATTAAATGTGTGACAGGCACAATTACAGTCTAAAATCTAAATCAGGACAAAGTGACAATTAATCTGTCAATGTCACCCACACCGGAAACAAAGTACCAACTGTAGTAACAAAACTGGTTAAAATGGACATTCACATAGTATGTAAAATAGAAAGTCAAAACTAGAAGAAAATGGGTTTCAAGTTAAACCCAGTAAACAATCATAAAAACCACTTAAACTCTTAACATGTGCTACGAATAAGTTTTTCACTAAAATTAAAGATAAGATTCCCAATGAGTGGCAGTCGGAATTAGTTTATAAAATTCCTTGCAATGATTGTAATAAATCGTACATTGGTCAAACCAGACAACACCTCAAAGAAATCTATTTTAGACAGAGAAAAACACCTGTATAAGAGAAACATTAGTGAGATGATACACATTAGAAGCTCATTAAGTGTCAATTTCAGAGAAGATGTTAAGAGTTTAAGTGGTTTTTATGATTGTTTACTTGGTTTAACTTGAAACCCATTTTCTTCTAGTTTTGACTTTCTATTTTACATACTATGTGAATGTCCATTTTAACCAGTTTTGTTACTACAGTTGGTACTTTGTTTCCGGTGTGGGTGACATTGACAGATTAATTGTCACTTTGTCTTGATTTAGATTTTAGACTGTAATTGTGCCTGTCACACATTTAATTTTATCTATACATTAAGGATTATTATCCAATTTTAACTAATTTATTCAATTTGCTATAGCTATTTTAATATGTCTTTGTCTGTTTTGTTCACCACCTTGATGTTTTGTAAACTTATTTTGATGTCTCTGTAAAAGTAGTTTTTGAAGGTAAGGTTAAGTAGAGATCTATTAGAACGTGTGTTCATCATCTTTTAATAATTGTAGCCTTGAGAAAGAGACAGTGTTGTCTTGAAACGTTGGCCGAAAAAAGCTGTAGAAGAGAATAAAATATATAGTCCGATTCCTGATAACTGTTTTATTCAACTCATGAAAATGGATGATAATCTTGATCAGAACTTAATACCTGGGGGATTTAGTTACATCAGAGCTATGTTTGGTGAACATGTACACAGAGAATGTAAGGTTTTTATCAACTTACACAAGAAGTTGGCTTCTTTGACAAACAGGAGAATATTTCTAATTAGATGTAGACAAGCAGATATTTTCCCTAATCACATCATCAATAATATCAAACAAATTTATACCTTACAATTAGAGGAACATCCTTTCAGGGGACTAGTAAGCAGAGCACTACACAATTTTAGAAGGGCCATATTGAAGATCGAAGTTAAAATCACCATATGGAATATTGAAAGGACAGAGAGACAAATTGAGATAAAGAGAGAATTTATTGAAAGAACTCTGAATTCAACTGTTAGTCTTGGTTTGAGACATTTTGCACACCACACTTTTACAGCTAAGTTTGAGAGGGTCAAATTGACTAATACTGGGAAGTTTCAAGTGCTAGAAACCACACAGAAGACCTCAGTAACTCTAAAAACATGTGATAAATATATAAAAAATTATACTACCCTTAACATTCCTGATGATGTCAAAGTTGTATTGGGGTTGGGCCCTAAACATGGTCTTCTACCACCAAAGATACCAATGATGGAAATAATAAAAGATATTGAAAGTTGTATTTCCACTAGACCTTTACCGGAGGAGTCTAAAAACAGATACAGAATGGAATGTGTGAAAACTGTTTGTAATTATTTAGACAGGAGAGATACAAGGCAGGAACAACAACCAAACACCAGACAATTAAAGGCTACTTCTAACTTCATTGGAGACAATCCTGATATTATCATAGGACGCTCAGATAAGGGCAATACTACCGTCATCATGGATAAAACCGAATACATGGTTGAGGTGAAACGTATGTTAGATGATGAGAAAACTTATCTCCACTTGGATAAGGATCCTACCAAAAAGTTTCAAGATGACATCAATAGTACGTTGAAACGGCTCAAGAACAATGGACTTATCACAGAAAGTCAGTATAAAACCTTAACAAGATCTAACAGTTTACCTCCCAGGCTTTATTGTTTGAGGAAAACACATAAGATTAATTTAAGTTTGAGGCCTATTGTTGACAACACAAATGCCCCCACATATAATATTGGGAAGTTCTTACATAGTGTTCTCTTTGATGTCCTTTCTACTTCAATTTTTGACATTAAGAACTCATTGAAATTGGTCGAAACACTTAACCGTGTGGTTGTACCAGATGGTTACATTTTGGTGTCATTAGACGTTGTGTCCTTGTTTTCAAGCATACCAAGAGAACTTGTCATTTCCATCATTAACAGACGTTGGCAATATATCAGTAACTTTACGGACTTAGACAAAAGTACATTCATTTTGTTCGTTAACATTTGCTTCGAAAGAAGTTATTTGTTGTTTAACTCTAGATACTACAAACAAATATTTGGCACCCCAATGGGAGCTCCCACGAGTCCAAGTTTTGCGTCCTTAGTTATGAATGATTTATTTGAGTATGTGAGAGCGAGTGTGGATTTTGATATTCCACTTATGAAGGTTTATGTAGATGATACTATTCTTTTGATACCTGATGATAAGACCGAATACATCTTGAATTTATTCAATTCCTATAATGGTAATTTGCGATTTACAATGGAGGTTGAAGTTGATTACACCATACCATTTTTAGATTTGTTGGTTATTAGGGTGGGTCAGGATTTGGAGTCAGATTGGTACACGAAGAATATCAGCTCAGATAGAATTATTAACTATTATAGTAATCACAGCATTACTCAGAAGATCAATGTTGTAAAGAATTTAGTCAACAGGGCCACTGTACTAAGTAATGAAAGATATAAAGAAAAAAACCTCCTCAAGGTTAGGAACATATTAATAGAAAACAACTACCCTTGTAAATTTATTGATAAAACCATAAACAGATTTCTCAATAGTAGATCTAACACAAGTGTCTCAAATGAATTGACCGTCCCTGAGAAGAAATTTTTCAAGTTCCCGTTTATACCTGATCTGTCGTACAGGATTAATAAAATTTTCAATCAAGTTGAGTGTGCCTGTGCTTCTTATAATGTCTGTACTACGAATAAGTTTTTCACTAAAATTAAAGATAAGATTCCCAATGAGTGGCAGTCGGAATTAGTTTATAAAATTCCTTGCAATGATTGTAATAAATCGTACATTGGTCAAACCAGACAACACCTCAAAGAAAGGATTAAACAACACAAATATGATATAAAGAACATTAACAACCAGAATAAGACTGCACTCACGGCACATGCGCACACCCAACTCCATTCTTTCAACTTTTCAGACACATCTATTTTAGACAGAGAAAAACACCTGTATAAGAGAAACATTAGTGAGATGATACACATTAGAAGCTCATTAAGTGTCAATTTCAGAGAAGATGTTAAGAGTTTAAGTGGTTTTTATGATTGTTTACTGGGTTTAACTTGAAACCCATTTTCTTCTAGTTTTGACTTTCTATTTTACATACTATGTGAATGTCCATTTTAACCAGTTTTGTTACTACAGTTGGTACTTTGTTTCCGGTGTGGGTGACATTGACAGATTAATTGTCACTTTGTCTTGATTTAGATTTTAGACTGTAATTGTGCCTGTCACACATTTAATTTTATCTATACATTAAGGATTATTATCCAATTTTAACTAATTTATTCAATTTGCTATAGCTATTTTAATATGTCTTTGACTGTTTTGTTCACCACCTTGATGTTTTGTAAACTTATTTTGATGTCTCTGTAAAAGTAGTTTTTGAAGGTAAGGTTAAGTAGAGATCTATTAGAACGTGTGTTCATCATCTTTTAATAATTGTAGCCTTGAGAAAGTGACAGTGTTGTCTTGAAACGTTGGCCGAAAAAAGCTGTAGAAGAGAATAAAATATATAGTCCGATTCCTGATAACTGTTTTATTCGAAACAAAAAATGTTTGCTTATTTATATTTTAATTTTAATTGACAGTTTATATTCGTTGGTTTTTCTTAATTCCGTTTGATATTGTATGATGAATTTTGACGTCTATTAAATATGAGCAGTGCTTATAAAGACATTGATTTAATTCTTAAAGTTTCTTCAAAGAATTTTTTGAAATTAAAATTGTAGAAGACAACAGATTAAATCTGTTTTGATTTTCAAATTTTGTAATAATCCTTCTATCAAGTAAAAAACCGTTCCTTCTTATTTTATTTTATATATAATATATAATTATATTAGGTTTTTTAAATAAAGAAATTCATTATACAGTGTTGAACGGTTTTAACTGAGGCCAAGTGCCTTATAAGCTTTGTATGTTTTTCTGTGAACGTGGAACATAAGTACCTTGGATTTATAAAGGTGTTTACTTTTATTTCTATTGAGGACCGTGTATTCCTAAGATTCACTGAGTAAGTCTATACATTGTTTAATTGATTTTATTATTTTTTATATGTAATGTTGAACTGATCTTATCGTAACTTCAATTATTTCTTGAGAATGTGCTACATGTTTTGAGATTTTTTGAAGTAATTTATTTAAATATATTGAATATTTCAAATAAATTAGTTTTTGAGAAGTTCTTGAAATTATGTTTTATATTTTTGACAAAGGGTTATTTTTCATTCATATGGGATCGGAAAACAATGCATTTTGTAACAAACAGGGCTTCGTAAGTTTGTCTGAAGAGTTCATTACGCATGCCTGGAACGAAACAAAAAATGTTTGCTTATTTATATTTTAATTTTAATTGACAGTTTATATTCGTTGGTTTTTCTTAATTCCGTTTGATATTGTATGATGAATTTTGACGTCTATTAAATATGAGCAGTGCTTATAAAGACATTAATTTAATTCTTAAAGTTTCTTCAAAGAATTTTTTGAAATTAAAATTGTAGAAGACAACAGATTAAATCTGTTTTGATTTTCAAATTTTGTAATAATCCTTCTATCAAGTAAAAAACCGTTCCTTCTTATTTTATTTAATATACATACTTACGTAGTTTTTGGTAATACATTTGTATTAATACGTTTCATGTCGGGATGTAGAAAGGATTTTTCCGAGACACTGAAAAATATTTTATATTGATTATATATAAAGAAATCAATTTGATGATTTTTGTATATAATTTCAATATATATATTGAAGAAGTTAGAATATATAATTCTGAATTTAAATTTCACTTCTATCAAGTATTGACTCACATTCGAATTGATTCTCAAGTCCTTTATTAGCAGAAGTATTCATGACCAATATTGAAACTAAAGTTCACCAAAATTTCCCTATGAGAACTGTTTTATATTGGTACAGATATGTAGACAATGTTTTCTGTTGCTTCATAAGTACAGACAGACTTTTAAAAAAATTCTTCTTATTCATCAATGAAATATATCCTTCAATATCTTCAGGGATTTTCACAGAAGATCTAGAAGTATCAGGATAATATAATTCACTATGGAAACCGAACATAATAATTCTATTCATTTTCTTGATTTAACAGTTGCTAGAAATAATTTACATTATTTTTCAATATTTCACAAATCAAAATATAGGGATACTATTATACACAATAAATCAAACCATCCATCAAATCAAAAATTGTCAGCATTCAATTGTATGATCCAAAGATTGGTTAATATTCCCATGAATGGAGAAAATTATATTTCAGAACTTAACATCATTAAACAATAAGCCATTAATAATGAATATGATCCGAAGTTGATAAGCAAATTGTTAACAAAAAAAATAATGAAAAAACTATAAATATGCTATATCCTGATTTAGAAAAAAAATTTAGAAACATTTCCTTAAAATACACTAAAGGTATTCCGGACAAAATTGCTACAAACCCCAAAAATAAATATGATTTTAGAACTTCATTCAAAACCTATTCAAACCCGAGTAAATTAATCAAAAATAATAAAGACAGTACACATAAAAATGATTAATCGGGGGTTTATAAGTTAACCTGCGGTGATAGCAAAAAAGTTTACATAGGACAGACTGGAAGAACTGTCCGACATAGAATTTGTGAACATTTCAAGACTAACCTCAATAATGAAAATAATTCCACACATTCCAATCATTTGTTAGAAACAGGACATACTTTCAACCATAATTTTTAAATTCTACATATAGAATGTAAAATTTATGTCTTTGAGATAAATAAACACAATAAAATTGGAATATTACTTAACGAACAATTAGATTTAAATAACTTAACCCTGTTAAATATATTGAGATAAACTGGATTTTACAGAGACCTTTTTTGGGTTTTAGTGCTCAATAAAATTTTTTGTATCTACTGTAATATAAAAAGCAATCGATTTTGAAAGCAAATTTAGTTATTCAAAATGTAAATGTACCTGAAGATGCTACTGTGATAGCGAAACAATTGTTGTATTAAATAACAATAAAAATTTGTGAAAATCAGAATAACCTTATTCAATATTATTTGAGGCTGCTTTTGTGTGGATGTTTTTAATGAATCTCTGTTTAATCACACTCAAAGTGAATCCCTATTTAGACGTTTGTATTGGAGCTACTGAATATTGCATACGAATTCTTAACTTCGATTTTCGCCTTTCTTTCGGTTTGTCTCATCAACGAATATTTGCAATAATATTTCACTTGTCGAAATTCGAAAAAAACAAGTTGTCGGCGATTGTTTTCCTTTGTCAGTTATATGTTCTATATTATCTGCGAAAAGAACTGATCGATAATAGACCAAATTTCTACTTCATCAAGCAAAAGGAACTTGTTTTCAACTTCGATGGCTAGACTTTGTGACAAATGATATAATCCATCATTACTTTTTCACTACTCAAAGGTCTCTTGTGGTCCAGTGGATTCTTTTTCCCTATTTCATCAGTTTTCTTCTTCTCTTGATGTGATTGCGTTATAAAAGAGGAATTTGACGTTATGTTTCGGAAATATTGAATATTTGCACACTTATTCAACAACAGAGGTAAATTATATCTGGGCATATAGCTATTGTTCAAGGAATTTTTTATTTTGATTGAGAAATTACCTTTCAGAAATATTTGTTATTTATTGGCAATAACAAATTCTGTTTATTTTTGGGGAGCAAAATTGAAAAATTATTTCAGATGGATGATTCCTATTACTGTATTTTATCTATGTCCTTGGTTGTTAAAGAAGTAAACCATAATACTAAAACTAGTTCAACTTATAAAAGAAGTTATTCTCATTAATTTGAAAGCGCCAGGGAAGAGAAATTAAAATTCTGTATTTCTAATTTATATGATTGAAAGTTTTAGCTTCACTACAACTATCCCGAAAAAATCAAATTTATTGTCATTTTTCGAAAATACAGCTTTCCACATTGAAAAAATGAAAGAAATGGGAAAAAGAACATTGCTTCCTGAGATCGTTATAAACATAGAAATATAAGCAACAGCATTATCAAATGAGCATCTGGAGAATATATACGAAAATCTGACCCCATGACATATTAGGTTGTTCGAAAAGTAATTTAGTTTCTTTTTGGGAAGATGAAAGATAATTTTCGTATAACTATTGACGTTAAGGTTTTAACGACCAAAAATTTTGCAATGACTGAAACGAATAATAATCCGAAGGCGCTAGATCTAGAGAATATGGTGGGTGTGGCAGTGTATCCCATTCAAGCTGTAAAACCTTTTGGCGAGTGGCCAAACTTGTATGAGGTCTCGCATTGGTGGAACACACCTTATCTGATGGTTAATAGTGGCCTTTTCTGTTGAAGTGCATCATTCAGTGGTTCCAGCTGATGACAGTAGACTTCCGAATTAATTGATTTGTTATCCGGTGGAAGCTCAAAAAAACCGATTGCTTTAAAATTCCACCAAACAGACAGCATCTCCATTTTTTTATGGATACTGGCTTTCGAAATGCTTTGAATCGGTTCTCTCATTTTTCTCTATGATCTCTTGCGTTTGACATTGTTATATACGACCCATTTTTAATCCCCAGTAATGGGGAAAATGGATCATTTTCGTGACGTTTCAGAAGCGAATAACTGTCGTCAACCCGACAACACAAATTTCTCTCCGTGAGTACATGGGTATCCCATATATCGAGCTTCGAGGTTACATCCAGGCCTCCCAAGTGTCATAAAGAGTTGAATTCGATAAATTTAACCCCTCACTGATTTTTTTTTGCAAACTAGTTCTAGTACTGGCGTACTGTCAACACATCTTCTCCATACACACTGGTTAATTTCTTTCTTGCTTGAACAGCATTTCTACCTATTCTATAGTAAAAAAGTGAAATATGACGAAAATGCTGCTTTTTGCTCTCCTTAATTGAAGGGCATCAACCAAAATCTACTGCTTAGAATTGATTAATTTTTTCACACACAAGCCTTTCTATATTAGCTCTCGAAACATATAATAATTATACTGCTTAAGTGTGAAGTTGGGTTCGAAAAAATACAATTAAATACTGTCGGGAAAAAACGAAATTACTTTCGAACAACCTTATATATGAAGCAGGATATTTATAGCTGCCACTTTTCAAATCTCCTTCTATACAACAACCTTACTGAGATTACAGAAACGTGTAGCGTGAACCGTCTCTTAAACATCTCGATATTTAGTCGTTAAATAATGAATGAGTCAGTCGATGAAGAGCATTTTATAATAGTTAACTTTCTGACTCCCTACTTGGCGGTAATGTCTCTTAGGTTAATGAGAAATATTTCTTTTTAATAACAATCCAATTTGCCAATTAGTATTATTATTGAATTTATTAGAAAAACGGAACCGTGACATTTACGAATGATCCACAATATCATTCAAATGACCGAGACGACTGGCTACAGTACTCCCTCCTATCAACTCACTTTTTCCTACAAAAAATAGTCCTCCGAAGTGAAAATGAGCTTCATCGATGTTCGGATTTTACATCAAACAAGGAATTTTTAATATACCATGCAGGTACATAACAATTATGATCCCCGAGTCAGGAATCTAGGCATTACAAATATGTCTAATTTTTTCTTAGAAACGTTTGGCAGGTTAAGGACCAAAAATTTTTGTCCTTCACAGTTTTCTCAGAAACCCATTAAAACTGACGCCGTTTCAAGACTACAACAGTCGAATGTCATTTCGGAATTAACCTGACCACATTTCTATCCCTAAGAGAGTATCTCATTCTTCCAGTCGGCCAAAAGGTTCGGTAAACTCTAAACACATTTTCTCTTTGTCTCAACTTCTAAGTTATAACACACATCTCGCTCTACTCTTGAATTATTTTATTTTCGCATTTCACTTCAACCTTCCAAGGAACACCCTCTCTCAATAACACAGTAACGCACTAAAGGCTTGCAGGTGAATGTATTATCTGCATTATTTGTAACTGTTAGTAATTTTCCAAAAATGAACCCAGTGAACTCGGTGCAAGTGAACAACGGTGAAAAAGCTCAAAGAACTATTTCTCCACAAAAAGATAGTGTTTCAACAGCATTTAGAGTTAAGACTACACCGCAACAACTTCCTCAAATTGGGTAAACATCCCAAAACTGTACATTTGTAAAAAATGTATGTGGGCTGACAATAAATCTATAAAGCCAATTAAACATTCCTCTCTCTCAACCTCGTTTGAGGTATGCTCGAGCAAGAATTTGTCTACTTATTGGTTAACGTTTAATCAATTCTAAGAAGAATCCAAAAAGGTATCTCTACATACCAAGGAATTATTTACAATGGATGAAGATGAAAATGCTCATCATGCGAATATTAGCCCATCGAGCGAAGTGAAAACTCATCGGATGATCACGAGGCTTCATTTCTTGCACTAGTTGAACTTTGTAAGAATTTATACCGAAGTGTTTATGCAAAATTCTCAGAGAGTCCGAGGAATGACGAGTTAATGATGATGGATGTTCAGTCACCTTATGGGCTACAGCAGAATTGTTTGAAGGTGTGCTCACTAGGCGAGAACGCGAGCGGATTGTTTAGTCAAATAACGATCCAGTTTCCACGAACAAATTGATTCACAAATTTCCGTGAAGGCATTTCATTTCTATAGAATTTTCCACGTAAATTTCTGACAGTTTGGAAATGAGTTTTTCATATTTCCCAGTTTCGTTCTAGCGTAAGTAGACTCATTTCATCATGTCAAATATCAAACTAACTTTCTGTCAAAACACGAACGACGGAGGTGTTGTCAGACTCGAAATAACCACTATTTCAAAATGCGCATGCTAGATGGTCCATTCTTCACAATGGATTTTCATTAAATGAATTAGTCATCAATATTATACAAAAAGATATTAACAGTTCGTTATTTTTAAATATTTCTCTTCAACCCTATTTTTAAAACTAGCATAACCCTCATTTGAGTATTTTACCTATAGCAGTATAAAAAAAAAATTTAATTATGTGAAATATGATATACTTAGTTGAACTGTATAGGTGCTAGGTTGCTTAGCTTATGTCCGGTGAATATTGAAGAGACATATCTTTTTTTGCAGATACATGCCTCCAGTAACACCTTCTCAGTGGCAGAATACGCGTTTAGCGGACAGATTTGGTGCAGTGTGTCCACAAAGACCTCCGGATATCGGGAATCGAACAGAGGCCCTTTTGGAATTTCCAAGAGGTCGGTTGTTGTACCTCGAGAAACTACTTCCTCTGCTCGCTAACCAGAGCGAAGACTGTCTGTTCCTTAACATTTATGTGCCTAGAGCTGGTAAGTATTTTTGCTGTATAAGATTTTTATGTAATAGAAAATAACTTTCAGAAATTATCGGGAAGTATAAGGATCACTTAGGGATCTTTGAGTTGAGTAAAACGAATATTATAGCGGCTTGATATCTGTCTTAACTATTCAGATCATAACAAACGTTTCCTCTGAAAATTCGTCTTTCCTTTCTCGAAAATTTGTATTGATTGGCACAATTATATGAATGCAAACAAAATAAACCTATAATGTTTGAATAGTTCCTGTTAATCACTACTCTTCGATGCCCAAAATAAATTGATTTGCTTGAGAAACTCGAAGGATAAGCTATGAGTAATACATGAAAGTCTAAAAACATTTTCTCGGGTGTTTAGGGGACAGTATCTGTAGAAAGATGGACAGCGTGTGGAGAACGTTATCAGGTCCTTATCAAACTTATTAATGGTTTTTAATCAGATATCGAAGCCTATGTATGAAATAAAGTGAAAATTTTCTGATACGGTAAAAAAATTTTCTCTATTTGCTTAGGTTCAATTTTTAAATGAGACGATAAGAAGATTGGATTTCCAATAATGATGATATGACGATTGTGTAAGCTCTAAAGTTTCAGTATCTTGAGTTCATTGTGATTATTATTATTTTATGGTGAGCGGGCGTCTATCCACCCTACCACTGCGTCCGCACGGACTATTGTGGTTCACCCGTAATTTATATTCCTCGACGAGATACAGTTTTTGTATAAAACCAATAATCTTGTTCGGGGCTAATTATTTTAGTTCAAATTGGCCTATAAAAGCCTTACTAAAGACCTCGAATCTGATAAGACTCACCGCTGGGCACTCTGAGATGATGTACATGGCTGTTTTAGTGTCCATACATTCTGCGTTCATCGCCAGACAGATTTTATACAAATGGGCTTTCAGCTTGCAGTGACCTGTCATTACTCCGACAAGTGTTCTTAGTTTGGGCCTATTCAGACCTAGCGCTAGGTCCACCATCTTTTGGTTCGAAACTGTTCCAAGGAACACCTTCGAATGTTTCAAGCCAGGATGGTTCAGCCAGAAAGACTCTAGTTTGGGTTCATTCTGCCTGTTATCGTCCGCGTAGCCACGTAATTGGGGTAGTCTCAGGAAAGGTTCCGGGCCTACCAGAGGCAGCGCAGCTCCAACGCCACCCGATCTACATCTTCGTTACCCAAATAGTTTGAGTTGCTCGGTATCCAAACAAGAGTGATTATTTTATACATACCGAGCCTGTTTAAGGCCGTGCGGCAACTCCAGACTATATTCGATGTACAACATCTTCCTGATCTTTTAGTACTGACTGACTATCAGTAAATATTTTGATATTGCCTTGGTAGATCAGCAGATCTGCCACGTCTCAATGGCAAATAGTTCTGCCGGGAATATGGTTGCGTATTGACCGAGACTCGATGAGATGTTAATTCTCGGTTTGCTCACATAGATTCCGTTCGTCGTTCGCGAACCATTTGTGAACAAGCCAAGGTCGGTCTTCAATAGGACCTCATAATGATGGGTCCATTCGTCACGACTGGGGACAATTACATTGAAATGGCGTTCTAGGCTCGTGACTTTTGACATTAGATCCGAGGACATCGATAGGGTACTGTTGTTTGTAAGGCAAGTCAGTCTCTGTAGTCAGGTGAGCTTATGTTGGCCAATAGTTTGTTGGCTCTTCTCCACCACGCTACTGAATCATACATTATCTATAGTCTAATTACCATAGTGTATAGCCAATACATCTGACTGGACTTTAAATCCCATGTTTAGCAGATTCACCTGCAGGTCCAGAATACCATTCTGGCTTAATAACATACTTTGTCTAGGTGTGTATCCCAACTGAGAGTTTTATCTAGGACTATTCCCAGGTATTTTGCCTCAAATGAGAATTGTATTATTTCACCACGGATAGTCGGCAGTTCCAAACCATTCAACTTCCGTTTTTTCGTGAATGGTACTATAACTACCTTTTGTGAGTTAAGGGACATGTCTTCCCTCATACACCATTTGTCAATAGTGTTCAGTATCTCTTGAAGGACGGTCGATATCGTCACCTCCGATTTACCTTTCACTATGATTGCCAGATCATCAGCAAATGTTTGAACGTCGACCCACAACGAAATGATCACTAGCTGGTCATCAACAAGAAGGATCCACAGTAAAGGTGAGAGAATACCTCCCTGCGGACAGCCTTTCGCAGCCTTGAACTCGAAGACCTCATCCTGGTACGGGATCGTTATTATTCTGCCGCATAGCATTGCCTGTATCAATCTACAAATTAGCAGGTCGATTCCTCTCGCAGAGATAGCCTCAGCGATAGAAGCGGGCAGCGTATTGTTAAAAGCACCTTCAATGTCCAGAAACGCTGTTAGTGCTATCTCTCGATTATCGAGAGATTGGTTTAATTTTCCGACCAAATTATGTAATGCAAGTTCTGCTGATTTGCCGGCCTAGTAGGCACCTGCAGGTCCAGAATACCATTCTGGCTTAATGACATACTTTGTCTAGGTGTGCATTCCAACTGAGAGTTTTGTCCAGGACTATTCCCAGTTGGATTTTGCCTCATTAGACAATTGTATTGTTTCACCACGGAGTGTCAGTGGCTTTAGTCTAGGGGGACTATCAATTATCATTTTCCCCCTGATATTGACATCAATCACCTTTTCCAAACTCTTCAGCAACAACGATGTCAAACTTACTGGTCTGAACGATGAGGGTTCCGGTTCTGTTCGTCCCACCTTTGGTATATAGGCCACTTTAGTTAATATCCAGCTTTAGGTATAACTCTCCAAGCCAGACTTGTTTCAAATAATTTTTGCAGATGCGGAATCAACACATCCATGCTCTTTTCAAGTAGGGTTGGAAATATTCCGTCAAACCCCGGTGTTTTGAAGGGCCTTACTGCATCTCTGACCGCTTGTGCCGTGACTGTGATTTTGGATGTATTGTAGTCCCTCCCCCAGGCCAGATTGAATGGTCAGGGTTGGATCTGTCATTTATATCTTCCATGGATTGACACACAGGGAAGTGTTTGTTAGCAAGAATGTCCTAAGTTTCTTTTCTGGTACCAGTGAAACCACCCTTCGTTCGTTTGGTGAACCAGGTGTTCTCACTGGCTCTCTTGAGAGAATCTTGTGTATTCTAGCAGTTCCCGGGGCATCATTTATACCCTCACAGAACTTGCCTCAGAAGTCTCTCTTGACTCTCCTAATGCTCTTATTGTAGAGGGTTAGCGCTTCCTGGTATTTGTCCCATGCGATGTTTATTGTGAAAAAGTTTTTTCCTGCTCTAAGTTTCATCATCAGGCTTTCTCTTTTCAGCATTTATCATTTCGCTGAAGTGTGAACAACATGGTTTCTGTGTGCTCTGAAAAGGTTCACTTTTGTATCGAATAATGTGTTTTGGCGTGGAGTCTTACTTCATTAGTTCAGTATGAAGAAAAAGGCTGCCAAAAGTCATCGTATTTTAGTGGATGTTTATGGTGACCATGCTCTAGGTGAGCGAATGTGTCAGAAGTAATTTACCCTATTCAAAAGTTGCAATTTTGATTTGGAAGATGAAGAAGAACCTGGAGTGCCACCAAAGTTTAAGGATGAAAAATTAGAGGCAAGGCATGATGGAAACCGATTACAAACATAAGAGAAACTTGTAAAAATACTTAGAGTTACTCAACCAGCCATTTGCCATTATTCAAAAGCAATGGAAATGACCAGAAAGGAAGAAAATTGGGCGCAGTAGGAAATGAAGCCAAAAGACGTCGAACGCCGTTTTTTCACGTGTGAACAACTGCAAAAAGGTGTTTCTGCATCGAATTGTGACTGACGACGAAATGTGTGTTCACGAAGTTTCACGAAGTGAAAGCCGCCAAAAAGCTCCTAACAAGATGCCAGGAGTTTTTCGACATGCGCCGTCTGGAGCTCAGCATAGGAAATTGTCACGGAATTTCAGTGGGAAGAGCCAGTTCTTCGACTCTGTCAGATGGGTGGAAGTTAAGGAATCCATGGACCATTTAGGGGGGGAGTTTACATCGATGAATTTGACGAAATGCTCAATACCCAACCTCAGAAGCCAAGTTGACAGAATTCTGAAAGCACCGCTAAAACCACCGCAGAAACTCGAGCTTATAAAGATACACCTGATCTCCAGGTAGATATATCTACGCGCTGCAGAACCCCCTAATCTAAATTTAAACCCTCAAAGAGGTGGAGCGGGCAATCAGATGGGTGGTTAAAAAATTTCTAGACCTATCCAAATCTGTCAGCAATTTCTTTATCCATATTCCACAGAAAGAAGGAGGATTCTGCTTCTTAGATAAGATGACGCAGTTCTTCATTGCGCTGAACCCTGGATCAAGAGAATAAAAACGATGATCAAACCACCCAATGCGATAACAACCGTGAAAGACAGGGCTAGAGCAATCATCAGTCCATGAGGTGACCTTGAGCTTCTTACTGCTATATGGACAGACCACCAAGATACTGGTCAGGTGAAATCTACGTTAGGGCAATGCAGCTTCGGTCAAATACCCTCCCCACAACAGGACTACCTTAAAACTACAGCCAGAAAGCAAAATGCAGAGCTGGCTGCGAGGGACGATAGACCCTATCCCAACTCTTACAGAAATGCACTGACCTTCTAATGGTTAAAGGCGATCTCCTCATCATATCTGACATCTAGGTGAACTGGGAGGCACCAGAACCATTGGGAACTGCGTATAGAACAAAAAAGCCCATATACAGCTCGGAAACATTCATGGGGGCCGTTAACACAAAGTACCCTGGAAAGAAGTTATACGTATACCCGTTGATTTTTGGTGCAAGAGGAGGATGGTGCGCTGATAACACTGAAATAGTCCAAATACTGTCGATCTCCAACTCAGACGTTGTAGACATCGTTTCTACTGCCATGAGGGGAGGCGTTATCATACACAATTGGCTTAATCAACTGCTACCTGTGGCATAATCCATAGAGCGCAATTATCTTTAATGCGGGAATCATGTACATCAAAGATGCGGGAGTGTCAAGGGTATTTTTCGTTTTATAGTTTAGTGCCGTCCCGTAATATAACTGCAAGACTTTTAAGACTTTTTTTTACAGTTTTCAGATCGAAGTGACTCCTTCGCCATTTGGCAACACATGGTTCATAATGTTGGGCGGAGCTCCTTCGCCATTTTGCAACTAGCATTGTTTGTTTTAAATGTTCGATCTCTGTATTCCTTGTATAATGTTACAATTGTTTGAATTGCCTGCAAAATTTCGCTTCTGTACTTTTAATGTAACATCCTGTACTATACGTTCATAACGTCGGACAACTTATGGATGCTATCTAAAAAAATAAAAATAAATGTTTTTCTAGACCATTATTAATTTTATATTAATGATACGTATATTTTTTAAAAGAAATAGTCATAGATTTTGAATTCCAAAACAGAATTTTCATCAAGTAGACACGAAATTAAAAATTGAGATGATTAGCGTAAATGTTTGCTTACTTTATTTGTATTCTGCAAGTATAACATACAAAAATGGGATACACGTACAGATGAAAAACTTCGAATGAGCGGAGATTCATTCTCACTCCCTGTGAGTTCCCTCAATTGTTGAGTTGTTCGGTATCATTTTTATGAAAGGCAGACATCTGGAAACAATAATTCCTGAAGCCGGAAGAGTTGGAATGTACTAAAAAGGTGGATGCTGTTTTTTCCAACCCCAGACATGGTCTGTTCACATTTGTCGTTACTCCTGACACTTCGTAATGAATGAGGGCGACTTACGGTTAACGGAAAACATTTTAGGAGTTTTCGCGAAACTAGCTTCGAGAAAAATCAGTCTTCAGACCTGCATCTGGCAGTTCGCCAGAATGAAGTTCTGAAAAATAATAATGCCATTTCTTAATGTTCGCGTCAGGTTATGAAAAGTTTTTATATGAGGAGTCCGTAGTTATATCTTTCTTTCGAGTTTGAAGGCGTAAAGGCTAACAAGATCATTATTAACACTTTGAAATATGAATTCCCTGTAATGAGAGTGCTACTTCGAAATATTTGTTTTCAACTTGAAATTAGATGAAACGGAAATAAAGAAAAAATCTTTTTCCTTATGAAGTATAGAAAAAAATACTTGGCTTATGTTTCAATGTTAATTCATGTTATTGATATGTTTCGGATTTATTCAAATATTTTAATATTAGCCTTCTACATATTTAATTTCAAAAAATCATATGAAATAATTATAACTTCAGGAATTAAATTAAATTATGTCATATAAGTACCACTTATATGAACAAACGACATATAAAATAAACATTCATTATGAGACATCCAAATGATATAATGAATGTTTATTTTATATGTCGTTTAATATAAGTGGTACTTATATGACATTATTTTAATTCCTGAAGTTATAATTATTAAATATAATTTTTTGAAATTAAATATGTAGAAGGCTAATATTAAAATATTTAAATAATTTTATATACCTTCCATCAACCTCTATTTATGTTATGTTTCGGATTTTCAAAATTGAAGGGAATATTATTCGAATGTGAGTCAATACTTGATAGAAGTAAAATTTAAATGATAGTCAGAATAATATATTTTAACTTATACAATATATATATATATATATATATATATATATATATATATTGATTTCAAAGTTGTATTATATCGTATCTTCAGGCAACTCACGAAAATAAGGATTTTGTAGCTGTAGTTCATGTTTTTCATTTCAGAGCCCCGATGAAGATTTTGTAATAAAATCGAAACTAGTTAGCCTTTTTCTTGAAAAAGTTGGTATTACTATAACCCTGGACCTAGAACCTGTTATAGAACAATTGAATTTTTGTATACATAGGTTTTATCTCAATTAAACATATATTGAAACTTCATAAAAAACTATTAAATTGATATCCTTATATGTAATCAATATAAAATATTTTTCAATGTGTCGGAAAAAACTTTTCAACTTCCCGACATGAAACGTATAAAACAAATATATTAAAAAAACTAGTTAGGTATGCATATTATCATAAAATAACAAAAAAATCCACTATTCGAAAATTATCTCAAATTCTCAAAATAAAGGATCATATAAAAATAATTGAACAAGAATTCCAAAATTTGATAGCTGCTACTTCAGTTATTTTCGATATTTTTGGTCATATTATTTATCCCACATAAACTCCCATGATGAGAAAAATAACCAGAATATCAAAAATAATAATTAATTAAGGAATATATTGTGGATATTAAGACTCTATATGAATTTATTTCATAATTTAAAAATCAATTTGAATGTCAGTCAATACTTGATAAAAGTAAAATTTAAATGACTTTGAATTCAGAATTATATATTCTAACTTCTACAATATATATTGCAGAATATTTTTTATTGATAATGCAATAAAACAGAAATTATTTACATGTTGTTACGTAACCTATAAATATTTGTACTCGGAACACAAACAATGTCGCATGATGAGAAAAATAACATTTTATCTTATTTGGTTAAATTTTGGTCTTGTTATAAGAATCTTATATAATATGTAGATATATATCGGGTGTTCTTTTTAGAATTTTCGATAGGAATAACTGTGATTTGACAGAAGGTAGAAGCCATGTTATTTTGACATTTCTGTTCAGTAAGTATTGACAAATTATCATGGAAAAATTCACGCCGCAACAAAGTTTACAAATTGTTGAAATTTATTTTCCAAATCAGTGTTCTATTCCCTAAACTTATAGAGCAGTCCGTAAAATTTATGGTTTACATGATCGTCCATCAGAGCAGCTTATTCGTCGAACTATCGACAGATTTCGGACAACAATTTCTGTACTCGATGCAACAACAACAACAAGACAAAGAACTGTACGTACAGAAGAAAATATCGCTGCTGTAATTCATCGTGTTAATGATGATCCAACAAGTTCATAACGTTCACAACAAGTTGGACTCTGTGCATCCACCACATGGAAAATTTTGGGTGAAAAACTTGGTCTACACCCACACAAGATCCAACTGGTTCAAAAACTAAAGCCACTTGACCATAATAAGCGTCGTTTGTTTGCTAGAACAGCTTGAAGTTGATCCAACGATGCTGGAGCTATTATTACAGTAAATGGTGCTCGTTACAGATCGATGATCAATGATTATTTGTTTCCAAATTTGAATGGTATCGACCCAGAAGTGTTTTGGTTCCAACAAGATGGTGCTACACCTCATGCTGCTATCGTAACGATTGATTTATTGAAAGAAAGATTTAGCGATAACATTATTTCGAGAAATGCTACATTTAATTGGTTTCCAAGATCATGCGACATAACTCCAAGGATTATTTTCTTTGTGGTTATGTCAAGTCATTGGTTTATGCTAATAAACCAGAAACGATAGACGCTTTGGAAGCCAACATAACTCGTGTCATTGATGAAATAAGGCCTGAATTACTCGAAAAGGTGGTCCAAAATTGGTCTAGTCGAATGCGGTTCCTCAGAGCTAGTCGTGGTGGACATATGCCGGAAATTATTTCTAAAACATAAATGTCATAAAATTATCTTTCAAATAAAAAAAATTGGCTTCAATCTTAGTTTAAATGTGTTTTATTTCAATTTAAATTTTTATCACTCTGAAAAAAACACCCGATATTTGAAACTGAATACAATACATATCTGGCGAGGCCTAGAGACCGAAATATCAAATGTTGTAAATCTCGTTCAATTATTTTTATTTGATCCTTTATTTTGAGAATGTTAGATAATTTTTGAATAGTGTAGTTTCTTTTATTTGTAATTTAATATACATGCTCATATAGTTTTTATTAATACATTTGTATTAATACGTTTCATGTCGGGATGTAAAATGTTTTTTGCGAGACATTGAAAAATATTTTATATTGATAATATATAAGGATATCAGTTTGATAGCTTTCGTATATAATTTCAATATAAATTGTAGAAGTTATAATATATAATTTTTAATTTAAAGTCATTTAAAGGCTTATTTTAGAAATTAATTTAATTCTAAAAGTTTTTTGAATAAAAATTTTTTTCACGCAATTTTTTATACTTAACATAAAAAATAAAATTAAGAGAATGGTTAACAAAAATGGGGTAAACCTGATGAGTATGATAGATTTAAGATCTTGCTGATAATATAGATATATTCTATTTCATATAAGATAGGTTTGATCTTTCGCAGATGAAAGTAATGGGGACAAATTAAATTCCCACTTGTCATTTCTTTTGAAATCAAATTCTAACTGTTCATTTGTTTTGAAAATGGATTGCAAAATTCCGAAACATGTCAACAACATGAACAAATAGTAGGAATATAAATAAGTTTGTGAGATTTTGTTAACATATGTCGCTACCAGTTTATTATTCGATTGCTTCATCTGCAACACCTTCATTTTGAAGTGTGGACTTTTTTCAGTGTCTTATGATGACACTTCAACATTAAGGTGTTGCCAGATGAAACAATGTAATTATATACTAGTAGCGACATCTGTTATCAGATGAGCGAATGTTTTTCGTCCAGTCCCTAATTAGAAAACAAGTACTGAAGTTCATTCGTATAGTTCAAATGTTGTGTATTTCTTGAGTCACTCTGTATATTAATAAGCTACAAGTTGTTGCTTGTGCCAACAACCGAGCTTAACAAAAGCGGCGAAGTATATATATATTACATAACTGATACAGGTTATTCTTAATCATAAGAAAAGGTGAAACTTTATTCAGTTATTTTGACAAAAAAGAAAGTTAATATCTAGATGTATTAGGAATTCAATTTGTGGGACTACTGAATACCTAGAACGAAGTTATGAAAGGTGATTTTGGGAAAATGTCAAATCCTAAATCCCATTTTCTTTCAGAGAATTCTATAATTTTATTTTCGTTCTAGCAGATCAGATATTGGCTGAGGTATTTACCTAATAAGACTTGATGAACCTTAGCTCCACAAATGTTTGATATTGCTGAGTTATACTGGACTTGCTCCGATTTCACTGACCCTTTTTTGGAATATTCTTCAATTTTAATTGAAGATATTTTAATTGTACCTAATTTTTGAAATTGAATATTATGACTATTAATATCATAAAACAATTGGTTTCCAAAATTTCAATTATTTTCAGGCTATTTATTATACAGGATGTCCGGATTTATCTTTGATATATATCAGTGGGTGATTCTAGTGGTCAAAATATGAAGAAAACTTTATATTAACTTAGGTCCTAAAATGCACCCCATGGGCGCTAGAGCTTCTTCAACATGACCACCAAAACCTAATAAACTAGCGATATCTTTGTCAAAATTTGGTGGATTGAAATAAAATTCAGTACATGGACGTTTTTGGATAAACTGAATTGTCTGGTGATCAAAAAACCTACTGATTCTCATCAGTGGCGAAGATAACAGGGTGTATTCCATAAAATTACTTCTCATTTTTCACTGAGTTATCAAATTGAAATTTTAATCAAAGAAATAGCTCCCTCATATATTTTTGACGAAAAAAGATATCCTTCGTTGAAAGTGTTACGGAGCACCATTCTCTGGTGTCTCTCACTTTGACATTTGTCAGCAATAACGTTTTATTGAATTCTGCCATACTAAATAATATTGAAAAAAATTATTTTAAGATAAATATACTAGAAGAAGATGAAAACAATTCACTCGAACATAATTCTAATCAACGAGTTTAACTGGGTAAAGTACAGCATAAAAAAGCCAATACCTCTATAACATATACGACATAAAATTAATCACAGTAAATATTCAAAATGCTCACCGTTAACTTCAATACATTTTCTAATACGTTTTCGAATCGACGTCCGCACATAAGCAAAAATTCCTGGAATATTCCTAATGTGTTCGCAACCAGTTATCACAAGTTGGTCTAATTCTTGAATATTTCGAACTGGAGCTGAGTGCACGTATTCCTTCAAATATCCCCATAAAAAAACTGACCAAGCTGGCCAGTGTACAGATCTTTCTCGGCCAATCCGTCTTTGATTATGAATTTGATCCAAATATTCCCATACACCCCGACAGAAATTCGCATCATGCATGAAAATCATATTCAGTCTATTCAAGCAAAGAACATCATTCATCAAATCTGGTTAAATAGGTTGTAAAAAAGACAAATAGCTTTCTCCATTCAAACGATTCGGTAGTACATAAGGCCCGATAAATGTGTCATTTGTAAATCCCACCCAGATATTTGTGATGAATTTATCTTGATGTTTCTACTTCAAACTTGCATGTGCGTTTTCGTCTGCACAAACTTGGATATTATGAAAACTGACTACACCATCTCTCGTAAATCTGGCTTGGTCAGTGAACAAAATATTTTTTCCGAAGTGAGCATTCACTGTTAATTGCTCTGTTAAACAATAACGGAATTACAATCTTGCTGGAAAGTATTGCTGTTTCAAGACTTGAACCTTTTGCAGGTAATATGAATAGAGTAATTGCTCATGGAGAACTTCCCACACCGTGCTCTTCGGAATTCGTTTTTGTACCGAAATTCGTCGCACACTAATATTTGGAATTGCTGCTGCAACTTTCAAAATGGCTACTTCATTTTCAACAGTACGGGTAGAACGATCTTTACCACATTCAGATTTGGAAGTGATAAAAGTGCCCTTTTCACATAATCTCCGGTGGAGGTTCGCGAACGTTTTCTCACAAGGAAGAACTCGTTCAGGAAACGCTTCTACATAGAATCTTCTGGCAGCACGCGAGTTTCTATCAGCTTTTCCATACATAAAATGCACATCAGCCATTTCTCAATTTGAATATGGAACCATTTTTATGAATTCAGATTATTTTTAAGACATAGGAATGTACAAAGATCCCACACAATTTTCGTGTTTTATTGATGTCAAAATGACATACGCCTATTATGTTCTTCGAGATGAGCAGTCTATGGCTCCGAATGCATATCATCACAAAATCACTCTTTTCATGAGAATGGTGATCTAAAACGCTTTCAACAAACAGTATCTTTTTCTTCAAAAATGTATGAGGAGTCTATTTCTCTTATTAAAATTTCAAGTTGATCACTAAATTAAAAATTAGAAGGAATTTTATGAAAGGCGTTCAGATTATCTTGGCCACTGATAAGAATCAGTAAGTTTTTTAATCACTGGACGATTCAGTTTATCCATAAACCTCCATGTACTGAGTTTAATTTGAATCCACTAAATTTTGGCAAAGATATCGCTAGTTTGTTGGATTTTGGAGGTCATGTTGAAGCAGCTCTAGCGTCCATGTGGTGCATTTTAGGTCCTAAGTTGATATGAAGTTCTCGTCATATTTTAACATCTACAATAATCCCTAAAATATATAGACGTTAAATCCGGACACCTTATATATTATTGAAATCATATTGTAATAAGCTACCTCTTTATGGGAGGTGGTTGGATGGAAAATATTACTAGATTGACTTATTTACGAATGGGGTGCGAACCAATCCTAGACGAGCGGTCCTAGAAAGGGTACGGCCTTTGCGAAAATGGAATGCCTTTTATGTTAATGAATTTTCTCTGTGATAATGAAAATGGTAATGAAATTCAATTATGGACGTGGATATGGTTCGTAGGGGCTCAGGTTTGGACACTCTTGAGGTCCGCCGGTGGTTGGCAGATTTTTGCTTGCTGTTTAAGCTCCTTAATGGGACAGTTGACTCTCCTAGAATTTTGGAGCGTATCGGTTTCAGCGTTCGTCCGAGATTTACCAGAGCTGTTCGTTTGTTCCGTAACATAGCGCACAGAACAAATTATGGTAGGCACATGTTTCCGTCGCGTATTCTCGATTTTGATAATGGATGTGGTGAATTCGATTTCTTTTCTGTTTCACTGAGACGGTTTAGGAGCCGGACCCTTTCACGATTGAGAGAGATTTACTTATGCTGATTATTGTGGTTGACTTAATTGTGATTGTATATTCGAGGAAATTTATACTCTAATATTTTTATGTATTATCTTGTTTATTGGGGGTTTCCCGTTATACCTGTATATTACAGTGCTAAATAAATAAATAAATAAATAAATTATGAATTTTAAGAAGTATAATGATAAAGTGTGCCAAAGTACAGTAGTTTTATTAATCCTAAACTCAATAAGATTTAAATAAAATGACACACTGAATAATTAAGGAGAAGGGCGATGCGGATCCCTCAAGCACTACGAATCATTCATATAATTCTTAATTCTGTTTAAACTCCTCAAACATAATAATTATAAAGAGATATGTCACCCTTATTCTTAATTTCTGACTACTTTAATTAGACAATTTCAACCTGAATAATATACCAAAATTTTGAGATACATCTCACCCCTAGACTCCAAGACCATAGATTCAAAATAAAACTGAGCACACGCGATTTTATACAAGAAACGACTTATTTAACACGTACAATAAACGATAAAGGACGACTACCGGTACTCTTTAATTCCTTGGTCCCGGAACTTAGCACTATATTCAATTTTTTTAAGTTTTCTGACTCAATTCTCAAACTTCAAAATAATTTAATAATGCTAAATTCTGAGACCAATTCGAGCCTCGCACCACGATCTTTCTCGACGATCTTACTAGTTTTTCCGACGTGTCAAGTCTCTCTAACAAATTCTCATTTGGCCCTCTTCATACCTCCCACGCGTCGGTTTTCTCCTTCGAAATTTTTGATCCGTTCACGCGCTCAAAATTTCAACTTGGAACTTTTCAAAATTTCAGCATTTTGTCAAGCCACACGTGTTTATTTTGACGTCAGCGCTTCTCTCTGGAAATTTCCGTTCCTAAACTCATCTGAAAGAATATGTTTACGTTTAGTATAATTATCTCTTATGAACTTTTTAATATGTGGTTTGTTATTCTAATATACAGGCCAGAGTAAAATAATTTCCTTTCTTGAAGCCGCCGTACATACGTGCCTCGAAAGCGAATTCCTAAGTTCAACATTAAGTGGTCTGTAGATTAGAATAAACAAATTAATTCTGGGGAATTGAACCTCGCGTTGAATTTGCTTTTGTCCAATGAATTAATCCCTGTATCATTATGACCCTTTCATGAATTCTAAACCTTGTTGGTTTACCACAATATACCGTTCATATCTCTATATTGATTTAAGTGCGCATATATGAGGCTAGTGTTTGACTACAGCGAAAAGAATTGGAGGTGAAGGCCACTTTCGATGAAGTGTGAATCAAGAGGAGATCTTCAGAACAATCTAAAGTAACATGCGGATTTTCAATTCCTCATATGCGACAATTTTATTTCTTAATGTATTCATCGATTGGCAAATGAGCCTAATCGCTGAAAAAATGTACAGCAATACAAATGCTGATTTTCAATAGCCCTTGCCGTATGTTATACATATTTCATGGTATGTTTGTTTCAGTTGTTGAATTTTATAAAGGTACGAATAAAAATGCAGCATACGCTATTATGTGCAGTGAAACAATCCAGAACTTAAAAAACGTAAAATCGATAGATCTGTATTTGCACCAACAGTTTCACTAATGCCAACCATATCTGCAGAATTTTCCGAGTAATTAAAAGCCTTCAAAATATGTTTGAATTATAAAAAGCCTTTATTCTGTTTGGTAACATTTCCCTGCTACACTCGACTAGCTTATCAATTTAAATCAATTTTTTCAATGAAAATTCCTAACTGAGTACTAAACTAACCAACATGCAGCAATGTCAAGTTAACGAATTTATAGGGGGAACCTGTTTGAAATCTATGAGTAGAATTTATTCATCGTAAAAACTAATATATTGCATCCGTTTTTCACTCCAACAATCGGAACAATTGATTTCATACCGGCGCATTCCTATTTATCAATCAATTTTTGATTTGCATGCGCCAAATGTATGCACTGTCAGTTTAAAATTTATCTACACCTATCAATTCCCGATACCCTTAGTTTTAATCTTTCGAACGCGTCCTATTACTGAATGATTTCCATCTTGAATTCATAGATAATATACAGTTTTTGTATATGGAGATAATCTATTATAGTTAGTACTTGATATTTGTTGTGTCAAATTCAAATATATTTGGAAAAAGGGGAGAGTCTGGTAACCCTATAATTTTTTAATGAGTTACGAATAACGTAATGAAAAATATTAATAATAAAAATATAAGGTTAATTGTATTTTTTCGAACCCAACTTCACTTAAGCCGCAATCATTTTGAGAGCTGATATAGCAAGGCTTTTGTGTGAAAAAGTTCATTTAATTTTAGGCAGTACTTTTTGATTGGTGCCCTTTTAAATATGGAGAGCAATAAGCAGTATTCCGTCGTATTTTAGTTTTTTACTATACAAAAGGTAAAAGTGCGGTTCAAGCCAGAAAGAAATTAACTGATGCTTATGGAGAAAATGTATTGACAGTACGCTAGTGCCAAATGAAGAGGTAAAAAATAACTTGATCAGTTTTTTGCCAGCAAAGACCTAAAATTTTGTGACCGTGGAATCATCCTAATAACAGAAATATGCCAAAAGGTGTTGGATCAGAATGGCAAATATATAATTTAATAAAATATTTATACATTATAGGAAAATTGTCTCTCATTTTCCCAAAAAAAAAACAAAATTACTTCCCAAACAACCCAATATTATAGATCACATTCTAAATACAATATGCAAATAGATATTGAAACAAAGAGATTCTCAAGTGAATGCTTTTGAACATGTGAAAAAGTTTACTCTTTTTTCATTTATCAAGACATATCTTAAATTTTAAAATTTAGCAGTAAGGTTAATATGTGAATGTTTCTCTGAGGTAATACATCAAATTACCAATGTTATTTCAATATTATTCAGTATTAAAACTTCGGAAATAATGTGCAGCTTCATAAGTACCAAATCTTCGAAAATTTATTCAATTATCCGTGAACAAACCTTGCTTCAGTATAGAGAGTGCATGCAGTTTCCGTTGAAAATGTATTCGAAATAATAATAATTTTTTTTTGAATATCAAAACAAATTGAAATATGTTTATCTTCTACAATTTTAATTTCCAAAAGAATTTCTTTTGGAAATTAAAATTGTAGAAGATAAACATATTTCAATTTGTTTTGATATTCAAATTTTGTTATATTTCTTCTATCAAGTAAAAAGCCTTTCTATTTTATTTTATATATAATATATAATTATATTTTGGCTTCAATAAATCTCATTATAGAATGTCAATGAATTTAAGTAAACCTTAAAATAACTCACTTTATTCTTTGATTTTGTTAGAACATAGATCAATCTTGAATATATAGTTGATCTGTAGTTCGAAGCTTAAGTCTTTTAACACGTGAGTGATGTAGGTTATGTTTTTGATTTTGATATTTGAAATATTGAAAAAGGGCTGATGAAGGGATTATCTAGAATTATATATATAGTGCACATTTTTTAGAGATTTTTGAAATAATTTGTTCGAATATTTAAATATATTAAATATTTCAAATAAATTATATTCTTTGGGAAGTCCTTCAAGTGTGTTCATGTTTTTATAAGGCAAGTAGTATTTCTTAAGATAAAACCAGAAACAAAATTTTGTCTCCTTTGAATATTTATTTATTAATTTTAATTACTTTCGTATATCTGTTGGGTTATTTATTTCATTTGACATTGTATATTGAGTTTTGATTATATACGTCTATTGAATGTGAGCGGTGCTTGTTTTAGACATTAATTTAATTCTAAAAGTTTTTTGAATAAAAAAAAAATTCTTTTGGAAATTAAAATTGTAGAAGATAAACATATTTCAATTTGTTTTGATATTCAAATTTTGTTATATTTCTTCTATCAAGTAAAAAGCCTTTCTATTTTATTTTATAAATAATAATTTGGTGAATAGATAAAAAAAAATTTTACTTGCTGAGGGTTTGAATTCAATATATTCAAATTTTATGGAAATAAATTCTGAAACACTTACAAAATTATTATTAACGTTAATAATAATCAAATAATCTCTAAGAAACATTATTTCCATTCAAAGACGATATGAAAAATTGAACCAATACTCAAACAGAAAATTTCAATAGAACAAATAGACCTATCTTAGTAATATTTTTGTCAATTTGTTGTCTGGAGTTTTATCTGATCTGAAATTTCGCATAATAGTTGATTTTGGCCATGTTGTCTTTGAATAGGAACAGTATTTGTATTGGCGTGATTATTTTATCATTATCAATATGAATAAGAGTTTTTGTGAGACTTTTAGAATTAATTTTTGAAAAACAAATTATAATTTGGTGCCTGTATGCAGCTTTCGAAATAATATTGATGTAATAGGTGAAGTAGACCTTGTAAAATTTAAAATAATGTGATATAAATTACCAGTTCTGAATGATTGCTAGAGATGGTCCAATGAAGTCACTAGCAGTTTGACAAATGATCTCGAATATTTCTCAAAATTTTTATTCTGATAGTAGTATATGTTTATTAAACATCGGGAAAATGTCTTCTTCAAAAAATATCCAAAGAATCCTAATCCATGAGTACATCAAAATTAGCTACAGTAAATACTTCTTTCTGATTCTTTCTTATTATTGGTACAATTTACTTAGTCTTAAGAAATAACCTGAGATCAAACCGTTTTGTTATCAGTTAATTAATTCATCGTTTTCTACACACCACAAATAAGATTAATTTCAGATAAATTAAGCTTAAACTTCATCAGAGATCTTATTGCAATGCAGGTGATTTCGAGTTGGAAAGATACGTCAGTTAAATAGTTTTCTTAATTATTTAAATAGTTTCAACTCTAACATCGAATGCACATCAGAAGTAGAAAACGGTAATAATTCAGATCGAGTTATCTCCGGCGAGAATAACACACCTGTTTTCTCCATATATAATGAATCTACGTATACAGACAGCACAATACACAAACATTCAATGCACCCACACTCAAAAATTAACAGCATATCATTCTAGGATACATAGACTGATACTCCAAAATGAATCGAAATTTCAATTAGGATTAAACAGAAATAAACGAATTGCTATTAATATTGGTTACGAAACAATAATGTACTTAAACCAAAAGTAAACACAAAGGCCTTGATTTCAATATACCCCCATATAAAAAAGCCCCACCGTCGCTGTGCATGTCTTTCACATCTAAGGCAGCCCACAAACAAAATATTTTGTTTTCTTCAGAAACAAAATATAAATATCTCAAAGACAAACAATTACCTAGCTTCATTCATAAAAGTCCGTACCGGATACATTAAGAAACTCTTGAGTTTAAAACTTAAGTGTTCCTCAAATACTCCCCCAATCCTTCGAATTATGCACACCACCTTATCGAACATAATCATAACTTCACAAAAAAAACTCGAAATTTCGAATATCCAACCTAAAGGTTTGAAATTTAAAATATTAGAATCGCTACAAATAAAAAAACATTTGAATGAAGATGAAAACCTCGTTCTGAACGATCAAGTAGATTCGTATAGTTCGCATATCATAAATAATTTCACTCATAACAACCCCAGAAGTCCCTTGAACATGGATTCTGACAAAATTCTCAGAAATTGAGTTGAGTTGTTTGAACCCCTAAATACACATGTAAACACTGCTTGAGGAGACGATGTTTTTGATGTAGTTCAGTTTATGCACGGTGGAAAGAAAAACCTCGGACAAACCGTTTTTCATTTAACTTTATTAAACGGAGAAATTAAACAAAACAACAACGAATAATGATAACATAAACATTTGGTGATAATATTATGGAGCGGTTTCAAAGTGGCTTCCTTTGGCGGCAATACATAGCTTCAGGCGCTCCTTGAAATTTTCTGCGTCAGCCGAAGCTCTTTGGGCGTTAATCGGTTCCATTGCCGGAGCAGGGATTGGTGTTTAGCACACGTCCTGAGCTCTAAAATCGACCATGCGCTGTGGTCCATTGGATTGAGATCCGGCTAGTAGGGCGGCCATTCTGCAGATGTGATGAAACCCGGAAAATGGGTCTTACACCATTATTGCGTCATTTTTGCTTTGTGAGCCGGAGCGGAATCCTATTGAAAGCTCCAATGCGTACCGCTGAAGTGCGCTAAAAAAATTGCACTACGTTTGTTTGACATTCTAACACTCTGCAAAATGAAGTAATATGAACTGAAAATTCACATATAATTACAAGAAAGTGTAATGTAGAGATTCTAATAGAATAAAACTTATTTGGCTGCACAAATATACTTTTCTTCCAGAGCACTGTAAAATTTGGCCGAAATTTGTCACCCTGTAATTCGATCAGATGATGACACTGTGTGTTAATCAACTGTTAGCTGCATAAATACGGATTATATTAAATAATTAGTGTGAATTGGAAATCATATTTGATTTTTCTCCCTATTTATCAGAATACTTCATCAGAAATACCAGTCAATAACATTATATCTATTTCATCAAAACTAACACGAATACATACCCGAAAATTTTCAAACGCATCCTTGCAGGAATTTGTTATATCATACATAACCCGGGCAATAAATCATACTCAGGAGTGTTTTGCACCATTTGTTCCATATGCCAATTTCAGCCCAAACACATCAAATGTTATTCAAGTTCACGAGAACAAATTGTGTACATTATTCATTATATTCAACTGGTGGGAACTGTCGACTTTTCGGCTTAAATATATTCGTTGAAGTTAAAAGTTCGTGCCTACACGAAACCAAATTTTGACGTGTACAATAATCAATAACATCTACTTCTTCCCTCTACAGGTTTCTTGAAATAATTCTTTATTCCTTCCTTGTTGAAAACTATAGTTTGGTACTTGCCACATTTACATGCTTAACAGAAATCATAATGTATGAGTTGGGAATTATATCTTCAGAGTAAAGCTCTGAATATAGTGTTAAATATTATTCTTCTTTATTTATACAGATATCTAAAGGGTGGACCTTCTAGTGTTTGCATTTTAAAGTTGTGGATATTTCGAATCTGGGAACTTTTCTGGCATTTGTGTTTTGACAGACAGTTAGACTCATATTTGACATTAACCAAATGGATCGATTTATGCTTGAAAAAAACTGAAAAATATTTTAATCTAATTTGCAAAGTGGTGAATCTTCTATCCAAACTGTAACAAATTTACGTGAAAATTTCAATAGACATGAAATACACTCACGACAATTTTTGGATCAATTTGTTCGTGAAAACTGAATTGTTATTTGATAAAGCAACTCGTTCGCGTTCTCATCCAGTGGGCGCACCTGAAAACATTGCTGATTTACCTTGAATGTGGCTGAACATCCATCCACGTAATCGTGCTTAAGAACAGAACATTTATTGCAGTTCTTTGAGGAGAATTTTGCTCTAGCACCTCTATATGAAGGCTCCAAGTTCAATTAGTATAATAAGAAAATTTTTGTGGCCATCCGATGCGTTTACATCAATGGGCTTATGATCGCATGGCCGAAAAAACAACATTAGCGATGAAGCTCATTTTCACCTCGGAGGACTATTTTTTCTGGGGATAGCTGTTACGCTAACCATCCAGGAACGACTGGTGCCTTGAAACACGAAATCTTAGTTACCATTTATGAGATTGAGCCTCAAACAATCGACAATGTACTCAAAAATTTGGTTTATCGAATGGGATTCTGTGGGAAGTCATTGAATAATATTGTTTTTCATTGGTAATGTAAAGACTCAGCCTTTCACAGAAACTAAAATTCCGAAGAGACTATTATTTCTGAGTAATTTTATAATTTAAGTATATCAAATTGAGTAACTCCTCCAGCAAAGCATTAAATCACAACAATCTAACAAATTAGGAAAAAACAAGAATTAGTGAAACAAAATATTTCTCCCTATAATAATTTCCTTCTTCACTTCTCTGTCATCTCGTATCCATCCCTCTTTTTATGTCTCGCCCTTTTCACTGAAAAAATCCCTTATTCCTCTCCACCCATATATTTCGATCGACTCCTTGATCCTTTTCTTATACATCCCACTAAAATTGATCCTTCTTATTTCACGTGGAAGCTGAATCAGTTTCAGTGGCAGATAAACGCAATAACGCTGTCCACAGATTTGGTGCATCATGGTAGAACCAAATCGATTTTCCTTCTAGTGCTGTAGCAGTAAATGATTGGATCGAAAGATATTTTTCCCGCCCTTATATCCACAAGCATGCTGGCGCAAAAGAGTTGTCTCAGATCCATTAGCTCACTCTCCTCATGAAGTAAACCATTTGAGAAGTGGCTTTGAGTAGCTTTCCAATAATTATCCTTGAAATCCATCTCAGACTCAAATTCAGCCTTTCCAAATGGGCATCGTGTACACCAACCAACAATTCCATGTTTATGTGTGACTGTACGATAGCATATAAGAGTACAGTATACTTAAGTGTTCGATATCCGATATTTGTATACTAACTGACCAAGAAATTGCAACACCCAGAAGGATCTGTTTAAATTTAAAATTTTTTTTGGTAAAACATAGATTGTAAAGGAAGGAGTAAATGATTGAAATTTGAAGAAAAAAACGAAGGGTTTACAATTGTTTTTAATAAATTTGTTAATAGTGTGTTTGTCCACCGCATTTATCTATACACTCTCCAACATGTCTTGGCATTGATGCAATAAGATGGTCTATTTATTTTTGAGGCTACCTGTAGTTGTCTCAGAACAACCAAAGTCTGTGAGGCTGGGGTAAATTTCCAAGCCTTCTCTACCCTTAATGTCCCAAACATGCTCTATGGGCGAAAGATCGGGGGATGTGGGCGGCCATAGCAAAAGATTCACATGGGTCGCTTTAAAAGAGTTCAAACTAACTCTGGCGACATGAGGCCGAGCATTATCTTGCTGAAATATTGGATTCTCGAGCCGGTTAAGATAAGGGAGAACATATGGCTCAACTATTTCTTCAAGGTAACGCAGCGCTGTCATGTTACCTCTAATAAAGACTAAAGGTGACCTACTTGCATGTGCAACAGTACCCCATACCATAACGCCTTCTCTCCGGTGTACATGATGCTCAATATCAAACTGAGGTTCACGTGTTTCTCTCCGACGTCGTCTTACCCTTCTTCTGCCATCATGTGCACCCAAGGAGAATCGAGATTCATCAGATAAGACAACCTGATGCCGTTCCACATTCCAATACTGACGTTCTGTCCACCACTGTAATCGTTGCCTGCCATGCTCAACCGTCAGAGGAAACACAAGATGGGGTCGATAATGCTGCAGTCCAAAAGACTTTATTCAGCGGTAAACCGTTCAGACAGTTACAAGATGGCCTTGTTTTCCTAACCACTCATCAGCCAAAGATCGAGTTGTCGCAAATCTGTATCTAATAGCCATAAGTCTTAGACGTAGATCTTGAACTTTATTTGTGCCTCTTCGACGTTCGGTGCTCACTCTTGACCACATCTCATAAGCAGGGCCGTCTTTAAACTATTTGAGGCCCTGGGCACATTAGGATCATGGGGCCCCTATGATCTTGAGAAAAAACTATTTAGTTACAATAGATAAAGAAAGACAAACAAGGTTCTAAATTTATTAATTTTATTAATATAATAAGCGCAGGTATTGTAGTAAGTCATTATCATCAGATTTTTCAAAATTAATGTTTTTCGGTAATACCTAAATATCGGTTATCATTTGGTAATCTGGCAGGAACTAGGGGGCCCCATTCGATCGCGGGGCCCTGGGCACCTGCCCATAGTGCCCAGTGGGGAAGAGGGGCCTGCTCATAAGAGTAGTTGGATTTCTGTTCGTAGAGTTAGCGATTTCTCGAAATGACAACCTCGCCTCCCGTAGACCAATAATTCGACCTCTTTCGAATTCACTTAGCTGGCGATAAATTCCGCGTACACGTGCTCTAGGCATTTTGGCAACAACTAAACATCAATTTTGGATCTCCTCGAACAGCTGGTTTGTTGTAAAATCTAAAAAATTTGCAGAAAACGACTACATATTTAAGTAACAAAAAATGTTTACATGAGAAGACCTTCACGTTTTTTTTCTCCAAATTTTAATCATTTACTCCTTGCTATTCTATCTATGTTTTACCAAAAAAAATTTAAAATTTAAACAGCTCCTTCTGGGTGTTGCAGTTTCTTTGTCAGTTAATATATGTGTGCATGTATATATAGCATGCCCCTCAACTTAGTCATGATGCTAATCCACTTGAATTTTCTACCTGATGTGTCGATCTATTTTGATTCCTAAATATTTAAAAGAAACCGCCTCCGGAATATATAAATTTGATCCGATAATCGAATCAAGTCCTGTACTTGGCAATCCATTTATGAAAGACAAGTAATACTTCTTATGCAGACATATAATCAAGACATTTCACCTGAACCATCTCTCCTTAATCTTCTTCAGCCATAGACTTCAAAGTTGCCCAAGAGTAACAGGCTATATCATCTGCAATAATTTTTTTGTTTCAAGGATTTACTGGTTTGGATGTGGATATCTGAAATTATGAGTGTTTTAGTTTATATTTTCTAGATAAACTGATATAACTGACAACTTCAGGTATTCATCAGGATCCCTCGCTCAAAAATTACTGAATCGAACCAGCCTAGCGATTATATGAAGAAATCTTATTCTGGATGGAATTTGGATATTGCTTCGAGAATAATTGCTATAAATTTTCACTCCTTTGTAGAATATTTGTAACATACTACAACTGAGGATTCAGCAAAAATTTTGTCAACCTCTTAGAAAGATTGAATTACTTGATATGTAACCCACTGATGAAATCATAGCAACGTGAATGCTATTTTGTTCCATCGATTCTTCTACATTGACGAATTTTACTGTATTTATTTTCTGGTTGCAGCACTCTGTACATTTTAACAAGTCTATATACTTCGCAGATGATAAAATCAATATGTATTCCATTCATTGGAATCTAGAGGCGTTTAACTCTGGAGTTTCTCTTGGGGAAACTAATGTCATGATGTGAATCCATTGAAAATTATAGCACTACAACTGTGCGCCTTCAGTATATGTTGAAAGGAGACATTCCTGACCAACAATATAATTCCCAGAAATTAAAATGAAATGAAATAATTGGATGGTAATTAGTTTGATCATCGAATACCCGACACAAGTTTCTCTAACAATATAGAAGATTATTGGTTGCATCTCCTTATGGCCAATTTCTCTGTATATCCATTCAATTGTTTGTTGTATTAATATTAATATTATATAATAGGTTTTAGGATAGATGTCCGTAACTGTTAGGAGTCATTATAGACGCCTTTGTTCACATTACATTACCAAAGAAATTATTTCCTCAAGATAATGTGAACTATTCATAACAATTACTTTTTTGTCATTATAAAATAAAACACTTGTTTACATTTTCTACTTTATTTTTGGTATTGACGTACGTTTCGTCTTTGCTAGAAAGACTTCATCAGAATACGAAGTAACAGTTGTTGTACAATGAATTTATAAGATTTTTTACAGAAGGTGTACATATGTTTTTAATTGCTCGTCGGGTTGGTTTTCTCAAAGAATATTCCCTTCAGAATCGTGTTCACTCGATCCCTTGTAAATATTGAATAGAGGGGTGTAATAAAAATCTATTTGTTCATTTACTAGGTTATTGCTGTTTTTATGTTTATTTATTTCGTAAATTTCCCATAAGTTCAATTTTAGACCTCTATTTTCAACATGTAGAATTTCTATTTCTTTTGTGAAAGAATGGTTATTTTCAAGAAGGTGTTTAGCATAATGTGAATCTTTTTTATTTCTATCGAAACTTCTTTTATGTTCTGTTAGGCGTGTACCGAAATTTCTACCTGTTCTACCAATATAAATCTTTGGGCAATCTGGGCAAGTGAGTTTGTATACACCTGATAATTGAAGTTTATCCATACTGTTTTTATTGTTTTTGATGTATTTGCTAATAGGATTGTTTGTCTTGAAAGAGACTTTAATATTTTCTTTTTTGAGTAGGTTTTTTAGTTGAATACTAATGTTTCCGAGATATGTGAGGCTAACGTATTTGTGTTCAGATAGATCAGATGTTACTGGATAAATTTCTTTTATTGTGTTTTTGTGTATACGTTGGTTAATTAAATTATCTATTAGAGATGTATTATATCCATTGTTGTAAGCCATTTGTTTAATTATACATTTTTCTTTTTGGAAATTGACTTGGTTTAGTGGAATGTTCAATAAACGGTATATCATACTATGGAGAGCTGCTAGTTTGTATTGGAATGGATGAAAAGAATTACGGTGTATAATGGTATCTGTTTGTGATGGTTTATGATAAATTGCGAAGTTATGTTTATTGTTTTCTTTAGTTATCGTGAGGTCAAGAAAGTTGATGGATTCTTGACCTCACGATAACTAAAGAAAACAATAAACATAACTTCGCAATTTATCATAAACCATCACAAACAGATACCATTATACACCGTAATTCTTTTCATCCATTCCAACACAAACTAGCAGCTCTCCATAGTATGATATACCGTTTATTGAACATTCCACTAAACCAAGTCAATTTCCAAAAAGAAAAATGTATAATTAAACAAATAGCTTACAACAATGGATATAATACATCTCTAATAGATAATTTAATTAACCAACGTATACACAAAAACACAATAAAAGAAATTTATCCAGTAACATCTGATCTATCTGAACACAAATACGTTAGCCTCACATATCTCGGAAACATTAGTGTTCAACTAAAAAACCTACTCAAAAAAGAAAATATTAAAGTCTCTTTCAAGACAAACAATCCTATTAGCAAATACATCAAAAACAATAAAAACAGTATGGATAAACTTCAATTATCAGGTGTATACAAACTCACTTGCCCAGATTGCCCAAAGATTTATATTGGTAGAACAGGTAGAAATTTCGTTACACGCCTAACAGAACATAAAAGAAGTTTCGATAAAAATAAAAAAGATTCACATTATGCTAAACACCTTCTTGAAAATAACCATTCTTTTACAAAAGAAATAGAAATTCTACATGTTGAAAATAGAGGTCTAAAATTGAACTTATGGGAAATTTACGAAATAAATAAACATAAAAACAGCAATAACCTAGTAAATGAACAAATAGATTTTTATTACACCCCTCTATTCAATATTTACAAGGGATCGAGTGAACACGATTCTGAAGGGAATATTCTTTGAGAAAACCAACCCGACGAACAATTAAAAACACATGTACACCTTCTGTAAAAAATCTTATAAATTCATTGTACAACAACTGTTACTTCGTATTCTGATGAAGTCTTTCTAGCAAAGACGAAACGTACGTCAATACCAAAAATAAAGTAGGAAATGTAAACAAGTGTTTTATTTTATAATGACAATTACAACTGATTTCTACCAAGCAACGGCCCAATCTATCATAAATTACTTTTTTATACGAATTAGAAACTGGAATAATTCTTAACGAAAATGAGGTACATAGTTATAAAATTAAATTGGGATAATTTCGGTAATCTTTCAATTTTATCAAAAAACTGCATTAAAATCTGAACTCCAATAAATTTTATAGCGACCCATACATACACTGGAATAAACCAAGATAAACGACCAATGGTTTTCATTCCGTGATTCGTTTCTATCTCAGTAATTTGGGGGTACTTGCACCCTGGCAGATCGATCATCTTCTGGACACGGAATACAGCCAAAATACATTTACTGGACTCATTCATCATAAAGGTTAAAATATTTGGACAACGAATATTTCATAACTTTCAGCGACACTGGCCCCTAGAACCCAAATAGCAAATATTTGACCGGGAAAGATTCTGAGAATTATATGAGCATGTGCCCAGGGGAACGTTGAAAAATTAATGCCTGGTTGAGTCTACATCACTAAAATTAGGGAAGACTACGGATATGCAAGGAAAAAATTCAACCTTATCAGATGATTGTATCGTACGGCGGTAAGTTTACAGCCGTATATTTTATCGTTTCAGTATTTTGAAAGAACACACAAGAGCAAATTCATTAATCACAAAGAATTATTACACTATATTATCGAGTTTATATACTGCGACGGTGTTGAACTTTCAAAAATACTTTGTATGTAGTTCACTTGAATATAAACTAGATTAGTTTATTGACGTGACAACGTCTTATAAATTGGTTTGCCGGGTGACACTTCAAGAAACTGCGTTACGCTCCGCTCACGTTATGCGCTCACAATGAGAGCGAGTGAGAGGCACGCGTCCCTTCCACTCGGGCATGGTTAGCCCACCTAAGAGCGAGAGAGACAGACATAAAAAGTGAAAGGCACGCGTCCCTTCCACTCGAGCACAGTTAGCCCGCCTAAGAGCAAGAGAGACAGAGCGAGAGAGAGAGAGAGTGAGAGAGATAGGCATACACACCGGTTCATGTCTTGCGCTTCTATTTCGCTTAGGCGCCTGCATACAAGTTTACACGTTGCCAGTTAATTGTAAAACGATTGTGTAGTGATAATGTGAAGGTAGTTTCGTCCATCGCAACAATTCAAACAGCAAAGGTAAATAATTTCAGACTGATAATATAACATGATGAAATAAATGACTAAGACATAAGTGAATAGGTTATGTTGTAGTAATCACAATGTTGTGGTAGTTTTCAATCAAAAAAGTATTAGAAATCGTTTCTCAACCAATAATAATTTGTTTAACTTGAAAAAATGAGCGCGACTTGCTATGTAAAAAATTGAAATAACAATGTTTAACCTCCAACCTGTCAAATCGAAACTTTCAAACATTCAAACCGAGACGACTAATCACTGCGCAAGGTCGTAAGCGCGCGATTTACAAATTCAAAGATCAAATGTGAATTAGTTTTCTCCTTTTAGAAAATACACTTTGAATTAAAATCGATTGATATTAACAATTAATGTGATTTAAATAAATGTTCTAACTTTTAAATTTAGTTTTTATATTTATAACAATGTAAAACAAGTTAAATTTATTAATAACTTATAACAACTGATTGATAAATAAAATTTTGTTAACATGAAATTCAGTGCGAGATTCTTTGTATAAATTAATGTTTTAAATATAATTCTTTGTATAAATAAATGTTTTAAATTGTTACTATTATTTCATCCTTCTTCCTACTATACGAATGAATATTCACATTAAAATTATTTTACCACTCAAAGTCGTTGTCACGTAAAACTTTCGCCCGTATACCGACTTTACAGGCAACAAATTTTTTTTTTTTTAAGATAAACCACAAACATGATGAGCCATTGAATAAAAACTCAAACACTCCAACGATAACGAATGTAAAGGATCATTATCAGCGCCCCATTTTGTTTTGTGAATAAGACCCATTATTTATAATAAAATTATCGAAATTTCTATTTCGTTATGAAGTACAATAGATTCCATTAGTTATGAAATAAAACATCATTTGAACATCCGCCACGGAAACGCTGGCAGGTATGAAGTCGTTGAACCCAATTTTCCATGACTCTTTGACAAAAATTAGGTTGTATGTTAGCAATTACTGGTTCAATATTGATCTGTAAATCGTCTGAATTTGCTGAATGATTGCTGGAAACCAATGACCAAACTCAGTGGTAGAGCTCGTGACCGAAAGGTTCGAATCCTGTTCAGGTGGAAAAGAAATTTTCTAGTTGGATAGGTGTCGGCCACCATTTCACTGTTGGGTCAAAAATTTACAGTAGCGCAAGATGGCAGTCACAAAACCTAACCAGAACACAACCGAACTCCTAACTTGCACTGAAGAAGCTGAAAAAGCTTCTGAGGGATCTTCACAGAAGATCTAGTAGTATCAGGATAATAATAAAATAAACAAAATACAATAAATGAAAATAAATTGAAGTATAATGCTTAAATAGGCTCACTGAGAAATTATGTCTCCTCACATGCATAGATGGCACTGATATTCGGTAAAAACTCTAGCGTTCCTGTGTGGGAATTGAAACAATTTTTCGAACTAACTTTCGTACCCTTTGACATGAACGATTTGCAGTAAACCCTCTACAAACATTGAAATAATTCTTTTACATTAAACGTCCTCATTTCAAATTCATTGAATAAGACTTTTCTGGTCTGAATGTGCTTAGTCTGACTGAATGATCAATTATTATGATGCGAAAATTCTTTTGAATATTGAAATCGAACTATTTCAAGAAAATATGTTATGTTTGACAATCTTCAACTAGGCCGTCCCATTTAAGCTTAATGTCCATTTGAAAGTCATATTTCTTGCAACTTATTAATACTGAAGACGAAATAAAGGATAAAACTGAATTAGACTAAAATAGTTCCATCAATAAATTAATGATATAATATATATAATTAATAGGCTATGAAAAATCATAGCCTATAATCTATGTTCATAAAAATATCTATAAACTTCTAATGAATTTTCATCGAGCTGATTCAAAAAAATCAAATTTCAAGGATATCGCGGATTGAATTCCGTAAAAATTCAATTATTCTGATCAAATAGCTACATCATCAATCAGTCTTTCCGATGAAAAATTACAAAAAAATTTCCCGGTTGCCATCAACTTCCATTCCTGCAAACATGAGTTGAATGGATCCAATAATTATTTCAGAAGCACAGCCGGTAGCTAAATGAAGTCAATTTGAAATTCAACGTTACGGTTGATTCCATATTTCAGAAAAATCAATGGAAGGTTTCATTTTATGAGATATTTCCATAATGCATACTCTCATTTACTCAGATTTTTCTTAGAAATGTAATTCTTCGGAATACCCTTCCTTGAAATGTTCCTGGTTGAGTCAATAGAAGGACGCCTCAAATTGTACAAGATGTTTTGTGATTTAAACCTTATTCTTCTCCTTTTGATATATTACTCAGACTTGATACTAAGAGACACGGTTTATACGTGCTCGTTTCAGTTTTAATGATGAAAATTTCGTGGTTAAATTTTATTATTTCCGTTCGCTCTACTGACTAGCACTTTATAATTTCAATCACTTTTGAAGGAAATAAAGGAGATACTTACTATTCATATGATATTTTTGAAGTCAAATGCAAAAGCAATATTGTGAATACTCTAAATCTATTGCCCTTTTGTATCATCCTATTGGAATTTCCGTTTTCTCCGTATTTCAAAAGATCTTGATTAAGTCACTGGAATCGAGATATACAGTAGATTTCACAAAACTTTAGTAATTGGATCAACCTTATAATCACGGAGTCCTTCTATAATTTATCTAAAGTCCGTTTAGAAAGTATCCAGAAAAACAAAGCTCAATTGTGATTATTCAGTATATATATATATTGAATGAATTAGAAATTATAACAAAATATTCATCTTATTTACTTATACAACCTTCATTTAACTTTAAACACTTGACTAAACGTCGAGGTACAACCGAAACTAGATCACCTCCATAATTTTCGCTGATGGTAGTCCAGGACTGTTAAACTGACTGAATTAAATCATCTTTATTTCGTGGCGCTGCTCATTCAACTTAAATCTTCATTAATCCCCATATGTTTTCAATGGGATTAAGATCTGGTGAAGCTACTGGCCATGAAATGGTTGCCACTTGGTTTTCTTGCATTCAAGCTTGAGTATAGGCCGAAGTATGCTGAAAACGCCACCCCTCTGAATATAAAGAAAATTGTTTAGAATGCCACAATACTTTTTACTATTGATGGTACCATCAACTATACAGAGAGGCGTAGCACCTCGCTGAATTATAGATCTTCAAACCATTATTTTGATAGGAAATTTGACCGGCAACAGGTTGTTTTAATAGGATTTTTAAGTGATTTCCATCAAGTTGGAAACAACTTTCATCAGATATAAAGACATTATTAAAATTATATTCCATCCTTCGTTTCTCTTGTGAAGATATCATTAAAGGAATTTTTTGTAGTTTCCTTGATATGATGCCTTGTCTTTTCAGCGACATACGGACAGTTTCTAGACATACATTTATATTTTGTTGATTTCCAAATCTGTTAGCCAATTTGCGACAACCCAGGCGCGGATTTCGAAAAACTTCTATATAGAAATATTCAACCTGTTTTATTTTTTCTAGTTGCGACATTATTTCATGAATTGTAAACTTGTTAACAATCAACAATATTTGACAAGTAGTGTTGCCATGCAACTTTGGCCATAGCCGACTATCAGCACAACCTATTTCATTCATTACTTTTGCCCTAGAATGTTACACAAAAAGAGCATATGGAAATTATGAAAAATAATAAATTCCGGATACTTTCTAGGCAGACTATATGAACAGTATGGTCCAACGAAAACTTAACACCTGGATTTTCCGGCTTTCAAATGAAAATGTGGAAAATCGCTCGGAACCGTCAATTTCTGATTCGAGGGGGAACAACTTTTCCGCTCTTTGCGTCCCCGTAATTGCAACCCCCTAAAGGGGGTTAATACAACCCTTGAAGACCTTATCGAGTACTATCTGATCCTGAAATTTCGCTTCAAAATTTCCATCGATAACGAAATCACAAGGAAAATAATGGAGGAGAACTTACTTTTGTGATAAGTTTATTAAATGCTAGAAAAAGGCATCATTCACTTCCATGCAGTAATGTAAGTTTTACTGAAAACGTTCACGTACGCTACTCAAGATTTCTTATGTAATTTGACGGCATTCATTAATGATACGAGTTGGCAAATCATCCAGTGACTCAGGCTGGGTAGCGTAAATCTTGGAATTCAGGTGACCCCATAGAAAAATGTCTAGATCACGTGATCTGGGTGGCCACTCTATAAGTCCCCTTCTTTCAGTCCAGGCGTGAGGAAAATTTTCATGTAAGAACTGACGCACCCTTGAACGAAATGAGATGGTGCGCCATCTTGTTGGAAAATGATCGTTTAATGGTCTTCTGAATTCTCCAATACTTGCACGAGGGCTGGATCAATAGCGTTCTTCAATAGATCCAAATAAATTTGGCCAGTGAGATTACCGGGTATAAAAAGGGTCCGATTATGTGATTTCCATAAAAACCCGCCAGAACATTTAATTTTTGAGGACGCTGAGTATGCACCTCACGAAATAATCTTGGATTTTCATCTGACCAATACCGACACTTATGCCGGTTTACAATGCCGTTAAAGTAAAATGAACACTCGACCGAAAAAGTCTTGATTACCGTTAATCATTTCACTGACCACTTCACAGAACTGGAGTTGGCGATCGGGATCATCCTCATTCAGTTCCTGAACCAATCGTTTCTAATAAGAATAGAATTTATGTTGTTTCAGGATTCTAATGTTGTTGTGCATGAAATACCAGATACATCGGACAATTTCTAAGTACTCAAGGTCGGATCCATTGATACAAGACCTAAGACCCTCTAGGATGTCGTTCGTTAAATAAAGCCGCTGTTGTTCGCGGAGATTCGTTATTTCTAAGAAATAATTTTATCATTTCCACCCTTTCTTCTACGAAATACACAATTTCAATTCTACTGCAAATTTACAATCGCTTTGACACACTTGTAACGTTCTTAAAAATTCACGATGGACTAAGATAAAACAAAAACATGGTCCGTCTACTTTTTAGGACAAGAAATTGTTCCTTCCTTGGACAAGAAATTATTCCTTTCTTGGACAAAAAATCAACTACATAACTACTAAATACCTTTGAAAGGTGTGGGATACGATTAATATTCTCGAGATAAATTCCACATTGCCTCTTTCACTATTTTCGTTGTTATTTTATTATCGATGTATATTTTGAAGGAAACTTTTAAGCTCAGATAGAACTCGATACGATCTTCAAAATTAGTTATCGCAAAACCCCTCATCCCTATTCGAAATCAAGGGGTTGTGATCACCCCCGTTAGGGAGTGGAAGTTACGGGAATGAAAAAAGCGGAAAAAGTGTTCCCCCTGGAATCAAAACTTGACTGATCCGAGCGATTTTCTACATTTTCGTTTTAAAGTCGGAAAATCGAGGTGTTATGTTTTCGTTGGACCAGCCTGTATATAGTTATATGTTCCTTATGTGCTGATCACAGATTTAGTCACTGTCAATTTATGACCATGGCCATATAGTTATTTCATCAATGGAGTCCGGTATTTCCTCTGATGTTGTCAAGGAGTGTCTGATCAAACCGGTTCACAAGAAATGAAAAATTATCCACCTATCTCTCTTTCAGGTAGAATATATTAAAAATATTTGAAAAGATCATATATAAAAGGACAATTAAATTCTTGGGAAGTTACAGACTTATGGATAAAGGGCAATTTGCAAATCTATCGGCCAGAATTACACACCTCGACTTAACCTTGCCTATGCATTTTTGTTGATTTAGCAGAGACCTCTGATTCTGTCATTCATGAGAAACTACTGAGACCCTGGAAGAATTACGGAATGAGAGATAGAAATTTAGATTGATAATAAAGCTATTTATCGAACAGAAGCCGACTTACTCAAATTGGAGATTATTATAGCTCCCCGTCCCATATTTACTGTGGTGTACCTCAAGGTACGATCTTGAGTCCTCTGTTGTTTATTGTTTATTTAAATTCAATTTTTTCTATGAATAGGCACGGTGAGTTGATTGCCTTTACTAATGATATACCTAGTTTTTATCAGGCCGATACTTGGTAATTACTTGGAGAACTGGTGGAGGATTTCAAAGAGATAATTGACTTTTTCGATTCGAAGCTACTTACCCTTAACTACTATAAAACTGTTTTATGCCTTTTTCAGTTATCACTGTGACAAGTCCTTCATCCCGGTCTTTGTCTTCTGAGAAAAGTAAAATATAGCCTTCATTCTGAGCTGTCACCATTATGCTTTTTGCGTATCTGTCATTTCGCTGAATTGTAAACAACATAGTTTCCAATAAAAATAAAATATGTAGAAAGAGACTTTTTACTTGATAGAAGAAATATAACAAAATTTGAATATCAAAAATATCAAAAATTTTGTCTCCTTTAAATATTTATTTATTAATTTTAATGACTTTTTTATATCTGTTGGTTTATTTATTCCATTTGACATTCTATATTGAGTTTTGATTATATACGTCTATTAAATATAAGCGGTGCTTATTGTAGACATCAATTTAATTCTAAAAGTTTTTTGAATAAAAATTTTTTTGAAATTAAAATTGTAGAAGACTAACAGATTAAATCTGTTTTGATATTCAAATTTTGTTATATTTCTTCTATTATGTAAAAAGCCTTTTTCTGTTTTATTTTATTTATAATTATATTTAGGCTTCAATAAATCTCATTATGGAATGTCAATGGTTTAAAGATAACCTTATAATACCTTACACTTTTCTGTGATTTTTGTTAAGAACATAGACTATCTTGAATTCTAAAGTAAGTCTATTTGAAGCAATTTATCCTGTTACCACGTGGAGGTAAGATAAAGTAAAGTAAAGTAAAGTAAAGTAAAGTGTATTCTGTGGTGAAACGAGACAAAAAAAATAATACAAAAAAAAAATAATACAAAGCATATAAAATAATTCACATGGTAGTTTACACAGCAAATTCAAATATTATCATTATCAAATAGAAATTGAAAGCAGGAGAAGCCACCTAAGCTAGGCTTGAGTTGTGGAGCTATCTCCCGCCAACAATTTTCAATAACGGAAGAAAAAAAAAAAAAAAAAAAAAATTGAGGGACCACAGAGAGCTCCATACATTGCACGCAGCTTTAGAGTTCAGAAATTATGCATACTTCAAGGAGACGGGAAAAAACAGGCAACCATTATTATTTTTATTTTTTTCTTATTTTTTTTTTTTAGTTTTCGACTATATTTAGCAATAATTCCCGGTGAGAAATCACGAACTGTTTTATTTCTTCCCTCCGCTTCCTCTTAAAAGTTAAACGCTTTATATCAGAAGGAAGCAGATTATATAGTTTGGGACCGTGGTAGGTGATGAATTTTTGGGTATGAGTCAGCCTACAGTGAGGAAGATTGAGCGGTTGACGAGCCATTCCGCGAGTATTATACGCTTGCGAGGCATAGTCATGCGGACCATCTGAAGTCCATAAGATGCATTGTTATATGTATAATGTTCTCAAAGCGAGAACTTCTGATTTTTCATATATCTCATTTGTGGAAAAACGTTTATTTTTTTTCAGTATGATTTTCAACAAGGTATTTTGTATTATTTCCAGGTTGTACAGAGCAGTCTTAAATGTACCACCCCATACAACCAAACAGTAGCGTAGAACAGACTCGGCCAATGCATTATAAACCATCAACAAGTTTTTGGTGTTCAATATATTTCTAAGCTGATAAAATTTGTATATGAGTTTTCTCAATCTTCCAACCGTATAGCTGATGTGTTCGTTCCAGCGCAAGTGTTGATCGACCATCACACCGAGATATCTTATCGAGTTAGTTTTACGGATTGCTAGACATTGGCAATTAAGAAAGTTTTGACAGTCGTGCCTATGAAGCAGTAATTTATCTTTGAAAGGCTGGTCTTTGGCCGTAGATGAGAAGGTGATAAATTTAGTTTTTTCAATGTTGACGCTCAGCAGGCTGCTATTGAGCCAGCTATACAACCTCTGCATTCCAATCTCAGTGTTTTCATAAGTTTCAGACCAAGTATTCCCAGTAAAAATGACCGCTGTATCATCCGCATATGAGACCAATCTACCATGAAAGTTTGTTATCGAGAACACATTGTTAATGTACAGTAGAAATAGAACCGGCCCCAGCACTGTCCCTTGTGGTACGCCCATGTTTATTGGCAATGGATCACTGAATGTGTTTTTTATTTTAACAACCTGCACTCTGTCTGTTAGATAATCTTTTAACAAGTCTAATACAGTCCCTCTGATACCAAGCAGTTCCAAACGTTGAAATAAAATTTCATGATTTACGGTATCAAATGCCTTTGCTAGATCTAGGAATACTGTTATGCATTTGTTATGTTTTTGAAAAGAGTCAAATATAGTGTTCGTTAACTCAAATACCGCATCTTCGGTTGATAGTTTTTCTCTGAACCCGAATTGTGAGTTTGAGAAGATATTATTACCATCACAATAATTCAATATTCTATTTTTGATGCACTTTTCGAATATCTTGGCAAAATTATTTATAATAGTTATGGGTCTGTAATTTGTGGATTGTTTTTTGTCACCTTGTTTAAATATAGGGATTGTTACGGAGTTCTTAAATTCTCTTGGAATTGTACCCTTTGTTAGTGACAGATTTAAAATGTGACATAAGGGTTCTACAAGGAATTCGTGATATTCTTTTACGAAGTGAACGGTAATTTTGTCCGGGCCGGAGGATGTGTTATTTTTCAGTGAAGATATGATAGAAATTGCTTCATTTTTTGTTATGGGGCTAAGGAATAATGAGTTTTTCGTCCTAATGATAGTTTCCGGGATCGGGATTGGTGGTTTTTCAATTTTATCTGCCATTTTAGATCCAATACTGGAAAAGAAGCAATTAAAATGATCCGCGATCGCCCTATCGGAGTTCAGAATTTCACTATTTTCACTTACTATATCATAGTTATACGGTTTTTTTTAATATTTTTATTTGTTATCTCGTTTATGTTCTTCCACATTTTTTTTACATTTTTGTGGGATTCTTTAAGTTGTTCTTGATAATAATCCTGTTTGCATATTCGTAATAGATTACATAGGAAATTTCGGTATTTTTTATATGCGCTTTTGTTTTCTTCCGTACTATGCTTGATGAATTTTTGTTTTAGGAGATCTCTATACCTGATGGAATTAAGTTAGGCTTGTGTCATCCAGGGTTTCAGTTTTTTGTCAGTTTTTTGTTTTTTAATTTTTTTAGTCTTTATACATGCCGCAATGTGCTCCCTTATAATATTGGAAAATGTACCAAAACCACTATCCGGATCCTTGCATTGATAAACCGCGAGCCAATTTTCTTCCTTGAGTTTTTTACCCAGATTATGTTTATTTAGATAAGTGTAGGACGAATCTTCTGAAATTATATTATTTACCTTAACGTCCATATTGATGGATAACATTAGGGTATAGTGGTCAGTGATATCAGTCTTGAAGATGTAAGAATTGAAATTAATTTCCTTTCGAAGTTTGTCACTCGCGAATCTGATAAATATGTGGTCAATTAGACTTGAGGAGTATTCTGTTGATCTCGTGGGCTTATTTATACACGAAAAATAACCAAAGGTGGCCATGAGACAGACATACGTGTTCGATTTTGGATCAGATGTATTCAGAATATTTATATTAATGTCTCCCATGAATATTTTCACATCTGAAGGTGAAGAGATTGAGAGAAACTTTTCGATGTCAGTTAAATATGTATCAATGTTTGTGGATGGTGGTCTATAAGAGGCGATTATGGAAAATGTTAACATGTTCACTTCAAAAGTGATATTTAATAAATTTGTTTCTGACAGTTGATGTAGAGAGACACTATAATCAATCTGCCTTCTAACAAACACAATCAGACCATCGTTCTGATTGAAGCGGGACTCATTATAGATTATGTCAAAATCTGGAATAGAGAAGTTATTTATGTCTTCAAGAACCCATGTCTCAGACAGGACGACTATTTGGATGTTATTAAATTGAAAAGTTTCTAAGTAAAGGAGAAATTCATCAAAATTTCTTCGTAGGCTTCTAATATTAAAATGTAGTACATTCATAAATTGCTCACCAGAAAATTCACCCACATTATCTCTTATATTCTCACATACTATTGTTTCCCTCTCCTCGTATGCTTCCAACTCATCGAAAAACTCCAACATAACCGAACCAAAAACAATAAGTTTGTGTGGAATGATTCCGTATTGTAAATTAATATGATTCTATGATGTCCCAGCCTATCGAAAATTCTGAACAAAGACAGTACAATAGTTACAAAAATTACTAATTTTTTGTTTACAAACATATAAGTAGGGATTGTAGAATAGAGTTCACAAAATATATAAATTTAATTTTCAGCGTACCCTAGTTGCTAATGCAGTTGCTTTATCTATTTGAAGATCGCAGTCTGGTTTTTCCATTAGAAGCTAGTTCCCCTGTTTTTTTCTTGACTATACCAGAGTTCGCAGCAATAGTTGACTTCTCGGTAGCTTTATTTCTTTGGTGGGACGACGATTCCTGTGTAACTGAGTATGGGCTGATTGTATCATCAACAGCTACTGAATGATCGGATTCAGTTACCGAAGTATATTCTTTTTTTCTAATGTTTGGTGTAGGAGGAGCGCTATTGTGTTTTTCGTAATGTGGGTCCTCTACGGCGTTTTCAAGTTGTTCCGCTGTGTATGCAGTATTATTGATGTAAAGTCTGTTTCCCCTTATATACGCTATATTATCTTTGTTTAGTCTGGCTCTCTTCAGGTTTTCACGTAATATTCTATTTTCTACTCTTTGTTCAAATGTCAAGTCCTGCAGGATTGATATATTTGTTCCCCTCAGCTTCTTGCAGTTTCTTAGAATCTCCTGTTTTTTCACATAAGATATCAGCTCTACTTTCAGTGGTTTATTTCTAATATTTCTTAATGGATAAATATTGTTTATGTGTTCTTCGGTGATACTGACTCCAAGAGAGTTTTCCAATTCTGTGCAAACACCGGTAGTAGTAATATCTCCTGTTTGGTCCAAGCCAAATATCAAGATATTATTTTTTTTCGTTGTTCTCTCCAGCAGCTCGACCTTCTTCTTTAAAATTTGATTTTCCTTTTCCAACAGGCTCACTTTATTATTCAGTTCCTCGAATCTCAGCAAGACTCTTGCTTCACTAGCTTCTATTGCGTTTTTTATCTCTTTTCTATTTCTAACAATCTCCCGATGAAGTTCTTCCATATTCCAATAAATTGCTTGAGTGTTTAACGGGCCTGGGCACCTTTAGACAAATCCTTATCATTCAACTGATAAGAACAGAACATTTGTTTACAGTTTTTCCTGGACGATCTCTTCTTTCGGTAGACCTTCAGGATTAGTTTTCGACTATTTGGCAGAGATTTGGTGAAATTTTTGTTCAAGAATTTGTTCAGAACAATTTATTCTCCAAGTTACTCCGTATTTCACAATTTTCAACTCAGTTGTTCACATGCCAAGACTGAAATTCTGATGAGCTCTCTTATTCCGGTCACCTCACCAAAGATCTCACGAATATATAGAATATATATTGTGAAAGCAATAATAATAGTATTGGTGATAAATAACCTTTATTACTTGCTAAACAACTACAAATCGACTTTTATGTCTATGAGTACACTCCACTAGTTACCTCACTCATTGTTGGTCATTGTTATCAATAGATATAGTGATTGTTATTTGATTTTGATATTTGGAATATTATTTAGGGCCGATGAAGAGATTATCAGAATTCTAATTGTTTTTTGAAGATATAGTGCATGTTTTGAGAGATTTTTTAATTAACTCATTTGAATATTCAAATATATTAAATATTTCAATTTAATTATATTTTTTGAGAAGTCCTTAAGTTGTGTTCATGTTTTCGAAAAGTAATTGGTGTTCATAATGGTAAGATCAGAAACAAAATTCTGTCTCCTTTAAATATTTATTTATTAATTTTAATGACTTTTTTATATCTGTTGCTTTATTTATTCCATTTGACATTATATATTGTGTTTTTATTATATACGTCTATTTAATATGAGCGGTGCTTATTGTAGACATCAATTTAATTCTAAAAGTTTTTTTAATACAAATTCTTTTGAAATTAAAATTGAAGAAGACTAACAGATTAAATCTGTTTTTATATTCAAACATAGTTAGTGTGCTCCGAAAATTTCAACTTGTGTTCCAAATAATGTGTTTTTGCGGGGATTTTTACTTCAATACATCAATATAAAAAAAAAGGCTACCGAATGTCATTATATTTTAGAGGATGTTTATGGTGATCATGCTTTTGCTGAACGAACGTGTCATAAGTTTGTTTTTGTGTTAAAAGTGGCAATTTTGATTTGAAAGACGAAGAATTACTCGGAGTATAATCAAAATTCAAGAATGAAAAATTGAAGGCAAGGCTCGATGAGGATCCATCACAAACGCAAGAGGGACTTGCAGAAACACCAAGAGACACTCAACCAGCCATTTGCCATAGTTTAAAAACAATGAGAATGATGCGAAAGGTAGGAAATTGGGTGCCGTATGAGCTCAAACCAAGAGACGATGAACACCATTTTTCCATGTGTGAACAACTTCTCTAACGGCAATAAAGAAAGTGGTTTTTTTATCGAATCTTGACTGATTGTGGAAATTAGTTCATTTACGATAATACAAACCATCGGGCAACGTATGGATGCCTCATCATCCACTGTCAGGCCGAATATGCATGGCAAGAAGATCATGCTGTGTATTTGGTGGGACCAGCTGGGTGCGGTGTATTATGAGCTAATATAATCGAACGAAGGGATCACAGGGGAGGTCTATCGACGACAATTGATGCGTTTGAGCCGATCATTGCGAGGAAAATACTGCAATATCCAGAGAGACACGAAAAAGTTCTTTTGCAGCATGACGCATTTTGCATCGTTAAAACGTACTTAAAAACGTTAGAAAGTCCAACCCCACCCGCCGTACAACCAAAACATTGCTCCTTTCGATTAACATCTTTTCCGATCGACGCTACATGACCTTGCTGACCAGCAGTTCTGCAATTAGGATGGAGTCAAAAAATTGATCGATGCATGGGTAGCAGCCAAAGAGGCTCTTTTTGTGATTGTATCAGTCAATTGCCAGAAAAATAGGAAAAAGTGGTGGCTAATGATGGAAAATACTTCTAACTTTGAATGAATGGCCAATTTCTCACAATAAAGCTTCAATTTTCGTTGAGACTAACACAAATCTTTTTTTCTTATTTTGTTTCACCAAAGCGTTTCTACATTGGAAATATATTGGCAATTACTTATGATCCAAACAATCGAAGGTCCTATAACAAAGGAAAATATTCTAAAACCACATGAGGATTTTAGATGATTATTTCAATTTTTGAAAGCCATGGCGATTTCAGTGGACCCCTCTCATCCCGACCGTTTAATGACGTTTTAATTTGGATGAGGATACGTGTAATTATTTTGGGTCCCCTTTTGCCTCTAAAATTTTTCGATGAGTTTCAGTTTTGTAATCTGTTTAAGCCAGAGAGAATTATGTTCGGTGCTTCGCAGATACGAATTTGCTTTTGCCCTGAAAGCGGGGGTCGAAACCCGGACGGAAGGATTTGCGGGACCATTCCGGAATAGGGCCACTGTAGCGACGCGGTTGTTGGGGGAATCGATTAACACGTATAATTTAAGGGGATTATTTCATGTTAAACATTCATAAGGAGAATTTATAGGTTTCAGCTAGAGCACAGCTTGGGTTATCGGTGGCAGTTCGGAAGATTTCGTTGTTTCGGCAACAATGTTGGGACAGTTCTGTAAGGGTCGCTAGGGGGCGTTAATCGATGATTTATGGCTGATTCGATTTATAGGAATTTCAATGCATTGACGCCATTTTTCAAATCAACAGTGCCTGGCAATATTTTCTAAGATATATGTTACAAATTTAGCGGAGCTCGGATTGTTTTACACTGAATTGAGGGCATTGTTGCGGTGTAGTTTTGAACTTGAATTGCGGTGAAAACACTATCTTGCTCGTAGAAGTAGATCAATGAGCTTTTTCACCATTGTTCACGTTTACTGACTTTACTTTTGGATTCAGTTTATACATGTACTACCTTATTACAACTGAATAATGCAGATAATATACCAACTTATTTGCGCCATCCCGAGGAAATAAATGAGTTTTTCTTCAGTGTGACAGGTGGTTCTAAAATCCGTGGTGATTCCTTGGCATTTTATGACAATAGCAAATTGAGCAGTGAAATTCATGTTTCCTCTCGGGAGATAAAATATGACGATATCCTGGCTGGTATCCGTGAAATACCGGAAAAAATGCACCTACATTATTAGGTATATTACCATCCTTATCAGAAGTGCTGCAAAAGTCTTTCCTGTCAAATAAAAAAAATTTTGAATGAAAATAAAATAGTCCCTTGTGTGTAGTTAGGATTTCGCCAAAATAACTGTATACAGACTGCCTTACTTAAAGTAATTGATGACTTCGGGAAAGCTAATGACCGTTCAGTGATTTCTCGTTTTGTTATGCCCGACCAGAGTAACGCATTTGATATGGTTGCTTTTGAATTACTCGTCAGTAAATTAAAGTTTAGTGGATTCGATAGATAGAAAGTAATCTCAGAGAACGATCCCAAAGAGTCAAACTCAATCAAAATCTCTTGTGCTATTCATTAAAAGGGACCACTGGGGTGTATATTCGATTACCCGTGCTCCCTATCATTTTACCAGGTTCAGCTCTATGCAGATCACTTCCAAATTTGCTTGTCTGGCAGTGCCGATGGGGTGGAGGGTTGTATTACCCAAATCAACCAGGATTTACAGAATACACTAATTTAATCCGAAAATCATAGTTTAAGAGTGAATCCTTGTAAAACAGTGGCTTTAAGCTTTGGACCGACAAGACAGAGAACACAGGAATAAAATTATCACAGACTACTTTAAATGATATTGAAATCGAATGGGTTCACTCCACAAAAATTTTGGTGTTATAATCGACTCTTGTTTGTCACTCGCTGGACATAATGGTAAAATATTCAGAACATCTTTTGTTAAATTGACGAGTTGCTTGTTAAAAGTCATTACATTACAGTAATTACATGCTGGCATGTAATTCGTATTCTGTATATCATTCGGAGAGACGTAACTCCTTATCTACTGTTCAAAAAAGAATTAAATGTCGACACCAGAATTCAATGTTTAACGAGTATTCTCTTGTATAAAATGCTACAATCTCAAACTACTGAGTACCTATACATTCTGTCAAGAAAGTCCTTCAAGGACGGTCGTGAAGTGGTCGAAGACTTGCCTCGTTCCGGACGCCCATCGACGGCTTCGATCGAAGATAACGTCGATAAAATTAAGGAAAGGGTGCTGGAAAACCGTCATACCAGCTTGAGAGAGATAGCACATGATCTTAAGATATCCCACGAGTCCGCACGTACGATTTTGATTGATATTTTGGGCATGAGAAAGGTGGCCGCACGACTCGTACCGAAAGACCTGAATTTTCTTCAAAAACGTCATCGCGAACAGGTTGCTTCAGACATGCTGGATCCCTGTAATTCCGATTCTACATTCATGGAACGCATTATAACTGGTGATGAGACCTGGGTCTACGAGTACGATATGCAAACAAGCCAGCAATCATCGGAATGGGTGGCAAAAAATGAATCGAAACCGAAAAAACCACGCCAAAGCCGCTCGAAAATGAAGGTGATGCTCATTGTTTTCTTCGATATCCGTGGCGTGGTGCACTACGAATTCGTTCCAGAGGGTCAGACGGTAAACAAAGAGTATTACCTAGGCGTTATGAAACGTTTGCGTGAGCATATCCGTAAGAAGCGGCCAAATTTGTGGGCGAACAACTCATGGATTCTCCATGACGATAACGCGCCTTCTCACCGAGCTACGATTGTGACTGACTTTCTCGCCAAAAACTCAACAAACGTGCTTCAGCAACCACCGTATTCGCCGGATTTGGCTCCCTGCGACTTCGGCGCGAGAGCTAAAGTCCATCCCGGAAAGCACCTATAAAAAAGGAAGGCCCTTAAAAAAAATGTTTCGATAATTGGAAGTGCCGTTGGCATAGATGTATTGGAGCAAATGGAGCCTATTTTGAAGGCGACCCAATAAATTTTGACGATTAAATGTAAAAATGTTGTTTTAATTGAAAATTCCCGGTACTTTCTTGACAGAGTAGTATAATTTGAATCGTATTTTGCCATTGCTTGATCTTTTGATTTCTAAATTTAAAAAAAAATTAAAGTAAACTGACTCTTGATCACATTTTTTTTCAATTTCTTATGCTTTTTCGTTTCTATACTTTTTTTCGTTTGTATGTATATTTCCAGACAAAAATGTTAATTTTTGGCAGGGGTGGAAGAGAATCTTTCACTATACAAAATTAAGTTCCACAGCTCAGTTAGAAAGCATTTTGATGTTGCGACAGCTTCACAAGGATCGCTAAGGGGTGTAAATCCATGATTTATTGCTGAGTCAATTTATACGAATATCAATGAATTCACGCCATAATCCCTACTATATCCCTACTTCCCTACTAATCCCTATAATATTATAAATGCGAATGTAAGTTTGTTTGTTACGCTTTCACGCAAAAACTACTGAACCGATCATCATGAAACTTTGTACATATACTCTTGAAGGTATTAGAAGTAACATAGGGTACTTTATATTTAAAAAAAAAAAATTTTTTTACGAAAGATAAAACAATTGTTTGTCAAAAAATCGTCAAATTTAGCTACTTCAGTAATGAAGTTTTACTATTATTATACCCTTACCCTTTATCTTTCATACTTATTTAATGACTCCACTGCGGGCGAAGCCGCGGGTAAAAAGCTAGTCCCTATAATATTATAAATGCGAATGTAAGTTTGTTTGTTACGCTTTCACGCAAAAACTACTGAACCGATCATCAGGAAACTTTGTACATATACTCTTGAAGGTATTAGAAGTAACATAGGGTACTTTATATTTAAAAAAAAAAAAATTTTTTACGAAAGATAAAACAATTGTTTGTCAAAAAATCGTCAAATTTAGCTTCTTCAGTAATGAAGTTTTACTATTATTATACCCTTACCCTTTATCTTTCATACTTATTTAATGACTCCACTGCGGGCGAAGCCGCGGGTAAAAAGCTAGTAATATTATAAATGCGAATGTAAGTTTGTTTGTTACGCTTTCACGCAAAAACTACTGAACCGATCATCATGAAACTTTGTACATATACTCTTGAAGGTATTAGAAGTAACATAGGGTACTTTATATTTAAAAAAAAAAAAATTTTTTACGAAAGATAAAACAATTGTTTGTCAAAAAATCGTCAAATTTAGCTACTTCAGTAATGAAGTTTTACTATTATTATACCCTTACCCTTTATCTTTCATACTTATTTAATGACTCCACTGCGGGCGAAGCCGCGGGTAAAAAGCTAGTATTATCTAAAGATGCTTCACATGTTGTTTGCTATAATTATTAATCATAAGGAAAATATAACAAACAAAATTAGATAAAGTCTTCATAAAATATTGTGTTTTATTAACAAAAATTAAGATACAGCTTGTGTTATTAGTGGCAGTTAGAAGTATTTTGTTGTTGTGATAAGAGGAGACGCTAGGGGGCGTAAATGGATTATTTATAACTAAATCGATTTATACAATTGTATACAGTGCATTCACGCCATTTTTAAAAACATCAGTGTCTAGAAATCTTATCCATAGATGTTTTACAGGTTGTTTTCTATATTTGTTAATTAGAAAGGGATTTCAAGAAGGATATAACTAAGAAATAAGATAAAGATAATACTGTTTATAAATATTTCGACCAACAATAGGATGATAAGGTTTCCCATGTTTCAGTAAGAAAATATGTAGATCGGAAAAGGTGTCATCCAACTTTAATAATAGAATAACCAGGTCCGAAAATTATTCGACATCTGGAACATTCTTCGAAGTAGTCGCCATTTGATTAAACCACAAGCTCCTAGCGGTGCTTCTACATCTTAAAGCAGTCCTCGATTGCAGATTTTGGAATGGCCTTCAGCTCGCGCACCACATTGGTCTGAACCGTCTCGATGTCATCGAACTGGTTATCTTTTGGCTCCATTTTCAATTTTTCAACATTCAATAGTCGCAGGGAGTTATGTCGGGACTCTATAGAGGCTAGCGAAGCTGTACAATCACCAAAACTTGCTCTACAAAGTTCGATAAATCAGCGGGCTCGTTATCCTTATGAAGAAGTCAGTCATTGCTTGACCAGAAACGCGCGTCCCCCATGACATTGTAGCTTGACGCACTGGGGGCGCTCGTCTTGACTAAGATCCTAGATTCATCTCGGTTAAATGGAGGATTGAGTCTTGATGCCCAAAGCAATGTAACTCGCGCCAGTCACTGGACCCGTGTAGTGGAAGTTCCATCGAATGGGGCCCAAGTGTCACCTTAAAGTTGAAATGGAGGGCTGAGCCGCGATGTCCAACTCAGTGACAAGGGTTTCTGTCGCAGCACAGGGCTTCACCCTTAAAAGTAAGGCACTCTACCCTATTGCAGTAAATCTCCGAATTTTTCTATCCAATGTCGGAACGCGTTACGTAGCATACTGCGTTATCTCGGGAAAGTGGAGACCCTCGGGAAGTATTCGTACATCCTAGCCACCCAATTGGTGTTGGACTCGAGGGGGCAGTGGTTGAAAGTCCGCATGCTAGACTATAATAGCATTCCATCTATTTGTTCGCCGAAAATCATGTTCAGGATATCTTGAGAAATGCTTCAGGGTTTAGCGGGCCTTAACTGTTCGAACTAGCCTTGTCCTGAACCAGGATCATTTGCGAGACGTTTCTAGGGTTTGTGGATCTCGACGATACGGCTTGGACCGTTGGTGCTTGAAGCCAGAATCAATTGAAAGATTTCATAAGGGTTCGTGGGTCTTGACGTACAGTCCGGATTGATGGCACTTGTACCAGGATCAATTGAGGCATCTCAATGAATCTCTTGAGTCTATCTTGGTTCATCGGACTGCGTTCGGGTGGGTGGATAAGAACGGATTTATTTCATTAATTTACATAGGCCAAAAATCTGAAAATATTGCTAGATATTAAAAAAAAAATATAACATTTTTTTCAAAACCATTAATTCTTTAGGACGCTTCATAAAAAATAATAAAGACGTCATTCCTAAAAACAAAAAATCAGGAGTTTACAAGTTAACATGTAGCGATTGCCTATGTGTATATGTGGGACAGACAGGCCGTTCTTTCCAAACAAGGATACGAGAATATGAAAAATGTTATATTAATAATAAACCGAATTCAACTTATGCCAACCATTTGTTAGAGACTGGTCATAATTTTAATATGAACTAAGAAATATTACAAATCGAAAACAAAAGTCAGAAACTAAATCTGTTAGAAACTTAGAAACTTTAGCGATCAATAAATATAATAAAATACAAATTTTACTGAATGATCAAATGGATTTAAACGGATCTCATTAATTGTAAACCATCTCTTTCCACCCCTCTATTTTTTGTACCAGAGCTGTGTATTTAAGGTCATGTTTTGCATTGCATACCTCAGTTTAAATACTCACCTGATGAAGTCATGGTATGACGAAACAATTGTCCTGAAAATCAATAAAATAGACGTGAAGTAAACATTTGTTTTTCTTATATTGATCAATCGGGTATCGTCTTTTCTACCCCTCTAAGTGAAATTCGAATGCATCTTAAACGTACATATTAGACCTGAGGCAGAATTCCGAGAAACATGAAATAACTTATTAGCGTGGAATGTGCTAAAGTCACCTTTACGATATGCCCAGAGAACTTTCCACTATAGTATATGATTTGAAGTAAAACACTTTATTTCCGCTTATATTTATAGTTCACAACAATGTAATTGACAGAACAATTGTTGTGAACAATAAATATAAGTGGAAATAATGTGTTTTATTTGAAATCATATACGATGAATTTCCGTGTAAAGATCGAAACAATCAAGAATTTCCACTATAGACCCTGCTGATGATTTCTTCGAGTGAAACGTTCTTAACAAATAAATGGGTGTCGCTTTTTTAGGTACTTCGATTATTTTGGACTTTTTCGCCGACCAGATGTGCGAACACAATATTGCTCCAATTATCCTATGTACAAGGGCTTAAATATCAATTTCCTACATATTTATAATAAATATGTGAAAATTGGAATGGCCATATTTGAAATAACAGATTATAAATTGTTCCATAGTAGTTATTAATATTAGGTAGGATTCATTAATTATATGAAAAATATTTATCTTAACAGCATCAAATTGAAATGGAACGCAATTCGAAATAATGCCAGGAATATCTAACCTAACCTATAATTGTATATGTTGATTTCGTAGGCAACCATATTATAATTTCTATACACTTGTTACAATTATGTTCTGCCACCAAATAGCAAAGGCTAAAACAGTTCACTGTAAATTGAAAGGTTCAAAGGAATATGGATGGCACGCAATGCAATACTTATACAATACCCATGCGAATTGATTGAATAGAATAATGTTTGATATTTGGTCATTACTGTAACTACAGTTATAAATTTGTACGAGCACCATTGAATACATAACTGTACCATCCATCGAAATAATGATGTTAACAGTATATTCGAGGGACGAAACCCAATTAACTGCCCCATTGGGATCAACCGTCGGGGGAATTTGTCAATTCAGATTGTTCATTTGACGAAGAGTAGCAAACAATCAGCCTCAGGTAATTTGGCGTTTCCAATTTGCTCCAGCTAGCGAGGTAACAAGGTAAAAGAAACGGAATGAAAACAAGATGAATACTGATTACGTTCGTTTCGAAGTAGATAGCATCATAGAATGGAGCATGGATTCAGCAAGCATGAGTAGATAATTATTCATTTTCCGTTAGGACAACCAGATTTCAATCTAGATTACGTTTTTTCGTTTCAGATTCGACTCTGCCTGAAGCGAGCCGAGAGCACATTCGGCATACAACGTTTGAGCTCATCGTGGGGTTAAATTAGCGTGAACTGTTCAGATATGAGTATTTGCATAAAACCAATATCCTTTCCAGTTTCTGAATCTTATAGAAGAGTTCTTGGATGAGACAGACACCAACTCACAAATGTGTACAAATTGCTATTCAAGAAGAATGCTGAGCATATTTACCAAATCTCAATTCCATTAAAGGAGAGCATATGTTGTTAATAAGGAATAAGAAATATATTACAAAAATTATTAAGAATCGGTCAATGTAACGAAAACAGTACATCATATATTTAGTAGTGAAAGCTATACATTCCAGGACGACACTGAATTGTTGGCCGAGGTTTTTAAGACGACACCAGCAAGCACTGAATTCTGGGAATTTACTTGAAAAATAATGTTCACACTACCTATTCTGTAATCGCAATCAATATCATTATGAATTGAGGAATATTAAAAAATACATAACAATTTTTGATTACCATCGTTTTACTTATGAAACCGCTTCCTTGACAATCACTGCTTATTGCAACAAAATTCATCAATTCTCAACTTATTTCAGTTAAATAAGTAGTATGAGCTATGGCAACATGTGAATTCTACGGGTTAGTGTATTGGCATGTGAGCGAAGCTCTATCACCAAGTGACTAGTTACGACTCTCCACACTCTGCTTCCAGAGGCAGACAGTGTAATAAGGATTACGTCTTATCATCGCGCGAGGTGAGAACTCCTCCGAAGAGATGAACCCACCAGCTTCCAGTTTGGGCTTCAGTTCAAAAACCAACAACCGTCTGACTGGTAGCAGCGAAGCACTATTCAACTTCTACTAGCTCTGCATGGTCAGTACCCGAATTGTTTGGGTCGCAACTCACACGCCAGAAGGGCTTCCTGTTCATCCATACGAACGTAGTCTCATGAACTAAGATGTCATAAGATTGATGCTTCAATTGAGCTGGTACGAGCACCGTCAATCTGGTCAAGACCCACGAACCCTTTTGAAGTCTTTCAATTGATCCTGGCGTCAAGCATCAACGGACTAGTCATTTAGTCGTGACCCACACACCCAGAAACGTCCCACAATAAATCCAGGTTCAGGACGAGGCCGGTCTAGCCGTCAAGTCCCGCTAAAACCTGAGATATTTCATGAGAATATCCCAAACATGAGTGTCTGCGAACATATAAACGAAATACCTCCCTAGTCCAGCATGCGGACTGTCAACCACTACCCCGTCGAGTCCAACACCAATTGGGTGGCCACGTAGTACAATTACTACCTGTGGGCATCCATCCTCCCGAGGTAACGTAGTATGCTACATAACGCACTCGTCCATTGGACAGAAAAAGCCGCATATTTACCGCAATAGGGTAGAGTACGCTAGTTTTAAGGAAGAGGCCCTGTGCTGCGACGGAGTCTCTTGCCACTGAGTTGATCAAGGGGGCTCAGCCCTCTATTCTACCTTACGGTGAAACTAGGTCCCCATTTGGGCGATCTTCCACCACACGGGTCCACTGACTGGCGTAAATGACGTTACGTTAGGTACCAAGACTGAACCCTCCATTTCACCGGGATGAAACTAGGGTCCTAGTCAAGACAAGCTCTGATGCCATGGGGCTCGGAGCTATGTCAAAAAAAAATTCTTTGAATCGGTACAGTGCAACATACGTCTGTATATTGGTTCTAAACTCAAAGAAGCTTAAATATGTTTTGTTGATGGCCGGGACATATTTCTAAGCTTATTGGCTTCAATGATCATTGCGCTGTAATGTCGAACGAATACAAATCAGCTAGACACCTATATTTGCTCTACATAAAACACCAGTGGCAGTATTGATCATACACTAGTACCATCTAGTGCACTCAAATATACATACACGAATAACCCAGCGTATCACTTCTTTGCTTGAATTGGCTCGCTGGGGTATGTATGCTTGTATGATTCTTAATGCCAAGGTATAGTATCGGGTGCATATATACTCACTATATCTTTGTCTCAATTTTCCTAAATCGATCGTCATCTGAATTAGTCTGTCTTTAACTCATTTCGTGTTGTTGACTTGGTGTCGTATCTTTCATGAAGCAGTATACAAACCCCCTATGCAGCTCTGTCGTTTTCATCTTGGCCACTCTATAATAGTATGTAGTTCGCATACTTCCTACTTCCCAGGACCGTTTTTTCTGGTCTCCAACAGTGCGCATATGTTCAATTTATATCTGACCATTTCAAGTATAATTTTCTAGTCTTTTTTTCTGAATGATGTCACATTCCAGCATCCATTTCTCAAAAAAGTCGTCTTCCGTGTGAGTTTAATCCTTGTTCTAGCCAGGTCGTTACTGGTTAATCCAGTCAATTCTGAGGCTATACCATTGGTTCTAGAAGCATTTTGTATGTTTTACCCAAAGCCGCTGACCTCTCTCAGAACTCTCCTCTTTTATCCAGGCTTGGGGTTTGCTATAAAGACACTGAGCTACTCAATCCACCCATCATTTGCATAGGCAGAGTTACTGTGGCTTCTCTAGATTTATATTTTGAACTAAGTCTACAAAAAACATAACATCTTAAATACGCATAAAACAATAAATTATATTGGATCATTCACAAGAACATTATACAAGAAATACCTGGCAACATTTCTCTGCTTATAGCAAAATTTTTAAGGAATTTTTACAAGTTAATGTTGGATGATTCCAACAGAGTTAACCTAACACCTTCCTTTTATTATGAATTATTTTATAGTTATTGTGGAAATTGTATTCCAATTCTTTCAAATAACTGCCATACGTCAAGTACGAGATGCCTTACGTATAACTCCTCTAGTTTTCATGTATTCTTTTTTTTAAAGACCCACCAGTTTAGCCAATATACACTTTTGCTTAAACCCCCATTTTTAGATGTGATCATACTTCTTTTGAGTTAGTTCGAAATTTGAACCTGAAGAAGCTACAGTGTAAGTGAATTAAAATTTATTCAACAATAAGTTTGTGTGAAAAGGCTCACTTAATTTCAATTTTCATTTATTCATTTATTTTCATTATGTCATTTAGTGTTACAATTCTCAAAATCAGTAAAATCAATACACATTCACGTAATACTCAACTATATAGGGCGAAACTAATTCTAATTACAAATAATTGGCAAATGATACTCATATAAGTAAATAGAACCGTTGACAGGAACTCAAGTTTCCAAAATCGAAACGTGATCAACAAGCATCCCATAGTGTGTAGTCGATTACCGTTCGGAATGTCTCGTCTTATCTTCTGATAAAGGAGACTTATTAATAGCTCCTGTATTCCCAAGGTTCTAGTTCACAAGTATGTATTTGGAGGTAGCACGACCGGATATAATCGATGATTGCTAATTAAATTTCAGGGTAAGCCATCGAGGCGAACGCAGATCGAACGTAGAGCGTCCGATAATGGATGCCGATGGGAATGATATGCTGATGCCGCAGAATTGATGAGTCTTCACCTCAATTTCCGAAGGGCGTCAGCCAGACGAGTCGTAGGTGGTGGGCTCGGGATGCCAATGATTATTTTTACTTCCGAACGCTGCCAGAACACGGAAAGTGTGACGCGCCAGAAAATTATTGGCTTTCGCTGATAAAAACAAAGTTTGCCTGAAAGCTTTTACCCTTCGGAAGTTTTTGCGGTGATCGTTATGCGATAAAAGATCAGATGACCTCGGTTGTGTGAAGGAAGGTCGCGGAATATATTTATCGACTCCTCACTTGAGTATTGTGTTCAAATTATTAAATGTCACATTTCGTTTTTCTCCGGAATATGTTTCTCATCTGTATGCTTATTACTCATTTATTCTTTCAAATAATAGCATACTCCGATGAGCGTTTGAATCAGTGAATTTTTTAATTTTCCGCCCAGCATCTTCAGATCCAACAATACTCCTATAATTTACTATATGTTGATAGACTTCTGTCAAATTTTTAGAAAGCTGCATCACTTGGTTTGTGGTTGACAGTTACTAATAGCAGACAACCTCGTTAATTTCGAATGAAATGGGAGAGAGTGAATATCTTGTGCTAATCAAGCATTACTTTTGCCCAAAAATCTTCACCGAAACTTAGTGAAGGCCTGATAAAACTTTTGGAGACACTGCGTTATTAGTTTCTACGCTTAAGAAGTGGTTTACTGAATTTTTTTACGTGACGCCAAACGTTCAGGCCGACCAAAAAGCGTTAGGCAAAAAATGGTGACAACATCCATGGAATGATATCGAACTATCGTAGAATAAAAGTTTTTGAGGTAGCTTGGACTACGGCTATCTCAACTGAGCAGGTTCCTTACATTTGACATAGCTGTTCAGCTGTTAAACAGAATGAACATTGATTTGAAGCTAATACAACCGCATTTGGCAGAGTAAAAATGGCTTTTCCTCCAGAAACATGCAAGGGCATAACTTGCCTAGTCGTCATACTGAAAATCCATAACTACGGAGTACTTCTGAGTCCAGCGTATCATCCAGATTCAGCCCTCCTCTGTGACTATTTCCTACTTTCAGACTTGAAGAAATATCACAGTTTTAAAAATTTGAGTCAAATTTTTAGATCTTGAGAAAACTTATTATTGGGAAAGGTAGACATAATAAAACTTCTTATTGAATATTCTGTAGGGCTCTGTTGGACTTGAATTTCGATATATTTTTTATAGATTGATATCTTTCAGATAAAAAGTTATATCTTTGATTTTTTCGGTTTTTACATGTCGGAAATTCATCTTGAAATTCATAAACGAACTATAATTGTAACTTTCGCAAAATTTTATTGTTTATGTTAGAAGAAGAATTTTTTCGTCGAATCATGAATTCAGCATGTGAGTAAACTATTTAAAGACTCACCTGATAAAGTTATGGAATGATGAAACAATCGTAAAAAAATAAATTCTAGTTAAAATAGTTAAGCCTTAACGCAAAGTTCTCAGAGAAGGTTTGGTATAGAACTTTCGTGAAAATGTTTTTTATGAAATAGGTACAACATTTCTCATAAAGCCAAAATACTTCTCGATCATTCATCAAACACTACCTTCAGAGAATATTTATATCTACTAATAAATTTTTTAATTCAAAAAATTGTATCATGGATATTAATTTTTGAGGAGAAAGAAAGTGGATAATTTAAAATGATTCTATTGGTAAGAAAAAAAAGTACTGCCTCAGTTCGAAAGTATTAAATTCATTAATAAATTCTTGTTGTCCAGGGCAGAACACAAAGCCTCTTCTAAAATTATACGCTTAATGATCCGATTTCAGTAAGTTTACGTTAAAGGGAAGAACCCTATTCGGTTCAGTGCAGCTTCAACTTCTTAAAAGCCCTACTCTCGAACATTTTCAATTTCAAATTGAGTATGTGATACAAAATGGCGAATGCAATGAGATATTTGAACATGTAATTTACACAATCTGAAAGTTTAGCTATTCATTCAGGTACATATCAGTGAACTTTCTTCAACAAAAATAAAGTTAAATTTTTTCAGCTAAGTAAGTGGTACTAGTTTACTTCACTTCCATTTTTAAGAATCCTCGCGTTGAAAATATAAAAATTCGAGCAATCGTTACAAAATGGCGAATGCGCAAAATATTGATAGTCATTATCTGCATAAAGGTTCAACTAAAGGTACACTTAATTTAACCACAAGCATATCAAAACTTCATATGTCAAGTAAGGGTTTCACTATTTTATCTTAATCCTTTTCTTTACATCTGATTGAATATGTATGAAGTATGAAAAATAAACACTTCTGGAATTCACACGACCAAATTCATCCAAATTTTTGACCTTATATACTTGTCATTAGCAGCTTCTATGAATTATCCTGTATATTCTCCGTATCATCAACTTAACCCGTTCGATTCTGCCCATCTAGGCGATTTGTACTGCATAGTTTAATACATTTAATGAACTCGGAGAATTAACCCCGTAGATTCAATTAACCGATCAAGGTAATTAGTTTATCTCCCGTTAAATGAACGGTAAGATCCAGAATCTATGCTGACGAGGCGTCGATCCCTTGCCAGCCTGTTGTACAGCCCAAGGGACATTTCAGAATATTGCGCTTGACTTGGTAACTTAGTTTTGATTTCAGACAGTTTAATGCTCAGTCATAATTCAAGCTCTAAATTGTACCAGCGATAGTTTTAGGGTGAAGAATCTCGAAATTCAATAAAAGTTCTAAGTTATTCACGGATTAGTTTCATCTTGGAATCTCTAGTGAAGATATTCCTGAATACGATTTGTGATGCTTAGGTGTTGACAGAAGTTTTAATTTATTCAATCAACTGAAAAAATAATCTATTTTTCATTCTCGTAGTAGAGCACTCTAATTCTATTGAAATATATTCTTTGTTCGAAGTTGCAGTCAAGTTTTTAAAACTTAATCAAATAATGTACTTATATATTGATTTCTATTTGTTGTAGAGTAATAACACGCTTCGATACATTATAACTTCCTCAAATGCTTTTGAACAACTCAGTTGATTGATAGTTCAGGCTGTAAGGAATATCATACCATCGAAAAATAGATGAATTTGAACTATTTGGAACCGTAGAATAGAGAAACTTAAAGGTTTGTGAAAAAATGGATTAGTCAGTATTTTTCAATTGGAGATTTTTCTGAATTCAATCAAAAAACTTAACTCTCTAATGTCCATACTAAAAATTTTTTTTGGAAAATTAATATGGCTAAGCATCCGGACAAACCCAAACTAGTTCACTTGTTTTTACCTGTAGGTTTAACGTCATCCTTTGTGTCTATTTTCTGTTCGAAATTCCTAAAATATAGGCATTTGTAATAAATGATAGAACCCTGATAGGAGCGCATAAAAAACTATTCGCTTGGTAAACCTCACTAAACGTACCGAAGGGAAATAATTGAGATCTGTTCCTCTTCTATTCAATACACTCAAAGTATCCAATGGGCGGTAAAAGATCTAAGAAACGGAGCAGACCCTAAGCGGAGAAGGGCAGAAAAGAAGCTGTAATTAATACGGTTCGGAAAGGTTTCCCATCTTTAGAAATCGAGTGAAATATTTTTAACAGGAAGGGTTGCATAATTCTAGGAAGATGACTGAAGTTCATTGATATTCCTGATAAATAAAATGAAGAAAACTGAAACTGAGACGATTTAATATATTTTCGAAAACTTTTCCGCTTATATTTCTAATTGAGAAAAATACTATGAGAGACAATTTTTTGCACCTTATGCGTAATATATTGGAATATAATTTTATAACTGAAACAATATAATTTAACCTAGCGAGTGCATTACAAATATTATAGCTTTCTTGAACGAAAGTACTGTTAGGTTTTGCCAATAGTAAGTTTAAAATGAGAAATATGAAAAAATATATGGCAAAAACCGTGATAACTGAGGTGAATATTCAACTACAATAATACAGATAATGAAATATACAGGAAAATAAATAAAAATTGAAAGAAATTAATTTGTCTTCAAAAATCGAGTCAAGTTAAAAAGACGAGTTCATTGTATCCTTGAAATGGAAAAGAAACATATACTCAATGGCTTTGAAGGTACACCCAAAAATAATTTCTTCAACTCCAGTTGTTGGCAATATGGTTATTTTACGTAAATAATGAAATGTTAATATTGGCGAGAAATTCATTTTCATCTAAAAAATATAAATAACAAGAAGCTGAATACACATTCACGTTAAGACATTGACAAAAACGGCTTGGGAAACTTCTTTTCAGATAACTTGAATTCCGTGTTAGAGTCTGTGTATGATGGTGCAAAGTCGGCAATTTTACGTAATATCCAACGAATATACAATGGAATTTAAATCAAGTGAACGAGAGGCCACGGCAAAACACTAACATATGCTTCTTGTTGAAATTCCATAGTTCAACGAACAATATAAAGACGTGTGTTGTCTTTCTGAAAATGGACTTGAGGAAGGCTAAATATGAGAGTAAAGTGGTTTATGGAAAATCACCAGAAAACCGCTCAACGATCATACTGCCACGAATATAGAGAAGTAGGATAGTACCATTACTCCTAACAGTCCAAGCTTCTCAACAGCTCACATTATACCACGTCGATCTCCGTAGCTTCGTATTCGTTCTTGAAGACAATATTATGTCTCCCAGTGTGCTCTTTTCTGCACCAGATCAAACATTGATGACGATGATCGCAGTAAAAGAAAGCATGGATTTTGAACGGTATAGAGAAGAACATACCCAAATTTTGAGTTTCAAATTCTTCGATCACTTGATTCCAAAAAACTATTAAGTTATTTGTTATCCCATTAAAAACATGCTTATTGATTATCAGTTTTTCACTGCAATAACTTGAGTAGTTCAACTTCTTCGTGATGAAAAAATGGTTAGTAAAATCAATATGTTCTGAAAATACTGCAAATGAGTCACTATTTTTTCACAAGATCTTTATAGCAAAAAATTGTTTCCAAAATATCATTTAAACATGATCGTTTTATCTATATAAAAAACACCATTAATTCATTGTCCATATTACTCTCAGAAAAAGACCTTCTCTGTATACGGTTGGATAAATATTACTCACAAAATCTTGCTAATTGGATATTTTTAGGTAGAAACTCTTAAATATTCTATCATACTTTTCTCTCTTATTGGTTCAAACAGTATAAATCAATATTTGAGTCGATTCTTGATAGAATTATTTGAACAGATTTGAATTCAGTATTATTTCTGAAAATTTCTATAATACATATCAGAAATCCTATAATAAGATGCTAAGAAAGTGTCACAATACATATAAAATATTTTTTAATGGCTAGGAGTTTTGCGTTAGGGGAGATTTTGATATATTTAAGTTCGTCAGTAAATTTAATGGTGTTTTTGATAGAATATTTTGGGGCGTGTTGGGTTAAATCTGGTAAAATCATGTTATGGTGTTTGCATAGTTTCGTTGCAGGGCCACTTATATATGAGACATTGGACAATGTATTTTATGTACTTTAGGAAGGGTGTAATGGAGTAATGGAATTCTAGGATCCATAATGGTTAGTGAAGATTTTAGGTTGGAAAGTGGAAAGTGATTTATTTTGAAATTTTTGAAGTAGGATCAATTTTGAGTACTAGAAAGTTGTCTGAATCTAATAATTTTTGGATCTTATCTAAATAATCTGATTTTTTAAGAATCGTTATTGTATTACCTTTGTCAGCTTTTGAGATTATAAGTTCGTTTTAACCATATCTAGAAATCTCTTCTGCCCATAAAAAATATCTGGCGGTAACAAATTATAAGTTGGAATTTCATTTATCCCAATTAATGACATCTGTTAATAACAAGTGCCTTTGAAAATGGGCAAATACCGTCAACAGGTATTACTAACTATTAACAACCTCGAATAAGAAAATCCCGTCACTTCCATATGTTAATCGAAAAATATATAAATTGTTATGTTGAGTGAATTCTCTTTATTTTTGAAAATGGGTTAAACCCGAAACATATATGTCAACAAAATAAACTTTTGTGAAACTTAAGCCAAGTTATTCATTTACCTTATTAATATATTTTCTGTTTCTTCAGAAGAGCAATTATAGAATTGTAAAATTGTTCTTCTGACTTTCGATGACAAAACACATCCATAGATTTTAAATGGAGTATTTAACAAGCGCACCGAAGCTTTCGACTTCACGCCAGTGCTCTTCATCATTTTTGTGAGTCGAAAGGCTTTTTTCCTGCAGAGCTTGCAGGAAAAGTGTTATCACAAGTCGAATGTCGAAAGACCGATTTGACTAATACAAGCTTTTTCTATTCCTGTATGATCCCCCATTTATTCGCTATGAATGGAAGAAATGTAACAGATAATTACGTACGCCCTTTCGCCTACCAGCTCATTTGAACTACCCGAGAAAAAAAAAGATCGATCGGTTACATTGATCAATCGAATTGAAATATCATTTAAAATAAAATAAGAAGGAACGGTTTTTTACTTGATAAAAGGATTATTACAAAATTTGAATATCAAAACAGATTTAATCTGTTGTCTTCTACAATTTTAATTTCAAAAAATTCTTTGAAGAAACTTTAAGAATTAAATTAATGTCTTTATAAGCACTGCTCATATTTAATAGACGTATAAAGTCAAAATTCATCATACAATATCAAATGGAATCAAGAAAAACCAACGAATATAAATTGTCAATTGAAATTAAAATATAAATAATCAAACATTTTTTGTTTCGTTCCAGGCATGCGTAATGAACTCTTCAGACAAACTTTCGAAGCCCTGTTTGTTACAAAATGTATTGTTTTCTGATCCTATATTAATGAAAAATAACTCTTTCTCAAAAATATAAAACATAATTTCAAGAACTTCTCAAAAACTAATTTATTTGAAATATTCAATATATTTAAATATTTTACTTCAAAAAATCTCAAAACATGTAGCACATCCTCAAGAAATAATTAAAGTTACGATAAGATCAGTTCAACTTTACATGTAAAAAAATAATAAAATCAATTAAACAATGTATAGACTTACCAGTGCCATCTTAGAAATACGATTCTCAACAAACATCTAAGTAGGTACCTTTATATCCAAGGTACTCTATGTTCCTTGTTCACAGAAAATCATACAAAGCTTATAAGGCACTTGGCCTTAGTTAAAACCCTTCAACACTGTATAATGAATTTCTTTATTTAAAAAACCTAATATAATTATATATTATATATAAAATAAAATAAGAAGGAACGGTTTTTTACTTGATAGAAGGATTATTACAAAATTTGAATATCAAAACAGATTTAATCTGTTGTCTTCTACAATTTTAATTTCAAAAAATCCTTTGAAGAAACTTTAAGAATTAAATTAATGTTTGCTTATTTATATTTTAATTTCAATTGACAATTTATATTCGTTAGTTTTTCTTAATTCCATTTGATATTGTATGATGAATTTTGACTTTATACATCTATTAAATATGAGCAGTGCTTATAAAGACATTAATTTAATTCTTAAAGTTTCTTCAAAGAATTTTTTGAAATTAAAATTGTAGAAGACAACAGATTAAATCTGTTTTAATATTCAAATTTTGAAATATCATTTGATTCAGTGAGTATTTCAGTAAATCACAAAAATCAAGAAATCAATGAGCGGAATTCAATAATGTATCTTCACAAAACATAAATTAGTTTTAATTTACAATTCAAAATATTAGGGCAAAATCACTACAATGTCCAAATGAAATGTTCAATCGTTTTTTTCATTCATCGAAATAGGTCAACACTTTTTTCACTGATATGTTACTGTCATAAATTCCAGAAAATTCGCCATTTTATCACATCCACACATGTTCCTCCATATTTCACTAGCGGAGAATAGCGAATTCATAATCCGCAACGGATAACGTATTGCAACGAAAAATTTTTGTCAATTACACAAGCATTGCTCACCATCCGTTTACCTCTTATTAAATCAGCTTTTCTCTGCGTTTGACATAACCTGGTTGAAAAAATTTGCATAAAATGAAAAGAGCGCTAATAAAAATCCACTACGACAATGCAACTCGCGGAACCCATGAAGCGGGAAAGCTCCAAATCGGCACATTTTCCAACCGTTGAAACGACGAAATCAGCCGAAATTGCATTTTCTACATTTTTTCCACTTGTACACGCACGTTCGCGATGTATGTCTGGATTATACTGGGCTTTAGAATCCCTTTATTTGTGAATTCGATTCACATATGCAGTGCCCCTATTCGTTGAAATATTTTATGGCCTACTCGTCAGGCTCATGAGATATATATGTCTGCTTGTATGAACCGATATTTTCTAACCCGGAGTATATAAACATTTTATGAACACTTCTGCGGAATAATATATTTTTGAGTCTGCCCACCAAACGATTTCATTAAATCGCAAAGAACGAGAAATGGTACAGATAAAAATAATACGGAATGACCCTATAAAAGTCACATGTTTGAAATTTCACTTTATAATGGACGTTTTCTTCGGATCGTTATATCCAGAGTCGCTCAGTAGCAATTACAGGTTATTATAAACGAAGAGACAAAACTCAAAATGAACAGTAAAATCAAAACTTTTCATATAAAATTGAAAAATTAAAAGAGTAGATTCCTTAAAATGGGATTATGCAGGTTTAGATAAAATGTATCACAAATAAAATGAAAATAAGAAAAAACGAATAAATATTTCTCCAAAATTCTTTCTGGTATTTATTACTTATAGATTGACAAATAAAACAGATTTCTCAACTTTCGATGTATTCACCTTTCAGCAATTTTATTTTCTACAATCTCCCAAAGAGATCGTAGCATGATATATGTTTGACGCCTGGTGGGGTTTTTGGCTCATTCTCACTTAAAAGCCTTCTGCAGCCATTAACTCTATAGTTTTTTCTGCTCGCACATTGCTCTCCAAATACCATCGAATGCAGAACTAGAGGGTAATAAGGAGGTCATTGTCTTGACAAAATACGAGTAAAGGCTGGAACCATGTTTTGAAGCCATTGGACGGAGTGCTGCTCTCTGTGAGCTGGTGCAGAGTTTGCTGGAACACCCAGCATTCTGATTTGAACTGTTCACTTACCTAAGGCTTCAAGGAACCTTCCAACACTAACTGTCTATATATTGGAGTATTAACTTTTACACCATCTGGTATTAACGTCCATTTCGTGTGATTGCTGCCCGAACTATTATAACTTCGGCTTTTTATGATCGACTCTCATAAGACACGCGTTTGAAAGGTAATTAAATAACAAAGTGTCAAAATTCTATAGAAATATCTCATATTTCTCAAAACTGACAGCATATTTAATAAAATAATATAAATAATAAGCTCAATTGTAATTATATATATATATATATATATATATATATATATATATATATATATATATATATATAGGTCATGGTATTTACAGTTAAAATAAATAATTACATATATATATAGAGGAAACGACTCACCTTTGTATATAAATTGACTCGTTAGAGTATAACCAGAGCAAAATTTATTAAATAATAACCATTCTAATACAAATATTAATAATTCAACTCATTAAAATACTCACAAGCTAAAAATTATGAAGAAAAAGCATATTCAGGATACATAACGACTAGTCGATTGAAAATTCTTTGAACGGTAATCAAAAAACAGTACTCTTGTTGACAGTTAATAAATAGAATTCACAGGAAAATTTCAATTTACAATTATTCAATATAAAAACAGCCAAAGATGTAATAAATAGAAGTAATTTGAATTTAGATATCCAATTTGAAATTGATGAAGAATTTGTTGAAAAAATTTGTTATTATAATGAATCACATATAAACTTTAGTGAAATTGTTGACAAAGAACAAGCTAAATTAAATATAACTCACCAGAATGATGTAAATAGGACAAATTTGATCAAAATTCACTTAATTCAATGAAAGATAGCATCTACGTCAGATATTTTCAAATAATTAATGTAAGAGAGATCCTTGAAAATGTTTAGGCATCAATAGAATTGTAATAGCATCTAAGCTAAAGAAATTTAATCAATTTCATAAGTAATATTAAGTATTTTATAAGTTATAAGCATTAGAAGTTAAAATTTGTTAAATTTTGACACTTGAAATACTTTACGAACGAAAAGCAAGACTTTCACTGTTCTGTTTAACATGAAACATACATCAAAATGTAGTTTAAAAAATAAGCTAATTTTCAAAAGTAATTTCAAACCAGGAAATATTGCAAATTTTGTAAAAACATCAAAAGCATCATTTTTATATAATTTTGACAGAAGCTAGTAAGCTTTGAAATTCAACTTTTCTTGAAAACTATAAATAGGGCAGACACAGAAAAAGTCGGCAGTCTCCAATTATATGCAGAGTAGAATCCTTGTCGGTCCATAATAAAAAAAGTGCCAAAAAAGTGCCATCATCTGAAAAAAGAAGATTATTTGGTTATTGTGAATGGAAATTGAATCCAGAAAATACATTACCTGAATGTGAATGGAAAAATATCACATAGAAATCAAGTTTCAAACGAATTGAATATATTGAAGAAAATCAACAAAGTAGCCTGTGAATTCCAGAAGTTCTAGAAGTGTTGTTTCCAACGAAATCAGTGTTATTCCTGAAACGAAGAATGGACAGTAAAAAAGAACAATCATAAATTGAAGAACAAACTTACCAAAGGTATTAAGAATTCAATCCTGTTAATCTTTCCACAAAGAAGTTGAGAAATGATAATCACTGTTTACATTAGAATTACGTTAGGTTATTTAGATAAGGTTAGGTTAACATAGAATTAGATTTAGGTTATTGATCACTGATTATAATATTTCAAATTACTTTCATATAATATAATTTAAAAAATTCAATCTTTTAGAAAATTCAAATCAGATTTAATTATATTTTGATTTCAATTATTCAAAATTATAATCTTAAGAGTTAGCCGGAAACATAGAATACATCACTTACATACAAGGGTGATCTAATTAGTATTCATTCACAAAATTTCATATAGTATATATTTTTAATTCTTGAATAAGAAAATTATAGCAAAATATTCATCTCATTTATTTATACACCCCCCATTTATCTGTAAACACTTGAATTAACGCCGAGGTACCCGAAACTAGATCGCCTCCATAATTTTCGGACTGTAAAACTGACTGAATTAAATCATCTTTATTTCGTGGCGCTGCTCGTTCAACTTGAGTCTTCATTAGTTCACATATGTTTTCAATTGGGACTAATATCTGGTGAAGCTGCTGGCCATGAAATGGTTTCACTTGGAGTTCTTGTATCCAAGCTTCAGTACAGGCCGAAATATGGCATATTGCATTATCCTGCTGAATAAGCTACCCCTCTGGATATGAAGCATGCGCCGTTTTAACAAGAAAATCGTTTAGAATGCCACAATACTTTCACTATTAGTGGTTCCATAACTATACAGAGAGAGACGTACCACCACGCTAAGATATTGCTCCCCAAACCATTATTTTGATGCGAATATTTGAAAATTTGAACGGTAACAGGTTGTTTTGATAGGATTTTTAAGTGATTTCCACCAAGTGGGAAACAACTTTCATCAGATATAAAGGGATTATTAAAATAATCTTCTTGCAAATGTTGACAAAATTCTATCCATCGTTCCTTTTGTAAAGGTGTCATTGTAGGGATTTTTTTGTTTCTTTGATATGTAGCCTTATCTTTTCAGTGACATACGGAAGGTTTCTTGACATATTTTTATTTTTTGTTGTTTTCCAAATCTATTAGTCAACTTGCGAAATCCAAGGCGCGGATTGTGCCATCCTAAGGCAAATAAAGCGTTCAAATTGTTTCGGTTTTCCTGAAACTGGTCTATGCCTAATATCCATGCCATTGTTTATCCTCTTTATTGTCTCATATCAGCAGTTTCCCACTTCGGTCAACTGCACTAATTTTTATCGTTTCGAAAACCTTTTCTATACAAATATTCTACCTGTTTTTGTTCTAATTGCAACATTATTCCATGAATTGTGTACCTGTTGAAAATCAACAATATTTGACAAATATTGTTGCCATGCAACTTTTGTCATAGTCGACTATCTGCACAACCTATTTTATACATTACTTTTGTCTTAGAATGTTAAAAAAAAGAAGTATATTAAAATTATAAAAATGATTAATTCCAGATACTTTCTAGGCGGACTATATTTCCACAACTAGTTCAAAATTCTTTTTTTCCTCTTTTTACTTGTCTGTATACCCAAAAGTTTAATGCTATTTGTACCTCCTTTTTTCCCAGATTTTGCAAAAAACCAGAAAACTTTCCAACGTTTCCTTGAAGTTAGCAAAAATTCATTGCACATTAACACGAAACCGGGTAAAATAAACATCTTCCCAACCTCTCATAAGGAGATGATGATTCGTTCCTGAAGCACAGCGATATGGCATTATATTCTCGTTTGCATCGTCGAGGGTTTCTGGATCGAATAAACGTCAGGTTGTATTCCTCCAATTTTACTGTAAGCATCAATTCCCAGTCAAACCGTAATTCAGTTTTAGTTTGACGTGAATACGCACCGAACCATAGAATTTTATAGTTCTGTTCGTTTTATGATGTACATAGAATCCATTTCCGATATGGAGGAGAATGAAACCGCAAAGCGGGTTCAGGTACCCATTTGATATATTTAATATATCCATTGATTGATTATTTACAACGTATGCTCCAAAGCCTTATGGGGCCCTAAAAGGGAGTTCTAACCAGAAGGAAACCGTAAACTCAAGCGTAACAGTTGGGGCAACTACGTCTGAATAATTTCAAATCAACCGCGCTCTCAGAGGGTGACTCGTTGATAAAATATCACTTTCGCGCGGCCCTCCCAAAAGTTATTAATTATCAGGGTGTTGGATCCGGCAGATATGTCTTGCCAGCCGATTTAATAAATAAAACGGATCTTTCGGATGCTCATCGGATAGTTTGTATACACTGTGTCGCAGTGGAAAGGGTAGAGATATTCAATTTTTGAAGATCGCTCGGAATGGTCAATTCTGGTCTCAAAAGGGACATCAATTGGAATAAAACTCTTTCTCACAGCAGCCCTAACTCCTTAAATTTCAAGAGGAGGTTGTGAAATATATTTCAGGTGAACAGTATGCTATCGTTCCACCGAAATGTCTGTAATTTTGGAATTTTGAGCGAAAATGGCCTAATACGACTGGATTGAACTACACTACTCAAAAGTTGAGTGGATATTCAAGAAAAAACTGACTTTTTGCACTTGAATCAAATTTTCAGGATTTTTGTACATGCCATACGAAGAGGCGTGTTACCCCATATACAAAATATGGGCCTCGTGACATTGAATGGCTGAATTATAAAAAATTACAAAAAACTAATTTTTTATAGGCGTATGATCTTTTATTTTTGTTGTTTCGCATGTTCGATAATGTGCTATCGTTCTGGTGTTGTGTATTATCAGTTGTGGATTAATTGTCACGACTTTAACAAGCGTTTAGGAGCCGTCCAACTTGAATAGTCAGTTGGTTGAACGAAAATTTGACTCAACAAGAATTTGCTTACCGCCTAAGGGTTTCGCAAAGTATAGTTAGTAGAGCGTGGAATCACTATCATATTAGTGGAAGTACGCCATATACTCATGTGGGTGGAAGAGCAAGAGCTACGATCGTAGCACAAGATCGGCTAATACGGTTAACTGTACGACGAAACCCCTTCTTCACACTATCCCGAATTAATAGCTCATTCCGGCTACGTATCGGTAAAATAGTTTCTGGTAAAAAAATTCGAAATAGATTGCACACAGTTTCAGTTTGAGAGCAAGAAGATCCGTTAGGTACCCGCAATTGAGCAGGGAGCACCAGGCTGTAAGATATCGTTGTGCTCTTGAGCAAGAGAACTGAATATAGATCCTGCCTGTTCACGGATGAGTCCAGATTTCATCTGTATCAGTCTGATCGGCGAATGTTGATATGGTGAGAACGGATTTAACGGATTAATGAACATTTCGTGACGCCAACAACTTTTTTCGGCGACTGCTCAGCTTGCGTTTGGGAAGACATTTGTTTTAATGGACGCACAGATCATATTATCCTCATAAGCGCAGCCATGACAAGGGTAAGGTATCGTGATTTAATTGTAGAACCAACAATTGTTCCCTTTGCGCAGTCATAAGCGATAATTTACGCCAATCGGCGATAATGCTCATCCACACCGGGCAGGAATTACAAAAGACCGCATAGAAATGTATGGTATTAACGGAATAGATTGGCCCGCTATCTCTCCAGATCAAAATTGTATTGAAGATCTCTTATCTGTAATGCATTGCAACAGCTCGCTAATGTTTTGACGGATATTTGGCAAAACATTACTCAAGCTTTCATTGACACAATGCTGAATAGAGTAAGAGCATTACGGTGAGCTAGAGAAGGCCCCATCCGATATCAAACCGTGATTTCAAGGTGTTTCTAAAAGAAAGAAACTTTTTTGAAGCCTGCAGACTCCATCAGGTCAAAATTTTCATTTTGTTTATCTCTCCACTATGTTGTTGCTCTAAAGCAGTCCTGCTTACTGTTGCTATTTCCGGCAGGTGAAGCGTTTATAGACACTTAATTTAATACATCAATTTTTGAGCGGTGTATTTGATGAAGAATCCGAGGTTAAAAGTAAATCTATCCGGCCAACCGGCCAGCCATAAACACCTTAACTTTCGAACGGAAAGAGTCAGAGCCTGAAACTTTCAGAAAAGAATCAGGATCTGAATTCCGCAGTTGCGTTTGGTCAACAGGAAGTAACTGACTTGTCAAACTGTCCTGTATTTCAAAAATTATAGACCATGTTTTCAAAACGGTTCATAATTCCTATTCTACGTACTTCAGAATGTCAATTGTTAAATTTCAGGGTCAGACTCACAAATTTAATTTTCCTGTTTGAAACCACAGATCTATTATTCGGAAAAACAGACTATAATGAAAATTCTGATAAGCAATATGCATAGCTTAGGGAATTAAATAAGTTCCTTGGGGCCTGTCGATATCCTTCAATTTGAATCCCCGGCAAAATTGTTTGTATTTGAATATGTCGAGTCACCACCACTATTTCATTCCAAATGTATTCGGAATAATCCAATTCCACATTCCTTTTATCTCCTTCGTAAGAATTTGTCTCCTTGCGGACTTCCCAGAGAGAGCGGATCAATAGGATTACGCTGACGTGCCTCTGTAGATACCAGTTTTGCATGTAAAGGTTCGGATTTTTCTCTCTTTCTATTCTTTAGGGTATTACTCCTCTTCAGTTTAATGGGACCTTTGAGCCTTCATTTTCATCTGAATGGTGGCAGTATTGTGTAATCTCGATATTTATCAGTCAAACCGAAATTTCGTACGAAACGAATTCGAAGTTCTCTTCTTCTGACTGATAAATTCATTTATATACACCCTACTTTTCACGCTCAAACTTCTCAACTGATAGTCTCAAAAGGTCATAAGCGGATTCCCTACTGTATCATGGAGCGTAATATGTCTAAAGGGTTGGTGATACTCGAATTATAACACATCTCATAAGCCTTGTTGGCCATTGGGAAAGAAAGTAATAATGGCTGCTAGAATAAGAAAAATATTATCTGCATGATGCCTAGAGCCTGGAGAAGTTTTCTCCATTATTGGAGATGTATTGATTCTGTCCAATTTGATAAGGAAAGTTTTCACTCACGTCTCGACTAACCTAGGTGTCAATATCTTCTGCAAGCACTGCAAACAGAATTGCCTGTGCTTCAGTCTCAATTTGAACATATCTGCTCAGTTGTAATTAGACTTCGTAAGGCAAAAGCAACAGTCTTGTAATAAACATACTACAAGGCTATCTTCGTAGCTATAGGTTTTCATTTCCCCAGTCTTTCATGTGTCAAAGAATGACAGGACTAGTGTATTTTTAAGTAAATGCTTGAACTGTTCATTCCAGTTGAACATCAAACCTGATGAGATGACTTAATGGGGCAATATTTGTAGACAAACCGAGGATGAATTTACACACATATTTAACCAATACCTAGAAAGCGTAGAAACTCTTTTTTGTTTCTTGGAATCTGGCATACCTTCATTGCATTCATACCATTTCCCTTCGGTTTAACCTCTTCCTTTGGGAATATCAGTCCTTGCAATTTTACGCTACTTTGTTTGAATTGAATTATTGATTTATTTAACTTGATATTGTACTACACTGCTATATCCAATATTCGCATTAAATTAATTTCATGTTCAGCCTATGATTCCTCTGTAATGATGAGATTATCAGATTCCACCTCCACTAAAATCATTGAATATTCTATTATTCTTTCTTTGAAACACTTCTGAGCTTTTCATTAGTAAAAGTGAAATGGTCTTCATTAGAAAGAATCATATTTATCGAATTATTCAAATGTTTGGAATCTAAATACAATAACTGGGGTCCGATACCACTTTCTGCAATTGAGTTAGTATCTTCATTATTTATTTTTCTACACTCGCTCCTCAAAAATATCTATTATAAATATTTCAGAGGACTCAAATCTGGCCAGTTAATATCACCTCTTTGTATAATCAACTTGTTGGGTAATAAGATCTTTACAGCTTCAGTTGGATCACTCGAAATGTGGATCAGTTCTCTTTAGATGTTTATGTTCAGGAATCTGTCCACCTCTTTGGAGCTCTTTCTAAGTAGCCTCGTGTTTGTGGTCTACAATCTCGTGCGATTTTTATTATCCTTTCTACGCCTGCGGTCGAAAATGATAGAATTAAGTGCGCCAAGAAACACAGTTGCCGGTTATCAATAAATGAGGAAGGTAAAAACTATTGTCTGCTCGTAGATCCAACAGACATTCAATCTTATTCGTAACATGTTCTTATATTAAATCCATGAATGTGTTGACAAAATGAAGCTACAAAATCTAAAATCATCTTTCAGTACCACTCTGCATTCAATTTCACGATGTTCAAAGGCCAGAGTATTTCTTTGGCATACATCGCGGTCCGAAGGGCTGCGAAGCGGTCGGTCATGTTTGTGCTTGGGGTTTTTCGGTTAGCAGTAACATTTCATTTATCTACAGTGCTGTTCAAGTAAAAGTTCGAAAAATGACTTGATTGGATTTCATTCTTGATGTAATTTGACTAGTCTGTACGTTTCAGGGATTTACAAATTCTCAGAAATGAACCATATATATCGTTTTAAGAAAATGCTTTGAAACGGGTGTTCCAATTAATGGAAACGTCCCATTTTCAAATTGACTTTACTCACGAATGGCACCCAATGTTTACTTGTGACATTAACAGTTGTATTTGTCAATGTGTACCATTCAATAATGGAAAGGTACACACTGCAACAACGTTTACAATTAATCCAAATTTTTAATGAAAAATCGCGATCTGTTACTCTAACTTTAGGTGCTATAACTTCAATTTTTGGTCGTTATAATCGTCCGGTTAAAAAAACAGTTGAACGTTCAGTGAAGAAGTTTGAAACAAATTCAACACTTCATAATGTTACAGTGCTAGTGAGACAAAGAAATGCTAGAAGTGAAGAGAATATTGTTGCCGTACGTGACAGTGTTCATGAATACCAAAATTCATCGATTTCACGACGTTCACAATAACTAGGCAGGTCCCAGACGTCTTTGTGGCAAATTTTACAAAAGGCCCTTGATTTACATCCATACAAAATTGTTTCAATCCAATAACTCAAACCGCTGGATCATTTAAAGCCTGGTGTATTCAGTAATTGGTGCTTAAAAAAAATCGGAAATGATGCAGATTTCCATAAAAAAAATCATTCTCAGCGAAAAGGCTCATTTCTGGTTGAATGGTTATGTTAACAAGTAGAATTGCCGTATATGCATTGAATTGTATCAGTCCTTACTTGGTGAAAATCCATATTAAATAATTTGAAATAAGGTTATTCTGATTTTCACAAATTTTTATTGTTAAACTCACAACAATTGTTTCGCTATCACAGTAGCATCATCAGGCAAGATCACATTTTGAATAACTAAGTTTGTTTCCGAAATCCGTGGCTATTTATATTACAGTAACTACAATAAATTTTTATTGAGCACTAAAACCCAAAAAAGGGTCTCTGCAAATTCCAGCTTATCTGAATATATTTAACAGAGGTGAGCTATTTAAATCTATTTGTTCGTTAAGTAATATTCCAATTTTATTATGTTTATTTATCTCTAGGGATTCTAACAGATTTGAGGCATAACTTTTGCTTTCTATATGTAGAATTTCAAAGTTATGGTCGAAAGTATGTCCTGTTTCTAACAAATGGTTGGAATATGTAGAATTGCTTTTATTATTGAGGAAACTCTTCAAATGTTCACACATCCTATGACGGAAAGTTCTTTCAGTTTGACCTATGTAAATTTTAGGGCAATCACCGCAGGTTAACTTATAAACCCCAGATTTATCATCCTTATGTGTGTAGTCTTTATTATTTTTGATAAATTTACTCAAGTTTGAATTTGTTTTAAATGAAGTTCTCAAATTATATTTATTTTTGAGGTATGTGGCAATTTTCTCAGAAATACCTTTAGTGTATTTTAAGGAAATGTATTTAAAATTTTCTTTTTTATTAGGAAACACCATATTTAAAGCTATTTTATTATTTTTATTCATCAATAATTTGTCTATCAACTTTGGATCATATTCATTATTAATAGCTATTTGTTTAATTATGTTAAGTTCTGAAATATAATTTTCTCGATTCATGGGAATATTAACTAATCTATGGATCATACAATTAAATGCTGATAATTTTTGATTTAGAGGATGAGTTGATTTATTGTGTATAATAGAATCCGTATAGGTTGGTTTGTGAAATATTGAAAAATCATGTAAACTATTTATTCGAGTAACAGTTATGTTAATTCTATTAATTTTCTTGATTTAACTGTTACTCGAATAAATAGTTCACATGATTTTTCAATATTTCACAAACCAGCCTATACGGATTCTATTATACACAATAAATCAAATCATCCTCTAAATCAAAAATTATCAGCATTTAATTGTATGATCCATAGATTAGTTAATATTCCCATGAATCGAGAAAATTATATTTCAGAACTTAACATAATTAAACAAATAGCTATTAATAATGAATATGATCCAAAGTTGATAGACAAATTATTGATGAATAAAAATAATGAAATAGCTTTAAATATGGTGTTTCCTAATATAAAAAAAAATTTTAAATACATTTCCTTAAAATACACTAAAGGTATTTCTGAGAAAATTGCCACATACCTCAAAAATAAATATAATTTGAGAACTTCATTTAAAACAAATTCAAACTTGAGTAAATTTATCAAAAATAATAAAGACTACACACATAAGGATGATAAATCTGGGGTTTATAAGTTAACCTGCGGTGATTGCCCTAAAATTTACATAGGTCAAACTGGAAGAACTTTCCGTCATAGGATGTGTGAACATTTGAAGAGTTTCCTCAATAATAAAAGCAATTCTACATATTCCAACCATTTGTTAGAAACAGGACATACTTTCAACCATAACTTTGAAATTCTACATATAGAAAGCAAAAGTTATGCCTTAAATCTATTAGAATCCCTAGAGATAAATAAACATAATAAAATTGGAATATTACTTAACGAACAAATAGATTTAAATAGCTCACCTCTGTTAAATATATTCAGATATGAATTTGCAGGGACCCTTTTTCGGGTTTTAGTGCTCAATAAAAATTTATTGTAGTTACTGTAATATAAATAGCCACGGATTTCGGAAACAAACTTAGTTATTCAAAATGTGATCTTGCCTGATGATGCTACTGTGATAGCGAAACAATTGTTGTGAGTTTAACAATAAAAATTTGTGAAAATCAGAATAACCTTATTTCAAATTATGCCGTATATGTAGTGATGATAAATCTGAATAATATCAAGAACTGCCATTAAATTCTGACTAACTTAATGTTTGGTGCGGATTTTATGATCGAGGAATCATTGCAACTTATTTTTTCTCAACGAAGTTCTTAAGGCGGTAACTTATCGCCTGGAAATCGTTATCGTTCAATGGAAATCGTTATCGTTCAATGTTGACTAACTTTTTATGGCCTGAATTGGTTCGTCTTGATTCGCAGAATATGTGGTTTCTACAGGATGGTGGCACTAGTCATACGGCCAATGATAGAATGACTTTATTGAAAACAAATTCGGTTATTAAATATTTGACTAACTTTCTGTCAAAACACGAATAACAGAATTGTTGCTATTCTGGAAATAACCACTACTTCAAAATTCAAATGCTATATGACTACTTGAACTACTACTGTCATTTTCACTCCATTCAAGGTGTAGTAAAATTCAAGATCAAATAAACGAAAACTTCGCCTAAAAAACAATGAAACATCTGGTTGTTCCGTGCTATAGTACTCTTCCCACTCCTCTCTTCCCGCGTATCGCTCAGTCAAAAAGAAGAGATCTTCAACAACCAAACAAGAATCATTAACCTCCAAGTCGTCTCCATTTGTAAGTGCATGTCATTATCAATCTAACGGGACCGCCTTCCCATTATTTATAATCCAGCAGTAAATACTATTTATAATATAATATAAAATGAAGTCAAAATTAATCGATTCTCCGGAGAAACTTTGTTGAATTATATTGCCTACAAACTCAAGCCATTGAGTGAATGAGTGAACTCCCAACTTATCCCGAAATTGTACGGGAACAAATGACCAGGATGCGATGAAGCAAGGTAGGAAGAAAACTACTGCTAACTTCGGCGATTTCTGGAACTAATTCGGGTAGTTTAATAAAACGTGAACAGTTTTTATACTGTCAGAAATTTCCAAAACTTGGTCCATTAACAGAATATTGGCGGTCGATAACTGTGTACGGAATTTCCCACCCACTTCACAGTCATGAAACTAACGTGACAAGGAAATTGGAGCAAAATTTCTGGCAACGTGATAAAACAGGTTGGTATTTTGGGTTTTCCGGTTAAATTCCGTCCTCTTTGTGTTCGGGAAAGTTGAGAAAGTTTATAATTTGGAAAGGATTTGACGACTGTTTAGATAGAGTAAGTGGAGCATGGCTTACAGTGATTTGTTCGTCGCGTTTTTGTTTACACCTGAAGCAGAATAAAAAAGAGCGCCATAAATCTGTAAAGGGTTCATTATTCTCTAAATTTGAGAATAAAATTCTATATTTTATCGAATTTTCATAATTCATTCACTAAGAATGTGATACATGACAAGATTCGATCATAACATTATCTTCAAGTGTGTCGGATTACAGAATGTATTGAGTTATGAGGAGTATCATATTATGAAGGGATAGACGCGTGGTTGCATTTTGTAGATTGAGCAGAGTGAGGAATCTTGTTGGGGAGTAAGGAAGAATTCATTCCTAGTTGATTGTTCTGTGAAAAACGAGATCTCTATGAACTTTGTTCATCTTCAAGCACTGACAAATTCATTTTTAGTCTTTCTCGACATCTATGGAAAATTTGGAGGTCTTATTAGGAATATGAGCTCTGGTAAATGGAAAGTTGTTCGATTTGGAGAATTGAAACTTGTATCTGTGTTACAACTCAAACCTCAAATACAGCCGAAAATGTTTTTTTGATCGTCGGGCGTAAGCAGAAGACATGCATGTTTCATAGCTTTATGGCTAATCTTCAGTGTGATGCTGTAATGCGGACGAATGCAACACAACTACGCACCTATTTTTGCCCTGCATAGGGGCACTAATGTTTTGTCAAACAACAGCGCCACTATTTAATTAGAGGCTAGGCTCTAGAAACGCAAAAGAAATTCGCAAAAATACTTGGAGTCCCCAACCACCCATTTGCCATCGTTTAAAAGTAAAGAGAATGATCGGAAAAGTATAAATAACTTCTAAGGCTTTAATTAATATTATAAACTTGAAATTTATAGCGAGGTATAACAGAATTACTCTGTTTGATATTTGATATATTGGAAAAACCTTTCTATCAGGTAGAAAATCCCCCCTTTTCTTTATTTTATTTAATATATAATAATAAGAATTTATTTCCCACTCAAACATACGGTATTTTTTTGGTATAACTGAGGCTTTAAAATTACTTTCTACAAATAAATCCTCTGTGTATTTTTTGTGGACAAACATAGAATGCGAATGGTAACCGTTAAGAAACCATTTGAATTCTATCCTAGTTTGAAATGCCACGAGGTCGTTGTAAGTATAGTATTTTTTTTATTTAAATGGAATTCACACAGTTTTTATGTTCAAAGTTTATTCAGAATCCTAACACGTGTGTTGGTTTTTCGACCATCTTCAAAGGAGTACAAAAAGGAACTCAACTCAAAATTGAAAAGATTCTTTTATTACACTTAGAACAACTGTGTATTTTTATGGCGCACGGACATAACAGCATCCAATAAAGGGGTGATTCCAAAGAGTATTTGGGAATTTGTTCAATTCTCATTTTTCTCAATGGCTTTTTTGATTGAAAAAATTTCCAAATAGTCCATCAATTTACCCTCATTAATATTATAGTGTAAAGCGACATCTTTCTCATTAAAAAAATTATTATTTCCTATACAATGTTCTGCACAACTGGTTCATTTCTGATTTTTCGAAATAGACGTCCTATGTTCTTTGATTCTATGTTGTAAACATTGGCCTGTCTGTCCTAAATATGCATCACTACAATCATCACATTTAATTCGATTAATTCCCGATTCGGAAAAGTTGAGGTTCCTTTCTCTATTGTTCACCAACATCTCAGCTAAATTATTTCTATTTACTGCTAAAGAATTATTTCCCATTTTATGAAGACCATTAGAGATCCTTCTGCTGAAACCTTTTATATAAGCCACTGAAACCCATATTTTGTTATTGTGGCAAGCTTTTTTCAATCATTTTGTCAATGATTTCAGTTCTATAGCCATTGTTCATCGCTATAGTTTTAATTATATTAACTTCTTTTCGGAAATTGATTTCGTTCAACGAAATGCTCAAACGTCTATGATAAACTATGGAATGTTGACATTTCAATTCGCCATGACTAATTGGATTTGGAATGGATTATGGTATCAGTGGTGGTAGGTTTTCTAAAAATATCGAATTGGAACTTATTAATACTATGACTTATATTGAGATCTAAGAAGTTGATTGAAGAATTTTTTTCCTATTTCTATTGTGAATTTAATAATTTCATTTATGCTATTCAGATAATTCAAAAATTGCAATAGCAGCCTGTTAGTTACAGTCCAAATACAAAATACATCATTTACATATATAACCGAAAAGTAAACGAGTTTTACCAACTAATCATTTGTAGTGTTAGCGCTGTTAGCGAAAAATAATTTTTCAAAGTAGACATACATGATTCAACTAAAGGTGAATTCATTGGACTTTCCATTGGTAAGCCATCAATTTATCTAAAAAATTTATTGTTGAATTTAAAATATTTATGTTCTCAACACATTACTAAAGTTTTAAAATTATTTTCTTTGTTATTTTGTTTTTTTTATTTATTTTGTGTTATTGATTTCACTTTTCACTTCGAAGTAGATGAATTTACATTTTTTTGGTAAGGTAGTAATGTAAGTAGTATGTTGTAATTTCTCAATTAATTCTAAAGAATTTTTAGCAGTATACGGAGAAGTACAATTTATAATGGAAGATTTGTGGCCAAATCCTCACATAAATTATAAGCTGGTACATTTATGTATGAACGACAGATCTCATAGGAATGTGTTCATGATTTGAATATCAAAACATATTTAATCTCAATCTTCTACAATTTCAATTTCAAAAAAAAATTATTCAAAAAACTTTTGGAATTAAATTAATGTCTTATAAGCACGGCTTATAAAGGCTGATTCATTTATAGGTACTTTTTGTGGTGGGGATTTAATTGCAGATTGCGCATGCCTCGTGTTAACTGAAGTACCATTTCTGTTCAGTAGTGTTTGACTGTTCATAATGAAAAGACTTAGCCCGACACAGAGTCTACAAATTGTTCAACTTTATTACGAAAATGGGCGTTCTACGAGGAATGTGTATCAGGCGCATAGAGCGACTTATGGTCCACATAATCAGCCTACCGAACGCACAATTAGCTCTACCATCCGTAAGTTTGTGACCCAATTTTCATTATTAGATAATACTCGATCAAATAGATCACACCCAGCAGGTAGTGAAGAAAATATAGAGGCCGTAGCGGAGAGTGTACGCGAAGACCGTGAAGTGTCGATTCGTCGCTGTTAACAACAGCTTGGCCTGTCATATTCAACAACTTGGCGTACTTTCGTAAGGATATTTCCTTAAAAGCTTACAAAATTCAACTAGTGCAAGAACTGAAGCCGACCTACCTGAAGCTGGCTGAAGATCCACTGTTTTCGACAAAAATTTTGTTTACCGTTAAGGCCCATTTTTGGCTTAATGGGTTCATGATTAAACAAAATGCGCGTATTTGGGGTTCAAAAGCTGAAATTGAATCCAGGAAAAACAACTGTGTGGTGTGGTTTATGAATTAATAAAAATATAAATATAAATTGTCAATTAAAATTAATAAATAAATATTTAAAGGAGACAAAATATTGTTTCTGATCTTACCATTATGAAAACCCAATACTTTTCAAAAACAGAAAACATAATTTAAGGACTTAGAAAATATATTATAATTTAGTTGAAATATTTAATATATTTAAATAGGATAATTCAAGAATCTCTCAAAACATGCATTAAATCTTCAAAAAACAATTAGAATTCCGATAATATCTTCATCGGTTCTAAATCAAATTTAAAAAATTAAATCAACCAACAATAAATAAAACTCACCTAAAAGTCGTCCTGGGATCATCGCTTTGAAAAGGAATTGGTTATCATAATAGTAAGATCAGAAACAACATTTTGTCTCCCTCAAATATTTATTCATTAATTTTAATTGACTATTTATATTTGTTGGTTTATTTATTCCATTTTATATTGTATATTGAGTTTTGAATTTAAACGTCTATTAAATATAAGCCGTTCTTATAAGACATTAATTTAATTCTAAAAGTTTTTTCAATAAAATTTTCTTGGAATTAAAATTGTAGAAGACTGACAGATTAAATCTGTTTTGGTATACAAATTTTGTTATATTCCTTCTATCAAGTACAAAGCCTTTTCCTATTTTAATGGGTTCATGGCTTACAATTGAGAAATCCAATAAGTCCACTTTAGCTGAATTATTTATGTCTAACTTTGAAATATATTATTTTCCAACATTTCAAATGATAATTTGGTGAAACTCTTACACTTTTGGGTTAGATATGTAGATGACGTATTTGTACTGGAACTAACAGACTGCTGCCGCAATTTTTGGGTTACCTGAATAGCATAAATGAAAATATTAAATCCACAATAGAAATGTAAAAAACTTCTTTAATCAACTTCTAAGATCTTAATATGAATTAAGATAGAAATGGGAAAAACTTCTTTGATCAACTTTTAAGATCTTAATATGAGTCATAGTAATAATAACTTTGAATTCGACATTTTTAGAAAACCTATCACTGCTGATACCATAATCCATTCAAAATCCAATCAGTCATGGCAAATTAAAATGTCAACAGTCCATAGTTTCATTCATAGACTTTTGAGTATCCCGTTGAACGAAGTCAATTACCGAAAAGAAGTCAATATAATCAAAACTATAGTGGTAAACAGTGAATATAGAACTGAAATCATTGACAAAATGATTGAATTGAAAACTTACTACAATATTTAAAAAAAAAATCATATCAGTATAAATGATCCTTATGAAGAAAAGAAAATATAGTTTTCAATGGCTTATATAGAAGGTTTCAGAAGTAGGATCTCAAATGGTCTTCATAAAATGGAAATTAATTCTTTAGCAGTAAATTGAAACAATTTAGCTAAGATATTGATATATAACATATATAATTAAGAAAGGAACCTCAACTTTTTCGAATCGCTTATTTATAAGATTAAATGTGATGATTGTAATGCTACATATATAGGACAGACAGGCCGATGTTTACAACAAAGGATCAAAGAACATAGGATGTCTATTTTGAAAAACCAGAAATCAACCAGTTTTGCAGAACATTGTATAGAAAATGATAATTTTTTTTTTAAAAAGATGTTAGATGTTACTGTACTATATAATGTTAATGAGGTTAAAATGATGGACTATTTGGTGATTCTTTCAATCAAAAAAGCCATTGAGAAAAAGGAGAATTTAACAAATTCTCAAAGAATATTTGGGATCACCCCAATATTGGATGCTGTTATTTCATGCGTCATAAAAATATACAGATGTCCTAAGTGTAATAAAAGAACCTTTTCAATTTTAAGTTTAGTTCCTCTTTGTACTCATTTGAAGATAGTCGAAAGCCCGAAACACGTGTCAGGATTCTGAATAAACTGTGGAACATAAAAACTGTGTGATTTTTTTTAAATAAAATGCTTTTAATATTTCACCTAGAGCCAACCGCATACTCCACTCATTTGATGATAAATATTTTTATTGATTGTTTTTATGTTGCTGGCAAGAATGTGGACAGATTTTCAGTGAGAATCTTAAATCGCCCTGTTAAAGATGTGCTACATATTTTTGAAGAGTTTGTTGAAGGAGCTTTTTAAGGAGAGGTTGTTTCGAAGGATTTCTCAATTTTGTGTTGGGGATTTTCAGAGTGGAATTTGTTTTCCATAACACCTCCTTCAACTGAATATTGGTTGAGTAAGTTCGATCAATATTCTATATTTTCTTTCAATTTTTTTTCGCCTTTTGATACTGTGTAGTGATTATTAATTCGATATGTCTACTAAAAATGAAACAGTGTTTTTGAAGACATTTATTTATTCAATTTCAAAAAGTTTTTGGGAAATTTCATAGGAAATTTGTGGCGAGTAAGCTGTTTTATTATTAATATTATTTTTACAAGATTATCTTTTGATTGACCTGCCTTTTTTTGGCGGCATTTCATAAAACTCTACTTACTGTCAGATTTGGTTAACATATTGGATCCCTCATTCTCCTATAAAGCTGACAAGTGTAGTAAAAAACGAAGAACATCCTTTTCTGTGTTAGCAAAATCTGAACAGAAACGCATTTCTCTTTTTATTGGAGTTGGTGGAGTAGAGTTTCAAGGCGTGTTGAAGCACAGATTAAACCATTTTAATGATCCCTCGAATTCTTTTAATGTTCCGAGCCAGTCCCTACTTGTAATTAAAAGTTCCACTATAACGGTAAATTGATTAAGAAATAGCCCAGTAAAGATAATAAAGAGTGAGTTCTACTGGTGCTTAGATTAAAAATTTAATTTTTTTATTCACTTCCTTCCTTATGCTGACCCGAGAGGTTTACGCTTATTCTCTTTAATTGAAACAAATTTTTTCACTTTCAACCTCATATATTTTTGAACTTCGTTAAATTAAAAAGGAACTGCTGAATGAAAGAAATGCATTTTCATGATGTAAGGAAAAAGTTTAGTATAAATATTCAGTCAGAAATGTTTCCTAGTGTATTATTGTTTGCTCCAAAAAATATATCAATTTTGTGGATTGAATAAGTAAATACAGGATTGTCCATTTTGAGCTTCCGAAAGTAAATGTAAATAAAAGACTCTTGCATTCAGAATATCGATCAATTTTTTTTTTCAATATAATGCTTGGACCTTACCATTATGTGTGGAATACAAAATCATTCAAATGTCCTCCGCATGATCTCTTACAGGACTCGATCCTTGTGAAGATAATTTTCGATGATTCACCTGCACATTTCGGGCAATATCTCACCAATAACTTGGAGGATGTTGGTTACCAGATCTTCAATAGTCTGAGGATGATCGACACAAACACGATCCTTCGCATAACCCCACAAAAAAATTCAAAGGCGATAAATCACAAGATCCTGTGTGCTTGTTTATATCACCCAAGATTCTTATGAAATTTTTCATTAGCCTTTTTGTCGGTACTTCACATCTGAGTACTAAATTAAATCATAAACCTATTGCTATGAGTTCGGTAGCACTTACCGTTGCTCTGATTACATAATTTATTTTTTTCATCTGCTTATTACGATCTTCACAAAATAACTCACTAGCATTTTTGCAGTCAATATATATCTGAATGGTGAATTTGAACACTGTTCTATGAGTGTTGCTATGGTTTCGGTAGAGATTACTACTGCTCCGCTAACAAAATATAATTTTTTCATCTTCTAATCGTTATATTCCCCTCGAAATTTTGTAAGAGCATGCGCGTATGCATTTTTTGACGTGACAACGTCTTATAAATTGGTTTGCCGGGTGACACTTCAAGAAACTGCGTTACGCTCCGCTCACGTTATGCGCTCACAATGAGAGCGAGTGAGAGGCACGCGTCCCTTCCACTCGGGCATGGTTAGCCCGCTTAAGAGCGAGAGAGACAGACATAAAAAGTGAAAGGCACGCGTCCCTTCCACTCGAGCACAGTTAGCCCGCCTAAGAGCAAGAGAGACAGAGCAAGAGAGAGAGAGAGAGAGTGAGAGAGATAGGCATACACACCGGTTCATGTCTTGCGCTTCTATTTCGCTTAGGCGCCTGCATACAAGTTTACACGTTGCCAGTTAATTGTAAAACGATTGTGTAGTGATAATGTGAAGGTAGTTTCGTCCATCGCAACAATTCAAACAGCAAAGGTAAATAATTTCAGACTGATAATATAACATGATGAAATAAATGACTAAGACATAAGTGAATAGGTTATTTTGTAGTAATCACAATGTTGTGGTAGTTTTCAATCAAAAAAGTAGTAGAAATCGTTTCTCAACCAATAATAATTTGTTTAACTTGAAAAAATGAGCGCGACTTGCTATGTAAAAAATTGAAATAACAATGTTTAACCTCCAACCTGTCAAATCGAAACTTTCAAACATTCAAACCGAGACGACTAATCACTGCGCAAGGTCGTAAGCGCGCGATTTACAAATTCAAAGATTAAATGTGAATTAGTTTTCTCCTTTTAGAAAATACACTTTGAATTAAAATCGATTGATATTAACAATTAATGTGATTTAAATAAATGTTCTAACTTTTAAATTTAGTTTTTATATTTATAACAATGTAAAACAAGTTAAATTTATTAATAACTTATAACAACTGATTGATAAATAAAATTTTGTTAATATGAAATTCAGTGCGAGATTCTTTGTATAAATTAATGTTTTAAATATAATTCTTTGTATAAATAAATGTTTTAAATTGTTACTATTATTTCATCCTTCTTCCTACTATACGAATGAATATTCACATTAAAATTATTTTACCACTCAAAGTCGTTGTCACGTAAAACTTTCGCCCGTATACCGACTTTACAGGCAACAAATTTTTTCCAAATACAAAATGTCTGATCGATTGTTTTTGTACGTGGGGCGTTGAATGTATGCACTGCATCGGGGTGATTTGCTAATAATGTGAGTAAACTAATTATCTCATTTACTAATGACACTATCTGAGTTTATGACTATAAAATTTCAGTAATTTACGATAATTAGTATTGTAGTGAAAGGAGACCAGAATGACTGACGCCACAATGATGAAGAAAATCGAGCATTGAGCCGTTATAAAGTTCCTCACTTAGCAGGGAAAAACTCAAAAAATCATTCATGGTTGCTGTTTACCAAGACTGTGTCCCGTCCTTATCGACCCTTCACAAATAGTCCAGTGAATTCAAAAGAGGCAGAGAAAGCATTGAAGACGGATCGGGACCGTTAGCGGCACCACTGAAGAAACTGTGAGAAAAGTGGAAAAGCTGGTACTTGGAGATACCAGAATAAAAATCAGAATATTAGCAGAAATAACAGACTTATCCGTGGGTACCATAAAATTCTATCCTTCATGACCATGCTAACCTCTCAAAGGTCAGTGCAAGATAGGTACCGAGAATACTCAACGCACCTCAGAAGCAAGTGTGAGTCGAATGCTGTAAGAAGTTTAGAGCTCCGTGGAGAACGTGAAAAATAGCTCGACGCATGAATAACAGCCCAGAAACCGGTCTTCGTTCGTGATGAAATCTGTCAATAGCCAAAAAAATGAAAAAAAAAGTAGTGGCTACCGACGGACAATACTTTTAACTTTGAATGTATAAGCAAATTTTTGACAATAAAGCTTCAATTTTGGGCAAAAGATCGAACAAACTCCTTTTTACTCCTAATAAATGATCCTCTTATTCCAACATTTACGTTAGATACCTGTTAAGCACTTCCCTCTACCATGCCGATGTTTTATAATAATTGTATAGGATTGCTCGCAAAGTAATTTCGTTTTTTCCTGACAAAAGGTTCAATTGTATTTTTTCGAACCCAACATCACATTTGAACCGCATGCATAATCATTGAATATTTTGAGAGCTGATATAGCAAGACTTGTTTTTGAAATAATTCAATCTATTCTACGCAGTTGTTTTAAGTTTATGCTCCTTTAAATATGGAGAGCAATAAGCACCATTTTCGTCATATTTTACATTTTTACTATAGAAAAGGTAAAAATGCTGTTCAAGCCAGAAATAAATTAACCGGTGTATATGAAGAAGATGTGTTGACAGTACGCCAGTGCCAGAACTGGTTTTTAAAATTTCGATCCGGCAATTTTGATGTCGAAGATGTACCACGTTCCGAAAGGACGGTTGAAGCTAATAAAGACACGATAAAGGCATTAGTTGATGCACATCAGCAAATAACAACACAGGAGATCAGTGAGAATTAAACTGTTCATGATCACCTTAAAGGCCTCGGTTTAACCTCGAAGTTTTATTTTTGGGTTCCCATGTTCTCGCGGAGATAAATTTGTGTCGACGCATTTACGTCAGCGATTCGCTTCTCAAGCGTCATTTTTGAAGCGCATCATTACTGGGGACGAAAAATAGATTGTATATATCAATGTTAAACGCAAGAGATCATGGAGCATGGTTATTTTTTGAGCTTTTACCAGATAACACAACAATCCATTCGGAAGTCTACCAACTGTTATTAGCTCGACAAACTGAATGAACACTTGAACAGAAAGGTCCAAAATTAATCAACAGAAAAGATGTAGTATTCCACCAAGATAATGCGAAACCTCATACAAGTTTGGTCACTCGCCAAAGACTTTTACAGCTTGAATAAGATAAACTGCCACACCCACCATATTCTCCAGATCTGTCGCCTTCGGATTATTATTTGTTCCGGTCATTGCAAAATTTTTTGGACAGTAAAACCTTTTCTTCAAATGAAGAGGTCAAAAATAACCTGGTTCGGTTATTTGGCAGCAACGACCAAAAATGTTATGAGCTTAGAATCATGCTACTACCAGAAAGATAGCAAGAGGTGTTGAACCAGAGTGGCCAATATATAATTTAAAAAAAATATTTATTCATTATAGGAAAATTGCATTTTTTTTATTTTCCCAAAAAAAAACGAAATTATTTTCCGATCAACCCAATATTGTCATCATCATTTTGTATCTGAAGCTGCATAAATACACTGTTCTTTGTAACGGTCATGTTTGAGGTTTTGAAACTCAGAAGATTGTCTATTCAAGCCACAAAAATACGTAAAAAAAATTCTACCAAGATAAAAACGACCTGTTCCAAAGAATCACTCTAATCTCCATAATTTGAGAAATACACTGTCGAGTAGAAAAAACGAATCACTCAATCATTACTGTTCGAATACCTTTCTAGGATAAAATTTTCACGAGAATCATGAAATTTCTGAAATGGTAGCGAAAAGAGAATTTCCCAAAGAAAAATGAAACTTTTATTCGATTTGTATAAAAATAACAAGCTCCTTTTGAAAAAGTCAAAAACTTCGAAATTGAAAAAAGTCTCGTAACTGTGAAAATTTCAGTATCAATATAATTTGTGACCTCCCCTAGCTCTGAATACTGCTTTCAAACGTCTTCGCATGCTCGTGATGGGCCTTCGAGTGTTCTCTTGCGGAACATTCTCCCATTCATGGCGAAGGGCTTCACAGAGCTTTTGTAAATTATTGGGAGATGGAACCATAGTTCTGACTCGCCTTCCCAGTTAGTCCCATAGATGTTCAATGTGACTTAAGTCAGAACTTCGTGCTGGCTAGTTGAACCTTGAAGTTCCAACCTCATTCAAGTACGCTGTCATTATTCGAGCAGTATATGGGCATGCATTGTCATGCATAAAAATTCCCTGTTCTTCCAGAAATGGTATATAAGGTACAACGGGGTCCACAAGAATTTCCTCCATGTACCTTATTGCTGTTAAAGATCCATTTATAAAAATCAACTCTTTACCGCCCACTAAAGTCACACCTTCCCAGACCATAACAGATCCTCCACCGAATGAAACTCGCTCCTCTACACAGGCATCGGCGTATCTTTCTCCTGGACGTCTATAAACGCATCTACAACCATCACCTTCTCGAATGCTGAGTCTGGATTCATCAGAGAAAAGTACCTGAGCCCACTGAGCTTCTAACTAGTTTGTGTGATCTTGTGCACATTGAAGACGCGAAATTCGATGCTCTCTGAGAAGTTCTGGACCTGTTGCAGGTGTGTATGGTTGTAAACTCGATTCACGGTCCATCCACTTACGTTTACCTGACGTACCTCCATCAATCGTTTTCTAACTTCAACAGCGATTTCGAAGATTTGTGGAAACCATGAATCTGTTATCCCTCAACGATGTGCACCGTCTTCTTCCAGATCCATTTCTTCTGGTCAGCCTGCCTGTCTCCTGATGCCTTGTCGATATTGTTCGGACTGTAGATAGGGTAACATTAATTCTTCAAGCAACAGATCTCTGGGTCAGCCCAACTTCAATATGTGCCACTATTCTCGCACAATTTTCAATTATTTAACTCATTTCATGAAATTGCTTCTTTCAGAGAGTGAAAAATAAACTTTTCAATGACTAATGTTGAACGCAACTGATAAACGATGAATTTATCGTGAAGGATTATTCGAAGATGGTTCGTTTTATCAAGTTTTTTAGCCGATATATCTCCATTTTACGCATATTTAGTTGATTTTCTAACGAAAGATAGATAATGAACCAAATATTATTGAATAAATTTGAACATGCGAGTAGTTTGAAAAAAATAGTGTAAAATCTTAGTGACCCGTTTTTTTTTGCTCGCCAGTGTATTTACAAGAGGCGAATCAGTTTCTTGAGTGTACCCTGTATAAATAATTTTAAATTTTATAACTAATATTCTACGAAGGGATCTACTAAATTGACGGTGACGACAGGTTAAAGGGTAAGTTAGGGCACTACAGAACGAAACTTATCAGTAAGCCAACCCTCCTACGAATCCCAAACTGAGTATTATAGTTGGTGAACTAACAAGAACGCTTTCTTCTTAATGTGTCGTTCTCGAAGGAAAAGGGACTGGAGAATTTCGGAATTAATTGAATGAACAAGCGGAGACCTTTACAGTGAATCATTTTGAGTGTGCATTTCTTACACAGTATATCGAATTTGCTGGAGATGGAGTTTGCGTTAGTGATAATATATTCAATGTATTCAAAATTTATGCAAACTCCTCCATAATAATAGCACCATCCTTTGCTACAAACAGGGTACTGTGGAGTTGACCGTAACTTAATTAAATCTAAAATTAAAATGATCACTTTTTCACATAATCAAACTGTATATCTGACGACTAGAAAAATTACCAATCAAATCATCTATTTGATTTCAATGAAGAAAACTTTTCAAAAACTCTAACATAACGTGTGTATCTTCAGTGCACTCGTGAGTTGAATATACCGGGTGTTGAAAAACAAAGTTTCAATATTTTGGGCGCTGATTATAGACCTCAAAATGAGTGAAAAATTTCATATAAAAATATGAAAATTCCAGAACAATTGTAAGAAAAATTTCAGCGGAAGTAGGAATAAGCTCATCAACAACTTCTCTATCCATTCCATATTCAACGCGTGCAAGCTCTTTATCCGCCTGATCATCAAGCCAGAAAGAAGGACATTCTGTCAATGAGTTTTAACAAATATTGCTGAACATCCGCATTTTACTTCTAATATCCTTTTCACTGATGAAACCGGCTTCACCAAAAAAAGAATTTTGAACTTTCATACTTACCATACATGGGCCTTTGAAAATCCACACGTCATTCGTGAACCCAGGCATCAACAGTGTTTCAGTATTAATATCTGGCTAGGTATTTTAGGAGATCGTTTGTTAGGAGCAGTCGTTTCACCACGGAATTCAACAGGAGCCACATATCTCAACTTTCTTCAAAATACTTTGCCCGATTTTCTAGACGTAGTACCTTTAAATCAGTGGATGAATATTTAGTTTATGCAAGATGGAGCTCCCCCACATTATACACTTGCTGTGAGGGAACATTCAGATCAAACATTTCCCAGAAGATGGATAGGACGAGGGGCCCTGTTGCCCGCTAGAACTTCCGATTTGAATGCTTTGGACTTTTGTATTAGAAGTTATGTGAAAAGTTCAGTATATTCAACGTCAATGAATAATATCGAAGAGTTGCAACATCGGATTGAACTATCTTGTCAAAGGATCCGAACACAACCAGGTCTTTTCGAAAGAGTACGAAATTTCTTCATGGGACGATGTACTTCCTACATTGAAATGGACGGTGGTCATATGGAACATCTTCTGTAAAACACTAAAAGTCAAAACTAAATCGAATATTTTCTGTAATTTATTGTATTTGGTTGCGCTGGTATCGGGTGTTTTTTTAGAGTTATAGAACTTTAAATTGAAATAAAACACATTTAAAATAGCATTGAAGCCAAATTTTTTTTTATTTGAAAGATGATTTCATCACATTTATGTTTCGAAAATAATTTCCGGCATATATCCACCACGACTAGCTCTGAGGAACCTCATTCGATCAGACCAATTTTGGACCGCTTTTTCGAGTAATTCAGGCCTTATTTCATCTATAACACAAGTTATGTTGGCTTTTTTCTGGTTCATCAGCATAAACCAATGACTTGACATATCCCAAAGAAAATAATCCAGTGAAGTTATGTCGCATGAGTCCAATTAATTGGACCATTTCTCGAAATAATGTTATCGCCAAATTTTTCTTTCAATAAATCAATTGTTACGGTAGCAGCATAAGGTATAGCACCATCTTGTTGAAACAAAAACACTTCTGGGTCGACACCATTCAATAAAATAGAAAAAGGCTTTTTACTTGATAGAAGAAATATAACAAAATTTGAATATTAAAACAGATTTAATCTGTTATGTTATCCACCCTACCACTGCGTCCGCACGGACTATTGTGGTTCACCCCTAATTTATATCTCCCCGACGAGATCCAGTTTTTAAATAAAACCGATAATCTTGTTCGGGGGTAATTTTTTCCTCGACCTCGAATCTGATGCGACTCACCGCTGGACACTCTGAGACGATGTGCATGGCTGTTTCAGTGTCCTCAAGACACAGCCTGTATTCATCGTCTTCAGCCAGACCGATTTTGTGCAAATGCGCTTTCAGTCTGCAGTGACCTGTCATAATTCCGACAAGTGTTCTTAGTTTTGCCCTATCCAGACCTAGCGCTAGGTTCGCCATCTTTTTGTTCGAAGCTGTTCCAAGGAACAACTTCGAATGTTTCAGGACAGAAAGGCTCCGCCAGGAAGACTTTAGCCTTGAGTTCATTCTGCCTGTTATCGCCTCGTTAGCCATGTCATGTGGAATTCCCAGGAATGGTTCCGGTCCTACCAGAGGCAGCGCAGCTGCAGCAAACGCCAGCCGATCTGCCTCCTCGTTACCCAAATAGTTTGAGTGGCTCGGTATCCAAACCAGAGTGACTCCGTTATACATACCGAGCCTGTTTAAAGCCATTCGGCAACTCCAGGCTGTTCTTGAGGTACAAGAGCTGGATTCCAAAGCTTTTAGTACTGACCGACTATCAGTAAATATTCTGATTTTACCGGGGTGGATTGGCCGTTTTATCAGCAGTTCTACCGCGGTTTCAATGGCAAATAGTTCTGCCTTGAATATGGTTGCGTTTTGACCGAGACTCAATGAGATGTTAGTTCTCATAATTCCGTTTTTGGCTCGTGACTTTTGACATTAAATCCGAAGGCATCGATAGGATACTGTTCGTTAAAAGCTCGTCCAGCAGTCCTGAGCCTTCCATCACTATTGCCCCTGGCCTGTCAATCGCCAGTTGATATAGTTTGTATGTGATCCGTTCCGCCTCCCTCTGCACGAGTAGGTGCAGGGGTGGTATATTTAGTAGGATCTCCATAGCTGCCGTGGGTGTGGTGCGAAACGCACATGTAATTGCAAGGCAAGCCTGTCTCTGTAGTCGGGTGAGCTTTTGTTCGCCAACCATTTGTTGGCCTTTCTTCCACCACGCTACAGCGCCATACACTATCCGTGGTCTAATTACCATAGTGTATAGCTAGTACATCTGCCTGGGCTTTAGGCCCCAGGTTTTACCACAGATATGCCTGCAAGTCCAGAAACCCATTCTGGCTTTATGACACACTTTATCTCCAGCTGAGGGTCTTGTCCAGGACTATTCCCAGGTATTTTGCATCAAATGAGAATTGTATTATTTCACCACGGATAGTTGGCGGTTCTAAACCATTCAACTTCCGATTTTTAGTGAATGGTACTATAACTACCTTTTGCGGGTTAAGAGACATGTCTTCCCTTATATACCATTTGTCAATAGTGTTCAGTATCTCTTGAAGGACGGCCGATATCGTCACCTCCGATTCACCTTTCACTATGATTGCCAGATCATCAGAAAATGTTTGAACATCGACTTCCCACAGCGAAATGATCACTAGCAGGTCATCAACGAGAAGGGACCACAGTAAGGGTGAGAGAATACCTCCCTGCGGACAGCCCTTTGCAGCCTTGCACTCGAAGACCTCATCCTGGTATGAGGTCGTTATTGTTCTGCCGCATAACATTGCCTGTATTCATCTACAGATTAGCGGGTCGATTCCTCTCGCGATAGCCTCAGCGAGAGAAGCCGGCAGCGTGTTGTTAAAAGCACCTTCAATGCCCAGAAACGCTGTTAGTGCTATCTCTCGATTATCGAGAGATTGGTTTAATTTTCCGACCAGATTATGCAATGCAAGTTCTGCCGATTTGCCGGACTGGTAGGCGTATTGATGAGGGCTAGGGGGAATGTCAATGAGCACCTTCCTCGATTTAATCTGTTAGTCTTCTACAATTTTAATTTCAAAAAAGGTTTTATTCAAAAAACTTTTAGAATTAAATTAATGTCTACAATAAGCACCGCTTATATTTAATAGACGTATATAATCAAAACTCAATATATAATGTCCAATGGATTAAATAAACCAACAGATATAAAAAAAAAATCAAAATTAATAAATAAATATTTAAAGGAGATAAAATTTTGTTTCTGATCTTACCATTATGAACACCAATTCCTTTTCAAAAACATGAAAAATTTAGGCTTGAATAAATCTCATTATGGAATGTCATTGGTTTAAAGAAAACTTTATAATACCTTACACTTTTCTGTGATTTTGTGAAGAACATAGACTGTCTTGAATTTTAAAGTTGGTCTGTTTAAAGCTATTTATCCGGTTACCACGTGGAGGTAGGATATAGTGATTGTTATTTGATTTTGATATTTGGAATATTATTTAGGGCCGATGAAGAGATTATCAGAATTCTAATTGTTTTTTGAAGATATAGTGCATGTTTTGAGAGATTTTTGAATTAACTTATTCAAATACTCAAATATATTAAATGTTTCAAATAAATTAAATTTTTTGAGAAGTCCTTAAGTTGTGTTTCATGTTTTTGAAAAGGAATTGGTGTTCATAATGGTAAGATCAGAAACAAAATTTTGTCTCCTTCAAATATTTATTTATTAATTTCAATGACTTTTTTATATCTGTTGGTTTATTTATTCCATTTGACATTATATAGTATATTGAGTTTTGATTATATACGTCTATTTAATATAAGCGGTGCTTATTGTAGACATTAATTTAATTCTACAAGTTTTTTGAATAAAATTTTTTTTTTAATTAAAATTGTAAAAGACTAACAGATTAAATCTGTTTTAATATTCAAATTCTGAAACCATTCAAATTTTGAGACAATTAATCATTGATCATCGATCTGTAACGACACCATTCACTGTAACATTAGCTCCAGCATCGTTTTTGAAGAAATATGGACCGATGATGCCTCCAGCGTGTAAAGCACATCATACAGTGCATTTTTCAGGATACAATGGAACCTGCAGAACTTCTTGAGGATTATTTTCACTTTATATACGGCAAATCTGCTTGTTTACATAACCGTAACCAGAAGTGAGCTTCATCACTAAACATAATTTAACAATAAAAAAGTGGATCAACTTCAAGCTATTCTAGGGCCCAATGAGCAAAGAAACGACGCTTGAATAAAATTTTATCTCATTTAATCAGAACACACACATGATTACTTCAGTGTAAGATCTCAGTAAAACCCACAATAGAATTCTGTATTATAAATAAAATGGGAAGCCTGATTGATATGACAATAACTGACATTTGCAACAGAACATCTGAATTAATCTTAACCATGATCGTAAAAAAATTACCTCCTTATTATTTTAAGTATGTCGAAATGTACAGTAGATTTTTGATAAATCCATGAGGAATAAAGTTCCCGCCTTCGGAACCATTTCCCTACAAAAAAAACACTAATTGAATTTCAAAGAATGTAAAATATTGAGCGTCGAAAGCCAAATTGTTAACCATAAATACTGTCTCGCTACTCAACCCAATATAAAAAATTACAATACTGCCGAAAATTCAATTTGCAACATCGGAAGCAGTCCAGTCTGGAAGAAAAATACTGGGAGATTTCGCGAAGGTTGAATGGCAGAAAGCAATTTTTGTTGGGGGAGAAAAAAAGAAATTAAAAGGGGCATTGGGGCGCCCCCACCAACAATTCGAATTGCCGAATGAAATTCAGAATAGAGGTAGGATGTGTGAAAAGAGGACGAGGGTGGCGTTATTTATGGAGCTCTCAAGAAAAAGGTTCTCTCGAATTGAAAATCGTTAAACCTCGTTATGAAAATGAAAGAAGATGTATTTCTTGGAGAATAAGGAAATGCAGGTTGGCATAACAACAAATGATGTTTCTGTGCGTGGGTATTGTGAAACACGAACAAAAGAAGCCCTGACAGTAACAGAAAGATTTGGACGTTTCCATGATTTTTCCATAAATATATGGGTATTTTTATCAATTGGCCAAGGAAAATTTCCAATTTATCATTTATCTTGATTCTTAGTCGTTCATCACTACCATGAATAAAATTCAAAATAAATAATATTAAATAAGGTTATTCTGATTATCACAAATTCTCATTGTTATTTAACACAACAATTGTTTCGTTATTACAGTAGCATCATTCGCTAGGTTTACATTTTGAATAACTAAGTTTGTTTCCGAAATCGGTTGTTATTATATTACAAAAGGTACAAAAAAATTTCATTGAGCAATAAAACCCAAAAAAGGTCTCTGTAAATACCAGCTTATCTGAATATATTTAACAGAGGTGAGTTATTTAAATCTAATTTTTCGTTAAGTAATATTCCAATTTAATTGTGTTTATTTATCTCTAGGGACTCTAACAAGTTTAAGGCATAACTTTTACTTTCTATATGTAGAATTTCAAAATAATGGTTGAAAGTATGTCCTGTTTCTAACAAATGGTTAGAATATGTGGAATTACTTTTATTATTGAGGAAACTCTTCAAATTTTCACAAATTCTATGTAGGAGAGTTCTTCCAGTCTGTCCTATGTAAACTTTCGAGGCAATCACCGCAGGTTAACTTATAAGCCTCCGATTTATCATCTTTATGTGTACTATCTTTATTATTTTTAATAAATTGGTTGTGAATGAAGTTCTTAAATCATATTTATTTTTGAGAAATGTAGCAATTTTCTCAGAAATACCTTTAGTGTATTTTAAGGAAATGTCTTTAAATTTTCATATTGCCCAATACCATATTTAAAGCCATTTTATTATTTTTATTTATCAACAACGTAGGATAACATAGTTATTATTAAGCTATTTGTTTACGAATGTTAAGTTCTAAAATATAATTTTCTCGATTCATGGGAATATAAACTAATCTATGGATCAAACAATTGAATGCTGACAATTTTTGATTTAAAGGAAGGTTTTATTCATTGTGTATAATAGAATCCGTATATAATAAGATAAATAGAGGTTTATACTTGATAGAAGGTATATAAAATTATTTCAGTACTTTAATATCAGCCTTATACATATTTAACATTCTTTATACAGTTAGTCCTTGTGCTATAGCAGAGGCCGTTAAATTGCCTTTCAATCTCTTAGATCAATGGTAAACCACAGAATTATGTATTTGAATTAATATTATACTCCATTTAAATTTTCAGTATTCATTTACCAGAAGCTTTCTGAATTGTTAAAAGGTGAGAAAATATTTTTGTTGATTGATGTTATATCTAATTGAATATGAATATAATTGAGTACTGACGAAGCAAAGTCTCTCTCAAAATTTGTTTTTTAGTAATGTTTCTACATATCTTGAGATTTTATAAAAAGTAACTTAGTTCGATATCCAATAATATTGAATATTTTGAGTAAGATAGTTTTATAATGATATTCTTAAGATTATGTTAAACATTTTTGAAAGATATCTGTTTTCATAAGATTGATGAGCAGGAACAAAATGTTGTCTACTCAAAATATTTAATTTATAGGATTTTGATTAACAATTTTTTTTTATTGGATTTTGTTATATCATTTGGATGTCTTATAATGAATGTTTATTTTATATGTCGTTTGAAATAAGTGGTACTTATATGACATTAATTTCATTTAATTCCTGAAGTTATTATTATTAAATATAATTTTTTGAAATTAAATATGAAGAAGGCTAATGTTGGAATATTTAAAGAATCCGTATATGTTGGTTTGCGAAATATTGAAAAATTATGTGAATTATTTATTCTAGTAACTGTTAAATCAAGAGAATTAATAAAATTATTATGTTCGGTTTCCAGAGTGAATGATATTGAAGTATGTATTTCATTGATAAATAAAAAGAATTTTTGTAAAGGTCTATCTGTACCTGTGAAGCAACAGCAAATATCGTCTACATATCTATGCCAATATAAAAAATATTTCATAAGGGGATTTTGGTGAATTTTAGTTTCAATATTGTTCATGAATATTTCTGCTAATAAAAAAGAATATAAAGGCTTTTTACTTGATAGAAGAAATATGACAAAATTTGAATATTAAAACAAATTGAAATATGTTTGTCTTCTACAATTTTAATTTCAAAAAATTTTTATTCAGAAACTTTTAGAATTAAATTTATGTCTACAACAAGCACTGCTTACATTTAATAGACGTATATAATCAAAACTCAATATATAATGTCAAATGGAATAAATAACCCAACAGATATACGAAAGTAATTAATTACTTTCGTTTTTGAATAAAAAAAAAAAATTTTTTTGAAATTAAAATTGTAGAAGACAAACATATTTAAATATGTTTTAATATTCAAATTTCTGCTAATGAAGGACTTTGAGGATTTCCCATAATCAAACCTATTTCAGCATTATAAATTTTATTTTAAAATTGAAAATAATTTTGTTTATTGCAAATATCTAGATATTCTAAACTATCTTCTTCAATAATTTGGAATAAATAAATAATAATAAAATTCATCTTTCCCCTATACATTTTATATTTTCTCAAGCAAAAGACCGAGAAGGATCATTTCCAAATTACGCTGTAAGCGATTGTCGAATTAATATCTGTTGGCTCAACGTCCTCGTATCGAAATGAAGAATTTCTCCATAATTTTGCATTTATATGAAATTTAATGAATGGGGGGCCTGAAAAAATATTATACGGGGTCCAGCAGTAGTGTGATGCGCTTCAATAGCTGTCGAACGAGACATCTTAGAAATTTAGTCCGAAAGTAGACTCCTTGAACTTTTATTTCTACATCTGGGGCAATTATTTTGTAATATAGGTATATGGTGTTCCCGAAAAAAACTCAAAAAAGGGGTGATTCTTAAATTGATAACCTCGTATATTTTCAATGGCCTTCAATATCTCTCTATCATCACGCAAAACATTAGAGATATACGAATAATACAATAAATCTGGATAAGTTTTGGAAAAAATGAAATGATTAATATAATTTTCATGTTGTACCAGTGCTACAGAAACTTTTTATTAGCAAGTGGAGCATATGCTGCAGAATAACCCGAAAGAAGACATCCGAGTTTTCGGAGGCTTTTAAACAGATTTTTAGAGACGTGAGGTGTCAAGTATTATTTGAAAAAAAGGGGATTCAATTGGTCACTAACGACAATAAGGAGCTTGAAGTTTTATTTAATATAACAAATCCACACACAATCCAAAGGAAGCTCAGTGAAGCTTGCAGTATAAGCGTTCAGTTCGAAGAATTCTCAAAAAAACAGTTTCACGTCTACCACATTCTAGTGCACCAGGCGTTTGCCGATAATGATTTGGAAAACCGTTTGAATTTTTGTAACTGTACTTTATTTTCAAATTGTACAAAACCGTACATTTTTCTATTTTGTTCTATTCAGGGATGAAGCGAGTTTTCACAATTCTCATTTTGTCAATTTCCATTATTATTCTTTCGAAAATCCACGAATGATAAGAGAAGTCGATCATCAACACATCATCATAGATCGTCCTGTCTGACCTATGTAAAATTGAGAGCATCCATTACAATATAATTTGTATATACCGCATTTGTCACACGTTTCACCAGAGTCTTTGCTATTGACTACGAGTGAAAAAAGCGGTACATACAAATTATATTGTAATGAATGCTCTGCATTTTACATAGGTCAGACAGGACGATCTTTGGTCATAAGGGTGAAGAACACAAAAAAAGTATATTGCACAAAAAATAACATCTGGTTTTTCGGAACATTTTATAAATAACAACCATTTCATGGCTTTCAGTAGAACTGAGATCTTACACGAAGGTAATAAAGCAGAAGAATGGACCTTTTAGGAAGTTTGGAAATTTGTTTAGCACATGGAAAGAAGCTATCAATCACAATTGAACAACTTGAATTTAATTTATCACCATTGCTTTCATCTGTAAAAGATTAAGACCCAACCATCATCATATTTTTACACTGTTGAAAATTCTGCCTGATATCTACCCTACTATTATAAATAAGATTTCAAGTTCTGTTCTCTTAAGTTTTGAAAATGGGTTAAAAACCCGAAACATATATGTCAACAGACATAAAATAAACAGTGAAACTTAAGTGATATGCGAGAAATCAATATTATTTATCAGAGGCGTTCTCTGAAAATCGTTATATTTCATCTAAGTAAACACAGTTTGATGTAAATTCGAGTATATACTGGGTGGCTCACCTCAAGTGACGGTTTTGTATCTGCTGTAGTATCGATGAAAGCATTTTTAAATAGGTAGCTTATCTTCCGCGTAAGAGATATTTTTTTGTAATGTTTCGAGAAAAAGAATATATTCCGCGCTCTATGAGATTCTATGGCAGTGTTTACAAAGCCAAACAAAATCTGTAATATAACTTCTCTTTTCTACATGCGTCATTATGAACACGCTTCAAATCACGTTGTATTGTATTGAATTTTTCGACGAGGAAACTAATTGGTTATCGTTAGTACAAAAGTGTTAAGTGAAAGAAATATATAAGAAAAACAAATGTCAACTTCATCAGGTGAGTATTTAAACTGAGGTATACAATGCAAAACATGACCTTAAATACACAGCTCTGGTAGAAAAAATAGAGGGGTGGAAAGAGATTTTTTGTACCAGAGCTGTGTATTTAAGGTCATGTTTTGCATTGTGTCATCTTCAATATAAGAAAAACAAATGTTAACTTCCGCTATTTTATTGATTTACACGACAATTGTTAGGTCATACCATCAGGTGAGTATTTGAACTGAGGTATACAATGCAAAACATGACCTTAAATACACAGCTCTAGTAGAAAAAATAGAGGGGTGGAAAGAGATTTTTTGTACCAGAGCTGTGTATTTAAGTTAATGTTTTGCATTGTGTACCTCAGTTCAAATACTCACCTGATGGTATGACGAAACAATTGTCGTGTAAATCAATAAAATAGCGGAAGTTAACATTTGTTTTTCTTATATTGAAGATGAATTTCCGTCAAGTAACGACCGAGACAATCAAAAATTTGAAAGAAATATACTGATTGCATTATAAAATATGCAGAATGTCCCATAAATAACCACCCCAGGTAATTTATAGAGCTATAATTCGGTCTATCGCAGAAAACAGTTCTGATGAGTCCTGATGACCTTTGGGTTGAACGACTTGAGCAATTTTTTTTCGCAAATAATATTGGTCAAACCAAAAAAGTGCCCGTGTTGTTAACCCGAATAGGAGAAAAAATCTACAAAACTCTGAGGGATCTCTGTAATCCGGTTAGGCAAAAAAAAAACAGAAATTAATAGACGTATTAACTGCACAGTATTCAAAGAAGATTTCCATGTTTAAAGGAGGGAAAGAATTCTATAATATGAAACAAGCAAATGAGGAGACTGTGCAATCATACGTGGGGATAAAAACAAAGTTAGTGCTTCTAAATTTGGAGTAAATTTGAACGAAGTGTTGAAGGACTAGTTCATAGTAGGGATGTGCAAAAGCCCTATACTTTGTGAAGAAGGGCACACCTAAGGTTTGGATCAAATTTTGGAAGTAACAGTTAACAACGAAGCAACACTGGGACCTAATTACAAGTCACTCCATCCGTTGAAGACATCAACGTTTTCGAGACGCCACAAGTGCATCCGTTTCCTAAGCACAGTCAGAAAACTTCTCCATGAATGCAATCTAAAATTGAATCGATCGTTAAGAAGAGTTTCACTCACTCACGAATACAAACGTTAAAGATTGAAGTGGGCAATGGGATTACACAAGGCTAGTCGTGAGATCCATCTTAAATTTTAATTACCGAAAATCTTTTAGAGATGTCTTCATAGATAATCGTATAATAACAACATAAGCTTTTTACATACACCAGGTACTTGTTTACCTTTTCTAAAACAATGCAACGCATTCCATAGTTATATTGCCCAAAATTAAAATCTGAGCTTTCCACATCACAACCTTACCATCTCGGAGAAACACCCCATACATACCTGTATCTAGTTTATCGAAAACTACCCAAGACTATAAAAACAATCACAAGTTTGAAATTATTTAAAAACAAAGAATATTTTGTGATAAATCTAGGGCTTTATTAAATAAATGATTTTTGATAGCAAACTATGCTAGGAACTATTTCAATTTTATTCTTCGAAATAAACGTTATTACTTCAACTCTCATTATTATAATATGAATTTGTCGTTCCATTTTATATTACTTAATTTCGTGTATAATAAAAATAGATATCATTTCTTCAAATTACAGTTGAATAAACTAGCAAGCAATGTTCATCTGAGATTTCAAGTGAATACTGAACAAGACACCTTCATTCAACTTCTAAATTAATTGCTAGGCTTCACTTATATATAAGGCAAAGAGTATACTCGAAAATATAAGAAAAGTATCATCAAAGTAATATTCCCAACATTTTTACTTATTTGCCCTTAAGTATTCTGCCCCATTCATGTTTAAACTATTCGCACATTGTAACAATGATTCTAGTACATTCCACTCACACAATTGTCGAGAATATTGCGAGAAGCGTTGAAAGCACGATTCAGTTTCATTAGCGTTGTGCTTATGCCGGTAATCAAAGAAACTGTGTACAATCCCAAATGAAGACATTACAGCAACTCCATTCACCCGACTAGTCAGCCAACAATTGGACAAACTTGAGTCTGATTTCTCAATTCCGTAGTGCATTGCAGTGTTTATTTCGGACGGCTGCAAGCAGTGCGGAAATGAGGATTCGGACTCTCCTGGCATCATTCCATCCACTGAAGACTGTATGATCAGTGTCGTAGCCTGAATATGGAGACAGGATACACGTAATGGACGGTATATTATTAGGGATGAGAAATTTACAGTAAAACTAAACCTTTTACAAACACCTAAAGGAAACTAAAGGGTTTTCCTAGAATTGTTTGGTATGTAGAGATACCTTTATGAATTTTTTCTCGTAATTAATTGAACGTTAACCAATAAGTATGCAAATTCTTGATTAAGCATACTTCAAATGGAGATGAAAGAGGGATGTATATTAGACTTTAATGGTTCATTTATAGCGTAAATACATAAATTACAAGTTTGCAAGTATTATTTGTTTACCCAAATTGAGAGACGTGTTCCAGTGTTGGATCTAACTCTAATTGCGGTGAAAACACTATCTCGTTCGTGGATTAGCAGTTCTTTGAGCTTTTTCACCGTTGTTCACTTTCACCGAATTCACTTTTATTGGTTTTACTGTTGGGTTCACCTCTCACAAATTACTATCTAATTACGAATATATAATGTAGATTCACTTCCAAGCCTTTACTGCGTTACTGTGTTGAGAGAGAGAAATATATGTTATAGGTTAAAAAAACGTAAAACTAGCGAGCGGTTTATTTTGTGCTTTTTGGGCAAGTGACAAAATGCGACTTTTTGGGGGATGTTTCTTCAAGGGTGCTTTGCGGCTAAGTAACGACTTCGAGGGATGTCTTCAACTGGATTCGGATTTAATGGGTTTCTGAGGAAACTGCGAGGGACAAATATTTTCGGTCCTCAACAGGCCGGAAAGATTTTGGGAAATGATGAGACATATTTGAAAGGCATAGATTACCAACTCGGGATCATAATTGTTATGTACTTGCATAGTAAATTGAAAATTCCTTGTTCGATTTAAATTCGAACAGTCATCATTTGCCAAGTAGAAACTACGTTATTACTAAAAATGGAAAGATTCACTACAAAAATGGTGAAAATTTTGCAGTCACAGTTCGCAAAACTAAAGCACCTTCCCGTTCGGAAATAGTGAAACTGGTTGAAAATTTTCAGCTGTTGAGACAAGTTAGTGCTGTGAAGAATCGAAACCGTGTGCATAGCTCAAGAACAACAGAGAATATTGTTGCTGTTGTGTTGATTGCGCTACCGAGTTAGGACCAGGTAACTAATGGAACTGTAGCTGTTGTAGAAAATCTGTCTTATTAATTTATTCGGGTGTTTACGACACCTTGATAAACATTTTGGGATACCTACGGAGTTTTAAGACATTCAATTACATACACTCAAGTTGGACACAGGCAATTCGCAATTAACGCAATATTCGCGATTTTGAAAACACGTCGATCTTCATTGGGCATTTTCGCAATTAAGATTCTAACAAGTTTGATACTCATGCAAATGAGTTTGGAACCACCCAAAATTTAGTTATTAACATTTTTCAGAACAGTTTTTAGTTTTCATGGTTTTTGAATTGAATAAGGAGGTCATTATAAAATTTCATTGCTTGTTAAAAGTGTGAGGCACCTCAGAAAAAAAAATTATTATTGTAATATTTATTAATTTTAAGTTTACGGACAACGTTTATGTAGTGAGCTCTACTTTGTCAGTTGCATAATAATCATTATAAAAACTTTTATTACTAATAATTTGAATTATTGAATCCGAGAAAAAATCCTCATCATATTATGGCTATATTGGCAAATTTGTTCTTATCTTCAGTTTTAAAAAAACCCTTTGGTATTAATGCCCCAATAGATGATTTTTCAGATTTTTTTTCGACATTTTGCATTGCTCGAAATATGAAAATCGTTATTATGCAACTGTCCAGCAAGATCTAACGTGGAGGTGTAGAGCATTCTTGCCAGCTAAGGAATAGGTATAATGGAAATAAAGGAAAACGGGTTAGATGAAGATCGAAGATTTTGAAATGAGAATATACTATTAACGAAATAAACTCTAAAATAAAAAAATTAATTGTAAATTGACAAAACGACCTCGGCGTATAATATAGGATATAAACTGAAAGTTGTAAAAAAAATATTAATTCTAAATTGAAATCGTGAGTTGTAAAAATTAGAATTTTTTATAGGCCGAAGGAATTCTACGGTTCTTCTGTTCAGCGCAATGATCTATTACCTCGTCTATAAAAATAATCCCATTCCATAATTTTATAAATCCTTTTACAATTGAAATATTTGCCATATTTCTCAATCGCGCCTGTCCAGTTGTATTTCTTATATAATTTTTAATTCTTTTCAACGCTGAGAAACTTCTTTCTGTATAAAAGCAGTTGTCACTGGCAAAACAACAACAAGACATAGTAATTTGAAGAGTTCTGGCATACAAAATTTTAAGTCAGTATCGTGAAAAAAGTTGACAATTCAGAAGGATTTGTGCAATTTTCTATTACATCGTTTCCGTATAGAACCGTTAATTTACTTTTTAGTTGAATTATGTTGCTTTATCAAGTATTTCGAATAGCTCTTCTTTTTCAAAAATGGAAAATTTTGAATTATTTAACAGATCGAAGAAATGTAGTCTTTCAATATAGCAAAACCTAACCTCTGTTGAGTCGCTACAATGTCTAGAATTAAAGAAAAACATTCTCAATTGCTGTGTTTTATCTGCCATTTCAACTCCCTTGCGTCGTATTTAATAAATATATGAATTTATCAAAATAATAACTGTTACTCTAAAATTCAGGTATCGGGTGTTTTTTTTAGAGTGATAGAACTTGCGATAGGGAAAACTGTGATTTGACAGGAGGTAGAAACCAATGTGTTTTGACATTTCTGTTCAGTAAGCATTGACAAAATATCATGGAAAGACTCACGCCGCAACAACGTTTACAAATTGTTGAAATTTATATTCAAACTCAGTATTCTATTCGCCAAACTTATAGAGCACTTCGTGAAATTTATGGTTTACATAGTCTTCATCAGTGTAGCTTATTCGTCGAACTATCGATAGATTTCGGACAACATTTTCTCTACTCGGTGCAACAACAACAACACAAAGAACTGTACGTACAGAAGAAAATATCGCTGCTGTAAGTCATAGTGTTAATGATGATCCAGATTTGTCACTTCGTCGACTTTCACAACAAGTTAGACTCTGTGCATCCACCACATGGAAAAATTTGCGTAAAGATCTTGGTCTACACCCATACAAAATCTAACTGGTTCAAGAACTAAAGCCACTTTACCATAATAGGTGTTTGCTGATTGAGCCCTAGAACAGCTTGAAGTTGATCCACTTCTTTATCGTAAAACTGTGTTTAGTGATGAAGCTCATTTTTAGTTGAACGGCTATGTAAACAAATAAAATTGCTGTATATAAAGTGAAAACAATCCTCAAGAAGTTCTGCAGGTTCCATTGCATCCTGAAAAAAGCACTGTATGGTGTGCTTTACACGCTGGAGGCATCATGGGTCCATATTTCTTTAAAAACGATGCTGGAGCTAATGTTACAGTGAATGGTGCTTGTTACAGATCGATGATCAATGATTATTTGTTTCAAAATTTGAATGGTATCGACCCAGAAGTGTTTTGGTTCGAAAAAGAATTAACTGGCCTCCAAGATCATGCGACGTAACTCCACTGGATTATTTTCATTGGGGTTATGTCAAATCATTGGTTTATGCTGATAAACCCGAAACAATAGATGCTTTGGAAGCCAACATAATTCGTGTTATTGATGAAATAAGGCCTGAATTACTCGAAAAAGTGGTCCAAAATTGGTCTGGTCGAATGCGGTTCCTCAGAGCTAGTCGTGGTGGACATATGCCGGAAATTATTTTTAAAACATAAATGTCATATAATTATCTTTCAAATAAAAAAAAATTGGCTTCAATCCTAATTTAACTGTGTTTTATTTAAATTTAAAGTTCCATCACTCTAAAAAACACCCGATATTTTACTAAGTCTGCAGTTAATTTCTCGCCTTCAGAATATCCATGTTTCAATTTTGTAAAATAAAAAAAACTGTATCGGTATGATTAAAAATTAATACAAATGTTTCTAATAAAAATATATTCTGAGCATCCTCTAGAAAATTTTTTAAAGCTACTTCTGTTATTGATATTTGATCAAATTCACGACTACTACTTTTGATAATAAAATGAAAGATTTCGAATAGTTTATCAGTAATACTAAAAATTGTCAGAACGGCTCGTGAAGTGAAATTCCAACGAGTTGCTACATATGTAGAGGTATACGATGTCCTCCAAATTGCTCTAACACTTGGGTACGCTTTGTTGATTCAGAAAAATATGATGATAATCCTGAAAGGGTTGAGGAAAAAACTTTAACCTGTTGAACTGAACTGCACGCATTACTTTTAAACAAATTGAATACGTGTGCATAGCAATGAGTAAACATTGTGGTGATATAGATTTGATTTTTGCCTGTAAACCGTTTACTTTTCCCGATATAACACTAACCCCATCGTATGTTTGAGCCACTAATTTTGAATGCAAGTAAAATTTTCCGAATTTAGCAGATGAAAATTGAAATAAATCTTCAACAGAACGCTTAGAACTCACATCATAAAATCCCATGAATCGCTCAACAAGTTGATCATTTATTGCATAAGATAATGGCAGCTTATGTCAGTTGTTTCATCAATTTTCCAGGAAAAAACAAAGATTTTGAAATTTCGCCCTCAATTTTTTTATTCACAACAAAATCAACGAAAGCGATTAATTCATTTCGTATGATTTTAGATGTGCCAGAAAAAACTGATCTACTGTTGATATCATTTTCTAAAAAGGTTCTTAAATTGGTGTCAAATTTATTAACAAGAATTACCCATTCTTTGAAATTCCCGCGATTTAAGGATTCATTATCATCGTGACCCTAAAAGGTAACTCTTGCATACAGAGGTGCATCGTAATATCTATCAGACTTTTTAGACTTTGTCGATTTTCTTTGACTCTAGCATTAAAATTTTGAATTCCAACTTGACGCGCATTGTCTATTGCTGTGGAGATATTTTGTTTTTGTTTCGTCGTAAGGGTAAGCTTGCAATTCGATTAAATATGTTGAGCATTTTAATTGTGTAGCAATAGACCCCGAGACAAATTTTTCAAATCGCTCTAACCAGTTTTTGTTCAAACTCTGTCGGAATTTGTATTAGTTGCTGCGAATAAAATGCACGGCCAACTAAATAATTTATTTAAAGTTATACTGCTAGAAAGCTAGTCGTACTTTTTATACCATCTATTTTGAAACCTCCGATTTGATTTTCCTACTCCACCCATAGCCACAAAACATTTATTTAGATCTGGAACAGGTCGCTTTTCTTCTTTAATTATGTATGACTTATCCTCATAGGAATGACTCGAAAAATGTTGCTCATTTACTAAATAATTTCAAAAATCACAAGTACTTCCGACATTTCCATTTACCTTGAGAATTTGAGACGACTCACGCGATCCCGCTAAATCCATTTCGCCTTCTGGTCGATTAATGGTTTTTCTGCTCATTGCATAAAAAAACTACTTCATAGACTTCGGTAAAACCGAAATTCTAATCTCTGCTAATAAGAGCTAAAATGGGACCTATTCAAATATCTAGAAATTTCTTCTGCTCATAAAAAACGTCTGGCGGTAACAAATAAAAAGTTAGAATTTCATTAATCCCCATTGCTGTCATCTGTTAATAATAAGTGCCTTTGAAAATAAGCAAATACCGTCAATAGGTATAACTTACTGTTAACAACCTCAAATAAAAAAATCCTATCATTGTAGTCCGAAAAATATATAAATTATTAAGTAAATTCTCCTTAGTTTTGAAAATGGATTGAAACTGGAAACATATGTTAATGACAAAAAAATTTGAACTTTTGTGAAACTTAAGCGCCTAGTGATTTATATACCTTATTAATATCGTATGTTTGATATTAGGAATACATAATTCCTTTGAAATCGTAATATGCTAACCTAATCACTCTACATATAAATATTTCAATAATTAGGTTTTTCCTGAAGAGAAAACAAAAAGAAATTAATTTAATTTCCTTAATTTTTGACAAGAAGTTTATTATCGAAAAAAAAATTTCATTCATATTGGGCATGGAACAAGGATATCGAAATGTTTTTGATGAACGCGGATGTCCGACAGTAGTTCTGTTTGAGTATGCTAGTAAAAGTACAAGGAGGTAAGCTCGTAAACAGCAAGTAGTAAATACTCGTACATCAATCACTTGTACAACATCAGAGGTTACGAGCGTAATATATCGTTCCCTAGAAACTATGGGATAAATATACAGTAACTTTTTGGGAGTTGCTTCCAGTTACACATATATCAGGGAGACAGTGTGCAAAGACTGAATTGAAAAAATATTTTCTTGCTTTGAAGTATTCAGAAAACCATAGTTAATTCCAATACAGGTTGTGTTTAAAAAAAGAATTTATTAAAAGAGTTAATTTTATTTACCTTCTATCAAGTATTAACCTCTATTTATGTTATTTTATTCATAATATATAATTATTTGGTTTCCTCAACATTCTTTATACAGATAGTCCTTGTGCTATAACAGAGGCCGTTAAATTGCCTTTCAATCTTTTAGTTCAAGGGTAAACCACAGAATTATTTATTTGTAGTTAACATTACACCCCATTCAAATTTTTCAGTATTCATTTACCAGAAGTTGAAAGTGAGTGTTGAAAGGTGAGTAAATATTTGTTGTTGATTGATGTTATATTTTATTGAATATGAATTATTTAAGTACTGACGAAGTAAAGTCTCTCTTAAAACTTGTTTTTTAGTAATGTTTTTACACATCTTGAGATTTTATAGAAAGTAACTCAGTTAGATGTCCAATAATATTGAATATTCCAAGTAAGATAGTTTTATGATGAAATTCTTAAGATTATGTTAAACATTTTTGAAAGATATTTGTTTTCATAAGATTGATCAGCAGAAACAAGATTTTGTCTACTCGAAATATTTAATTTATAGGATTTTGGTTAACAATTTTTGGATTTTGTTATATCATTTGGATGTCTTATAATGAATGTTTATTTTATGTCGTTTGATATAAGTGGTACTTATATGACATTAACTTAATTTATTTCTGAAGTTATAATTATTAAATATAATTTTTTGAAATTAAATATGTAGAAGGCTAATATTAAAATATTTAAATAATATTAAAAGAGTATAATATGATATAAATCTGATACACCTAGATCTTCTGTGAAGATCCCCTAGAAGCTTTTCAGCTTGTGCGAGTTAAGAGTTCACTTGCGTTCTGGTTAGGCTTTATTAGTGGTTTCTAAAGCCATCTTAGGCACATCACCTAACAGTGGCCGAAACCTTTTAACTAAAAAATGTCACGTCTTCCTAGACTGCATCCCGGAATTTCCGGTTCCGAAGTCCAGAGCTCTACCAATTGAGCTAACAGCACTCAACAGTATAGACCACATCAAAAGAAATCTTTCAGCTAATTACATGAAAACCCCTATTGAATGTTGTAATAAATATTTATATATGTTTTTTCAAGTTCATTTTCTATGATATCAGGACGAATCATAACTATGTGAACATAGGTGAGGGACAGGTTAGTTGGAACAAAATATGGCGATTGGATCGAATATTATTAAAACAAATTGTAGAAATTACTACCAATAAAATATATTTTACACATTTTCTTGTGACTCAAGTGTCGGGAAATGAATCCCATCTTCAGACAACAGTTGTCTGATGATGGGATAGTTCATTTCCCGAAACTCGAGTCACAAGAAAATGTGTAAAATATATTTTATTGGTAGTAAAACATAGTAATTTCTACAATTTGTTTTAATTATGATCAACTACCAAATAGTAACGGCGTAAACAATTCAGTATCTGGATCGAATATGCCTTAATAAAGTTATGCTGTTAAGGGCGTTAAAGTTGCAATTTTTTCCGTTTTTTGCTGATAATTTCACTGTTTTATTCTCATTTGTTTCAAAATCGGCACAGAGGCATAACTTGATAGAGCACGGAGATCAGTACCCTTCCATAGCTCAGTGTGAGTTTCAACTCCTTCCATTAACTACGTGATTTTTGTGACTGCTATTATTAAAGTTGCGTTTTGGTTGTGCGTCACGCAAAATGGAACATCTGGATTTGGAGCTAAGTGGTGCCACTAAATTTTGTGTTAAATTGGGAAAATTGACAAGTGAGACATTTGAAAAGTTACAACAGGCCTATAGGGAACATTCTCCATCCCGTGCTCAAGTTTTTCAGTAGCACAAATCATTTTTAGGAGACAGAGAACACGTTGAAGATAAACACCGGCCTTCAACTTCTAAAACCGACGAAGACATAGAACGTGTGAACACCCTTGTGAGATCAGAACGTCGTTTAGTATTAAGAATCTTGAGTGAACAATTAAATTTGAACAGATTTACCGTTCATCAAATTTTGACAGGAATTTTGCATGTGCGAAAGGTCTGTGACAAAATGGTGCCGAAAAACTCACAATTGAGCAGAAGGGCATTCGAAAAACAAATGTGTTGATTTTCTTGACAAAATCGCTAATGAGCAAGATTTCTTTAGTCGTGTGATCACAGGTGATAAATCATGGATTTTCTAAATAAGTTCCTGAAATCAAGGGGTAAAGTGAGAAGTGGCACACTGGAATCTCTCCTGGACCAAAAAGCTCGAATGAGCAAATCGACGATCAAATCAATGTTTATTTAACATAAATAGAGGTCAATTCTTGATAGAAGGTATATAAAATAATATAAATATTTTAAAAAATTTTTTAAAAATTTTAAAAAATTAGCCTTCTACATATTTAATTCCAAAAGATTATATTCAATGATTATAACTTCTGAAAATAAATTAAAATAATGTCGTATAAGTACCACTTATATCATGACATAAAATAAACATTCATTATAAGACATCCGAATGGTATAACAAAATCCAATAAATAAAAATTATTAACCAAAATCCTATAAATTAAACATTTTGAATAGACAAAGCTTTGTTTCTGCTTATCAATCTTATGAAAACCAATATTTTTCAAGAATATCCAACATAATCTTAAGAATTTCATCACAAAACTATCTTACGTAGACTATTCAATATTATTGGATATCTAACCAAGGTACTTTATATAAAAACTCAAGATATGCAAAACATTACCGAAAAACAAGTTTTAAAATCGACTTTGCTCATCAATATTCAAATATTCATTTTCAATAAATACAACATCAATTAATAATATATATTCGACTCACCTTTCACTCTCCAGAAAAAGTTCTACTTAAATGAGACCTTTGAATATATAGATATTGAATATAATCTTTTGGAATTAAATATGTAGAAGGCTAATTTTTTAAAATTTTTAAAAAATTTTTTAAAATATTTATATTACAATGTTTATTTGTTTTTTGACAGAAAATAAATCCTCCACAAAGGGTTTGTTCCTCTAGGAAAAACCAAGATATTTTTAATCCTTGAAAAGCTCAGAAAAGAGTAATTCGAGAGAAATCAGACATTACAGACAAATTAATGCTCCATCATATCACACTACACTCTGCATAACAGAATTTTTGACCACAAAAGGCATTCCTATGGTTTCTCGGACCCCCTATTCACCTGACCTCAGTACTTCTGGCTTTTTCTTTTTTCCTAAACTGAAAAATGCCCTTTCATGATTTTGGAAAAAATCCAAAAGAGTGTAAAGAAGTAACTGAAGACCATACCTGTTGAAGACTTTCAACGCTGCTACAAACAGTGAGAACAACGTTTCCATCGGTTTGTAGCTGCCCAAAGGAATAATATTGATGTTTGAAAAAAAACGTTGGTAAATAACAAATCAGTCTCATTACTTTCTGTCGCACCTAGTATGGATGAATTGATAGGCCTTCAGGTACAAGCGCACAAAAAGCGTCACCTTCGAACACCCCCTGTGAAGTTCCATCATTGGAATTATTATACTTTTCTGTAGTTCAACATATTATAGCCGGTAGAAGAAACCCACACCACGCCACTGAAAGTGACGTATCTTTTCGACGCCGGACGTCGCCCATTAAGGGGGCAAGAGGGCGCCGAATTGCGCGAATCTCAACCCGAGCCACTCTACACCCTCTCTTCTGGATGCGTTTCCGGTGAAAGCCGGATGAAGTGATGGACATTTGGGGATGAGAATATGGTTTACGAGATCGTTAAAGTGGTTCGTTTCATAATTCACGGAAAATTGTGCTTTATAATTGTCAAGATGTTAAGGCGCTTACTGTTGGAGTAATTTGGCTCATTGCCGCTAAATTCGGCTTGAAAGGCTTTGACTGAAGGAGACGGATTCTAGTTTAGTACTTTGAATGGATTCCGGTCATTATGGCGGAAGTTCGTCTCATGCCTAGACCAATTCTTTATTGTTTAACGAATTAGACGAAGGTATTGTTCTTGATTTCTGCGAAGTGAATCAGAATTGTTCTTCAATTAATTTGATTCACAAATCTCAATAGCTCCACATAATTATTTGTTTATATTATTATTGAGGTTTAGGGTTATTGCAACACAACCATTCAATGATCCATCGTACATAATGAAACTGAATAATCAGATAATAAGAAAGAAATCTTCAAAAGAAAGAATCCTCTGATAGATCACTTTTGCAAAACTCTTTACTGGAAAAAAAATGAGCTATATTTTATATTTATATATATATATATATATATATATATATATATATATATATATATATATTTATATATATATATATATATGTATATTTATATATATATATATATATATATATATATATATATATATATATATATATATAAGTAACTAATTGATTGTTAAATATTTGTGCATTAGAGAACTTATCTCAAATGTAATGAACCGAAAAAGTCTAATAATTTTTCAATAGCAAATTCTCATAAAAATCGTTCTTAAAAAATGCACCAGACGATTCATTCGGGAATAAGAGTGTAGCTACTAGCTGTGTTTCTATTTTTTCCTTTTTTTTTGATTTGACCTTTTAATAATTTTAGGTACATATGTTCAGTACCTCTTATTATAACTTATTGGAAAAACTAGTTCAATATTGGCCACCTATGATTTCTTTGATATGGCTAGGCTCTGATATCAGATTACACTAACTTTATTCGAAAGGACTGCTGAAGTTTTTGGAAAGTGCTGCAATGTTGACAGCTTACGGCGAATCATGTCCCAGAAATATTCAATTTGGGACACATAAACTGATTTGAGGGCTGATATAATGTCCATCCTTGAAAGCTATCGTTTCATCTTCAATTGTAGCATTTTGGTTGACGTGAAGTATGGATATACGGTTCGATTATCTTCTGAGTGTAGCTCCAGGCTGTCATGTTATTTCTTATAAAAACTAGTGGTGACCTGCAATATAAGCCTTTACAATGACGCCCACAGTGTGGTGAACAAATTGTGAATCACGTCTTTCACCACGTCGCCTTCTCACCCTTGCCCGACCATCTACAAATAGCAGCGGGATTCGATTGTACTTGATTTAAATTCTGTTCCCAGTAAATTCTTTACCTACGCTAAAGTAAACGATGTTTATTCGAGGTAGCACCTGGTGTGGACCAGAATAGAAAAAAGTAAAACCATCACCATGTTCTTTAAACCAGGTATTTGCTATGGTTCTGGTGTTCTTAAATCTGTCTCGTAGGGCTACAAAGCTGAATCGACTACGTTGGTTCTCTTGGGACGTCTAGAGCCTCTCGCCCTGCATGCTTGGCCTTTTTGTCCCACGTTCGTTCATACTTCAGTAAATAGTTTATTGAGTGATACTCCGTTTCCAGTTTAAAGTGAATGAAGAGACAATCTGTGAATGCGCCTACCATTAAGTGAAGCAGGAAAATTATTTCTCTTTACACTGTTCAAATACAGTCGAATGGTCGATGCGTCTATTCTTCACATCCATCCAACTGAGCTCCTGAATTCTAGCTCTCAACCTCGTTGAAACATGCTCAAACTGAAAATCAATCTAATGCAACTGTTTCGTTCCCTCTGAAGCCTGTTCTGTCCACTACCTCCAAACGAAATACCATAAAATATACCTGCATAATTAAATTTAGAAAATTGAAAAGATGTCTGTTGCTAAACCATACCCTGAGAGCACCATAATAATTTAAAAACAAGAGATCTGAAGCGCATGTCCGAGATTTCTCACACAAGAAAGTAAATTCAGGTTAATATCAAACTCAGCGAGAGTATCGTGAATCGGAGAAAGATCAAAATGTAACTTTGCAATAAACTGAGCTCCTAGAGCAACTGGGTATCGTCAGCATAAGCTTGAACTTTACAATTCTCAATAGATATTAATACTTCCACCGTGGAACATTGTCCCAAATTAAACCTTGCGGGATTCCATTTGGCACCTTAATTCGGTTTAAAAGGTTATTATGCAACTTAGAATCTCAGATTAGTAATCTGGTAAATTCTACGCAATCTAAGCTTTTCGATTAAAAAAGGCTGGGCTACAAGATATAGGAATTTCAATTAAAATGGCTCTTGACAACCGAATGCTTGAAAATTGAATCACCTGTTGCTCGTTATAAAACTCCTTGAGATGTGAAAACTTATTAATACCTTTCTTGTCCTTCGGATCGTGCTGCCTTTTACTTGATAGAAATCCATTGTATACTTTAGTTAAATGAAACACATATATATGTTGATTTCTATTTATTATCTTGAGTTGTTCACATGAAGCATTTCGTTAACATAGTTAACTTCTTCAGATGCTTACGACTAGTCTGAAACTTGGTAACATATTAGGAGTACAAATAAGTTTCCGCCGTTTTTTAACACAAATTAAATATTTATTATAGAAGAACGGTAATATAAATAAATGACTGCTTGCTGAAGGACTTCTAATGTTAGAGCAAGTTCTTTTTGTGTTTGAGATGAATCTTCCTCCAATTCTGCATCCTCGTAAATTTTTGGCCTTCCACTGCGATCTTTGTCTTCTACGTCGAAAACTTACCGTCAAAAGGTGATGTTGAACAGACAGTTGAACCGACAAAACTCAAGAACCTAAGAGTTTTGAAGAATCCAAAAATAGTTTTCAAGTTCTGTACTAGAGAGAAAGAATTCCTATAACGACATTGTTCCGAAAAAATCACCTAGAGTGGCAACAACCCCCAACCTTTTGACGGTAAATTCAATGATGACATTATTTCGTGAATAGTGAACCGATTTTGAAAATTTTAACTGGCTTGTGCACACAACATAAATAACTTTCAAACTAACCAACACTCGACATCTCTTCCCTATTCAAAAAATGTTGGGGGTTTATGCCACCTTCATGGAGGTGGTTGTTTCGGAACAAACTTATGATGGAAATTCGTCCCCATCAAAACAGAAGTTGACCTGTTTTTTTAAATCTTCGAAAATTCTTCGTTTCTGAATTCTAGCGGGGGTCAAATTTTCGTTGGGACACGCTGTATAATAAAAATAAATAATTTGTTGAGTAAGCAGCTTGATCTTGATGGACTTATTTTCACTAATTGAGGGATATACCATATCAGTGAAATATTAATATACGTGTGCGGTAAAGCTACTGAGTGATTTTATAATGTATGCTCTTTATTCATATACATACATAATATTTTTGTACAAAATTCAAAATACTTCCCTTTTTATCTAAATCCGTCGCTGTACCTGCCACTTTGTTTCACATATCCTCATTTATCAGGGTGAATTCGTTTCACTCACATGAAAACCTCCGGGAAATTGATGATTATCTAAGGAAAACACCATCAAAAATGTGAAACTCTTGTTCCGAAACAATTTCACGTTAATAAAACGCAGAGTTATCAGATCGTTTGACCGTGGAAGGCATTTTTGCAGGCACATCACAATTTTGTATGAATACTAATTTGGGCGCTCTTTCGAAATTACAAATTTAGTGGACGAGAAGTGAGCGTAACCAAACTTTTATGAAAGCGCGGTTTCCGTGGGAAATTGGACTGTTTGTGTTTCTGACGGCGTATAACTTATTGTTTGGCCAATATGCACGTTGAACAAATAAATATTTTCGTTAAAATGCAGAAACAAGCTGATGAATTTTTTGTTGCACCGAACTTGGGGAAGTCTGTAATTAGTTGTGAACAAAAAATTTCGTTATATTTGTGATTCTGAAGGAAATTAATAATTTTACCAACCCATTTTTCTATTAAAATAATAAAAAGAGATTTTTTACTTGATGGAAGGATTATTACAAAATTTGTTTATCAAAACAGATTTAATGTGTTAGTCTCCTATAATTTTAATTTCAAAAAATTTTTTATTCAAAGAGTTTGAGAATTGAATTAATGTCTTATAAGCACAGCTTATATTTAATAGACATATAAAATCAAAATTCATTATATAAAATCAAATGGAATAAAAACCCAACAAATATAAGTTGTCAATTAAAATAAATAAATAAATATTTGAAGGAGACAAAATTTTTGTTTCCGATCTTATATTATTGAAATCCTTTTCAAAAATACAAAACATAATTTTAAGAACTTCTCAAAAAAAAATAATTTATTTGAAATATTTAAATAAGTTACTTCAAAAATCTCTCAAAACATGTCTCACATCCTCAAAAAAAAAGTCTTCAATCCAACTCCACATTCAAAAAATAAAATCAATTAACAGTAAATAACTTACCCTTACAAAATTTGAATATCTAAAAGATTAAATCTGTTTTGAAATTAAAATTTTGAAATAGTCCTTCTATCAAGTAGAAAACTTCTTCTTATTATTTTATTTATAATTATTTTTAAGTTGGAGTGAAGAAGACCTTATCTGAATTCTAATTGTTTTTTGAGGATTTGATACATGTTTTAAGAGATTTTTTAAGTAACTTATTTAAATATTGGAATAAAATGAAATGAAATGAATGAAAATGTAGTGATATTACATTTTCAAACAGTTTGAAAAGTGATGGGAAACAAAGTAATTTCTCATTTCATTCCAATTAAAATGAACTATCACAAAGCAACAGACTAATCCATTCAATATTTATTTAAATATATTAAATATTTCAAATAAATTATTGTATTGAGAAGTTCTTAAAATTGTTTTGTATTTTTAAAAAAGCATTTAGTTTTCATAAATATAGGATCACAAACAAAATTTTGTCTCCTTCAAATATTTATTTATTAATTGTAATTGACAATTTATATTTGTTGGGTTTTTTATTCCATTTGTTATTATATAATGAGTTTTGATTTTATATGTCAATAAATATAAGCTGCTTATAAGACATCAATTTAATTCTAAAAGTTTTTGAATAAAAATTTTTTTGCAATTAAAATTATAGGAGACTAACAGATTAAATCTGTTTTGATATTCATTTTTCTATTGTTTGTATGAAGAAAGTACAAAAGTGTTACTTATAATATTCCAATGGCATTGACATAGCTGTTTCTCATTGAAGGTCTTGCATGAAAACGTGACTAAATAATTCTTGTCTTAATTAAAAAAAGGGAAAGGCGCTGACGTGAAGTCAGAAGCTTTTGGGCGTTAGTTCATATCACCACGATTCTCACATTTTTTTTTTATCTTCTAATTGTATGATTCTGTCGCAATTTTACACAAACATGCACGTTCTTATTCTAACATACTTCAAAATGCTGAATTTCATATAGATGAAGTTTGTGATTTAGAAAATATTGGAAAAAATATGGAAAATTTTCAAACGTGAATAACTGCGAAACTATTTTGCTCATTAACGAACTCAGCTGCAGCATTCAGTCCCTTAACCTTATCAACCTCTAGCTCCTTCCATTCGAAATCAGTGTGTTTAGGGTCGGCTGGATTGGCGTATAGAATTACTTGCAACTTTGGATTCTTCATCAGTGAGTCTATCCTAGGCATTTAAGACCATTTTAAACTCAAAATTCGAAAATTGCAGAGATTTGAGCGAAACAACAGCTCGCTGTCACCCTGCGCACAAAAATACAGTGACTATCACAGCCAACTTAAAAAATAATGAATGTTGTATTTTTGAACATCTCTGATATATATGACAAGCAAATGGTGACAAGTAAGTGCAAGTGTAAACCATTTTTACCATTGATAAAGCTTAAGGATGGAAATAGTACAGTTTTACGAAGAAATAAATCATTGTTAAAATAAGCAGAGTTTTGTATTTCAAGGTCCTCTACTCATACATGAAATATCAATTTCAATTAATTTTTGATTCTTTTATGTACTAATTTTTTATCTGGAACTGATCATTTAAGTGCCTTTCATCTCGTATGATACTCCTTTTCCTGCATAAAAAAACAATTTTTTTACACAAACTTTATATCATAGGCGATTTTACTCCGTCGAAAGAATAAAGTCAGTCTTAATACCTAGGGTTAAAAAAAGCCAACTGGAGTCATCACTATTTTGTCCTATTTCTTTGATCTTAATATTTCCATTAATACTAAAAGCACCACAAATAGTAAATAAGGATGTTAATGAATCAATTTTATTTTTTGTTATACCAATATCAATATCAATGTCGTCTATTTATTGCATCAGGCAGCAATAACAAAATTTCTTGAAGAAATTTTCGTAATTTTTCAGGATTTTTTTGGTAGCACATCAACCACTATTTCTACAGGCACTACTTCATTTGATCCTCACAATACTTTGCACGAACATGGGCATTAAAATTTCAGATCGATTTAATCTGTAGTTTCGAAAATATTGAAAAACTATTAAACCGATTTTATCCATCAACAAACTCAACTGTGTCTTTTAGACCCCAAACGTTCCCTGAAATTTTCAAGGTTCAGGCTCTAGTTGGAGTATTTACAGACGGACGACCAGATAGAATTACTTTTGATCTTGGATTCTTCATCAGTGAATAGAACCTAGTCCTTGAAGATCATTTTCAGCTAAAATTTCGAAAATTATTTACGTATGATAGCACGCTGTTGCCTGGAACTAACACGCAAAAAATAATGAAACTTTGTGTAATAGTAGAGAATTCTTTAATAACAAATAAGTACTATTTTTCAATAAAAATAATCACTTGGTGTAAGAAAAACAGTTCTGAAGGGGACATTTCCTGCATCATTAAAATAAATAATGATAAAATAATCCTGAGTTGCTCATAATGATTTCCTGAAAATATAGAAAACTAAGCTTATTCAACTAATGAATAAAAAAATAAATAATCACAAACCTAAAATATTTCACTTTGATCTTTGCTTTTCATATCCCTTTCCAAGGATCTTATAAATTGTTCAAAAATAACAACAGACTTCAACAAACTTGTTTTTTTATAATCTTTTATTTTCATTGGGCCATCCTCGACACCTTCAGTCATGGTTTTAGTTTTGGCATCATACTCATTAATTTCTTGGTCGAGCAATCTTAAAGATATGTAATCAATTTTTTTATTTCAATGATTTTTTAATACTTACGTGATAGTTGGTACTTTGTCAGGTTCAAAATTATCTACAAAGCGGGGATTGAAGGGTACAGATATTTTACCACTTTTTGGATGCACACAAAAAGGTGCTTTCAGTAAATGATTCATGGCTTTTGATACATGAATATCCAGTCGAGGATAACAATATTGTATCTTAATTTCTTCTCTTAAATTTCTTAAGTTTCTGGGAATCTGACCCTGCAAGAAGATTTTATATTTAATATTCTGCATATTAACTACATGAAAATATTTTGAAAGAAATACACTATCAATAAAACAAGTTTTTTAAACAAGTACCTAGAATTAATAGAATGAAGTTACTTCTATTTCTCTTATTGTTTCAATATATAATATACACTACATAGTATTTGTAAACATGTTTTGTTTACCTACTTTCTGTAATAATTCTGTGAAAGTGTTTTCGAAGGCTTTCCAACGTTCTTCGGATGTATCAAATTTTTCCATAGAATCTTTAAAATTTCCTCTCAAATCTTGGTCTATAATGCTTAGAAATTTGTCCAGTCTTTCTTTTCCCAATATATCTTGGTGAATAACCAATGATTCCAGGAAGTATTGATCAATAATAGACAGGGATCTCCTAGAAATGTTGAATTGAGTCAGTCCTAGAAATGGCTCAGTCAAATAAATACACATATATATTTTTTATTTCAATGCTGACTATAGAATTTATAACTATTTTGTATCAGTAAATTGTTCCTTTTGTAACCTCATTTTCATTACAATAATTGCAGTAAGTAATTAACAAGAAAACACGGTATATTCTCAAAGAAAGTGTTTGAATAATTCATTACTTTGAGAACGAGAAAATATATATTTGCATTTTTTTCCCTTTCTGTGTTGTATTTTTGAATCTGAGTGAATTACTGTGAGTTTAGAAGAATACAGTTGAAATTTTACTGCATCAAGTCGATTAAATGGAAAATTTTCTTTAAAAGAATCATTCAATGTTCAATTTCAAAATAAAATATTGAAAATTGTATGCACTCATGAGAATATACTTGTAACTTCAAATAATATTGTAACAACAGATGTAGCTGAAATTACTAAAGTGTTAAGATGAACTGAACCTGTAGAGTCATTTTCATTATAGCTTCTGTTTTATGTGAAATATTCTACAGTGGAATAATTTTCTTCAGTGGCTTTACGGCCTTTCTATCTCGAATCTTAAATAGTTTTATTTTTTGGTCAAATGGCTCATCTTGACATATTCTAGTTTCTATCAAAATAGATACATAGCTGATCAACCAATCTGTTTATTTTATGTATTTTGCATGTATTAAAACAAAATCAATTTCTTTCAAAACATGAAAAACAATGCACTTCTTACACAATTGAATGATGAATTTTTTCTCCAGGTAACTGTACTTTTTTTGTGGTCACACCACCTTTCAGGACTTGAATATATTCAGCTATGGAGCTCCTAACCTCATCACCAAAATGTCTAATATTAACATCGGCCACCCAACAATGTATTCCTCTTCTTCCAGAGAAAACCCACAATATATTTTTGCAACCAAAATCCTCTCTTAAAGTTGCATCTATGATTTTACATGCTATAACCATGAATTTCCAACACTTATTGCAGACTTCAGCACCTGAACAACATATTCGGACATCATCGTAATCCGTCATATCAATATCAAAAACCAATTCTTTTTGAACTGGTATGAGTGTTCTGCATGTAAGCTTATCTTTAGGCCTTTGAAGATAAATGGCACCGATATCGATTTTAATGGGGAGTTTTTTATGTATTTCTTGTACAAATTGTTCATATGTATCGAAAGACTGAAATCGTATGTATACGTCACCAAGTAATGTGAATGATATTTCTCTTTTAGAAAACAGCTGATCATCTCCTAGAATAAATGTAAAACAAAAAATACGGATTATTGTAAATGTGAATTAACTTACCGTAACTTAACCATTGATGAAACAATTGATATGGAAATAACCGTTTATAATATAAGGGTAATAAATCAGGAAGGTGGTCCTCATTGAAAGTCATTATTAATCTTCTATATTTCTATAAAAAGCTAGTCTTCTATATTTCTATTGTTTGAATAACTCAATGCTACAGTCTTTAGTAAGATTTTCACAATGTTCACTTCTTCAAGCAGTTGTATCTGATAAATAAACTGACTTTAACATTACCGCCAAATTTTCAAATCAAAAGTGAGGTTACCGCGGATAACTAATAGTGTTAACTATTAACTATTGGCGTTTCGATCTACTTGGTATGCTTAATAGATAATTTGAGTTTCAGGAAATAAACAATATTGTCATAGTATTGACTAATATTACCAACGATAATTGTTTGCGATAATATGGCAAATAACTCTCATTTGATACAGAATTAGCTCATATTCAATAATATGAATATTCGAAACAAAGTTAGTTGAAATGTGATTCTAAATATTGAATATTTCTTCGGTACGGAGGAAAATATTTTATTTCAAAATTATGCTTCTATTTTCAACTTGTGCCGTAATTTGAATACCAAATGTGTTGTCAACTTCCTAATAGGCTAATTTAAAAACGTTTTCCACTTTTTAAATTTGTCGAAAGAGAAGTTTTCCGCTTCAGTTTTCACCAGATTGCGAACTTCAGGAAGTTTTATACCCTTGGGATTTACAGGATAATAAATATTACCTTGTTGGCAATCATGACAAGTACCTTTACATGTTTTATTTATTACGTGAGAAAAGAATCTTCATGAATGATGAATTTGTTTTTATTTATTATTATCCTGATACTCCTAGATCTTCTATGAAGATCCCTTAGAAGCTTCTTTTTTCAGCTTGTGCGAGTTAGGAGTTCACTTGTGTAATGATGAATTTCAATGATGAGTTTTTAATAATAATAATTTCATGAAGATTTATGCGATATGACGTGAAAGGACAATCATGTGGCAGTAAGCAATGTCTCCTAGAATTTTGTCTTTATGGCAAGAAAGAACTTATCGCTTTTTTCTGTGAAATTTATATCCTATGCAGTAAAAATTTTTCAAGCCCTCAAATAATAACAATAATTGTAAATAAAATTGAATTATTTAGGCGTACATGTATGATACATTTTTAATAAACTGTAATATCAGTATTCTCAGTAGTTCTTCTTTTTCTTAATTAGTTCGTTGATGAATGAAGATATTGACAAGGTGATTCCAAAATATTTATCTTCTTTACATGACATTAAGAAATCTTCCCACTATTGAACAGGTATTGAGGAAAACATTTTTTTGCATTTTTATAGAGAGTTTTTCAATTCGCAATGAATTTCGTTTATATAACAAGAAAAAATTGTACCTTTATGCCATATTTGTTTGATTTCTTCTGCTAAATGGTTGTATTTGTTCATTTTTCTGCTTGTTTCGTCTCTAGGTTATCCGCAGGGAAGGTACACAGCTATCTATTTCTATTAAATATATTGTCCTTATATTTTTTATGGTCAATATAAGGTCGGGTCTGCCGTGTATTCGTGTTCTGTCAGATGTTTTTTGCTTATTACAGTGTGCCTATCACTGCGTCACAATATCGTTATTTGTCGAAATTTAAGGCAGAAATAATCTTGAACGATTATACTGGACTTACAGATGGATATTTCGTTGGGAAATTCAATCCTATCAGTCAGTCCCGCCGTTTTTAAGCTCTATAATTTTCTGAAGAAACAACGAGAAAAATTAAAATTTTTAGTATTGGTTTATAGTGCATGGAATCCGGAAATATGGTAATTGAAAATTGCAGATTTCATTATTTCTCATAAACCTCGGTGCGCCTTTTGCATGTCTTTTCTTCTGTATCATTTTTGATCTTTTATTTTGTAGCTGTTAAGTAATAAGATTTCTTTTACGTATGTTATTGTTTACCTAGTTATCGTTCTGTAGATCTTAACTTTCAGTTGCTTCTTCAGTTTCTGTCTCTTAAGATGTAGAATCCTTTATTTATAATTTGAGCGCATTAAATAAAAATACACTGGCGAGCCTAAAAAACGGGTCACTTGATAATTACTGTTTGTTCAAATACCTTTCTTAGTTAAAATTTGTATGAGAATCATGAAATTTCTGAAATGGTAGGGAAAAGAAAATTGCCTAAAAGAAATGAAAATTCGATTTGTTTACAAATAATAAGGTTTTTTTGAAACTACAAAAATTCGAAATTGAAAAAAGTATCGTAACAGTATCAGTATGGCGTGTGACCTCCCCTAGCTCTGATTACTGCTTTCAAACGTCTTCGCATGCTCGTGCCGTGTCTTCGAATATTTTCTTGTGGAATATTCTCCCATTCATGACGAAGGGCTTCACGGAGCTCTTGTAAATTTTGAGCGATAGAACCATAGTACTGACTCGCCTTCCCGGTTCGACCCATAGATTTTCGATGGAATTCAAGTCAGGACTTCGTGCTGGCCAGTAAACCTTGAAATTCCAACCTCATTCAAGTACGCTGTCACTATTCGAGCAGTATGTGGGCCTGTATTGTTATGCATAAAGATTCCCTGCTCTCCCAGAAATGGTATATAAGGTACAACATGGTCAATAAGAATTGCCTCTATGTACTTTAGTGCTGTTAAATATCCATTTATAAACACCACCTCTGTGCGACCCTCTAAAGACACACCTTCCTAGACCATAACAGATCTCCACCGAATGGAACTCGCTCCTTTAGACAGGCATCGGTGTATCTTTCTCCTGGACGTCCATAAACGCGTCTACGACCACCAGCTCCTCCTCGAATGCTGAATCTTGATTCCTCAGAGAAAAGTATCTGGGCCCACTGAACTTCTAACCAGTTTATGTGATCTCGTGCAAATTGAAGACGCGCTCTGAGAAGTTCTGGACCTGTCGCAGGTCTGTATGGTTATAAATTCGATTCTGAGAGACGTCGTCTCACGGTTAATTCACTTAAGTTTACCTGAGGTCCCTTGAATGCATGTTAATGAACTTTTTTCTGCTACTTTCAAATGAAAGAATACTGTTTGTAAAAAAATATTTTATTATTTACAGTAGAGAATTATTTGCCCTGAAAGTGGGCTTCCAAATGAAACAAAGAGGTATGCCTCGTACGGCCACTTCTACTTGAATGCTACAACAATGAATTTGTTACTGTAGGTAGTTCCCAGTGTGTGACTTGGAAAAGAAATATACAAAATCTGGCCTTATTCTGAGAAAAACAAAGAGCAGGCAGAATTCTTAGGGCACATTGGCGTAGACATACCTCCACAATCGATTTCGAACTTCAACAGCGGTAAGATGGCGATTTCGATGACTTGTGGAAACCATGAATCTGTTATCCCTCAACGATGTGACCGGGGTTAGATCTTGCAAGATTCGCTCTGCCCACCCCCAAATTTGGCTCCATCTTTAGATCCTTAAGCTTCCGCTGCGGGGTTCTGATTGGTCCGCTGGAGAAAAAAGGGAGACTACAACGTTTCAACCAGGTTTGGAGGTCCTGGAAGAATCGCTCTGCTCGTCCCCAACTTCGGCCCCATTCGTGGATCCTTAAGCTTATCTTATCTGCTGCGGGGTCGGAAAAAATTCTCTAGTTGGACGGGTGTCTGCCACCATTTCACTGCTGGGTCAAAAATTAACAGTGCTGTGACCTAAAGTGGCGCAAGATCGCAGTAACAAAACCTACCCAGAACACAACTGAACTCCTAACTCGTACAAGCTGAAAAAGCTTCTGAGGGATCCTCACAAATGATCTAGTAGTATCATGATAATAATAATAATAAATAAAAAATAAGTGGTCCGTTGGAGGGAAAGGGAGACTACGACGTTTCGACCAGTCTTGGAGGTGTTAGAAGATTCGCTCTGCTCGCCCACAACTCTGGCGTCACTTTTTGATCCTAAAGCCCATCCTCTTCGATGCTTCGAACTCATTTTATGAAATTGTTTCTTTCAGAGAGTGGAAAACAAAACTTTTCAATGACCAGTGTTAAACACAGCTAATAAACGATGAGTTTATTCGAAGATGGTTTATTTTATCCACTTTTTTAGCCCATATGTCTACATTTTGTGCATATTTAGTCGATTTTCTAATGAAAGATATATGATGAACGAAATATTATTGAATCAATTTGAACACGCGAGTCTATTGGAAACAGTGTAAAATTTTAGTGACCCGTTTTTTTTCTCGCCAGTGTATTTATATAATAGTAAATGGTAAATTCTGTTTAGATGAGTTGCAGAATTTCACATTTCATTTCCCATATAAGAGGGAAGACTGCACTCAACGATAACAAAATCTAACTTGATCAATAAAAAATTCTCCGAATAAAGTGACCTATTCAGCAAATTATCATGCCATTTATTTACGCCGATAAAGAAATATCTTGAGGTCCCTCAAAAAGTGGTTAAGTGCATTTAATTCCAGAATTGATGCCAGCCATTTTCGCAGAAAGTGCCTCTGAATCGTAAAAATAAATTGAACTGCTCCTTAAGCAATCCGTCAGGAGCATTATTCAGACGACAAAAGACCTACTTTTTCCTCGAAATCAAATCCACTTTGGTAGAGTGGATATTTAATAATTTCGATTCAGGGCTCAGTGTTCAGGTCTGAAGTTGATTTACCATAAAGGGAAATATTCATGAGCAACAAGTCCAAGGAAAAAATGTTTCATAAAAAAACTCTTTTTAACTATCTGTTCTGATGAGTAGTTAGGGGGTTAGGAATATGATAATAGGTTATTTTCATTAATTAATGATTTAGTTTTTATCATTGGCGATAATCATTTGATGAAGTGGAGTCTTGTGCAAGTTAAATTAACCATAGGAGCACATTGTGTGTTTCACCCAACACACAATTTATTTTTTTTTTGATAATTTCTATCACTAAACTCACCCTAATAATATCTTCATTAGGTATTTTTAATAGTTTTTTTTCTTAATTCAGATCGAATCCATTGCGTTGCTATGGGAAGACGACATATTAAAGGTTTTCATGTGTCGGGCAGGCGTTTGCTGTCATTGCGTTTGTTGAGGCAGTATGATCTCTTCTCAATTTCGAGGGCTTCACGAATATGCGACTTGTTATCATTTTTTCCGTTGTAGTTTTACAACTGTCAGAGTCAATTTTGTGATCTGTATCTGCGTGATGTTTGAAAAGTGCAGAGGAGGGATCAGCTTTATGGAGAGCAAGTTGGCGTTCGTATACTCTGTTAGCTACTGTCTATCAGTTTGACCTATGCATGACCGGGGACATTCCGAGCATGGTATTTCATATATACCTTGAGATTCGCTTGGAACTGAATCTTTGGGAGATCGAAGAAAGGTGGATATTTTATTGCTTGCTGTGAAGATGGCTTTTATATATGAAAGGAAGAAAGGCCTTGTGAGGATTAAACTCTGGGGGCTCTTGGCAATATCGAGGGTGTATCTGGTTCCGTCGGAAAGATGTCTGCATTTGATATCTACTATATCGATTTTGAAGTAGAGCAGGTTTGAGTTCATTGAATTCATGTTTAATATGTTTACTGTCGGTGAGATGGATGGATCTGTGAAGGCGGGAGTTCAGAACGGAATTGTTCGTATGGGTGGGTTTTCTATAGATAATGTGAGTGAAATATGTAACTGATTTGGTGATAAGTACGTCTAGAGAAGGAATGGGATTATTAGTCTCAAGTTCCATCGTGAAATTGATTTTCGGATGGCAACTGTTGAGATGGTCAAGAAAATAATGCAGACTTTCGATGCCATGTGGCCATATGAGGAACACATCATCTACGTATCTTCTTCAACACGTAGGTTTGAGGTAAAATGTTTTAATGGTCCTGGTTTCAAAGTCGTCCATGAATATATTAGCGAGAACTGGGGAAATGGGGGAACCCCTAGCAGCTATATACTTTTCATACAGTGGCTGATAAGGGTAAAAGTCTCTTGAGGTATGTTATGTTTGGATTCAAGAATAGCTAGGGTTTCGTTGAGTGGGATGTTCGTGAAGAGGGATACGACGTCGAAACTCATGAGGATGTCACTTTATTTAATTTGAAAGATTTTTAGGATTTCAATCAAATGGAAAGAGTTTCTCACATGGGATGAGGATTCTTCCGATAGAGGTTGGAGTATAGATGCTAAATATTTGGCAGGACGATGTGTAGGTGACCCGAAAGCACTGACAATGGGACGAAGAGGTATATCAGGTTTGTTTATTTTGGGTAGACCATATATTCGAGGAGTGCCAGATGGTTTTTCTCTAGGAATTATGGACTTTTTGACATCAGGAGGGAGGTTTGAGGAGTTAATGAGGGTCTTTGTTTTCTTTTCTAGGTAGGTAGTTGGGTCTCGTGGTGTTGATTTGTATTTAGGGCAATTTAATAATATTGTCATTTTGTCTATATACTCGAAGCCGAATTTGGAATCAGGGTGGGTTCAACTGAATTGGAGGGGTTCTCGCTTTGCGCGATGATAAGGGGTATCCTTATCAATAACCTGATTTAGGGCGTTGTGGAGACTACTTAATGATCTCCTGGTGAAAGAGCCATGCTCACATGCTTCAATGGTGGTACATACCCTGGACACTAGGTCATGAGATATCATCTACACAAGATCGGTTAAGAAAACTCTGATATCTGCAGGTTGTGTGAGTCGACAGGTGAATTCTACCAGAATAGTTATTGGTTATTTGAGGAATGTCTCTTATCCAAGTGACTACCAAGCAGTCTCCACAGTTCACCCCTAGAGGTAGAAAGTGTGATAAGGATTACGCCATATCATCGCGCGTGGCGAGAACCCCTCCGAAGAGATGAACCCACCAGCTTCCAGGTTGGGCCCCGACTCGAAAGCCAGAACCGTCTGACTGGTAGCAGCGAAAGCACTATCCAACCTCTACTGGCTCAGCAGGTCAGTACCCGAGTTGGTTTGAGACGCAACTCACCCGCCGGAGGGAATTCTTAACCATCCACCCGAACGCAGTCCCATGAACTAAGATAAACTCAAGATTGACGACTACAATTGATCCTGGTACGAGCACCGTCTAGCGGACTATACGTCCTGACCCACCGAATCCATGTGAAGTCATTTGATTGATCCTGGCGTCAAGCACTAATGGCGGAGCCATTTCGTCGAGATTCACAAACCCTAAATTGTTACGCACAGATCCAGGGGCCAGGACAGGCCGGTCGAACCGTCAAGTCCCGTTAAACCCCGAGTCGTTTCATGAGAATATCCCGAAAATGGGGGTCTGCGAACAGATAAATGAAATACCCCCCTAGTCCAGCATGAGGACTTTCAACCACTGCCCCCTCGAGTCCAACACAATTGGGGTGGCCAGGTGGTACAAGTAACACCTGAGGGCAAGACCACCCCCCCGAGGTAATGCAGTATGCTACATAACGCACTCGGCCATTACACAGAATCCGGAGATTTATACTGCGATAGGGTAGAGTACGCCAGTTTTAAGGGAGAAGCCCTGTGCTGCGACAGACTCCCTTGTCACTGAGTTAATCAACCGGCTCAGCCCTCCATTTCACTGTGTGAGTCGACAATTAGAAAACACCGAACAGATAGTCTGCCAATTTAGAGCACTGGCGCAAACCAGACTAATTCAACTGGATAGTATGATTCCCACGCTAACCGATAAAAGAGTCAAGTTTGCCAGGATAATGATCAACCTTGCGACGGAAATAAACTTCCTGAAAAAAATTTTGTAATATAATAACGCAGACAATATTTTATTGGTAGGAGTGCAGAGGAGTTGCACTGAGCCAAACAACCACAACTAATCTAATCTAAAATGCACCACCGTACCATTCATACGCATGTGTTTTTGAGCGCTTGTTCTAGAAAACAGCGTGCTATCGTTTTGATCACATGTCCAACCTTTAATCTTTAGCGGTAGGAGTTTGAGGATAGGTTTGAGGCCTAAATATCTCGCTTGAATTCGTTAGTGGGCAAAATCGGTCCAATGGTTTCGTAGTTCTTTACATTTGAAACGGTTTCTGTCTTATTTTCTCGATAGTGTCGAAACTGCTGATTCGATAGGATCCATATTTGGTGTTTAGGCGTATAAAAATGACAGGAAAGTTTGTGCCAAATTTAATAATCATTTGCAGTGTTGTACCCACTAAAGTTTGTTGAGTATATTCGATTAATATTCTATGTTTTATTTGAATTCTTTTCATCTCTTTTGAATATTGTGCGATGTCTATTAATTCCATAATATTTTTTTTAGTGAACTTATTATGTTCACTAAAAAAAGATTATTGAATTTAATTTTCAACGAAATTTTCTAAAATTGAAAGTTGTATAGGGATTTAACAGAATAACTGTGATTGATGTTTAAGATATTGGAAAGAACCCTCCACCTCGTAAACAATTGCCTGAGGAAAATTTTCATCTGAGAACTGACGCACCGGTTGAACTAAATGGGGTGGTGCGCCATTTTGTTGGAAAATGATCGTTTGATGGTCTTATGCATTATACAATACTTGCACGAGGGCTGAATAAATAGCGTCCTCCAACAGATATGAATAAATTTGACCAATGAGATTACCGGGTATAAAAAAGGGCCGATTATGTAATTTCCATAAATATTCGCACAAGCATTCGATTTTTGGGGACGCTGAGTATGCACCTCACGAAATAATCTTGGATTTTCATCTGACCAATACCGACAGTTATGCCGGTTTACAATGCTCTTTTTGCTTCCGACTGAACCAGTAGCGTCAAATTTGGCAACCTGTTGTACAACGCAAGCAGCGTATAAATTTTTTTCAGGATGTCGTTCGTTAAATAAGGTTGCTGTTGTTCACGCAGAGTCGTTATTTCTAAGAAATAATTTTATCATTTCCACCCTTTCATTTTAATTCTACTACTAATTTACAATCGCTTTGACACGCTGGACTTTTATGAATTATATTAGGTTAAGTAATTAACAGAATATAATTCATAAAAGACAAAGAAGCAAAAATGGGAGGTTTTAATAAAATGACACAAAATAAAACTTCTAGAGAAAGAAGTCGAAACTTACGCTTAGTTTATGTGAGATTTGATTGTTTGGTATTTCACAATGGAGAAAAGTGTCAGAAGGTCTGCTATACAAAGACTCAATTTATTTTACGAATGAGACTCCGTAAGGTTGAACTGTTGGAACGCTAGAACTGGAAACAAGAATGCATTCTGTTTTTGGCTGGAAAAGGTATTGGTAAATCTGTCGTTAACTTTTCACTCGAAGACCTGGAGTATAAGACAGAAGCGAATTCAACACAATATTCTTTGTTAAAAGTTTACTGCTTGCGAATTCTCGGTCTTGTTCTTAAGCGAAGAGAAATAATCGTTTATTGGAAGTCCGCTTTTTGTAGGAACTAAAACAAACTGTGCCACTTTAAACCTCCTCTTTCTTGCTGCCTCGATGAATTTCAGCAAAAATAGGATTTAGTGCTCTGGTGGAGCAAAAAATCTAGGCAGATGCTTCAAGACACTGTGAATTATCCCATCGGACTTAGCTGAGATATTCAGCTGAACTTTCATCATAGAAATTACTCATTAAATGAAGAAGCACCGAACTCATTACCTAGGAATTATGAGAATATCCCTAGTTGGTTGTTTTCGAAGAGATGGCGAATAAACTGAATAATTAAGTGCACGATAGCCATGAGAACAATATTAAGGTTCTGAAAATTTCATGTAATATAAGATGACAGAAACAAAATATGAAAATAGGGACATAATCTCAGGAACCTCAACGCTTTCGTACTTTAATGAATGAGTTATTTGGCATCACTTCAAACGTATCTAATTATTCAACTGTTTGAACGAAATGGTGATTCAAACTTAATTTCCGCAAATTTATTTAATTTCACAACAACTGATTCGTTATGACAACATGACTTCTTCAGCTTGGTAAGGTAAAGGAGTACATATTTGAGGTTGGGTTCTTTAAATATTTTGAATGTATGTGTGGTCAGTTACCATACTCACCTGAAGAAGTTATGTTACCATGGCGAAACAATTGTAGTGAAATTAAATAAATTAGGGAACATTAAGTTGTTTTGCTTTTTATCATCAACATGTATTTCCGGCAAATGTAGACCGAGACAATTAAATATCGTTAATGCGAAAATTTTAAAAAGATATAAATGAATGTGATGCTGCCAAGTAACATTTAGACCGTGAAAGACTTATCTATATATCGGGTGTTTTTTTTAGAGTTATAGAAATTTCGATAGGGATAATTGTGATTTGACAGATGGTAGAAGCCATGTTGTTTTGACTGTTCAGTAAGCACTGTCAAATTATCATGGAGAGACTCACGCCGCAACAACGTTTACAACTTATTGAAATTTATTTTCAAAATCAGTGTTCTATTCGCCAAACTTGTAAAGCACTTCGTGAAAATTATGGTTTACGTAATCGTCCATCAGAGCAGCTTATTCGTCGAACTATCGATAGATTTCGGATAGCAATTTCTCTACTCGATGCAACAGCAACATGATAAAGAACTGTACGTACACAAGAAAATATCTCTGCTGTAAGTCATAATGTTAATGATGATCCAGATTTGTCTATTCGTCGACGTTCACAACAAGTTGGACTCTGTGCTTCCACCACATAATAAGCAGCGTTTGTTTGCTGATTGGGCCCTAGAACTGCTTGAATTTGATCGACTTTTTTAACGTAAAATTGTGTTTAGTGATAAAGCTCATTTCTGGTTGAAGGACTATGTAAGCAAGCGAAATTGCCGTATATGGAGTGAAAACAATCCTCAAGAAGTTCTGTAGGTTCCATTGCATCCAGAAAAATGCACTGTACGGTGTGCTTTACACGCTGGAGGCATCATCGGTCCATATTTCTTTAAAAACGATGCTGGAGCTAATATTACAGTGAATGGTGCTCGTTACAGATCGATGATAAATGATTATTTGTTTCAAAATTTGAATGGTATCGATCCAGAAGTGTTTTGATTCTAACAAGATGGTGCTACACCTCATGCTGCTACCGTAACAATTGATTTATTGAAAGAAAGATTTGGCAACAACATTATTTCGTGAAATGGTCCTGTTAATTGGCCTCTAAGATCATGCGACATAACTCTACTGGATTATTTTCTTTGGGGTTATGTCAAGTCATTGGTTTATGCTGATAAAACAGGAAACAATAGACGCTTTGAAAGCTAACATAACTCGTGTTATTGATATAATAAGGCCTGAATTACTTGAAAAAGTGGTCCAAAATTGGTGTGGTCGATTGCAGTTCGACAGAGCTAGTCGTAGTGGACATATGTCGGAAGATATTTTTAAAACATAATTGTCATAAAATTATCTTTCAAATAAAAAAATATTGGCTTCAATCTTAATTTAAAAGTGTTTCATTTCAATTTTAAGTTCTACCACTCTAAAAAAACACCCGATATAATAATATAATATATCTTTCTGGTTCTTTGATGGTGTTTGATGTTCTATGAACTTTTGTTGAAGATTTCGCGATTTATCGTAAATATACGCTTCCACACTAATGACATCTTAATTAATAAACTCTTAAATTATTTAGCCGGTTGTTTTCTTCTTTAGCATTAAAAAATAGGCTAGAAATAGAATGTTACTTCTTGAAATGATTTGAGTTAATTTTTGAGAGATTGGCCCAAAATATGTTAGTTGTACAATTTTTTCATTGTTCTGTCTAACAAAAATTAAAAACAACTGATTCTGCAACAAATATACCCCCCTTCCAAAACAGAGAGCAATGGAATGAAATAAAAATTCACTTACTCATGGAAAGTTATAGAAAACTAAGCAATTCCTCCTTTCATTTCATTTAAAAATGAGCTATCACAAAGTTATGGGCTACTCCATCCAACACAGAGAACAATAACAAAATATTTAAAAAACTATCATATTTTGGATCAAACCCTAGAAAATAGCTCATATAATTATAATACCATCAAAAATCATTTAGGAACCGGAAAGATAACTCTAATTTTGCGACCATTTTTTTTAAATGAATCATGTCTTCTTAGAATTGGATAATCTTGAAATACTACACCTGGAAGCGGAAGGCAAAAAGTAAACATCCTGGAATCGATAGAAATAAGCAAGAATAAGCACGTTTTGGAAATAAAATTATTGAATAAGCAGACCTTTGGTTCTGCACAAGCCCAAGTCTTCAATGAATATATGAAACCTTTGAAATAAAGAATCTTTCATTAACACCGCTTCATTTTGATTTGTAAATAAAACACATTATTTATTTGAAAATTATTGAAATTTTCATTTTATTATAAAGTACAATGGATACCATTAGTTATGAAACAAAACAATATTTGAATGTTCACCATGGAAACGCTGGCAGAAATGAAGTCGTTGAACCCAATTTTCTGTGACTCTCTCACACAAATCAGGTCGTATGTTAGCAATTATTCGTTAAATATTGATTTGTATATCATCTAAATTTGTTGGATGATTGCTGTCAACCAATGACTTAATGTAACCCCAAAGAAAGTAGTCCAATGGAGTTAAATCGGAGGAACGAGGCAGATAATTTATGGGTGCATTTTTTAAAATAATCGAATCACTGAATTCTGTTTTCAATAAATTCATTCTGTCATTGGCAGTATGATAAGAGTCACCGTCCTGTTGAATCCACATGTTCTGCAAATCCAGACGAACCAATTCAGGCCATAAAAAATCAGTCAACATTGAACGATAACGATTTCCATTGACAGTTACCGTCTCATGAGCTTCGTTGACAAAAAAAAAGGTCCTACGACTCCTCCAGCATAAAATCCGCACCAAACAGTGAGTTTGTCAGAATGGGATAGCATTTCTTGATATTCTCCAGTTTTATAACCACTACAGATACGGCAATTCTGCTTGTTAACATAACCGTTTAACAAGAAATGAGCCTCATCGCTGAAAATGATTTTCTTATGAAAATCTGCATCGTTTTCATTTTTTTCTAAATATGAATTACTGAATACACGACGCTTTCAATGATCTGTTGGTTTGAATTCTTGAGTTAAAACAGTTTTGTATTGATTTAAACCAAGGCTTTTTCATAGAATTCGCCACAAAGACGCTTGGGAGATGCCTAGTTCTTGTGTGAACGTCGAGAAAACGATGAATTTTGGTCTTCACGAACATTTTCACCTACGGCTACAATATTCTCTTCACTTCTTGCATTTCTTTTTCTCTCTGACACTGTAACATCATGAAGTATAAAATTTGTTTCAAACTTCTTCACTAAACGTTCAAATGTTTTTTTATCCGGACGATTATAACGACCAAAAATTGGAGTTAAAGCACGTAAAGTTAAGAGTAACAGATCGCGATTTTCATAATAAATTTAGATTATTTATAAGCGTTGTTGGAGTGTGTACCTTTCCATGATTAAATGGTACACATTGACAAGTACAACTGTTAATGTCACAAATGAAGAGTGGCTGCCATGCGTGATAAATGTCAATTTAAAAATGGGGCGTTACCATTGAAAGACCCCTTATCACCATGGCGAAACCATTGTAGTGAAATTAAATAAATTAGTGAACATTAAGGTATTTTGCTTCATATCATCAACATGTATTTCCGGCAAGTATAGACCAAGACAATTATATATCGTTAATGCAAAAATTTGAAAAAGATATAAATGAATCTGATGCTGCCAAAGTAACAAGTAACATTTAGACCGTGAAAGACTCATATAATACGAATGAAATTCTAAATGGAAACAATATTTTAGGAACAACTCTGTTTTGAATACTATTAAAAAAATTAGACGGAGTGAAATGAGAAATTACTTCGTTTTCTATCACTTTTTATTACTGAATGTAACAACTCTAGTTTCGCAGTGTTTACTAGATTTTCAAACTGAATAAAACAAATTGTATTTCAAAGGTTTTATATATTCATTGAAGCTTGTACAAAAATTCTGGAGGCGAACTAAACGTTTAATAGTTTTATTTTCTAAACATACTTATGCTTGAATATTTCTATGTATTCCAAGATGTCCAGTTTTTGGCCTTTCGCTTTCAGATGCAGTAATTCCAAATTTTCTAATTCTGGGAAGACTGGTTTGTTTCGAGAAAATGTTTCGCAAAATTAGTGTTATCTTTCCGGTTCTTTAATGATGCTTAATGTTTTATGAACCTTTTTTGAAGATTTCGCGATTTATCGTAAATATACGCTTCCACACTGATGACAAAAATAATTCATAAACCCCTGTATTATTAAACCGGTTGTTTTCTTCTTTGCATTAAAAATGAAGTTGGAAATTTTATGTTATTTTTTTAAATTATTTGAGTTATTCTTTGGGAGATTGGTCCAAAATATGTTAGTTTTACAATTTTTTTTATTTTTTCGTCTAACAAACATTAAAAACAACTGTTTCTGAAACAAATATATCTCACTTCCAAAACAGAAAACAATGGAATGAAATAAAAATAAATAGAGAACTAAGTAATTCCTTATTTCATTTCATTTAAAAATGAACTATCACAAAGTAATGGGCTACTCTATTCAACACAGAAAACAATAACAAAAAATTTATGAAACTATCATATTTTGGACCAATCTCTCAAAAAATAACTCAAATAATATAAAAAAGAGACATAAAAATAGCTTTCACACTCTCAAGTAAAATTGTCAACATCTGTTTTAATGCTAAAGTAAAAAACAACCGGCTTAATAATTCAGAAGACTATAAATTAAGTAGATATCAGTGCAGTAGCGTATACGTAAGACAAATCGGGAGATCCTTCAAAAAAAGATCCAAAGAACATCAAAAATCATTTAGAAACCGGAAAGATAACTCTAATTTTGCAAACAAGTTTTTTGAAATAAATCAAATCTTCTCAGAATGGAACAATCTTGCAATACTACACCTGTAAGTGGAAGGCAAAAAGTAAACATCCTGGAATCGATAGAAATAATCAAGAATAAGCACGTTTTGGAAATAAAAATGTTGAACAAGCAAACGGACCTTTGGCTTTGCACAAACTGAAGCCATCAACGAATACATGTAACCGTTGAAACACAGTTTATTATTCAGTTTAAAAATGTAGTGAACACTACGAAACTCGTGTCACTGTATATTCAGTAAAAAAAAGTGATACAAAACGCAGTAATTCGTTATCTCATTTTATTTTTAAAATGAACTATCGCAAAGGAATATCCATCCAATATTTAAAAATAGCGACATTAAAATTTTTTTGAGACTCCTGTTAAGCTTCTGACAATTCAATACATTTTTATCACGTTCCGATTGTAAACCTCTGTACCACTATAAGGTTTTATCGAGAATCTGTTGAAATATTCAAAATATTTATCACTTTTGTTTATATACCACTGTACCACTGCTAGGTCTTCAGTTGTCTGATGATGGGATAGTTCATTTCCCGAAACTCGAGTCACAAGAAAATGTGTAATATATATTTTTTTGGTAGTAAAACATAGTAATTTCTACAATTTGTTTTAATTATGATCCACTACCAAATAGTAACGGCTGAAAAAATTCAGTATCATCTAGTGTATGTTTTCATAATTGAAATGCTTGCCACATTTCAAGTACTTCCATTTAATTACAATTACAGCAATGGATCTCCATTTGCAAATTATAATAATCCCGTATCCCTACAATTATGCATAGGTGGTCAATGTTTGCCCATACTAAGAGAGACATATTTATCCTCCACTTCAACGCGCTGGCTACTCCAAACTCGAAAGCCTAGAGGAGAGCTCTAACGGCAGAACTGATCTGTCGGCTACCTCTTTCCTTAATAGGTCTTCAGTTTAGAGCTCAAGTTTCCTATTGTGAATAACATTAAAAACTATTATTTTAATTAAGTTGCGTCTGAGGAACGTTTCAGATACAATGTTGCTTTCTTCATTACGTAAATGACTACGTATTAGTCCATTTATATGCAGGGCCCTATTAGACGATTGAACAAAATAATGGGTTTTTCAGGAGGGTTAGATTATTATTGATCAGGTTTCTTTTCCTATAAATAATTGAATAGTTTTGTGTATATTGTGGTATATTTTCTAAAGCTTTCAGAAGCTTTAAGAAACGTTTTGTTCCTAACTATATGAACATAAATTTAATATTAGTTATTTAGTTAGTTATTTATGGCGAGCGGGCGTCTGTCCACCCTACCACTGCGTTCGCACGGACTACTGTGGTTCACCCCTAATTTATATCTCCCCGACAAGATACAGTTTCTAGATAAAACCGATAATCTTGTTCGGGGGTAATTTTTTCAGTTCGCAGTGGGCTATAAAAGCCTGGCCAAAGACCTCGAATCTGATGCGACTCATCGCTGGGCACTCTGAGACGATGTGCATGGCTGTTTCAGTGTCCTCAAGACACAGCCTGCATTCATCGTCTTCGGCCAGACTGATTTTGTGCAAATGCGCTTTCAGTCTGCAGTGACCTGTCATAATTCCGACAAGTGTTCTTAGTTTGGCCCTATCCAGACCTAGCTCTAGGTTCGCCATCTTTTTGTTCGAAGCTGTTCCAAGGAACAACTTCAAATGTTTCAGGCCATAATGACTCCACCAGAAAGACTCTAGCCTTGAGTTCATTCTGCCTGTTATCGTCTCATTAGCCACGTCATGTGGTAATCCCAAAAATGGTTCCGGTCCTACCAGACGCAGCGTAGCTTCAGAAAACGCCAGCCGATCTGCCTACTCGTTACCCAAATAGTTTGAGTGGCTCGGTATCCCAAAAAGAATGATTCTGTTATACATACCGAGTTTGTTTAAAGCCGTGCGGCACCTTCAGACTGTTCTCGAGGTACAAGAGCTGGATTTCAAAGCTTTTAGTTCTAACTGTACACTATCCGTGGTCTAATTACCATAGTGTATAGCCAGTACATCTGCATGGGCTTTAGGCCCCAGGTTTTACCACTGATCCGCCTTCAAGTCCAGAAACCCATTCTAGCTTTATGACACACTTTATCTAGGTGTGCATTCCAACTGGGGTTTTTGTTGGTCCAAGACTATTCACAAGTATTTTGCCTGAAATGAGAATTGTATTATTTCATCACGGATAGTCGGCGGTTCTGAACCATTCAACTTCCGTTTTTTAGTGAATGGCACTATAACTACCTTTTGTGGTTTAAGAGACATGTCTTCTCTTATACACCATTTGTCAATAGTGCTCAGTATCTCTTGAAGGACGGCCGATAGTGTCACCTCCGATTTACCTTTTACTATGATTGCCAGATAATCAGCAAATGTTTGTACGTCGACTTCCCGCAGCAAAATGATCAATAGCAGGTCATCAACGAGAAGGGTTCACAGTAAAGGTGAGAGAATACCTACCTGCGGACAGCCCTTCGCAGCCTTAAACTCGAAGACCTGATCGTGGTACGAGGTCGTTATTATTCAGCCGCATAGTATTGCCTATATCCATCTACAAATTAGCGGGTCGATTCCTCTCGCAGAGATAGCCTCAGCGAGAGAAGCCGGCAGCGTATTTTTAAAAGCACCTTCAATGTCCAGAAACGCTGTTAGTGCTATCTCTCGATTATCGAGAGATTGGTTTAATTTTCCGACCAAATTATCTAATGCAAGTTCTGCTGATTTGCCTGCCTTGTAGGCGTATTGATGAGAGCTAGGGGGACTGTCAATTAGCATCTTCCCCCTGATATGGACATCAATCACCTTTCCAGACTTTTCAGCAGGAACGATGTCAAACTTATTGGTCTGAACGAAGAGTGTTCCGGTTATTTTCGTCCCACCTTTGGTACATAGACCACTTCAGTTAGTGTCTAGCTTGTAGGATAACTCCCCAAGCCAGACTTGTTCTAAATAATTTTAGCAGATGCGGAATCAACACATCCATGCCCTTTTGAAGTAGGGCTCGAAAGAGTCCGTCTACCCCTGGTGTTTTGAAAGGTTTATAAGACCTAATTGCGTCTCTGACCGCTTGTGCAGTGACTATGTTTTTGGATATTCGCGAGTTGTCCCTCCCAGGCCAGATTGAATGGTCAGGGTTGGATCCTCCAAGGTTTGACATTCAGGGAAGTGTTTGTTCGCAATGAATTCCAATGTTTCTTTTCTGGAACCAGTGAAACTATCCTCCGGTCGTTTGAGCGAACCGGTTATTCTCACTGGCTCTCTGGAGAGAATCTTGTGTATTCTGGCAGTTCCGGGGGCATCATTTATACCCTCACAGAACTTGCCACACAAGTCCCTCTTAACCCTCCTAATGATCTTATTGTAGAAGGTTAGAGCTTCCTTGTATTTGTCCCATTGACTGATCCCTTTGGCTCGGTTGAATAATCTCTGAACCTCCTTTCTTTATTTATTTAGGTTGTTATTCCACCAAGATGAATTTCGGTTATCCTTTTTACATCTTAGTGGGCAGTTTTCGTGATAAGCGGAGACCATGGCAGTTATGATTTGCTCCGCCAGGATCTCCAAGTGATTCTGTTTGAATATTTTAGATATACACGTGCTAAGGTTAGCCCGGAGGGTTTCTACATAACCAATCTAGTCTGTTTCCTTAGCATATCTGTAGTATTCTAATGGTCTAGGACCTGTTTTTATACTGAAGAGTATATGCCTATGGTCTGAACATGATGGTTCAGTAGATACCGTCCAATCGGTAATCTTATTGTTGATGAAATTAGTACTGATAGTGAGGTCTAAAACATCCTGTCTACAAGGGGTAACAAAAAAGTTAATATTACTTGAAAGGGGGTTTTCAATATTTTGAATATTAGTCAGAATAATTCTCTGAAACCTCTAGAACTTCTAATCTGAACAATCTATTGAAATTTTTGAATTGAATTGAATGAAATGTCTTAGCAACTCGTTTTTTAAGAGATTCTAAGAATTATAAAACATGTGCGTGGTACTCAACCGATACAAGAATCAAAAGAAACTATGGAATACTGGCTGAAATTACCTAGCAAACTTCATCTGATACAGCTGTTTCGAATGGACTCTATGAATATAAAAATCTTGTTCTTCTTCTTCTATCAGACCTTGAGATCTGTTTGTTGTGAAGGTTGACTCATAGGGGTGCGATTTCCTAGGAGATAGAACTCCAGCTATCTTTCCATCGTTTGTGTCTTCCTAAATGTCGTCGGCTTGCTAGTTTCCCGTCCTTAGCGCTGTATGCCTCCTTCCACATTTCACTATATCTTCCACTTTACAAATAAATTTTATATCGCTGTTTCTCACTTAGTCTCTTAATGTTTTTTTTGCGATGGTTCTGAGAGTTTTCATCTCCGCTGGTCTAAGGATGCTCTTCGTTTTATTCGTGTCAGCTCAAGTCTCGATACCATAGATTAGGACCGGTCTAACACAGGATTTATATATTCGCACATCAACACGCATATGCTTGTTTGCCTAAACGGGACTCTTGGACAGCCAGATATTACTGAGGCTTTGTTGACCTGTGATTTGATGTCTTCTATCGGATTGTTATTGCTGGATATGTCCGCTTCTAAGTAACGTAACTTCATCACTTGTTCAACTATCCTATAATCTATAACCATCTTAATGAATCCTTCGAAAATATCATAGATTTCGTTTTTCAATGGATATTGACATACTGTATATTCTGCTGATTTGATAGAACTTATGTATTTGTCTTTGTAGGTTGTCTTCAGTTTCTGCAAGGATAACTGCGTCATATTATACTGATTGATGTTTGATTGATGCGGTCTTCTACTTGGTGGAAACTCATTTTAATTAAAAAATATATAAGAGACAGTATTTTAACACAAACCCACACATACAGATATTAGAATACATAACACTTAAAATCACCTCATCAACCAAAAGATGTCAGCATATAATAGTGTTAGTCATAGACTATTGGATATATCCCTCTGATTTCAGATAACTTTTTGAAAGAATTGAATATTATTAAAAAGATAGTATCAAACAACGGTTACAGCCCCCTTTTTATAGACAAAAATATATCCAATAAACAAAAGAACATGGCATTAAATCTCGTGTACCTAATCATAAAAGAGGACAATGCACAGAAATACTTTTCTTCATCTTATATTAATGGATTATCTGAAAATATTGCTGAATATTTCAAAAATAGTTTCAATTACATCGCAGCTTTTAAAACCATTAATAACCTTAGTACTTACATAAAAAACAATAAGGAACGAACAAATAAAGAAAATAAATCTGGACTCTACAAGTTGACTTACAACGCTTGCCCTTTAGTATATATTGGCTAGATCATTCAAGAAAATAATCCAAGAATACCAAAGAAGTTACATATCGGCTTCCGTACATTCGACATATGCTAATCATCTTAAGGAATTCAGGTATAATTTCAACAATCACTATGAAATTATCCACGTCGGAAGCAAAAGTTCTAGATTGATACATTTAGAATTTTTGAAATCAACAGGTACAATCTCCATTACTGAATATCTTTCCCTAATGCATTTAAATGCATTTTTAGCGGCAAACTCCAATAAACGCCTCAAGTTTTTATGACTTGTTTCTCCGTTATTTTGTCACGTACTTAAGATTGTTTTTAAACTCTGTTTCACTGGACATCATCAGCCAGTAGAATGTAGATTCCTGAAGAAGCCACATCGTGGTGAAACAACTGTTGTATTATAAATATTTTTGTGGAAATTAAAATACCGTCTCTTATATATTTTTTAATTATGCCGCTCAGTATGTTCATTATTAGTTCATGTATAATTTCATCCATGACAGTATTGAAAATGAATAGGTTGACGCTATCTCCTTGCCTTATGCCTGCTGGTGTTGATATGTCTTCAGTTGTTTGGTTGTCGACTTTTATTCTTGTTGTTTCATTTATATTTAGATTCCTGATGACGTTTATATTTGTGTTTGGTATTCATTTTTTCCCAATTTATCTCTAGTATGTTGTGGTTTTATTCTATCAAAGGCCTTTGTTAAATCAATGAAGTATACATATGTGGGAGGGCTGAACTTAATAGAATATGAAATTCTTTCATAAAAAATGGTTCAAACAAATTTAAGAGGTCTTTTTAATTTCTCCTTGAAAAAATATAACACATTCTCTAGAAAAGCGTTTGAAATTCCCATCTTTTCTCTTCAGTCAGAATTTTATTTCTTTCTGATATTGAATCTCTGACCATGTCTTTCTTCTCTTCATGATATTTTGTGTGGAGAAACATAGAGTTTAATGAATGCTGCAGTACTCACTTTACAAGGTTTATTTCAGTTTGTTCCTCGGTGTTTTGAGCGAGGTTATGTGATACGTTCTTTATTGATTTTTTTATTCGTCATGCAAATAAATTTCGGCAAATAAAGATCGGCAGAAATTTTGAAAACTTCTCTGGAGAACGTGCTATAATTTTTTAAAAGAAATAAAAAAGACTTTTTGAATTTATATGGAGCATTCTTTGAAATAGAATCTTATATTCATAAGGTGAATTTGAAACAGAAGTATCGGATGATGGTTGGTAGTTAATTTTGGTAAGTATCATATATTTTCTTTTATCGGTTGATTGCCACGCATATGTTTGATAATTCTGTCTACTGACAAGAATTTATGTCTGAAAATTTTTGAGAAATTTTTTGGATTGAAAGATTTAGAGGTTACAGAGAATTATCAATTTATATTTAAAATTCTTAATTACATGATTTGAAACATCAGATTAATTGGCATTATTTTTATGAATATGACACATTATGCTTCTTATATTTTGTTGTATATACAATACCACAAATTCATAAGAGCTAACTTGCACAATCTTAGTTTATTTAGACTATCTGTAAAAATAGGCTTAGGCACACCTTTCGACCAAAAGCAATCCAGTTTGGAGTGTTATTGCGCGCTTTTTCTAGACAACAGCGGTCTATCATTTTGACCAAACGTCGGTAATTTTCCTATTTTGAGCAGAAAATGGTCGTAAATGACTAGGTTGGATTCACTGATGAACAATCCGAGGTCAAAGATAATTCTATCCGGACGGTCCACTCTAATTTTCGAACGAACAGACAGGTAATGAAGTGGCCTGAATAACATTAATCATTATATTCTATCATATAAACGTTCTATGTTTAAGCTTAATGACAAAGCCACCCTACTAGGGATAAATCGTGAAAGTAGAATGTTGGATGTGAGAAAAAAATAGACAGAGATGAATAGCCTGATTCACTTGGCAGGTGTAATATCATTCATCACGTTTCTTGTATTTATTAACCCCTGTTCAGTCTCTATTCGCAACTCTCCATTCATGTTTTATTCCTTTAAAGTCGTTTGTCATTCTTTCAACACACCAAATCCCTTCATTCCACAATTGTCATTTCTCTGAATAAATGAATAGTTTGAAAAAATCAAATATAGAGAAGTTAGGATTTTTAACGCGCCTTCTTATGTTCAGTTTCTAAAAACGGAAGAAATATCACCATCCAATTGAAACAACTCTTCTTAGAAGAAATTTCCACAGATGTTTCAATTCTATAAAGAATAACACTAGTTTTTTATTTAACGAAAATTCCTAATGAATAAGAAATTTATATACCAGAACTTTATTCTACAATTAGTACAAAATAATCGGATTCATTGATTGATTCATTATCAAGTGAGATGTTGAGATACAACAGTTGATGTTATAAATCTACCCTAACAGATACAAGATCCAGTTTTTTAGGCAAATGTCTTTATTTGCAGATATTGCGGAAGATTTGATTCGATACGAAACTAGTAAATCTCCTGATTATGAACAGAGAGGCTCTGTTTGGAAGTTATGGGTTAACAAAGTTTGAAAATACTCCATTTTCAAATCTTTTTTATCATAAAAACAATCACTTCAAACTTTTGTATAGTTCACGAATAATCTTTCTGTTATATAATTATATTGATTAAGAATTGTAAGTGTAATATTTTAAGATTTAAAATCAGAATTTGATAAAACTTTCACTATATATACATATTGAAAATTGAAATACGATTAACATAAAATTAATACTTGTCTAAACATTGAAATTGATAATATATACATACAGGTACCTGTAAATTTATCCACTGGTGTGAAAACTCATAAAAAATCATAGAAACTATAAAGTACTTAATGCAAATCTAAACGTAATGATCAGTGTTAATTTGCACTGAGTTCTAATTTTCAGAATTAAACACAATAACGAGATTAGAAACTGATCAAATAAAGTAACTTTGGAAAAAAATACAAACACAGTTTGCTATGAGCAAATTTTCTACCTACCAATAACTTTGAAACCCATTTCTGATTTTATTATTTTTATATACAATTTAAGATTGAGGAGAATGTCCTATTATAGCCTAAAAATGTATAATGTAGACAGCTGAACATAAATGCACGAGTATAGAAAAAATAACATGGTGTTCATCATAATTAATATGTCTGATTTTAAAAATATTCACTGGTATAGAACGGATTACTTTACCGTCCGAATGTTAAATCTTGTAGAAAATGTCTTCTCTGCTACGTCTTAAAATGTTCTTTCCTCAGTTTGAGTTGCGTAATCGATCATCTGTATTTGGGGTAAATGAATCACATCATCATAATTGTAAATATATCTTATTTGAAATGAAAAAAACGAAAAACGAAATTATCTGACAGTCTTTTTTTTACAGATTTTTACCCATTCTTAAAGGGAATTTTGGCAATAAACAGACGATCACCTATTTATGACGGAAGACACGAAATGAGTTGTGATTAAATTAGCACTATTGCCAAACTTTACATTGCAAATGGGTGAAATTCCGTAGAATAGTTCATTTGGTTGTCTAAAAATTTCTTTTTTTTTATTGAGAATTAAATTTATTCATTTATTTATTGGTCAAATATGGTCTCAACAGACATAAGCTCAAAATGACATCAACGACAAAATACAAAAACTTTAACAATATATGCAATATCAGATAAACCCCGAAATCTACACATCCCACTAATTTAAGAAAATCAAACTTATAATCCGTAAGAAACTTAACAAAATATGAAATCTTAATTTAATAGCTTAATTTTTCTTTTGAATTAATACTCAATTGACGGAAAAAATATATCATTGTCCTTATACTTGGAATTAAATACTTTCATGGTTCTGTTGACCGGTGAGTGCTTTTAAAAATTTGTTCTATGAAACGTAATCTCAAAAACAGCATAACCTCTTAACGGTCCAGATGGAACATGAATGCTTACGTAGGATAGCAAAGCTGAAGAGGCAACATAACCATTCAACAATTATTATTATCCAAATGTTCCCTACAATTTTCCAATGAGACGAATTCATAATTTTTCTAAGGGTAATCATATTCGCCATGAAACTGTAACTACCTGTAACCTTATGATTTAAATACCTCAGAAATTTATTCTGCACCATATCCAATCGGGGCTTGTAGACCTCACGTTGTGGCGATCAGACAACCGATGCATAAGATGACCTACTGTAAATGAAGGTAAAATTTACAGCATTCAAGGCCTTAGTGGAAGTGAAATCTCTACAAGCTCTCATCACAAATTCCAGCATTTGGCTAGTTTTGGTCACCATAAAATTGATGTGTGAATCAAACAACATTTTTATATCAAATAGATCCCTCACCTCATGACGAGGCTGCGAACGATTATCACCCAAATAGTAGTCAAAATGATAGATCTTTAGTTTACGACTGATTGTTATGTAGTTACACTTATTTAAGTTGAGATATAATTTATTTTCGATGCAGAAGTTAGCGAAGGCATTTAAGTCTTGTTGGAAGTTGAAGCAGTTGGTTATACGGGAAAAGATCTTTACATCGTCCGCAAATATCAGAAATTTATAGAATTTAAAATACCTACTCATATCATTGATATAAATTATAAATAAAAGAAGCCCAAGAAGAGACTCCTGAGGCATCCGAGGTCACACAGAAAGATGACGAAAAATATCCGTTAAAGGCAAATTTGAGACCTATTATTGAGATATGAAGATAACCAACGTAGTAAGACTTTATGTACACCTATCTCAGACAATTTTTTCATCAGGATGTTATGATCAACCTTATCGAAGGTCTTCGAAAAATCGGTGTACACAGAATCAACCTGCATCTGACTGTCCATTGCTTCAAGAATATACTCTGTATAAAAGATCAGATTGTACCCAGTAGATCTTTTAGGAACAAATCCATGTTGTTCAGGAATAATAAGAAACTGAATTCATGATCCTATCATGAACGAAAAACTCGAGGATTATACTTAAAATACTATAATTTTCAATATAATGTTTATCGCCCATTTTTGCAATTGGAACAACGTAAGCAGTTTTCCATTTTCTGGAAAATTCCCACTGCTTGAACGATCGATTGAACACAATAGTAAGGGGAATAAACAAAGATTCAGCGCACCTGATAAATAAGGACGGTAATCCACCCGGACCTGCACCCCCATTCTCTTCCATCCCACAAAGAACCTGAAGAACGTGATCTTTGGTTGCTCTGCTATCATGTATAGAATCATAATTGCTGACACTACGAGGACACAATGGAAAACCTATGTTCATATGATTGAAAAACACTGCTAAAGTAATTTGAAAAAATGTTGGATACATTCGAACCCTAAGGTGGCTCATTTTTATATATCATTCTATTAGGAAACAAGGTACGACAATTCTTTAGATGCTGTCAAAAACGCTTTGAATTTCCCGACAGTTCATCCTGAACTGAAGAGATGTGACAAGTGTAGTCAGACAGAACAGCTTTTTTGGTTTTATGTCTGAACACAGAGAAAACATGGTAATCTAAACTTCTAGAGTTCAACTTCCACCTTTTATAAGTCTTATTCTTCTATTTCATAAGTGCTTTTAATGAGATGAGCCGGAAAACATTCGAAATAAAATAATCGTATCCTTGAGAATAAGGTTCCAAAATTATTCATCAACTGAAAAAAAAGTTGGATTATATGTTGTTATTGTGGTGCATTGAGGGTCAATAACTCCCAAACTGAAAGAGAGCGCCCTGTTTTGACTTCAGATTTACTACTCTGTCAAGAAAGTACCGGGAATTTTCAATTAAAACAACATTTTTACATTTAATCGTCAAAATTTATTGGGTCGCCTTCAAAATAGGCTCCATTTGCTCCAATACATCTATGCCAACGGCACTTCCAATTATCGAAACATTTTTTATAGGCGCTTTCCGGGATGGACTTTAGCTCTCGCGCCGAATTTTGTTTTATGGCTTCAATCGACTCAAAACGGGTGCCACGAAGGGGCAATTTTAGTTTTGGGAAGAGGAAAAAGTGGCAGGGAGCCAAATCCGGCGAATACGGTGGTTGCTGAAGGACGTTTGTTGAGTTTTTGGCGCGAAAGTCAGTCACAATCGTAGCTCGGTGAGAAGGCGCGTTATCGTCATGCAAAATCCATGAGTTGTTCGCCCACAAATTTGGCCGCTTCTTACGGATACGCTCACGCAAACGTTTCATAACGCCTAGGTAATACTCCTTGTTTACCGTCTGACCCTCTGGAACGAATTCGTAGTGCACCACGCCACGGATAACGAAGAAAACAATGAGCATCACCTTCATTTTCGAGCGTCTTTGGCGTGTTTTTTTCGGTTTCGGCTCATTTTTTGCCACCCATTCCGATGATTGCTGGCTTGTTTGCATATCGTACTCGTAGACCCAGGTCTCATCACCAGTTATAATGCGTTCCATGAATGTAGAATCGGAATTACAGCGATCCAGCATGTCTGAAGCAACCTGTTCGCGATGACATTTTTGAAGAAAATTCAGGTCTTTCGGTACGAGTCGTGCGGCCACCTTTCTCATGCCCAAAATATCAATCAAAATCGTACGTGCGGACTCGTGGGATATCTTAAGATCATGTGCTATCTCTCTCAAGCTGGTACGATGGTTTTCCAGCACCCTTTCCTTAATTTTATCGACGTTATCTTCGATCGAAGCCGTCGATGGGCGACCACTTCACGACCGTCCTTGAAGGCTCTGTACCACTGATATGCACGAGTTTTCGATAGAGCATTATCACCAAAGGCCTTTTGCAACATTTTCAATGCATCGGCACACGAAAATTCATTTGCAACATAAAACTTTAAACAAATTCTTTACTCAACGTAATCACCCATAGTAAAAATCGGCTCGCACTCTGACATCGACTGACTTAATCAGTTGTTGCAAACACACTAGTTGACAGATCCCGCTCAAGCTTGGCATAGTAATTAAGGACAGTGGTACCAACCTAGGAAAAAAAATTTTTACCTGCCTCATTGCCCCGCCAATTTCAAATCGATAATTCCCGGTACTTTCTTGACAGAATGTATGTTCAGGAGATTATTCAAGTTCATATGGAACCAAACTTTATGCAATATCTGGTGGACTCCGAAATAAAGACATTTACTGCTTCTTAAATACTTTGAACTTCCTAATTTATGATTGTACGCCTATAATTCTAAGAAAGTTAAACTTGTAATTACTAGATCTAGAGTGGCGATGCCTCACTCGATGGTGACTTAATCACCGAAACTAGTCCTGTTGTATTTATTGCAAAATAGTTATAGTGGAAATTTTACTACAGAATATTCTCACTGAAGTTTCAGTTCGTAACAAATTGTTGAATACATCAATAATCGCACAACTGGCATCACCGTATCCGCAACTTTCATGCTTGAAGTACAACCCGCATGTTCTTTTTTGGTGGAACTTTCAAAGGAAACTTGTTGAATTAAGACAGGCCATTGTTATCGAATCACGTCCCTTTCTTCAACTCGACAAGCACCATTGTTTCTTTCTTAGCGGTTCTGAAAAATGAGACATCATAAAGTGACTGGCAAACCGCCGTTGATGTTCTCTTCTACCAGTTGTATTGTTCCCAGCTGTGATTAAAATGTAAATGTGAAAAGGCGAGAGAGCTTGCCTTACTCTGTTAGAGTGTTTGTTGCAATTCTTATTCAGACTACTTTTCAAGTGATGGATGTCTCATTTAAATAGTGTTATCTTTATTCGTGTCTATGTTATAGTTTTATATCGATAATCGTTTTTTATTTTCCGTAGATGCTTTTGAATTAAATGTGGATGTAGGCAGAACAAAACGATTAATGTTCCACTGGTTTTGATGAAAATAATATACTTACACCTTCATATCATAAAATTAATTTTCCGCCATGTTAGTCTGTATAGGCAAATCTCAGAACTTAATTGAATCCATCCCTCTTTCAATTTTTCGTCACTCTTCTTAATATTGCCAACATTTCAGCCATTTTCTTATAGGTTCTTAGCCGAATAATATAATGAAAGGATTTGTAGCTTGAATCCATTTGAGTATCTTCCGCATGTGATCTTTTCATCCTTAATATTAATTGTGATCTGAACTATATTTCCAACACTGGTTGGCAGATGGATGTTGCACGCCGTTTGGATTTTTTTTATAGATCTACGTCAAATTAATCGAGTTCGTCAAGGAGTGCCCCAGCTTGCTTTTGTTAAATTTAATTATTTATTTTTCTATGTCTTTTAAAGAAAACTTAAGATTTGCTACACTTGCTTTGCCTCTAGCTTTCAGCTTATACAAGTTGTTTTTCCTTCTGATCATTCGAACCAAGCCAGAGGTGAACCAAGAGAGAAATGTTATCAACCTAGAAAGGTTTCTTACCATGTACTCAGATATAGACGCTTCTAGACCTGTATAAAGGTTTTATAGAAATCCTTTCAACTATTTTTGACAACGTTACTGCACAAGACATGTGACCAATCATACCGACACAAAAAATTCAACAATGAGAGATAATCGCCTCTACCAAAACTAAACTTGTACTCCTTTGAGACAGTATTTGCTCCCTCTGCGACGTTTAAAGCTGGATGATATGCATTTTCATTAAGGAGAGAAGTGTCAGACCTTGAAATTTCAATATCAATAATGCAGTTAATCTCAACAGACAAAACATCACTCCAAGAAGATACATGGAATCCCTTTGCTGATGCATCTGGTTTTCCATCATCAAGTCCGAAGTATGAGAACGTCCTCAAGAACATTTCCTCCGGCGTTGATTTAGTTTGTTAATATTTCAACTATAGAGTGAATAATTTTCAAGATGAATAGAAAATGGCATCTGCTGTAGACTTATCCTGATAATCAACTCTATAGCTGTTTCATTACAAGATCTAATAAGATTTATCTATACAGGAGACCACATAACCATTCATTATTGAAAATTCTTCAAACGCAGACATTGGACCAAGTGATAGAAAACTTTTATGCGTGTGCAGGAACACAATATCTTGAAATGGAATGGAAACTCCAGTATATCCTGAACTTCGTTCTTTGAAGAGTTGAAAAATTGAATTCCAGAAATCCGGCTTATTGAAATTCGATTCGGCAGGAAGTCTCAATATAAATGTGCAACAGAAAACTTTTCAGGATTTTCCGAGAAAATGCTTTTATTATACATGTTTCATACATGACTTCGCATATCCTATCCTACAAGTAACAATGTATTCAAATAGAGCAAAATGACATAAAATTCCATATGTGTGGAGACCTTCTTTTATGACATCGTTTTCGTTCAGCATTCGTAGCTCCTACTTTATTTATTATGCTTTTATGTTACTCACGCTATATGTGAAATTGAATTATTGTCTTCCACGTGGGGGCGAAAAAGAAATACGGACAAGATTACTTCATTTTGCAGTTCGTTCTCAGATTGTAGAACAGAATGAATCATTGGAACAATCCGTTCTTATTAGCTTATAATGTAAATGAATTATTTTGCACTTAATTGAATAATACACATATCTGATGATTTTTCTTTATTAAGAGTTGCACACATGGCGCGTTTCGTTACATAGAAACTTTCTCAAGTGCTTTTTGTCAACAACTGTTATTTAAAAGCATTGATTGATGAATCGGCCTATCTGTTCTCTGGTGTAAATTAAACGCAGACTGTACTATATAAAGTTTATTTACAAGATTGAAATTATACTCGAACGTTTAACAACACATAATGCAAAAACAGTTAATGAGTTACTGAACTATTTCGTCTTTATCTCGTTCTCGAAATCTCGTCTAAACGTTCGCTCCATCAACTTTCTCCAAGAACTGCCCTTAGAGTTTCACTTCCATCTCAAACCCTGGCTGCACCCCACTTATACTTAAGTTAGAGGCGTACGTAGCCACGCTTGACTTCTGCTTATTGGAACACTCTTAGATAATTTACCAATCGGGGCCAGAAATAGAACAATGCGGATGAATCTCAAGATATCCCATCGAAGATGAGTTCTTCCAGGAAACTATGGAGGTTTTTGGTTCAATAGTAAATCTCTACTCTTTATGACCACTAAGCTTTCTATACTAACACGTCCCATTTCGAAACCGTAAGTCGAATAAAGGCTAAAGGACCGGAAGTGCTTTCGATCTAGTCGTCACAGAAGAGTCTGTATCCCAACACTATACATTATTTACAAAATAGAAACTCAATTTCTACGCTCTATAAATTGAATTCCTACAGACTATGAAATAATAAAATTATTATTAGTGAGTGCGGTAGGTATCTATTTTTTAGTGAGTGCATGGGGAAGTTATTCTAGATTTCATTCGAAGTGATATATAAAGAAATTTCTTTCAGATATTAAGTTTTCCTACGCTCATATACGCTTCTGTTGTTAGAAATGCGAAAAGGCAATAAACTTTTCACGCGTAAAGCCATGAAAGTTAATAAATGCTCCCACATCATAAAATACACTCAATATGTGTTTATTATGTGTGCCAATATCAGGGTGTTCTTCGAGCTGTAAAACTAACTGGTTCAGAGAATAAATGTCCTGAGCAGTTTCAAACCGCGAACCACAATTTCCACATAAAACTGACATCTCGTTGATGACGGTACAGTATCTTTATCTATCTCTTTTATAGGCGTAGTTGATGAAAAGGCCAAATGGGATAATCGTTCATCTATAGAAAGTTCCAGTAATCTGCCATATTAATTATTCAGGTAGTTTTGTGAAGACTATAAAAACGAAATGAGAATAAGTTGTAAAGAAAAAATACGAAAAATTTACTCGTTGTGACAACAAACTGGAACAAAGAATGGACGAAAATATAATTGGAATGAAATAAGGAATTAGTTTGGCTTCTATTACTTTTTATTAACTGAATATACAGTGACTCGAGTTTCGTAGTGATTACTACATTTTCCAATGGAATAAAACAAATTAAATAAAAAGTGATAGAAAACAAAGTACTTTCTTATTTAATTCCAATTAAAATGAACTATCACAAAGTAACATACTAATCCGTCCAATATCACAAAAATATAAGTTTACTCATGCTGTGTTCCATACTTTCACATTGTTTAGTTATAACGTAGTATGTAAATTAGTCTGAAATTTCGCCAGGAATAAAATAAGAGCGTAAATGCTGGGCTTGTTACAAAGCAGCATGAATGTGAAGTGAGTATATATTCGAGGAAATTTTATGGTAATTTTTGAGTGAAGAAAAGTGGTAAAATTACGAGTATGTCATATATAATATTTTATTTCTCCTCTCATAAGATGAGTTTTTGTGGGATAGTTTGCTATTTTTGTATCCAGATAAGGCAGTGCAGGCTTTGCATTCATTTGACAGACGCAATACAAAATTTGTCATTATATAGAATTTACGATATTTTAGAGGGTCTTTCATTGAAAATATAGGATTTTTATTTGAAATAAAACAAGAGAGGTTTGATCAATCAACTTACTTCTTGCTTTATTTTGAAGCTTGAACAATGCAGTTATGTTGAGAATAACATATCGTTCAAATGTCCACTACGACCTCGTTGACATTGACTCTAATCATTTTGTGCAATAATTCCGATTATATTTCGCCAATAACTTGCATACAATTTTCTTCCAAGTGATCCAGAGACTGTAGCTTGTTGGTATAGACTTGTGTTCTCAAATATACCAAAGAAAATAATCCAGATAAGTCAAATCACGTAACTTTGGCGGCTAAATCATAAATCTCCGTCGTGAGATTATCCTATCGTCAAACTTTTTCCTCAGCAGAGCGACCGCAGCATCAGCTGTATGATATGTGGTGCCAGGTTGTTAGAACCACATCTCATACTTTACTCATCTCATCATTTACAATACTTGTATTCTTATCATTATTTGTAACTGCCACATAAACTCTACTCCAGGAGTCTACTCCAACCACTCAACACACATGTCTCCTCGAGACAGTAAGACCAACAGCACCACACTAAGATGTTAGTAAGTTATATTTATATACATTAATCATTTTGTATTTATACCTCATCTTAGCATATTTGCGCACATTCATCAATTACTATTAATATAGGAAAACATTTAATAATCATTAATTAATTAACAAATATATTTTCTATACCTGTTCAAGTGCAGTATTCATTTAATTCCTGACACCAGGTACATATATTCTATCACAGTCTACTTACTTACTCTAATTACTGACACCAGGTACATATCGGGTTTGCTTTTTAGAATGATGGAACCTTCGATAGGGATTACTGTGATTTGACAGAAGGAAGAAGCCATGCTGTTTTGGCATTTCTGATCAGTAAGCATTGGCAAATTATCATGGAAAAACTCACGCCTCAACAACGTTTACAAATTGTTGAAATTTATTTTCAAAATTAGTGTTCTATTCTCCAAACTTATAGAGCACTTCGTGAAATTTATGGTTTGCATAATCGTCCATCAGAGCAACTTATTCGTCGAACTATCGATATATTTCGGACAACATTTTCTCTACTCGATGCAACAACAACAACAACAAGACAAAGAACTGTACGTACAGAAGAAAATATCGCTACTGTAAATCATAGTGTTAATGATGATCCCAATTTGTCTATTCGTTGACGTTCAAAACAAGTTGGACTCTGTGCATCCAGCACTTAAAGAATTTTGCGTAAAGATCTTTGTTTGCACCCATACAAGATCCAACTGGTTCAAGAACAAAAGCCACTTGACCATAATAGGCGTCGTTTGTTTGCTGATTGGGCCCTAGAACAGCTTGAAGTTGATACACTTTTTTATCCTAAAATTGTGATTAGCCATGAAGCTCATTTCAGGTTGAAGAGCTATGTAAACAAGCAAAATTGCCGTATATGGAGTGAAAGCAATCCTCAAGAAGCTCTGCAGCTTCCATTGCATCCAGAAAAATGCACTGTACGGTGTGCTTTACACGCTGGAGGCATCATCGGTCCATATTTCTTTAAAAACGATGCTGGAGCTAATATTACAGTGAATGGTGCTCGTTACAGATCGATGATAAATGATTATTTGTTTCAAAATTTGAATGGTATCGATCCAGAAGTGTTTTGATTCTAACAAGATGGTGCTACACCTCATGCTGCTACCGTAACAATTGATTTATTGAAAGAAAGATTTGGCGATAACATTATTTCGAGAAATAGTCCAATTAATTGGCCTCCAAGATCATGCGACATAACTCCACTGGATTATTTTCTTTGGCGTTATGTCAAATCATTGGTTTATGCTGATAAAACAATAGACGCTTTGGAAGCCAACATAACTCGTGTGATTGATGAAATAAGGCCTGAATTACTCCAAAAAGGTTTTCCAAAATTGATCTGGTCGAATGCGGTTCCTCAGAGCTAGTCGTGGTGGACATATGCCGGAAATTATTTTCAAAACATAAATGACATGAAATTATTTTTCAAATAAAAACACTTTGGCTTCAATCTTAATTTTAATGTGTTTTAGTTCAATTTAAAGTTCTATCGTTCTAAAAAAAACACCCGATATATTCTAATACAGTCCACTTACCTCTAATCCCTAACACCAGGTTTTCACATATTACTCTATTTAAAAATATGAATAAGAACAATATTCTAATTTCCGCTAATATTTTATTAACACTACGATCGTTACGTCATACCATGACTTCTTCAGGTGAGTATTACAAGATACTGAGTATACCATGAACAAGAACTTCATTTTATAGTACATGGATATAACAAAAATAGAGGGGGTGAAGAGAGTTTTATAATTCTTTTGGGAATCTGAAAAATGATTCAAAAATGATTCAACAAAGGGGAGTTACTTAATTCTGTTTGGTTATTCAATAATATTTTTCTTTTATGATATCTATTAATTTCCAAAGTTTCCAACAAGTTCAATCTAAAACTTTTGTTTTCTGAGTGTAAAATTTCAAAGTTACTATTAAAACTATGTCCTGTGTCTAGAAGGTGCTCTGCGTAGGTTGAATTTCCCTTTTTGTTACAATAACATTTTTCACGTTCCCTAAGTCTCGTCTGGAACGATCTTCCTGTCCGACCAACATATACAAAATGGCAAGTACCGCAAGTTAACTTATGAACACCTGATTTCTTGTTCTTAGATGTTTTATCCTTATTATTTTTCATTAGTTTTCCTAGGGAGTTATTCGTTTTATAAGAAATTCTAAAATTGTGATTCTTCTTTGAATATCTAGCTACCTTTTCTGTTTTTGGTCCCAAGTATGTCAACGAAATGTATTTACTTTCAATTGGATCATTATTTATGGGATATACTAATTTCAAAGCCAGCTTTAATTGTATTTTTGTGAAAAGATTCTCAATAATCGGGACGTTGAAACCGTTGTTCAACGCAATCTGTTGGATAATGTTATATTCTTTGTTAAAATTCTCACGTGACATGGGTATGTTGGCTAATCTATATAACATGCTATTGTATGCTGCTAATTTTTGTGAGTATGGGTGGTTTGATGTGGAGTGAATTGTGCTAACTCTATGGGTTGGTTTCCGGTATATTGAAAAAACGTGTTTATTTCAATATACCGGAAACCAACCCATACAGATAGCACAATTCACTTCACATCAAACCACCCAGTCAGATTTTGTATCTTTCTTTTCTCAGTCACAGACTGGGACTACCTGTTGTCAGATTTTGTATTTTGTAGACAGTATTTAAATGGAAGTTGCCGTACGAGACATACTACTCTGGTTCATTTCCAAGCCCACCTTCAGGGCAAATAGTTCTGTACTGTAAATAATAAAATATTGTCTTACAAACAGTATTTTCATTTCAACGTAGCATTACATACATTACAATCTTACTGCATTAATTACCTCAATTTTAGGCAAAACAACCCAAGATTTCACAATGTACTATGTAATATTACATATAGACCTTGAATAAACGAGTTCAACACTATCATTATATCTCTATATTCCCCTCTAAGTATGCTCCTTATAGAATTTGCATACTAATTGATTAACAACTCAGTCAATCATTAACGAAAAGTTCTATCAACATACCTGGAAATTCCTTGAAATTATTTCTTCATTTTATCCCACAGTTTTTAAAAATTATACCTTAATCAAACATAACCTTGTGCTTTAATGAAATGCAAGAGCTAGATACGAACAAAGTAACTACAGTATAATAAAACGCTGTCTGCCTGCATGCGCGACATTTTTTCACAATTTTTTGCAAACTCCTAACGGAAACATGAAACACAATTCAAATTTGTCATGCAGAAATTCCGGTTTTCCATCCTGAATACATAGCGGTCCCGGAAGTTGAAATTCGCATTCGGAGTAGAGGCCCTTCCTGCTGCCCACACTTCCAGGGCGGAAGTATAGCTCACAGGAGAACAGGTATATTTCCGAAATTATTTCAGGAACGGCGACGTGTGTCAGTCGAATTGGAATAAGTTTGAAGAGGAGCATACCTTCCGCGTATTTCGAAATTTTCATTTTCAATGAATGTTGTATGAGACAGGATGTAGTTGAAATCCTCGTAGGATTTTCCTGCGGGAGTCAAGTTATAGAAGTTTGAATAGGGCAATGAAAATGGTTTCTAATACGGTCTGGGAGATACTAAAGTTGGCAAAAATGTGGGATGAATTCCGAGAGAGAAAACGCCGAAAACTGCCAAAATACTCTCCTTCAGAGTCTAAAGGCTTTTTTCCGGCAGGGCCTGCAAAAAAATTATATGTTTCAGTTGAAAGTCGAAAGACCGATATCTCAACTAAAAGCACTTTCATTCCCGTAGGATTCACCGTTTATTCGCTACGGACAAAAGAAAATGTGACATTTCTCAAATTTGCTGGAGTTTTGCAGATCACAGATATCCCAGGCCACTGAAACTCCGCCCATTTTCTAAAACGGCGAATCCGCTAGGTACGATGTAAAGGGGTGCTTTAACAAGTATGCTGTATTACGAATATACAATGGTTCCTCAAAAATTTTCGTATGCATTCTTAGGAATATTATTTATTTATCGATCGATTATATTTCAATAGTCCATTAAAAACTATGAACGCACTGACTTAATGTCAGGGGTTTCGTTTCGCTTATACATTAATAGTTAAGTTTCCCTCTATTTCAATATTTATCACTTCCTTGCAGGAGCAGTTTCTACCCATTTGCTGCAGAGCTGCAAAATCCAAACATTTGTTTTCAGCAAAATAGGTAATTTTCGTGGGAAATAGTGAAAAATTTGACTACGTCGATATTATTTGAATATTTTTTTATTTACAGATATATTCTATTAGTTTTCTACATATTTCATTTCAAAAAATTATATTTAGTATTATAACTTCAGGAATTAAATTAAATTAATGTCCCTTAAAACTTGTTTTTTAGTAATGTTTTTACATATCTTGAGATTTTCTGAAAGTAAAAGTTGGATAATCCAATAATATTGAATATTCTGAGTAAGATAGTTTTATGATGAAATTCTTAAGATTATGTTGAACATTTTTGAAAAATATCTGTCTTCATAAGAGGGATGAGTTGAAACAAAATTTTGTCTACTCAAAATATTTAATTTATAGGATTTTTGTTAACAATTTATATTTATTGGATTTGAGTAAAACAAATTGTAAAAATTACTGTGTTTTACTAACGATAAAAAGATATATTACACATTTTCTTGTGACTCGAGTTTCGGGAAATGAACTATCCCATCATCAGACAACTGAAGACCTAACAGAGGTACAGAGGTATTTAAACAAAAGTGATGAATATTTTGAATATTTCAATAGATTCTAACACCTAATAGTGGTACAGAGGTTTACAAGCGGAACGTGATAAAAACCCGGGTTAAAAAAGAGGGGCCTTCTAACGGATATCGGAATGTCGTCAATCGACAAAGAAGGTTGTTAAACAGATGGTACCCATTTAAATATCTCAAATAATTTTTGGAGTTACATAGCTCCGTATAGTCATTCATTATTTTTACATTATTTTGTTGTATATCTCAAATATTTGGATTTACATAGCTCCGTACAATCATTCATAATTTTTTTCAACCCGGTTTTTTATCACGTTCCGCTCGTGAACCTCTGTACCACTATAAGGTGTTACCTAGAATCTATTGAAATATTCAAAATATTTATCACTTTTGTTTAAATACCTCTGTAGCACTGTTAGGTCTTCAGTTGTCTGATAATGGGATAGTTCATTTCCCGAAACTCGAGTCACAAGAAAATGTGTAATATATCTTTTTATTGGTAGTAAAACATAATAATTTCTACAATTTGTTTTAATTATGATCAACTACCAAATAGTAACGGCTGAAACAATTCAGTATTTATTGGATTTTGTTATATCATTTTGATGTCTTATAATGAATGTTTATTTTATATGTCGTTTGATATAAGTGGTACTTATATGACATTAATTTAATTCCTGACGTTATAATATAAAATATAATTTTTTGAAATTAAATATGTAGAAGGCTAACAGAATAAATCTGTAAATATTAAAATATTTAAATAATTTTATAAACCTTCTATCAAGTATAAACACCCATTTATTTTATTTTATTCATAATCTTCGCTTAAAAGCGAGAAATACCGTCGCTAATAGATTTGAGCGGCATTATAAGCAGCACTTTTAACTTTTAATTGTCTCTTATTAATTTTGTTTTTTGATCGTGGCGCAAGTATTGATATGACTTTCGTTTACTGACGATTTCACCGAGACATTTTGAACTTTTGAAAATCAATGTTGATGAAGATATAACTTATAGTCTCATTAATTTTAAAACATTTTTTAGTGAGAGCAGAACATTAAAAGAAAGATATATACTTCTTCCAGACATTAATTCAAGAACTTCCGATTTAAGTCGGGAAAAATATTAGTTTTGAGTTAATCTGTTATATACATATTTTACTAATAAGGAGTATGAGTTATGGTAATAGAAAGTTCTAGAAATCGAGACAGTGTGACATCATCTGTATAACAATTCTATACTCGGACCAACTGGAAAAGATTTTATAGATCACAAAGGCAAATTTCAGACATGCGCACGTTTCAAACTGATTGTTTTTCGTCAGTGCAATGTATGTTAGTGACTCCAAATCTGTCCAGTATCTATATTCGCTATACACAGAGACTCCAAAGATATTACTAATACACTAGCGCCATCCAGAGTCGAGTATAGAGTTAAACATTCTATACAGATGTATGTTACACTGTCTCGATTTCTAGAACTTTCTATTACCATAGCTCATACTCCTTATTAATGATTTTTGGTACAGATCAGCCGGATTCATTTATTTTAATATGAATATGCTATTTTTGAGCTTTACGGCAATTTATTGTCTGATTTGAGCATGAGGAAAGTTTATTCTGCATTCGTAACGCGAAAATATCGAGAATACATTTCTTTACTTGAATTAACACGAAAAGGTATGTCTTGTATGTATTTTACACACTCTAGATGGCGTTAGTGTATTATTAATATCTTAGAGTCTCTTTGTATGTATTTTGCATACTATAGATGGTGCTAGTGTATTAGTAATATCTTTGGAGTCTCTGTGTATAGCGAATATAGATACTGGACAGATTTGGAGTCACTAGCATAAATTGCACAGACGAAAACCAATCAGTTAGAAACGTGCGAATGTTTGCAATTTGCCTCTGTGATCTACAAAATCTTGTTGAGTTTGTTCGAGTATAGAATTGTTATACAGATGTATGCTACACGCTCTCGATTTCCAGAACTTTCTATTACCATAGCTGATACTCCTTATTAATAATTATGTTAAGTCTTTTGAATTTTTAACTTGTCATCGCTATTGGGAAGCCATTTACTTCACTCGAAATGTATAATTTTAACTGTCGTCAGTTTTGCTATATCCGACTTTCTGATCTAATAAATGAAAAGTCATCAATATTATCTGATTGCCAAAAATCTAAACAATACTCAAATCGTACTGGAGTGCACTTTTTCGTCGCTTTTTCAATTCGATTAGCTCATGACTTTTATATAATGGATTTCGAATGAAATTATTTATTTCGATCGATTTCACCTTCAATTTTAAAAACCTTATGTATTTTACATAAATACAATACAATTAATTTACAAATCTTGACTATAAAATGAAAAAATGATGGTGGAATTATTTGAATCAGGAACTACGATTTGTTGAGGAGTAAATAGAAAGCTTAAGATGAATCTTCTTCTCAATCCTTGTGGTATTTTCACTGATGTAAATTAATTAAGTACTTAAATACAATGTATATCGTTAAGATTAAAATTTTCCTTTCTGGCAGATTATATAAATTAAAGATGTTTGTTAAATCATCGGCGCCAGTTATTTTTCTTCAAACGAGTTGTCACCCTTAATAACTTTAGAGCTATCGTCACGAGACTGCGATCGTTATTCAGGCGGAGAATGAGAGATGATACATAATGGAACCCTCAACCCATTAATATGTAACGACTGAAACATGGTAAACAAACTGCCTAGGACATTTACTTTACAACAAAATATGATATGTTTTATGTGACTAATTAATGTTTCCGGGTATAGTTGGAAGTATTTCTTGCTAACAGTCACTTCAGAAAACCTTATATTCGGGATGCCGGATGATTTTATATTTGGTACAAAAATTCAGAATGAGAACCAAAGAAATTAATACTGTAATAATAAAAACCTTTCAACAACAGTTACGTCCAAAGAAATGACTTCTTTCAGATTCTCTCGAATCCCTATTTGACTAATTATTTGTCAAAAGGCCAACACAAAATTTTATCATCTGATAATGAGGTGTTCCTACTAAAACTATTAATTCGAAATAAACATATTTCCTGGAAGCTGCGCTGCAAGATGATTTTTGAAAGAACAAAACATATAACTCTATAATACTAGTCGATAGGCAGCAACAATTCAAGACTTCCTTTGTTTATTTTCACGTATAAATACCGAGAAGGAAGTTTTAATTTGAAGAAATGATATAACAGGTTGTTCGGAAACTAATTTCCCGTTTTACCGACAGAAGACTTAATTTTTTTTTCGAACCCAACTTTACACTTAAACCGCATAATCATTATATGTTTTGAGAGCTAATATAGCAAGGCTTGTCTGTGAAAAAGTTCAGTTAATTCTACGCATTAATTTTTGGTTGGCGCCCTTTTAAATATGGAGAGAAATAAGCAGCATTTTCGTCATATTTTACTTTTTTATTGTAGAAAAGGTAAAAATACTGTTTAAGCCAGGAAGAAATTAACGGATGTGTATGGAGAAGGTATAATGACAGTACGCCAGTGCCAGAACTGATCTGCAAAATTTCAATCCAGCAATTTTGATGTCGAAGATGTATCACGTTGCCGAAGGACGGTTGAAGCTGATGAAGGTACGATAAATGCACATTGATGCAAATCGGCGATTAACAACACGTGAGATCGGTGAGAGGTTAAATTTATAGAATTCAACTGTTTATGGCCACTTGAAAAGCCAGGGTTTAACCTCGAAGCCCGATATATGGGTTCCCCATATTCTCACGGAGAGAAATATGTATCGTCGCGTTGACGTCTGTGATTTGCTTCTCGAATGTCACGAAAATGATCAATTTTTGAGCCAAACCATTACTAAAGACGAAAAATGGTCTGTATATAAGAATGTTAAAAGCAAGAGATCATGGAGCAAACAAGATGAAAGGCTAAAAGCATTTCGAAAGCCGAAAGAAGATATCCATCAGAAAAGTGATGCTGTCTGTTTGGTGAGATGTTAAAGGAATCGTTTTTTTTGTTGAGCTTTTACCGCATAGCACAACAATTAATTCGGAAGTCTACTGTCATCAGCTGGACAAATTGAATGATGCAATACAACAGAAAAGGCCAGAGTTAATCATCAGAAAAGGTGTAGTATTCCACAAGGATAATGCGAGACCTCATACAAGTTTGGTCACTCGCCAAAGGCTTTTATAGCTTGAATGTGATATACTGCCACATCCACCATACTCATCTTCGGATTATTATTTGTTTCATTCATTGCTAATTTTTTTGGACGGTGAAACCTTCACTACAAATGAAGAGGTCAGAAATCACCTAGATCAGTTTTTTGCCAGCAAAGACCAAAAATTTTATAAACATGGAATCATGCTACTACCAGAAAGACGCAAAAGGTGTTTGACCAGAATGGTCAAGATATAATTCAATAAAATATTTATTTATTATACGAATTTGATTTCTTTGATTTCCAAAAAAAAAAACCAAAATTATTTTTCGAACAACCCGAAAATTTGTGATGTATGTTTTGTAAGTAATGAGACTAGCAACATTGCAAGAGATTTAGTCCTTGATGGAGCAAGTGTATCAGTACCCTCCCATAGCTCAGTGCGAGTTTCAACTGCTTGATATTTGTGACTGCTGTTAGTAAACTTGTGTTTCAGTTATACGTCACGCAAAATGAAATGGTGGAAATTGCAGTTACATTGTGCTTTGTGTTAAGTTTGGAAAATCGGCAAGTGTGACGTATGAAAAAAGGCCTACTGGAACATTTTTTATCTCGAGCTCAAGCTTTTCGCTTGCGCAAATCATTTTTGGAAAGCAGAGAACACATTGAAAATGAATATTGAGCAGGGAGGCCTTCAATTTTGAAAACTGACGAAAACATTGAAGGTGTGAACACTCTTTTCAGATTTTTCATGGAGATATCCTCAAAAGGCAAAGAAAAAAGTAATTTGCGGGAGACCAGACATGGATGTTCCATCATGACAACGCCTCATGTCACACGGTCCTATCCATAACAGAGTTTTGATCTCAAAAGGCATTCTTGTGGTTCCTCAGACTCTCTATTCAACTGACCTCAGTTGCTGTGACCTTTTGTTCCTTAAACTGAAAAATGCCCTCAAAGAACGTAATTTCGGGACTTCGGAAAACATCCAGAAGAGACTAACGGACATGCTGAAGAGCATGCCGGTTGAAGACTTCCAGCTCTGCTATCAACAGTAGGTACAACGTCTCCATCAGTTTGTAGCTGCACCTCTTCCAGTAAAACGTCTATTGATGTTGTGAAACATGTTCTATCCATGTTTAGCGAAGGACGATAGACCATTCTATACAACCAGGTTGGACGTCTGTAGGCTCTTTTGCTCCTAGGATATTTTCTATATTGATTCAGTGAAGAATTCTGACTACAAATATTTTAAATGTATTATCTATTGAAAGGGAAGCGAATTGCTTAATAAAATTGGTTCATTTTGTTATGAAAGTAATTGCGGTTCGATATATTCAAAATGGAATAAGGAATTCTCCTTGCAGTTAGTTGGCACTTCACTTTCTTGGGGATGTCATTATCTAAGACTCTATAATCTGAACCCTTAAAAAAATCTCTCGTTTTTTCGTAGAACCCTTAATGGGACAACAGTGACCCGGAAACGCAAATAGACAAATGCCGTTTGATCAGTAGGAATAGAATTTACTTAACTCACAATGTAACTCCAAAAACAGTTCATTCTTGCCCTCCATGCTTGTCATATCGCTAGAGTCTCTTTTTGCTATCCACCCACGATACATCTACACAGTCTCTTGTTACGCTTTAATAAAAGCAGTCACGCGCTCAAAAAAAATTCAATTCGCTTTCACTTATAATTTCACAAATTTAATCTCAAGTTTTTCGTTCACTCTCTCGTGATCATACAATACCACAATAAACGGTCCGAAAGCGATTGTATTATCCGCAATATTTTCTCGTTATCAAATAGTGTACCTATAAAATGAATCTCAGTGAACTCAGTGAAAGTGAACATCGTGGAAAAAGCTCAGCGATATACTCCTCTACGAGCAAGATAGTCTTTTCACCACAAGTGCAGATCAAAACTACACCGAACAACTCCCTTAATTATACACTGTAATTTATATATTAAGACTGTAAATAAACGAATTATGGTCTCAATATATCTCTCAATCCCCATGAAATATGCTTATCCTGGAATTTGCATACTAATTGATTAATTTTTAGTGAATTACAACGAAGAATTCAAAAAGGTATATTTCCATACCAACCAATTCTTTCAATAATCTGGAATTTACGAGCTTCTCATAATTTCATTTCTCAAACCAATTAACTAATGACCGAACTTTTCATGTAATGCCACGAATTGCGGCAGTTCATGAATGTGTTTCCGAAAACAATTTCTAGAAGAGGCAACTAAAACTAGCTTCCTGTGAAGTTGAAGTGTCCTTTTCTACGATCTGATTCGATATATGAGGCAATTTTTCTCGATAGAAACGGAAAATATTGGTGCTGCTCAAAAAATCGACAAATCTACTCTAATACTCCAGCTTCGAGAGCGAACGTCGAAGAGGGGCTTCTAGAGTCACTAAATTGCCGATATATCTTCGAACGTCTCGGAATCTCGAAAATCAATTTTCCAACAACTTCAGGAGGATGGAAGTTCAATTCGAAGTGCCAGCGAGATCGCTGATGACTATTCCATTGGATTTTTCACCCCATTCTCGCGTGTTATGCATTTTCCCGTAGCGACAAGAGTCGATGCTTTCCCACCCTCGATAATCCCTTAGATTGATGCGGTACATTTACTCTCTATAGTTGCTTGACGCGAACCAGAAGTGACAACCTTCCTTAAAATATTCAACGTTGATGTGTTGAGTAAGCAGAAGGATAAATGCAATGAATTTCACTTTCGGTTCATTATTTGGTAACAACGTATGGGTGGAAATGACCATAAAATTTCTTTTTGAACCTCCATGACAATAAAGCAAAGATTATGCTGAATATAGAAAAGAATATCCTAATAAAAACTGGTGATATGAAAAAGAACTAGATAATAAGATGGAGTAGTCCGTTAATTTGTGATAGCATACCAAAGAATACCACTTTTCCAACTGGATTAAAAAATGGCGACTCTTTTTCTGATGTTGCACATAATCATTCAATTCTTGTAACTTCAAGAGAAAAAAGAAATGAACAATACTTTTAGATGAGTATAATCGGAATCGGGTCACTTCCTGTTCATAACAGAAACTGACTACTCAACAGATGATGACCGGTTCCTCTCGGCAACTGATTCAGTAGTCATCTCATGTGAACTCTGGAAAACTCTGGTTAATTCTCCTGCAAGGCACATGTACTCTCACATATGCTCAGATAAGTATATGATTTCAAATTAGAATTATGTCTAAGTAGCACTGTTTCAATCGATGACATATTGAAAATTATGTAACTATTGCCAAGAAACTTTCACCAGGGAACCTTCAACGACACTCTACCTTCTGTTCTGACTACACGAGTATTCGAGACATTGCCATGCATATGTGTCTAGAGTGAAAAAATTTAACCGCCTCAACACCTCAACTTCACCTGGTTTTGATGGACTCACTTGCTCAGTTCTCCGGAACTGCTGCTCCTCAGTAGTCATACATCTAAGTTAAATAATCACTACATCCATGCAGAGGGGTATATTGGTCAAACCTTGCTTAATATGCGAAACTTCAAGTTACTGAGACCATGATAAAGTACTGAAACCATGATGAAGTTAGACTACATTACTAGCCTTGTTTCCGTGGCATTGAAGCTGATGGAATCAATGATCTGCCATTCCATGAATGAATTCATCCTGAAGCACAATGTGATTTCCATGCAACAATGTGAGTTTTTTCTGGGATGCTCAGTTATAATCAATCTCCTTCCATTGCGGAACGATTGGACTCCTTCAGTTGATGATGGGGTGCATAGATGTTATGTACATGCATTTTTCTAGAGCCTTCGATCGTATACCAAGGCGTAAATAGTTGGGTATGATGCTACTGTGACGTTTTCACTTTTTTCAGTATATTCTACCAATAAAATATCTTCAGAATCCCAAAAGACCGGAAGGGATGATTTTAAACTTCTTTAGGGGTTGTGCACCCTTTTCAATCCACTGCATAGATTCTTGTTTACTCTCAGGGTCATAGTGATAAACCCACGTTTCATCCCCAGTAACCAGCCGGTTGAAAATAGTCGATGGGTCTTCCCTACAGAGCTTTAAAAACTCCTTACAACACTCGACTCGCATTTGCTTCTGAGTTGCGATGAGCATTCTCGGTACCCATCTTGCATTGACCTTTGGGATATTAAGAAGGTCATGAAGGATGGCATGTATGTTACCCACGGATAGGTTTGTCATCTTTGCTAAGATCTTGATTTTTATTCTGGCATCTTCAAGTACCAACTTTTCTACTTTTTTCACATTTTCTCCAGTGGTACCACTCTGCCTCTTTTAAATTCACTTGACCACTTTTGAACGGTGGATAACGACGGGGCACAGTCTCGTTAAACAGCAACCATCCCTTCATGAATGCTTTTTTGACTTCTTCCATGCTTAGTGAGGAACTTCATAACGGCACGATGCTTGATTTTCTTTGTGGCGTCAGACATACTGGTCGTTTTTCACTGATGATACCTAGAAAACTAATTATGGTAAATTTTTGAAATTTTATATTTATACCCTGAGATAGTGTCATTAGTGAATAAGATAAGTAGATTACCCACATTATCAGCAAATTACTCCGATACCGAGAATATATTGAAAATTCGGCAACAGATCCAAGCAAAATGTCATAATAATACCATTAGTTATCTTGATTGAACGAGTCATGTCTGAATCCTTTAAGACTCTCAAAAAAAATCTCAAAAAAACCCAAATATCTCATAAAATCTCGACATATGCACAAAACGTTGTTGCATTATGGACTTGTCATATTGTGCGAAAATTTCTAAATTAGTGGAAGGAACTGAATTGTTTCTTCGTTAAATTAATTGAATAAAATGAGCAATCGCTGAGATAGGGGTAATTATACATAATAAAAAAATTGAGAGGTGTCAAGGGACACCCGGATGGAACGACATCGATGGTAGTATTATATTTTGTTGTTGATTCTGCTGGATTATTGTTTATTCTTAAATCAAATTCTTCCTCTAGAAACTGTAGCAATGGTTTTGATTTTTCATTACTAAAGTTGATGTTAAAATCACCGGCCAAAATGAGTGGATGTTTATCCAAAATTCTGTTGTATCTGCTAAGCGTTTGAGATACATCTTTAGAATACTCTAGCAGTGCTCGATGAATGAACTCCTGAATATCTATTAATTTGTTATTTGGTGAGACATATATGACTGCCATGATCAAAGTAACGCCGTTTTCCATTATGCTGCACATAAATCTGCAACACTTGTACGTCTTACGTGCAAGTCCTGAATATTGTTCATAATGACCGACATATTTGGTGTTACAAGATTGGTCGTATCATTTGTTTTGTGATAAATGGCAACTTCACCTGAACGAACAAAATCACGTTTAAAGTGAGCTATACAATTAAAAGTCGGTATATCACATTCTTCTTGATTGTCCAACCATGTCTCTGATAATAACAAAATGTTCGTTTTTTTTGTAACAGAGTCGATTAAATCAACTGAATGTTTACGAAGGCTTTGAACGTTGAACGTACACAATGAAATGCCTTTATCTCTAGTAATGAAATCAATGACTGATTTCGCCTTCGTTTCCAGCTCATTGAATGACAATCTCTGAAACTCTTGTACTATAGATATTGTTGATGAAGCTTGTACTCGATTATGATGAAATCGAAATTTAGTTTCATCATGATCAAATGTAACGGTAAATAAACCTTCGATGCTTGTTACACAAGAGAGCGCAACATAAACAAGTTATTGTGGATGTATTTTGTCATACTCGTAAACAATTTGATCAAATGTCACTTTGTGACTTATCAATAGTCATAGCACAAGCAGAAATTATGAGAAAGTGTTTACGTTTAACTGTTCGCCATTCAAAAGGTACAGCAGCATTATGTACTTTGCTTTGAACAGTTAGTAGAGCAACTTTTTTTCTTGCTTTTTGCCCAACTTTTGGTGATCCACAGAATTCGAGCCAAACTCTGCAAACTACGTTGTCCTCATTGAAGTCTAGGTGAATTAATTTACCAACGGCACCATTAACTAATCCATCACTTTCATCGATATTTGTTGTGGTAAGGTAATACTTTACTTTTACAAAAGTGATTTAGTAAGGTAATCCCCAGCATCGATGAGAGATTTTTTGTGTAGTTGTAATCTAAAAGAAGCTTCTTGTTCTTGATTTTTAGATCCAGTTATTATATCCTTTGTTATTGAGATGACTTTATCTGGAGCTTCTTGCAAAATTGAATTGTTGTAAATGTCTACATCGACATTAGTAAAAAATAAATTAACACCATGAGGACTTAATTGTTGAGTTTCTTCTTTTTTGAAAAATCTTGATTCGATAATTTCTGAATGAAACTGTTCCAAAACTTCACCCTTGCCAATCTTTGTAAGTGTCAATGAAAATGCAACATTAGTCTGTCTCATGACTTGCGTTAGTTCAAAAAATTTAAGACTTCGCCATGAATGTGGACCAACCATTGTAGTTTTGATAGGTTTATATATCAATGTTGCCCTTACTGGTGGCGCCTGGCGTAAATCACCAATTAAAATGACGCCAATGCCTCCAATATCAACATTATGATTTGCAGTAATTTTTTTCAAGGGTAAATCAATTTTGGCTAACAGTTCTACACTGATCATGCTGATTTCATCAATAATCAATACTTTGAAGTATCTAAAAAGAGATCTGTACAAATGTAACATTTCAGATGATAATTGTACTAGTTTAGAAATGTATACACTCAATAAAAATAATCGTCGTGACACCACACTGTTTAATGTGAAATAGAACGAAACGTCGAGAGGGAGAGAGAGAGAGAGAAAGAGAGAGAGAGAGAGAGAGAGAGAGAGAGAGAGAGAGAGAGAGAAAAGTGTCGTTACAACGATCTAGTTGAAAACTATTACACTTTTATCCCCTGACCAACTCTTTATTTATTTAGTAATAGCTTTTCCGACTCGTTTCAAATCAGAAAAGAGATTAGTTCTAATTGATGTCATGGTAAGATCTGGAAAGTGACTCCCACTATCACCAGCTACACGATATTATAAGTTTGTCATTTCATCTGTTTAGCCACAAGGTGATGGACGATTGAAAAAAAGCCGCACTTGTACAGATGTATAACATCAGGATGGAAACATGAATGGGAGAATTATGTCACAGACCAACCTCAAACATATGCTCTTTACGTCAACTCGCGTGAAAATATCAGTAAATCAATTCAAGATTGTTACATGCTCCATTTATCAACCATCAATTTACTCTTCTTTCTGCTTAACCTGGCGAGAAAATCAAGTTTGGATGCGGTACATCCATCAGCCGATGCCACATTATTCCGAATGATAAATCGAATTTTATGTGACAGAGATAAAGTTTGACTAAAATCGGAGAATTCCGAATTGTTGATTGCTCTGTATCCGTACTCTTTGTTACAAATGATTTGAAACGAGTTGAAATTCTTCCTTGTCAAATTTCGATAAAATCCGAAATTATTCTAACGTGATATAAGTTGTTGTGCCAAATTATGCCAATTATTCAACGGGAGTTGGGCATCACGATTGATGATAGTGCAGAAGTGAATGTTTTCAAAGAATGATCTGAAATTTTCGAAGATTCAATAATAACATGTTTATTTCATTTGAGTTAATACCATACCGAATGACGACAAAAGGTAAATTATACAATTTCAATAATTTTTTACGTGTCAAGGAATTTTCAGGTTCATCTGTTAAATTTTTGAGGTGGTTCCAATAGAGCGTCAAAAGATGAAGAAGGATTTAGTTATCAAGAGCGTACGGTCAAATGTGAATTGTAATCTTGTATAGCTTGTCGCAAAGTCAAGGAATGTATTTCAATGCTCAGAGTTTCCCAGCTTAGTGATTTTAAAAGTGATCAACTTCTATGGTTCTTGCCTGTTGACAACAGATGTTTCTAGAAGGACCAGTAGATCTTCACCCACTATACTGCATTGTTAACAAGAGAGGCCAAGAACACAAAGCGAAAGGCTCTGGACGTCTCAGAGGAATCACAATGCAAATATCACTGTTTGAGAGTTATCTTCTCTGGCAGTTTTAGCAAAATTGGAGAGCATGATAGGAATGATTGGTATGCGTACAATATATCTCCCAATACAAAGTTTTGATATTTTTTCTTATCGTTCATTTTGGGTACTAACTTTTACAGCTGAACATCAACATAAGCATAAGCGTCTAATCTGATACAAGGAGAGAATTCATTGTAACCAAGAATGAAGTAAGATGATGTCCAGATTTTGTCTCAGGATGCATGATGCTCACAAAAGTTGTTTCACTAAAACTAGTGTGACTGTCAGATCAGGGAATTCCACAGATATCTTCTGAATGTAGTGAATACTTCGAACGACCTTCCTACTCTAAGGCCTACAGTCAGTACCTTCATGGTCGCGGGATTAGAGTAGGCTGAATCAGCGTGCAAAAGCAGTAGTCCCTCCCTTGCCTCTAATAGGCTTCAGTTCTTTTGAACTAAGGTATGATTGATAACATCAAAGTACTATCCAACCTCTATTGGCTCTGCAGTGGCAGTGCTCGAATTGTTTCTGATGCAACTCATAAGTCGAAAGGTCTTATTCACCACTTAGTCAAGTTAAAATCCACAAACTGCCGTGGATAAATCATAATTGATCTTAGCTCGAGCCCAAACAGACAAGCCGCATAATCAAGACCTAGAAACCACTGGGAAATATCTCGGTCAACACTGTCTCGAGAACCGAGCACTCGGATTCAATAATGACTTTCAGCCTAGCATCCAGGCTTTTAACCACTTTGGGTTCAACTTCAACTGGACGGACAGGATAATGAATATGCTGTGGGCTATCCATCTTCCGTTATCCACGAAGGCTAAGGGTCGCCGGGGAGAGTTTAACTCGGATGCTAGAGACTCGAGGAATCCAACACAATCCTTCATTCCCCTATAGCTGGTGAAGACCTAGTACTGACGTATTCTCCAGGTGGGCCGATTACCTTCAGTTAAGCAGAACCACAATAATTACCGAGCACTCGGATTAAATAATCACCCTTGACGGCTTTTAGCCACTATGGGTTCAACTTCAATTGGGTTCACAGGAGAATAAATATTCTGTGGGCTATCCGCCCTTTCGTAATACCATACAGAACCACAAAGGCTAAGGGTCGCCGGGGAGAGTTCGAGGAATCCAACACAATCCCTCCTTTCCATACAGCTGGCGAAGACCTAGTACTGACCTATTCATCTGTTGGACCGATTACTTTCAATTGAGTAGAACTGGACCAGTTATTATATAGAATATGGATTATCAACGTAACCAAAATAAAATTTATGCTAATAATAAAAACAAATCAGGGGAATCGGAGAGTATATGTCAAGAGTCAAATTATTGAGAGAGTGAAACAGTATAAATACGTGGGCACAACTATTACTGATAACAACGATTGCTCACCAGAGGCACATAAGAATGAAAAGACTTTTCTGCTCCCGAGATTTGAATCTTGAATTTAAAACCTGACTGATGAGATGATATGTACAATCTGTTTTATTCTACGTACTGGAGGCCTGGACACTGAAGATGGTTGACATCGAGAGAATGGATGCATCTGAGATGTTGATGTACCTGAGGATGCTGAGGATTTCGTAGGTTGAGAGAGTAACAAACGTTGAGATGATGAGACGAATGAACGAAAATGAGAAAATAATAATGCCGGTTAAGAGAAGAAAGCTGCTATATGTGAGACATGTCATGAGAGAAGAAGAAAATTCAAAGAAAGAGATCCATAGAAAAGGAACGTAACTCGTGGATGAAGATACTAAGGAAATAGTTTAGATACGATAATAGGGAGCTATTCAGATTTGTGGTTTTGAAGATTCTAATCGCTCTGATAATTGTCGACCTTCATAGCGAAGACGGCACCTGGAGAAGAGGCCAGTTTCAAGTGCGAGCGCCCCGTAACGTAACGCTGTAACACTCACCCAGTCTTTTGAAAGTTTGTACTTTCAAGCAAAAATATTAATTTTTGAGAATGTTATTCACACTGGTGCCTCCAAATCCGCTCATCGCAAATATAATGAGGGAGTTCAAATTCTCAATAGATTCTAGCACATTCACAGCTGAAGCATTCTAGAAATATGTAGAGTTTATTGTAGAATATGGAACGGCCACATCAACCATTGGTTGTTTGGACTCTGTCAGTTCAATTCAAGTCATCCAGAGACTTACCAGTGCAAAACTAATCGCGAATAACATCACAAACCAATGACTTGACATAACCCCAAAGAGAAATCCAGTGGAGTTATGTCGCATGATCTTGGAGGCCAATTAATTAAGAAATAATGTTATCACCAAATCTTTTCTTCAATAAATCAATCGTTACCGTAGCAGCATGAGGTGTAGCACCATCGTGTTGGAACCAAAACACTTCTGGGTCGATTCCATTCAAATTTTGAAACAAATAATCATTGATCATCGATCTGTAACGAGCACCATTCACTGTAACATTAGCTCCAGCATCGTTTTAAGAGAAATATGGCCGATGATGCCTCCAGCGTGTGAAGCACACCATAGAGTTCATTTTTCAGGATACAATGTAACCTGCAGAGCTTCTTGAGGATTGTTTCCACTCCATATATGGCAATTTTGCTTGTCTATATAGCCGTTCAACCAGAAATGAGCTTCATCACAAAATACAATATTACGATAAAAACTCAAACTTCAAGCTGTTCTAGGGCCCAATCAGCAAATAAACGACGCTTATTATGGTCAAGTGGCTTTAGTTCTTGAACCAGTTGGATCTTGTACGGGTGTAGACCAAGGTTTTTACGCAAAATTTTTCATGTGGTGGATGCACAGAGTCCAGCTTGTTGTGACCGTCGACGTATAGACAAATCTGGATCATCATTAACACTATGACTTACAGCGATATTTCTTCTGTACGTACAGTTCTTTGTCTTGTTGTTGTTGCTGCATTGAGTGGAGAAAATGTTGTCCGACATCTATTGATAGTTCGACGAATAAGCTGCTCTGATGGATGATAATGTAAACCATAAATTTCACGAAGTGCTCTATAAGTTTGACGAATAGAACACTGATTTTGAAAATAAGTTTCAACAATGTGTAAACGTTGTTGCGGCGTGAGTCTTTCTATGAAAATTTGTCAATGCTTATTGAACAGAAATGTCACAACAACTTGGCTTCTACCTTCTGTCAAATCACAGTTATCCCTATCGAAAGTTCTATCACTCTGAAAAAAACACCCGATATGTTCAGAAATAGGTATTACGAAGCTGAACTCAAATCTTTAATGACCTTAATTTTCAATAGGAAAATTTATGAAATGAATAAACACGTTGAATATTTCTAATGAGATATTACTAGGGCCATCGAAGTCTTCGCCAAACACCGATTGTGTGTAAATTCTTTAGGAACTTGAGCATCAAACTTTTGCATAAAGCTATAAGCTATTCATGATCCGGAAACACTGGAGGTTTCGGTTATATAAGCCCCTTGAAGTAAGTTGAGTGTTGAAGTTCGAAGTGAGAATATAAACATACACAAAGAGTTAAGATTTTTTTGGTATACTGTTTTTTATCAAATGGCAAAACTTATCTCTTCCTTCTAGAATATTTTTGCAGAAACACTGCACTTGAATTCATAACACTCATTTAGGAAATATCCGTTATCAATCCTACGACCACTATAAACAATTAAAAATACAATATTTACATACAGCTTGAAATAAAAACCTGATATTATTCGAAATGAATTTTCACAAGCTCTTAGCCACATCATACCATTATGTAGTTTTTAAATTAACGGCTGAAATTAGAATTGCTCAGATCTGATCCTCCGATTCGTTTTGAATATGAATTAATCCAAATTAATTCACTTTAACATTTGTAAATCATTAATTCACTTTGTCCTTAATTTTCTGTATAAAAATTTTCAATCAGTTGGCTTGATGTTAGAGAAAATTTTTCATAATTTTCTGTAGCTCCTAAGTACAATTTTCAAGGAAAATATTGCAATGATATTTGTCAAATATTGGTCTTCTAGTGAATTAAATTTTTTACTCGAATATTTTACGAGAAGAATTTCGTTCGAAGAATTATGAAATATTTGATAATTCATTTTGAATAACACCTATGAAAAACTATTACCGTCAGAAATTTTTTTCTAAAATAAAAATTTTTATTTTAATTTTTGTGAAGAATCCCTTTTATGAGAGTTGACCAGTTGACCATATCGAACGTTTTTGGTTACGCTGTTGAAAATGTCATATTTTATGATAACTAAACAGCATTTTCGAAAAGTTTCCATTCTCTGTTTTAATTGGAAAAAAAGTGCAGGTGAATCTCATTTCATGCTTGTGGAAGTTTACTGTGAAAAATGGCTGAAATATAAGGACAGACATAATAAGGTTATTCTTTTGCATTACAACGCCTCATGTCGCAAAAAATGTCGAAAAATATTAAAAAACAATCAAATGGGATATCTTACCCACCTGCCGTATTCTCAAGAGATCGCTTCTTCTGACTACAGGATTCCGAAATTGATCGAGGGGTGGGAAAAAGTAGTAAGCAGTGATGGACAATATTTTGATTGAGTCGTTAAATAATTACCTTTTGGAATGAATTCAATTTTGAGCTACAAAAAACTGGATCGAACTATTTTTTATTTTCAATAAGAATAACTTAAATCAATTTTTTCTATAACTAATGTAAGAATTTTATTATAGCACCTCTTTTGAGTAAAAAAACTATCACTTTAACTGCAGGGGTAGACAAAATGTTTGAACTTTTTTTATTCAATTAAATTAACAAATTCAAACTCATTAATTCGAATGATCAACAACAAGTGTAATTTTACAATTAATATTATTATAAACATCTAAGTTTGGACACCACATTTTGTACAGGCGGCATTGTTTTCGTCGATCTTCAGCTACCATGTGATATTCTTGATGCTTTTCCATCTATCAAAGGACTGGTATGCCTTCTCATACATAATCCTAGATTTTTTGGGTAATAATAAACTTTCTGTTTCCAAAGCTGCATCTTCTACATCTGATGGCAGGTTTTCTTCTTCTTGTGTTAATTTTTTTCCGTACATTTCGTATTCGCTTCATACACAAAACGCAAAAATACTGAACGCTCCGCAAAAATCACAATATAAAATTTATTTCACATTTGTTGACAGAGTAATTCATATCCCTAGTAACGGAGCAACACGATTTTTGTGCTAAAAATGACAATTTTCCTTGAAATTTTGTTTTTCACCTGAATTTGAAGTCTTGTTATAGAAAAAAATGTTGTATTGCACAAAACGATAAAATCGCATTATCTTCTCGAGCGTAATTAGCGTCTCGACGCTAAAAGACACCCTCAAAGATAAAGTACAAATTTATCGTCTTGAACAATAAATAACTACTAAACTTCAAATATGATGTACTTTCCAAATCTTTCATTTTTGTATAGCAGCATGCTTAAGAGCTTATACTATACTGTATTTCAGTTTTACTTCGCTTCTCGAGAGCAAGTGGCAAATTGTGTCTGAGTAACAATGCTATATATGTATATATATATATATATATATATATATATATATATATATATATATATACATATATAGCATTGTTACTCAGACACAATTTGCCACTTGCTCTCGAGAAGCGAAGTAAACCTGAAATACAGTATAGTATAAGCTCTTAAGCATGCTGCCCATGATATTATATTATTTTTAATAATGTTCATAATATAATAGGTAGTAGTTATATTACTATTCACCAAGAAACGGAAGCTGGATGGATTAGAACCGCCGACAATGCGTGGTGAAACAATACAATCTTCTTGTGAGGCAAAATAAGTGTGAATAGTCCTGGACAAAACTCTCAGTTCGAATGCACACCCAGACAAAGTGTGTCATAAAGCCAGTATGAGATTCTGGACCCGCAGGGGAATCTGCGGTAAAACCTGGGATTTAAAGCGCAGGCAGAATGTATTGACTATAAACTATGGTAATTAGACCAAATATAACGTATGGCGCTTTAGCGTGGTGGAAGAGGGGCCAGCATAAGCTCACTCGATTGCGGAGACAGGCTTGCCTTGCAATTGCAGGAGCGTTTCGCACTACACTTACGGCAGCTATGGAATCCTACTAAATCAACCACCCGTGCACTTTCTCGAGCAGAGGAACCATAAACAAACTACATCAACTGGCGATCGACAGACCAGGAGCAATAGTGATAGGAGGTTCAGGACTACTGGACGAGCTTTAAACGAACAGCACACTATCAATGCCTTCGGATCTAATGTCAAAAGTCACGAGCACAGAAGAGCATTTCAATGCAATCGTCTCCAGCCAGGACGAATGGACCCAGCATGCTGAGGTTCCATTGGGGACCGACCTTGGCTTGTTCACAGACAGCTTACGAAGGACGGTCGGAACGGAAGTGGGAGTCTATGGGAGCAAACTGAGAATCAGCATCTCGTTGAGACTCGGTCAATATGAAACCATATTCCATGCAGAACTATTCACCATTGAGACTGCGTCGGATCATCTGATAAAACGACAAATCCACCACGGCAAAATCAAAATATATAACGATAGTCAGTCAGTACTAAAGCTCTAGAATCCAGCTGTTGTACATCGAAAACAGCCTGGAGTTGCCGCATGACTCTAAACAGGGTTGATATGCATAACAGAATTCCTCTTGTTTGGATACCGAGCCAGTCAAACTATTTGGGTAACGAAGAGGCAAATCGGCTGGCGTTTACTGGAGCCACACTGCCTCTGACAAGCCCGGAACCATTCCTGGAAATACCTCATGACGTGGCTAAGCTGACGATAACAGGCAGAATTAACTCAAGACTAGAGTCATTCTGGCTGAGCCATCCTGGCCTGAAGTATTCGAAGGCGTTTCTTGGAACGGCTTCGTACCAAAAGACGGCAGACTTAACACTAGGTCTGGACAAGGACAAACTCAAAATACGTGTCGGAATTATGACAGGTCACTGCAGACTGAAAGCGCATTTGCACAAAATCGGTCTGGCTGAAGACGACGAATGCAGGTTGTGCCGTAAGGAAAAAGACACAGCTATGCAATCATCTCAGAGTGTCCAGCGGTGAGTCGAATATTTTGGTCAGGCTATTAAAGCCCACCGCGAAATGAAAAAAATACCCCCGAACAAGATTACCGGTTTTATCCAAAAACTGAATCTCGCCGGGGACATATAAATTAGGAGTGAACGACAATAGTCCGCGAGGCCGCAGTGGTAGGGTGGACCGAAGCCCGCTCACTTTAAATAATAATAATAATAATATAATGCATTCTATTCATATTGAATGATTTCCTGAAGTCTAAACTCCATTTTCATTATATTTTGCGAAACGATTCACTATTCGTTCAGAATTCCATGGATTCAGTATCATCCATTCATACTGTGAAAGAAAAGTCCTTGAGTAATATTTTATGGGATCATTTTTATATTTCCACTTTCTCGCCCCGAAACGCTTTTAGAATAATTCAATTTCTCCCAGTTATTTCAGTTTTCTTGCCTAACGCCAACGATGGGAGAAATTCTAGGGCCTATAAACGTCCCTTTATTTCAAGTAGCACTTTTTTCCCTTCATTCGGGAACCTCCTCCATGTAGTTTTTCATTCAATTTATACAGTCATAAATTAGGTTTATTTTACCTTCAGTAAACATCAGAGCTTGTTGTACACTTTTACGGTGAATTACCCTGTTTTATTGCGCGTTTATTTCCTCCTACCTTTTACTAAAATGGCCCTCGAAGTGGTTGGACTAAACGGCCTATGGCGGGAAAACGCGCATACACCAATGGAAGATTTATAGCGAACCTTGAGGATTTCCTGAACATGCCATCTACAGGCGTACAGAACATCAAAGAAGGAAAACACCGATATTTGTTTTGTCATACCTGAAAATCATGAAGTCTCGTTACAACAGCTCAAAGTTTGAAAATATGTACACTGTTGTAGAGATTTTTTCTATTGATTGATAAAAAAGGTTCTTTATTTGAAAATAATTGAATGAAACTAATCAACCTGTTGTGAAAAAAATGCCCGCATTAAGCTTCCCAAAGAATCATAAAATCTGATATAAAACGCTATTCTGAAGGGTCTTTCATTAATAGCGCCCAATTTTGTTCTGTAAATAAAACACATCATTCATTTGGAAATTATTGAAATTTTTATTTCAGTATAAAGTACAATGGATACCATTAGTTATGAAATAAAACATCATTTAAATGTCCATCACAGAAACGCTGGCAGGAAGTCGTTGAACCCAATTTTCCATGACTCTCACACAAATCAGGTCGTATGTTTCTCTTTCAGTATTGATCTGTAAATGATCTAAATTTGGTGGATGATTGCTGTAAACCAATAACTTAATGTAACCTCAAAGAAAGAAGTCCAATGGAGTTAATCGCAGGAACGAGGCGGATAATTTATCGAACCATCAGTTCCTATTTTTTTCAAGCTCCTATTACTGAATACACGACACTTTAAATGATCTGTTGGTTTCAATTCTTGGGTTAAATCTTCACGAACACTTTTACTTACGGCAGCAATATTTTCTTCACTTCTTTAATTTTTTTGTCTCACTGGCACTGTAATATCATGAAGTGTAAAATTTGTTTCAAACTTCTTGACTTAACGTTCAACTGTTTCTTTATCCGGACGACTATAACGACCAAAAATTGGAGTTAAAGCACGTAAAGTTAGAGTAATAGATCGCGATTTTTCATAATGAATTTGAATTATTTGTAAACATTGTTTGAGTGTGTACCTCTCCATGATTAAATGGTACATTGACAAATACAACTGTCAATGTCACAAATAAGCAGTGGCTGCCATCCTTTATATACGACACGAATTATATTATGTTAGTTAATGTTAGTATAAAGTACTGATCATGGAAAAGTGAAGGAAAAATGCGGAATACCAAAGTTTTAGTGAAACTGTGTTCATCACCTGTATTTCTTCAGCATTTTTCTAGGTTATTAATATTGTCTTTGGAATAAATGAATACTAAAAGTTCTCTCCTTATATTGATCCATATATTATCCTGATACTCCTAAATATTCTGTGAAGATCCGTAAAAAACTTTGTCAGCTTCAGAGAGTCAGGAATTCAGTTGTGTTCTTGTAAGGCTTTGTTACTGCGATCTTACGCCACTTTAGGTCACAGCACTGATAATTTTAGACGCAACACTGAAATGGTTTTCGAAACCCGTCCAAATAGAAAATTTCTTTTTTACTTGAACATGATTTGAACCCGGGGAATTTCGGTTCCCAGCCCAACGCTCTAAGCACTGAGCTATCGACACTCATTAAGAATAATAGGATTTAATTTGAAAGGCTTGACACATCAACTTAATTTTTCTTATTCTGAGCTTGAACTATGCAGGTATGTTCGGAGCTTTGTTGACACTGACGGTCGTTTTAATTTTTGAATAATCTTCGCAATAGTTTCGGTTGTATTTTGCCAATAACTTCACTAGATCCTAGTGATCCAAAATCTATGGTTTGTTGGCATAGATTTGTGCTTTCACAAATGGAAGCTCGAAGAAAATAACCCAGAGGTATCAAATCACATGATATTGGCGGCCAATTAACAAATCTTCGTCGTGAGGTGATCCTATAATCGAACATTTCCTTCAGCAAAGCGAACGTAGCATCAGATGTATGAAATGAGTCACCATATTGTTAAAACTTTATCTCTTCAATATTGGTATTGTCGATTTCTGCCCATCGTAATTCAAGTAACGTGGTCCCCGACCGGTCATCAATCATGGTAACGGGTGTTCCATACTCATTTCGGAAGAAATAAGTTCCAATGATGGCGCCCTTCCATAAACCGTACCACACAGTGAGTTTTTCTGAATGCAACGGAATTTCTTGTAACATTTCTGGATTGTTCACGCACCAATATCGGCACTTCTGCTTGTTAACAAGCCATTCAACCAAAACTGTGCCTTGTCTAAGAAGATGATTTTTTGATCAAAATAAAGAACATGTTTGCTCAAGGGCCCAAACAGTAAAGTGTCAATGCAATCTGGGATCGCTTGGCTTGAGTTATTCAGTCAATACGTGATGCAACTCCAGATCCTTGGGCAATATTCTCCTTGTTGACGCCTGACAAAACGATTGTCGTGAAATAGCCAAAAATGGCTCATCGACAACAATGGTTGCTACAGCTGCAATGTCCTTCTAACTTCGCAAGTTTCGTCGTCTTTTTGGTGGCTTATTGTCTTGTTCAAATGTTAAAACTTTTTACAGTGCGTGGATGACATTGGCTAAATTGTCGAGTGAATAAACGTTCAGTACTCACAACTGAGCTACTAATATGGTGCTATATTTTCATTACTTCCAAACGATCCAGAGGAGTTAAAAGCTACATCATGAAACCGCACATTACACTAAATACAGCAAAACCTAAAAATATGAAGAAAATAATTGGAAAATATCACCTATATTGAAAGACGCTTTATATTGAAAGTATACAGAGTACTGCAGTAGTGCGATGCGCTACCGTAGCTCCCATACCAGACATCTTAGATATTTCGTTCGAAAGCAGGGTCCTTGTACTTTTATTTCTTCTTCTCAGGAAATTATTTTTTGATATACAGGTGTTCCCAAAAAAATTCAACAACTACAAAATCTCTTATGATGAAATTCTTAAGATTATGTTAGACATTTTTGAAAGATATTTGTTTTCATAAGATTGATCAGCAGAAACAAAATTTTGTCTATTCAAAATATTCAATTTATTAGGATTTTGGTTAACAATTTTTATTTATTGGATTTTGTTATACCATTTGGATGTCCTATACTGAATGTTTATTTTATATGTCATTTGAAATAAGTGGTACTTATATGACATTATTTTAATTTATTTTCAGAAGTTATAATCATAAAATATATTGTTTTGAAATTAAATACGTAGAACGCTAATATTAAAATATTTAAATAATTTTAAATACCTCCTATCAAGAATTAACCTCTATTTATGTCACTATAATGTAGATAACCTAATAACTAACGGATATTCAAAAAAGATTCCATCGTATAAACTATTTTGAATAAAAATTTTCAGAGGAAAAGAAAAATGAAATCATACTCCTCAAAGAGGTCAGTGGGCTACGACAAGGAAGTTTCGAGTTTTCAAAGCAAGAGTAACCTTGAAAAAAGTATCACCATGTAGATTATCATAACTACTCTGAACACCGTTCCATGTTAACCCTAAAAAGTGCCTCAAACTTCAACTTTGATCTGAATATCTTGGAACCTACAAGAGTTATCAAAAATCGAGCAAAAAATTAAAATTCCAACACTCTGTAGTTGGATTATGTGGAGTTTGCGCACCTATATTTACAGGACGTTTTTGTCTTGTGAAATGAACATTTTATCGACTGTTATAGTTATTAATAAGGTAAATTAATTCACTTGGCTTAAGTTTCACAAATGTTTGATTTTTGTTGTTGACGTATATGTTTGTGATTTCAACCCATTTTCAAAACTAAGAAGAATTTACTTAAAATTACAATTTATTTTTCGAACAACAGATGAAATTGACGGGATTTTTTATTTGAGGTTATTAACAGAAAGTTATACCTGTTGACGGTATTTGCTTATTTTCAAAGGAACTTATTATTAGCAGATGTCAGCAATTGGGATAAATGAAATTCCTACTTATCATTTGTTATCGCCAGATATTTTTTATGAGCCGAAGAGATCTTGTTACATGAATGTAGAATTTCGCTTTTACCGAAGTCTATGAAGTGGTTTTCTTTTATGCAAAGAGCAAAGAAACCAGTAGTTGTTTTATTCTGCAATATAGATTTTTTATGTGCGTCTACTGTAATAATGATTGAACGACCAGCTTGACCTATGTAAAAAGCAGGGTACACAATAAAATACAATTTGTATAGGCCACTTTTTTCACCAGTATTCAGACAATCTTTTGTTTAACCAAAATTGACCGTAGATTTTTCGTATTTGAAATATGTTTTTTTTTCTGAGTCCATTGCAAATATAGTTAGTAATTTTCGGAATATAGTTGATACTGTAGAATTTTTTTTTGAAGAGGCTTGTGATTTTTAATGCTGTTTTTTGGAAATCAATTATCTATTATATTTTCGTTATAAACGAAACGTTGATGCTAAAATTTTTAAACCTTTAATTTCTTTTTCAAAATTATCAATTGAGAGTGGGATGAAAAGCAACCTGTGTACAAATGAGCGGAAAGCGGATATTTTGATCTTTCGTGGATGAAAGCCACTATTATGAATTAAGGTGTCTGTGAAGGTTGGTTTTCGGAATATGTCGAATTCGAGGAGATTATTCTTTCTTGTAATTTTATATATCTAGGAAATTTGGTCAATTATCGGAGTTTTCTGTTTCCATGGCAAACTGAATTGTGTTAAAAATTGAATTCAGAAAATTTAAAAATTTGTTTAGTTCCCTCATAGAGCCTAACCTGATACAAAAAACATAATGGAAATATCTCTTCCTATAAAGAACTTGTGAATGTTATTCTACAAAAAAAATGGAGCCTAACCAAATACAAAAAAACATAATCGAAATATCTCTTCCTATAAAGATTAAAGTTATTCTGCAAACAAATGGACCAGACTGTATATCATCTCAAAATATAATTTTTATTATTTCTGCTACCTAAATCCCCTTAACTCTGAATTATAATCAAATTGCACAGTAAACTGATTGCCCTATAGAATTAAATTCAATTTGTTTTTTTGGATATGAAATTGAATTTTTGTTCATATTCTTCTTGGTTTAAACAATAAGAAGTACGAATACTCTTGAAACAAGCGTTAACGATCACTAGGAGTGATCTTAAATAGAAAACGCTCTTCATGGAAGAACTAACAAAAAAGTGTATAAATTACCAATTTTAATTGAGAAACGAGGAGTATAGATAGAATTCCAGATTGTTGAAAAATTCTGAGAATCACAGTAGCCACTAAAGTATGTAAATAATAAAAGTTTTTGTCAATGTTGAAAAGGAAAATTTCCAATTCAAATTGTATTCAGAATATTTGCATGAAAAGTTTCGAATGCCCACGGTTTGCATTTTACAGAAGGAAACGAGAAAAAGCTCTGAATGTACGGCATGTTGCAGACAATAGTTTGTTGGGAAGAAAATCTATTTTGAACAGAATATTAATACATTTTTTCTGCGGTTTTTTTTCAGTCTGATGACATTGAATATGATATGACATAATATTAGCGAAATAAATCTGTGTGATATGTGAGATAATGTAAAATCCTTCTACGAAGTATAAACTCCTTTTCATTATTTTATCCACAATCACCTTATAATCGAACTTTAATCTACACTTATGAAACCTATAACGTATCACTTCATTACACTAGGGGAATAATGAAACCAGTCTATTAAACTAGTGAAATTATATATTAATTTCTTCTTGTTTCGATACCAGATATTCAGACCGGTATTTCACAAAAATTCACAATCATAGAAGCCGGATTCTCTATCAATACTGTGAAGACGTGTAGAAAATATATGTCCTTACGTCTGAAGAATGTATCCAGCGACAGATTTTTTTTCTATGTTTTTGTATACCTTTATAGCCGCTTTCAGCATCGAGAACTTCGATTACATTGATGAATTTGCATACTTCCTCAAATTTAGGAAACACGATAGTGGGACTTCCACATCTATTGTCATTACCCTGCGTTTTTCTTCCCATTCATTGAACTCGGAAAATAGTTTTTCATAATGTTTCCTGGACTTGGAAAGCAATCACGGGCGTGTTGCTTCTTCAGCTTCCTCAAGGATTATATCAGGAGCGGAATTAATTTCTTGCATTCTTCAACAACTTCAAAAATATTTCTGATGGATTTGATAAATAATCGAAAATATACATTCTGTCAAGAAAGTACCGGGAATTATCGATTTAAATCTGGCGGGGCAATGAGGCAGGTAAAAATTTTTTTCCTAGGTTGGTAGCACTGTCCTTAATTACTATGCCAAGCTTGAGCGGGATCTGTCAACTAATGTGTTTGCAACAGCTGATTAAGTCAGTCGATGTCAGAGTGCGTGCCGATTTTTACTATGGGTGATTACGTTGAGCAAAGAATTTGTTTGAAGTTTTGTGTTGCAAATGAATTTTCGTGTGCCGATGCATTGAAAATGTTGCAAAAGGCCTTTGGTGATAATGCTCTATCGAAAAATCGTGCATATCAGTGGTACAGAGCCTTCAAGGACGGTCGTGAAGTGGTCGCCCATCGACGGCTTCGATCGAAGATAACGTCGATAAAATTAAGAAAAGGGTGCTGGAAAACCGTCGTACCAGCTTGAGAGAGATAGCACATGATCTTAAGATATCCCACGAATTCGCACGTACGATTTTGATTGATATTTTGGGCATGAGAAAGGTGGCCGCACGACTCGTACCGAAAGACCTGAATTTTCTTCAAAAACGTCATCGCGAACAGGTTGCTTCAGACATGCTGGATCGCTGTAATTCCGATTCTACATTCATGGAACGCATTATAACTGGTAATAAGACCTGGGTCTACGAGTACGATATGCAAAAGGGCGAGCAATCATCGGAATGTGTGGCAAAAAATGAGCCGAAACCGAAAAAACCACGCCAAAGCCGCTCGAAAATGAAGGTGATGCTCATTGTTTTCTTCGATATCCGTGGCGTGGTGCACTACGAATTCGTTCCAGAGGGTCAGACGGTAAACAAGGAGTATTACCTAGGCGTTATGAAACGTTTGCGTGAGCGTATCCGTAAGAAGCGGCCAAATTTGTGGGCGAACAACTCATGGATTTTGCATGACGATAACGCGCCTTCTCACCGAGCTACGATTGTGACTGACTTTCTCGCCAAAAACTCAACAAACGTGCTTCAGCAACTACCGTATTCGCCGGATTTGGCTCCCTGCGACTTTTTCCTCTTCCCAAAACTAAAATTGCCCCTTCGTGGCACCCGTTTTGAGTCGATTGAAGCCATAAAACAAAATTCGGCGCGAGAGCTAAAGTCCATCCCGGAAAGCCCCTATAAAAAATGTTTCGATAATTGGAAGTGCCATTGGCATAGATGTATTGGAGCAAATGGAGCCTATTTTGAAGGCGACCCAATAAATTTTGACGATTAAATGTAAAAATGTTGTTCTAATTGAAAATTCCCGGTACTTTCTTGACAGAGTAGTATAGCAACCATTCAACACCTCCCGATATTTTTGTACATTTTCAATGATTTTTCAGTAGGTTACAACCGTTGTCAATACAAAAGTTACATAATTTTTTCATGAAAAATTTCTGCGATTCTATTCTGAATGAGAGTGATTGCGGATAACATCTTTCATGCGTATTTGAGATACATTCAATTCACTTAAGAAACTTAATCGCTCGAGCTTCACTCTCGAATTTAAATATTCTTGCGTGAATAAAATGCTGTCTAAAACACTAAAATACTTATTTATATATATATATATATATATATATATATTAATATTATATATATATATATATATATATATATTAATATTATATATTAATAATATAATAATTATCTTTTGGTTTTTCACTCATACACATTTATAATTTGGATATGACTGAGTCCTTAAAATACTTTACAAACTTAATTTAAGTTCTATGGACGAACATACCATACGCATTCCATGTTCGTCCATAGAAAGTACATTAAGTTTGTGAAGTATATTAAGGACTCAGTCATATTCAAATTATACGTGTGTATGAGTGAAAAACCAAAAGATAATCATCATATTATTATTATATAATATAAATATATATATATTTATATTTTATAATATATGTATATATATATATATAATTATCTTTTGGTTATATAATATATATATATAATAATTATCTTGTTTTTCACTCATACACACGTATAATTTGGATATGACTGAGTCCTTAAAACACTTTACAAACTTAATGTAATTTCTAAGGACGAACATGGAATACGTATGGTTTGTTATTTAAAAAAATCATTATCATGTGAACTATTACTGTTCTGTTTGTTTATCGAAAGAGATGACATTAGTCAGGTGAGATTTATTTTTATTGTTTATTTTCATTTTTTGGATACGAAGTACACAGTATCGGTATAGAAATTTCAAATGGCCCTTTTGAAGTTGTGCTCCATGTTTTTGGAGTTTTTTAAACAGAGTTATTTTACAAGAAATTCTTGATGTTAATGTTGTCCATTTCTGGAATTTGGTTTCCATAATACATCTTTATGAAATCCTTCAAGTATTCATTTAATCATTCAATTAATTTTTTTATATTTTCTTTGATTTCTTTTGGTGCTCTGTAATGAGTATTAATTCTATATATCTACCTAATTGATACTGTGTTTTCTGAGACATTTATTCAATTCGATTTTGAAAAGTTTCTGATAATTTTTTTTTACAAAAATAAAATTTGTATTGAGATTAGCGGAACTAAATCTGCGTGATATTTGAGATATTGTGAAAGCCTTTTATCAAGTGACAAACCCCCTTCTTATTGTTTTATAATGAAGAAATACAAAATAACAAACAAAATGGCGGACAGTGACAAAAAATTTTGTCACCTTATTGTTGAGGAGAAATTGAGCAAGTGGTTACTCAAATTATTTTTATATTGCCACACCAACAAGAGTTGTATTAGGAATTTTACTATTTACAATATTTAAACCGATGCTTTTTTATTTTGAAGACTTCTAGCAGAAACTTTTGAAAGCACTTTGTAGATTGACCCAACTACCACTAATCCTGCTCAAGAAAAATTATCATTATTGTATTCAATTTGATGATACTACTAAACCTGCTTGAGAAAAATTATTCATCTTATATTCAATTTGATGTATCGATTAAATGAAAATCTGATGAAAAAATAACAACGAATATTTTTTTCAGCTAACGGAGATCCAGAACCAGAATCTTTACCTTGCATTGTTTACGTCCATGGTGAAAGTTACGAATGGAATTCTGGAAATCCTTATGATGGCACTGCATTAGCATCTATGGGCAAGGTGATTGTAGTTACAATCAACTTCAGACTTGGTGTTCTTGGTGAGTTTTTTATAGAACCTAATCCTAGTGAATTAACAAAATGATTACGATTCATTGCCATGGGTGTTAAAAATCGATACCAGAAAAATGAAAAGGTTTCACTCTATGCAATGAAAATTTATATAATTAATATCAAATTATCATTTGTCTAGATAAAATTTTATGACCGTATATACAACGTGTATATGTAAATTATTGTGGAAAAACCAAAAAAAGACTACAGAAGTGATCAAATACTTGATTCGTGATATAAGCTATTATAGGTATTTTATGGTTGTTTCCAATCTCCAGAAAGCTACACCATTTAGAATTAAAAATAACCTCACAAAATTTGGAATATAAACAAGAGAGAAGAGACGACAGAGCTTATAATACTCCTTTAAACTACAAAATGAGAAAATCTAACGTTGAATATATTTAATTTTCATTCTGTTGAATTGATGAGACAAATTAAGTTTACGCACCTTATCCTTTTATACTAAACCTCACTGATACAAAATCAAAGTACTTTCAGAACTCCATGTTTTTGTTCTAAAGGTTTTTGTATTTAATTTAACACTACGTACGCTATAACAGAACTTTTACTTTAGAAAATCCTCGTATAATGATGAAAATATTTAAATCATACTTAGATTAGTGGTGGTGGATTGCAATATCATATTCACATCGTTCGAACGCAAATTTAACGATAACAACCCCCCTATAGCGAAACTACTCATGCAGTGCCACTGTCTGCTCACGTAACGTTGATTGTCTAGGGCCTTAATTTATCGCTGTCGTATCTTCGTACCTCACCGCCGTTCGTGCTCCCTTTTCTCTCATCATGAGCACGTCTGAACTATGAGATAACAGTTTTCGTCATATTAAGCGACTTTCATTATCTTGGAAAAACGTGTTGAGGATGCAATGAAGGTACAATTGAAGGAGGTTGAAGTGGGGCGCTTGAAAGGAATTGGAACACCTGAAGTTGCCCTCTTAATTATTATGAATATGCACCTACGGGTATTAAATTATTGTCAAGAGAATTTAGCAGCGTTCCAGAATATAATCCTGCAGCAGATTTTTGTGAATTACAAAATGGTAATTTTCGAGAGAAATAATGGATACATCATTCATAATCTTAGGCAGGAAACTCGTAATACAAAAACAATCATTGATTATTCTGAGTTGAGGAAAAGACTGGAAAAACAAGGATGGAAAAGCATCTACAGTCACATTCACATTCATCGGGGGCAATTTTTTCTCGATATGACACCACGTACAAGCGATGGCTAGCCGGAACTTCTGTGGTATTGTCTATTTGTTGACATATATATATATGGATATGCATAGTGCTCTGTTTCAACTTTTTGTAAATGGTTTTATGGTGAATAAATATTATTATTATTATTATTCATCCGGATGAATGTATTGATGAAATAATAGCGATTCTACAGGAAATTATTCAAGGTTGTAAGAGGACAATAAAAATAAAAACAAGTAAAACGAGCTGGATAACAGAAAGCATTATAATCTAATGAAAACCTTGGACACACTATACAGAACATGGAAAAAGAATCTAAGGGAACTCTGTCCTGAGACCAAGAAGAAAAACAACATCGAACGAAACCGAACAAATCATTTATGATAAACAAAAAATAGTAGATGATTTCAATGACTTCTTCACAAATGTCGGTAAAAATATGGCTGTCAAAATAAGAAAAACTGAAAAATTACACGGAAAAGATCTAACGAGCGGCAAACTCTTTATATTTTTCCGAAATCACTGAAGATGATGTAAAAAAACATATACTAATTTTGAAGCCAAATGAAAGGCTCCAGGAATAGATGGAATTCAATCAGAAATTCATTATGTCTGTGGGAGTATTTCCCAGATCTTCGAAAACTGCCGCTTCATCACCTATACATAAAGGCGGAGAAAAAGGTAATGTTTCCAACTGTCGACCCATTTCTGTTATATCCAACATATCTGAAGCTTTCGACTCAATGAGTCATATAGATTTGATCAGATCGATGGAAGAAATCGAAAGTACTAGAAGGTTACATAGCGGGCAGACAACAATGTGTTACTATATCAAAAGTGGAACGAAAGATGTTGATTTTGGAGTTCCGCAAGGAACAGTATTGGCACCAGTTTTGTTAACGATTTGTCTGAACAGTTTATTCCACCAGATGAGTTCAGGTATGATAATCAGTTTTTCCGACGACACTGCTTTCTTGTATGCCATAAAAACCTGGGCACTGTTCGAGAAGGCTCAACCTGATATCAACAACATAAAAAAATGGTTTGATTCTCGTATCCTCAACAATGAATATAGAAAAACCTGAATATATTCCATCCAGACCAATGAATATTCTGCCCAATTTATTTATTACTGAACTCCTATAAGATCTGTGCAGCATCTTAAATACCTCGAGTTGATGATAGATTCCGGATTTAAATAAAATATTCATGTACAGAATTTAATCAAGAAGATCAGAAGTTTACTGTCTAAATTTAAACACCTTAGACAAACAATTGATGACAGTACATTATGCGCTAGTGGAATCTCAACTGCGATATGGTATAGTTTCATGGTGAGGTGCCTACAACAATCAAATAAAACCATTGATGACTGTTCAAAAGTGGGTCTTGAAAATTATATACGAAAGAAAAAGAACTTAATCATCTGATTTGCTGTATGCAGGAGCTATTGTATTGGATATTCGATAGATTTATTGTCTCGCAATTCTTGTGGAACAGAAAAAAGTTGAGGATGAGAAACTTTTGAGCCATGATTATAAAACAAGATCTGGTGATAGTTGCCTCTCTATACCTCAAGTGAATACAAAACTAGCACAAAGGTGTTATACATATCTTGGTCCTCGAACGTAAAATGAATTATCACCTGAAACAAAACAGATAAATCCAATTAATTTGTTCAAGAAATATACCAAAAATTGGATTTTAAACTTACCGCGATCCACGGTTCATGATTTTATTGATCTGAAGAACAATAAGACTTCCCTTATACATATTTTAAATTGGCTATTTCCTCCTACTTGACTATATGCTGTTTCATTGTACTACTTTCACCTTCATCTTTAATATAATATTTTGTAGGCATTATAGCACACAAGTTCGAACTAACGCGGTTTTTTTCTGTAAACTCGCTTTTTCCTGGCTCAAGAATCTTCTGACGATCCGTGTTGTGTTCAGGATCACGGGCTTCTACAGGAGTTGGAAAAGGTTCTTGTGTAGCCCAAGGATCTCGGAACTTGTGTGGAGGTCAATGGTTATAATCCCTGTAGATGACAATACAATTGTCACAATTCCCACCCTTACAATTCCCCACATTTTCTCAATTTCATCTGCCAGGTCTGTGGACCTCCTTTTCTTCTATGCCATGGTGTTAAGTAGGTTATGGGTATTCGGTATTGCCACATCTATGCCACCCCCTTTCGTTTATCTTGTACTACGATGTCCGGTTTATTATAAGAAATACTTCTGTCAGTTATTATTGATCGGTCGTAATAGATGTTGTACTGGGGCATTTCACTGACAGCTGGCAGGGGTAGTAGGGGGTTTTGACTGCTTGGTGTGATAGCTTTAGCTGGAAGCGCTGTTCTTGATGTATTATAGCATTTGGTATCTGAGGGTTCTTAACTATGTGCTTCACGTAGTTCTTAGTATTGACTACCTGGCCCTGGATAGCTATCATAAAACCCTCCGTTTCTGGAAAGAGTTCCCCCCTAATTACCCATGCGTTCGACGCGGACTTATAGACATGGGGTTGGTCTAGGTCATGGGGATACCTTCTGCGAAGGGCCTTGCTTCGCCATTCTCGGAGTTTCTCCTCCCTGCTGCTGATCAACTCGTTAGTTTGTTCAACTTCATTTTCCAGTTTGAGGGGCGTGTATGCGCGATCCACTAGGCAGGCACTTTTGTGTAGGGGTAGGGTTTTCTTTTGTGTAAATATGCTTCCAAGAGTCTGACTTGCCCATTATGGACGTTTTTGATGTCAATGAGGCCTCTGCCTCCCTCCCCTCTCGGTATTGGCAGCCTTAGAATGCTTGCTTTCGTGTGGTGTTTTCTGTATTTTGTCAGAGTTTTTCCAGTCTCTCTCATGATATTGTCAAGATCTGTATCTGTCCATATTATTACTCCAAATGAGTATGTTAATAGCAGTACCGCCAGAGGTTTTATTGATTTGAATAAATGTTTGCTATTGAACTCGGTGTTGCAGACTCTCTTTACTGTGGACAGATATTCTTTCGAGAGGTTTTCACTAATACTCTTGTGATTGATCGTTCTCACTTGTTGGTTTCCTAGATATTTGTATTATTATTATTATATTATAATTATTATGACTATTATTATTATCCATCTATTGACCTTTTTTCTGGTAGACATGAATTTCTTCACCCTGCACAAAAATTTACATTTTTGATCTGCTATAAATGAAAAGCTAGTGAATAAAATTATGAGTATATTAGAAAAACTTAACCTTGACATATACGAATGAAAAACAATATCATTCAAATTATTGCCACGACTGGCCATATAGTACACCAACCCATTTTTTCAGTACATTGTCGATTGTTTGAGGTTCAGTCTCATGAATGGAAACTCCGATTCCGTGTTTCGGGGCATCAATCGTTTTACGATTGTTAGTATAACACTTATAGCTAACGGATCCCCGCAAAAAAATAGTCGAACGGAGTAAAATAATACTCCGGGGCGGCCAATCGACATAAGTGAATGATTATTCGATTTTCGAAAACAGTCCGGAAAAGATCGATTATTACATTGGCTGTGTAGCGAGTGGACCTGTTCTGTTTAAACTAAATGTTGTACACGCCTTTCTTTTGAATTTTGGTAAACAAAAATTGGTTGAGCATGGCACGGTCACGTTTTCTATTAACTGTGACTTGCTCGTTTCGAAGAAAAATGTGCCAATGATGCCACCGCACCAAAAACTCCACCAAACAGTTACTCCTTATTGGTGCATCGGTTTATCACAATAATGTGTAGATTCTCTGATCCTCAGAAAATTTTGCTTATTCACCTATCCTCCGAGGTAAAAATGGGCTTTATCGCTTAAGATGATGCGTTCAATAGGCGATTGAGAGAAGTGGAAATACATATATATATATATATATATATATATATATATATATATATATATATATATATATATATATATATATATATATATATATATATATATATATATCACGCGGTTTCACTTCTTGTACTAGTTGAACTTTGGAAGCGTTCATACCGAGGTCTTTCTTTCAAAATTCTGCTCAAAAATTTGCGAGAAATGCTCAGTTCTTGAGCACGATGAAGAGTTGGTGTTAATGGACGAGAACGTGAACGGCTGTTATCAAAAAACGAACCAGATTTCAAGAACCAATTGATCCAAAAATTACTGTGAGGACATTTCATTTCGCTAATGTCAAATATTAATTTAACTTTCTGTTAAAACACGAATAACAGATGTGTTGCCAGACCATAATTTCAAAATACAAACGCTAGATGCAGGTAACTAAGGGTCTCTTCAAAGATTGGATGAAGTAATCCGTTACTTTATATGGTTTATCTTAAAATGGAATGAAATAAGAACTGATGAATAGCCAAAAATCTATGAAACATGCATGTTTGCTGCTTATTCCGGACGATCACTAAAACCTAGTCAGCTTTATTTAAGTTTCGATCTCTACCACAGATGTAAATTGTAATAAAAATTTGAATATAAAAACAAATTGAAATATGTTTATCTTCCACAATTTTAATTTCAGAAAAATTTTTTATTCAAAAAACTTTTAGAATTAAATTAATGTCTAAAACAAGCACCGCTCACATTTAATAGACGTATATAATCAAAACTCCATATATAATGTCAAATGGAATAAATAAACCAACAGATATACGACAGTCATTAAAATTAATGAATAAATATTTAAAGAGACAAAATTATGTTTCTGGTCTTACCTTTAAGAATACCAATTGCCTTTTAAAATCATGAATACACTTAAAGGACTCCTCAAAGAATATAATTTATTTGAAATATTTAATATATTTAAATATTCGAATAAGTTAATTCAGAAATCTCTAAAAACATGCACTATATCTTCAAAAAATAAATATAATTCTAAGCAATTCCTTCTTCAGTCCTCAATAATATTCCAAATATTAAAATCACAAAACTAACCTATATCCAAACCCTCACCACGTGTAAAAGGACTAATGCTTCGAAACACAGATAAACTTTATAATTCAAGATTGATCTATGTTCTAACAAAATCAAAGAACAGTGTGAGTTATTTTTAAGGCTTATTTAAATTCATTGACATTCCATAATGAGATTTATTTTAGCCAAAATATAATTATATATTACATATAAAATAAAATAGAAAGGCCTTCTACTTGATAGAAGAAATATAACAAAATTTGAATACTAAAACAAATTTAAATATGTTTATCTATAATATACGTCTACTAAATGTAAGCGGTGCTTTTTTTAGACATTAATTTAATTCTAAAAGTTTTTTGAATAAAAAATTTTTTTTAAATTAAAATTGTAGAAGATATCTCTATATCCAGAGGGGTGGCGTTTTAAGCAGAATAATGCCAAGGTACCATACTTCGGTCTATATTCAAGCTTCTATGCAAGAACACCAAGTGACAACCATATCATGGCCAACAGCTTCACCAGATCTTAGTCCCATTGAAAACATATGGGGACTAATGAAGATTGAAGTTGAACGAGCAGCGCCACGAAATAAAGATGATTTCAATCAGTCAATTTCACAGTGAATAAGACATATTTCAATTTGTTTTAATATTCAAATTTTGTTATATTTCTTCTATCAAGTAAAAGGCCCATCTATTTTATTTTATATATAATATATAATTATATTTTGGCTTTAATAAATCTCATTATGGAATGTCAATGAATTTAAATAAGCCTTAAAAATAACTCACACTGTTCTTTGATTTTGTTAGAACATAGATCAATCTTGAATTATAAAGTTGATCTGTGTTTCGAAGCATTAGTCCTTTTACACGTGATGAGGGTTTGGATATAGGTTAGTTTTTTGATTTTGATATTCGGAATATTATTGAGGACTGAAGAAGGAATTGCTTAGAATTATATTTGTTTTTTGAAGATATAGTGCATGTTTTTAGAGATTTCTGAATTAACTTATTCGAATATTTAAATATATTAAATATTTCAAATAAATTATATTCTTTGAGAAGTCCTTTAAGTGTGTTCATGTTTTTAAAAGGCAATTGATGTTCTTAAAGGTAAGACCAGAAACAAAATCTTGTCTCCTGAGTTTTGATTACATACGTCTATTAAATGTAAGCGGTGCTTGTTTTAGACATTAATTTAATTCTAAAAGTTTTTTGAATAAGAAATTTTTTTGAAATTAAAATTGTAAAGATAAACATATTTCAATTTGTTTTAATATTCAAATTTTGTAAGTTGTAATGTTCCGATTCAAAAAAATTCTTATTCACCATTTTCGTTTTCGTTATTGAATTCGTGACAAATATCCGCCTACTCAATCGATTCATTTGAAGAGAAATGTTTATTAAAGATAAAGCGGCATAATTGGATATCATTTGACAATAAGGAAGATTTCTTCATCTGAAACGCTCGAATTAATAGGAAATACAGTTCTCTTCTTGATTTTACTTGAGGTTGTAGGCTGCGTATGTATATTGGCGTGCATTAGATGGCGCTGGTGTTTGGCAAAACAGTGGGGTCGTTATGCAGGGCGAATATAGGTTCTTGGCTGTGTTGCATTTCTTGGGATTAGAGCAAAGCGCTGATGAATAGCCAAAGAGCTATGAAACATGCATGTTTACTCCTTATACCCGACGATAAACATAACTGATTCAGTTTTATTTAAGCTTCGAACTGTGACACAGATGTAAGTTGCACCGTCCCAATTCGAAAAACTTTCTATTTAGCATTCTCATACTCGTTATCCTATTTCAGCTTCTTATGGCTAATTCTGTCCACGATAAAAACGTCCAAATTTGAAATTGTTAATAATTTATTAAGTTCCATAAAGATCTCCTCGAATTGTTATTTGTTACCATCAAAATAAGTTCTCCATCAGGACTCGTGGGAGCAATTCATTGAAATTTTCTCTGTGTTTATTTCACCCTGTTTCGCCACTGCGCTCCAATAATCAACAAAAACAACAAATTTATATTCAATCCATTCCAGGCCATCGCTACAGAAACTTCTGTTTTGACATTGCCTCATCTGCTCCCTCTGCGTAAACATTTGAAGATTTCCAGTTCTTCGAAACGAGTTTTATGAGTAATTCAACTGAGGAGAGAACGGCAACTTTCTGAGAGTTGCTTGGTGAAGGAACGACTCGGGTCTATACAGTGTCATTGTATGTTTTGTACATTCAATTATGGGGTGAGAACGTACGAAACGAAGTCGACTTCTTTTTCGATAATGTTTCTGTGTTGTTTTAAAGCTTGTAAGATTCCTAGCAAGGGGACTCCGAAATCAATCCATCTCCTCTTAGAAAAGTCACTTATGTTGTAGAAGTTAACATCAATTTCCAAGGAGATTCGGAAATGTTGCCTTTCGTTGTTTCGTTTTTTATTAGACCAAAAACTTCTCAAGATGGTTGAGTTTTGGCTTGTTCATTCCAATGACAATATAATATAAATAGAGGTTAATACTTGATAAAAGGTATATAAAATTATTTAAATATTTTAATATTAGCCTTCTACATATTTCATTTCAAAAAATTATATTTAATAATTATAACTTCAGGAATTAAATTAAATTAATGTCATATAAGTACCACTTACATCAAACGACATATAAAATAAACATTCATTATAAGACTTGAATACTTCTATCAAGTATTAACCTCTATTTATGTTATTTTATTCAATATCGAAGCTTGGATGCAAGAACACCAAGTGACAACCATCTCATGGCGAGCAGGTTCACCATATCTTAGTCTCATTGAAAACATATGGGTGCTAATGAAGATTGAAGTTGAACGATCAGCGCCACGAAATAAAGATGATTTAATTCAGTCAGTTTTACAGTCCTGTACCACCATCACCGAAAATTATGGAGGTTATCTAGTTTCGGGTGTACCTCGACATTAAGTCGAGTATTAATAGATAAATGCGGTGGTATGAGTGAATAAGATGGATATTTTGTTATTGTATTCCTATTCAAGAATTAAAAATATATGCTAAATAATTACAATTGAGCTTTGCTTTTTCCGGATACTTTCAAAGTATTGTCCATCGCTAACCACTACTTTTTCCCATCTTTCTGGAAATTGACGGATACCATCGTGAAAAAAGGGCAGGCTCTTTGGCTGCTATGTATTTATTGATCCATTTTTGAACTTCATACTAATTGGGAAAGTGCTGGTCAGTCAGGCCATGTAACATATATTTAAAGGGACGGTAATCGGAAGAAGCAATGTCTTAGATGTATAGCAGGTGGAATAACCTTCTCATTTGAGCGTTTCTGAGTTAGTTTCAACAGGCGATTGAACAGGTTTCATGCTGCAAAATAACTTCGTCGTGTCTATCGGCGTATTGCGAAAGTTTTCTCCCAATGGTTGGCTCAAACGCATCAATTGTCATCAGTAGACCTACCCTGTGATCCTTTCCTCCTATTGCAGCAGCTCATAATACACCACATCTAGCTGGTCCCACCAAATACACAGCATAATCTTCTTGTTATAAATATTCAGCTTGACAGTTGATGATGAGGTATCCATACAATGACTGATGTTTTGGATTATTGTAATGGACTCACGTTTCATCTCCAGTCACAATTCGATGCAAAAGCCCCTTTCATCTTTACCGTTGGTTCACACGTGAAAAAATGGTATTCGATATATCTTGGTTTCAGTTCACACGCCACCCAATTTCCTACCTTTCGGATCATTCCCATTGCTTTTAAACCATGGCAAATTGTTGGTTGAGTGACTCCAAGTGGTCTTGCGACTTCCGCTTGCATTTGTGATGTATCCTAATCGAGCCTCTAATTCTCCATTCTTAAGCTTTGGTGCTGCTCCAGGTCGTCCTTCGTCTTCCAAATTAAAATTGCCACTTTCAAATCTGGATAAGTACTTCTGATACGTTCGTCCAGCTAGAGCATGGTCACAATAAACATACACTAAAATACGATGACTTCCAGCAACCTTTTTCATCATGTTGGTATAATGAAGTAAAACTTCCCGCAAACAGATTATTCGGTATAAAAGTTGATATTTTCAGAGTACACAGAAAGCCAAATGATGATACTTCGAAATGAAGATGTTGCCACATGAAACAAAAGAATATTGAATTAATTGTGAAATATGTTATAAAAACCGCACGAACTTATTTTCACTCTTAAAATTGAGGAAAACTTCGTATAATTATGAACCACACTGATACCTCGAAAAGTTAGTACACTGACTATTACTTACATGAATAAAAATCTACTATTATTATCATCATCATGAGCCCGTACAATCCCAATCCGGAGCAAGGGCATCTTCAAATTTCTTCCACTATTCCCTATTTTGAGCGATTTGTGTCCATAATATTTCTTTCTTCATCTTAATAAAATCCTGCCATCTTGTTGCTGGACGACCACGGCTTCTTCTACCATCTCTTGGATACCATTCCTGCACCAACCTGATCCATTTTTCAGTTGACATCATTGCTATATGGCCAGTCCAAGTCCACTTTTTCTTGAACAGTTCTTTTATTTGTGTTTTTCTTCTGATATCTACTTTTCTTATTCGGTCTTGTAATTTGATTCCTAATGAACTTCTTTCCATTCTTCTTTGACATACTTTTAACTTTTGTGTTTGTTTTTCAGTCGGGGACCAAATTTTAGCGCCATATGATAGAACAGGCAGTACACACGTATTCATCATTTCCCTCTTGATATTCATGGGAAAGTCACCCTTCAGGTAAACGCAAGTGACCAGTACTGACTCCAAGCGTTTTCTATTCCTCTCTTAATCTGTTTGTTCTGTTTATTCCTGAACATAGTAAATGGGTTTATTATTCATTTTTATTTATTTTTTCACTGTTTGTCATCACTTCGGTTTTGGTTTCATTTATCGTTAATTCAGGTGTATGATGTTTAAAAGGATTAATAAATTATAGCCGTGCTTCCTGCCTCAAATCGATATTTCCATGGGAAGTTGAAAACATTTCAACGAAAATTTCACGTGTATCACCCCAATTTCACGTGTATGATCGCATCAACGAACTTATGATATTATCATCATCATCATCATGAGCTAGTACAATCCCCATTCAGAGCAAGGGCCTCCCCAAATTTCTTCTAATGTTCCCGATTTAGAGCGGTTTGTGTGCATCATTTCTTTTTCTCAAAAGAAGTCTGCCATCTTATTGCTGGACGACCACAGCTTCTTCTACCATCTCTTGAATACCATTCCTGCACCAACTTGGTCCATTTTTCAGTTGACATCCTTGCTATATGGCCAGCCCAAGTCCACTTTTTCTTGAACAGTTCTTTGCCTACATCTTTTATTTGTGTTTTTCTTCTGATATCTACATTTCTTATTCGGTCTTTTAATTTGAGTCCTAATGAACTACTTTCCATTCCTCTTTGACTAAGTTTCACCGCCATATGATAAATATATATCGTAAACACTATAAAGTGTGCTTAAATTTCGAATTATAATCCCATAATTAAACCAAACAGACATTTTTCTACACTTAGCAATGCTCCTTTCGAATCCAGTCTCAATTCTTGAAATAACTATGGCTTAACGCTCACATACTATAGTTATTTGCGTGGCTTTCATTTTAATGGCCGTTCCGAAGTTATTCATAGCGTGTAGTTCCATTGGAATTCACTAGCATGAATATCGAGTGTACGAGAATCGACAGCGTTTCCATTCGTATACTCCGTTACATGTTATCCACAACATTATAGTTTTTAAGGGAATACGGAGTCCCATATATCCATTTTTCCTTCTGACTGGACTTGATATATGACATTGTTCACGGTAAACGGTTAATTCATTCCATGAACGCGATAACATACCTGAAACAAGTTGAGCATACATAATTGGAAAAACCATAAAGGAACAAACATACCCTATAGCTTCACATCGATAGGAGCACATGACGTGGAAAACGCGATAGCTTTATGCACGCTTTTTTATCAAATTGAGTTACGAGACCTCTTCTGGGGCTAAGGTGCACAGATTTACATAGTGAATATTTTCTGTCTAAGGATTATATAATAATTTTTGCAGTTCTTCACTGAATGTTATGATGAATCCTATCGTAATATGGGTTAAATTCAGGTTTATTATAAATGTTGAATTGGAACATTTTTCATGTTCAAACATACTTCATCCGTGAGGTAAGTTTTTCATAGCAAATTGGCTCTAAAATCTTAAATATATTGGGAGTTTTCAGAAGTTGTTTCAAAAAACTTAATTGAATAATGAAGCTGATTGCCTCGGTTTTAGAGAAATTGGACATCACTCCATAAAATTAAATAAATAGAGGTTTATACTTGATAGAAGGTATATATAATTATTCAAATATTTTAATATTAGCCTTCTACATATTTAATTTCAAAAAATTATATTTAATAATTATAACTTCAGGAATTAAATTGAATTAATGTCATATAAGTACCACTTATACAAACGACATATAAAATAAACATTCATTATAAGACATCCAAATGATATAACAAAATCCAATAAAAAAATTGTTAATCAAAATCCTATAAATTAAATATTTTGAGTAGACAAAATTTTGTTTCTGCTTATCAATCTTATGAAAACAGATATCTATCAAAAATGTGTAACATAATCTTAAGAATTTCATCATAAAACTATCTTACTCAAAATATTCAATATTATTGGATATCCAACTAAGTTACTTTTTATAAAATCTCAAGATATGCAGAAACATTACTAAAAAACAAGTTTTAAGAGAGACTTTGCTTCGTCAGTACTCAATTATATTCATATTCAATAAAATATAACATCAATCAACAAAAATATTTCATCACCTTTTAACAATTCAGAAAGCTTCTGGTAAATGAATACTGAAAATTTAAATGGAGTGTAATGTTAATTCAAATACATAATTCTGTGGTTTACCATTGATCTAAATGATTGAAAGGCAATTTAACGGTCTCTGCTATAGCACAAGGACTATCTGTATAAAGAATGTTAAATATGTAGAAGGCTAGTATTAAAATATTGAAATAATTTTATATACCTTCTATCAAGTACAAACGTCTATTTATTTAATTATAAACGGATTCTATTATACACAATGAATCAAACCTTCCCTTACATCAAAAATTGTCAGCATTCAATTATATGATCCATAGATTAGTTTATATTCCCATGAATCGAGAAAATTATATTTCACAACTTAACATTCGTAAACAATTAGCTTAATAATGACTATGTTATTCTAGGTTGATAGACAAATTGTTGATAAATAAAAATAATAAAATGGCTTTAAATATGATATAACCCAATATAAAAATTTAAATACATATCCTTAAAATACACTAAAGGTATTTCTGAGAAAATTGCTACATTCCTCAAAAATATATATGATTTAAGAACTTCATTCACAACCAATTTCTTAAAAATAATAAAGAATGTACACATAAGGATGATAAATTGGAGGCTTATAAGTTAACCTGCGGTGATTGCCCCAAAAGTTTACATGGGACAGACTGGAAGAACTCTCCGACATAGAATTTGTGAAGATTTGAAGAGTTTCTTCAATAATAAAAGTAAACAAAATCCAAAAAATAAAAATTGTTAGCCAAAATCCTATAAATTAAATATATTGAGTAGACAAAATTTTGTTTCTGCTTATCACTCTTATGAAAAGAGATATCTTTCAAAAATGTTTAACATAATCTCAAGAATTTCATTATAAAACTGTCTCACTTAAAATATTCAATATTATTGGATATCTAAGTTACTTTTTATAAAATCTCAAGATATGTAAAAACATTAATAAAAAACAAGTTTTAAGAGAGACTTTGTTTTTTAGTAATGTTTTTACATATCTTGAGTTTTTATAAGAAGTAACTTAGATATCCAATAATATTGAATATTCTAAGTAAGACAGTTTTATGATGAATTTCTTGAGATTATGTTAAACATTTTTGAAAGATATCTGTTTTCATAAGATTGAAAAGCAGAAACAAAATTTGGTGTACTCAAATTATTTGATTTATAGAATTCTGGTTGAAAATTCTCATTTATTGGATTTTGTTATATCATTTGGATGTCTTATAATGAAAGTTTATTTTATAAGGCGTTTGATATAAGTGGCACTTATATGACATTAATTCAACTTAATTCCTGAAGTAATAATTATTGAATATAATTTTTAAATTAAATATGTAGAAGGCTAATATTAAAATATTTAAATAATTTTACATACTTCCTATCAAGTATAAACCTCTATATATTTTATTTTATTCATAATATATAATTACCAAGTTTCCTTAACATTCTTTATACAGTTAGTCCTTATGCTATAACAGAGGCCGTTAAATTGCCTTTTAATTTTTTAGGTCAATGGTAAACCACAGTATTATTTATTTGATTTAATATTACACTCCATTTGAATTTACAGTATTCATTTACCAGAAGCTTTCTGAATTGTTAAAATGTGAGAAAAAATTTTTGGTGATTGATGTTATGTATTATTGAATATGAATATAATTGAGTACTGAGGAAGCAAAGACTCTCTTAAAACTTGTTTTTCAGTAATGTTTTTACATATCTTGACATTTTATAAAAAGTAACTCAGTTATATCCGATGATATTGAATATTCTAAGTAAGATAGTTTCATGACGAAATTCTTAAGATTATGTTAAAAATTTTTGAAAGATATTTGTTTTCATAAGATTGATCAGCAGAAACAAAATTTTGTCTATTCAAAATATTCAATTTATAGGATTTTGATTAACAATTTTTATTTATTGAATTTTTTTATACAATTTGGATGTCTTATAATGAATGTTTATTTTATATGTCGTTTGGTATAAGTGGTACTTATATGACATTAATTCAATTTAATTCCTGAAGTTATAATTATTGAATATAATTCTTTGAAATTAAATATGTAGGAGGCTAATATTAAAATATTCAAATAATCTCTCAATAATATCCAGTTTGAACTGTTTTGAATTTCATACAGAACATTATTTGTTACGCTGTTGAATTTTTTATTCGTGCATCAAATAACATAGGATGTATATTTTGAAAAACCAGAAATCAACCGATTTCGCAGAACATTGTATAGAAAATAATCATTTTTTTAATGAGAAATATGTCACTTTCTATATAATGTTAATGAGGGTAAATTGGTAGACTATTTGGAGATTCTTTCAATCGAAAAAGCGATTGAGGAAAAAGAGAATTTAACAAATTCCCAAATACTCTTTGGGAACACCCCTATATTGGATGCTGTTATTTCCATGCGCCATAATAATATACGGATGTCTTTAGTGTAATAAAAGAACCTTCTTCAATTTTGAGTTATGTTCCTTTTTATAATCCTTTAAAGATGGTCGAAAGACCGAAACACGTGTTAGGATTCTGAATAACTTGTGAAACATAAAATCTCTGTGAATTATTTTAAATAAAATTTTGTGTATCTTCTTCTCAAGAGTTTTCTGTTGAATCCTTATTTAATAAATGCTATATAATCAGTTCGCTGTATACATTTTTTTTACTCTGCTCCAAATAATGGAGGGTATGTAGATATATATTTTATTGATTGTTTTCATTCAGCATCCAAATTACCTGCTTTACTAGTTAGAATCGAAATTTTTTCGTTTTTTGTTAATCAGGATTAAAATTTATTTGGCAATTTAGACGGAATCAGAAATGTGTGTCTTTCTAAGAAATATCATAAACTATACACTCTAAATTTTGTTCCATTTTAATCATCAGAGTAATAGAAACAATATTTGAAATTCAAATATGGCGCCCAGCATTCAGCAATTTGTTCGTAAGCACAGAAAGATACGACAACTGAGTAAAAAATAAATTCCTTCAAGCAACACTATGTATAACAGTCTTTCTCAAATAATGCAGAACCAGAAATTAGACGTGATAATTCTCCAAATTTTTATTACATTTTCTTTGTTATATTGAAGTCAGTGTCAAATAATCATGAACATTTCAAGCTCCAGATTTTTTATCAATTGACGGTTGCTCGGATGTTTTTTCTGTATCACTTGCAGGACTTGAAGACTCTCCCTTATTCTGAGTTTCTTCTGTAGAAGATGTAGTTTTACCATCTGAATTTTCTGAATCTTCTGCCAAGCCTTCCATGAAAAGGCTCTGAAAGTAATATAATTGCAGAATAATGGAGCTGTAACTATTTTTTAAATTGATACTATATGCAGTTGTGAATAATATCATTATCATGTAGCCTAAACGGGATAAATTATAATAATTATTTCAAAATAGTATTGTGAACCCAATGAAAACAAGATGTATTGCACGAATATTTATATTTGATACTTATATAATCAGTTTTATATTTAGAATTCATTTTCTGTCTGAATTCGTTTGCTTGTATGTTTTTCGATATGCATATTCATTGACAGTATAAATCAACATTGTTGATTTTACACAACGGTTTATTTTTTGCCTCCAATATTAATTGCATTTATTACAATGTCTGATCTTACATCTATGATACACCTTTCGCTTTACATTTAACCGATAACCAGGCAAAAAAGCATATGATTATATTGAAACGATGATCAGCTATATTAATATATAATTGATCAATTATTAATAGATCTCCCAGAAAATGAATGAATGGGATAATCAAAATCATAGATATGAACCAGTCAATATATTTTTATATCACTATAAAAGATCATGTTGAATAACACAAACAAAATTAATTTAAATTCAAATTTAAGTTCTTATAACTGAATAATTAATAATAGTAAAAACAGAAACAATTTAATTAGTGTAACTGAAACTCAAAATTCCATTTGGACAGATGATAGATTCCTACTAATAACCATTTGTTGTAATTGTAATTGTGTGTAGCTGATCTTAATTGATGGTAAATATCCGAGAAATACATAAAGTCTAATAGGAATTAAACATAAATCAATCCGGCTCAAATTCATTGAATTAAAACTTATTTTCTGTTAGTCTCCTACAATTTTAATTTCAAAAAAATTTTATTCAAAAAACTTTTTTTTAAATTGAAATTGTAGAATACTAACAAATTAGATCTGTTTTGATATTCAAATTTTGTTATATTTCTTCTTTCAAGTAAAAAGCCTTTTTCTATTTTATTTCATATATAATATATAATTATATTTAGGCTTTAATAAATCTCATTATGGAATGTCACTGATTTAAATATAACCTTGAAAATACCTTACACTTTTCTGTGATTTTGTTAGAACATAGACCATCTTGAATTTTAAAGTTAGTCTGTTTGAAGCAATTATCCTGTAAACACGTGTTGAGATGAGATATAGTGATAGTTATTTGATTATATTTGTTTTTTGAAGATATAGTGCATGTTTTGAGAGATTTCTGAATTAACTTATTCGAATATTTAAATATATTAAATATTTCAAATAAATTATTTTTTTTGAGAAGTTCTTAAGTTGTATTCTTGTTTTTAAAAGGCAATTGGTGTTCTTAAAGGTAAGATCAGAAACAAAATTTTGTCTCCTTTAAATATTTATTTATTAATTTTAATAACGTAAATAGAGGTCATTCTTGATAGAAGGTATATAAAATAATATAAATATTTTAAAAAATTTTTAAACAATTTTAAAAAATTAGCCTTCTACATATTTAATTCCAAAAGATTATATTCAATGATTATAACTTCTGAAAATAAATTGAAATAATGTCGTATAAGTACCACTTATATCATGACATAAAATAAACATTCATTATAAGACATCCAAATGGTATAACAAAATCCAATAAATAAAAATTATTAACTAAAATCCTATAATAATAATTTTTATTTATTGGATTTTGTTATACCATTTGGATGTCTTATAATGAATGTTTATTTTATGCCATGATATAAGTGGTACTTATACGACATTATTTTAATTTATTTTCAGAAGTTATAATCATTGAATATAATCTTTTGGAATTAAATATGTAGAAGGCTAATTTTTTAAAATTGTTTAAAAATTTTTTAAAATATTTATATTATTAATTTTAATGACTTTTTATATCTGTTGCTTTATTTATTCCATTTGACATTATATAATATATTGAGTTTTGATTATATACGTCTATTAAATATAAGCGGTGCTTATTGTGGACATTAATTTAATTCTAAAAGTTTTTTGAATAAAATTTTTTTGAAATTAAAATTGTAGAAGACTAACAGATTAAATCTGTTTTGATATTCAAACTTATTTTCGATGAAAATTCGTTGGTGTCATTTATGGAAATATATTCTTTAGATTTTGCCCTATCGTTTTCACCCTTATTTGCTTGAGGGATGAAAACAATTAATTTATTCACCAATTTTTGTGCAGATTATCATAAAGTTGGGAAGTTTTTGAAAAACATGTCTTTGTTATTTCGATCTCCTTTATCTCAGTAGAAAGAAGGAAACAGTATTATTCATTTCTTGTACCAACTTCATGAGAATCTTTTAATAGAATTAGGAATTTTTCCGGAAGAAAATTTCGAATAATCAATTTTGAGATCATGTTTATATTGAACTTTTTTAAATTTCTGTCGAAAATGCTTTTTACCTTTGAACACTCAATGTTCGATCCTTAGATTACTTAGATTTATCTCGAAACAAGTAATGTTACAGATAAACAAAAACTGAATATTAATTCGAAGGGTTTTTTCCAATAAATAAAATATTATATAGAACAATTCTCTGAAATCTCTACAAAAATATTATAGTGTTGATATTTGAAATATTTGAAGAAACGCTTCGAAGTATTATTCAATTTTTATTTATTTATAATAATTTCTCTTTTCACATATGAGCGTGGTATGTTAACAGATTATATTATATTCAAATAAATTAATTCCGCTGATCTGTACAAAATATCATTGAAAATAATAATTTATTCCAATATGAATATGCTAATTATGAGCATTATGGCGTAATGATCTGAATTGAGCATGAGCAAAGTTTTCTGCGTTTGTAACGTCGAATAAAAATCGGGAATACATTTCTTCACTCAGATTTGTTCGCTAAGGTATGTCGCTTATATATATTTAGATGCATTAGATAGCGCTAATGTATGATTAATACATTAGTGTTTCCGTGCAGAGCAAATATAGGTACTTCACAGATTTGTGGTCGTTGGATATTGCACTGCAGTGCACTGAAGAGAACCAACAAAGTCGAAACGCCTGCTACTTTTGTCCTAGAAATCAATAAAACCTAATCGGGCTTGTTTGAGTTTAGAATTGTTATACAGATATATGTTACACTGTCTTGATTCGTAAAACTTTCTCTCACTATAGCTCACACTCCTTATTAATTCAGATATTGAGTCTGTCTGTAATCGTGTCTTCTCTTCAGAATTTTTTTGTGTAGAAGTATAAATACTGAAGTATTCACCCCAGGCATTGTGGAGCATTTTTTCGGAATAGAATTTGTTATTCATGAATATCCATTCGAAACAGACTGATTATTCCAATGGATCCAAAATAGTTGTCCATATTTCATAAAAAATATTTTCAATCTCATCAGTTCAGTTGTATAAATATTTTATGTAAAGTAAAACACGTTATTTATATATTAGTGGAAATGAATTGTTTTACTATACTATCTACTTTAAATCATATACGATGAATTTCCGTCAAGTAGAGACCGAAACAATAAAGAATTTGAATATTTGTTACTGCACGTGTTCAATTTTCATCTTAACTTCTAAAAAGTTTATTGTTATTTAATTCTTCATCTACGAAATGAAATTGAAGAAGATATTTTTCAGTGAACTACCCATAGGTACTAAAGAAAATTCGTACGGCAGTTTTGACGAAAAATGCTTCCTTACAATTTGAATACTGAAAAAATAATATTCATAAAACATATTTTTTGTTTAGATTTCCAGCTACTATGGTTTCACTGGAAAACATAATCTGTTTCGTAATATTTTCTTTGTACACAGTTGAGAAATGTTTTACTCTGAATATAACTCAGTGTTCAAAATTTCTTTGAAATGACGTGTCGAATACATAATAAATTATCGTCTTCTGAGAATTAACTTTGAAGCAATAGTTGAATTTTCGACTTTTGAGTAAATAAACATATTAAACAAACTTTATTATTCACTTAATCTACTAAGAAATCAATTGTAATTATGTAAAAAGAAACTGAAGTTTTAGTAATAATGCAATAAATCAATACACATATGATTTCAATACATTAACGAATCTTGTACCTCCAAAAATTGAAAATAAAAGAAAACTGGTAATTCATTTCACTGAAAAGTGTTTCTAGCTCATGAATTATCCATATATGTATAATATACGCAGGTATGAAAACTTTGGTGACAAAGTTAAAAGTATTGTTGAAAACTATATTAGTTTCACAGAATTACTAAATTTTTCACTATGTATCATTTAAATTTGAACTTACCATGGTATATAGCACTAACATCATGCAGAAAATATACTTCATATTTTTTGTAAGTCTGTTTTAGTTATCTCAGAGAATCACTCAATCACTATTGCTATCAGAGTGAAGTTATCAATTTTTATATATCCCGTGTGAATACTAAATTAAATGCGGTAATTTAATGAAAAAAATTGATTTCCGGATAGTTTATGGATTGATTCGGTCGGAAATGAAATCGGTTTTTATATTTAATACAATGAACGGCTTTTTGATCGGCGAAAAATTTATCAAGCGTGAACAATAACAAAAGAGGATAGATGATTTGAGTACATTTTAAGTTTCAACAAATTGGTAAGTGATGAAAACGACGAAAATATAATTTGCGATTAATGGTGTGTTTCGAATTTTTTCTTGATTTCGATAAGGAAAGCAATTGATGGTATACCTTATTTTGATATCACCCACACTGAGATACCATTTCATCAAAGGAGTAACAAATCGACTAATAAGTTTCCAGTTCAATGAAGAAAACACAACTTTTGATCAAATTTGACTTCATTAATCAACACGATCTTCATGAAAAAACGCAATAACCCCAACGCTCTTCAAATATTACACTACCTTTCTTGAAGAAAGATTCGTCTTATTTCGGTGATCACCTCCTCAAACCCGCCATATCTCTACCCGTAAATGCTTCCATTACCATTATTATAAGAAAATAAATATGTTTCCCTATTTTTTTATATAATATTTTTACTAAACTGTGAAAAATATATGTGAAAAAACATATACAAATACACGCTGGTGGATTTGAGTAAGGCATTCGATTGCGTCGATCACTGGAAGCTGCTGTCCAAGCTGAAATACGTTAGAGTTCGGGGGGCAGCACTGGATCTGATAAAATCCTATTAGCAAGATGGTGGCCAAGTTGTGGACCTCGATGGAAAAATATCTTACAAATGAAAAATTACCAGAGGAGTAGCCCAGGGATCTGTGTTTGGACCAATTTCATTTGCTCTGTACATAGATGACTTGGTACACAATGTTGTAGCGGATGATTATATTCAGTCTGCAGATGAATCTTTCCTGAACAGAGCAAGAGATGAAACATTACTGCGAGAGGAATCGAATAAATAAATAGATAGTCCAGTTTATTGGTACAAAAATAACAGCATGTCGGTAAATGCCGATAAACCGAAAGAACTGGTGATCACCACAAAGAGAAGCAACAAAGAAAGTGTCTCCTTGCTCGGGTTATCAATCAGCGGTAACATGGGTTGGGAACAACAAGTGGATGTATTGTGCAGAAAACTTTCGACAGCACTGTCCGCTATCAGAAGGATAAAAAACCTTCTTGCAGAAAAAGCTCTCATTGTGTACCATGCTCAATTTGGGTTCGTCTTCAGAGGCCGGCAGGGTCTTTATAAAACAAAAAAAAAATGCGATCAGAATAGTAGCTGGAGTGGACCGCATGACAAGCTGTAGAACGCTTTTCGAAAAGTATGAAATACTTCCATGCTATTCAATTCTTGTGTTCCTCTCATATGTCCATAACAACAGGAAGAAGTTTCAAGAGCACTTGAGCGTTCACGGTCATCTAACACGATTTAGAGACAAATATGTGCAGCCGTTGCATCGACTAGAGAAAACATGAAACATGCACATATCGGGGTGTTTTTTAGAGTGATAGAACTTTCGATAGGGATAACTGTGATTTGACAGAAGGTAAAAGCCATGTTGTTTTTACATTTCTGTTCAGTAAGCATTGACAAATTATCACGGAAAGACTCACGCCGCGACTACGTTTACAAATTGTTGAAATTTATTTTCAAAATTAGTGTTCTATTCGCCAAACATATAGACCAATACGTGAAATTTATGGTTTACGTAATCGTCCATCAGAGCAGCTTATTCGTCGAACTATCGATAGATTTCGGACAACATTTTCTCTACTCAATGCAGCAACAACAACAAGACAAAGAACTGTAAGTACAGAAGAAATATCGCTGTAAGTCATAGTGTTAATGATGATCCAGATTTGTCTATTCAACGACGTTCACAAGAAGTATGGATCCTGTGCATCCACCACATGGAAGATCTTGGTTTACACCCATACAAAATTCAACTGGTTCAAGAACTAAAGCCACTTGACCATAATAAACGTCGTTTGTTTGCTGATTCGGCCCTAGAAAAGCTTGAAGTTGAACCACTTTTTTATCGTAAATTTTATTTAGTGATGAAGCTCATTTCTGGTTGAACGGCTATGTAAACAAGCAAAATTGTCGTATATGGAGTGAAAACAATCCTCAAGAAGTTCTGCAGCTTCCATTGCATCCTGCAAAATGCACTCTAAGGTGTGCTTTACACGCTGGAAGCATCATCGGTCCATATTTCTTTAAAAACGATGCTGGAACTAATGTTACAGTGAATGGTGCTCGTTACAGATCGATGATCCATCATTATTTGTTTCAAAATTCGAATGGTATCGACCCAGAAGTGTTTTGGTTCCAACAAGATGGTCCTACTCTTCATGCTGCTACTGTTACAATCGATTTATTGAAAGAAAGATTTGGCGATAACATTATTTCGAGAAATGGTCCAATTAATTGGCCTTCAAGATCATGCGACATAAGTCCACTGGATTATTTTCCTTGGAGTTATGTCAAGTCATTGGTTTGTGCTGATAAACCAGAAACAATAGACGCTCTGGAAGCCAACATAACTCGTGGTATTGATGAACTAAGGCCTGAATTACTTGAAGAAGTGCTAAAAAATTGATCCGGTCGAATGCGGTTCCTCAGAGCTAGTCGTGATGGACATGTGCCGGAAATTATTTTTAAAATATGAATGTCATAAAATTATCTTTCAAATAAAAAAAAATTGGCTTCAATCTTAATTTAAATGTGTTTTATTTCAATTTAAAGTTCCATCATTCTAAAAAAAAGCACCCGATATATAATGGTTTGAAATTGTATAAAACTCCTCGACAGCATAACATCCCTGAATTTCAACGCCTTCAAGAAGAAAACAAAGAGCCTACTTAAGGAAGGTGCCTTCTGCTCCATGAACGAGTTTTTGTCCCAAGATTATTAGCCAATCATTCTCGAATTTAAATTATTTGTTGATGATTGTATTATATGATATACCTACCATATTTTTTCTATATCAGTTATTATATTGTATATACATGTATGTATATAAGTATTTCTTTTTTGACATCATCTGTGATATTGATATGAATGAAAAATTTTTTTTATTCATTGATTTTGAGTTGCAGTCAGAGGACGTAAAGTCTATAGAGATCTACATCTATTTCACATATTATTAGATAACTTAATTGAGAAATAATTCACACCTACGTAGAGAGTATATCACTCAGTTATGTCTTTCGAAAGTTAAGGTACTCACAAACGGATAGGCGGATGGAGATAATTGATTTCGACCGCGAGTTATTTATCTGTAGGTCCAATGTAATCTTTCAAAATCATTTCGTCTTAAAATTCGAAAATTGCAAGCGATGTAGCGAAGCGATAGCAGCCCTGTAACGAGCTTGCAAAAATACTACCAAATCGTATGAAAACAAAACACTCAACTTTAAACAGAATTCGAATGCCTGGTTAAATCAGCTAGGTTCATGAAATATGTCAAAAGGTTGCAAACAGAGCGCAGAGTTGTTTGCCTTTGCCAGGAATACACTTTTTTTCTCTTCCGAATGTCTGAGTAATGGACATTAAAAACTCGTGGTCATTTTCGGCAGGCTCGTATACTGAAAACTTAATATTCGTACTGCCCCTCAAATGGAATGGACTGAAAGAGTAAATAAAGTTACCTTCCTCAGTCATTTTGATGAAATATGAAACAATGCTATTTATATTTGAAGGGTGAAATATGTGTGCTGGAACACCACGTGGACTTGATTTTTTCATCATTTCAATTTTTGTCCTTCCCGAAGGAGCCTAAATTGAAAAAAATTTACAAATTATTTGCTACTTAATATTTCCTCAAAAACCACATTTTTTTTAATCCACTTAAACTGATTTGAGTTCTTCTGGAAGCTCGATGTAAGTAATGTGATTATGAAATTTATTTTGACCCGATTCAAGGACCATCATGTGAAAATATTCAAATAAATTCGTTGAATTAGAAAATTATTAAAAAATGTGAAGAAACTTTAACTAAAATTTTTTATAGTTCCATCAACTCATTGAACTGAAAGTCTCATTTATTAATTAATTAGCGAAACTTGCGAATATTTCCCGTTCATTAAATTGTATCAAATAAAATAAATGGAGATTTATACTTGATGGGAGGCGTATGAAATCATTTGAATATTTCAATATTTACAGATATATTCTGTTAGCCTTATTCATATTTAATTTCAAGAAATTATATTTGATATTATAACTTCAGGAATTAAATATAATAAAATGTATGATTATTTGTTTTCCTTAACATTATTTATACAGATGGTCCTATAAACAGGGGCCGTTAAATTGCCTTTCAATCTTTAAGATCAATGGTAAACCATATAACTATTTGTTTCGAGCCCCATTAGACTTCATTTAAATGTTCAGTATTCATTTACCAAGGAGATTCCTGAATTGTTAAACAAGAGTAAATACTTTTTGTTGAATGATGTAATATTTTTTTTAATACGGTTGAGTACTAACGAAGCGGAGCATCTTTTAAAAATTGTTTTTTAATAATATTTTTACATATCTTGAGATTTTCTAAAAAGTAACTTAGATATCCAATAATATTGAATATTCTAAGTAAGATAGTTTTATGATGAAATTCTTAAAATTATGTTAAACATTTTTGAAAGAAATTTGTTTTCATAAGAGGAATGAGCAGAAACGAAATTTTCTCTACTCAAAATATTTAATTATGGGATTTTTGTTAATAATTTATATTTATTGGATTTTGTTATATCATTTGGATATCTTATAATGAATGTTTATTTTATATGTCGTTTGATATGAGTAGTACTTATATGACATTAATTTAATTCCTGAAGTTATAATATTAAATATAACTTTTTGAAATTAAATATGTAGAATGCTAAAAGAATATATCTTAAATATTGAAATATCTAAATAATTTTATAAACCTTCTATCAAGTATAAACCCCCATTTATTTTATTTTATTCATAATGTATAATTATTTGGTTTCCTTAACATTATTTATACAGATGGTCCTTGTGCTATAACAGAGGCCGTTAAATTGCCTTTCAATCTTTAAGATCAATGGTAAACCATATAACTATTTGTTTCGAGCCCCATTAGACTTCATTTAAATGTTCAGTATTCATTTACCAAGGAGATTCCTGAATTGTTAAACAAGAGTAAATACTTTTTGTTGAATGATGTAATATTTTTTTAATACGGTTGAGTACTAACGAAGCGGAGCATCTTTTAAAAATTGTTTATTAATAATATTTTTACATATCTTGAGATTTTCTAAAAAGTAACTTAGATATCCAATAATATTGAATATTCTAAGTAAGATAGTTTTATGATGAAATTCTTAAAATTATGTTAAACATTTTTGAAAGAAATTTGTTTTCATAAGAGGAATGAGCAGAAACGAAATTTTCTCTACTCAAAATATTTAATTATGGGATTTTTGTTAATAATTTATATTTATTGGATTTTGTTATATCATTTGGATATCTTATAATGAATGTTTATTTTATATGTCGTTTGATATGAGTAGTACTTATATGACATTAATTTAATTCCTGAAGTTATAATATTAAATATAACTTTTTGAAATTAAATATGTAGAAGGCTAAAAGAATATATCTGTAAATATTGAAATATCTAAATAATTTTATAAACCTTCTATCAAGTATAAACCCCCATTTATTTTATTTTATTCATAATGTATAATTATTTGGTTTCCTTAACATTATTTATACAGATGGTCCTTGTGCTATAACAGAGGCCGTTAAATTGCCTTTCAATCTTTAAGATCAATGGTAAACCACAGAGCCATTTATTTCGAGCCACATTAGACCCCATTTAAATATTCAGTATTCATCTACGATGAAGCTTTCTGAGTTGTTAAAGGTGAGTAAATACTTTTTGTTGATTGATGTTATATTTTATTGAATACTATAGAGTACTGACGAAGTCTTTCTCAAAAATTATTATTTAGTTATGTTTTACATATCTTGAAATCTCCAAAAGAGAAACTCAGATATCCAATAATATTGAATATTCTCAGTAATATAGTTTTATGATGAAATTCTTAAGATTATGTTGAAAATTTTTGAAAGATATTTGTTTTCATAAGAGGGATGAGCAGAAACAAAATTTTCTCTACTCAAAATATTTGATTTATAGGATTTTTGTTAACAATATACTTTTATTGGATTTTGTTATATCATTTGGATGTCTTATAATGAATGTTTATTTTATATGTCGTTTGATATAAGTAGTACTTATATGACATTAATTTAATTCCTGAAGTTATAATATTAAATATAATTTTTTGAAATTAAATATGTAGAAGGCTAATAGAATATATCTGTAAATATCAAAATATTCAAATAATAATATATACCTTCTATCAAGTATAAACCTTCATTTATTCTATTTTATTCATAATATATAATTATATGATTTCCTTAAATTTCTTTATACAGTTAGTCCTTGTGCTATAACAGAGGCCATTAAATTGCCTTTCAATCTTTAAGATCAGTGGTTAATCACAGAACCATTTACTTCGGGCCACATTAGACCACATTTAAATGTTCAGTATTCATCTACGAAGAAGCTTTCTGAATGGTTGAAATTGAGTACATACTTTTTGTTGATTGATTTTATATTTTATTGAATAAGAATGAGTACTGAAGAAGCAAAGTCTCTCTTAAAAATTATTCTTTAGTGATGTTTTTACAAATCTTAAAATTTTCAAAAAAGTAACTCAGACATGCAATAATGTTGAATATTCTAGGTAAGATAGTTTTATGATGAAATTCTTAAGATTATGCTAAACATTTTTGAAAGATATTTGTTTTCATAAGAGGGATTAGCAGAAACAAAATTATGTCTACTCAAAATATTTAATTTATAGGGTTTTTGTTAACAATTTATATTTATTGGATTTTGTGATATCATTTAGATGTCTTATAATGAATGTTTATTTTATATGTCATTTGTAAGTGGTACTTATTTGACATTAATTTAATTCCTGAAGTTATATTATAATATTAAATATAATTTTTTGAAATTAAATATTGAGAGGCTAACAGAATATATCTGTAAATATTAAACTATTTAAATAATATTAAATTGTATATTGCGCATTTGTTCTACATCAGTGTTTATAACTAACTGACCGTTTTTGAATTGAGTACGCACCCGAAAATGATCATTAAGTTACCATCAACACCTGAATTTGGTCATTTAGTGCGCTCTTTATATCAAAAATTAAATGAGACGGACTTTCTTCAACACCCAAAACTTATAAGATGATACCTTCAAGCTCGAAACTGCTCCCAGGAAAAAATTTAAGAATAACGTCAAAGAAATATTGCCCAAAAACAATATCAGTTAGTTTTCAAACTGATGGTTGTCTAATCAATGAAAATTTTGATATAGCACTTTCAATATTGGATCAAGTAGTCCGTTACTTTGTTATAGTTCATATTACAATGGAATAAAATAGGAAATTATTCAGTTTTCTATGACCTTTTATTTCTGAATATACAGTGATTCGAGTTCCGTAGTGGTTACTAAATTTTTGAACTGGATAAAACAAATTGTATTTCAATGATTATCATTTTCATTTTAGGCTTCAGCTTGTGCAAAAACTCGAGAGGTGGGATGTGCCGAAGGTCCCTCTGCTCATTCAAAGGTTTTATTTCCAGAACGTGCCTGCGGTTGAATATTTTTATGAATTCCAGGATATCTAGTTTTCTGCCTTTCACTTCCAGGTGTAATATTTCATGATTGCCCAATTCTGGGAAGATGTGATTGGTTTCGAAAAAATGTTTCGCAAAATTAGAGTTATCTTTCCGGTTCCTAAATGACGATTGATGTTCTTTTTTTGGGAACATCTCTCGGTTTGTTCTATATATCCGCTGTTTTTTTTTTTTTGGTGATAGAACTTTCGATAGGGATAACTGTGATTTAACAGAAGGTAGAAGCCATGTTGTTTTGACATTTCTGTTCAGTAAGTATTGACAAATTATTATGGAAAGACTCACGCAGCAATACGTTTACAAATTGTTGAAATTTAATTTCAATTTAATTTAAAAGGGATTGAATAAAAACATATTTAATAAAATTTCCACATTTATTGTGTTTCAACAATATTGTAACACTACATTTGCAACAATTGTTTCGCCAAATTCTTGGCTTCTTCAGGAGAGTTCGATGTTAAACTACTCTAAAAATTTATTTTTTCTCCTTATATATTTCTCAAGATGGAAGAGGGGGGGAACGGTATTCTAAATGCTTCTGGGAATTTTTATGGCATGTTTATCAATGGTGATCTGTTGACATCGGTTTGGTCATTAAGTAAGATATTCTGCCTGTTATATCTGTTAATTTCCATTGCTTCTAGAACATTAAGTCTTCTACTTTTGTTTTCTATGTGTAGAATTTTGTAGTTTGAATCAAACATATGTCCCTCGTCTAAAAGATGGTTCGCATAAGTTGAGTTCTGTTTTTTATTCAGGAAACTACTCAAATGTTCTTTAATCCTCTTCTTGAAGTTCCTTCCTGTTTGTCCAATATATACTTTCTGGCATGAACCACAATTCAACTTATATACTCCCGATTTTTTGTTTTTATCTAATTTGTCTTTATTATTTTTGATTAAATTACTCAAAGTATTATTGGTTTTGAATGCTATATCGAAATTCCGTTCGTTTTTCAAAAAATTTGCTACTTCTATTGATTTTTTACCTGTGTAATTTAGTGTTATATATCTATTCTCTTCTATTTTTTCGCTTCTGGGGTATATTAATGTTAGAGCTTGCTTTAATAACAATTTATTCAATATTTGGTCCACAATGTCAGGTTTGAAACCATTATTAACAGAGATTTGTTTTATAGTATTGAGCTCACAGTCAAAATTCTGTTTTCTCATAGGTGTTTTGATTAGTCTATGTACCATGCTATTGAATGCTGCTAGTTTTTGTGAATATGGATGATGTGACTTTGAATGGATCGTTATGTCGGTGTAGGTTGGTTTGCGATAAATTGCAAAATCGTGTTTACTATTGATTTTTGATACTGTTAAATCTAAAAAATTTATTTTACCATTTTTTTCCTCTTCATACGTGAAATTTATATGAGGTGAAAGTTTATTGATGAAATCTAAAAATAGGGTCAACTGTCTAATTGTTCCTATGAACAAACATAAAATGTCATCTACATAGCGATACCAATATATGAAATGTTTAATATATTTACTTTTTTCTATTGCTTGTTCCAGGTAATTCATAAAAAATTCGGCTAGTAACGGACTAAGGGGATTACCCATTGCTAAATTTTCTGTATTCATATAAAACGTGTTGTTAAATGTGAAATAATTTTGCTTAAGGCACGTATTCAGGCATTGTAAAATTTCATCTTTCAAAACCGGGTTCGTTTTATTTCGGTCTAATGACTCTTCTACTATTTTTATTGCTTCCTTCACTGGAACACAATACACAATACACAATAAATGTGGAAATTTTATTAAATATGTTTTTATTTAATCCCTTTTAAATTAAATGAAAATGGATTTCCATCAAGTGAGGACCTCCACCATTCAAGATTTAATTTCAAAATCAATGTTCTATTCGCCAAACTTACAGAGCACTTCGTGAAATTTATGGTTTACATAATCGTCCATCAGAGCAGCTTATTCGTCGAACTATCGATAGATTTCGGGCAACATTTTCTCTACTCTATGCAACAACAACAACAAGACAAAGAACTGTACGTACAGAAGAAAATATCGCTGTTCTAAGTCATTTGACCGCAACAACCGTCGTTTGTTTGCTGATTGGGCCCTAGAACAACTTTAAGTTGATCCCCTTTTTTATCCTAAAATTGTGTTTAGTGATGAAGCTCATTTCTGGTTGAACGTCTATGTAAACAAGCAAAATTGCTGTATATGGAGTGGAAAGAAGTTAGGCACGTCCCATTGCATCCTGAAAAATGGACTGTATGGTGTGCTTTACACGCTGGAGGCATCATCGGTCCATATTTATTTAAAAACAATTAGCTGGAGCTAATGTTACAGTGAATGGTGCTCGTTACAGATAGATGATCAATGAATTGAAAATACTCTATGTATCATTGATTTGTAAGCAGCGAGTTTGACTGTTCGGAAGGTTTGAAAAGTTGGGTATGGTTGTATCTGTCGTTGTTGGTTTTCTGAATATATCAAAGGAAATATCATTATTATTCTTCATTCAGTTATGTCCAGAGAATTTATTTTATTATCACATTGTGGTCCCATGATGAATTTGACTTTATAGTGCAAAGAATTGAGATATTTTAGTGGGTTTTTACCAAAAAATGAAATGCTTTGAGTGTGAGGATTTTTTTTTCGATGAACGACATGAAGATTTCAGTGAGGAGTGAGCCGACGGGCGAACCCCATGACAACTCTATGTTTCTGTTTCTAAAAGTAATTATTGTGTTGAAAGTAATTTTCCACCACGCAAAGTTTGAAAAGCGTTAAAATGTCTCTTCTTATAACCGTAATGATGTTCCTTTTTGATATTTTAGATTATATTCATAAATTTTGTATTAAACGGGCATACAAGAGAACATATTAACTGCATCAAATGATGCTAGAATACTGTTAAGCGAAGGGGTAAAATTTTTAGTTTTTTTGTGAGCTCAATTGAATTTTATTTCGAATAGGGTGAATTGAAGTGTGTTATTTCTGTAAAAACTTGGTCTAATTTAGAGGCTAGTTTTGGAAGGGAGATATTAATATATCGGGTTTTTTTTAGAGTGATAGAACTTTGAGTTGAAATAAAACAAATTTTTATTAAGATTGAAGCCAAATTTTATTTTTATGAAAGATAATTTTATGACATTTATGTTTTGAAAATAATTTCCGGCATATGTCCACCACGACAAGCTATGAGGAATAGCATTCGACCAGACTAACTTTGAACCACTTTTTCGAGTAATTTAGGCCTTATTTAATCAATAACACGAGTTATGTAGGCTTCCAAAGCGTCTATTGTTTCTGATTTATCAGCATAAACCAATGATTTGACATAACCCCGAAGAAAATAATCCAGTGGAGTTATGTCGCATGCACCATTCACTGTAACATTAGCTCCAGAACGTTTTTAAAGAAATATGGACCGATGATGCCTCCAGCGTGTAAAGCACACCATACAGTGAGTGCATTTTTCAGGATGCAATGAAACCTGCAGAACTTCTTGAGGATAGTTGTCACTCCATATACGGCAATTTTGCTTGTTTACATAGCCGTTCAACCAGAAATGAGCTTCACCACTAAGCATAATTTAACGATAAAAAGTGGATCAACTTCAAGCTGTTCTAGGGCCCAATCAGCAAACAAACGACGCTTATTACGGTCAAGTGGCTTGAATTCTTGAACCAATTGGATCTTGTTTGGGTGTAGACGAAGATCTTTACGCAAAATTTTCCATGTGATGGATGCACAGAGTCCAACTTTTTGTGAACGTCAACGAATTGACAAATCTAGATCATTATTAACACTATGACTTACAGTAGCGATATTTCTTCTGTACGTACAGTTCTTTGTCTTATTATTGTTGTTCATCGAGTAGCGAAAATGTTGTCCGAAATCTATCGATAGTTCGACGAATAAGATGCTCTGATGAACGATTATGCAAACCATAAATTTCACGAAGTGCTCTCTAAGTTTAGCGAATAAAAAACTGATTTTGAAAATGAATTTCAACAATTTGTAAACGTTGTTGCGGCGTGAGTCTTTCCATGATAATTTGTCAATGCTTACTGAACAGAAATGTCAAAACAACGTGGCTTCTACCTTCTGTCAAATCACAGTTATTCCTATCGAAAGTTCTATCACTCTAAAAAAAAACACCGGATATAATACAACAGGGTATTGTTGACTTGTCTTCATGGATTATAATCCATATAAATTAGAAGAGCTTGTATTCATATTGAAAAGTTTGAATATACCTTAGTCTGTTAGAACGTTTTGTATATCTTTGAGAGTTGTTTCTAGATTTAATTGAAGTTTTTAATTGTATAGGGGATGCTTTCTCTAAAAATTGTTTATTTTCTGGTATATTTTTATTTGGATAGAGAAAGAATAGAATTTTCTTTGTCATTAACAAATTATCATTTCGAATTTATTTCAATATTGAGTTTTATTTACAATTTTACAATTCTTTTGGGTTAATAGTATTTCTTTAAATTTTTTCCTTAGTGAAGTTTGAGTACAGTGTATCCACCTATGTTATAACCATAGCAACTATTAAAAATTTCCTTCACTTTCTGATTCATTCAAAAAAGATAGCAAAAAAATCAATCTTCTTGCATATCAAAAATATCATATTCTTGGCCAGGGAAATATTTGCATGTTCTTCTTATTTTGACGAGCACTCTAAGCCTTTGAAGTGTATACATGAGATTTTCTAGCACCCTTCAAACATCAATATGCTTCTAGAAGAAGAGATGGCAAGTAAGTCAAATAATTCTCCACTAAAAAAATCTGTCAATTCCTTATGTTCGTCATCATACCATCATTTTTTTCAAGGTTCTTTCCACATTTATCCACATTTCGCATTTCCACAACAAACAGTTATTGCAGATGAGTAACCGAATTCGTCCCTGATCGAACCTCACCCCATTTATTTTCCTCCTATTGCAAGATCCGCTTCAAATCCATGTTTTCAGATAACATTTCTAGAGGAAACGCTTGATTGAAAATGGTTATAGAATTAATTTTTTTATTTGTTGGATTTCCGTTGTTCCAGATATACGACAAGGCAATTCTGATCAGAATTTTGGAGGCAGGTGCTCCTTCTTGTGTTTACTCTGGTATTCTAGAGAATACTGTTGTTTTATTGCATCCCAGTATGAAGTACGATTGGCAAGGATAAAATTCCATGATTGCCCACGGTAATGGAAAATCATATGAGATGTGTTGTATCCACAAAAGTGGCATATAAAACATATAAAATATGTTTTTTCATTCGTTATCAGTATAAACATTTGAAACATGTATCTTCTTTCTAGAGGTTGCGCCATTTAAAATTCGTATTTTTGATCGGGTATAAATAGAAAACTAGGATATTTTTTCGAAGTTATGTGTTTATCAGAAAGTCTGAACTTGAAAACAATATCGTCCAAATGACAGCCAAAACTGGCCATACTGTACTCCACCGCATTGTTCAGTACATTGTGGATTGTTTAGGGCTCAATCTCAGGGATGGCAACTTTGATTTCTTATTTTAAGGTATCAATCGTTTCTAGATGGTCAGCGAAACATTTATCTTTAACATATCTGGATAAAAGATTCACCACTTTGGAACTAAGTTTTTGATATTTTCCAGTTTTATTCAAAAGTAAATCGACACATTCCGTTAACGTCAAATATTGAACTAACTTCCTGTTAAAACATGAAAACAGAAGTGTTACCTGATTCGAAATAACCACTACTAGACAATGCAATCACTGGCTCACATTTAAAAATCATACTAATCTTCATTTTCTGTAACATCTTAATTCATGAGGCTAAGGCAGAATAATTTGTAATGGAATAGTGATGTTTAATAAGTTAATACAGTCATATGAAAAGCATTCTCAAGTTTCTGGCTGACACAAATCATTTCATACCTTTCATCAAATTCTGACCGAATATTTGCACATTTGGAAGGTCTGGGTAAAAATGGAGCTGAAAAACCTTTCAACGGAGCAGAAGGCAATTCGAAAAAACAAGTATCTTGATCTTCATGACAGAATCGCTAATGAAGATTTGTTTAGTCGTGTGATCACAGGTGATGAATCCTGGCTTTACTCACTGAGACCAAGAAGTAGTGAGGAGAAGCATACTGCAAACTATCTTCGATCGAAGAAAGCTGGAATGAGCAAATCGAAGATCAAATCAATACTGATTTGTCTTTTTGACAGGAAGGGAAATCGTCTACAAGAAATTTTTTCCTTCAGGACAAACTGTTAACCAAGTTTTTCATGAAGACCTTGAAAGGCTCAAAAAAGGGTCATTCGCGTGAGATCAGAAAATTCAGCCAAATGGATGCTCCATCTTGACAACGCCAAGGAACCAAGGCATTCCTATGGTTCCCTAGCCTCCTTATTCATCTGACCTAGCCCCTCTCACTTGTTTTCCTAAACTGAAAAATGTCCTCAAAGAACGTCATTTCCCAGTTTCAGAAAACATCCAAAAGATTTCCGCAATTAAGATTTAACGGACCTACCTGCCTGTTGGGCCTATGGTCACTGTCCCCGTGAGCGCGGGATTGGGATACGCTCAATCAGCACGCAAAACGAAACAGTAGTCCCCTTTTGTTTCCAATATCGACTGGCAGCTTCGAAGCGCTATCCAATCACGGCAGAGTACCCTCCTAGCCTAGCATGCAGGATTTTAACCACTGCCCTCAGGAGTCCAACACCAATTAGAGTGGCCAGAAGTACAAGTACCATCCGTGGTAGCCTTGTTTCCAAAAGGAGCCATTGAAGGCTACGGTCGCCAAGAAGAGTTCAACTCGATGCCAGAATCCACTAACTCGAGGAACCTAAACATCATAGTATCCCTTCCCTTAAAGCTAGCACAGATCTAATTCTGACGCATTCGCCCTTATAGACAGAAAACCTGCAATCGGTTAGAACTATGCCAGTTCTATGGGTAAGCGCCTTGTTTTGCAACACCCACCCCGTCATCCAAAAGAGTGTAATAAACATACTGAAGACCCTACCAGATAAAGAACTCCAGCACTGCTCCCAAAGTGGAAACAACGTTTCCATTGGTCTGTAGCTGCCCAAGGAAACTTTTTTTAAGCGGAAAATATTGATGTTTAAAAAAAATAGAAACTTAGGTAAATGAAAAATCAGTACCATAACTTTTCTGCCACTCCTGTTCAGGTGTCGCAGAAGTCCACGTCAAGCCGAAAACTGGAAAGGATAGAATTGTTGTTCTATGTCAAAGGAAGGCAATCGCATTATCAGATAGCCAATCATTTTAACTTTGTTAAAATACATAAATTGAAAATTTTGAGGACAGATTCGCTCCTCCATCTATAAAAGTCATGCTAACATTTACCTCCTAATGGCAATATCTTATTTAATCGATCTGTTTTCATCTGCGTAACACATGTAGATAGGTAACAAGCAACATAATGAGTTGAAAGTTGATCCACTTCTTACTGAGTAGCTTACTAATTGTTATTATTGAATATCTGTTTAAAGACATCTACTGTAAAACAAGTATTTCTTCTACTAACTTGTGAAATGTCAACCGATCTGTAAACTTGCAATGAGTTTATTGCAAATGAAATTTCTGTGTGATCGAAATTGCGAGAATTGTGAGAACAGTTGCTACCGTTTAAAAAAGATTTAAGAGTTAATGATGAAATAACGAACAACTAGAGTTCTGATACATAGATCATTAGTAAAAATTGAATTTTAATTGTGAATTGTATTTGACTTGGTACATCAAGAACTACATGAAATATCATCTATGGTTTCTGTGGTTATTCTCATGTTAATTTAGAAGCAACCACAGTATAAAGATTATGCATCAGACAACAATATTGAAATACTATAGAATGTACATGCGCAAACACTTTGCGCATGAGATTACATGTTGTGGCGGCAGTTTATGCCTTAACACGATCTTTGATGGTGAATATGTACAATCTAAGTATGGTTTTCCCCAAGGTAATATTTTTGAACCTCTTTAGTTTATCCATATAAACCAAAACTATTAATTTGTTCAAGTTTTTCTCCTATTGGCATTTCACATTTCCAAATCCTCCGGTTAATATAGATGAGTAACTGAGTTCGTCCCTGATCCGACATTAAATTTATTTTCTGTCCGTTGCTAGATCCGCATCAAATCTACGTTTTCAGATAACATTCCTACAGGTAACGCTTGATTGAAAATAGTGATAGGATTAATTTTTTTGTATTCTTTCGATTTCCGTACTTCCAGAAAGTGATAAAACGGGAACAGAAAAACGACAAGGCAATTTCGATCCGAATATCAGGGATAGGAGCACATACTTTCATTTATCGTGGTATTCTGGAGAATACGGACGTCAGGTGGAATTTGTTTCATCGCATCCCGGTCTGAAGCATGATTGGCATAGATAAAATTCGGAGATTGTCTACGCTGGATTTACAAATGAAAAATTATTTGGCGTAGTTGTATCTTTAAACGCTGCAATCCATCACATAAAAATATTATTCTTATCCGTTACTACTTTGAACATTAAAAACATTTTTTTTAGAACGCAATATTATTTTCCAAGCATATTCGATCTTGTGCTTTCCCTTTTTGGAATAACCTTAAGGCTTTGTCAGGCAAAAAAAGCAATCGTCTAAATGATTAGTGGGTTCTCGCAACCATGTGCAGAGCAAAAGGCATGCTTTTTCTCTTCCCATTCATCCACTGCACCAATGATACGCAACAACTAACACAGCACACATGGCTTGCCCACTACTTGTCTTGATCTCCAATTAAAACACCAGAAAATGGCTTGGCTTGTATTTTAACCATGAACTCTCCACAAATATAACAAAATTTGTCAGGAGGTATTTTGCAAATGCAAATGTATGTTTCGACAATTTCGTCCTTAAAACACTTACTTATCCATACACAGAAGACTGATTTTCAATCTTAATTTTATGTCTAATATTGTAAACAACACAGTTTAGGTTTTCCTGTTATAAAATACATCCACTTAAACCGTCCCCTGACTACTTGCTTACGTAAAATGGTCTGAGTGAGCTGTTGAAAAGTGGTACGAGTTAGGGCTTTAGGAATATTTTTTATTTTATAAGAAGGGTATTTCCATCAAAAAAATAAAGATCTGCTTTGTGTTACCAAAATCTTGTCGACCAGTGTAATCTTCTTTTAACGAATCTCTAATGGATTTTGATAATTATTGTTTCTCTTAAGATTTCACAAGGTGATGGTACATTTAACCGTAAAGGTACATCGAGTCGGGTCCAACTTTTACTTTGAATTCATAGTTAAATCCTCGAACAAGCGCAATTTATATCCCCATTGCTTGCACCCTCAGGTTTGAGAGTGTAATTTAAGTGATCATTAAGGACAACCGGGTTACTGTCTCGCGAGATGGAACAAGGAGAAACAGAAATGCGATACCATATAATAATATTATATCTGTGAGACATAAAACAATAAACTTGCTGCGCGATACTTATTATTTTAATTACAGTACCGAAAACAGTTCGCGGGGGTTAATTTATTAGGCTCTCAAGGAAGGTAGTGTGCGTTTGAAATTCACAACAACCATTCTGTCTCTTCAAAGGAATTCCGGGAGTGGGCTCCCATTGTCTAGACAAGTATAAAATTCGATCATTATTTTCCTGTTTGTAATTTCTTCGCCGGCTCTTATTATTAAGTACTTCTTGAGTTAGTGAAGATGAGATTTTCGCGAATTATAAGGAGCATCTTGGGGTCAGATTTATGTCGGAGATTGGTTCACTTGGACCCTATTTCGAAGAAGAAATAAGAAATTGTCGATTTTATCACGATTGAGTTTGGAGTCTCAATGGGTCCGTTAGAGGAGAATTGTCTATTTTATCACCATTGAGTTTGGAGTCTCAATGAGTCCGTTAGGGAGGTTTATTAAAATAATAAATTCGATATAGGGGTCTTTAATGACAAGTTAAATTTCTGTTTAATATTTATGAAATCAATAATAATTTTCAATGATCCTCAAGAGTAATATTTTTAAGAAACGTTAGTGGACATAAAGGTCAAGCGGACAGGCAAGAGCACATATACACCCAAACAGCATTCGTTATTTCAATCTGATGTAAATACAATAACGTAAGTAAAAAAAAGACCAATTAAATTAAAATAACTTGGATATAGAAAAACAACAGGAAGATATAAGACCATTTCAAAATATTTTCTCAACTCAATTATTGATGTAAAAAAAGCTCTATACTTCTGATGTTTGCCTCTCTTGAACCTTCAACAAATATGGTTTTGAATAATTTTATTACGAATAATCCTCTACCCCTAATTGGTGTTTCACTAAAATTTGATCCAATTAGTTCTAAAAGATTAATTAATAGGTTGGGGAAAAAATCCACTATTTTTGCGAGAATTTCAAGGCTTCATTTAACACGTTCCGGATTGTCCGAGTTGGGTCGAATATGCAGCGTTGTGTTCTACAATTTGTTGCCATTTCAAAAGTAGCTTCATAAAAGTCTTGGTCCTTATTGGCGAAAAACTTTATTAAAAGATTCTTACAATTTTTTCTTAATGCCAATTTCTTATCACTCAGGAAGTTTTGCAATGCGAGACAAAGATGGTTATCGCTTGGTGCCAGAATCGGACTATATGGTGGATGAATTAAAACTTCCTAACGAAGCTTCCGGAGTTTCTGGCTATAGACTTGTGACAACACCTCTTAGTTAATTCTGGCCATTTCTGGTCAATCGCCAGCTCCAATCGGTTCAGTTGTTGACAGAAGAATTTGAATATCAAAACAGATTTAATCTGTCAGTCTTCTACAATTTCAATTTCAAAAATATTTTTATGCAAAAACTTTTAGAATTAAATCAATGTCTTATAAGCACGGCTTATATTTAATAGATGTATAAAATCAAAACTCAATAAACAATATCAAATGGAATAAATAAACCAACAAATATAAATTGTTAATTGAAATTAATAAAGAAAAATTTAAAATCTCTCAGAACATTCATTATATCTTCGGAAAACTATCAGAATTCCGGTAATTTCTTCATCGGCCCTAAATCATATTTACAAAATCAAAATCAAGCAACAATAAATATAACTTACCTAAAAGTTGTCCTGGGAATATTGTTTGAACAACTAACTTTAAAATCAAGATATTCTACGTTCGTCACAGAAAGCTGTAAGGTATTATAAGGTTTTCTTTTAACCATTTATATTCCATAATGAAATTTTTATTCAAGCTTCAACATAATTATATATTATGTATAAAACAAAATAGTAAAAAGCTTTTTACTTGATAGAAGGAATATGCAGAAGATGCATTTTCTACGAATCCACAATTGCACGTAATTGGGCGTTACAGTATCGGGATCATGAACACCATTCACAATTTCAGCCGACTGGCTTATATTTCTGCCTTCATCAAAGAAAAACCATAAAATGTATCGAATTTTCTCTTTGTTGACTTCCATTTTCAACACTCTGTAACTCACAACTGAATAACCAACCAAAAAATAGCGGAGTTTTTTTTTAGTGTGTAATGTCATCTTGATAACAAGCATAAATCTGAAATTTTTTGATCGATACTTTATGAGATATTGATCACTCAGTTATCTACCCAAAACTTAATGGATTTCTCGTTCTCCAACTTTTTATTTACAATCTTCAGTAATTGTTAACTCATATTTTGTTGCTTGTCTTCATTCTTCTATGAATGAACCATTTCCATTACAGATGCATAATCAGAGTCTTTCAAATTTCTTTCTATGAATCCCAAAATTTGGAGAGTTTTATTTATGGTAAATCTGATATAGATGACATAATTTACTTTTGATCAAAGTAGATATTTTACTATCAAAGCGTTATTCAGAATATTATCTTCAACTTAATGACTAAAAATTATGGGTAATGAAAAGTGTTCTATGAATCTTCGGATGTTTTTAGATATTTTACGTATTTCTGAAAATATTAAGTGTTATCACGTAAGGATTTTTCAACTAATCCAATATACAGATCAAATATTTCCAGTTGTAAGCGATTCTTTGTATTTCCAATGGGATGCTTTCTTAGAGGATATCATTTGTTTCAATTCAGAATAAAACCAGCAAGGAAATATATGATTTACGAATACTCTTTTTGGTACATGTTTATCAATCATATTCATGGTTCCCTCATAAAATTTCTCACTGTAGCATTGATATTGTCAATTACAAAATCACAATTTATACTCCTCAGATCGTTTACCATATTATCATAATCCGCCATGTTATAATCGTAATATGTGATATTTTATTTTGAATCTGTGTCATCAACCAAAACATCACTGCAACCAACACATCAAGAGATCAACACATCAACCAACTCATCCTTGGCAAGTGAAACCACGATCTCTCCATATTGATGTGAAAATGAAATCGAGTGAGGCATTATTAGCATATCTCACCGTATCAGATTGAGAGATGCGAGCATTGCAAAAGCATCTGATATTATAACTTGAGATCTACTGATTTTTTCGAAATTAAAAAATCCTATGTCGCACCAAAATTTAACATGGTGATGAGATTTGCATCAGGCATATTATTCACTATCCTAACAATATTATTATAAATTAAAACAAAAATATTTTCCTAAAGAATAAAATTCGCTTAGCAATAAAATCTCTTATATATATTTTTTTTGAAGAATCTTTCTGGTAAGTCCCTGGTAACCTGTTAAAGATTTTAACGCCCCGGTAGTCCGAGATATTCTGCGTGTTCTTCCTCCCACGATCGTTTTGCATCTGGTGTTGAAAAAGTGATAAGTGTAAGTCTCATTTCTTGGTATATTGTTCTTATTTTGATATACTTATTTGAGACATTCTCTTATGAATAAAAATGGAAGAGTCAGTATATCATTGTTCACAAAAATTCTCTATACGAATATCTACTTGCCAGTCCATACATAATACTTTTGAAGAATGAAAATTTTCGTAGCGTCCGAGACATTTTTCCACAAAAGCAAACCATATAATTACGTATTCTGGAAATTTGCGAAAAATATGTTGTTTTCATCATTTCAGCACTACCCCATCTTTTCAATTTCCTCAAAAGATAAGGGATTTTGTATAACTTTACGTATACTTTATCTACTTGAGCTGCCCAATTTAATTTATTTTCCAAGATAATATACAAGAACATTGCACTACCCCTTAACGTCAATTTGACAGTTTTATCTGAGTTTACTTTGAGTGAATTCAGCGTAAACCATCTCTCAACTTCTGCCAGGGCGAGTTATATCTTCTCACTGAAATCAGTCTTGATCTTCGAGTGTGCAATTATAGACGTTTCATCATAGTACAAAAATAAGCAATTACTGTTTATGATGTTCAAGTTTTTAAGGTAAATAAGGAAAAGTATGGGCCCCAATGTGGATCCATGAGGTACCCCATGACATTAATCCTTTTCTTTTAAAGTTACATATTTACAAAGAAGTTGAGAGAATTGACTGGAACGAATCCGACTGAATGAATTTTCAATTCGTAGAATAAGTATATTGATTCGTTTCCTATGCAACAAATTCCAACTATGGTTTTTTCTATCCCTTACAATCATAAAGAAAGTTAAAAAAATATTCAATACAAATAAGAGAAAATCTGAAATAGCAGCTATATTTTTCTCGATCATAGTTCATCCAACTATTCGACATGATTAAGAAAAAGTATATCAAAAATCAGGATGCATTCTGATTCCAGAATTATAATTTAATCTGCAGCCCACAACAATGCAACAACTACATACAACTTGAAATAATGAAATGAGCAATTAATTTCAGGACAAATCAATTACTTAGATTCACGCTTTGGAAAGTAAATCAACTAATTTCAGGTTAAATTTGCATTTGCTCTTCCATCATGGCGGCACAGCTTTTGAAGCGTGAATAGTTACGTGGAAATCGGGCACTCTCGCCTGTTATTATGGTTGGTTCTGGAGACCACAGTGGCAACTGAATAATCTAAAAATCAATATTTTTTTCAACAGGAGGTAGGTTTTCTTGTGAACTTGCGGAAAAAGATTAATGATGCTTTTTATAGACCAATACCAGTGAAATTGAAATTAGGATGGAATCTATAATTGACCTATCAAGACTTTTGATACGGTGGACCATAGAAACTTTCGTAATAACTTCGTTGAAAAAATATTCATTAGGTTTTTATTTATGCCATTTTAATGCAAATTTCAAATGGCCCACCTTTATAATTTCTCTCGTTCTTTGAGTGTCATGGAGTTATATCGCATAGGCAGTTTTACGTCTGATACAAGAACTTATTATTAATTCATATGACCCGAAAAACAGTCTTCTTAGATTTAGTTGAAGGTCTCAACACCGTATCGTACAACATTATCTTATTAACCAAGTCTCTCTTAAAACTTGTTTTTCAGAAGTGTTTTTACATATCTTGAGATTTTATAGAGAGTAACTTAGTTAGATATCCAATAATATTGAATATTCTAAGTAAGATAGTTTTATGACGGAATTCTTAAGATTATGTTAAACATTTTTGAACGATATTTGTTTTCATAAGATTGATCAGCAGAACCAAATTTTGTCTATTCAAAATATTTAATTTATAGGATTTTGGTTAACAATTTTATTTATTGGATTTTGTTATATCATTTGGATGTCTTATAATGAATGTTTATTTTATATGTCGTTTGATATAAGTAGTACTTATATGGCTTTATTTTGATTTAATTCCTGAAGTTATAATTATTAAATATAATTTTTTTAATTAAATATGTAGAAGGCTAATATTGAAATATTTAAATAAAAATAAGATGTTGGTTCGGTCTTAATCTTTTACAGGTAACAGCAATGTCGATAAATTAAATTCAAGTTGTTCATTTGTGATTAGTAGTTTCCTTCCATGTGCTAAACAAATTTCCAAACTTTCTGAAAGGTCCATTCTTCTGCTCTTATTACCTTCGTGTATGATCTCAGTTCTACTGAAATCTATAAAATGGTTGTTATTTATACAATGTTCCAAAAAACCAGTTGTTACTTCATTGTGCAATATACTTTTTTGTGTTCTTCTACTCTTATGTTTATAGCTCGTCCTATCTGATCTATGTAAAATGCCGGTATTCATTACAATACAATTTCTATATACCACTTTTGTCACACGTTTCACGCCAGTCTTTGCTATTGACTAAGAGTGAACCTAAGTTTTTCTTATTTGTACAAATAGTATTAATATTATTTTGATTTAATCTATTGCAAATTTTGTAACTTATTTATGGTATGAAGTTTATGCTATGGAATTTTTCTTTCTCTTCGTCCTGAAGGATAGGATAAAGAAAAGTTAGAGCTTTTTATGATGTTTCTTGAGAATTCATTTATCTATTAAGTTTTTATTGTAACCATTGTATGATGCTAATGACTTTAAACCTTTACTTTTTTTGTTAAAGTTTTCTATGGAGAGCGGGGTTCATAGTAAGCTATGTATAAAGGCGTGATAAGGAGACATTTTTATTTTCTGAGGGTATTATGTAATAATGAATCTGTGTACTTGGATGTTTTAAATATATTCAATTCAAGGGAATTAACATTTCTGGTGATCTGAATATCTAAAAAATTTATTGATCTTTGGAGATTTTCGATTTCAATAGTGAGTTTGATAGAATTGAAAAATGAATTTGACGAATTAAAAAACATTTCTAATTGTCTAATAGAACCTAACCAAATGCAAAATACATCATCAACATATCTTTTCCAATTAAGAACATTCTTCATCAAATTATCTTGTGAAGAAAAGATTTTATTTTTAAGATGGGTCGTAAAAATTTCGCTTAAAATGCGAATGTGATCAGATTTCGGTAGATCTGAGATCTTATACGAAGGTAATAAAAGCAGAAGAATGGACCTTTTAGAAAGGTTGGAAGTTTGTTTAACATATGGAAGGAAGCTACTAATCACATATGAACAACTTTAATTCAATTTATCACCATTGCTCTTATCGGTAAAAGATTAAGAGCGAACCAACATCTTATTTTTACACTCTTTAAAATTCTACCTGTTATTTATCCGTGTTTGATTGTATCGGTCTCTACTTGTCGGAAATACATCTTGATGATTAAAGTAAATCAACTAAATTATCACTTATTTATTTAATTTCACAACAATTGTTTCGTCGTGACAACATGACTTCGTCAGGTGAGTATATTAATTATCCTACTATTACAAATATGATTTTAAGTTCTGTTCTTTTCAGTTTTGAAAATGGGCTCAAAACCCGAAACATATACTACTCTGTCAAGACAGTACCGGGAATTTTCAATTAAAACAACATTTTTACATTTAATCGTCAAAATTTATTGGGTTGCCTTCAAAATAGGCTCCATTTGCTCCAATACATCTATGCCAACGGCACTTCCAATTATCGAAACATTTTTTATAGGCGCTTTCCGGGATGGACTTTAGCTCTCGCGCCGAATTTCGTTTTATGGCTTCAATCAACTCAAAACAGGTGCCACGAAGGGGCAATTTTAGTTTTGGGAAGAGGAAAAAGTCGCAGGGAGCCAAATCCAGCGAATACGGTGGTTGCTGAAGCACGTTTGTTGAGTTTTTGGCGAGAAAGTCAGTCACAATCGTAGCTCGGTGAGAAGGCGCGTTATCGTCATGCAAAATCCATGAGTTGTTCGCCCACAAATTTGGCCGCTTCTTACGGATACGCTCACGCAAACGTTTCATAACGCCTAGGTAATACTCCTTGTTTACCGTCTGACCCTCTGGAACGAATTCGTAGTGCACCACGCCACGGATATCGAAGAAAACAATGAGCATCACCTTCATTTTCCAGCGGCTTTGGCGTGGTTTTTTCGGTTTCGGCTCATTTTTTGCCATCTATTCCGATGATTGCTGGCTTGTTTGCATATCGTACTCGTAGACCCAGGTCTTATCACCAGTTATAATGTGTTCCATGAATGTAGAATCGGAATTACAGCGATCCAGCATGTCTGAAGCAACCTGTTCGCGATGACGTTTTTGAAGAAAATTCAGGTCTTTCGGTACGAGTCGTGCGGCCACCTTTCTCATGCTCAAAATATCAATCAAAATCGTACGTGCGGACTCGTGGGATATCTTAAGATCATGTGCTATCTCTCTCAAGCTGGTACGACGGTTTTCCAGCACCTTTTTTTAATTTTATCGACGTTATCTTCGATCGAAGCCGTCGATGGGCGACCACTTCACGACCGTCCTTGAAGGCTCTGTACCACTGATATGCACGAGTTTTCGATAGAGCATTATCACCAAAGGCCTTTTACAACATTTTCAATGCATCGGCACACGAAAATTCATTTGCAACACAAAACTTTAAACAAATTCTTTGCTCAACGTAATCAACCATAGTAAAAATCGGCACGCACTCTGACATCGACTGACTTAATCAGCTGTTGCAAACACACTAGTTAACAGATCCCGCTCAAGCTTGGCATAGTAATTAAGGACAATGGTACCAACCTAGGAAAAAAAATTTTTACCTGCCTCATTGCCCCGCCAGTTTTTAATCGATAATTCCCGGTATATTCTTGACAGAATGTATGTCAGCAGACATGAATTGAATAGTGGAACTGAAGCCAAGTTGTTTTTATTTACTTTATTAATTTGAAAATATTTCACCAAGTGATATGTGGGAAATCAATATCATAAATTCAGATACTTTCAACATCTTCGGAATTTGGTTGAATTACTTTTTGTAATTTTTCCGTAATAAATGCAGAAAAATTATTGTAAGCGTTAATTTCATTGTTTTGCCATTTCTGTGGCTCAATTTTGAAATTGCGATCGTTGATATCTGATGTATAGACAAGTCTTCGGTCAAAATGTCAGACTTGGAATAATATTGGATAACATTCTTGTATGACTAGCTGACAACAAGTGAAATCCATTAGCTTTTCTGAAAGAACACTAACTATTCTATCAATATTTAATGGACTATTCCAGTGTAATTCAGCAGGAAGTCGTTCTACATTCATCGCGTTCATGCTGAGTGTGAATCAAGAATCAACAATTCCTCGGGGAGACGCAGCTAGTATTATTTTCCCGAATGGAAAGATCGTGGATTCTTTTCATTCCCTAAATAGGTCCCTTCAGAATAAGTCGCAGTGCATCCTTTCATCGTCCTCATATTCAATTCCAGTGATTAACCGGAATACATTGAAGCGTAACCCTGTGTTCTTTGATGAGCTGATAGTGTCTGCCTCTCGACAGACATAAAAGAGAGTGTGACCAGATATTTTCGAGAGATACGGTGTATGACGATAATGAGATACTTCAAAAGACGCCGTAGGATATTGCGAAAAAAATTGAATAGCACTATTTCACGCGTGTTCCTAAGAGTACTCGGCTGTTGTTTTAGATGGGGAGATATGGTTTGTGAGAAAGACGAGAATTTTTCTTCAATAAATATTAAAGTTTGCTGTTGCAGCAATCTTAAATGTTATGTCTAGGAAAAACTTTCTTCATTGAATGATGATAAATATAAACATGAATTAATACACATAACAAAATATGAATATCAAAACAGATTTAATCTGTCAGTCTTCTACAATTTTAATAACAAAAAAATGTTTAATCAAAAAACTAAAAAAAATTAAATTAATGTCTACGTAAGCACCGCTCATATTTAATAGAGGTATATAATCAAAACTCAATATACAACAAATGGAATAAATAGACGAACGAATATAAAAAGTTATTTAAAATTAATAATTAAATATTTGAAGGAGACAAAATTTTGTTTCTGATCGTACCATTATGAACACCAATTCTTTTTCAAAAACATAAAATACAACTTGAGAACTTCTTAAAAAATATATTAGGAGTACAAATAAGTTTCCGCCGTTTTATTGTAGAGGGCGCGGCACGGCGTTTCGGTTAGCTTTCGCAGATGATAACCGGCTTAAAAAATAGTTTGGACATTCAAGAACAACATAACCTATTCTTATCATTGATTTTATATTGGTAAAATATAATTTTTATAAGTTGAAAATGTCAAAATTTGAGCCAAGTAAGCGTCATTTGCGGGAAATATTAGTTTACTTCTTTAATTTAAAGAAATCTGCTGCTGAGGCGCATCAATTGCTCGTAGAAGCATATGGTGAGGGTGCTTTGAGTGAGAGAACGTGTCGAGAGTGGTTTCAAAAGTTTAAAAACGGTGATTTCGACGTAGAAGACAAAGATCGCAGTGGAAAGCCAAAAATTTACGAGGATGCAGCATTGGAGGAATTATTGGAGAAAGATTCATCTCGAACACAAAAAGAACTTGCTCTAACATTAGAAGTCACTCAGCAAGCAGTCTCACATCGTCTTCTATAATAAATATTTAATTTGTGTTAAAAAACGGCGGAAACTTATTTGTACTCCTAATAATTTATTTGAGATATTTAATATATTTAAATATTCAAATAAGTTATTATAATTCAAAAATCTCGCAAAACATGCACTATATCTTCAAAAAACAATTAGAATTCCGATAATCTCTTCATCGGCCCTAGATAATATTTAAAATATAAAAATCAACTAACAATCAGTATATCTTACCTTAAAGTGTAACCGGAAATTGCTTAAGCAGACCAACTTTTAAAATCCAGGTAGCCTATGTTCGTCACAAAATCACAGAAAACTGTAAGGTATTATAAGGTTTTCTTTAAACCATTGACATTCCATAATGAGATTTATTCAAGCCTACATATAATTATATATTATGTATAAAATGAAATAGAAAAAGGCGTTTTACTTGATAGAAGAAATATAACAAACTTTGAATATCAAAACAGATTTAATCTGTCAGTATTCTACAATTTTAATTCTAAAAGTTTTTTGAATAATTTTTTTTTAAATTAGAATTTTAGAAGACTGAAAGATTAAATCTGTTTTGATATTCAAATTTTGTTATATTTCTTCTATCAAATAAAAAGCCTTTTTCTATTTGATAATATACATAAGATCGCAACTGACCCGAAACTCATTCTGCGCTCGCCCTTTAAGTTATTTGCACTTGAAATGTCAATAAAACATAACATAACCTCAACCAGTAGCATTGAAAGTCTCGAGAAACATGCTTCTAAATCGTTTAAAATGTTTATATTTTATATTTGCAACGAATGTTAACATGCATTATTTGCGTGCATGAATTAGGTGAATTTCTTCGTTCAACCCATCTTTTGAAAATAGAAAAAATCGTAAAGAACTAGAGACTACTTTCAAAAGTGAGATATGCAATGTCCTTCCTTTTGAGAGCCCTCAAGAATAATTTTTTTAGTTGGTCTGATGAATCTGCTAAAAGAATCATCGATTAAAAAAAAGGTGGAAAGCACTGTCGTGAAGTAAAGAACTTTTGCGCACCTGTTTATGTCACCCACGATCTTCATAAATCAATTTTTTTGGTCCTCTTGTCATAAGGTTGCTCGGGAAGTAATTTCGTTTTTTCCCCAAAGTGGGCAAAAAATCAATGTTTTCCGATGAACCAGTGAGGACAAAACTCCTGAGTAACTAAATAATTTTGAAAAAAGAATAGGCACCGCTAGTAGTAATCAAAATTTATTTATGATATGTTTATACGGAGCTCAGATATCTATTAAATTATCCTATTTTTGCAGAATCTACTAGTTTACCTCTTTCTGGTTTTTTTCACCTAGTTTTCTTGAAATCGAGAAATATAGTCCGTCTAGAAAGTATCGGAAATGAATTATTTTTCATAATTTTGATATACTTCTTTTTGTTACATTCTAAGACTAAAGTAATGTATAAAATAGGTTGTGCAGATAGTCAGCTATGGCCAAAGTTTCATGTCAACACTATTTTTCAAATATTGTTGATTGTCAACAGGTATACAATTCATGAAATAATGTCGCAAGTAGAAAAAAGAAAACAGGTAGAATATTTGTACAGAAAAGGTTTTTGAAACGTTAAAAAATTACTGCAATTGACTGAACTGGGAAATAATACTGTATATGAGACAATGAAGAGGATGAAAATGACATGGATGAGGCATGGACCTGTTTCAGGAAGACCGCTAAAGATTAAAGGAGACAATTTAAACTTTATTTGCCTTGGGATGACGCAATCCGCGCCTGGGGTTTCGCAAATTGGCTAACAGATTTGGAAATCAACGAAATATGTATGTATGTAAGTATGTCCAGAAGCTGTCTGTATGTCACTGAAAAGACAAAGCTACTTATCAAGGAAACCAAAAAAAATCCCTATGACACCTTTACAAAAGGAACGAGGGATAAAATTTTGTCAACGTTTTCAAGAAGATAATTTTAATAATGTCTTTATACCTGATCAAATAATGGTTTAGGGAGCAATATCTCAGCGTGGTGCTACTACGCCTCTCTGTATAGTTGATGGTAACATTAATGGTGAAAAGTATTGTGGCATTCTAAACGATTTTCTCCTTGAAACAGGGCATGGTTTATATCCAGGGGGCTGGCGTTTGCAGCAGGAGAATGCAGGATGAGTCCTGAACTACCATTACCGAAAATTAGGGAGGTAATCCTATCAAAACAATCTGTTAACGTTCAAATTTCCCACCAAAATAATGGTTTGGGGAGCAATATCTCAGCATGGTGCTACGCCTCTCTGTATAGTTGATGGTACCAAAAATAGTGAAAAGCATGGTGGCATTCTAAACGATTTTCTCCTTGAGACGGCGTATACTTTATATCCAGAAGGAAGGCTCAAGCTTGGATGCAAGAACGTCAAGTGACAAACATTTCATGGCCAGCAGTTTCACCAGATCTTAATCTGGTGAAGTTGCTGTGACTAAGGTCTGATTGAAAATATGTGGGGACTAATGAAGATTGAAGTTGAACGAGCAGCGCCACGAAATAAAGATGATTTAATTCAGTCAGATTCACAGTCCTGAACTACCATCACCGAAAATTATGGAGGTGATCTAGTTTCGGGTGTAGCTCGACGTTTAGTCAATTGCTTACAGTTAAATTGGGGTTGTGTAAGTTAATAAGATGAATATTTTGCTATGATTTTTCAATTCAAGATTTGAAAATATATACTAAGTAATTACAATTGAGTTTGTTTTTTCCGGATACTTTCTAAACGGACTATATATGAAAAAGTTTCAACGTGAATATGTACGAAACTATTGAACCGCTTTTCTTCAGTAACGAATCTAGATTTACTCCCCAAACCTTCACTGAAAGTTTAAATGCTAAAGTTCTTCTCGTACAAAAGTAAGAGTGTTTGAGGCCGGCCGGACAGAATTACTTCAGAACTCGAATTTTTCATCAGTGCGCCCAACTTAATTTCAGATAATTTTCGGCTAAAAATTCAAAAATTGCAAATACTTGGGCGAAACGATAGCTGTTCCCTTAGAACTAGCGTTCAGGAACGAGTAAGAAAGAAATTAGGTTTGCAAGGAAATTTTCTCTATTGTTTCATTTGAAAAGATAAAAATAATTCATTTTATATATTGGGAATATTCAGTGAATGATATATTTTACATATGTCAATTAAATAATCTGGATAATTCTCCACAGAGTGGTGTATAACCTTGTCTGTTGACGATTTTTGAGAACTTTGTGTTACCGATTGAGTTCAAAGAAAATTTATAAAAACATCAAATTTTATTACCAAAAATTATATAGAAAGCTTTTTCATCCTCTCGAACTGCAATTGAACATTTCCAGCTGAGATACGAGAATCCAATTTTCTCCTTATTCAATGCCCAACTCTTTGAAAACATCGAGGTCGTTTCTTATCGAGTTACACCCAGCAATTATCCCATTTCCCAAATCCTCCACATTTTCTACTGAAACAGTGTTAACTAATGATTCTAGAAGGTCCCGTAGGAAATGATCTAGTGAGTTGAAGTTTTTTGCATCAAAAACATTACGATTAAGAAATCGTTCACTGTACCGGGTTTTCCACAATGATTTGAACCCCCCCCCCCTCCTTTAACTTTGTTACAAATGGAGATATAAAAAAAAATTAATTCACAAAAGTTGTACGAAATCAACTGAATTTTTTCAAAATGATTTCACAAAATTGAATATATACACGGTGGGCAAGATATTGAGTGCAACTCCATTTTTTCAAATGGATTTTCTTATTTTTAGCTGTCCCTTTCTCTCCTATTACGTACATATATATATATATATACATGCATGTATCGTTCTATCTCTCTTATTTTGAGAACAGAACTGCAGAGTCTCAAATTCGAAGAACCTCGTGGCAGGCTCATTAATCGGTTATCAATATGACACACGTTGATATTAAATAAAAATACTTCTGAAACATGCATTACACGGAAGCGGAAAAAATCTAAATCAAATCAAATATCTTTCAACAAATTAATACATACAACGATATCATTACTAATACAATAAATCTATTCATATTTTATGTGGAGAACAATGAAAACAAGAAAACTAAAAGGGGCAATATATGGAGCTACATACAGATTATCCAATTCCAAGTGAAAATGCATTTATTAATATTTACAACCTTGTAAAAGATTTGAAAAGTTTTTAGAGAAATAGTCCGGCATACGGAATAAAAATCAAGAACTCGACATTGTTGAGTATTTATGGTGGTACGAAAAGGGCACTAGAACTAATGAAATTGCACGAAATGGCCACCATTATTTAATATACATAGTTCATATCGTTTTCCCATGTTGGTTAGACTATTTGGGATAGTATTATTATGGTTCTGATTGAGTTCTCGAGTTAATGCTTCAATTTTGTTTTTAATGATCTCAACACTTTCATTATTATCAGAGTAAATTTTTTTCTTCAGGAACGGCCATAAAAACGTGTCCAACGGTGTTAAATCCGGTCTATTCGATGGCCATGAAATAGGTGCACCATAATCAATCCAGACATCATATTGACCACTTAAATGTTTTCGAACTTACAAATCTCTGTGCGTTGGTGATAAGTTCTGTTGCCAAATTATTTGCAATTCTTCAGCAGAAAACAGTTTCTCCAAAAATTGAGCTACCTCTGGCAGTATCTTTTCGGAATATGCTTCACGTGTTTATGTGTAGCCCCACAATTTTATTATAAACAATGCTACACCAAACGATAACTGATTTTCCAGATTTTTTAATTTGAAATAATCTGCGTTGTTTTCGATTTTCATTCTCCCAAGAATGTCTATTTTTACTGCTGAGTACGCCTCCTGTGGAAAACAATGATTCATACGTTCACATTGTAAAATTTAATGGATAAGGATCATCCTCCAGTCTTTGCAGCATATGTTATCAGTACTCTAAGCGTTTCTGCTTTGTTTCTCTTTGAGGAGTTGTGCTGGCAGTAATTTGTATGGCCTATAATTGTTTTGTTTTAACACTCTATGAAACTTCGAACAGCTTATTGCAAGTTCACGTGATGCTTCCTGTTATCCATTTTCTGAATTTTCTAAAACAATTTTTATTAAGGTGTGCTGTTGATTTAAAATTCAATAATATTCAAGTTTCAGCATTTAATTATAGTAACATTACCTTCAAAAATAAAGCAATATGTCGAGTTCTTGATTCATTGCGTAAGACGCTACTTCTCCTTCTCTTAAAACGTTAAGAATCTCTTAGACTGTTGTAAGTATTGAGTATTAAGGAATGTATTTTCACTTGGAATTGGATCACCTGAATGTAATGCCATATAATCTCTCCTTGCAGCTTTTTTGCTTTTATTGTTCTTCGAAAAAGGTGAAAAATATTTCAAAATTTTCCGTTTCTGTGTAATGCATGTTTCAGAGATAATTTGATTGAATATCAACTTTTATCATATTGTTAGCCTGCCAGGTGGTTCTTCGAATTTGAGACTCTGTAGTTCTCAAAATAAGAGAGATAGATCAACACATTCATATATATTTGTTATCAGGAGAGATAGCTAGTTAATAGTAAGAAAATATATAGGACGATCCATTTGAAAAAATGAAGTTACACTCAATTTCTTGTCCGCCCTGCATATATTCCATTTTGTGGAGTAATTTTCAGAAAATTCAGTTGATGTAGTACAACTTTTGTGAATAACTTTTTTTGTAACTCCATTTGTGAAATAGTTAAAGGGGGGATCAAATTATATTGAAAAACCTGGTATCACATTGCTTAGCTTGAATTACCATCAGCAAATTCATAAATGAAATGTATGTTTTCAATCGCGATATTCATAAAGCAATTCGTGATGGGGACACGCAATAACAAAATTTTAATTATTAAAGAACGAACATGCATACCGAACGATTCATCGGACCTCATAAATTTGACAGATCGAAAGTTATCAATCATGAGAGATATTCAAATGAAATTGTACTGATTTTTGTGATGTCTGTCTGCACTCGCCTGCGTTAAGCGAATAAAAAGCTCTTTTTGTTGACCAGAATGTTGTTATGAGAATTAAAATCATTTTGGCGATTGTTTTGTGTTCTGTGAATGAGTTTTGTACGCAATATTTTCAATTGGAAATAATTTGGAATTATTTATTAGGAGTATGAAAAAGTTCGTGCGGTTTCTTGTCGAAAATTGAAACTTTATTTTGAACAATTGGTAATACATTCAAAGTTCGAAGTATTGTCTGGAAGGAGCAATGTCTCGGCTGTGGCCATGCAAAATATCCTTGTCGTGTCTGTCGGCGTATTGCGGGTTTTTTTCTCGTAATGCTTGGCCCAAACGCATCAATTGTCATCGGTAGACTTCCCCTGTGATCCTCTCGTTTGATTGTAGCAGCTCACACACCCAGCTGGTTCCTCCAAATATAAATGAAAGAATAAATTCATTCAATTTTTGATATTTTCCAATAACTAGGAGGCATTTTGTGGTTGTAGCTATTTATATGGGGAATTAAATAAGGAATTATTTAGTTCTCTATCACTTTATATAGGAAACTAAGCAATTTCTCGTTTTATTCGATTAAAAAATAAGCTTTCGCAAAGTAACGGACTACTTCATCTAATATCTATATAAGCATTGACAGCTTCAATATAAGGAAAGACGGCCGACTTTTGTGTATAGTCCTTTGGTCCTTTTTCAAAGTTCCCACATATTTGACTCACGTAAGTTTCGTAACAATCATAACAATGGACTCTCAAGACTCCTGATCCTTTAAATGATCTTATTATCACTTAAGTGTGGAGGAGCTTCTCTTGTATAGGCACTAAAATGTATAAAACCTTCCCTGGAAATATAAAATCTATTATCAACAATAAACATTTCAACTGTACCTGAAAAAGATTTTACTGCACACAGTACCTGTCATTGCATATTGAATTGAAATTTGTTTAATTTATAGAAAATGTTATTGTGATTTATTACATGTTACTGCAAAGAGTGTTACTTCTGTTATTAAATTAAAAGTTTTTTCACTGTTTTTATATCTTTAAATTATCACATTTTGTTTCTCCTTTACGCATAGTCAACTTTTTTGTATCTATGTATTTTTGATGAAATTTTTCACATATCTTCATTATTTGTCTCTTTTTTTTTCACGGAAAACATCTGCTGCATTTGTCTCTGTACAACTTCATTCAATCCGAATATGTAGCCATTTATTGATAATTATTTATTCTGAACAGAGTTATTATTATTATAATAAATGATCTAGATTTTCTACAATTGGATATAGAAGGACACAAATTTATTTGCGTATTTTCTTTGATATCATTCTGTTTACCAAATATAAAGAAAAGTCCGTATTTTCCTGAATTCTGTAGAAAAGTTTTCTGAAACATATTTATTTTGAATGTCCTATGTATCATGGAATTGATAGTCGAAAAGGCTGAAAAAATCTTGAGGAATGGTTACATCTGTGAATGTACTTTTTCTAATGATGTGAAATTTAATAGGTTATTATTTCTAGGGATTATTAGGTCTAAGAAATCAAATTCATTATTTGTTTCTGTTTCAACTACGAATATTCGGAGAAGAGGTCAGCCTTGAAGGCAATACAATAAACCGTGACGAAGAATACATGTTTTGTGTTTCACTTACTAATTTCCGTTACTTAAGCACCGACGTCACCTAAGTTCTTTTATAAATTTTCTACTTTGTCAGTAATAATTGAGCAGTCTAACAAGAATTGAATTTCAGTTTTCTTATGACCCTAACAAATAGCAAATATGATACCTTGACAACACAAAATTTCAAGCTGCCTGATAATAATCTCGCCAAAAGTTTTTTTTCATGCAGATTGAAAGAGCCATCTTTGATGTAATAATTGTGGTCCAGGAGCATACCAGCAATATTAAATGAGTTTTAACAGCGTCTGAGAACATCAAAGTGAATATATTATGGCATAACTGGAGAATAAAGCTAAGGCGGCATACGGAATAATTACTTTTCGTTGTTGAAACACAAAGTCTTAATTGGATTTTGGTTTTGTAGTCAAGGAACATTCTCTTATAGCCTATACATCTTGTCTCTTCTTATTGGCTGGTCGATAGATACATACGTAGGTCCTTAGGTCAGTTTTAGTGACTTCATTGCTTGAAAATATAAGGTTATTACTGTGTTACATTTCTATCTCACTTCCATTTCAAACTTCATTGAATAAAATGAGTTGTTTCATGTGTGAAAATATTTTGTGAGTTTTTATTCACAGTTTATTCAGTATGCTTATTATTGAAGAAAATGTATTAGGAAATGATTGAAATATAAAGTTTAACATTTAACATTCTAGAATATCCGCAAAATTCTTTAGGAGATTTAAGTATTAGGTATTCATAAAAACAATATTCATTGAAGTTTTAATCGAGACCTAAGGGGTTGCTCAGTACATTGTATCTCGTCCCTACTTTCCTTCGAAAGATAATAGTTTTTAAACACACACACATCGTCAAAAGTCTTGCAAGACCTTTAGGAGGTCTTGGCTATCACCTGGATAGAGAGGTACCCGTCGGCAATGGGCAGAACACCACCAAGACTGGCTTTTACCACAATGACGCAAATTACTTTTTTTGGACAAGTCACAATTCGGTTTACATAGTGATAGATAACGAGAAAGGGTTTGGAGAGGTCCAGGCAGACTAGAGCGACTCATTTTCCGCTCGGGAAGTTGTGCCCTATCAAGGCGGATCAATAATATGCTAGGGGGGTATAATGTTCGGTCGCCGTACCCCTCTTTTTATCGTTGAACGATCAATGACTGGTGCCATCTACGTAGAAGACATCATTGAACCAATCGTTGTTCCTCTGCGCAACGAATTTGGGGATAATTCCATCATCTATCAGGATGATAAAGCCCCACCACACCGCACATGAAGGGTTCAAAATATTATTCAAGAGAATAATATCCAGATAAGGAACTGGCCAGCAAACTCTCCAGACATGAGTCCAATTGAGCACGTATGGGATCACTTATGGAGAGCAATATCCAATCGCCAAAACCCACCTTCAACTTTTCAAGAATTCAGTTTAGCCCTTCAGGAAGAATGGAACGTGGGATGCCGTGGGAGGCGTATTGAGTATTGATTGAAAAGAAGAGGTGGTAATACGGACTATTGAATTTGGATTCAGTTGTGGAATAACTATAATTAATCAACAATAAATAGTCGATAAATGTAGATTTTTTCTCATTTTGTCTCATCCTGCATAAAGCAAAGAGTAACAAACAATGATTTTCTAACAAATCTATTACAGTTGAAATAGAGGAAAAAATTTATCTCATTTCCAGAACAAAGATTGTTTATTTCTCGAGAAAACAAGGGGGGCCAAGACATTTGACGTTGTGTGTATATAGTTTTCAACAGATAGTATTTTGCCTGTAAAAATGTTGAGGGTTATCGGTAAATGATTGGTGGAGCGGAAAATAATGTTGCTTTTTCGAATTAAATTCAAACGAATAAATTTCAACCATTTTTTATTTTTAATCAATAATGTAGTAACCTTCATTATCAACAATCTTCTGTCATCTAGTGTGCAAATTTTCAATTCTGGACGGACTTTTAACATGCCACTAAGAAAATGTTGTAGCTATTGGAATAAATGGAAATGCGAGGGTGCGATATCGGGAAAATATGGTGGGTGAGGCAGTACCTCTTACTACAATTCATTAATTTGGCCAAGGTTCGTCATGCACAGTGCGGTCTTGTATTGTCGTGTTGCAGAATAACGCCTGTTCTGTTGACAATCGTTCGACACTTTTAAGGATTCAATCGATCCAATTGTTCACAATAAAAATCTGTATTAACAGTTTGACCAGGTTTCAGCACAAAATGAACAATTGTGCATGTACTCCACCAAACAGACAGAAGCGCCTTTTTGGGATGAACAAAATTACCGGATTTGAACAGGGAGAACCATCTTTGGCATTTACGAACGTCTTGCAAAACTCAAAAAGCATACAATACCAGATATGTTCTTTTGGTATTTGGCTGGCTATTTTACTCCAATTTACAAAAAAAGTTTTATGTTTGAGTATTTAAAAGTCACAATAATCTTAAAATGACTTTGAAACGACTTCGAAGTACAAATGACAGTCAAATATCGACAGGCGCAGAAACGACATTACTATCCGGTTCTCCTATAATTATTATTAGCAATATCCTTCCTTTTATGATAATAACTAATGAGAATACATCCATAATTTGAATCATTTGATCCACGGAAAAGTTTTGTATTTTAAGTCAGGGTAGATAGAACGAGAAATTCATGAGATACAAGTTTGGAGATGAACTTCAGTAGAAAGTAAAGCTTATGGAAAATATTATGTTTGTGTTTGTTTTCGAATCATTGTCCAGGTTGAAATTGTTTGAAATTAGAAAATACTGACTTAATAGAGCCTCTAATGATACCATTAGTCTTGAACATAATCTAGAGTTTCTTTCCATTGAAACTTTGCTTGAAAATATGTTTAAGTGAAAGTAAGAGATTGAATTTTTTAATGACTGAATTGTTCGTAGTTGGACATGATACAACTTCCATATTCCTTTTTTTTTTTTCAAATGAAAATATGGATTCTTCTTCATTTTCATAACTTTCAGGGCAATGTTAAAAGAAATAAGACCCTAGAATCCTTCGTATATCAATTATGACAAGTTATAGAAATATGGAGGGAAAAAAAAATAGAATCCACACAATATCCAGAATAATGGATTTATCCCTTCCTAAATAACTGCTACGGGTGCGATCCGTCAGTCAAGCTTGTTCTCGAACGCGTCCTATATGGGATAACTGATCCGCTCCAAAGGCATAAAAGGTTGACAATTTCGAAGCGAGTATTATTCCCGTGAATGCAATTCCTGTTAGCTTTGTAAGATGTCATTTTCGAATCTGTTTGATATGTGCTCCGCTGACGAGCCCTTTGTTCCGGGAGATTGCACCATCGGAAGCCGAAATGTTTGTATTCATGCGGACATCACGTCAGTTCCTTTCACCTTTGGTGTAAGGTAGGTGACTATTCTGTCTTAATTGAAAAACCTTTATACCCAATAAAAGGCATGATGTCACTGCAGAAGAATCCATAAAATCATGCATTTATGCGAAGAAATATTATAGGATTTCGGGATTATAGAATGTCTTTATTCATCCTTCTTTTATGATAGAGATAAAAATATCGTTGATAGAAACAGCAAAATACTATTACATTCTGCTGCAATGTAGAGGTAACTTAAAGATATTTAGGTGACGCAGGTGTGAATGTTATTGAATTATCTTTGCAAATACTAAACTGGAGACTTTTCAAGAATACTTTATTTTACAGCTTTACCACATACCGTAGGGTGCTTGGTATGATTTTGAAATCAAATGATAAATCTCAAATGTATACGAAGAGGATTTATGAGAAAGAGTTAATAACACTGGTCGACAAACAAAATGTTTTTGGTTGTAACATGAAGATGAATAGCATATTATGTTAGAATGGACAGATCCATGTACGAGAATGAGAAAAAAAGCTATAACACGTAAGGTTTTCTTGTTAAATTCATAGAACGACATTTTTTCTAACAATATCTCATGTGTCAAATATACCTCAATAACAAGTCCTACACCTATATCGTATGGTTGGAATATGAAAAATGTAAATTGGGAGCTATATCCAGAAATTCTAAGACCCTTAACAATGGAGAGTGACCGCACTAGCTCAGTACAAGCTATATCTGGCAAAATTAAAAAGGAGTGAAAAATGCTAGTATTCCTCTACGACAACGTACCATGGTGGAATCAAGAATTGGCGAATGCTGTACGGGAAAAGAAACGCGTTTTTAATGTTTTCAAGATACATCCCACATATGAAAAATTTTCAAATTCCTCTGATTCCAGAGGATTAGTGCAAAGATACGGAGACGTAGAGTCAAGGAAGGAAAACATACTGGGAAAGCTATCCACTATCAAATCGGACACAACGAAAGAAGTATGGAAAAAAATAAGAGTTACAGGCAGGGACTTTCAGAATCCATCTCCGCTGCTTATGGTTAACAAAAGAGAAGTAACAGAACAGATAGAGGTGGTAAATTAATTAGCTGCAAAGTTTAACAGGATAACTTCTAGACAAGTGACGTTAAGTTCAGTGGAGTAAAGAAACATAGTGGAGGAAGGTGGAGAAATGAAGGATTGTAAACTACCTTTCACTCTGGATGAGTTGGAGTGAGCCCTGAAGGATACCAATGATCCACTACCTGGACCAGATGATATCTGCTATGAGATGATTCGTCAACTTCCCGCAGATGAAAAAATTAATATTTTGAATTTATATAATCAAATATGAACCACGAAACAATACCCAAACTCATGGAAGAAAGCTATTATTATCCCAATACCTAATGTGGGTAAAGACAAAAAATATGCCTCTAATTACCGCCGCATATCCTTAACGTGTTGTATGGAAAAAATACTAGAAAAAATGGTTGACTATAGGCTAGTTTGATTCCTGGAAACAAAAAAGCTTCTGTATGACTCCCAAATGGGTTTTCGTAAGAATAGAAGCACTTTAGATTGTTTGACAAAATTGAAAGCGGCAATACAGGAAAGTTTCGCAGACAGAAAACATTTCGTAGGAGTCCCATACGATCTAGAGAATGCATATGTTAGGGTTGACAGGAAAATCATCATAAATACCCTACGAGATAAAGGAATCTGCGGAAGCATGTTGGATTTCATTATGGGATTTTTAACTGATCGATTGTTCAAAGTAAGGATAGGTGAAAATGAATCAGATGCATACTTTCAACAGAATGGCAATCCTCAGGGTTCCACACTTAGCGCAACTCTATTTCTGGTGGCAGTGGACGGGCTGATGAGTAATGTAAACCCAGAAATCGGAGCTTGTATGTACGTTAACGATTTAACGATCTATTTGTCTTCCCACGATATAGATGGCATTGAGCAGAAGCTGCAGGGGGCAGTAAATATCATTGCTCAAAATGCAGAAGAACACGGTTTTCATTTCTCAGAATCCAAGACCACATGCATTCTTTTTGTCGACTGAGAAAAGTGCATCGAGATCCCATAGTAGTTCTCAATAATGCTCCAATAGAAATGAGGAATGAAGAAAAAATACTTGAACTGCTATTTGACATCAAATTATATTGGAAAAATCATATTGAGAACTTACCAGCTAGGTGTAGGAAAAGCCTGAACATTATAAGATGTCTATCAAACATTAAATGGGGAGCAGAACGAGATGCGTTACTGAACGTGTATAAGTCAATGGTGCTCTCCAAGATAGAATACGGACTTGCTGTGTATCAAGTCAAATCTAGAAAAATTAGAACGAATACACCGAGTGCATTTAAGGCAAGCCTTTCAATGTCTATCTACTGTGAGGCTGGGGTCCCTCCATTAAAGTTCTCGAAACAGATTACTTGAAGTAACTTCATCTCAAAGATATGGGCTTAGAAATTACATCCCAACTATCCCCAGGTGTTCGACGAAAATATACATCGAAAATTTCTCACCAGACCCAACATGACGTGATCACTGGGAGTGAGGGTACAAGAATTCTTCTTCTTCTTCTTCTTCCAGCGTCCATATAGGCACAATGCCTGTTCTTCATCGCAACTCGCTTCATATAGGTATACCATCCATCCATCATTTTCGAGGTCTCTCTGGGCTTCGTTTTCTCAATGGTGACCTATTCCTTGCGATCTTCACGCTTCGGTCCCCTGTCATTCGTGTTATATCATCATTCCACTGAATTTTTCTGTCCAATACCCAAGCATTGATGTTGTCGATTTGGCATGTTCTTCTGAGGGCTTCACTTCTCTGCCTATCCCATAGAGGTTTTCCAGTTATTCTCCGGACTATTTTCATTTCCGCTGCCTCCATCATCTGGCGAGTTTTAGATGTCTCGGGTCTTGTTTCCGCCGCATATGTTAGTATGGGTCTTATAGTGGCCTTGTAAATACGGCTTTTTGTGTGTATCCTGAGATGTTTGTTGCGAGATATGGTGTCATTAAGTTGTGCAGCAGCTCTTGTTGCCTTAACCACTTCTGATCTTACTTCCGTTTCTATTTCGCCAAAACTGGAAATTTCTATGCCTAAGTAATTAAACTTCATTACTTGTTGTATAATGCTCCCATCAACAACCAATTTACATCTAAGGGGTATCTTGGATGTGGTCATGCACATAGTTTTGCATGTGGATATTATCATCCCAAGAGATTGAGCCATTGTGTTGAACACATGTAGAAGCCTCTGTAAATCATCTTCCTTTTCCGCTATTAAAACTGCATCGTCTGCATAGCATATAATCGATCACGATCTGGACGATCGTGTGCAGATGCGGCGTTCGTCGTGAGACAAATAACTGAGAAATCAATAGAGGTACAAGAATTCATAATGAGAAATCGACTGAAATTGCCCACAGTTTATAACCTTTCACATTCAGAAGTACCACCCTGGTTGCTTAAACGTCCCAGATTACATCTTGAATGCAGCAGATACAAAAAAAAATTAACTATTCCCATGCAATACTCAAACATCGTATTATTTTTGACTTATACCACCCGAAAAAAATATTATTTACTGATGGTTCCCTTAGTGACGAAGGAGTAGGTATAGGAGTGGTTTCTGAGTTGAGCGATAAAGCTGTAAATTAGTACACATCATTATAAGAAGTTGGTCATTAAAAATTTATATTTTTGAACCGCTATAAGGAAAATGATGAAGTTATGATTTTATTAAAAAAGTTGAACCTTGACATTTAGGAATGAAAAACAATATCATTCAAATAACCGCAACGGGTCGGGGTGGGTGTTGCAACACAGGGCACTCACCTGTAGAACTGGCTTGGTTCTATCCAATTGCAGGTCCTCTGTCCACAGAATTAGATCTGTGCTAGCTTCAAGGGAAGGGGTACTATGACGTGTTAGTTTGCTCGAGTTTGTGGATTTAGGATGGCATCGAGCTAAACTCTTCTTGGCGACCGTTAGCCCTCAAAGGCTTCTTTTGGAAAGTTAATATTTCCCAGTATTATTCAAGTGTAAATTGACCCATTTCGTTAATCTAATAATAATAAACTAACTTTTTCTCAGAATACGAATGACAGAATTGTTACCAGACTCGAAATAATCACTACTTCAAAATGCAAACACTAGATGGCCCACTCTTTATGTTTATTATGTTTCAATGTAATGATGAATTTATAAGTATAAAAGACTTTTATCACAGTGAGAGAGAATTTATGGCGTTCCACAAATTTTCAATTTATGATATGAAATTTCATATGAAACTTCAAGGATTAAGTTTTATAATAATAATACGTAATGAATTCTGAAGCAAGGAAATAATTGAAATGATAAACAATTTCAATTAGATGACAAATTGATGAGTGAGCAAATTTGCATAAAATACCTCAATTTATATTTTGAATTGAACATTTCTGTAGAATTTTTGCGTTTCACTCTAGTTGTACATTAGTGAATGAATTCACATATAAAATTTATGTATGTACCGTCAAAAAATTCAAAGTGTTCTAGACAAATATTAATTTTCTTTAATGACAAATATTAATTCTTAACATATATGGTGAAAGTGTTTTTGGAGCTTTGATTTTCACTTATAATACCACAAGAGCTTCAAAATTATCGGGTATTTCCCGATAGGTTCGTTGCAAACAAATGAAGGAGTCAAGTTTTTCAGGTTAAAAAATCACGAGCGCGAAGCGCGAGTGATTTTTCCTGAAAAACTTGACGACTTTATTTGTTTGCAGGGAACCTTGAGGGAAATGCCAGATAATTTTGAAGCTCGTGTGGTATTCGGGGGATTATTTTTCCGTCCCAAATGTCGGCCAATAGAATTGCACCATGAGATGAAATGAACAGTTAACAAATAAGAATTTCATAATGAATAAAACAACATTTAATTAAGATTCAGGCTAGTGCAATTAAAAATACAATTGTTGTAAACATTGATTCCACATTGTTTTTATTGTACCTTCCTTATAGTCTTCTCCATCCATTTTCTTCATATTGTAAGCGTAATCTTTCATAATGTTTGCCAATTGCGCTTCACTCGTTTCAGCACTCAATGTGTATTCCCTCTCAGTACAAAAAGTAGTAAATTGGTTCCAAACTGTTTTTTTTGCCTTCTCCGTATTAATGGGAACATTTCCTTTGACTTTTTTATCGATGGTGGACAGAGAACAAACTCCAAATCGACTCATTTTCATGCAAAATCTCCAATTTTCACAATTGAATTCAACCTGTCAGTTTGACATGTTTTGTTTTTTATATACAGCAACTACCAGAGAAAATAATCAAAAAATTATCACTTATAATACCACAAGAGCTTCAAAATTATCGGGTATTTCCCGATAGGTTCGTTGCAAACAAATGAAGGAGTCAAGTTTTTCAGGTTAAAAAATCACGAGCGCGAAGCGCGAGTGATTTTTCCTGAAAAACTTGACGACTTTATTTGTTTGCAGGGAACCTTGAGGGAAATGCCAGATAATTTTGAAGCTCGTGTGGTATTCGGGGGATTATTTTTCCGTCCCAAATGTCGGCCAATAGAATTGCACCATGAGATGAAATGAACAGTTAACAAATAAGAATTTCATAATGAATAAAACAACATTTAATTAAGATTCAGGCTAGTGCAATTAAAAATACAATTGTTGTAAACATTGGTGCATGTTTTCTTCAAGTCAGATTCCACATTGTTTTTATTGTACCTTCCTTATAGTCTTCTCCATCCATTTTCTTCATATTGTAAGCGTAATCTTTCATAATGTTTGCCAATTGCGCTTCACTCGTTTCAGCACTCAATGTGTATTCCCTCAGTACAAAAAGTAGTAAATTGGTTCCAAACTGTTTTTTTTGCCTTCTCCGTATTAATGGGAACATTTCCTTTGACTTTTTTATCGATGGTGGACAGAGAACAAACTCCAAATCGACTCATTTTCATGCAAAATCTCCAATTTTCACAATTGAATTCAACCTGTCAGTTTGACGTGTGGTTAATTTGACTGGATCATGTTTTGTTTTTTATATATAGCAACTACCACAGAAAATAATCAAAAAATTATCAGTATAATACCATGTAGGTTGTACCACGTGACGTCGAATGGTGCAATTCTATTGGTCGATATTTGGGTCGGAAAAATAATCAGTATAATACCATGTAGGTTGTACCACGTGACGTCGAATGGTGCAATTCTATTGGTCGATATTTGGGTCGGAAAAATAATCAGTATAATACCATGTAGGTTGTACCACGTGACGTCGAATGGTGCAATTCTATTGGTCGATATTTGGGTCGGAAAAATAATCATTTTAATTATAAACTAGAACTTCCAATAAGGGCACTCAGAATTCATAATTTTAATAATTACATTTTATATATTCAAATTTATTATTCAATAAATGATCTTACAGTCAAAACCGAAGGTACTTATTGGAAAATAAAGTTCGGCGAAAGTTAGATGAAAAGTGTTTTCTACCTCATTTTCAATGAATTTCCATAAAATATTGAAATTACCCATATCGTTCAATCCACTCATTATTATGTATTTTGCATAATGTTAATAATTGGTCATTTTTCTGATAGATAATCGTTATTTTTTTTCCTGAAGTAACAAAGCTAGATCAGAAATCATCTCCTAGGTCTATTTATTTATTTGTTTATTGATGTGAAGAATTTTGAGGTCCTTTAATCTCACTTAAAATAATATCGTGCAGTTTATTGTACATCTAATGTACGAGCGTGTTAATGCTCCTGATGTCGAATCAGTGTCTTTCTTAGATTTTTGATATGGTATGGATTGCTCAAAATATATTATGTTGTTTCAAAGAATATAACCAACTCAATAACTTGCGGGATATTTCTTCCCTATAGAGTTCCCATTCCCAAACACTTTTGTTAGAAGCTATGAATAGAGAAGCCTCTAGGCATTCACTCATGAGAGATCAAAGAACTTCCGCCTACATCAGTTCCGCGCGATTACGTTTTTGTTCTGAAAAATTTCCATTTACATATTTTATCATTTCGGTGAGAGGTTATTTCATTTCGTCAGAAGCGGATAGGAGACAAACAATAAACATGGTGGGCTGGATGACTGGATGAATACTCTGTGCCAACGCCAACTGAGGCTAATTGAAAAGACCGATATAAATAGATATAAAAGAGTGGTTTGTTTCATCTTGGAAAATGAGGTATTTTAAAAGGGTGTTTTCGTACAAAGAATCAAACAGAAGTTTTGTTTTCAGGCGTTTCTGAGCTACTTTCAGGGAAGACACCAATTTTAAAGCTGCACCCTAATGAAGCCCTGATATTGACAGACGAAGAAAAACGAGGAGACTGAAAGTTGATTCCTTAGTTTGGAATATTACAGGGAAGGAAATGTTAACTCAATGACATTAAATACACACAGAAGGAATAATTTCTTCAACTTAAATTTCGGCATTATGGTAGCCTTACATCAAGAATAAAACAATATTAGGAGTAAAACAAGGTTCGTGCGGTTTTGATAACAGATGTTGCTACTAGTTTATTTATGCATTGTTTTATCTGGAAACACCTTAATTTTTAAGTGTCATCATTAGGTTTTCTTCTCGGTATCTGTCATTTCGCTGAAGTGTAAACAACATAGATCCTGCGTGCTCTGAAAATGTCAACTTTTAGGTATAAAAGTTGACACATTATTCGGTAGAATAATGTGTTTTTGCGGGGAGTTCTACTTTATTATTTCAATATAAAGAAAACGGCTGCCGAAAGTCATCTTATTTTAGAGGTAATTTTCGAATAGCTTCAGATTCAGATCCTACACCTATATCTTTAAGCGATTTCAGAAGCAAACCGTGGTTAACCGTGTCGAATGCTTTGGAAAGGTTTATAATACGCAAAGATACGGTTTGCTATCATTGAGTGCCGTAGTTATTTTCTATTTTCGAGGTTAAGATTAATATGCATTCTCGGTGGATTGAAATTGATGGTTAGAAATTGTATTATATTTATTCAAAAATAAAACTACTCTATTTTTTAAATTTTGGAAATGTGGGTTATCAGAGAAATAGTGCGGTTATTTGTAATTATGGTTGGGTACCCTTTTTTGTACACCGGAATAATTAGTGATTCTTTGAAATCTGACGGTCATATATCAGATTCGAAGCATCTATTGATTAAGAATTTCAACGTTTCCTGAATGTTGTTTGCTATTGATTTGATGGTTTCTGTTCTGATGTTGTCTATACCGGCAGCTTTTTTAATTTTTGGATTATGCTGTACAGTTCTTTAGAGTACTACTCTGTCAAGAAAGTACCGGGAATTTTCAATTAAAACAACATTTTTACATTTAATCGTCAAAATTTATTGGGTCGCCTTCAAAATAGGCTCCATTTGCTCCAATACATCTATGCCAACGGCACTTCCAATTATCGAGACATTTTTTATAGGCGCTTTCCGGGATGGACTTTAGCTCTCGCGCCGAATTTTGTTTTATGGCTTCAATCGACTCAAAACGGGTGCCACGAAGGGGCAATTTTAGTTTTGGGAAGAGGAAAAAGTCGCAGGCAGCCAAATCCGGCGAATACGGTGGTTGCTGAAGCACGTTTGTTGAGTTTTTGGCGAGAAAGTCAGTCACAATCGTAGCTCGGTGAGAAGGCGCGTTATCGTCATGCAAAATTCATGAGTTGTTCGCCCACAAATTTGGCCGCTTCTTACGGATACGCTCACGCAAATGTTTCATAACGCCTAGGTAATACTCCTTGTTTACCGTCTGACCCTCTGGAACGAATTCGTAGTGCACCACGCCACGGATATCGAAGAAAACAATGAGCATCACCTTCATTTTCGAGCGGCTTTGGCGTGGTTTTTTCGGTTTCGGCTCATTTTTTGCCACCCATTCCGATGATTGCTGGCTTGTTTGCATATCGTACTTGTAGACCCAGGTCTCATCACCAGTTATAATGCGTTCCATGAATGTAGAATCGGAATTACAGCGATCCAGCATGTCTGAAGCAACCTGTTCGCGATGGCGTTTTTGAAGAAAATTCAGGTCTTTCGGTACGAGTCGTGCGGCCACCTTTCTCATGCCCAAAATATCAATCAAAATCGTACGTGCGGACTCGTGGGATATCTTAAGATCATGTGCTATCTCTCTCAAGCTGGTACGACGATTTTCCAGCACCCTTTCCTTAATTTTATCGACGGTATCTTCGATCGAAGCCGTCGATGGGCGACCACTTCACGACCGTCCTTGAAGGCTCTGTACCACTGATATGCACGAGTTTTCGATAGAGCATTATCACCAAAGGCCTTTTGCAACATTTTCAATGCATCGGCACACGAAAATTCATTTGCAACACAAAACTTTAAACAAATTCTTTGCTCAACGTAATCACCCATAGTAAAAATCGGCACGCACTCTGACATCGACTGACTTAATCAGCTGTTGCAAACACACTAGTTGACAGATCCCTCTCAAGCTTGGCATAGTAATTAAGGACAGTGGTACCAACATAGGAAAAAAAAATTTTACCTGCCTCATTGCCCCGCCAGATTTAAATCGATAATTCCCGGTACTTTCTTGACAGAATGTATATTGATTTTTTTTTGTACATATGTATTTCATTTAGGCGGACATTCCTCTTGAACGGACACCATCGGTCTTACCATGGGAGATTTCGCTGTATATCAGTAAATTGATATATTACACATTTGATTGTTTGCTGCGTATTTCAATATAATTAGTACTCTCAATGAAGATGGTTGAGTTTGTTCTAGTTTTGAGGGAGTTTTGTTTTAATTATCTATGTTCCATAAACTGAAACGATTCCGACTCGTCTAGTGAATTAATATTATGTATTTTTAACATGCGTATGGTGCACTATATGGTATATTGAAGGGTTTTCACTATAGATGGAATTTGTTTTCAGTTTTTTCCCATGTCTCGATTATCCAGTATTGTTATACCTGTGATTTTAGAACTAATAATGTGAGTCACCAAGTTTTAATTATCTTTTTATTTGTAATGTTCATGTTTGTAAATCATAACTCTTCGAAATATATTTTTTTCAATGTTCACCAGGTATTTCGGAATCTCTAATTGTATTTCAAGATTAGCCACGATATCATGTAACACTCTTTTTATTGCTCTTTCAGAGCCTCGAAGGACTTAAGTATAATCGAAACGTCGGCAGTATTTCATCAAATTGATTTTCATGATCCCTGACCACTACCAATCAAAAAACTATTAAATCGTTGTTATTATTCACTGCTCATGCATTCCAAACTAGCTTGATATCAATACATCCTCGTATTTATAGGTTCAACGATCTACCGGCTAAGAATGGCCCTCATAACGTCGGAATAATTCACTAAAACTGAAAGGTGCTGCACACTTACGCCATAAATGATTCCAAGTACAATCGTACGCTCAGTCTGTAGGGATATTTGCCTTCAGGAAATTCACCCATGCATACACCGATCACGGTTTCCGTCGTCTTGTTCTGAACGATGCTTTCGGCCCAGAATGAATTGAATCATTTTGGAAAATTCTCAAATCTCATTCGCAATGTGTTTTCAGGTTCGAAGCGCGATTGCCCTCGGTAGAACTTTGCAGTTATGCCGCTTCTTGAATTTTCCCATCTTCGTGCTACGAGCGGAAACGGGGAATCCATATCTCGGAAGAATCTGCAATTTTCTGAGTTCGTAACAACTGAATGAGATTGCAGATTACAACGTCGGCTGTATACACATGTAACCTACATGTTTCACAATATTCTCATGAAGGGTTGTGGATTACTTTCGTTTTAATATCGCATATTGAATATCGTTAAGGAATGCCGGCGTAGTGCTATTCTTTGTCAACTTACCACTAGTATGTTACTAGTGTTTTTAACCACGTGTTCCTTTAAATCAAGATTACAATATTTCTGCTTCTTCGATGCACAGCACCTGCCATTTTGTCATAATTAGTTGTCAAATTTAACTCTTTCAAGCATGGTGGTACACGATTTGTATCGGTTGTTTTTTTAGAGTGATAGAACTTTCGATATGGATAACTGTGATTTGACAGAAGTAAGAAGACATGTTGTTTTGACATTTCTGTTCAGTTAGCATTGACAAATTATCATGGAAAGACTCACGCCGCAACAAAGTTTACAAATTGTTGAAATTTATTTTCAAAATCAGTGTTCTATTCGTCATACTTATAGAGCACTTCGTGAAATTTATGATTTACATAATCGTCCATCAGAGTAGCTTATTCGTCGAACTATCGATAGATTTCGGACACCATTTTCTCTACTCGATGCAACAACAACAAGACAAAGAACTGTACGTACAGAAGAAAATATCGCTGCTGTAAGTCATAGTGTTAATGATGATCCAGATTTGTCTATTTGTCGACGTTCACAACAAGTTGAACGCTGTGCATCCACCACATGGAAAATTTTAAGTAAAGATCTTGTTCTACATCCATACAAGATCCAACTCGTTCAAGAACTAAAGCCACTTGACCATAATAAGCGTCGTTTGTTTGCTCTTTGAGCCCTAGAACTGCTTGAAGTTGATCCACTTTTTTATCGTAAAATTGTGGTTAGTGATGAAGCTCATTTCTGGTTGAAGGCCTATGTATCTAAACAAGCAAAATTGCCGTATGTGGAGTGAAAACAATCCTCAAGAAGTTCTGCAGGTTCCATTGCATCCTGAAAATACACTGTATGGTGTGCTTTACATGCTGGAGCCATCATCGGTTCATATTTCTTTAAAAACGATGCTGGAGCTAATGTTACAGTGAATGGTGCTCGTTACAGAATGATGATTAATGATTATTTGTTTCAAAATTTGAATAGTATCGACCCAGAAATGTTTTGGTTTCAACAAGGTGGTGTTGCAACTCATGCTGCTACTGGGACAATTGATTTATTGAGAGAAATATTTGGTGATTACATTATTTCGAGAAATGGTTCAATTAATCGGCCTCCAATTCATTGGACCATTGTATGATACGATTGGATGATGCGACATAACTCCACTGGATTATTTTCTTTGGGGTTATGTCAAGTCATTGATTTATGCTGATAAACCAGAAACAATAGTCGCTTTGGAAGCCAACACAACTCGTGTTATTGATGAAATAAGGCCTGAATTTCTCGAAAAAGTGGTCCAAAATTGGTCTGGTCGGATGCGGGTCCTCAGAGATAGTCGTGGTGGACATATGCCAGAAATTATTTCAAAAACATAAATGTCATAAAATTATCTTTCGAATAAAAAAAATTTGGCTTCAATCTTAATTTTAATGTGTTTTAATGTTTAATGTACTATCTATTCGATTGTATCATATAAAATCATCAAAACAGATTTTTGCGGTTCGTTCGATGAAATCGTTGAAATTTTGGCCATCTGCATACCGATGGCAAAGCCTACAAATGATCAAATAGGTTTCTTTGTATCACAAATTGAGCGCAAAACTAGTTAAGGCAGTAACATTTTGTGTTTATGAAGAAAAAGCCGATAAAATAATAAAAAAGATAGACAAAGTAATAAATGGTGCATACAAGAAAGAACAAAAATTGTTTCATTTCCTATAACAAAAAATAAGAAGGCATTGTTCGATGAGGATGATGGTCATGCATGGTGATAGAACCGGTATAGGTACCACCAATTTTTTCACAGCTTTGCCATAACTTTTTTCTATCCTGTTGTATTTTTTCACTTTTTATATCTGCATTGTAGACCTTTTCATAATTTTCGTTTAGATTTGTCAATAAAAAATAAACTTGTGCAGCTAGAGTATTTTTCTGTCCTCTGCTATAATATCATGGCAAAGAATATAACAACGAAAAGTTGAAATATTCCAAACCTAAATTTGCCCTATCTTGAAGCTTTTTATGATTGAATATTAAAGCAATTCTCATGGAAATCATGAATGAATCTGTCGAATCTAAATAATTGAAACGAATAAACTAAATTTTAATAATACAGATTTTATAAAAAAAATTTGTTGCCTGTAAAGTCGGTATACGGGCGAAAGTTTTACGTGACAACGACTTTGAGTGGTAAAATAATTTTAATGTGAATATTAATTCGTATAGTAGGAAGAAGGATGAAATAATAGTAACAATTCAAAACATTTATTTATACAAAGAATTATATTTAAAACATTAATTTATACAAAGAATCTCGCACTGAATTTCATATTAACAAAATTTTATTTATCAATCAGTTGTTATAAGTTATTAATAAATTTAACTTGTTTTACATTGTTATAAATATAAAAACTAAATTTAAAAGTTAGAACATTTATTTAAATCACATTAATTGTTAATATCAATCGATTTTAATTCAAAGTGTATTTTCTAAAAGGAGAAAACTAATTCACATTTGATCTTTGAATTTGTAAATCGCGCGCTTACGACCTTGCGCAGTGATTAGTCGTCTCGGTTTGAATGTTTGAAAGTTTGGATTTGACAGGTTGGAGGTTAAACATTGTTATTTCAATTTTTTACATAGCAAGTCGCGCTCATTTTTTCAAGTTAAACAAATTATTATTGGTTGAGAAACGATTTCTACCACTTTTTTGATTGAAAACTACCACAACATTGTGATTACTACAACATAACCTATTCACTTATGTCTTAGTCATTTATTTCATCATGTTATATTATCAGTCTGAAATTATTTACCTTTGCTGTTTGAATTGTTGCGATGGACGAAACTACCTTCACATTATCACTACACAATCGTTTTACAATTAACTGGCAACGTGTAAACTTGTATGCAGGCGCCTAAGCGAAATAGAAGCGCAAGACATGAACCGGTGTGTATGCCTATCTCTCTCACTCTCTCTCTCTCGCTCTGTCTCTCTTGCTCTTAGGCGGGCTAACTGTGCTCGAGTGGAAGGGACGCGTGCCTTTCACTTTTTATGTCTGTCTCTCTCGCTCTTAGGCGGGCTAACCATGCCCGAGTGGAAGGGACGCGTGCCTCTCACTCGCTCTCATTGTGAGCGCATAACGTGAGCGGAGCGTAACGCAGAGTCTTGAAGTGTCACCCGGCAAACCAATTTATAAGACGTTGTCACGTCAAAAAATTTAAATAAAACAGACCACTGCTAATTACAACAACTTTTCGAAATGTCCAACTCCTTGTTCAATATATTTCACACATCGTTTTCGCTGAATCTATAACGCTCCGAAGTTCACAACGTTTCTGGCGCATTTCTGCAAAACACGATTTTATTCTTCGGATCAGATCCTCTCGAGTCTGAACGCGAATTTGATATACTTTTTCTTTTCAGGTGTTTCAGACATAAAAATGCAAAGGCGTAAGGTCGGGGCTCTTTGGTGGCAATCTTACTGGACTGTACCTTCCAATCCATTTCACCCCTAAATTCATTAATTAAGTCCCGTACATTCCTGCTATTATTAATTAGGCAGCCATCCATCTGAAAACAGGAATTTTGTCTGTTTTCCAGGGACAATTCATCCAATATATCTGTTAAGCTGCTTTGGATTCATGAAATTCGGAAACCACCAAATCAGCCTGTTTCACCTTATCGCCTGGACACTTGTACAAATTTCTTTCTATTTCGTTATAGTTTGTTGGGAAAACGCAAACCGTCTTCTCGAACCGCTGCGCGAGCATTTCCATTCCCAAATCCATAAATGAACAACAATTCGCGATATTCGATGTTTGAAAAAGCAGGCATAATTTTCTCGATTTTTTCTAGAATACTTATAATAAATTGAGTTTATACAAGAACGCGTACGTAATAAAAAAATTATTAGGCTATAGAAACTGTCAAATTTTAAATTCGATGTTTACCTTGATATTCAATCACAAGGAGCTTCAAGATTGAGCCAATTTAGGTTTGGAATATTTCAACTCCTTTGCTATGATATGGCAAAATACAAGCAGATAGCATAAAAGATGATACGTCATTCGAAAGCACACTAAATGAGGTATTTTCTGCTGAAAAAATACATGCTCATCGATGAAACCATTGGAGAAATATGACTGATTTTGTTCACTTCAGATTCATGATATTGATCTCCTTACCATGCCGCAATGAGAAGTTTTGGTACACAGAACTTCTTATCTTGTTGCAAATTTAATGCCGTTTCCAGATATGTTGTCAAATTTGATGAGGCAGCATGTATAATAACATATGCTACTCTGTCAACAAAGTACCGGGAATTTTCAATTAAAACAACATTTTTACATTTAATCGACAAAATTTATTGGGTCGCCTTCAAAATAGGCTCCATTTTCTCCAATACATCTATGCCAACGGCACTTCCAATTATCGAAACATTTTTTATGGGCACTTTCCGGGATGGACTTTAGCTCTCGCGCCGAATTTTGTTTTATGGCTTCAATCGACTCAAAACGGGTGCCACGAAGGGGCAATTTTAGTTTTGGGAAGAGGAAAAAGTCGCAGGGAGCCAAATCCGGCGAATACGGTGGTTGCTGAAGCACGTTTGTTGAGTTTTTGGCGAGAAAGTCAGTCACAATCGTAGCTCGGTGAGAAGGCGCGTTATCGTCATGCAAAATCCATGAGTTGTTCGCCCACAAATTTGGCCGCTTCTTACGGATACGCACACGCAAACGTTTCATAACGCCTAGGTAATACTCCTTGTTTACCGTCTGACCCTCTGGAACGAATTCGTAGTGCACCACGCCACGGATATCGAAGAAAACAATGAGCATCACCTTCATTTTCGAGCGGCTTTGGCGTGGTTTTTTCGGTTTCGGCTCATTTTTTGCCACCCATTACGATGATTGCTGGCTTGTTTGCATATCGTACTCGTAGACCCGGGTCTCATCACCAGTTATAATGCGTTCCATGAATGTAGAATCGGAATTACAGCGATCCAGCATGTCTGAAGCAACCTGTTCGCGATGACGGTTTTGAAGAAAATTCAGGTCTTTCGGTACGAGTCGTGCGGCCACCTTTCTCATGCCCAAAATATCAATCAAAATCGTACGTGCGGACTCGTGGGATATCTTAAGATCATGTGCTATCTCTCTCAAGCTGGTACGACGGTTTTCCAGCACCCTTTCCTTAATTTTATCGACGTTATCTTCGATCGAAGCCGTCGATGGGCGACCACTTCACGACCGTCCTTGAAGGCTCTGTACCACTGATATGCACGAGTTTTCGATAGAGAATTATCACCAAAGGCCTTTTACAACATTTTCAATGCATCGGCACACGAAAATTCATTTGCAACACAAAACTTTAAACAAATTCTTTGCTCAACGTAATCACCCATAGTAAGAATCGGCACGCACTCTGACATCGACTGACTTAATCAGCTGTTGCAAACATACTGGTTGACAGATCCCGCTCAAGCTTGGCAAAGTAATTAAGGACAGTAGTACCAACATAGGAAAAAAAATTTTTACCTGCTTCATTGCCCCGCCAGATTTAAATCGATAATTCCCGGTACTTTCTTGACAGAATGTATGATCTCCCATTGAAATTTGGCCCTTTCAAAAGTAGACATCCTATATACGATATCAATACTACTTGAACACTATCTTTATTAATGTTGATACAATATAGTGTTTTCGATGCTTCAGTGATAAGGACAGTCCATATTTTTATACGATGATAAATTCGTATGACAATTAATTCATTTTCACTCAAATAAGTTATTCACTTAGAAATGTTTCATTAATTTATAACCACTGATTTTAAATAGATTCATGAATTTTTTGCGAATAGGAACTGAAGATTTTAAAATTTCAAAATAACTTTAAATGTCTTTTTGGAGTGGAACTATGTTGTAAAGGGAGTTTGCTTTTTCAATTAGTGTTTATTTCGACTCTGGCAACACTTCTGTCCTCCGCGTTTTGACAGAAAGTTTATTATTTGCCATTAACCAAATGTGTTGATTTACAATTGAATAAAACTGTTAAAAAAAAGTATTTCCAAGCTCATGAATCTTCAATCTGATCAATAAGAAATTCACGTGGAAAATTCAATAGAAACGAAATGACCTCAAGGCAATTTGTGCATAAACTTCTTCATGAAAACTGGATCGTTATTTGACAAAACAACCCGTTCACGTTCTCGTCCAGTGACCATACCTGAAAACATTGCTACTGTCATCGTGGTCTAGAATATTTATCACACTTTTCTGAGGTGAATTTTGCATAAAGACCTCGGTATGAAGGCTTACATAGTTTAACTAGTGAAAGAAGTTGAGCCTCGTGACCATCCTATGCGTTTTCACTTCGCTCAAAAGGCTAATGTTCGCATGGCCGAAGATAAGCATTTTTCCAGAAAAAGCATTTGTAGCGATGAAGCTATTTCACCTCTGAGGACTATTCTCTGTGTGGATTCGTTAAGGATAAGTGTAACGCTAACCATTCAGAAACGATTGAAACACGAAATCGAAGTTGCTGTTAATTTGCAATTAGTATTTTTATACTATCGTATGTATACAATACGCATAACTCTAAGCTTCAGATGAAATCTTTTTCAGGTTTTTACACGTTTCTATCCCACCTACAGTTCTCCATTACGCGTAACATTTCGTGTAGTTACATTTGAAAGCTTTCTTTTTTACAGGATTCCTCAAGACTGGCACCAAGGGAAGCGCGCAAGGCAACTTCGGACTAATGGATCTAGTAGCGGGGTTGCATTGGCTCAAAGAGAATTTACCAGCTTTCGGTGGAGACCCCCAGAGAGTCACGTTGATGGGACACGGCACAGGGGCAGCGCTGGTGAATTTTATAGCCGTTTCACCAGCTGCTAAAGGTAGGTTGATAAATTTAGGTTTCATCTGATCCTGAAATATTTCTGCCATTGAGTAGGTATTACTTTCAATGGATATTCCATTTACATTGGGTGAAATGAACTTAAAACAAAATATGTACCTACAAAAAAAAAATCCAACAATAAAAATTTGAAACTTGGATTTTCCAAATGTTAAAACAACTTAGGTAAACTAATATCTGATGCCAAATAGTGTTGACAGCTCAGCGGGAGAACATCGGGCTCATGACCGGAAGGTCCGGGTTCTAATCTTGTTAAGGTGGCAAATAAATTTTCTAGTTGGATGAGTGTCTGCCACCATTTCACTGTTGGGTCAAAAATTAACAGGGCTGTGAACTTGCACAAGCTGAAAAAAGCTTCTGAGCTTGTGTAGATCTACATAAGATCTAGGAGAATCAGGACAATAAAAAAAAGGCCATTATTCGCAAATGCTCGTTAAAGAAAATCAAGGTAAATCCCAAGCATTATGGGACGATGTGAATGAATACTATAAGAAATGATTGAAATTAGGAAACCAGTATACAATATATTGAAAATAAGGACAATCTGATAATTGAGGGTAATCAAGAAGTTTGTGACCTTTTTAATGACTATTATAGTCATTATATATAATAAGGTAACAGTAAGCAGCAGAAAAATTTCTTAGTGTAAAATGTCACCTTGACAATGACCATAAATCTGAATTTGTTTGATCGATAGTTCACGATATCGGTCACTACAGCCATCTACCAAAAAAATAACAGATTTCTTTTTCCCAACCTCAAATAAATAAATGAGTTTCTCACGTCCTAAATAAATCCTAAAATATTTCATCCCCTTGCAGTTTCTATTGAAGCGACTGACGGTCCTGCAATTTGATCGGCAGATATCAATGAGAATACGTCTAAGACAGTAGACTTGATATCATAATCATAGTCCAGACGTCGTTCGATATGTGGTGACAATTTGAAGTTAACAACTACTGTTGTCATTCAGCTGATCAATTACGCTTCTAATGATTCTTAGCCACAATCTTCTGCCCTGCGCCAGTCTATTAGCAGATTCAATATCCGTACTGAGCAACTTTGTTATGTTGTCTGTCCAACGTGAAGGAGATCTGCCACGTCGTTTGCCGTTTGCCACGCGTTTGCCTTTGGTCTTCTCTTGCGTCCTCCTTTATGTGTCCAAAAAACCTGGGTATCCGCTTGTATACAAACGCCGATAGTCTTTGTTGCACACCAATTTCTGCTAGGCTGAAAACATTAGTTCTACGAGCTGTCCACGGTATTCCCAACATCCTACGCTAGCACCACATTTCGAACGCATCTATTCGTCGTCTATCTGCCTATCCACCCAAGTTTCGGAGCATAATTAAACACAGAAAACAGGAAACTTTATACGAGTTTGGTCGATGTTGTTTTAGCGCTATTTCTACCTTTCCATATCTTCAACAATTGCGTCCAAGTCGTTCTTTCCAGTTGGATCCTTTGCCTTATTTCTGGACCAGTATCACCACCATCCTGAATCCTTGCACCAAGATAGATAAATGATTTCACTTGATATCATTGGCTAGTAAATGAGGATCTTTTGGACAACAGAAACCGCGCGTCACAGAAAAGTTTGTGTCTATAACAACTCTGTATTTTCTGTTAGAATCAGATCACAATACCGAAATAGTTTCCAATTTCAAACTGGGTGATTACAATTTAATTCAACATAAAGGGAGAAAATAGCGCTTATTTTTCAGTTGAAACGTATACAAGCTTAAATCTGCTATAATCCGGGTCTTAATCCTTCACCTCGGTTATATCGTCGATTTACAGAGCGCTTATAAAAGAAATCAACCTGCCAAGAAAATTATCTGCTTATAACCAGCTGCGGTATGCAAAATTCACCACGGTAGCGAACTGTTTTCGCTGAAGCGCGATAAGAACCCTTGATAATTAGTCTACGTTTTACTCAGAATCCACTCATTTTAATAGAGGAAAAATCGCCGCTATCAAACACCGTAAGCTCCCTGAAAGCACAATGAAATTCAAGTAGGCTTTAAAATGTAAATATATTTAATTCCGAGTAAGTTAGATGGAGTTTGGCAATTCGGAATGCATTTCAAATTCACTTCGCATAAAAGGTTTCCCTGGAAACAACCGCAGATCGTTCCTAATTTCGTTTGTTCCCTACAACTACCGTAATTAGAGCTTCTGCACGAGAACGCATTCTGTGTTGGTTTGAATGAAATAAATTTCATTCTGAACGCCTCATTTATGTAAACTGGGACAAAAAAATATGGGGTGCGCTGTATGAAATTTCATCATTTGTTATTTTCACTTGCTGAATAATTAGGAACTGCGACAAGTGTTTCGTTCCACAGTTCGGCAATTACGCAGCGAAAACAAATGAAAGCATTTCTAATTTTGAGAAGAATCTATTTTATTAAGTTATTGTGCTTCGCCATACTGAATTCTCGTCATTCGAAAGCTTTTTGGAGGTCAGAACAATATCAAATTGGGTTAAACTTAAATACAGAATATAATGTGGAAAACAGTTTTTATTAAATGGATAGTAGTACCTCAACATATTTCTGGAAATGGAATATTTTTTAAAGTATTCAGAAATGTTCTCAACTAGGCTGTTAAAAGATGGTATTCCATTTCTTGAAGGTAAAAGACAACTAATATTGTTTATTAAATGTTTGGGAAAAATTATCTGGCAACTACACTATAACAAAAATACAACTTTGTTCTCCAACGAAACTTACTTAATCGGATTGTTCAAATTGCTTGTCAATAATAAAAATATTAATGAAAAATTAACATCATTAAATCTGAACGATAAAAATTACATACCTTTTCCAAATATGATGAACAACGATAAAAAGATGAGAAATTAATGATTCAAAGAGCTTCGCGGGCGATATCAGGCTGATATTTGTATAAATGTTGTCGGAAATGCATCTGTGCATTGGCTGAAAGCGGGAGTCATATATTATGAGGCAGAGGGTTTCATGTTAAGAATTCAGGACAATGTTACTAATACAGGAAACCCTAAAAAATACATACTCAAGGAATAAATGGAGTCGGATCTATGCAGGAAATGTAACTACCAAACAGAGACTGTCGAATAATATCGGCGTGCCAATGTGAACGAAGCCCAAAGTATATGGCGGGACACAATAAAGTGGCTGCTATCATATACATAGAGTTATTTAAAAGACACAAATTCGAATCTAGTAAAATACCGTATTACAAACTACAACCTCTCCCATTTATAGAAAAGTTCAATACGAAAATTTATTGGGATAAAACTCTACTTACCGACTACAACTATAGCACACAACAGACCAGACATCACCATGGTGGATATGGTACAGAAGAAGGCCTATTTTGTCTAAGTAGCGATTCCCAACTACAATAATATTGATTTGAAAATGAAAGGAAATATTGAAAAATATGAATGGCTTGCCAGGGAAATGAAAGAGATGTGGGAGGCAGTTAGAAAGTTGAAAATTGTGTCTGCTAAAGGTCTGACTCGTAGAAACTTGAAAACGAATTGAGAAAGGTGTAATATTCCAGAAAAGACGTACCAAATAATGCAAAAATCGGTCATCTTGGATACAACACACATCGTCCGGTCGTTTCTACAGATGTAACGCAGCATATTCATCCTGCTGTTGAAAGCTGATGAATACCTGGAAGCAGCACCGATATAAGAGGGATTAAATAATAATAAAACACTGTCTACCTGCTCAACAATTAGAAGGATACTGGCTATGGGTTGAATCGTTGCTGGTTTACACCCCTGTTCATCCCCTGAAATCAGAAGTGCAAGAGGATTTAAAGTATGTAATTGACTGGTTCAGATATAATAAACTGACTTTGAATATTTCAAAGACAAAGTATGTCCCCTTTGCCTCGTACCACGCAAGCTTGCCGAACATGGATTATATTGAAATAGATGAAAAAAATAAAATACCCAGAGCAGAAAATATAAAATATCTTGGTATAGTAATCGATGCCCACATGAGATGGAACGAACATATTGAGTACGTGGTAAAGAAACTTAGAGGATTGATATACAGATTCAAATTAATGAAAAGATATCTGAAAAGTACTAAATATCTAATGGTAATATTCAACGCCTTGGTCCAGTCACAAATCAATTACGCCATTACAGGCTGGGGTGGGCTATATGACTGTCATGTGGAGAAGCTGAATATTGTGCAAAAATGGATATTACGAATAATACATGGAAAGAACCTTACATATCCCAGTGAAAATCTTTACAAACTATCGAATGTTCTAGATATAAGGCAGTCGTATGCATTGAGACTAATTATCAGCGTATTCAAACGAAATATTGGCGTAAATTGTTTGCAACACTCATATGTTACCCGGAACAGAAGCAACACTTACCAGACATCTAAATGCAAAAAAAATATTGGTCAACGATCTTGGTGTTATTTGGCACCAAAAATATATTCTGAAGTTCCGCATGACCTGAAAAAAATTATAAATTACAAAAAGTTTAGACAAAAAGTTAAATTATGGTTACTGGAAAAAACACGTGTATGGATAAAAACGCTTATTAATGGACGATAAAGAATATATGAATCTTACCTGATTGTGAAAAATCCCCATTTGTGACTTGTCTTTCCTGGAATGGACTTTAATTATCCCGATTGTGACAAAAATTACCCTAATGAGACATTAATACCAAATTGGAGTAGAGTTGATTTTCTTTTTTTGAACTGTTTCCTAGGAAATTTTTTGTTGAGTAAATTTTGGTTGACTGATACATCTGCGGATCAGTGTTTACAAAAGTATTGTTAATTTATATAGTTGCGCACAGGTTGTTTTTTCTATGAATTAACAGCCTCTGCAACTTACCTTGTTTATTTATTTGATCTATGTATTCAATTACTTAAATAAACATATATTATTATTATTCTATCTGCTACACCATGAGTTGTGATGATTAAAAAATTATAAAAATTATAATAATTTTTGTTTTCATAATAATAACAATGATATTAATAATTTTCAATAGTAATCATTATATTTTATATTGATAATAATAATATCGGGTGTTTTTTTACAGTGATAGAACTTTCGATAGGGATAACTGTGATTTGAGAGAAGGTAGAAGCCATGTTGTTTTGACATTTCTGTTCAGTAAGCATTGACAAATTATCATGGAAAGACTCACGCCGCAACAGCGTTTATAGATTGTTCAAATTCATTTTCAAAATCAGTGTTCTATTCGCCAAACTTATAGAGCACTTCGTGAAATTTATGGTTTACATAATCGTCCATCTTAGCAGCTTATTCGTCGAACTATCGATAGATTTCGGACAAAATTTTCTCTACTCGGTGCAAAAACAACAAGACGAAGACCTGTACGTACAGAAGAAAATATCGGTGCTGTAAGTCATAGTGTTAATTATGATACAGATTTGTCTATTCGTCGACGTTCACAACAAGTTGGGCTCTGTGCATCCACCACATGGAAAATTTTGCGTGACGATCTTGATCTACACCCAAACAAGATCCAACTGGTTCAAGAACTAAAGCCACTTGGCCATAATAAGCGTCGTTTGTTTGCTGATTCGGCCCTAGAACAGCTTGAAGTTGATCCATTTTTTTATCGTAAAATTGTGTTTAGTGATGAATCTCATTTCTGGTTGAACGGCTATGTAAACAAGCAAAATTACCGTATATGAGGTGAAAACAATCGCCAAAAAGTTCTGCAGTCTTCATTGCATCCTGAAAAATGCACTGTATGGTGTGCTTTACACGCTGGAGGCATCATCGGTCCATAGTTCTTTAAAAACAATGCTGGAGCTAATGTTACAGTGAATGGTGCTCGTTACAGATCCATGATCGATGATTATTTGTTTCAAAAATTGAATGGTATCGACCCAGAAGTGTTTTGGTTCCAACAAGATGGTGCTACACCTCATGCTGCTACCGTAACAATCGATTTATTGAAAGGAAGATTTGGCGATAACATTATTTCGGAAAATGGTCCTATTAATTGACCTCCAAGATTACGCGACATAAATCCACTTGATTATTTTCCTTGGGATTATGTCAAGTCATTGGCTTATGCTGATAAACCAGAAACAATAGACACTTTGGAAGCCAACATAACTAGTGTTATTGATGAAATAAGTCCTGAATTACTCGAAAAAGTGGTACAAAATTGGTCTGGTCGAAGGCGGTTTCTCAAAGCTAGTCGTGGTGGAGATATGCCGGAAATTATTTTTAAAACATAAATGTCATAAATTTATCTTCAAATAAAAAAAATTGGCTTCAATCTTAATTTCAATGTGTTTTATTTCTATTTGAAGTTCTATCACTCTAAAAAAACACCTGATATTATTTTTATCATTAGTGAATTACCCGTCTTTATTATTCGTATTCAAATGACAAGAGTTCTTCGGAAATAGCAGTTTTTAAACGATGTTATTTGTTGTTTCAATTCTGTACTAAATATAACGGTATATCGTCAATATTTATTATAATTGCTTTAATTTTTTCATACCAACTTTAATGTGCACATGAACAAAAATCAAGAAATTTTAACAAAATGGAGAATTAGAATGAAAATCATGAAATGTAATAAGAAGAATGTTGTGGAAAAGCAAAATATGTACGAATATATTCTGAAAGGGAAACATTTTTATAGATTGAATCTGACCTCAGATGATATTGAATAATTTTCAATATTAAAAGAATAAATAAGAATGAAAAATTGTTGGATATATCCACAATCAAAATTATTATTATAGATTGAATCAAAAACTACAGAAATAATTGAAATTTCAAATGATTTTTTATGGAAAATAATTCTCAGATTCTAGAAATTTATTCCTAAATGCTCACACAAATTATTATTATGATTTATAATCCTAAAATAATCTCCGGGAAACACTCTTTCTAGTTGAAGACAATAAAGGAAATTCAACCATTTTATAAGATTCCTAACTGGAAAAACTCTATACAAGAAATTGTCAAAAATATTAATCAGATATGTGTAGGACACTGTGTTCCGGACAATTCAATCCATCTATAAAACGAGAAAATTAACTGAATCAGCCAAGTGCACACCAATACATCGAGTGAACATATAAAACTTCTGAAATTCTGTGACAGGCAAAGATTGAGTGGTAAAGCGCAACGATCGGAATCTTCACTAATTCTAAAAATTTCACAATAGTTTAATTTGATTCTAGTTTTAAATCCTCTTTCACTAAATATGTGAAATAAAATAAATTAATTACTATCCAAAAATAGTTTTCAAGCTAATTTCCAAAGAAATTTCAACCTATAAACTATTACCAAGTGAATACTCCAAAAATTTTTAATCATTTTGGAAAAATGAGATATTGAGGTGAATTTTTATGATAGGAATCGTAAACAAACGATATCATGTATTTGGCGATGACAAGATTGAATCTGATCACAAAAGAAATTCACATAATTCGAAAAAATTAAACGGCTAAATAAAAATGAATTAATTGTTGGAATATCCTGAAATAGAAAAAATATTGTGGAATGAAACTGGAACCAGAAAATTATTTAAATAACTGAGATTTTCATTAAGGTCAGTTCTTCAATGGAAATTGTCAAAAAACAAACTATATTGTGTTTCACGACGTTTCGATCAGTAAGGTATTTCTAACCAAAACTTCATGAAAAAAACATTATTTAGTAGTTTTATATTTCGGCAGAATACAATAATGCTTTATCAGAACTACACTCCCCAAAATTGCATTATAATTTCAGTGGAGAGACCAAAAAGATGAAGTCATCCCTAAATGCAGAAATTTAGATAAGTTAATGAACAATTATATAAATTATTATTTTGTTTGTTTTCATGACATTTTAACAACGGGTATACGTAAATAATATTTAAATAAGGTTATTCTGATTTTCACAAATTTGTGAAAATCAGAATAACCTTAATTAAATATTATATATTCCGTATATATTCCGAAAAATTCGTTGAAAATATTTTCATAGACACCAGGTGAGTGTAAAATTCGAACCTTTGACATCGGCTTTGTAACACACTTCGCATTAAATTGAAATGCCGAAGATCGCCAACCTGTCAGGAACAGAAGGGCCAACTAACTAATAAATCTGAATAAACCTTACATGAGGATACTGTTTGACCAAAGAGTACATTCTCTGACCTTTTTCATCGAATAAATCACCTCCTGTATTATCTTCTTAAATCCTAATAACTCCGTTGCAATTTGATGGATTCCATTATTTTCAAGAAACCCTCGGGATATTGACGATATTTCGTGCTCCAACTTGTTGACTATAATTTCAGAGGTTCCACCATAATATTCGATTTCAGGATTCGGTTTATCTTGTTATCGCATTATGGTTTCCCCTCCACATGTCTCCAAATAAAAAGCGATTGGAAGCACTTCCAGGAAATTGTTTCATCCACCTTTATATGATTCCCAGGGGGCGTCCCTCTAGGCTGTGTTTCTCCCTAAGATGAATCGTTTCAAATTAAGGGTTCGTTAGTTTGAAGTTCATGGATAATTTTATGTGCAAGGACGATCTCGAAAGAAGTGAAGTAAAATTGAAGTGAAACCAATTTTAACGCTGGTATCTTATCCGTCTTATAATAAGGCATTTGTAAGAAAAACTGATATCGAAGGAGTTTTTCATATAATAATAATAAGTCCTTTATTTTCAACAGATAAATTACAGTAAATAATGAAACCTAGATTAATAAGAAAAACTACGCCAGCGCCAGAAACAAAAAGGGAAATAAAGAAACAGAAATAAATTGACAATATCGAGTCCCAAAAATTTAAATTGGCTTCAATATACATTAATCAATGCGAATTGATATAATATTTCAACAGCAAGGAAATAACCGTATACAAAAAACACAAAATATAATCATATATATTCAACATAACTCAACACACTTAATCTAACCCTAATACATATTTATTGATAATATACACCAATGAAATAAAGCGAATTTCACACTCTCTCCCAACTGAGTTAAAAGTAGACTCCATGAACCAAATGGAGGATTAAAGTATATATTATTAATAATATTGATAACACTACATACACCAAATTGGTCACTGGTTAAAAATTGATTGGAAAATGATGTTAAATCCATTGTATGGTCTTAAATTGGCAGCACCGAATTAATATTTCTTTTAGAGTATGGCAAAATTTCTCAAATAATAAAATCATCAATGATGATAAGTCTGTAAAATTACACCTAAATTAGTTTGTTGCTTATGAAGGCCAGAAATTCTATAAGCTTGTAATAATAACATTGAAGGAAAAAGGGAAAAAGTAATTTATCAAAATGAAAATTGTATCATTTATTGAAGTTAAATAATTATAAAAAACGAACGAATTTCATTTGGGAAAAAATCAGTCTTTAATTTGTTGCAACTCTTACACATGAAAGATTAGATCATCGTGTAGTAGTAGTATTCTTCTTACTTTTCGATCAAACCTTGTATGAATGTTCGCACCTCAAGCAGCAAATAATCTTCTCTGCTGTAGGATCTCAGTATCTTACGATTCTTTATATGTGGTAGATGCTGTGCCAAGTCGTTGAAATTGAATTAAAACTTGGAACTCAGCTAGGTTTCAATTAAGTTAATGAAGAATGGTTTGTTCACTTTTTTATCCACCTTCTAAGAATTATTAGCACTGTCCTAAGAAACTTTGGATGGGATATCTATGTTATCAATTACCGCAACGACTTCAATTAGATCACCTATCCATTTCAAAATTCAATTTGTTAGTCAGTTCAAGAGAGCTGTAAACTTATTCCTTGTTCTCATAACTCGAGGTGATTTTCAACTGTTCTGCAATATCCCGAGGAAGTGGTGCAGGAGTGTTTTAATCATTCTCTTTTCATAAGAGTTAAGGTATAGGTTTTATATTTCACATCAGTATATACTACTCTGTCAAGAAAGTACCGGGAATTTTCAATTAAAACAACATTTTTACATTTAATCGTCAAAATTTATTGGGTCACCTTCAAAATAGGCTCCATTTGCTCCAATACATCTATGCCAACGGCACTTCCAATTATCGAAACATTTTTTATAGGCGCTTTCCGGGATGGACTTTAGCTCTCGCGCCGAATTTTGTTTTATGGTTTCAATCGACTCAAAACGGATGCCAAGAAGGGGCAATTTCAGTTTTGGGAAGAAGAAAAAGTCGCAGGGAGCCAAATCCGGCGAATACGGTGGTTGCTGAAGCACGTTTGTTGAGTTTTTGGCGAGAAAGTCAGTCACAATCGTAGCTCGGTGAGAAGGCGCGTTATCGTCATGCAAAATCCATGAGTTGTTCGCCCACAAATTTGGCCGCTTCTTACGGATACGTTCACGCAAACGTTTCATAACGCCTAGGTAATACTCCTTGTTTACCGTCTGACCCTCTGGAACGAATTCGTAGTGCACCACGCCACGGATATCGAAGAAAACAATGAGCATCACCTTCATTTTCGAGCGGCTTTGGCGTGGTTTTTTCGGTTTCGGCTCATTTTTTGCCACCCATTCCGATGATTGCTGGCTTTTTTGCATATCGTACTCGTAGACCCAGGTCTCATCACCAGTTATAATGCGTTCCATGAATGTAGAATCGGAATTACAACGACCCAGCATGTCTGAAGCAACCTGTTCGCGATGACGTATTTGAAGAAAATTCAGGTCTTTCGGTACGAGTCGTGCGGCCACCTTTCTCATGCCCAAAATATCAATCAAAATCGTACGTGCGGACTCGTGGGATATCTTAAGATCATGTGCTATCTCTCTCAAGCTGGTACGACGGTTTTCCAGCACCCTTTCCTTAATTTTATCGACGTTATCTTCGATCGAAGCCGTCGATGGGCGACGGCTTCACGACCGTCCTTGATGGCTCTGTACCACTGATATGCACGAGTTCTCGATAGAGCATTATCACCAAAGGCCTTTTGCAAGATTTTCAATGCATCGGCACACGAAAATTCATTTGCAACACGAAACTTTAAATAAATTCTTTGCTCAACGTAATCACCCATAGTAAAAATCGGCACGCACTCTGACATCGACTGACTTAATCAGCTGTTGCAAACATACTAGTTGACAGATCCTGCTCAAGCTTGGCATAGTAATTAAGGACAGTGGTACCAACCTAGGAAAAAAAATTTTTACCTGCCTTATTTCCTCGCCAGATTTAAATCGATAATTCCCGGTACTTTCTTGACAGAATGTAAGTTAAAAATTGGATTTTGATGATATGAGTTTCATAATGGAGGATCCCAAGCTTGTCTGGAAATTATGTAAATATTTTGCATCATTTGTAAATCTGATGATCTTCTTAGGGACTCATCACTTCGACACATTCTTAGCATTCTCAAAGAATCTTTAGAAGTATATATTTTGTTATGAAATAAACTTAGTGTGTTTTTCGGCCCCGAGTTAAAAGGCAAATTGTATTGAAATGCCTTAAGAATTTTTGTATAAAGCGTTGGGTTCCAATTTCTTATGAAATTTGTAACTCTGATAATTAATATTAGCACTTTATGTAAATAATTCTGCTTAGGAAACGCATAGTTATTTGTAGTACATTTCCTGCAAAGATCATTTCTCGTCCCCAAATAATAGATCTATCCCGGACAGAGGGTAAGTTTTCTGATGCCATCACAATGCTGTTACCTATGTTGATACAGTCGATTTCAGTCGATTTCATAATCAACTCACGTGAGTTGATTTTGATTTCAATATATTTATTTTTATTTATAAAACACATTAATATTGCATCCCCATTGGAAAATTACACAAGATAAATGTCGGCACCTTTTTGGTGAGTACCAATATCACTAATTGTTCCTCTTTTATTGTCTTCTGTATTTGTTGCAAGAAATATTCAGTACATTGTGAGTTCCGCAACGTCAACATTCAACTCTTTTCTTATGAGAAATTTGTATTACTATCAGGTCATCTATGTCCATTTGTTCGTTTATTTCCATGATTATTGATTAAGATATTAAATTTATTCACAATCCGTTCTAGGTAACTTTTTCGTAGAAGAATAATTTGATTTATTCTATCTTATTTAAGATTATGTGGACATTGGATATTTTTATACTGAATGACGTTGGCTGAGCTTCTGCTATTCAAAGTTTTCGAAGAAAATTGAATTGTTGTGAAAAATAAGTCTGAATTTTTATGTAAATCTTTCATATTATTATGTTTCATAGTAACAATATTCCATATTCATGTAGGCGTTACATAATTCAATATATTCTTGATTCGGATTCTCATAGTTCAATTTCATGCGATTACTAATTATTTCCTCGAAAATTTATACAGTTTTCACGTTCAAGTTTGATAATTTCTATTAGAGTGATTCCAAGATAAGAGTTCATGTTATTGATAGTTCGTTATTTGTAATACTTTTCGTCACTATTTGCCAAACAAACGATTCCTTCAGCCTTTCGATAATTTTTTTTAGACGGGACGGAGAAAAGATGTTTCTTTGGGAGAAAAATTGTCCGCTGTTGCGCTAGTACGTAGTCCAGCATTTATTTAAAGACACATTACAAATCTCTGTGGGGTATCTCAGTTGTCAGTCGACAGGCTTGAGTCAAAAACTGCAGGCAAACCAACTCGTTAAAGCTCGAAAGGATCGTTGTGATACAAAACTTTCGACAACTCCCAGGGACAGCAAATTTTGAATAATCTGGCTCTGAAATACAGAAGGGTAAGCCACTGTGAAATCAAAAACGAATTTCAAGAAGCAGGGTCTGTTGCTTTGATAGGTAGAAATTTGTATGGCATGAGATTCAAATGTCGAAAGGACAATCAAAAAGCCTAAATTGATACCATTCTATGATCCAAAAGTGCTTGAAGTGAGCCAATTTGCATCTTGAACACTGATATATAGTATGTATTGTGAAAGATCTTTTTTTTGATACTTGACAATGGTTGTTGCACATTCTCGAGTTTGCTTCAGCGATGAAGCAACATTCCAAATAATGGATTGAATTTTATTCGTTTTGGTCAAAACTACATCGTTTTGATGAGTTTTGTGAGATTTGGCGTTCAAAGGGTGTCTACTTTTAAAAGGGCCTAACTTCAAGGGGAGATCATACAATTTATTTGCAACACATAATGTCATATAATACATGGTCGAAATGGTGATGGTTATTCTTCAATATGACATTTTTTGATTCCATGAAATATTCAATGTTTTTCCATCAAATCAATTTTACTTCAGTTATTCTTGTAGCCTCATCAAATTTGACCACATATCTGTAAACGGAATTAAATTTACTACCAGATAAAAAGTTCTGTGTGCCAAAAAATTCTTATTGCTGGCGTGGTAAGGAGATGAAAATCACGATTCTGAAGCGAAAAATTATTAATTATAGACATGTTTTCTTCTCAGCAAAAAACACATCATTTAGTGTGCTTTCGAATGACAGATCAACTTTTGTGCTAGCTGCTTGCTCTTTGCCATAATAGCATGGCTAAGAAGGTAACAACGAGAAGTTAAAATATTCCAAAGCTAAATTTGCTCTATCCTGACAGCAAATATTTCTACTGTGAGTGAAAGTGTCGAAGAAGATCCAAATTTATCAAATAATCGGTGCGCACAACATTTGGGCTTCTCCTACGGCATGCAATGCCGTATTTTGTATCTCGATTTGCATCTCCATCCTTATAAGATTCAGTTGACACGTGAACTAAAGCCAGCTGATCGTAGACTGCGTTGAACATATGCCGATTGGACGCTTGAACAACAACGTTTGGATGACGATTTTTCGCATAAAATTTCTTAAGCGACGAAGCATATTTTTCAACATGCCAAATTGTCGCATCTCGGACAATGAAAATCTTCATGTAACTGCTTAGAGACCATAACATCCACAAAAAGTCACTGTATGGTGCGCAATTTGGTCTGGTGGAGTGATTTTTCAGTACTTCTTTGAAAATGAAGAAGGTGTAACTCAAACCGTCAATTTTAATCGCTATAGCCAAAAGATTACCGATTTTTTTGGCCTGAAATTAATGATATGGAATTGAGAGAGATGTGGTTCCAACAAGATGGTGCAACAATCCACAGAACAGGACCGTGATGGCTTTATTGCAGGAAAAATTCCCAGGACGCGTAATTTCTCGTTTTGGCGATGTGAATTGGCCACCAAGATCTTGTGCCTTTGGAATTTTTTGTGGGGTTATGCGAAAAATCGTGTTTATGCTGATAATCCAAGGACTATTGAAGATCTAAAAACCAGCATCCGTCAAGTTATTGGTGAGATATTTCCAGAAATATGGCGGCGAGTCATCGACAATTATCTCACAAGGATCGAGTTTTGTAAGAGATCACTCGGAGGACATTTGAATGATGTTGTATTCCACACATAATAGCTAGGTCCAAGTATTATAATGAATTATTTAAATACTTTAATATTAGTTTTCTATGTATTTAATTTCAAAAAATTATATTCAGTAATTATAACTTCAGGAATTAAATTAAATTAATGACATATAAGTACCACTCATATCAAACGACATATTATATAAAATAAACATTCATTATAAGATATCGAAATGATATAACAAAATCCAATAAATGAAAATTGTTAACCAAAATCCTAGGAATTGAATATTTTGAGTCGACGAAATTTTGTTTCTGCTCATCAATCTTATGAAAACAGATATCTTCCAAAAATGTTTAAAATAATCCCAAGAATTTCATCATAAAACTATCTTACTTGGAATTTTCAATATTATTGGATATCTATATTTGAAAACATTAATAAAAAACAAGTTTTAAGTGAGACTTTGCTTCGTCAGTACTCAATTATATTCATATTCAATAAAATATAACATCAATCAACAAATATATTCTCTCACCTTTTAACAATTCAGAAACCTTCTGGTAAATGAACACTTAAAATTTAAATGGAGTGTAATGTTGACTAGAATAAATAATTCTGTGGTTTACCATTGATCTAAAAGATTGAAAGGCAATTTAACGGCCCCTGTTATAGCACAAGGACTATCTGTATAAAGAATGTTAAGAAAACCAAATAATTATATATTATGAATAAAATGAAATAAATAAAGGTTTATACTTGATAAAAGGTATTTAAAATTATTTATATATTTTAATCTATTATCTATTATTAGCCTTCTACATATTTAATTTCAAAAAATTATATTCAATAATTATAACTTCAGAAATTAAATCAATGTCATATAAGTACCACTTATATCAAACTACATATAAAATAAACATTCATTATAAGATATCCAAATGATATAACAAAATCCAATAAATAAGAATTGTTAAACAAAATCCTATAAATTTAATATTTTTAGAAGACAAAATTTTGTTTCTGCTCATTAATCTTATAAAAACAGATATCTTTAAAAAATGTTTGACATAATCTTAAGAATTTCTTCATAAAACTATCTTACTTAGAATATTCAATATTATTGGATATCTAACTAAGTTACTTTTTATAAAATCTCAAGATATGTAAAAACATTACTAAAAACAAGTTTCAAGAGAGACTTTGCTTCATCAGTACTCAATTATAATAACAATAATACTAATAATGTTTATTTTCCAACAATTTGCAGAATGTAATAGAACAATAGATTGAATTAGAATACTAAAATAAACTGAAGCTTTGAGCTTGTGTGTGATAATACCTCAATAACAATAAACTAATACCTATACAATAATTGTCGTAAATAGACTCATGTGCAAACATAATAATTTACTTATGTGAATGCGCTTAGGAGATGTCCTTTTTGTTATATTGGTCTCGTCCGGTTTAGTTTGACTTGTTCGAGTAGTTCATATTAGGGTTTTGTCGTAATTAGGGAAAAGAGAAATGTATAATCTTTTATTTGGACAATAACATTTGGGTAATATAGTTCTTTACAAAAACTTCAAGTCGATGAGATCATTAAAATAATTTCCCTCGGTGGTTGTTATCCACACTTTAACTCTTGAACGTCTTATAATTTTTCATAGTCTTGGTAATTTCCGGTAGTTGATGTTATATTCAATAAAATTCAACATCAATCAACAAAAATATTCTCTCATCTTTTAACAATCCAGAAAGCTTTTTACATATCTCGAGATTTTATAAAAACTAACTAAATAATTTTAGATACCTCCTATTGAATATACTACTCTGTCAAGAAAGTACCGGGAATTTTCAATTAAAACAACATTTTTACATTTAATCGTCAAAATTTATTGGGTCGCCTTCAAAATAGGCTCCATTTGCTCCAATACATCTATGCCAACGGCACTTCCAATTATCGAAACATTTTTTATAGGCGCTTTCCGGGATGGACTTCAGCTCTCGCGCCGAATTTTGTTTTATGGCTTCAATCGACTCAAAACGGGTGCCACGAAGGGGCAATTTTAGTTTTGGGAAGAGGAAAAAGTCGCAGGGAGCCAAATCCGGCGAATACGGTGGTTGCTGAAGCACGTTTGTTGAGTTTTTGGCGAGAAAGTCAGTCACAATTGTAGCTCGGTGAGAAGGCGCGTTATCGTCATGCAAAATCCATGAGTTGTTCGCCCACAAATTTGGCCGCTTCTTACGGATACGCTAACGCAAACGTTTCATAACGCCTAGGTAATACTCCTTGTTTACCGTCTGACCCTCTGGAACGAATTCGTAGTGCACCACGCCACGGATATCGAAGAAAACAATGAGCATCATCTTCATTTTCGAGCGGCTTTGGCGTGGTTTTTTCGGTTTCGGCTCATTTTTTGCCACCCATTCCGATGATTGCTGGCTTGTTTGCATATCGTACTCGTAGACCCAGGTCTCATCACCAGTTATAATGCGTTCCATGAATGTAGAATCGGAATTACAGCGATCCAGCATGTCTGAAGCAACCTGTTCGCGATGACGTTTTTGAAGAAAATTCAGGTCTTTCGTGCGGCCACCTTCCTTATGCCCAAAATATGAATCAAAATCGTACGTGCGGACTCGTGGGATATCTTAAGATCATCTGCTGTCTATCTCAAGCTGGTACGACGGTTTTCCAGCACCCTTTCCTTAATTTTATCGACGTTATCTTCGATCGAAGCCGTCGATGGGCGTTCGTCCTTGAAGGCTCTGTACCACTGATATGCACGAGTTTTCGATAGAGCATTATCACCAAAGGCCTTTTGCAACATTTCCAATGCATCGGCACACGAAAATTCATTTGCAACACAAAACTTTAAACAAATTCTTTGCTCAACGTAATCACCCATAGTAAAAATCGGCACGCACTCTGACGTCGACTGACTTAATCAGTTGTTGAAAACACACTAGTTGACAGATCCCGCTCAAGCTTGGCATAGTAATCAAGGACAGTGGTACCAACCTAGGAAAAAAAATTTTACCTGCCTCATTGCCCCGCCAGATTTAAATCGATAATTCCCGGTACTTTCTTGACAGAATGTAAACCTCTATTTATTTTATTTTATTATATTTAAATGAAAATTTGATATTCTAAATGAAGGAGTATTTTATTTACGTCTACTTTCGGAAGCACAAAATGGATAACCCTTTAATTCTCTTTTTGCCCCAATCTATTGTAACATCCAATTTCTCAGGTACTGAAAGAAAGAGTTATTGGTCAGAAGTAACAAATGTTTTGAAGGGGCGTTTCTCTAAAATAAGGAAAAGAGGTTTTTCACTTGATGGACGGATTATTTAAAAATTTTAAATATCATACAGATTTATTCTGTCAACCTCATACAAATTTTAAGTTAAAAAAATTTGTATTCAAAAACTTTTAGAATAAATGTCTAAGAACACACTGTGTCAGTTTAGTAGACATATATAATTAAACACTTATCCCACACCCCCAACGGCAATAAACGTTTTTCTATTGGTGCTACACCCGTTTTCACCTAGCAAAACTAAATATACTGCAACTGGCAGATGGAAACTTGCATAGAGATCTCTCCGATGAAATTATTCTAGCGAACTAGAATTTCACCTAACCACAAGAAGGTCCGCAGTAATTATCGAATTAACTTTTCGTGTTTACTTACATGGAATGTAGTGAGAGGAACACTTCCAATTCTCGGTTCGCTGAAGAAATATCATTCTATTTTCTCAGTTTCTCTTCTCGAGAATATGTGTAGTAGTAAGTCATGTTTACAGAACAAACATCTCTTTCCGAATTGACAAAGAGGAAGGAAAATTGGATGGATTCAGAAGGAGAGACAACAAATATTTTAACGTTTATTTTCCGTCTTTTGAAATATGTATACATAAGAATATGACGGCAACTAAATTGGATTGTTTTTCGACGGACTCCTTTCAATTGAACCTTCTGTTCGCTTCTTTCTAATTGAAATCGTTAAAATTTCAAGCGGAAATTATGTGCAGAATAATGGAATATCGTTATTTGTGATTGGCTAGACATATATTTTTAATATCGAACCAATTATTGGCTTTTTTCCCAAATGAATTTTCCGAAATATGTGCATCTCTGCCAATTCTCAGTTATGTTTCTAGAATTTCTGCTTATTCATTTACTAACTAACAATTAGTATAAAAAACAGAAAACAATTTGAAATTTTCTAACGAATGTTTAATTGAATCAGACTTCACTTAATGAAAATCCGTTTGGAATATTATTAAGGGAGGTGATTTTGATTTTCATATATAGTCCGTCTATAAAGTATCCGGAATTTATTATTTTTCATAATTTAGTGTACCTCTTTTTTGTAACATTCTAAGACAAAAGTAATATATAAAATAGGTTGTGCAGTTGGTCGGTTATGGCCAAAGTTGCACTATTTGTTAAATATTGTTGATTGTCAACAGGTTAACAATTTATTAAATGATGTCGCAACTAGAAAAAAGAAAACAGGTAGAATATTGGTATAGAAAAGGTTTCCTAAACGTTGAAAAATTAGTACAATTGACTGAACTGGGAAAAAGTGCTGAATATGAGACAATAAGGAGGATACAAATAAGGCACAGATCAGTTTCAGGAAGACCGCGTAAGATTAAAGGAAACAATTAAAACGCTTTATTGGCCTTGTGACTGCACAATCCGCGCCTGGGGTTTCGCAAATCGCCGAAAAAATTTGGAAAACAACGAAATATAAAAGTATGTCCAGAAACTGTCCGTATGTCACTGAAAAGACAAGTGTACATACTAAGAAAACTAAAACAAATCCCTATAATGACACCTTTACAAAAGAAACGAAGAATAGAATTTCGTCAACATTTTCAAGAAGATAATTTTAATAATATCATTGTATTTGATGAAATTTGTTTCTAACTTGGTGTAAATCACATAGAAATCCTATCAAAACAACCTGTTACCGTTCAAATTTCCAAATTTCCCACCAAAATAATGGTTCGGGGAGCAAGATCTCAGCGTGGTGCTACGCCTCTCTGTATAGTTGATGCAACCATTAATAGTGAAAAGTATTATGGCATTCTAAACGATTATCTCCTTGAAACGGCGCATGCTTTATATCCAGAGGGATGGCGTTTTCAGCAGGATAATGCAAGATGCCATACTTCGGCCTATACTCAAGCTTGGATGCAAGAATACCAAGTGAAAACCATTTCATTGGCAGCAGCTTCACCAGATCTTAGTCCCATTGAAAACATATGGTGACTAATGAAGATTGGAGTTGAACGAGCAGCGCCACGAAATAAAGATGATTTAATTCAGTCAGTTTTACAATCCTGGACTACCATCAACGAAAATTATGAAGGCGATCTAGTTTCGGGTGCACTTGTTTAGAGTTAAATGGAGATTAATTAATAAGATGAATAATTCGTTATAATTTTCGAATGCAAGAATATGAAATATATACTAAATAATTTCAATTGAGCTTTATTTTTTCCGGATACTTTCTAGACGGACTATATTTCATTATTATAGAGGACCCGCATTATTATAGAATACTAAGATTTCCTATAGTCCGGTGTTTTTTTCAAAAAGAGTAACTTGTAATCCGGCAAATTATAAATTAAACTGATGATATTCTATCTAAACTGCAAATTATACTACATATTTATGTCGAATTTAATACATTGAACAACACAACAGAGAGCTTACGTTTTATTATAAAATAAACTGTTGTTTATGCTATATAATTCACAAAAACTAATAACTGAACTTCACATTAGAAAATCTTTGTGTGTACAAACAAATGTACATACTAAAATATGTAATCCAAAAACTGTGAATAAAAATCATAATACGAACCAATCCATTTATAAAGCATGTAAATATTCATCAATTTTTGTTCTTACATTGTTGAAACGAGAAGCTAATGCTTTATCCCTCAGTCTTCTCAAAAGTCAAAGTTCGTTGTAGGATGCACCATTCTCTTCAGGCCATTCAAACCCAGCTCAAATGCATTAATCGCATTTTGTGCTGTCACTTTCGAAGTAGTTGCAATTACATCGTCATCATCTTCCTGATGTAATTCTGAAGAAATTCAAATTCAATATTTGAACCAAGGCAACTATTTTTCATAAATATAACTGCAGTCCAATATAAAACCCGAGAAAATTTCTGAATAAGCTCAGACTTCATGTTCAGTATACTTCCCGTGCGGATATACACGAGATGATCGAAAACTAAATTTGATTATACTTGCGATTGTCATACAGCTCACCACTCGTCATAAGTATCTCAAACGACATACTTATTCCACTGTTGCAGAAATCTTTTGATACCTGAGTCTTAGCTTGCGACAGTTATATACTCTGATATATTTGTCTTTATTTTACTGTTGTTTTATATAAATTTGAATACTTTATATTTTTATGCTCTTATATTTTTGTATATAATCAATCTCCAACTATTGTGAACCTTTCATGATTTTTGCTCCACCTGTATGTATTCTTACACACAAGCAGGGTGTGTCCTGCTTCGCAGGTATCTTTCAGTTTATATTATATCTGCTATGCTTAGTTTTTTCTTTAACTGTATATATTCTATTATTCCTTCTCATTACATTACTCTTTCATGCTCATACCCGTCTACTTTTATCTAAACTTTTATACCATATGTTGTGTTCTCGAGTGTTGCGTTGTTCTAATTTTTATACATTATTTTATATTGTCATAGACCACTTATAGAATCAAATTGTTTATCACGCACAGCTGTATATAAAGCAAATCGTGATTGTCTTTCTTTGTTCGTGGGATGGTGGTACATATCTCCATTTTTTTTCCAATTTTGGTGTATCATTATTGCTGAGTAAACATTATTATATATATATATATATATATATATAAATATATATATATATATATATATATGTGTGTGTATATATATGTATGTGTATATTTTCATTATTTTATTTATCACGCACAAGTTGCTCTTGCAACTTCAGTGATTATTCGTTTATACACAAATTGCATTACTATGAAACTATCATGCATTGTACTGTATCTTTCTGATGTGAATCAACATTATTGTTATCTTTTGATCAGGCATTTCATGAAAATTATTCCGCTCTCTATCCATTCCATGGTACCAGATTTTCAAATCTTCCGGACTTATCTGTGTTTCGGTGGCAACTTGCTCTATTACTTCCGGACCAGAGCCAATAGTGATGGGAGGCTCAAGACTGCTGGACGAGCTTTTAACGAACAGTATCCTATCGATGCCCTCAGATCTAATGTCAAAAATCACGAGCCAGGAACGGAATTTCAATGTAATCGTCCTCAGCCGGGACGAATGGACCCAGCATGCTGATGTTCTAGTGAGAACCGACCTTGGCTTGTTCACAGACGGTTCGCGAACGACGAACGGAACAGGAGCGGGAGTCTATGGGAGTAAACCGAGAATTAACATCTCATTGAGTCTCGGTCAAAACGCAACCATATTCCAGGCAGAAATATTTGCCATTGAGACCGCGGCGGAACTGCTGATAAAACGGCAAATCTACCAAGGTAAAATCAAAATATTTACTGACAGTCATTCAGTACTAAAAGCTCTGGAATCCAGCTGTTTTACATCCAAAACAGTCTGGAGTTGCCGCACGGCTTTAAACAGGCTCGGTATGTATAACGGAATCACTCTGGTTTAGATACCGAGCCACTCAAACTATTTGGGTAACGAAAAGGCAGATCGGCTGGCATTTACTGGAGCTGCGCTGCCTCTGGTAGGACCGGAACCATTCCTGGGAATACCGCATGACGTGGCTAACGAGGCGATAACAGGCAGAATGAACTCAAGGCTAGAGTCTTTCTGGCGGAGCCATTCTGGTCTGAAACACTCGAAGTTGTTCCTTGGAACAGCTTCGAACAAAAAGATGGCGAACCTAGCGCTAGGTCTGGATAGGGCCAAACAAAGAACACTTGTCGGAATTATGACAGGTCACTGCAGACTGAAAGCACATTTGCACAAAATCGGTCTGGCTGAAAACAATGAATGCAGGCTGTGCCTTGAGGACACTGAAACAGCCATGCACATCGTCTCAGAGTGCCCAGCGGTGAGTCGCATCAGATTCGAGGTCTTTGGCCAGGCTTTTATAGCCCACAGCGAACTGAAAAAATTACCCCTGAACAAGATTATCGGTTTTATCCAAAAACTGGATCTCGTCGGGGAGATATAAATTAGGGGTGAACCACAATAGTCCGTGCGGACGCAGTGGTAGGGTGGGCAGACGCCCGCTCATCATAAATAATAATAATAATTACTTCCGGAGTAATAATGATTTGTAGATCGTTACAAGGAATGGCGAATAAATCTGGCCATACATTTTGATAGTTCATGGAGGTAATGCATTCCAAGATTGACAAAGAACAAAAACCAAGTGTTTTATGTTGAGTCCTTTTAAAGTTTTTTCTTTTGGCTGCTCTTTTGGTACGACAAACTGAATAATAATGCTGATTCATTGGTTGAATCAATGCGGTGCAATTTGGTGGAAGAAACATCGCACATTATTCTCTATTGCTAGTTCCTCTTCAGACGGATGGCCGGGGGCGTTATCAATAAGCAATGACGCTTTTTTAGGACAATTATGATCTTTCAACCATTTTCTAACCTCTGGTAGGAAGCTACTTTTTGAAAAGGTCTTTTAGCGTATACCCCTAATGTTAGCACATGGTAATATTTTTTTACTCACTTTTCGTCCAGGTACGGAATTCTTATCATATGAAACAAACGTTTTGTTACGTCACACGCCAAAGAAGCCCTGCCTCGTCTGCATTATATACCTGTGACGGGTAAAGATCTAAATCTTTCACTTCTACAAGAATCTTAATTTAAACGGCTCTATGCAGATGGCATCATTAGAAGGTTTCTCTCCTGTAATAGTCATTAAACGTAGGCCATGTCGACTTTTGAAACGTTCCAGCCATCCTTTGCTAACCATAAAATCATCTTTGTTCATTATTTCCTTATAAAAAAACTTACCTTTTATGGCCAACATGGGTACTAAAATGGGCGCACGCCTGTTTCTTTCCTGAAGCAGATGTCCACAAGGAAATAGTCGCCTTCGCAGATCTCTTGATTTTAGTTGAAACACAATTGCCTTGCCTTCAAATCGGACACATAAATTACAAACTGCTTGTTGGGTCACCGCTAACTCCTTGCTTTAGATTAGGATCTTCATCGAGTAATAACTGTAATTCATCGTCTTCGAAATTTTTTGGCTGTCTCGAGCGAGGTCTATCTTCAACGCTGAAATCACGGTCTTTGAAACGCCGAAACCATTCTCTACATGACTTTTCAGTTGTAACATTGTCACCGTAAACTTCCACAAGCATACGATGAGATTCAGCTACCCGTTTTTTTAATTGCGACAAAAATTACAACTTCCCGGAAATGTTGTTTACTTATCAAAAAATCTGACATTTTCAATAGCGTAACAGAAAATGATTTGTATGAAGCTCAACAATTCAAACTGAATGCTATCGGCAGATGTCCAATCTGTCTAAAACCGTGGCAACCAGCCGATACTATTCAATAATTCAATGTTTCTGGAGTCATCTTTGGAAAATGAAAGTGAATTAATTTTTACTTCCAATAAATATTATCATGTGTGGATAGTTCAGTGACATTTGGCTCGGAACCGAAAGGTCCCGGATTCAAATCTTGTTCAGGAAAGAAATTTTCCAGATGGATGGGTTTCGGCCACCATTTCACTGTTAGGTCGAAAATTAACAGTGACCTAAAGTAGCGAAAGATCGCAGCAACAAAGCCTACCCAGAACACAACTGAACTTCTAACTCGCACAAACTGAACAAGCTTTTGTAGGATCTTCACAGAAGATCTAGGAGTATAAGGAAAATATAAAAAAAATTATCTCAAATATAAAACAGATTAATTCGGCCATACCTCTATAAATTTCAATTTTACGAAATTTCTTGAAAACTCCTTAAAATTAAATCAAATAAATGTCTTAGAAAACATTCTCTCATTTTTAGTAGATAATAGAATTAATTCATTACACAGTATAAGAAAATAGAAGAATCTAAAGGAAATATAGAATATTGATTGAACTCACTCAACAAACATTCAGTGGAAACAGCCCTGTTTCATAACAGTATTATGAAATCCAAATTCCACTCCAAGAATGTCCAACATCACCTCGAGAAATTCTTGGAAATTACCTCTCTTTTGAAAACTCCTTCAAAAATATGATGCACCTCTTCAGGAAGGCTAGTTGAGATTCTAACCGATAATATTCAGTCCACCTTCATGCCTAAAAAATAAAAACAATATTACATTGGAAGACCTTGTGGTTTTTTTCAGAACTAAGATAAAACTACAAATGGTTTCTTAACAGATACTATTCTATCATTCGCATTCTACGTTCGTCCACAGAAAATAGACAGAGGTTGCATGAAGTAGAAATCTTGTTGAAAATTTTTGAATAGAATTCATAGAGAGTATTCAATTCACAATTATTCAATGTAAAGACAGCCAAAGTTGCAATAAATAGAAGTAATTTGAATTGAGATATCTAGTTTCTAGTTTCTAGTTGGAAATTCGTGAAGAAATTGTTGAAAAGATTTGTTACTATTATGAATCACATATAAACTTTAGTGAAAATATTGGCGAAAAATAAGCTAAAATAAATATATCTCATCAAAATAGTGTAAATCGAACAAAATTGATCAAAAATCAATTTATTCAATGAAATATAGTGTCTACGTCAGAAAGTTTGAATACATATAAAACAAGTATAAAACAAATTGGTAGTTGAGAAGTAATCAACGAAGTGAGCTGTGATTCCGAACATTCCAGAAATATCATTCTCCAAGAATCAAACAAATTCCTGAAACGGAGGAAGGACATTTAAAAGGAACATTGATAATGGATGAACAAACTTGCCAAAGGTAGAAATAATTTTATTTATGTATAACTTTAATTTCAAATCAGAACATTTCTTGTTTACATTAGAATTACGATATTTAGAGATAAGGTTAGGTTAACAGAGAACATAGAGCGTAGATGTTAGATTAGTTTAGTAATCACAGATTTATATAATAAATTAATTTAAGCTTTTATCTGTAAAATTATAATTATTTATTTCATAAATGTTTTTGATACTGTGTGAATGTTAATTCTGTATGTCTACTAAAATTGAAAAAGTTTTTTTAAGAAATTTTATAAAATTAAAATTTGTAGAGGTACAGTAAAATTAATCTGTTTGGTATTGAAGAACCTTTCCATCAAGTGAAAAAACCCTTTTCATCAAATATTATCTTCATTATTTGAGCTTACAGCTTATATTTACCTATTTACCTGACCTATTTACACTATAAAACTCTTGAATTTCATGAACCAGTGAAAAATTGCATGAGAATAAACTAATAATTACCAACTCTAAAAGTGATTTCCTTCATCTTTCACCAGACCGCATTCGAATGAAAAACTATTTATATTTCTTCACTCCCTTTAAGGACTGAACGAAAGTTTTTCAATCTGTCGGTTCCAAGCTATAAATTGTTGAAACATTATAACGATGGAGTATCCAACTATATGTCACCTTCGTTTGATGCGTCAAATTGAAAAAGTTCGTTTCATCTCCAAAGTTATTAACGTTCCACAAAATACTTTTTATTACATCCGGAAATTGAGACTTCTGACTTTTGTGGGATAAAACTGGTACACTTTATATCAGATGGTTCATACTGAATAAACGCAATTATAAAATGAATCTTATTCTTCCACATAGCTTCGATGGCCTTTACTTAAAAATCCATTGCGGAAATTGAGACTTCTGACTTTTGTGCAATAAAATTGGTACACTTTATATCAGATAGTTCATACTGAATAAACGCAATTATAAAATGAATGATTTAACTAAATAATACACATATATCCTTGCACAGTAAAAGTTTCAATATAAGACGGGTTTCATTTTGAATAGACCGCTATCTGAGCAGCTGTCATCTTTTGATATTCAACAATTCGATTTAGCCATTACTAAAAATGAACGATACATGCTTCTACAACGCAATGAAATTGTTGAAATTCAGTACAAAAATGGTGAAAATCTTGCTGCCTAGTTCGTAAAACTAGAGCACTCGTGACTCGGCTGGCAATAGTGAAACTGTTTGAGCTGCTGGTACAAGTTAGTGATATGAAGAATCGACACCATGTGCGGCGCTCAAGAACAGCTGAAAATATTGTTGCTGTAGCCCGTACTGTTATCGATTACTCGTTCTTTGGAATAAGGCAACCATAAACGACATTATTCCGTATTTCGCATAAAACCTTGGGTCTTAAGGCCTTTAAAGTTCAGTTAACACAAGACGGTAGATCACCAGCAACGTCGTATCTTCGCTGATTGGGTCCTTAAAATGCATCAAAATGATCTTTCATCGAAAAATCATGTTCAGTGATGTGCTTCATTTTTACCTCGGAGCTACGTTAATAACTAAAAATTAACGATTGTCGCATTTGAGACTCGGCAAATTCAAGAACGATTATTGAAGAGCCGCTCCATCCTCATTGTGTCATTGTTTGGTGCGGTTTTTGCGCTGGCGGTGTGACTGGACCTTATATATTCGAAAATGAGGCTGGTGCAACTGTTACGGCGATGATTAATGATTGTTTATAGCCATAATGGAAGATACTGATGTGGACGACGTTTATTTGCCACGAAACGGCGCTAGGTGCCAATGCTCCACAATCTATTCAAGACCTTAAAGATGGATTTGGTGAAGTAATCGATGACTACGCCTTCCGATTCCATGTCTCCATCCTCTTCGCTCTTCCCAGTCCCCTAGTTTCAAGTTGTGTTCAGACTTGTGTTCAATTTCTCGAATCCATGTTATCTTAAGTCTACCTCGTCTCATCTTGTCCCTAGGTACATACTTCATTATTTGTCTCGGTATACATTGTTCGGTCATTCGTTTCACGTGGCCATACAATTTTAGCTGTCTTTTGTGAATATCCTCCATTATATTTGTTGGTACTTTCATTATATCTGTGATCTGATGTGTTTCTGATGTGTTCGAGTCTTGACTTTCCAGCATCACAGTGTTATACTCAGGAATACTGTGTTGTAAAGAAGGTGTTTATGTTCCCGGGATATGCTTTTGGACCAAGGGATGGAATTCAGACAGCCAATTACTTGTCTTCCATTTGTGATTCGATGTTCAATTTTTTCTTCTGTTCGTCTTGCATAATCTATAATTGTCCCTAGATAGGAATATTCATTGCAGGGATTTATGGTTTCTTGTTCGTCGAATTCTAGAGCCACCGCTTCATCTCCTCGAAATCTAAGATATTGGGTTTTGGTTCTATTTACTGATTATCCCTATTCATAGTTGTATTTGAGCAGCCTTCGTGTCATAAATTCTAGATCTTCTTTATCCCGATCATCTGTGAAATGAAGGATACAAAGGGTATAATCATCCAGTTGTATGCCCATTCCACAGCATGATTTTCACCAATGCCTCAATACTTGATTCAGATATATTTCAAAGAAGGAGGGTAAGAGGCTGCATCCCTGTCTCAGCATTTTTGAACCTTTGAAGCTTTCAGACAGTGATTTCAATCTTAGCTCTTGATATTCTTAGAGCTGTTGGATAGCTCTTATTACTATGTGATTTATGGGAGATTTTTCCAGTACTTCCCGGAATTTTCAACTGGAATATTATCATAGGTCTTCGCTCGGTCCACGAAGAAGGTGCAATTCACGGTTTCTTGCTTCGTCATTTAGTCATTTAGCTGCATCATCGTGAAGATATGATTGATGCTCGATAGGCCCGCTCGAAATTCTGCCTGCTCGCGATCTCTAGTGGACCATATTTCTCTTCAATTTTAATCCTCAATACTCTTCCATACAGACGACTCATGCTGGCAGTGATGGATATGCATCTGTAGTTTCCACATTCATCTCTCGGACCTTTCTTATGAATTGGTGGTATCCAGGCTTCTCTCCAACTATTCTGTATTTTTTCCCCATTTTTGTACCTACTGAACAATTCTCTTAAGTGTGTAATCAAGTTTGTTGTTCCGTTTTTCAGCAACTCTCAGGTATTCCCTCTGGTCCTGGGGCTTTTTATTTTTCAAAGATTTTATGACTTTATTTATCCTAGATTCTTCAAGGTCTATATGTTGTCCAAGTGCTTGATATCTTCTTGGTGATTTAATCAATTATTTTTCCCTATTTCCTCTTAGTTTCTTCGAGTAATGGTTACGGCAATCGTCCAATCAACTTCCACGCTTCTGATGATTTTTTGCCACCCATATGTGACTCTATTTCTTTCAGTTTCTTCTTATTCTAACTTATCATTTTTTTGAATCTTTTTCTCTCCATACTGAATTCTTTGATGTTCACTTTTGCTCGCCATCCATTGCTTATATGTTTTTTTGTTTCTCAAGTGATCTGGTCCATGTTATATCATTGTTTCTTGTAGAAGTTTCTTTGCTTATTACTCCGAGAGCCTCATATGCTGCAGAGTGGATTGATTCAATCATGTGTTTGTATAGATCGAGAACATACAGCCGCAAATGTGCGAATTGGTCATGAAACATTTTATGAAAAGGATATAGTGCAACAGTAGCCATGGCGGCTATTCGGCTGATATTATTTTTCATTGTTAACGGCATACCTTACTCCTTACAATGAAATGAACATTCATTGATTTCTCCTAAAATATACTTCTTATTTCCAATATCAAAATGAAACCACTTATTGGAAAACCCTTCATAAGATAAGAATTTATTCAGCCTAAAAAGCAGGTCCTGAATGTACTAATTCGATCGCAAATAAATATCATCGAGTTTAGCATATATTCCCTAATTCTATCAAACCCACCAATCCGAATAATGTTCCACTTAATACCCAAAAGGAAACCAACATAAATCCTGATCGATGTTCCAATCCAATCTCTATCCGGGCAAATTCGATAAAAAAAGACGAAAAAACTTTCCACGCATTGTTTGCTCTGAAGAGATTCTCTGTATTATCGGTTAAGAACGATATTTTTATAGACAGAGCTGGAAAATCGGATATACTGGAAGTGGAAGAATAAGGGAAAGAAGGGCATTAGAGCAAGTAACGGTTCCAGATATTTGAGATGATAATCTAGAAAATTTTCCGAGGAGCAATAAATAGAATTGCATTTTTTCCTAATTTATCGTTTGAAGACTCTTCACGTGAAGAAATACGTTGAGTCAATGAAAAAAATTCATTTTTCTGAATATTTCCTACTAGCGTTTTGTTCACAATTAATTTTTCAGCAGCGAATAAAAACATGAAAGAATCTGCTAGATCAGGAGTATTCGTTCATCCATATCGATACTTGGTTGTCATATTAATGGCTGTCGTTTCACATTTTTGAGAAAAATGTTCCTATTGGTCGAAATCCAAAAAGTCTTCTATGAGAAGAGGATTAATTCTACGGCTTTTTCCGAACAATGGTAGTAATTATCTGGATCAAATTTATTATTGATAACTTGAAACTTGGACTAAGAATTGAAAAATAATACGAGGGGTGTTCGATATATTCGCGGTATCAGGGTGATTTGCTAATAATGTGAGTAATCTAACTACCTCATTTACTGATGACATGTAAGGATACAAATATAAAATTTCACTATTTTACGATCATTAAATTTCTAGTTATCCTCAATGGGAGATAACCAAAATGACTGACACCACAATGATGACGAAAATCGAGCATCGCGCCGTTATGAAGTTCCTCACAAAGCAGGGACAAAGTTAAAAAAATCATTCATGAAGATATGGCTGTTGTTTACCAAGACTGTGCAGCGTCGTTATCTACATTTCAAAAGTTGTCAAGAGAATTCAAAAGAGGCAGAGAAGGAATTGAAGACGATCCTCGCTCGGGCGGGTCCGTTAGCGGCACCTCTGAAGGAAATGTGAAAAAAGTGGAAAAGCTGATACTTGAAGATGCCAGAATGAAAATTAAGATGTTAGCAGAGATGACAAACCTATCCGTGGGTACCATATATGCTATCCTTCATAGCCATCTTAACTTCTCAAAGGTCAGTGCAAGATGGGTACCGAGAATACTCACCGCACCTAAGAAGCAAGTGAGAGTCGAGTGCTGTAAAGGTTTTTTAGAGCTCTGTGGAAAAGACGTATCGTCTATTTTCAACCGGTTGGTTACTGGGAATGAGACATGGGTTTATCACTATGATTCTCGGGGTGAACAAGAGTCCATGCAGTTGACTGAAAAGGGTACACAGACTCCAAACAAGTTTGAGGTCACCCCATTCGCTGGTAAAATAATGGCTACGGTCTTTTGGAATTCTAGAGGTATTTTATTGATAGAATACACTGAAAAGAGTGAAAGCATCACAGCAGCGTCAAACGCAACCAATTCGCATAATTTAAGAAAAGCAATTAAAGGAAAAAGGCGAGGAAAACTTATAGCGGGGGTGTTGCTGCTTAACTTAACTTAAGACCCGTGTGGCGAAGGCTGCTGTGCAGGCATGTGGCTTCGAAGAAATTACTCATCCTCTGTACAGTCCAGACTCAGCCCCCAGTGACTAATACCAATTCCCAAATGTGAAAAAATATTTTCGAGGAAAGTGATTTTCAGACGATGAAGAAATGAAGGTAGCAATTAATACTTATTTTGAGGAGAAGCCGGAAAAATATTTTTAAAAAGGTTTAGAGAAGCTTATTTCTCGATCTAACAAATGTATTTTTCTTGGAGACTGCATGGAAAAATAGTTTTCTTTCATGCCTATACCTAGAATACATTTAACATCCCTCTTATAAATTTCTCAAGACACAGTTTTCTAAATACAAAAATCAAATAGACGATGTGTGAATTCGAGCATCAACTTGCTAAAAGGTATCGACAGATGATGTTCTTGCTTCCCACAACAACAATTAATTTAGTTATCCTTCAATTAAAAGCACTTCTTGAAAATATCCCAACGTATAAATTTACTTCACTGAACCCATCAACACCTATTTTGAATTCTTTAATTAAGTTACACAAAGAGAATAATCCCATCAGACCCGTTGTTTTGTTTGTCACATAAACTATCAAAAGCATTAATCAAACAGAAACTTACTTTCAAGCTAAATCATCGATAAAAAATTATTATCAACTTATACAAAAAATTAAAAATATACACGTCCCGAACAATGCTAAACTTGTTTCTTTTGATGTAAAAAATTTATTTCCTAATAGACCGGTCATTGAAACCATAAAATTAGTTGATGATTTATTACTCCAAAAACGAACTAATCGTATTTTAAAAAAAGAAATATTACACGCCTTCAACGTTTGACTAGATCAAAATTACTATATGTTTAACGGCACTTTCTATCTAGACGAAGAAAGTCTAACAATGGGTAACCCATATTTTAAACATTTCGTTTATTGGTACCGCTATGTAGATGTCATAATTTGTTTATTTAATGGCACAAATAGACACTTTTGTTCATTTTTGGAATCTTTCAACAAATTAAATATGAAGAAAAAGTCAACAATAGCATCAATTTCTTAGATTTAAAAATAACTAAAATTAAAAACAGACTCGACTTTTCGATATACAGGAAACCTACACTCACAGATAGTACGATTCGTTCAACTTCAAACCATCCATTTCCACAAAAATTATCAGCTTATACTAGTATGCTTTATAGATTGGTTAACATACCTATGACAAAAGAAAATTTTGACAATGAATATGATACCATTAAACAAATAGCTTTCAACAATGATTTCAATTTATAGATAATTTACTCAATAAAATAAATTACAAACAAGCAATATTACTTGTACATCCCAAATTTCAAAATTCAGACGACAAAATTCATTTCATTAACTTACATAGGCCACAAAACTGAAAATATTGCTAGATATTTAAAGAAAAATAGAAAATTATAGCATCTCTTCTAGAACCATTAATTCATTAGGCAGTTTAGTAAACAATAATAAAGACGTCATTCCAAAAACAAAAAATCAGGAGTTTACAAGTTAACATGTAGTGATTGTCCATGTGTATATGTGGGACAGACAGGCCGTTCATTCCAAACAAGGATACGAGGACATGAAAAATGTTATATTAATAATAAATCAATTTCAACTTATGCCAACCATTTGTTAGAGACAGGTCATAATTTTAATCCGAACTACGTAATATTACTTATCGAAAACAAAAGTCAATAACTAAATCTTCTAGAAACTTTAGAGATCAATAGATATCATAAAAGACAAATTTTATTGAATCATCAGATAGATTTAAACAGATCCCCCTACTTATCATTTTTCATTGATTGTAAACCACCTCTTGTCACCCCTCTATTTTTTTTACCAGAGCTGTGTATTTGAGGTCATGTTTTGCATTATACTACTTTGTCAAGAAAGTACCGGGAATTTTCAATTAAAACAATATTTTTACATTTAATCGTCAAAATTTATTGGGTCGCCTTCAAAATAGGCTCCATTTGCTCCAATACATCTATGCCAACGGCACTTCCAATTATCGAAACATTTTTTATAGGCGCTTTCCGGAATGGACTTTAGCTCTCGCGCCGAATTTTGTTTTATGGCTTCAATCGACTCAAAACGGGTGCCACGAAGGGGCAATTTTAGTTTTGGGAAGAGGAAAAAGTCGCAGGGAGCCAAATCCGGCGAATACGGTGGTTGCTGAAGCACGTTTGTTGAGTTTTTGGCGAGAAAGTCAGTCACAATCGTAGCTCGGTGAGAAGGCGCGTTATCGTCATGCAAAATCCATGAGTTGTTCGCCCACAAATTTGGCCGCTTCTTACGGATACGCTCACGCAAATGTTTCATAACGCCTAGGTAATACTCCTTGTTTACCGTCTGACCCTCTGGAATGAATTCGTAGTGCACCACGCCACGGATATCGAAGAAAACAATGAGCATCACCTTCATTTTCGAGCGGCTTTGGCGTGGTTTTTTCGGTTTCGGCTCATTTTTTGCCACCCATTCCGATGATTGCTGGCTTGTTTGCATATCGTACTGGTAGACCCAGGTCTCATCACCAGTTATAATGCGTTCCATGAATGTAGAATCGGAATTACAGCGATCCAGCATGTCTGAAGCAACCTGTTCGCGATGACGTTTTTGAAGAAAATTCAGGTCTTTCGGTACGAGTCGTGCGGCCACCTTTCTCATGCCCAAAATATCAATCAAAATCGTACGTGCGGACTCGTGGGATATCTTAAGATCATGTGCTATCTCTCTCAAGCTGGTACGACGATTTTCCAGCACCCTTTCCTTAATTTTATCGACGTTATCTTCGATCGAAGCCGTCGATGGGCGACCACTTCACGACCGTCCTTGAAGGCTCTGTACCACTGATATGCACGAGTTTTCGATAGAGCATTATCACCAAAGGCCTTTTGCAACATTTTCAATGCATCGGCACACGAAAATTCATTTGCAACACAAAACTTTAAACAAATTCTTTGCTCAACGTAATCACCCATAGTAAATATCGGCACGCACTCTGACATCGACTGACTTAATCAGCTGTTGCAAACACACTAGTTGACAGATCCCGCTCAAGCTTGGCATAGTAATTAAGGACAGTGGTACCAACCTAGGAAACAAAATTTTACCTGCCTCATTGCCCTGCCAGATTTAAATCGATAATTCCCGGTACTTTCTTGACAGAATGTATACCTCAGTTTTAATACTCACTTAATAAAGTCATGGTATAACGAAACAATTGTAGTGAAAATCAATAAAATGTTAAGTTAATATTTATTTTTCTTATATTGAATAATAGTGAATATCGAAGAGTCCCAAAATGACAACAGTTTGATGTTGCCTCATTTGAATATGGATCAGATGGTAGACGAATAACGTAAAGCATGAATTTGTGCTGTTCGCCGATCTTTATGATGCATATACAATGACATCCTTACTACTTTTCGTAAGTAATTTCTCGGAATGATTTCGTACTTGTTTTTGTGGCTCCTGAATGAATAAATCACCAACGAACTTATTGAAAATTCACGTGTCTGCATCATAAGATCGGTCGGTTATTCATGAGTAGAAAGAAATAGAAATCGTATAAGACGATAGCGTATAAAAAGAAACGTACGTCAACGGCTATTCCTGATGCAAAATTGCGTTATTTCCTCTATGTTGACTCGAACCTTTTCAGCATTGTTTCTACAAATGAACCTTATTATATGTGGTCATAAACTAGAGGAAACAGAGTGTGATACCGTTTTAAATTGAGATCATATAAAGTTGTATTTTTTCTCCAGAGGATGGGGAAAGATTCAAACAGCCATCCAGTTGAATATTTGTCACCATTTATAAGTTAGAATAAAGTTATTCTTGTTCTGGGCGACTGTCTTAATAGCTCCTCTCTTAAATGCATGGTGAATCCAATATTCCGAAAAATAATAGTGCAACTATTTTTTCGTAAGAAATTTCTCGGAATGATTTCATACCCATTTTTGTGATTTAATCTTAGTCGTTTTCCCTAAATGAATAAATCATTAACGTTCCTATTTAAAATTTATATTAATTTTTTTGTCTCTATCATAAGTTCAGTTATTTATGAATGGAAAGAAATAAAATGGCATCTTATACAGAATCTAGATCTTACCTTTAAGTAGACTAGAATCTCTCCAGAGAAATGAGTCAAGTCAAACGTTGCCATAAATCATAAATGTCGAAATGTAATACCTTTCTAAATTGATATCTTCAAAGTTGGTTATATTTTGCCACTGCATTGATCTTCATATTTACATATGTAGTCATGAGATCAGTATTTTCTAATTAGGATACAAGAAAAATTGCAATTTTATAAGACACAATTAGCTGATTACAAAAATAAGATCGAAATTCGTGAACGAAACAACCTGCTAAATGGAATGGACTGATCATATTATCATTTTCCATAAAACCGCTTTCGTTAACATGAGATGCATAACCTCCAGTTTCCGCTGAACTTTCTAGTTCTGTAAATTTTCAGCACTTGGATATATACATTTTCAGTTTGGCTAGCTGAATAAAAATTTAATGAATGATTGATTGATTGGATTCTTTTCGGCGAGCATCGAACACAATGGATAACGCCTATCTGAGTATTAGTGAATATCAAGCCGTCCACAAATTTTTGATGTTCACTGGATATTGCCTCACTGGTATAAGGACCAGAATGTGGATGAATTACGTGAAGCATGAACTTATGCTGTTCGCCGATCTTTATGATGCATATACATACTAACTACTTTTTCGTAATAAAATTATCGTAATTATTTCGTACCACTGAGTTCACACCTTGCAGATATACTACTCTGTCAAGAAAGTACCGGGAATTTTCAATTAAAACAACATTTTTACATTTAATAGTCAAAATTTATTGGGTCGCCTTCAAAATAGGCTCCATTTGCTCCAATACATCTATGCCAACGGCACTTCCAATTATCGAAACATTTTTTATAGGCGCTTTCCGGGATGGATTTTAGCTCTCGCGCCGAATTTTGTTTTATGGCTTCAATCGACTCAAAACGGGTTCCACGAAGGGGCAATTTTAGTTTTGGGAAGAGGAAAAAGTCGCAGGGAGCCAAATCAGGCGAATACGGTGGTTGCTGAAGCACGTTTGTTGAGTTTTTGGCGAGAAAGTCAGTCACAATCGTAGCTCGGTGAGAAGTCGCGTTATCGTCATGCAAAATCCATGAGTTGTTCGCCCACAAATTTGGCCGCTTCTTACGGATACGCTCACGCAAACGTTTCATAACGCCTAGGTAATACTCTTTGTTTACCGTCTGACCCTCTGGAACGAATTCGTAGTGCACCACGCCACGGATATCGAAGAAAACAATGAGCATCACCTTCATTTTTGAGCGGCTTTGGCGTGGTTTTTTCGGTTTCGGCTCATTTTTTGCCACCCATTCCGATGATTGCTGGCTTGTTTGCATATCGTACTCGTAGACCCAGGTCTCATCACCAGTTATAATGCGTTCCATGAATGTAGAATCGGAATTACAGCGATCCAGCATGTCTGAAGCAACCTGTTCGCGATGACGTTTTTGAAGAAAATTCAGGTCTTTCGGTACGAGTCGTGCGGCCACCTTTCTCATGTCCAAAATATCAATCAAAATCGTACGTGCGGACTAGTGGGATATCTTAAGATCATGTGCTATCTCTCTCAAGCTGGTAGGACGGTTTTCCAGCACCCTTTCCTTAATTTTATCGACGTTATCTTCGATCGAAGCCGTTGATGGGCGACCACTTCACGACCGTCCTTGAAGGCTCTGTACCACTGATATGCACGAGTTTTCGATAGAGCATTATCACCAAAGGCCTTTTGCAACATTTTCAATGCATCGGCATACGAAAATTCATTTGCAACACAAAACTTTAAACAAATTCTTTGCTCAACGTAATCACCCATAGTAAAAATCGGCACGCACTCTGACATCGACTGACTTAATCAGCTGTTGCAAACACACTAGTTGACAGATCCCGCTCAAGCTTGGCATAGTAATTAAGGACAGTGGTACCAACCTAGGAAAAAAAAATAATAATTCCCGGTACTTTCTTGACAGAATGTATTTATGTCTAAAATAGGAAATGAAATCTGGAATTCAAAATTACCCATGAATATTCATTTCTGGTACAGATACGAAGACGATATACTCACGTGTATTCCCGGAACATCCAGACAACAGAGTCAATTTTTCCATTTCTCAAATAATATTCACCCAAAAATCAAATTCAAATTAGAACAAGAATGAAACAATAGAATTACATTTTAAGAACTCTCGATATCATACTCGAATACTGAAATAGAATTTAACCTCTTCAGAAAATCCACAACTACTTCTATATGTATTCCTATTGACTGCAATCATCTATATTCACAAAAAATATCATAGAGCTTTCGTATTAGCCTTATCAAAGAATAACCGCGAAGCTGCAGTCCAAACTATAAAATCAAGTTTCAACTCTCAATAGCTAATTTAATTCGACAGAAACAATCTAAAATAGCTATAAACAAAAGTTATCCCATCATAAAAACTAAAGAAAACAAAAAATTCATTTCTCTATCGTACTTCGGTAGTATGAGTCAAAAATTGGCCAATAGTTTTTCAAAATTAGCTGTTAATATTGCTTTCAAAACACAAAATAAATTATCATCCCAATTATTTAACGCAACGGACCCAACTCCAAACATGCACAAATCGGGAGTTTATGAGTTACCTTGTTCAACGTACAGTAATAAATATATAGGACAGACGGTAGGTTCAACGAACATAAAATGAATTTCATGAAAAATAAAAAAAAAACTTCTACTTTTGCCACTCATTGTTAAGGAAACGGCTATCCTTTTCCGACAATAGATAATCTTAAAATTTTACATATAGAATCAAAAGGAAAGAAAATTGATTATTTAGAATCTGTTGAAATTTTCAATTTAGTTTACAATAAAAATAATTTAAAAATAATGTTGAAATATTTGAGATATTTAAATAAGGAACATCTTTTTACCAATCTTGCTTGACGTGCCAACATTCTGTAATTTGTCAGCCGCTCTCTCTTTTTTCACCTATTTTTATCTTCTGCCTGTATATGCATAAATAGCCTTTCCTGCTTGCTAAATCTTCAGTTGTCTGAATATGGGATAGTTATTTCCCGAAACTCGAGTCACAATCAAATGTGTAAAATATAGATATATTTATTGATAGTAAAACCTAGTAATTTCTAAAACTTCTTTTAATTTAAAAAAAATGGTATGAGATATCAGGAGTTTGAAATGAAAATAAATCAACTGCTAGTTCTGATGCAAAATCGAGATACTCCCTCAAACTATACTTGAATCTGTGCAGTCTCTTCAAATGAGCCTACTTCGTACTATTTTTCCAGTGTATTTATGCTTGTATAAACATGTTTTAACGTGAATGCACTGATTATTGGAGAACAAGTGCTATTCCAGAATGTGCAAATTGCTAATTACAAAAATCAGACCAAGAATATATACATTCGAGCATCAACCGGCTAAATGGTATCGACAGATGCTATTCATGCTTCCCCCAAAACCGCTTTCGTTAACACAAGCTGGATAACCTATTATACAGTTTCCGCTGAACGTTATAGTTCAGTAATTATTCAGTCATTGGATAGATTCAGCTTGGCTACTGAATAAAATTTTAATGAAGCATTGAACTGATAATTTTTTTTTGGCGAACATCGAAGTTTAAATAGATCAGAATGTATAATATACACCCAAATAACAATCAATATCAAACAATCCGCAAATGACAACAGTATGATGTTGACTGGATATTGCCCCATTAGAATATGGATCGAAATGCATATGAATAACGTATCGGGTGTTTTTTTTAATGTGATAGAACTTTAAGTTGAAATAAAACACATTTAAATTAATATTGAAGCCAATTTTTTTTTATTTGAAAGATAATTTTATGACATTTATATTTTAAAAATAATGTTGCATATGTCCACCACGACTAGCTCTGAGGAACCGCATTCGACCAGACCAATTTTGGAACACTTATTCGAGTAATTCAGGTCTTATTTCATCAATAACATGAGTTATGTTGGCTTCCAAAGCGTGTATTGTTTCTGATTCATCAGCATAAACCAATGACTTGACAGAACCCCAAAGTAAATAATCCAGTGGAGTTATGTCACATGATCTTGGAGGCAAATTAATTGGACCATTTATCGAAATAATGTTATCACCAACTCTTTCTTTCAATAAGTCAACTGTTACGGTAGCAGCCTGAGGTGTAGCACCATCTTGTTGGAACCAAAACACTTATGAGTCGATACCATTCAAATTTAAAAACAAATAATCATTGATCATCGATCTGTAACGAGCAACATTCACTGTAACATTAGCTCTAGCATCGTTTTCAAAGAACTATGGACCGATGATGCCTCCAGCATGTAAAATACACCATTTTTCAGGATGAAATGGAGAACTGCAGAACTTCTTGAGGATTATTTTCACTCCATATACGGCAATTCTGCTTGTTCACATAGCCGTTCAAGCACAAATGAGCTTCATCACTAAACACAATTTTACGATAAAAAAGTGGATCAACTTCAAGCTGTTCCACAGCCGAATCAGCAAACAAACGACGCTTATTATGGTCAAGTGGCTTTATTTGTTGAACCAGTTGGATCTTGTATGGGTGTAGACCAAGATCTTCACGCAAAATTTTCCATGTGGTGGATGCTCAGAGTCCAACTTGTTGTGAACGTCAACGAATAGACAAATCTGGATCATCATTAACACTATAACTTAGAGCAGCGATATTTTCTTCTGTACTTCAGTTCTTGTTGTTGTTGTTGCATCGAGTAGAGAAAATGTTGGCCGAAATCTATCGATAGTTCGTCGAATAAGCTGCCCTGATGGACGATTATGTGAACCATAAATTTCACGAAGTGCTCTATAAGTTTGGCGAATAGAACACTGATTTTGAAAATAAATTTCAACAATTTGTAAACGTTGTTGCGGCGTGAGTCTTTCCATGATAATTTGTCAATGCTTACTGAACAGAAATGTCAAAACAACATGGCTTCTACTTTCTGTCAAATCACAGTTATCCTTATGGAAAGTTCTATCACTGTAAAAAAAACACCCGATATATAATGCATTTGTTCAGTTCGCCGATCTTAAGAATGCATAATGATTCCGTAACTCCTTTGTCGTAGGAAATTTCTGGAAATTATTTCGAACCCAGTTTTGTGATTTTTTTTAACGTTTCCCCTAAACGAATAAATAATCCTCGAATAATCTATTTTTGTATTTCTATCATAAGTTCTGTTATTTATAAATAGAAAGAAATAAAAATGGTAGGAGTATAAAATGAAATAATATTAAGTAAGGCTATTAATATTTTTAAGATTTTTTTCATTTTTCATCAAGTAGAGGTTCATTCAATTAAACATATAATTAACGAAGTAAATGAAAATAACTTGGCTTAAGTTTCACTACTTATTTCATGTCTGTTGAAACATGTTTCGGGTTTTCAGTCCATTTTCAAAACTGAAGAGAAGAGATCTCAAAATCCTACTTACTGTAAAAATAAGGTGCTAGTTCGATCTTAATATTTTACAGATAAGAGAAATGGTGATAAATTAAATTCCAATTGTTCATTTGTGATTGGTAGCATCTTTTCATGTGCTGAACAAATTTCCAAACTTTCTAAAAGGTCCATTCTTCTGCTTTTATTACCTACGTGTAAAATCTCAGTTCTACAGAAATCTATAAAATGATTGTTATTATTTATACAATGTTCCCAAAAAGCAGATGTTAGTTTATTATTCAATATATTTTTTTGTGTTCTTCTACTCTTATGTTTATAGAGCGTTCTGTCTTACCTATATAAAATGTAGGGCATTCGTTACAATATAATTTGTATATACCGCTTTTTTGACACGTTTCACAACAGTCTTTGCTATTGACTAAGAGTGAAGTTAAATTTTTCTTATTTGAACAAATAGTATTGATATTATTTTGTGCAAATTTTCTTACTAATTTGTGAAATGAAGTTTATGCTATGGAATTTTTCGTTTTCTTTGTCCTGAAGGATAGGGTAAAGAGAAGCTAGAGCTTTTTTATGCTGTTTCTTAAAAATTAATTTATCTATTACGTTCGTATTGTGACCATTGTTCTCCGCTAATGACTTCAAAACTTCAATTTCTTTGTTAAAGTCTTCTATTGAGAGAGGGGTTGATAGTAACCTATGTATAAAGGCGTGAAAAGCAGACATTTTTATTAAAACAAAATTATGTAGAAGATAGACATTTTTATGTTATGATGGTGGGAACTGTTATCATGTATAAATGGATCTATGTACGTGGATTTTCTAAATAGGTCAAATTCAAGAGAATTAACATTTCTTGTGCTCTGAATATCTAAAAAATTCATTGATTTTTGGTAATGTTCGATTTCAATAGTAAATTTGACAGAATTGGAAGATGAATTTAACAAATTCAAAAATATTTCAAATTTTCTAATAGAACCTAGCGAAATGCAAAATACATCATCCACATATCTTTTCCACTCTCTTTATCAAATTATCTTGTGAAGAAAAGATTTTAATCTCAAGATGGGTCATAAAAATTTCGCTGTGTTGATAAGGGAGAACCCATAGGGAAACGGTCTAATTATTGATAAATTTTATGGTTGAATTTAAAATAGCTTTGTTTGAGGCATATTTCAAGTAAAATCATTGTTGGTTTTGCTGTAATAAATTTTGGACTATATATTAATTTCTAAATTAGGTATGGAAGGAAATAAATTCACTACATCGAATGAAATAAGTTTAGCGTTAGCGGGAATTTTTAAATTTTTGAGTTTCTGTTAGCTGTATAGTATTTTCAATAAAATATTTTAGGCTATATTGTACTGATGTTGAGATGCTTACAAATTCTTCACGCGGGTGCATTTATGGAAGAAACAATGGGCCTCATAGGACAATCTGTCTTGAGTATTTTTGGAAGGGCGTAAAGTAACGGAACTATTGGATTCATAATTACTTTATGTAGAATTTGTATCTGAAAGCAAGTTCGGAAATTTTTGATGGCTTGTTTTACAGACAGGAAATAAACAGTGAAACTTAAGCCAAGTTGTTTTTATTCACTTCATTAATTTAAAAATGTTTTACCAAGTGATAAGCGAGAAATCAATATTATTTAAATATATAAAATGAAAGTTAGTCAACTGCCAGTTCTGCTGCAAAACCGAGATATTTCCTCAAACTAGATTTGAATCTCCCCAGTCTCTACAAATGATCCCAATCATGCTTTGCCATAAATCATTAGAATCATTCAGTATAACCATTTCAAATTGAGATCGTAAATGTTGAACTACCGGATTCATGCTCATATTGACGTATTTTATCATGGATGCAGATTTTTCTGACTAGATATTGAAGAATAATCAAAATTCCATAAGATTTAATTAGCTAGTAGCAAAAATTTGATCGAAAATGTGCGAATTTGTGGATCAACCTGCTGAATGGAAATGATATATGATATTGTCACTTCCCACGAAACGCCTTTCGTCAACATGAGCTTTATAGCCTGTTTACTGTTTCCACTGAATGATCTAGTTCAGTAATATTTCAGTAATTGCGTATGAATTTAGGTTGGCTAACTAAATAAAACTTTTCAATGCGGTTCACGATACTGGAAAGTTTTCCTGGGACTCAGGTCTACATTTGTCATAATTCCGAAAAACCGCAGAGCAAGAAAATGTTGAGAATGTCGAGCTACACCCTCAAAATTTTCCTCAGAGTACTTCACAACAAAATCAGGCTCAAATGCGAAGAAGATCTTGAAGAGACACAGTTTAGTTTTAGAAATGCTCTTGGTACTAGAGAGGCGTTTCGCATTAAATGTCCCATTACAGAAAGAAGTGTCGTGACCAGAGAAAAAACGTTTTCATGTGCTTCGTGGATTTTGAGAAGACATGTAAAATTGATGAAAACACTGAAAAACAAAGGTATCGATGACAAGGATATACGTGTCATTAATAATTTGTACTGGAATCAAACCGCAAAAGTAAAACGAAGAGATAATCTAACCAGAGAAATTTCTATACAACGAGGAGCAAGAGAAAGTTGCATTTTGTCTGCAATTGTATTCAATATACAGGATGACCCAGGGTTGCGTTAGTGGACCATAACTACGTTTCTATTCAAGCTATAGACTTGATTGCTTTTTTCCAAATGATAGGTGGTACAATCCGCACATCCTAAAAATATTTTTATCCACATACAGGATGTCCGAAAATGAAATATATACATAGGTTTGGTTTTTTAAAGGGCAACCCCCTATTTTCATACATCTTTGGATTTGCCACTTAATTGTCGATAAAACGCTCCTAGGTTTCAATGACTTGTCTGCATTAGTTTTAAACCTGTCAATTTATGTGTCAAAATTAAGTCCTGCGTAAACCCACAGAATACCTTCGGAACCGTTCAACATAATTTATTCATCTTTTTTCCCGTCGATTCTTTAAGCTACTCTACATCTTTTAAAATAGGCACACGTTTGATGTCGGTGTTCTATCGCCTACTACATTGTTTTTTAATTGAAAAATTACAATTTGAATCAACTCGATTTCTTTAAATGCAACACCATGTATTTTATTACGCCATTGCATGACATTTCGTAAGAGCTTTTCGTCGATATGAGGTTTGTGGGGTCTACTTTATGAAATTCGTGAAATAAATTTCAAATTAGGAAATGTGGATGCTTTTAATAGAATCTAGTAGAACGTTGTCGTAAAATCGGAAACATCTATACAAAATAATTGAAAAAACTGTTTTCGAAATTGTAAAAGCAGAGTTTGAAGAATATTGGTAATAGAAACAGGAGAATATCAAGAAGCAAACAATTATAGTAACAAGAACATGAAGCGGTAAATAACAGAAAACTATGTGAAAATTTTTATGAGGAAAGCCTTTTTATAAATGCTCAAATAGGCCGTCATTATTTTCTCCACAAGCTGCTAGTATTCTTGTAAATGAGCGTCGAACTCTGGCAAGTATTTTTCCATCAATTGAATCGAAGGCTTCCGTGATACTATTCTTCATATCATCTGGAGTTATCGGTCGATCTCTGAAAATTCTCTGCTTTACCCAGCCCCAAAGAAATAAATATATAGGATCTGTAGATCTGGGGATTGCGCGGGCCAAGGAATGGTTCCTCCTCGGCCAATCCAATGATTAGGATAGGATTGGTCCAAATATTGTCGAACTATCCTATGGTTATGCACTGGAGCACCATCGTGCTGCAACCACACGGTTCTTTGGGTATGCAGGTCCACTTCTTCTAACATTCCAGGTAGAAGTTCGCGAAGAAAATGTAAATATCGTTCATAAGTCAGCACATTATCGAAGAGGTAAGGTCCAAAAACGTGATGTCCAATATATCCTCCCCAAACATTTAGCGACTGTCGGTTTTGGTGATCAACTGTTCTCAACCAATGAGGATTTTCGATTGCATAATAATGCATATTATGTGTGTTGCTCTACCCACGGCTATTGAATGTTGCTTCATTGGAAAACAGAATTCTGTTTAAAATATTATAATCCTCCTCAATCATGCCATTCATTTCTATACAAAACGCAACTTTATTAGCAAAATCACTACCATACAGTTCTTGATATGGGTACAGATGAAAAGGATGGAACTTATGCTTCAATATTATTCGGTTCACACTACTTTGTGAAATATCCGTTTCAGCGGCTATTTCCCTTGTGCTCACCTGAGGATTTTCATGTAGCATCAATAAAACCTGTAGTTCATTCTCCTCTTCAACTCAACCACCAACAATTTCTTTTTTAGGATCCAGTGAGTTCAAATCGATCTCTCAATCTTTGGAATGAAACCACCTGTGGAGTTCTTGCTTCCGGCTATTTTTCATGGTAGATTCTTTGTGCTAATAAAACATTTCTATCAGCTTTGCCTAAACAGTAAACCATTTCACTAATTATTCGCGTGTGAAATTCATTGTTGTGTTATTGCTTGTACTTCGACCAATTGAATGAATATTTTATTTCTTCACATTTCAGGATTCAAATGATAAGAATACTTTATATTTAGCCGTTTAATTCAAAACTGATGGTATCATTCTCGGCATTCATTTAAAGTATCTCCCGAACATGTGTTACTAAATATTATCAACATATCATTCTTGACAATAAGATGTGTACAATTATTACCAGTACACAGATGTTTCAGATTTTACGACAACGTCCATTTCACAATGTAGACCACACAAACCTTATATCGACGAAAAGCTGTTACGAAATGTCATACAATGATGCAATAAAATACAGGATATTGCGTTTGAAAAAATCGAATTAATTCAATTTGTAATTTGTCATTTGAAAACCAATGTAATAGGCGATAGAACACAGACATTGAATTTCTGGCCCATTTCAAAAGATGCGCAGAAGCTTAACGAATCGACGGAAAAAAGATGATTGAATTGTGTTGAACGGTCCCGAAGTTATGACTTTTTCTGTGAGTCTACGCACGACGCTATGTCGGCACATAAATTGACATAGGTCAAAAACTAATGCAGATAAGTCAATGAAACCTGGGTGCGTTTTATCGACCATTAAATGGCAAATCCACAAAGATGTATGAAAAATAGGGGGTTGCCATTTAAAGAAATCGAACCTATGTATGTATTTCATTATCGGATATCCTGTATGTGGATAAAAATATTTTCAGGATGTGCGGATTATACCACCTATCGTTTGCAAAAACAATCAAGTCCATAGCTTGAATAGAAACGAAGTTATGGACCATTTATTCAGCCTGGGTCACCCTGTATATTCAGATCAATTATTCAATAAAGCATTGCAAGGTCAACCATACGGAATAAAAATAAATGGGGAAATTATAAATATTCTTAGACATGCGGATGATACAGTGATTCTATAAAACAGTCTTCAGGGCCTTTAAATCATGCTTGATCGTATTCTGGAGGCAGGAGAGGAAATGGGAATCGAGATAAACATAAAACAAAAGTTTTAGTCGTAACCCACAACCGCATGCTTCACTTCGATAGAATGGGATACCAATTGAAAGGGTTCCCAAATTTTTATATCTAGGTTCTATAATAACGAACCAACTGGATCCTGATGTAGAGATCAAACGTAGGATAGCAATGGCTAAGACCACATTCAAGAAAATGAAAGCGTTTTTTGTAATGACCACCTCAACTTGGATTGAGGACATTGAGACAGAGAATGGTGCTTTTGTATGGAGTGGAAGCAAGAACATTGAAGCATGAGAGATGGGGATACATAGAGGAATGCTAAAACTTCCATGGACGCAAGACGAACGGAGAATTGCTAAGAACAGTAAATAAGGATAGGGAATTACTTAAGGTTGTGAAGTGTAGAAAGATGTCTTATCGGGGACATGTACAGAAGGGGAGTCGTTATCGAGTCTTACAGCTAATTATCAGTAGAAAAATAGAAGGCCGAAGGGGCGCAGTAAGAAGACGAGTTTCCTGGCTCAAAAATATTCAAGAGCGGACCGGAAAACGAAATGCAGGACAACTTCTCCATATAGCAGAGTATCGAGATGCCTTCTCGATTGTGATTGCTAACGTTGGATTAAACCGACAGGGCACATGGAGAATCAGAACTGAATAAAAATTTAACGAACATCGAAGTTTAAACAAAACAGAATGGATAACGCATACCTAATAATAATGAATATCAAGCAGTCCGCAAATTACAACAGTTTGATTTTCACTGGATATTGCCTCAATAGTATATAGATCAGAATGTAAGGGAAAACGCGAAGCATAAATTTGTGCTGTTCGCCATTCTTTAGGATGCATATACAATGATGTAAATACTTTTTAGTGAAAAATTTATCGGATTTTTATTATTATTATTATAAACAAATGAAAAAAGCATCGTTCACCAATAAACTCAAAATTACAAAATAAAATGGAAATCATATAATAATTAAGTAAGAGGGCGATTCTGATCTCGAATGAACTCGTCGAGTAGGTTTCCGAAGGAATTCACCGAATTTGCACCAACAACATCATGTGGCAACCCATTCCATCCGCCGAAAACTCTGTTGGAAGAAAACATTTGACGCTGTGTGGTCTTGAAATTCTCTTTCGCCAGTTTGAAGGCACGGCCACAAATTTGGGTGCTGCTTCTAATGTAGAGGTGATCCAGATTCAGACCAAAGAACCCATGCAGAGCCCGATGAGTCACAATAAGATCACCTCTATTCCGTCGATCCCCAAAAGTTTGGTGATTCATTAGTCTTAAACAAGTCTGACAGTCTGGTCTTTTTCTCCCAAAGGATCCTTGTATTCTAACGCTGCACAAACTTGAGGAGAAGTTGATCACTCCTGAGAGAAGGGCACCACACCGGTCCAGCATATTCCATCAAAGGATGCACATAGCAGCAATAAAGTGCTTGACACGTTTCCAAGCTGCAACCCCTAAACGATCTCTGAATCATGTAGGTTATCTGTCTAGTCATCTGTCAAATCATAGGACACTATGATGCCCAGATCATTATTGTGGTCAACGGGAGTCAAGTAGTGACCATCGACAACATATTGTTATTAAGAGTTATTTCTGCCTAGTTGTAGAACGTGGCATTTGCTGGAATTAAGTGGAAACAACCATTTTCGACACCAATCCTTCACAGCCCACAAATCGTCCTGAAGGGTCCTCGCATTCGTTGCATAGTTATATATTTTCGTGTCGTCTGTAAAAAGTGCGCATGAAGATTTCAGTTGTCGAGGCAGATCAGTTGTCAAGGCAGAAGAGAATGGGATCCAGTACTGAACCCTGCGGAACGCCACTGGTTACCATTGATTTCATACACGTGTTTGTGATTTTATTTTTGCCGTTTTACCTGAATGAAAAAATTACCAACGAACCTTTTCAAAATTCATATCTATTTTTGTCACTGCATCATAAGTTCGGTTATTCATGAATATAAAAACTGAAAATGCTATAATACGACAGGAGTTTGATATGAAAGTTAGTTAACTGCAAGTCATGATACAAAATCGAGATATTTTCCCAGAGTAGACTTGAATCTCTGCAGTCTCTACATATGAGCTTGATCATGTTTTGGCATAAATTACAGGGATTGGAGGGTAACATGTTTTAAACTGAGATCGTAAAAGCTGGTAATAATTTTCTACTGTTTGTATGGATCTGTTTTAACGTGAAAGAGTATTGGAGACTAAGTGCTAATCCAAGGGGTTCAAATTGCTAATAACAAAAATTAAACTGACAATATATCAATTCGAGCATCAACCTGCTAAATGGTATCGATACTATTCACGCTTCTCCCCAAAACCGCTTTCGTTAACACGAGCTAGATAACCTATTATACAGTTTCCGCTGAACGTTCTAGTTCAGTAATTATTCAGTCGTTGGGTATAGATTCAACTCGGCTAACCGAATAAAAATTTAATGAGGCGTTGATTAGATAGATCCGTTTTGGCGAGCATTGAAATTTAAATAAAACAAAATGGATAACGAATACCTAAATAGTCAATGTTAAATCTGCATAGGACAACAGTTTGATGTCCTCTGGATATTTTCTTACTGAAATATGGATCAAAATAGAGACAAATAATGTTCAGAATGATTTTATTCTCTCCGCCGATTTTTATGAAGCATATGGAATGATTTCCTAAATATCTTTTTGTAAAAATTTCTCGGAATGATTTAATGAGTGTTTTTAGTTCTGCTGCTTTCCGTGAGTGAATAAATCTCCAATGAATGAGCCAATAATTCATACCTATATTTGATTGACAAGTTACATAATTAAAGTGTAGAAAGAAATAAAAATGATAAGAGATGTCAGGATTATAAAATGAAAATTGTTAAATTGTTAGCTAGTCCCTACAAGAAATCGACCCTTCTCAAAATACATCCTAATCTCTACGGAATAGTTTCTCCAAATTAGTATAATCATACCCTGTCATAAATTAAAGCGACCAAAGGGTAATATCACCCTAAATCCAGTTCATAAAATCTGGTTATGTTTTTCTACTGCATTAACGTTCATATGAAATCGGCTAGATTAAAAACTTCACGACCGATTTTAGTGATTATTTTATTGGTTGAACACATTTACCCTTGTTGAAGTCTCAGCTTCATTTTTATTTTAATCATCGTACGTTTAGGCTTTCGTAATGGGGATTTCAAAATGAAGGATTGAAATTCAAGAACACTGCCATTATTTCAAAGGCTAGAGACCTAGTTGGATTAATTGAATTCATTTTTGTTACATTAATCTAAATTACGGTTTGTGATGAATCAATTAATATTTCAAGCGAAGTATTCCATAACCAAAGGAAATCAATATTTAATACATATACAATCTCTATCGTTAGAACTTGGAATACGAATGAGGTAATGAGGAATATTTTTCAACATAGTTCCTATCACTTCAGTCACAAAAATCGGAATAAATATTTCCGAGAACTAACAAATTTTGCTGTTTATTTTTATGTGTATTGAGATTCATCAGGAAAAACTTCATAGATTCTATTTTTTTTTGTGGTTAATATGTCTTTTTTAAACTCGAAAAAATGAGTTATTTTGTATGAGGTTTATAGACTTCCTTAAAGTTAAACAATGTTTCTAAGGCATTTTATTCAATTAAATTCTAAAATGTTTTCAAGAGGATTTAAAGATTAAAAATGTAGAGGTTTAGAAAAAAATGTTCTGCTATTATCTGTAATATTTCAAGAAAAAACCCATCGAAGTAAATTTTTAATCTATATTTATTACTTTTATTGTTTAATATTTCATAATTTGTATTTTCAAACATACGCGTGGCATAGACTCGATATCTGAAATCTGTACGAGCATGTGTGGAAATATATTATAACAAATAAATATAGATTGAAAATTTACTTCGATTATTATTTTTAAAATTTGTATTTGGACATGCGTGTGGCAGTTTTCAGATACTAAATCTATGATCTATTGTCTATGATCCTTTTCGACATTTTTCTATGAAATGGCCTAATTCATTGAAGGATCGTCAACTCGTAGGCGACGTTTTTCAAAATTTCGCTTTCGAACAGAATATATGATGTATGAAGGTATGCTGATATATTTTATTGACTGTTTTTATTTAACATCCAAATAACTTCCAACCGAAGAGACTATGGGTCAGAATTTCAAATTCTTTTTCTGGAGAATGTGCTATCTATTTTTTAAAGAAGAAAATAAAAAAGACCTTTCTGAATGTTATGTGGAACATTTTTCTGTGATGGAATTTGTTATTTCTGAATATCCAATCTAAACAAATTAATCTTGGATGATGGATCTGAATGATCATGGTCAGTAAGTCATAAAACAGAAAAAAAGCTTTTTACTTGATAGAAGGAATATAAAAAAATTTGAATATCAAAACAGATTTAATTTATCAGTCTTCTACAATTTTGATTTCAAAAAAATTTTTATTCAAAAACTTCTAGAACATAGTTAATGTCTTATAAGCACGGCTTATATTTAATGGACGTATAAAATTAAAACTCAATATACAATATCAAATGAAATAAATAAATCATCAAATAAAAATTGTCAATTGAAATTAATAAATAAATATTTAAAAGAGACAAAATTTTGTTTGTGATCTTAACATCATGAAAACCAATTCCTTTCCAAAAATACAAACATAATTTGAGGACTTCTGAGAAAATATAATTAATTTGAAATATTCAACTAAATTAATTCGAAAATCTCTCAAAACATGCATTATAACTTCAAAAAACAATTAGAATTCTTCATCTCTTCATTGGCCCTAAAAAATATTTGAAAATCAAAATGAACCAATAATAAATATAACTTACCTAAAAAATGTCCTGAAATTATCGTTTAAACAACTAACCTTCAAATCAAGTTATTTTATGTTCGTCACAAAAATCACAGAATACTGTAAAGTATTATAAGGTTTTCTTTAAATCATTGATATTCCATAATGAGATTTTATTAAAGCCTCAATATAATTATATATTGTGTATAGAATAAAATAGGAAAAGACATTAATTTAATTCTTAAAGTTTTTGAATAGAAATTTTTTTTAAATTAAAATTTTAGAAGACAGATTAAATCTATTTTGATATTCAAATTCAGTATGTTATGTTTTCTTTTGATTTTTTATTGGTTAACTGCCGCTCATATGTATTGATAACTATATATGTCTAGAAAAGTTGAGCAGTGTGTCCAGGGCATTCAATTCAATTTAATACTAGAAAGATTCCAGGAGATTGTTTAGTTTAAATCTGTACAGATTTCGGAGAATTCATTCAGCTATAATCTCTTGGTCCATGAACTATCAGGGTAACGAGAAGGGTGATGAAATTTTCACGATTTTCGAATCATTCGGACATTTATATTATTTCCTGAAAAGTTTTCAGATTTAATTTTCAAAAATACTCAACATAAGTGATTATTTATTTGAATCGGTCATTACTTGATGGAAATGCATTTTTTTCAAATAAAGGTAGTCCAAATTTCACATATTTTTTATAAATATACCAATTGTTTCGCTATCACAGTAGCATCGTCTGATTTTCAATATTTCGAATAATTTATAGTTATTCAAAATGTAAAAATTAGAATAACTTTATATAAAACATAACTTCAACATTACTTGTCCCATTCTTTTACAGGTCAATACATAATTTTCGAAGATCACAGAGAATACAAATGTCTTACATAATTCAAATTTAGCGTTCACATTATTGAAAATAAAAACGATTGATCAGTTAAATAATTTAAGTGGTAAAACTCAAATGTCGAGAGTATGATGATATCAGAGAATATGCTGATATGATGATCTTCATCATTAACAATAGCTTTTTTGGATTTGAGAACAAATCTTAATCTTAACAGATTATTCTGTCTTAAGTCATGTATATATGGGGTTATATTTTCCGAACTTCTATGATTCTCTCTTATTAATTACATTGCACATAGTTTTGTACTTTAAAATTATGTTTCATCAGTCAGTCTGAGATCTTCCGATAAGAATTTCTTGAACCACCCTTGTGCGCTTCGATAACTTACGGCGTCATCTCCGAAGTTTCCTAACAATATTGTACTTAGAATCAGAAATTAAACAGTTATCTGAGAAGTATAGAGCTATGCTAATAGAAGCATACTACCCTGATTCTCTGAATCGGGGTAGTTTAGTCTGCATTAGGATACGACATCAGCATAAGAAAGATTTCTATATTTAAGGATTCTAGAAGTAATCGGGAGTTATTTCACTTGAATAAGCAAGGTGGTAAATAGTGTGATATGGATACGTGCATAGATGGCGCAGCTGTTTCGTGAAAACTCTGACATTGCTTTGCGGTGTTAATATGTGTAGGTTGAATTTTTTGGGCATTAGAGCCGGCACTGATGATGAATCCAACAAGATCCCCAAAGTATTTGTACTCGTCAGTGTTTACTTAACTTTTTAATTCTCATTAAATGTCTTTGGAGGGAGCAATACCTGGTAAGGAATCCAGTAAGGTGCTGTAGCATGTTTTTATTGAGATCCAGGTACTTTTTGGATCTTGCAGTATTGAGGTTTTTAGGAATCTTTTTCGAGTGACTCAGTCCTTGAAGATTCCGCCTGAGTGTTATTCTTTCGGCTACTTCCTTCTTCTTAAGCTCTTCCTTATAGAACCATTGTTAGTCTGTATTCGTTCTTCAGATATACCTTTGTCAAATTTATCACAATATAAATCTGGGATGTTTGTGAAAACTCCTAAGGTTTTAAGTATAAATAGGTGAATTTTTCTCAGTTGTTCTTAATTCTATTTGAATAATGAATAGGAGTGAAACCGTTCTCAAGACTATTTTATATTCATACAAATATCCATTCGTTCCTCGGTTGCTAGCTGAAGTACAAGTATCATTCCTCCTAAATTCATCCAATTATACGATAACAAAGGGAGAATCTGTGAGAATATCAATTGTCGGTGTATAATTCGAATGCTTACAAATCGCAAATTATACCAACAATTAATTCATTTTCCGATTTGAATTTCAGACCCTGCGTTCAGAATATTTAAACAGAAATTCTTCACGATAAATGGGATCTTGCACACTGTTAAGAGCATTGGCCCTTCGATCGTCGCTTGTCAACACAATGACACCGATCAAAATGCCACGATAAACTAATCGCGGTTCGAACAGTACCATAGCTGTTGTCTTGTATCTATCAGCTGGGTAGTTCAAAATCGATAACATTCGTGAGAACCATTATCATAAAATAACCAACTGATTGAGATAATCTCCAAATGGAATTGCATCTCGTTTTTATTTTATTTGGAACGTATCAAACAACAATCGACCAATGCAATCCGAAAAGGGGCATTATGTGAAACCAGCACACCATGGCTGACATTGAGTTTAGCAGTTTCACAGCCATTGCTCGTCGTTACAACGCTGGATAGCGAAATCCAACGGCGAGTTAAGCACCAAATAGCATGTTCGCAGTTCCGATCTCTACAACGAAATGGAAGCGTCACGACTTTAATGATAATTGATGATATGGTTCGATGGTGCACGCAGGAGAGATATAATGCAGATATAAGGGGTTCATAGTGTAAAACTTTCGTGGAATAAAAATGAAAGTTTGAATCCGTTATCGTAGTTTTATGGAAGATAATAAGAATATACGGATATGACTATCTGAAGGATTTTTTTATACATTGTGGGTAGAAATCATGATATACAGGTTCTAAAAATGTTCTACAGTGAATTCATGTATCTAGATAATATCGTCCAAATATCTCTTATATACAAAAAATCTCACTTATATTATATAAGTCTATTCCAGGAGTAATGCGACAAACAGAAACTATAAATTGAGATCATCTAGGTGGACTTAAATTAAGAAGTTTTTATTGCTTCAGGGCATTGGTTTTTGATATTTTTCGAATTCTACATTGAACAACGACGGAGACGCAATACACACACACACTCTGTATAAACAAGTAAACACAGTTTCTCTTTATCTCAACTCTCGAGTTATAATCACACATCTCTCTCTGCTCTTGAATAAGTTTATATTCGCATTCACTTTAACCTTCCAAGGAACACCCACTCTTAACAACACATTAACTCAATAAAAGGCCTGAAGTGAATGTATTATCTACATTATTCGTTTGTTATTAGATATAAATTGTGTAAAGTATATGGGAAAGTGAACCCAGTTGAAGTGAACTCAGTGAAATTCAACAACGGTGAAAAAGCTCATCGATATACTCCTCTACGAGCAATATAGTGTTTTCACCGCAATTATAGTTCAAACTACACAAAAACAATTACCTCAACCTTTGGGTAAAATATTCCCAAAATTCATCATTTGTAATATATGTATTTAGGCTGCGAATAAACCAGTTAAAGCCAATTATACATCCCTCTCTTACACCCCATTTTAAAGTATGCTTATCCTGGAATTTGCATACTAATTGATTGACGTTAAATAATTTCTTGAAATAATTCATAAAGATATCTCTACATACCACAAGCAGTTCTTTCAGATATGAAGGGTGTCGGATTTCCTGGTATGCTGAATACCTTCCCGAATTCTTCAATAGTAATTAAACGTTAATCAATTAGTCCTCAAATTACAGGATCAGCCTACTTCTGGGAGAATAATAGACCAGAACTCGTTTATTCATGGTCCATATAAAGGGTCTTTCAATGAAAACGCCCGAGTTTTAAATTGACATTGCTCACGCATGGCAGCCATTGTTTATTTGTGACATTGACAGTTGTATTTGTCAATGTATACTATTTGAACATGGAAAGGTACACCTTCCAACAACGTTTACAGGTAATCCAAATTTATTATGAAAAATCACGATCTGTTACTTTAACTTTGCATGCTTTAACTCCAATTTTTGGTTGTTATAATCGTCCTGATAAAAGAACAGTGGAACATTTAGTGAAGAAGTTTGACATAAATTTCATACTCCATGATGTTACTACTGTGGGAGTGAGACAAAGAAATGCAAAAAGTAAAGAGAAATTTGTGTTCGTGAAGACCAAAATTTATCGATTTCTCTATCGTTTCCAAGAACTAGGCATCTTCCAGACGTCTTTCTGGCGAATTTTACGAAAAGATCTTGGTTTACATTCGAACAAAATTGTTTTAACCCAAGAAGTCAAACTAACAGATCATTCAAAGCGTTGTGTATTTGGTAAATGTTGTTCATAAAATATCGAAAATGCTGCAAATTTTCATAAGAATTCTCAGCGATGAGGCTCATTTCTTCTTTCTTTGGGGTTACATAAATCATTGGTTTACAGCAGTCATCCAGCAAATTTAGACGATTTACACATCAACATTGAACGAGTAATTGCTAACATACGACCTGATTTGTGTGAGAGAGTGATGGAAAATTAGGTTCAACGACTTCATTCCTGCCAGCGTTTCTGTGGTGGACATTTGAACGATGTTTGGTTTCATAGCTAATGGTATCCATTGGTTTCATAATGAAATAAAAATTTCAATAATTTTTCAAATAAATAATGTGTTTAGTTTACAAAACAAAATGGGGCGCTGTAATGAAATACCCTTCATTATACATTAAATTATAGAAATTCGGGTTGTTATACCCAATAATATTGAAATAAGGTTATTCTGATTTTCACAAATTTTTATTGTTAAACTCACATCAATTGTTTCGCTATCAATAAAAATTTGTGAAAATCAGAATAACCTTATTTCATTATTATTCAATATGGATTTTCACCAAGTAAGGACTGATACAATTCAATATGTTATACCTAAGATTAAGAAAATTATTGCAATTGAGATTTCATAGGACGTTGTGGTGAAAAAACTGTATTGCTCGTAGAAGAGTATATCGGTGAGCTTTTCAACAGTTTTTCACTTGGGTTCACTTCACAAATTCACTAACTTCAAATACAACTGTAATCCATTCACTTTCAGGTCTTTTAGTTGCGATATTTTTATCATCACGAATAAGGGTGAAAGAAAAGGTTTCTTCAGATAAAATTTGAAAAGAGTTCTTTCTTTGAGTGAAAAATAAACTGTTTTGTCTTATTTCAAGAGGTATTTCTTCAACTTTCTAGACCATTTTTTTTTGCAAATGCATTAGAGATACGAGTTTTCAAGTGACTTGGGCGAAGAGAAGTTTGGTCATGCCAGAGGGGTAGCGTTAGTCGAGGAGGCATTTATTGTCTAACTTCCCTTAGAGTGACCAATGTCTGATTGATATTTAAACGAAAACTAACGGTATTTTAAAAAGTTGAAATTAGGAGGCCGCTCGGGTCTTGTCTTTTGTTCCTATTCAAAGAAATCCAACACATGGTAATTTTCGGATATTGAGATAAATTTTAAAGTTCAATATATCTTGAAACCATCGCCTGATATATTTCATAGTTCGTAATCATATCCCCCTTTCGGAACGCTTTCCTCTAACCTTTTTTGAACTAAAAAATTCAAATGATATGATAAAGAAAAACACTGCTCTTACCTGGCTGTAGGCTTATAACTAATAATTAAAAAAAATGTATATGAGACAGTAATTTATTTCCACAAAAATGTTGGTACTATTACAACATTTGTTTCACCAGGATGTGGCTTCGTCGGGTATTACATTGTACTGTCACAATTGTTGTAGTAGTACAAATATTTTTGTGGAAATAAATTACTGTCTCATATAAATTTTTCAATTAAAATGAGTTTCAACCAAGTAAAGCCGAATCAATCAAATATTTATAACTAATACTATTCAAACTATATCACCGACTAGCTTGGAGAAGATCTATAGGTGCTTCAATTTCTGAGGGAATAGATGTTATCGATGGAGAAAGAGAACCACAACTATGATTTTGGCTGCAGAGATACGAAAAGGTCAGTGGATATTAGAAGACAAAATCAAGAGAAATAACTAAAGAACAAATCTGAAGCGTGAGTCATCTGGAATTTACAATTTGAAGTTGAGTCTGACCACATTTAATTTGTGTTTGGACAGAAAAATAGTTTAATGTTTTTCATTAACAAAATGGGTTGATTTACGCTTGAACAAAACTAGGGAATATTGGAAAAAATCAAAACTGGTGAATTCTCAATCCCATCTGTTAGAAATTCACGAGGTAAATTCAATAGAAATGAAATTCCTCCACGGCAGTTTGTGGATCAGTTTATGAAGTGAGTTCGTGAAACTGTAGTTGGCTCAGTGGATGAGAACGTGAATATAAACTCTGGACTCGTCTAGTGGACACTCTGAAAATATTGCTGTTGTGGTCCAGAATATGCTTGAATATCCATCAACATCAACTCATTATCACTTCTCTGAGGGGCATCTTGCATAAGGACCTCGGTATGAAGGCTTACAAAGTTCATCTAGTGCAAGAAGTGAAGCATTATGACCATTCGATGTGTTTTCACTCCGCTGAATTAGCTTATGTTGGCATGGCTGAAGATGAGCATTTTCCCAGAACAATCATATTTAGCAATGAAGCTCATTTTCACCTCGTAGGATTTTTGTGGAGATCCGTGAAGGCTAACCATCCAGAAACGATTGACACCTAGTAACACGAAGTCGAAGTTGCCATTAATGAGATTGAGCCCCAAACAATCGAAAATGTACTGAAAAATTTGGTTGATAGTATAGGGTACTGTAGCCAGTCGTAATGGTCATTTGAAATATATTAGCCTTCTCTCGTAAACGTCAAGGTTCAACCTTCCCAATAAATTCACGATCAAAAGTACAAATTTCAAATGGTCCACACCTTACCTGGCATAAGCTTGCAAACCAATAGAAGAATATTAATATTAATGCAAAAAAAAATTCATAGAGAATATTCGTTGCCAGCAAAATATTAACCAAATATGTCTACAACTTAATATGAAGTTTGTGCATTAAACAAAACTGCAAACAGAATGGCGAAATTGCCTGAAACCAGCCGTACTCGAATTAAATTATGGGCGCTATAAAATTGGTTATTATCGATTTCTGCATTACACTAAATCTGTTCGTGGAATTTACGCGGAAAGCGGAAGCAGAACGTGTACTGAGAATGAAGAGCCGTTGGAAAATTAATATCCAAGATATAAAATATCAGACAAAACTTTGTGATTCCACCAGTTAACCAATATAATATAATAGTTTGTCCTAGAAGGAGGGTGAATCCGGATTCGTTAATATTTAACTTCAACGCTATTGAATGTTTCGCTATTAATATTCATTGTAGGTCTTCATATAGCCACTGTAGGAACAGGAAATAACAAATCGAAAAGGTTAATATCAGCTGTGAAAATTCACCAAATTCCTATAAATTTTCATAAAAGAACTAATCTGACGTGTAAGGAGTTAAGACGCACCTGTTCATTAGTATCTATGCATGATTTTCCTATCATTGGGGGCAGCATGACATTTTCCGAAATATTTTTATGTATAAAAAATATGGAATGAATGAAGTTGACTCCAAGGTTACTTTTGATTAATCAAGCAATGATGTGACCTGCCAGCCATATATCCTATTCAAACAAGAATTTTGCATTCGTATTATCCGTTAATTATCATAAACAAACAATTGAAATGATCTCACATACCTAATCATCAGTTTTAACCAGACTGATTCCCTGAAATTAAACTATTCGTTCAAAAGTTAAGAATATACATTCTGTCAAGAAAGTACCGGGAATTATCGATTTAAATCTGGCGGGTACCACTAGGTTGGTACCACTGTCCTTAATTACTATGCCAAGCTTGAGCGGGATCTGTTAACTAGTGTGTTTGCAACAGCTGATTAAGTCAGTCGATGTCAGAGTGCGTGCCGATTTTTACTATGGGTGATTAATATGGGACGATAACGCGCCTTCTCACCGAGCTACGATTGTGACTGACTTTATCACCAAAAACTCAACAAAGGTGCTTCAGCAACCACCGTATTCGCCGGATTTGGCTCCCTACGACTTTTTCCTCTTCCCAAAACTAAAATTGCCCCTTCGTGGCACCCGTTTTGAGTCGATTGAAGCCATAAAACAAAATTCGGCGCGAGAGCTAAAGTCCATCTCGGAAAGCGCCTATAAAAAATGTTTCGATAATTGGAAGTGCCGTTGGCATAGATGTATTGGAGCAAATGGAGCCTATTTTGAAGGCGACCCAATAAATTTTGACGATTAAATGTAAAAATGTTGTTTTAATTGAAAATTCCCGGTACTTTCATGACAGAGTAGTACAATTAATTTTACTTTCATCTTCGGAAAAACCCAATTTCATTTTGAAATATATATATATATATATATATATATATATATATATATAAGAATGTTTTTCAAATAAATGACGTATTCACAACAACAAAGACACAATATTTGAAAAATTGAACGATTTTACGGAAAACTTAAATTTTGAAAATTTTCAAAATTGGTGATCATGCAAAGTATGACGTTCACGTTCATCAATATCTGCTTAGCATCAACCCACCAAGTTATTGAGAATATCCCGCTCAGTTTATTACCAAAGTTGTGGCAAAAGATAGTGGAGCTGTTGAAGCGTTTCCAAGGGTATGTACCCGCATATACATTAAATTTACCGTTACTGAATGTTGAAACTTTCTTAATGTTCAAATCATATCCTCTTATGTCAAGAATGATACATATCTGTCATATGTGCAAATAATTTGAAATATCGGCGGATATTACATGAATATCTAGGGAATATAAGTATAAGAACAAAGGGAGTTATATTCGTAAGATTCCTGCGAAAACGTGAAAGAATCATTACAAAAATTAGCGTCTATAAGAACTTTCGGTGTGGAAATTTTGCAGGTATTATAATTCTTCATTGAGCTTGTTTGAGCTTGTTTTTTGGATTAAAAATATTTTTGCCTTGTATCGGGTGTGATAGAACTTTAAATTGAAATAAAACACATTTAAATTAAGATTGAAGCTAATTTTTTTTTATTTGAAAGATAATTTCATGACATTTATATTTTAAAAATAATTTCCGGCATATGTCCATCACGACTAGCTCTGATGAACCGCATTCGACCGGACTAATTTTGGAGCACTTTTTCGAGTAATTCAGGCCTTATTTCATCAATAACACAAGTTATGTTGGCTTCCAAAGCGTCTAATGTTTCTGGTTTATCAACGCATAAATCAATGACTTGACATAACCCCAAAGAAAATAATCCAGTGGAGTTATGTCGCATGATCTCGGAGGCCAATTAATTGGACCATTTCTGGAAATAATGTTATCGCCAAATCTTTCTTTCAATAAATCAATTGTTACGGTATCAGCATGAAGTGTAGCACCATCTTGTTGGAACCAAAACACTTCTGGGTCGATACCATTCAAATTTTGAAACAAATAATCATTGATAATCGATCTGTAACGAGCAACATTCACTGTAATATTAGCTCCAGCATCGTTTTTAAAGAAATATGGACTGATGGTGCCTCCAGCGTGTAAAGCACACCATACAGTGCATTTTTCAGGATGCAATGGAACCTGCAGATTTTCTTGGGTATTGTTTTCACTACATATACGGCAATTTTGATTGTGAACATAGCCGTTCAATCAGAAATGAGCTTCATTACTAAACACAATTTTACGATAAAAAAGCGGATCAATTTCGAACTGTTCTAGGGCCCAATCAGCAAACAAACGGCGCTTATTATGGTCAAATGGCTTTAGTTCTTGAACCAGTTGGATCTTGTATGGGTGTAGACCAAGAGCCCTATGCAAAATTTTCCATGTGGTGGATGCATAGTGTCCAACTTTTTGTGAACGTCGACGAATAAACAATTCTTCATCATCATTAACATTATGACTTACAGCTGCGATATTGTCTTCTGTACGTAAAATTCTTTGTCTTGTTTTTATTGCATCTAGTAGAGAAAATGTTTGTCCGAAATCTGTCGACAGCACAAATAAGCTGCTCTGATGGACGATTATGTAAACCATAAATTTCACGAAGTGCTCTATAAGATTGGCGAATATAACACTGATTTTGAAAATAAATTTCAACAATTTGTAAACGTTGTTGCGGCGTGAGTCCATTCATGATAATTTGTCAATACTTACTAAACAGAAATGTCAAAATAACATGACTTCTACCTTCTGTCAAATCAAAGTTATCCCTATCGAAAGTTCTATAACTCTAAAAAAGACACCCGGTAGTTATGTATTGTAGATTTGAATGGGATTACTTCGCACCGCCACCTTAAGGCCTATTTTATTACCCTATCATGTGCTAAAATAGCTTCAATCTGACATTCCGTCAGATTCTTCCTCCACCCCGCAGAATATGTATTCTGATGCTGAGGTTAATACCCCATGACCTTGGAAAATAACCCCGCATATTCTTACTTCTATAGTGAACTGAGTAATATATCCATACAACTAGCCTTCAGGCATTCAAAGGGACCTTTGCGTCACCCTGATATTCGTTTTTCCCCAGCCTTAATCAAAATTCGGTTCATAGAAACATCGCTCGGAGAATAGCTGAACATTTTCTTCGCGGATTCTTTCATTCAATACGAACGACGCGAATAGCTGGATGGAATATTAACTTTTCTTGGGAACAGGAGATTCTCCAATTCTTTTCTTCGTGTCCCTGTCTTTGCCTCGAAACTGCGGTTACACAGGTTCTAATTTGAGAAACGCAAATACCTCCAATCGATCCCTATTAAACAGACAGGCCACTATTCAATATGACTGAGATCCGATGGTTATCACGTGAACCAATAACGTAGCGATGGAATTTTCTGGAATTTTCCTGGAAAGAGCCAGGCATACTCTGAATAAACCTCAAAAATAATTCCAAAAGACCCATTTAAACTCAAATTTTCATAACTAGAACCTCGCGCCAAGAAGTCATTCATACAAAGCAATTTTTTAGGGAAACTCAGATTCAAACAAGAAAACTTTAATGAAAATAGAGAAAATGAGTATTGAATTTGCTTGAAATATTACTCAAAAAATTACAATTTACAGGATCAATTTTTAAAGAAGGAAAAAATATAAAACTGTCAAAGCGTTTCGAAACTTATCTACAGAATTTTAGTATTTCATTTAGTTGACAACTTTGAATTAATAATTTGATCAAGTTAAATGTTGTTGATGGTATTTATTATGTCTTCAATTTCAAATGCACACAGAAGTCATAATAAAATTTCTTTAAAACTAGAAATAAAAACCAACCTGAGTCTCTGAAAAGTTTCAGGAAGGATTTTTGTTGTTTCATATGATATCCAAGCAAAAATAACTGTCCAAAAAAACTCAGGCAAATCACGCATAATAATTTTTGGGGCTAATTATTAATATTTGATGGATTAGTTTACGAAGGAAGAACATTATTGAATTGTCATTATAAAATAAAAAAAACTTGTTTACATTTTCTACTTTAAATAAATTATTAAAGTTGAAAATGTAAACAAGTGTTTTATTTTATAATGACAATTACAACTGATTTCTAATAAAGTAGAAAATGTAAACAAGTGTTTTATTTTATAAAGACAATTACAGCTGATTTCTACCAAGCAACGGCCCAATCTATCATAAACATTATTGAAGTTCGATACATGAAAATTCAGTTTAATGTAAGAAATTGCAGAATTGTATTTGGTTATGTTAGATATCATGTTCTTATTACATTTTCATATTAAAATCGGTCAATGAGATAGAAATTAGCATTATTGGTAAGACATCGGATAAGAAAAATATATTGATCTTGGATCTGAAGGAAAATTTTACACGAAAGTAGCAACAGGAAACCTCAAAGAAAAACTTGGTAGAAGAAATTCAAAAACGATAACAATTTCAATTAGACTGATAGAATCTACAACAATTTGAAAATACGAGAAGCAATTATGCAGCGTTATGAACAAAAGACATATGGAAAGAAAACGAAAGTTGATGGAGAAATAGCTTGGAAAACGAACCTATAGAGAGAAAATTGATGAAAATTTTGAAAAAAAGGAAATCTAAATAGACCTCCGGAAAAAAACACAGTTAGTATCAAATGGGTCTAGTTAAAGAACATATCTCTTCTGCTTTAAACATCACATTCCGAATAAAAACAAAAAAAAAATTTAAATTAGTAAACATCTCTGGAAATATCAAGTAATAATCAGGAATTATTATCAGAAGAACAATTATCATGAAATAAAAAATTTTAAGAAATGAAAAACATCAAGTCATTGATTAAATCATGTAAATTATCAAATGCTCTGGTTAATGTAATCCATCAAAAACAGATGATCCAGGAATAAGTGAAGTTTAAAAAAACACGATTTTTCAAAACAAGGCCGGTTTTTGGGCTGGCGGTGCTATTGGACTTTACTTATTCGAAAATGAGGCAGGTGCAACTGTTCCGATGAATGGATTACGCAACCGAGCTACGATTAATGATTTTTCATAACCCAGACTAGACAACATCGATGTGGACGAAGTTTATTTCCAACAAGACGTACTACATAAGCAACTAAAGAATCGCAATTTTGCAAGAAAACTTTCCTGGCCATATTATTTCTCGAAGAGGTGATCACTAACTGCCTCCGATATCTTGTGATTCAACACCTTTACACTTTTTTGGGAACCACGTGAAAGGTCTATGCCAATGCACTACCGATTAAAAGGACTAAAGGTGGACTTATCCAGGACATACAGCCGCAAATTTGCGAATTGGTCATGGAAAATTTCATGAAAAGGATATTTTGCTGCAACCGTACTTACCCAAGACGTGGATTTAGCTGATAACTTTCTCCAATGTTAATGGCATAGATTCCTATTTACAATGAAATAAACATCCATTGATTTCTCTTAAAATATACTCGTTTTTTTCTAACAACAAAATCAAACCATTCAAATGTGAAATGTGAGCAGATCTCATAAAATGATTTCCAAGCGAAAATATTGTTTACCTGCGAAACACGTAGGAATTGATAATACATTTGTAGTCTCTACATTCACCGGTAAATATTCAAACAAAAATCAAAAAATTAGAACGTATTTTTCTATTCAATGTTGGCACATCGGTCGATTTTTTAAATGAAACGTGTGACCCGTATATTTGAATCCCATCAGGGATTACTGTATTTGTTTTTTGTTGATTTTCTGTTTACTTCCCGCTCCAGTATTCGTTATTTAATTAAACATTGCTCTAATTGAATCCCCTTGCATTCCTCTCCCAAATGAAAGTTTTGTAATATACACGGAGAAACTTTTTCATTGACGTAATTAAATTTAGGAAGGAAGTAGGACACTCGTTAGTTCCTTTTTCGCAAGTCAAATCGCGCTCATTAGTGTACATGCTGTGAACGTTTCCACTCAGAGAATTTCACAGGTCTTCAATAGGACTAACCGTTCTTGAATTGGTGTGACATTTCAACTGGATCAGATTAAAAATGCAGGCAAATTTGAGAGTCTCTGAATGTGAGTACTCAAATTATAAGGAAAAAATCTCTCACAGGAGCAGGGTTGCCATATGGTTCATACCCTAGCAAGAGGCGAGAGGGACAAACTTAATATGATATTAGAATGAATATAGGTGAGTCTGAATAACTTTCCTACTTGGTCCCAATTTTCTCCTTTGAGATATATAGGGTCATTCACAGAAAGGTCCCAAAAATGAATTCAAATAATATTTTAACTTTTCAATTAAATCAGCTCAAATAAATATTATATGATTCACTCATGAGACTCAAATAATTAACGTTATCTGAATGAGAACAATTAGGGCCCAACTAGAGAATATTTTGACCCCTCTGTTTCATGAGATAACATCGCCCTATATGTCGAATATTGCGAATCTCAAGTATCGGGTGTTTTTCTTAGAGTGACAGAACTTTGAATTGAAATAAAACACATTGAAATTGAGGTTGAAGCCTAATTTTTTTTATTTGAAATGTAATTTTATGACATTCATGTTTTAAAAATAATTTGTGGCATATGTCCATCTCTATTAGCTCCGAGGAACCGCATTCGACCAGACCAATTTTGGACCACTTTTTCGAGTAATTCAGGCCTTATTCCATCAATTACACGAGTTATGTTGGCTTCCAAAGCGTCTATTGTTTCTTATTTATCAGCATAAACCAATGACTTGACATAACCCCAAAGAAAATAATCCAGTGGAGTTAGGTCGCATGATGTTGAAGGCCAATTAATTGGACCATTTTTCGAAATAATGTTATCGCCAAATCTTTCTTTCAATAAATCAATTGTTACGGTAGCAGTATGAGGTGTAGTACTATCTTGTTAGAACCAAAACATTTTTGGGTCGATACCATTCAAATTTTGAGACAAATAATCATTGCTCATCGATCTGTAACGAGCAGCATTCACTGTAATATTAGCTCCATCATCGTTTTTGAAGAAATATGGACAGACAATGTCTCCAGCATGTAAAGAACACATCATAGAGTGCATTTTTCAGGATGCAATGGAACCTGCATAACTTCTTGAGGATTGTTTTCACTCCATATACGGCAATTTTGATTGTTTACATAGCCGTTCAACCAGAAATGAGCTTCATCACTAAACACAATTTTACGATAAAAAAGTGGATCGACTTCAAGATGTTCTAGGGCTCAATGAGCAAACAAACGACATTATTATGGTCAAGTGGCTTTAGTTCTTGAACCAGTTGGATCTTGTATGGGTGTAGGCCAAGATCTTTACGCAAAATTTTCCATGTGGTGGATGCACAGAGTCCAACTTGTTTTGAACGTCGACGAATAGACAAATCTGGATCATCATTAACACTATGACTTACAGCAACGATATTTTCTTCTGAACGTAAAATTCTTTGTCTTGTTGTTATTGCATCTAGTAGAGAGAATGTTGTCCGAAATTTATCGATATTTCGACGAATAAGCTGCTCAATTGCTAATTTGTCAGGATGCTTACTGAACAGAAATGTCAAAACAACGTGGCTTCTATATTCTGTCAAATCACAGTTATTCCTATTGAAATTCCTAAAAGAACACCCGATATGAGTCTAAGGCTACATAAAATTACAAACAATTTCACCAAATAATTTTTTGGTATCACCATACATATGTTTGTTTGTGTCACCAACTTCACCTCTCAGCAACTCATCGGTTCTATTTCTATGAACTACAAAAGTTGTAAGGATACTGTGGAAACAATTTGAAAAATATTTGAGATTTTCAGCCTTATTGAAATTGTAATTTTCCCGATTATCCATTCACCAGTTTCCTAATTGTTTCGAAGTGCTCGTGAATTCATTAACAATTCGTCGAATTTTTTCAACATGCCTAACTAATATTCGAACAAGAGTACGCAGACATATTCGTTTATGGCTTCTGCAATGATGATCTCTTCTAGAATATGGTAGAAGATTTGCAGGCCGTAAAGTTTCGAATCGTAAAATATTTTTACACGTCTTCCGATATATTCGAGAATATGGAAAGTTTACTGCTGCAGTTGATCGTGGCATTAGATATTATTTGAATCAAAGATAATTTATTCAGTAGTTGTCTCATTCCACAAACTAGAGTACGAAGAAAGCTAGGAAAGAAAAGAAATAAACATTCATATCATGTAGAGTTTGTTCAGCGACTACAATTACCAGATGAATTTTCCGGATGAGAATTTTTTTGAATGATTTAATTTAACAGGAGAACAATTTCTTGCATTGTATTCACAGATGAATTTTTCCGGTTAGATTACTGGCTTGTGAGCATGGCTCTTTCACCAGGTGACTACCCAGCCGTCTCCACAATCAGCCCAGGAAGCAGATAGCTGATAAAGTTACGCCTTATCATGAGCGAGCCTCAGCATTAGCGAGAACCACTTCCAAGAGTTGAACCGACCACGCTTCCAGTTTTTTCTTCAGTCCGAAAACCTACAACGTAACTGGTAACCGCAAAGCACTATCTAACCTCTACTGGCTCTGCAGTGTCAGTACCCGAGTTGTTTTGTGACGCAACTCACTCGCCGAAGGGGCATCTTATCCACCCACCCGAACGCAGTCCCATGAACCAAGATAGTCTCAAGATTTAATGCCTCAATTGATCCTGGTACAGCAGCACCGTCAATCCGGCCTGTACGTCAAGACCCACGAATCCTTGTGAAGTTTTTTAATCGATTCTGGCTTCAAGCACCAATGGTCTACGCCGTATCGTCTAAGCCGTATACATGGAATACCTTTCTATTCCAGCAGGCGGACTTTCAACCACTGCCCCCTCTAGTCCAACACCAATTGGGTGGCCAGGTCGTACGAATAGTTGCCGAAGGCCACCACCCTCCAGAGGTAACGCAGTATGCTACACAACGCACTCGGCCATTGGACAGAAAAATACGGAGAATGACTGCAATAAAGTAGAGTACGTTAGTTTTAAGAGTGAAGCTCTGTGCTGCGACAGGCACCCTTGTCATTGAATTGGAGAACGCGGCTCAGACCTCCATTTCACCTTTACGCTGAAACAAGTGCCCCATTCGGTTGAACTCCCACCACACGGTTCCAGTGACTGGCGCGAGTGACATTGCTTTAGGCATCAAGACTTAATCCTCAATTTCACCGGAATGAAACTAGGATCATAGTCAAGACAAGCACTCCCAGCACGTCAACCTACAATGTCATAATAACGGATGCGCCGTTATTTACTCTAGATAAAATCTTCCATTTCCCACACGTTTGTGATGAACAGAATCATCATGCTTTGACTTAAGAATACTCGCAGTATGAATTCTCAATAAACATTTGCTATGGAAATGATAGTTTGATAGAACCTCATGTTTTCGGAGGCAAACTATTAGGAGAGTTTTATTTGAATTTCTTGCGAATTATCTTTAGCCGTTTTCTAGTTCGAAGAAGCATGTAGTTCCAACACGATAGAGTTACATATTTTCATAGATGTTAAAAACACCCCACCGAGTATTTTCCAAATAGGTATAATAGACGGATTGGTCGTGGTTGTCCTATTGTTTGGCCATCAAGGTTTCCTGATACATTCTCTGCTGTTTCGTGCGTTCCTCAAGGTTCTCATCTGGGTCCCTGATATTCATTGTGTGTATTATCGATATCATTAAATGTTGTCACCACTCCAGGTTTCTACTACAAAGATTTCAGACAGATTACATCTTCGCTTGACTGTGTACGCATGCGGGAAGATCTCGCCTGGGTAACTACTGCGAAGAAAATAACTTATTTCACCAACATGCATACATGTGTATGCGAGTTCTATAATCTAACGTCACCTAATACAATGTTTGTATTTTTGTAGAAAGATTTCATCTTCGTCGAATTTTTTCTGTTGATCTTGGTGTGAATGTAATACAAGGTGTAAGCCATTCGCATTTTTAATCAACTAGAACACCAATAATATTTTTTCGAAGTTATGACTTTTTTAGAAAGGTTGAACTTTGAAAATTATGAATGAAAATCAATATCATTCATTATCATTAATAAGGAGTATGAGCTATGGTAACAAAAAGTTCTACAAATCGAGAGTGTGTAACATACATCTCTATAAAAATTTTATACTCAATCAAACTCGATGAGGTTCTGTTGATCACAGGGGAAAATTGCAGACATGCGCACGTTTCAAACTTGTTGATTTCCATGAGTGCAATGAATGGCAGCGACTACAAATCTGTCAACTATCTATATTCACTATACACAGGGACACTAAGGTATTAGTCATACACTAGCGCAATCTCGAGTATGCAAAATACATACAAGACATACCTTTACGAACTAATTAGAGCAAAGAAATGTATTCCAGATATTTTCACATTACAAACGCAGAAAAAACTTTCCTCATGCTCAAGTCAGACCATAATAGGCCGTTATGCTCATAATTAGCATATTCATATTAAAATAATTTAATTCGGCTGATCTGTGCCAAATATAATTAATAAGGAGTGTGAGGTATGGTAATAGAAAGTTCTACAAATCGAGATAGTGTAACATAAATCTGTACATACTAAGGTGGGTCAAACAAATCGAATAATTTATTTTTGACTTTATACTCTGAAAAATAGGTTCGTAGACACCTAAAAAGAATTCTCTCCAAGTATGAGCTCTTGATTATAACGGGAAGGTCCTCCGCTTTGCGGGTTCCTATTTATTTTCGAATAATCAGATAAAAAAATTTATATCTCGCTTTCAACTGCTTGAAAAAATACTCCGTGGCATAGACTTCGTAGGAAATTGAATGCTTCACAAAAAAGGTCTCTTATGATTTTTTAAAAAACTCAACCTATTAAAAGATATTCATAGTTGAAGTTTGGCTATTTCAAGGAAAATATTCGCTTTTATTATAAATTTTATAAGTCGATGAAAAAAAATTATTTCGAATTGCGGAACTCATGATTTTGTAGGCAATTTACTGCTCTACAACAATGGTCTCTTATGATTTTTTGATTAAGTGAAGCCGTTACGAGATATCCACCGTCAAACGTTAATGAATATCAATATTTCCAGTTTTTGATCAATAATTCGATAAATTTCAATTTATATTATTAGTTTCAGGAAAATTCACATAAATTTGAGTTTCGATCGATAAAGAAATGTTATAAACAATTTTTTTAATATTGTTCTCAGTCTTGAGCCTGTTTGATTGCATTAAAACAAGAAATTAGATTTCGTTATTCATTGTAGAATTATTGATAATAAATAAATTTATATGATGAGAAAATGACTTATTTCGAAAAAATTGTTTTTATCGTCTATACAAAATGATGAGATAGTTAAGAAAAAAAAAACATAGGTGGCGTTAGCTTTAGAGTACCAACAGAAGAAGTAATGTAATTCAGAATAAAAAGCCTCTCTCACAAAAAAATTTATGTATAATTGGTAGAATAAAATTTGAAAATACATACTAAACAACCGTAATAATATGAAATGCCAATGCAAATGACATTTTAAATTATTACAAATAAAGCTTACAAAAAATATCATTAGAACAAAAACTTCTTAATGAATTTGTGAACAAATAACTCCTGAAGGAGTGACTTTTATGATAGAAATTTAAATTTATGTAAATTTTCCTGAAACTAATAATGTAAATTGAAATTTATCGAATTATTGATCAAAAACTGGAAATATTGATATTCGTTAATGTTTGACGATGGATATCTCGTAACGACTTCACTTAATCGAAAAATCATAAGAGACCATTTTGGTAGAGCAGTAGATTTCCTACAAAATCATGAAGTCCGCAATTCGAAATAATTTCTTTTCATCGACTTATAAAATTTAAAATAAAAACGAATATTTTCCTTAAAATAGCCAAACTTCAACTATGAATATCTTTTAACAGGTTGAGTTTTTGAAAAAATCATAGGAGACCTTTTTTGTAATGCATTCCATTTCCTACAAAGTCTATGACACGGAATATTTTTCCAAGCAGTTGGAAGCGAGATATAAATTTTTTTATCTGATTATTCGAAAAAAATAGCAACCCGCAAAGCGGAGGACCTTTCCGTTATAATTAAGAGCTCATACTTGGAGAGAATTCTTTTTAGGTGTCTACGAACCTATTTTTCAGAGTATAAAGTCAAAAATAAATTATTCGATTTTATTGACCCACCCTAGTACATACACTGCCTCGATTTGTAGAACTTTCTATTACCATAGCTTACACTGCTTATTAATGATATTCGATACATATGAGCCGAATTATTTTTATTATTTAACATTATGTCAAAGCACGAATGACAGAAATGTCTCCAGACTCGAAATTACCACTACTTCTAAATGCAGACTTTAAGACACCGCACCCTTCACGTTTGAAAATGCCAATTGAGAAGAGTATAAATATTTTGTATTTAGGTCATTTCAAATAATGCTGAAGGGTAACGATCAATAAAAAAACATTAACCAGTCAATATTTTAATCATAATCTTCTTAAATCTTCTTTTAATATTCGCAGGAACTTAGGCTATGCAGACAGTCTCCAAGATATATGATCATTTTCACGTCTCTTCTAAACTGACATATATAACATACCCATGAGCAAGAGCGTTATTTGAACTCACAATATCTGGCATCGCACCCGATTGCATTGCCGAGGTCCCCTATTTTATTCAAATAAATTTATTATTATTATTATCCTGATACTCCTAGATCTTCCGTGAAGATCCCTCAGAAGCTTTTTCAGCTTGTGCGAGGTAGGAGTTCAGTTGTGTTCTGTGTAGGCTTTGTTACTGCGATCTTGCGCCACTTTAGGTCACAGCACTGTTAATTTTTGACCCAACAGTGAAATGGTGGCAGACACCCGTCCAACTAGAAAATTTCTTTTCTACCTGAACAGGATTCGAACCCGGACCTTGCGGTCACGAGCCCGATGCTCTCTTGTTGAGCTATCCACACTCTTTTATTAATGATATCCATTATTTCAATTATAAATGTGTCCTAAGAGGGAATTGTGGTTTTGAGGCATTCTTGAAATTTTTTTATTCACCAGACTGTCGTTTTGGTGGTTGTGGGATTGTTCTACCGTGAAAAGCTTCTCGTCTGTGAAGAGAATGCGCTCCCATTGCTGACCAGCGGCGAGAGGAAGGAGTTGGCTGCACCTTTGGAGTCGTACGAACTTGTTTTCATCCTTGAGGAGATGAACTTTTTGAAGCTTGTGTGACTTGGGGTGGATCTTCTTTTTGGACATTTGACGAACGGATTCACGATTGATACCAGTCTCACGGGCTATTTTCCTCATGGAGACCCTCGGATATCGATTGACTCGCTTCTTGACAATGTTGCGATTGCTAGGCATATTCACAGCACCTTTTCTCTCACTTTCAACTATCTCTCACTCTCACTTCCAACTATCATGGCCAAGCTCCTTGAAATGGCAAATTGCATCGGACACGGTTTGTCGAGGCACATTGAGCAAACGAACAAATTCATATTGAAGCTTACCTTGACGAAACAGCTCCAAAATTGCACTATATTAGTTTGACATACTAACACTCTGCAAAATGAAGTAATATCAAACTGAAAATTCACATATTAGTACAAGAATGTGTAGAGAATCTAATAGAATAAAAATTATTTGGCTGCGCTAAAATACTCTTGTTCCAGAACACAGTAAAATTTGTCCGAAGTTTTTCTTCTCGCCCTGTAGAGGTAACATTCTGTGTTCAAGATTAAATTACGAAATCAATGAATTATGATCATTGCTATAGGAAAGAAGTTTCACTTATGAGTTGAATCAATTGTTGGAGTTTGCTCTGTAAATCATAGTGTAAATTTGATGCACATTTATTATAACTCATTAGTAGTAGTACGGATGTTTTGTATTAGTGTAGTAAGTGATTATTTTTGAAATTTTACAAATAATTTAAAGGATTGCTGAAAAGTTGTGAATCAATAAAACAACGTTGTACAGCCCATAGTTAAAGCACATCTTTATAATTTCCTAGGTTTTTTATGGTATTTTCAGGTTCAGAACATTGTACTACAGTTGAATTTCAATATGTCACCGAATAGGAACTGCTATTCTGAACGCTCTTATTGATTCAGTATTAATTTTACTTTTGAATTTCAATTTAAATCAACGAAATACTATAATAAACAAATATAGAGATTTTACAGATTAAGGCTAAACGAAATACATTGACAAATAGCAAAAAAATATTAATCAAATAACGTATCTCCAATTTCTGGACTTTGATATTCAAATTCATTTCTCATGCCCTATCTAGCGCAGATATCTAAATATAAATAGTTACGTAGGATCTCGAAGTTTTCGAAGTAATTTATTCTGGAGCACGCCCGGAGAAAATGAATGCAGCGAATAACCTATACCACCCAGCTTTCGATTCACCACCCCACAGTACGGAACAGGGAACCATCCATAATGCATACGATTTTGTTTCATTTAATTTGATTCAGAGAGGAATTTTCCCATCAAACTCCACAGGAGAGTGAAAAACAGTTTTTCGTAATTCTTGCCCGGAGCGTAAAGTTTACAGAACATGTGATTGATAATGAAAATGTTACTCATTCAACTGAATAATTCTATTTATCACCATCGATAAGTCATGCTGGGTTACTTTGAACGGAAATAAGAAGAATTCCTGTGTCCGAGAGGTTAGTAACAAACGTTTTCGAATTGAAATGTACGAAATAGGTCTACTGGAAGGTCTTTTTCATATCACGGCTTTTATCATTTCATCTGAATGTATGCCGCAAACTTGAAATACATTTTCAATTGAATTTCAATCAAATGAAATGTGCACCATTTGAAATTTTTATTTTTGATTGGCTATAAATAAAAAAAGAATGAATATTTTTTCAATGTTGTGAGTTTATTCGAAAGGTTGAACCTTGATATTCACGAATGGAAAACAATATTATTCAAATGGACGCCATGACTGGCTACAGTATCTCAACCCAATGTCTCAGTACATTTTCGATTGTTTGAGGATCAAACTGATAAATCGCAACTTCGATTTCGTGTTTCAAGGCGTCATAGTGAATTCAACCGGCTAGGTGATCATGGCTCTTTCACCAGGTGATTTCTCAGCAGTTTCCACAATCTGCCCAGGAAGCAGATAGTGGATACGCGCTATCATCGAGCATTAGTGACAACCATTCCGAATAGTTGAAACCACCAAGTATCCAGTTTAGGCTTTAGTCCGAAAATTACACCGTAATTGATAGCAACCAAGTACTATACAACCTCTACTGGCTCTTCAATGCCAGTACTCGAGTTGTTTGGAACGCAACTCACACGCCGAAGGGGCTTTTTATCTGAGCAACCAAAGGCAGTCTCATGAACCAGAATAGTCTCAAGATTCATGCCTCAATTGATCCTGGTACGAGCACTGTTAATCCGGCCTGTACGTCAAGACCCACGAACCCTTGTGAAGTCTTTCAATTGATTCTCGCTTCAAGCACCAACGGTCTAGCCGTATCATCGAGATTCACAAACCACAGAAACGTCTCGCAATCGATCCTGGTTCAGGACGAGGCTGATGGAACCGTTAAAGTCCCGCTAAACCCTGAAGCATTTCTCAAGATATCCTGAGGAAACTCTTCAAACATTCACAAATTTTATGTCAGAAAGTTCAGAAAGTCAGAAAGTCTATCCTGTGTAAACTTTTGGGCAATCACCTCAGATTAACTTATAAACTCCCAATTTATCATCGTTATGTGTAATGTTTTCATTATTTTCGATGAGTTTATTCATGCTTGAATAACTTTTCAATGAAGTTCTTAAATCATACTTATTTTTGTGGTATGTAGCAATTTTTCCAGAAATACCTTTAGTATATTTGAAGGAATTTTTTTTTTAATTTTCTTTTGTATTGGGATACCACCATATTTAAACCTAACTTATTATTTCTATTCATCAACAATTTATCATTTATCAATTTATCAGCGTAGGATCTTAGTCATAATTAATAGCAATTTTTTCAATGATGTTAAGTTCAGAAATATAATTCTCTCGACTCATGGGCATGTTAACTAGGATCTGTGGATCCTACAATTAAATGATGGTAATTTTTCATTTATAAAATAATTTGATTTTTGTATTATATATAATAGTTATTCCACATTTTTCAGAAACAGATAACTTTAAATATCAAATAATTTTGAAATTTTACCTATAGAAAGCTAAAGTTATGCCTTTAACTTGTTAGGGTCACTACAGATAAATGAATGCAACAAAAATAAAATAGTACTTAACGAACAATTAGACATAGGTAACTCAGACATGTTGATCATATTCAGATAAGCTGGAATTTATAGTGAACCCTTTTTTGGGTTTCAGTGCTCAATGAACATTTTTGTACGTTCTCTAATATAAATAGAAACAGATTTCGAAAACAAATTAAGTTATTCAAAACTGTAAGATACCACCTAGCTGAAGATGCTACTGTGATAACGAAACAATTGTTGTGTCATAATAACAATAGAATTTGTGAAAATCAGAAATACCTAATCCAATATGGATTTTCATCAAGTAGAGATTGATTCAATTAAACATTAAATAGTGGTATGTTGTCTGGACCATTTGCTCTCTTAGGCTTTAGACTTTTTATATTAGTCATCTATCTGATCTATGAAAAACTAAAACCAACCCTATAATAGTTAAAGCGCTGGTCTAGAGAGCTCGGCTCACACACAGACTGAAAATAACCAGTTATCCATTTCGTTGTCCGGATCAGTAACATATGTCGAACAGAACTGTGATCCGAAGCCTCATATGTTTAATTGAGGGTTAGCCATTTAACAATATGGATCGTTTATCTACTGTTGAACGTGTAAAAATTATGACAATAATGAATCTGTGGTGAGTATCGGGTGTTTTTTTAGAGTGATAGAACTTTAAATTGAAATAAAACACATTTAACTTAAGATTCAAACAAATTTTTGAAAGATAATTCTATGACATTTATGTTTTGAAAATAATTTCCGGCATATGTCCACCATGACTAGCTCTAAGGAACCGCAGTCGACCGGACCAATTTTGAACTACTTCTTCGAGTAATTCAGGCCTTATTTAATCAATAACACTAGTTATGTTGGCTTCCAAAGCGTCTATTGTTTCTGGTTTCTCAGTATAAACCTATGACTTGACATAACCCCAAAGAAAATAATCCAGTGGAGTTATGTCGCATGATCTTGGAGGCTAATTAATTGGACCATTTCTCGAAATAATGTTATCGCCAAGTCTTTCTTTCGATAAATCAATTGATACGGTACCAGGATGAGGTGTAGCACTATCTTGTTGGAACCAAAACACTGGGTCGATACCATTCAAATTTTGAAACAAATAATTATTGATCATCGATCTGTCACGAGCACCATTCACTGTAACATAAGCTTTTAAAGTTTCTAAATAAATATGGACCGATGATGCCTCCAGCGTGTGAAGCACACTATACAATGCATTCTTCAGGATGCAATGGAACCTGCAGAACTCTCTGAAGATTGTTTTTACTCCATATATGGCGATTTTGCTTGTTTACATAGCCGTTCAACCAGAAATGAGCTTCAGCACTAAACACAATTTTACGATAAAAAAGTGGATCAACTTCAAGCTGTTCTAGGGCCGAATCAGCAAACAAACGACGCTTATTATGGTCAAGGGGCTTTAGTTCTTGATCCAGTTGGATCTTATATGGGTGTAGACCAAAATATTTACGCAAAATTTTCCTTGTGGTGGATGCACAGATTCCAACTTGTTGTGAACGTCAAAAAATAGACAAATCTGGATCATCATTTACACTATAACGTACAGCAGCGATGTTTTCTTCTGTACGTACCATTCTGAGTCTTGTTGTTGTATCGAGTAGAGAAAATGTTGTCCGAAATCTATCGATAGTTCGACGAATAAGCTGCTCTGATGGGCGATTATGTAAACCATAAATTTCACGAAGTGCTCTATAATTTTGGCGAATAGAACTCTGATTGTGAAAATAAACTTCAACAATTTGTAAACCTTGTTACATTACGAGCAGATTATGGTCGACATTCATCTGAGTGTACAGTTTGTAACACAGTGAAAAAATTCGAAGAGGCTGTATCTCTTCCATTTGGGCTTCTCTTACCGCACGCTATGACGTTTTTTGCATCTGAATTTGCATCTCCATCCTTATATCGTATGATTCAGTTGACACAAGAAATAAAGCAAGCTGACCATAGAATGCGTAGAACATATGGCAAATGGTTGCTTGAACAACAACGTTTAGATTGAATACTTTATGCAGGCAGTATTTATTAGAATGGTTTCTTCTGGTTAGTCCTACCTTCTGTTGAAAAGGTTTCAATTTTGGAAACATCCTGCATAGAGTCTAATTCAAGTACCACTTCTACTTTGAAATCTTCTTGAAAAACCTGCAGTTAATGAGGATAAATCAAGTAAAACCATAAATTTACTTACCTGTCTCATATTCTTAGATTTAGGTCGAGAATTGTGTAAAACGAATTAACCCATCCTTTAATTTCTGCCGACTACGTGTTCGATGGGTTGCGGATACAATCTATACGCAAATTGGTAACCATGAGGGAAAATCGAGTGGCGGAATTCGAGGCTGCGTCATGCAACTTGTTTTGCTCGAATTACTTGGACGATGTTCAAACGGCTTACAGAGGGACGTGCCAAACACATCCTCGGATGGGGGGTTATCAGGATTCCAGCAAAAAGGACTGATAAAGGTGATCCGAAATACCATCAGTCCCAGACTAAGGATATGTCTCTAGTAGATGAGAGGTTGATTCAATTAACCAAGAGATTTCCGACAGAGATCATGGAGAAAATTGAGTTAGGCTGACATAAAATTATTGATGTGCTGGTGATTGATTCTTCATTGACTTTTTCTTCTAGAAATATTGTATGACGGAAAATATGTGATATGAATTCATTTAAAATAAAATAAATGGAGGTTTATACTTGATAAAAGGTATATGAAATTATTTAAATATTTAGAAATATATTCTGTTAGCCTTCTTCATATTTAATTTCAAAAAATTATATTTAATGTTATAACTTCTAGAATTAAATTAATGCCATATAAGTACCATTTACATCAAACGACATATAAAAACATTCATTATAAGACATCCAAGTGATATAACAAAATCCAATAAATGTAAATTGTTAACAAGAATCCTATAAATTAAATATTTTGTGTACACAAAATTTTGTTTCTGCTCATTCCTCTTATGAAAACAGATATCTTTCAAAAATGTTTAACATAATCTTAAGAATTTCATTATAAAACCATCGTACTTAGAATATTCAATATTATTGGATATCTAACTAAGTTATAATACTTTTCAGAAAATATCAAGATATGTAAAAACTACTGAAAAGCGGGTTTTAAGAGAGACTTTGCTTAAGACCCAATCATATTATTCAATGAAATATAACATCAATCAACAAAAAATATTTTCTCACCTTTAACAATTCAGAAAGCTTTCTGGTAAATGAATAATGAATATTTAAATGGAGTGTAATGTTAACTCGAAATAAATAGTTCTGTGGTTTACCATTGATCTTAAAGATTGAAAGGCAATTTAACGGCCTCTGTTATAGCACAAGGACCATCTGTATAAAGAATGTTGAGGAAACCAAATAATCATATATTATGGATAAAATAAAATAAAATAAATGCAGGCTTATACTTGATAGAAAGTATATAAAATTATTTAAATATTTTAATATTAATAATTTCAATATTTACTTATTGAATAATATGATTGAGTACTGACGAAGCAAAGTCTCTCTTAAAACTTGTTTTTTAGTAATAATTTTACATATCTTGAGATTTTCTAAAATGTAACTTAGTTAGATATTCAATAATATTGAATATTCTAAGTAAGGTAGTTTTATGATGAAATTCTCAAGATTATGTTGAACATTTTTCAAAAGATTTCTGTTTTCATAAGAGGGATGAGCAGAAAAAAAATTTGTCAACTCAAAATATTCTATTTATAGGATTTTTGTTAACAATTCATATTTATTTGATTTTGTTATATCATTTGGATGTCTTATAATGAATGTTTATAGTATGTCGTTTGATATAAGTGGTACTTATATCATTAATTTAATTAGTTATAGTATGGAATATAATTTTTTTAAATTAAATATGTAAAAGGCTAACAGAATATATATGTGAATATTCAAATAATTAATATATTTATTAAGTTTTTAGGAATGATTGTAACATCATCGAATTTATTTTATTTTTACCATCGCACTCAGACGATATTTTATTCATTTATTGAGAAATACTGTAATAATAGTTTTGTTGGATGAATGTATGTTTATCTCCCTATTTAAAAGTTAGGGTTCAAATAAGTGGAGCAACTGAACAACAGAATTTTGTTTCATATAATTTGTCTTCCTTCCGATTACTCGATTCTTGTTTTCAGTATCGCTGGTTTTAAATTTTATAGCAATTAATTTGCCAAAACCCTTAAAAAAGTAAAATTAATAGTGATTTCAAAAATAAATTTTATACAAGGAGCACTGTTCCTATTTAAAGATGTATGAGGAAATAAGAATATTATAGAGAATTCTGAAACATAAAAAAACTGATCCAAATATAATTCAGATATGTGTTGGACACGTATTTTGGATAATTACTTCATCTTCAGTAAGCAATCAAATCGAGTTATACAATTTCTAAAAGACCTAGAGGTAAGTGTCCTGAAAAGGCATTTCTGCTATTTATTTTTTCTTCTACATTCTATTTGAAGAGTCTATTTAATTAGTATTAATAAGTTTGTAATAAAGAAGATATTATGTCCGATTTTCATGAAGGAGCTTTATTGAATCATCGGTTGCGTTATTTATGTTACGATAAAAATATTCAGTTACAAAAAAATAACTAAACAGTTGTTTTCACACACTTATATAAATAGGTGAAGAGACATTCAGTTTGTAAAGGAAAATAAACTTTAAAATTCAACTAACAAAACATTTCTATCAAACTGAAATAACATGAGGCGAAACAGCATATGCTAGTTTCACTGAAAGGCATAAAAAATGTACACTTTGGTTTTAGGTCAACCCCAGCACAATGAACTTGGGCTCATTAATTACACTGCTCTCTTGCTTTCGGTCTAGAAAACGTTTCCTCACAAAACAAACAAATCACATCTTCGCTCTTTTTTTTGTGTAATCTTTTGCTGGTGAATATTATCCCATCTTCAAATGCATCACCAGGACATATTGACAATTGTTTTTTCGTATGTCGCCCTGTCTGTTCTCTTACTTTCTCTGTTGTTTCCAACTTCTTTTGTTTAATTTCTGCAATAAATAGACTGTTTAAGGATTTTCTTCTGCTTTGTAAACAAGGTTTCAGATGTTGATGGAATTGGACTTAACACAGTCAGTAAAAAAACCTAACTCATTTATAGTACCATTTCCATGACTTCATCCGGTAGAGTCGGCTGGTTAGCATTCGTTGCATCAGCCTGGTCTGTTGTAATAGAAAATATTTGGATTTCTTGGATGAGTTCTTAAGTTTTTGTAAACCCACTTGCAGTATTCTCGATGGTCGCTGCTCTTTGGCAAGTTTGGAAAAAAATATTATGACTTGAAGTTGAGAAATTAATTTCCCGTCGTTTGATAAAGTTTTTTCATAACTTTTTTGTTTAAATATTCTCTTAGATGTGCACAAAGGAGGCTAGATACGATGAGCAGGCAAACATAACAATAATGTGCCAAATATTGCAAAACAGCCAATTTTTTATGGCTGACCTGTCAGAAGTAAGACAGTGATTCTTTAGAAGCATGACTGAAGTTTTTGAAATGTTGCATTCCCTTGACAAAAATGATAACGGTCATTCAAGTCAAGGCCAAGAGATCCTGTGGGAGCTCCTTCATGTAGATCTTTGTTCTAGTTTTTCCGTAGAAAAGTAAAAGTTCGGAGATATAAATTCCTATACGATTTGTACGGTTAACTACTGTAGTATTTTTCCCTCTTCATTGGCAGCGATTGAATTCATATTGTTTTTTCTGTTACTTGCGAATATATGGGGTAGATGATGTACAGTAGAAAAGCCCATCTCATATGCATCAAAAATCCTGTCCGACATGATTTAACATTTTCCAATAATTTCGTCTTATATTTTGAGAAACTATTAAGAAACTATTTAAATAAAAATAAATGTGAAGAGGATATTCTAAAATTCCTCAAAGTTTGCATCGGTAAAAATTATTGGCAATTTAATAATAGAATTTATAATTCCGATAAAGGTTTAATCATGAAAAACTATGTTAAATAAAATAATGAGAAACAGTTTTTTACTTGATAGAAGGATTATTACAAAATTTGAATATCAAAACAGATTTAATCTGTTCAAATTTTGTAATAATCTTTCTATCCAGTAAAAAACCGTTCCTTATTATTTCATTCTATATATAATATATAATTATATCAAGTTTTTAAATGAAGAAATTCATTATAGAGTGTTGAATGTTTTTAACTAAGACCATTACAGTGCCTTATAAGCTTTATGTGTTTTTTTGTGAGCATAGAACATAGAGTACTTTGGATATTAGATGTACCTATGTGAATGTTTCTGAAGATCACATACTTCTGAAGATTGCATTCGGTAAGTCTATTATTGTTGATTGATTTTATTATTTTTTATATGTAAAGTTGAACTGATCTTATCGTAATTTCAATTATTTTTTGAGCATCTGCTACATGTTTTGAGATTTTTTGAAGTAATTTATTCAAATATATTGAATATTTCGAATAAATTAGTTTTTGAGAAGTTCTTTAAATTATGTTTTATATTTTTGAGAAAGAGTTATTTTTCATAAATATAGGATCATAAAACAATACATCTTGTAACAAACAGGGCTTCGTACGTTTGTCTGAAGAGTTCAGTACGCATGTCTGGAACGAAACAAAAAAATGTTTGTTTATTTATTTTTTAATTTTAATTGACAATTTATATTCGTTGGTTTTTCTTAATTCCATTTGATATTGTATGATGAATTTAGATTTTATACGTCTATTAAATATGAGCAGTGCTTATTAAGACACTAATTTAATTCTTTAAGTTTCTTAAGTAAACTTTTTGAAATTAAAATTGTAGAAGACCAACAGATTGAATCTGTTTTGATATTCAAAAACTATGTTTACCCTATTTCAACTGAAATATTGATGAACAATATCGAATCTGAAATCTATCAATTTTTTTTATGAAATATGACTTATTTTTAAGTGGAGATACGTTGATAATATTATACATTCATTTACGGTCCAGATATACAACTATAGAAGTTCCTTTTCTTCATGAATGATTTACATTAGTCAGTATTATTCACCATGGAAACTGAGTCTTAAAAAAGTATAAATTTGCAGATCCAATAATTCACATAGTTTTTTGATATTTCACAAATTCACATATTTTATAATAAATTAAACCACCGTATTAACCAAAAATTATCAGCTTTCAACAATGTGATTCACAGAAAAATTATTATTTAAATGAATCAGGAAAATAACATTTCCTAAGTAGATATCATTATACAAAAAACCAATAATAATGACTGCAACCCAGCACTAAATTTAGTACATATCCTAACCAGAACACAACTGAACTCCCAACTCGCACAAGCTGAAAAAGCTTCGGAGGGATCTTCACAGAAGATCTAGGAGTATCAGGATAATATATAATATAAATATGCATATAAGAGAAGTTTAAGTATATTCCATAAAATTATTCGAAAAGTATTCCTGAGAAGATTGCTACATATTTTGATATATATATATAATATAAGAATCTCATTCAAAATAAATTTAAACCTGCAAAGTATTATCCTCATTAGGAAGCTCTAGAAATGAATAGACACCATAAAATCTGAATTTCACTCCTTCAATAAACAGAATTTAATTTTTTAAAAGAACTTTTTTCAGCAAGTTGTTTTTGAAGGTTATTGAGGTTATGTTTTACATTTTTGGAAAGGAATTTAGTTTTTATAAAACAAGGAACGAAACAAGATTTTGTACTCTTCAAGTATTCATTTAGCAATTTTTAGTTGACAATATATATTTCTTTGAATTTCTTTCATTACCTTTGGTACTGTGTAATAAGTATTTATTCTATATGTCTACCAAATTGTGTTTTAATGACATTTATTTAATTCAATTCTTGAAGTTTTTGAATAAAAATTCTTCTGGAATTAAAATTCTAGAAGGTTAACAGAATAAATCTATATGATATTTAAAATTTTGTAATAATACTTCTATCAAAAACAAACCTCTCTTTTTTATTTTATTGTACATACAATAATTATATATTTTGGTTCACACTTATTACATATTATCATTCGATTTCAAAGGAGTCCATAAAATACCTTGCAAACTTTATGTAATTTTAAGTATTTATTCAATAATTTTTAGATGACAATTTATATTTCCTTGAATTTATTCCATACCCTTTGGTACTATGTAATAAGTATAAATTCTATATATCTACTTAATTGACACAATGTGTTCCAAAGTTATAATATTTATTTTATTTAATTCCAAAAGTTTTTGATGAAAATATTTTTTAAATTAAAATTTGTAGGAGGTTAACAGAATAAATCTGTATGATATTTAAAATTTTGTAATAATCCTTCTATCAAGGAATATCCTCTTTTTCTTTTCAATTATTTCATAGAACTGAACAATTGAACACCTTGAAATATATGATTACTGCAAGTCTCATTAAAATTATATGCCTGTAACAGTATGAAATGTATTTCCGAAACAAGTTAAATTGATAGAAATTTGAAAATTCTAACGGTGCAACTGTAAAAGCGAAACGATTGTTCACTTTACATTAAATATGTGGGAATTAGAGTAACCTTGTTTGAAATACAATTTCGGTATTTTTTTTTTATTTTTGATAAATTCACATTAAATTGAAACAAATTGAAATAAAGGTAGACTAAAAATTAACTTCGATGGGTTTTTTGCAATATTACAGATAATAGTTAGATTAATTCTCCGAAATTTAAAAATTTAATCTGGGATATCTCTTGAAAACTGTTTAGAATTAAATTGAATAAAATGTCTAAGAAACAGTGTTTCATTTTATAGACATGTAGAATTATCCACACATATGAGCCGCAGTTAACAATGAAGAATTTAAAAAAAACATAAAATACTGACCGTTATCATCCAGAACCATCATCCAAGACAGTTGAATATTGAGAAATAACAAATTACACCAAAAAATGCTCTCCATAGAATTTGGAGAAATCTTTCTTATATATATATATATATATATATATATATATATATATATATATATATATATATACATATATATATATATATATATATATATATATATATATATATAAGTAAAAGGGCAAACATCCCAAGAATGAAGCAATCCAAAGAAATGCTAGAGTGTGTCCAAAAAATCAACAGGATAATGGAGAGATACATCGATGTAACCGCCACACTGAGAGGTCAAGAAATGATACCACCATGGAAAATGAGGCTGGAAAAGAAAATTAGGATTATAAGAAAAAGAATTGGCACCTTACATACTTACCTCAATACAGAAATACCGTCCAACAGGATCATGAAGGGAGTACGGCAGATCGCATCAGAAGCACGTATTAGAACAAATGGCTCGAACCAACTTCTCGCAGAGCAGATGATGGTGGTCCTCGACAAGCTGAAACAGAAGGTGAAAGCATTAGGAAACCGCATACAAAGGTACAACGAAAGAGTAAAGAGGTATAGGAACAACCAGCTGTACTACAAAAATCCTAAAGAGTTCTTCCGCAAGCTTGAGAACGCAAACAACACGGAAGGAGTGAACCCAGATGAGAGAGAAATGTTTGAAGTCTGGAAGGGAATTTGGGAGCGAAGGGAGACTCATGATGATGAGGCTTTCTGGATAAAAGACGCTGAGAAGGAGGCAGGAAACTACACCATGGAAGATCTCGAAATTATGGAGGAAGACATATCATCTGTCCTTAAGAACTCAAATAACTGGGCTGCTCCAGGATCTGACAAACTCCATAATTACTGGTGGAAAAACTTCAAGGCCACTCACCATAAATTGGCCAAATTTTTTCAGAGAGCGTTGGCGGAACCCTCCATCATACCAGAGTTTTTCACTTTGGGGGTCACCCATATGCTTCCAAAAGGAAACACCAGTCCTGACCCCAAGGCTTATCGACCCATTACATGTCTTCCTACTGTCTATAAGATACTCACAGGAATAATCACCAAACATCTGTGGAAGCATGTAAGCAAGTACAAGATCCTTGCACGAGAGCAGAATGGCTGCAGAAGAGGTGCCCAGGGCTGCAAGGAGTTGTTAACCATCGATCATCTTATAACCAAACAGGCAAGGAAGAAGTTAAGGAATATCTCGGTCGCATGGGTCGACTACAAAAAGGCTTTCGACTCGGTCCCGCACTCCTGGCTTCTTAAAGTTCTGAAACTCTACGGTGTATCTGAAAACATTATAGGCTTACTAGAACATCTGATGACAACCTGGAGGAAGAACTTAACATTCGGCAAAATAATAACACCAGAGATAAGAATCTTAACTGGCATCTTCCAAGGGGATAAACTCAGCACCCTCTGGTTTTGTCTAGCTTTAAACCTCCTCAGTAGGCTGCTCAACAACAACCGATACGGATACCTTGTGGACGACAGGTCAAACATCAAAATTACTCATCAACTGTATATAGATGACCTCAAGCTATATGCCGCGAATGAGGAGCAACTGAGGAGCCTTCTTGGGATAGTGACATCTTTCACACAAACCATCAGAATGGAGATGGGGCTGGACAAATGTGCCTCATTACACGTCAAGAGAGGAAAGTTGACACAAGGGGGAGAAATGCTTATTCAAGATGAGGTGACTATACAAGAACTAAGCCCAGAAGAATCATATAAGTACCTGGGTATACAACAAGCATTGGAGATAAGAACATCAAAACAGAAAGAAGATTTCAAAAATAAATTTTTTGCTAGAATAAAAAAAACCCTCCGCAGTAAACTGAACTCCAAGGCAATGTTTACGGCAATCAATACATGGGCAATTCCAAGTATAGCCTACTCTTTCGGCGTGATCAGGTGGTCAAGCACAGAGTTGAAGGCGATTGACACACATGTGCGAGTCCTAATGTCTAAATACGGCATCCACCATCCCCATGCATCGGTGATCAGACTTTACATGCCTAGGCACCAAGGAGGAAGGGGTTTGCGAAATGTTGAAAAGGCCCACAATAAAGCGGTAACTGAACTCAGAGAATATTTCCACTCAAAAAACTTACCGTTCTTTCAATCAATATGCCAGGAAGACCGCAACATCACGGCTTTAAATCTGGCAAGCAGAAATAACCCACCACAGACGCCATCATCTGAACAACTACTGGAGGAATGGCACGGCAAACCCTTACATGGCAGGTATCCGGAGGCACTGAAAGAAAATAGAGTTAATAGAGAGCAGTCACTAACTTACCTTAAATCCGGTTATTTATTCCCAAAAACCGAGGGACGTCTCATCGCAATCCAAGATCAGGTGGTGCCAACAAGAGCGTACCTGAAACATATAGCCAAAAAGAACATACCGACTGACAGATGCCGGAAATGCTGCCAAGCCTTGGAGTCTATACAACATGTGACATCCTCATGCCCCATTCTTGCACCCAGGGAGTACACCCAGCGGCATAATGCTATGGCAAAAATCTTTCACCAAGCCATTGCCATGAAAGTAGGACTTATACTTACCTCTCGAAGGGTACACGAATACTTACCCAAGCCGATACTTGAAAACAGTCAGTTCAAACTCTACTGGGACAACCCGATAATAACGGATAGATCGGTGCCGCACAACAGGCCCGACATCGTGATCTTTGATAAAGGAAACCGCAAAGCAACAATCATTGATATAACCGTCCCGGCAGATGATAACATAAGTAGAGCGTACACGGAGAAACTAACAAAGTACCACGACCTGGCTTTTGAAATAAAAGAGATACACCAGCTAAGAACGGTAAAGATTCTGCCCCTGATAATCTCCACGAATGGATTGGTTGAGAGCCACCTGGCAGAAAATACGGAACTCCTTGAACTGGATCAGGAGTTGATAAGTAAAGCTCAGAAGGAGGTGATCCTCTGGACAACAAGAATTGTTAGAATGTTCCTTACAGCTGCCTAGAAGGTCCTTGGTCGTTAAGACCCGGACCTTCTAGAGGAAACTCCCATAATGGTGATTATTAAAAAAAAAAAAAAAAAAAAAAAAAAAAAAATATATATATATATATATATATATATATATATATGTCTAAGGTGATGTCTAAATAATTTTATCTTTATTTTATATTTCTTTTGATTCTTTATTAGTTAATTTCCACCACATGTGATGATAATATATATGTCTATAAAGTGATACAGTGAATTTAGGACATGTTTTAAAATTTAATTCTAAATGTTTTCATGATATTTATTCAGATTAAAATCTGAAGAGGTTCTGGTGAATTAATTCCAGCTATTATTCTGTAATATGCAAATACTTCTTCGTAGTAGTTTTCAATCTATATACATATTGATAATTGAGAATTACTTAATGTTAAATTTAATATTGGTTTAGTACTGAATAGGGCCGTTGCATTTTTTATTGCTATTTTTACTTCATTTAGATATTTATCTGTTCGGTCCCTTTTAATAATTTTATACTTATCTGGGTTTAAATATTCTGTTGTTTTATTTATGTAACTTGTTCTGTCGATTACAATGACGCTATTTTCCTTAGGGGCACGCGTGTATACTAAATCATTTTCTGAGATTTTACTTTTTATATTTTTTACAATGGAATTATCATTATGCATGTGATGAGTCCATTTTAAATTTATAATATTAGCCAATGCATATTTATCTTTATTTGAATTTTCACAATTATTGAGTACACTTTCTGAGTCGATAGCCAAATATTCTAAGAATTTCTTATTGCTATTATTTAAATTATAATTATATCCTTCTTTCAACCTTTTTTAATCATTTAAGCTCTTGAGGAACGTTTGTGATTTATTTCACTTGAAAATCTAACACTAATTGAATAACCATTTATCAAATATCTATGTTAATTTTGAATAGTTCGAATAGTCCTGTGTTTTACACTTGAATGAAAGAGCCTCAGTATATGAAGACATAAAATCCTTTCAGTTTATTATGCACCATCAAACAATAAATCTGTTATGGTGCTTTATAGCTTGCAATATAAAAACCATATTTCGTTCTAAGCAGGCTCATATGTTTGCAAGGAGTTTCTTTCAGTATTAGTGGGCACTCCAACAATCCTTCCTTGGCTCACCACCAAGAAACTCCCCTAAAACTCTGAATGCAGCTAATTTTCGATGTTGTAAATTCGGTACATGAGTGTAAAATCATCATCTACAACAGCTGCTTGGACTATTACACAATTGAAAAACTGGATGTTTATTATTGCAGATAAAACTTGGAAAATGAAATATGTTCGGCTGATATGCTCGAGAACTTAAGGAAAACATGCATATCATCGCGAAACATAAGAAAAGAGATGAGTATATTTTACTTCTCCTGTGCTCTTCTTGTTAATGGTAGTGCCTGATAAGGAAAATCAATGCGCTACATTGATACTCGCAACTTCAGTACCTTTCAAAGTAGTTACCTAATCTTTTCTTCTATAATAAATATCACACGATTAGTTTTATCCAATTCAACATGAGTTATGTTTTATTAAAAAAAAAAATTCACGCAGTTTTTATGTTTCACAAATTAATTCAGAACCCTGACACGTGTTTTGGTCTTTCGACCATCTTCAAAGGGGTGCAAAAAGGAACTAAACTTAAAATTGAAAAGATTCTCTTATTACACTTATTGCCGTGAAAATACACAGATGTCCTAACTGTAATGTAAGAACCTTTTCATCTTTATTGTTTTGAAATAAAATTATTCTAATGTTTCACCTAGAGGCAACCGCATACTCCATTCATATAATAACTTATCTGTATATCATAGACTGACATATAGAGTATTAACAATGCCCTTATCGTCGCAAAATTTTAATCATGAATTAAATTTTAATCAACAAATATCAACTCACACTCAATGTATTCACGGTATAGATATGACCTAAAACTAAAATTTCGGAAAAATTCTATTGTTCAATGAAGTCCGCTAAAACTTCAATACATTTGTCAGATCGAAATATAAGCTTCTCTATACATTGTAAAAAAAAATTTCCGGCTTCTCCTCAAAATAGGTATTAATTGTTAGCTTCAGTTCCATCGCCAGAAAATCGCTTTCCACGAAAATATTTTTTCACATTTGAGAATGGGTTATGGTTACTGGACGCCAAGTCTGGACTGTATGGAGGTTTGTCACCTCTGCTAACATTTTGATTTTCATTCTGGTATTTTTAAGTACCAGATTTTCCACTTTCTTCGCATCATCTTTATTGGTGCCGCTAACAAGGCTGCCCGAGCGAGGTTCGTATTCATTGCTTTCTCTGCCTCTTTTGAATTCACTTGACCACTTTTGACTTTTTCCCTGCCTAGTGAGAAAATTTATGACACCGCGATTCTCGATTTTCTTCATCATTCAGTCAGTCATTCTGGTCGTCTTTCACTGAAGATACCTAGAAAACTAATAATCGTAAATCTGTGAAATTTTATATTTATACCCTCAGGTAGTGTCGTTAGTAAATGGGATAATAAGATTACTCACATTATTAGCAAATCACCCCTTCACCGTGAATACATTCAACACTTCTCGTATAATGGTTATTCGCCATCAATGATTGACGCTATGTTTACCAGAAAAGTATAAAAACGCTATTTACGAAATATAGCCTAAGCTGGAAACCGAAAAAAACATTCAATTCTCTCAATTACCATGGTGAACCATATTCAAATAGGGAAGTTTCTTTATTACATAGACATCAACGTATTATTCAGAATTAATAATTCTTTGGGAAAAATTCTAACAAACCCTAAATCTAGTGTTGGAGTGTACGTATGCTGAATATCTAATAACAAATGTACATGATTTTGATGAGCATTATGAGAGTTTGCGTGAGGAAAATGACTGAACTGAACTTCTTAGAAATGAACTGATTAGGACGTTTTGGGAATATGCCGAATGATCTGACAAAATTATCACCTCTATTGCCTCCATTCTAGTAGGAAGCTGGTGGTTTTTCCACAAGTTATAAAAACTTTATTATACCCTTAACTCAAAAGTTTGAATCAATTTAAATATTATATATTTGAAAAGGAAAATTTTACTAGTGGTTCAATAGCATCGATGGAAACTTCAATGTAGCGAAACACTCATAATGATAAATATACATTCTGCCAAGAAAGTACCGGGAATTATCGATTTAAATCTGGCGGGGCAATGAGGCAGGTAAAATTTTTTTTTCCTAGGTTGGTACCACTGTCCTTAATTACTATGCCAAGCTTGAGCGGGATCTGTCAACTAGTGTGTTTGCAACAGCTGATTAAGTCAGTCGATGTCAGAGTGCGTGCCGATTTTTACTATGGGTGATTACGTTGAGCAAAGAATTTGTTTAAAGTTTTGTGTTGCAAATGAATTTTCGTGTGCCGATGCATTGAAAATGTTGCAAAAGGCCTTTGGTGATAATGCTCTATCGAAAACTCGTGCATATCAGTGGTACAAAGCCTTCAAGGACGGTCGTGAAGTGGACGCCCATCGACGGCTTCGATCGAAGATAACGTCGATAAAATTAAGGAAAGGGTGCTGGAAAACCGTCGTACCAGCTTGAGAGAGATAGCACATGATCTTAAGATATTCCATGAGTCCGCACGTACGATTTTGATTGATATTTTGGGAATGAGAAAGGTGGCCGCACGACTCGTACCGAAAGACCTGAATTTTCTTCAAAAACGTCATCGCGAACAGGTTGCTTCAGACATGCTGGATCGCTGTAATTCCGATTCTACATTCATGGAATGCATTATAACTGGTGATGAGACCTGGGTCTACGAGTACGATATGCAAACAAGCCAGCAATCATCGGAATGGGTGGCAAAAAATGAGCCGAAACCGAAAAAACCATGCCAAAGCCGCTCGAAAATGAAGGTGATGCTCATTGTTTTCTTCGATATCCGTGGCGTGGTGCACTACGAATTCGTTCCAGAGGGTCAGACGGTAAACAAGGAGTATTACCTAGGCGTTATGAAACGTTTGCGTGAGCGTATCCGTAAGAAGCGGCCAAATTTGTGGGCGAACAACTCATGGATTTTGCATGACGATAACGCGCCTTCTCACCGAGCTACGATTGTGACTGACTTTCTCGCCAAAAACTCAACAAACGTGCTTCAGCAACCACCGTATTCGCCGGATTTGGCTCCCTGCGACTTTTTCCTCTTCCCAAACTAAAATTGCCCCTTCGTGGCACCCGTTTTGAGTCGATTGAAGCCATAAAACAAAATTCGGCACGAGAGCTGAAGTCCATCCTGGAAAGCGCCTATAAAAAATGTTTCGATAATTGGAAGTGCCGTTGGCATAGATGTATTGAAGCAAATGGAGCCTATTTTGAAGGCGACCCAATAAATTTTGACGATTAAATGTAAAAATGTTGTTTTAATTGAAAATTCCCGGTACTTTCTTGACAGAGTAGTAGTTCACTATTCAGGTATAATAAATATAAACTTCGGTTGATATTTAGATTCTGCCTTCTGTTGATATTTGGAAATAAAGTAATACTCTTGTTTTTCGAATAATAAATGAGATTAATTTGATTCTGAGTTCATGAAAACTTTCAGTTGAAGCTCTGGTTTTACGAAGAAAGTTTCTTTATTGAGTAATAAAAAAAGTTTCTTCTTGATAGAAGGATTATGACAATATTTTAAATAACATACCATTCGGATGTCTTATAATGAATGTTTATTTTATATGTCAATTGATATAAGTGGTACTTATATGACATTATTTCAATTTATTTTCAGAAGTTATAATCATTTAATATAATTTTTTGAAATTAAATATGTAGAAGGCTAATATTGAAATATTTTAAATGTCATTCAGATTTATTCTGTCAATCTTCTGAACAAATTTTAATTTTTATTCAAAAACTATTTAGAATTAAATTAAATAAATGTCTTAGAAAACAAAGTTTCGATTTAGCAGACAGGTATAATACTCATCACACAGTACCAAAGGGAATAAAATAATTCCAAGAAATATATGTTATTAATTAAAAATACTAGATAAACACTTTAAGGATACAAAATTTCGTTTCGTATCTTGTAATATGAAAACCAAATCCCTTTCCAAAATTGCAAAACATAACCTCAAGAACTTCTTCGAAAATAACTTGTTTTAAATAAGTTCCTCCAAAAAAATTCCTAAAGCATGCAGTACATCTTCAAAAACCAATTTATTATTACTAACAAACGATAACTCTTCAGCCTCACTTCATATATAAGGAATAATAATAATTAACAAAAAATATTTTACCAGACCAGCCGCGTGTCGTCCTTCAAACAAACACTAGAAAAAAGGGAACTTTTAAAAATCCTCCGTATTCTGTGTTTATCACAGAATTCATATTTATTTTATTTTATTCGAAAAAGTTTCTGAATAAAATTTTTTGCAATTAAAATCTGTAGGAGGTTTACAGATTAAATGTGTCTAATATTTGAAATATTATTTATTAAGGATAAAAGTTAATTGTTTTCTGGGTAATCACTATATTCTTAGTGTCATTAAAGTATTCGGAATCGGTCCAAATAATATTCATCCAACCTCATTATTTCGGCTTCAAAGTAGACCATTTCCGAAATAATGCATTTCCGCAAACAAATGAAGATATTTTTTAAACGCATTTTCGTTCTTCTATTGACTGAAAACGGATGTACTGAAGTGGTAATTTGAGAGTTGGAAGGAAAATAAATTCGATCATAGCCATTTCAGCAGAATTAACTGGCTAATCGGTAATATTCGTTGAATTTTTGGCCAGACATAATAGCCTTGAGGCACAAGTCTTTCGACACTTTTCCAGAGACCATTCGGTTTGTGCATAAATCATTATATATGAATTGATTCTTGAAATAAGAAATGTTAGCGGCTATCATTTTCAGACTTGTGGGATCATTTTTAGTTGGCATTTTCTCTACTTCAGCGGTGTTAAGATCAGTTGAAAACGTTGATGTTCTTCTAAAACGAGGCAAATCCTTTACCATACCTCGATCACATTTGTATGCACTGTACTATTTTCACGTATGTGTTTTTGGAGAAGTTAATCTACGTAAGTTTTATTTTCAGCATTTCCTCACTCGAAATGCGAAATATGAGGCAGATTTTTTGTTTGAAATTTTTTTTAAATTGTACTGGCAAAATGTACAATTGTAAACAAACTAAATGACAAGTGTCGTTCAGATTCCGCGTGGGAATAGAGAAAGGCTATGTTAAGAATTTCAACAATCCTTTTGAATGGGCTGTGTCGATGATCAATTCCCGATTTTCATGAAATGTTGTAATGATTTTCAATATGATTGTTTTGCGTCAGAAGGATTTTTTAGAAATAGTAAACCTTATTCATAAAAATAGGTCGTTTTTTCAAATATATTGTGAAATAATGAAAATCTCCTCTTTTGATTTTAAATATGAAAAGAGGAAACTCTGCAACCTTCATGGGAATATTCAAATTGAAGGAAGAGTTGAGTTTAAAATGTTTCAGAAAATCCATTTTCATGGACATATGGAGAATGGTACAAAATTCCGAAAAATGAAAAGTCTCTAAAAAAATGAATACATCGATAGAAAATTCAACCGACTTTCTTGGTTAGGTTTGTTTCGTTGAAAAAATTTTGATCAACAAATATTTATCTGAAGAATCCACCATATAACATACGTTTACATATTCTAGGCATTGTTTTGAAGATCCTATCCCAAGCTCAACAGCCAACCTTAAACAACAAAACATAAAATCATCCACAAAGCCGTCCCTGGCTGCATCACTGAATTCGGTTAAGCACTTGAAGAGAAATAAACTTCTTGGATACTACTGAATTATTGCCAAGTCCAAATGGACATACTTTTTATGAGTCTGTTACTAAATGTGTTCTTTTTATGCGCAAAGCGTAAAAAAGGAGATATATTCATGTCTAATCCGAAACAACAGCTTGTCAAAACAGATTTTATATACAATTGGTCAATTATAAATCAAATAAGATATGAGTGAAATACACAGAGGAATATTATTCCCACGAAATAATATGTAGAACATTATGGGGACTGTTGTTAAAAAAATGCTAGACACATTTTCATTTGAATTGATATGGGTGAAATTCCAAATTGAATTTTTTTTCAATCAATACTTGTATAATAAATAAACTTTAGAGATCCCATTTTACCTTAGTGAAATAATTATAAATAGCTTACAATTTGAAGCTCTGGTGGAAATGCGGGTGTTATGAGGGAGCTTCTACCTCTTCATTGGGAGGCGGCGTTTCATTCTATGCATGCGCAACTGAACACTTTAGACAGGCGTGATGCGCATGTCTGCCTGTGACGCCATGACCTTGTGTTCCATATCAGAACGGTCAGTCAGGTATTGTTTAAGACTAGTCGTATCCACTATGTGATACGCCAGCAAACTGCAGCAAAGCAAAGTAGAATTCTGTACGAGGAGCGGAGAAGCTGGTCGCTACAAACTCTCTTGTAAATGTTGACAGAAAATAAAGTCTTATTATTAACAGCTGAAAAATTTGTTTTGTGGCCTTTTGTACATTGTAGTTTAATAACGGAAGTATACAACTGTTGAGTTGCAATGGATAGTCCATTGGAACTAATAATAATGCATGACATAATTCTTTTAATGATAAAAAAATTATAATCAGTGCAATTCTTTAAGAGGTTAAAAAACACTGAGTAACAACAAAAAACTTTTCTACGGAAAAATAAAAATTAGTTCTCAAAGATAAAATGAAATTGGCCAATTTGGAAGTTAATTAGTTCTGTTATATCTGATCTCGTTCAAAGATGAATACTTCTGTTTCCTACTATTATAAAAACAGTGATTAATCCTTCCACTTATCCGACAGAAATGAAAGGAACAGCGCACGTAAAGAGTTCTTGTGCCAATTAATTTCACTTAATTCGGAAGCAAAACAATTCCAGTTAAGAGGTGTACGGCTTTTGTCGAGTAAGACCTTCACGACTAATATTCTCAGAAGACTTCAAAGCAATAAAAGCAGAACATCAAACTCGCAAAAACCGGCAGTGTTTCTAATAAACTTCTTGTTCGTTGTTGTTATGTTGAAATTATAATACCCTCCTAGAGGATTGGAAGTAGTGAGATAAATCTTTCATTTGAAGTGGTTACTCTTGGTCTAATTTCCGAATAAATGCTGCTTTCGTTTGGGAAAGATAAAGGCCAGATCTGTATGTTTCGTTCCTGCAGAAATACAGAATTTAATACTACCAAGATTAGTGAAATTCATTTGGTTCCAATTTTAGAGTGGAATAATTGTAGTTATAATATATAGGTGTCAGATTCTGCTTACTAATGAAGCCTCCGAGTTGAAAATGGGTCCATCACTGAATTTGATTTTTCGATGAGAATGCGGATCATTTTGATGCATTTCAAGGACCCAATAAGCGAAGATACGGCTTTGCTGATGATCGATCGGCTTAGGATTTTGTGTTAACTGACCTATAAAAGCTTTATAACTTAAAAATTTACATTCGTGGAATGTATAATTCCAAAGATCGACTAGGAGTCTACAAACCTGTGTTTTCGTCAACAATACAGGCTACAGCAGCAATATTCTCAGTTATTCTTGAGCGACGCACGATTTCGATTCCTCACATCACTTGTCCCAACTCAAATTTTATCACCAGTTTCACCACTGCGAGCCGAGAAGGTGCTTCATGACGATCCACAAAAGTGCTTTATTTTTTCGAGCTGTGACTGTGACATTTTCACTTTTTTGTAGTGAAATTCAACAAAATCAGTGCGTTCTTGAAGCGTTTATCGTTCCAGTTTTAGTAATGGCGTTGTTTCTACTTGGTAAATATCAAAAGGTGACAACGTGAAAAGTAACAGCTGCCCAAAAAGTCGGCTATTCAAAATGAAACCTCTTATCTTCAAACCCTCTACAATAAAAAAAAAAACAAAATTAAGAGAAAAAAAGTCGTTTTCGGAAAAAAATTTGAAAGGAAAGAATTCAGTTATGAATCTTTCATTCGATATGAACAAACACAAATAAAGTAAAAGTTAGCAGGAATATTGAAAACAGAGAACCTTATAGTTCGTGTTTACCCTCAAATCATAACCATTTTCGTTAGTATTTTTGCAATCTATCATGAAATATTCTAAAAACTGAATCGAATTAAGTTTCATTTAAGTTCTCTTCTGAAGAATTAATTGAATCGGTGGATATTTATTGCGAATTTCGAAAAAAGATTACGGAGTATGATAACGATTGTACAAGGTGTCCCAAAAGAGAATCGGGTATTTATTACTTCGGTAAAACAAAAACTACATAAAATTAAAAAACTAGTTTATTGTTAATTATTACAATATAAAAAGAAAAATTATTTGGAAAAGTAGATGTTATCTGAATTTTACACTGCTGCCACTCTTCTTATCGGGAATGAAGATTGGCGATCAAATGCTGACTCATAGCTGTCATATTTCTGACCTAATGTTTTGCTTCAATTGCGTCAGGTTCATCGGATTATTCTCATAGATCTCAGTTTAAGGTATCCTCATGCAAAATAGTCAAGTGGACTAAGGTCACGGCTTCTGGGAGGCCAATTGATGTTACCCATACGCGAAATGACTTTATTAGAGAATAATGCGTTAACAGCATCTTCCATTGCTTGATTTGAGGTATGGCAAATGGCCCCGCCCCATCTTATTGAAACCACGTTCCTGAGTTGAATCCTTGAAATTTCTGTTTATTGACATGACCATTCAGATGAAAGTTTGCTTCATCACTGAAGAATATGTTATCAAAATTGTTGAACCGCCGTAACATTTCGTTGGCAAAATTCAATCGATTGGCATAGTCTGTATCTTTCAGTTGTTGAACCTATTGAATTTTACAGGCTTTTAAATATCCTTCTTTAAAATCTTATGCAAGGCGATTTTTTTATGTTTAATGATTGTTCTCGCTTTCGGATGGACAAAGACGGATTTTGACGAACTGACGCCTCCACTTCTCGATTCGTTTCTTCGTCGCGGACTGAACGAGAGCGGCCAGAGTGTTGAATTTTTACAGTCGCACCTGTATTCTAGAACATCCGGAACCATTTTCTAATGGTGTCGTCTTTTGGTGCATGATGTTGAAAAGCCACGATTGAATCACCGTTTCGATAATACGCTCGTACACAAAAAGCGCGATGCGTTCCCGGGTACTGCTCCATCGTGACTAGAACTCCACAAAATGGCGTATACCACCGCATAAATTCATCAACATCTTTCAATAGAATAATATGAAATAGATGCGTTGATAATATTAGATATATGTTAATTTTTAGGTTCAGATATACAACTTTACAAGTGCCTTTTCTTCATGAATGATTTACACCAATCAGTATCATTACCTTGGAATCTAAGTAAATAGTATAAATTTTCTCAATTAAACAATCTAACAATTCCCATAAATTATCAATATTCATCTATAAACATATAATAAATCAAACCACCCTATTAACCGAAAATTGTCGGCTTTCAAGAATATAATTAACAGATTTGGTAACATTACAGTGAATCGAAAAATAACATGCCCGAATTAAATATGACTGAAAGTATCGCCATCAATAATGTCTACTGCAATCAAATGTTGATAAAGGGTGCTATTCATATCACCCTCGATCCTCACGAAATTATGCGTTAGCTTTGATGTTGTTATATTATATGCTAAATTTAAACTGGTTCGTTGCACTGTTTCTATGGTTCCGGTAGCGCCCAACGCTGTTATTCAAACATTTTTTTCAATCTTTTGATTACACGATTCTTGAAAAACTTCGCAAGAACATGTTTTTTTACTTCTACACGATACATTTCTATTGGTGGGTTATGTGGTGTCGAAACTATTGGGAAAAAAGGGAGAAAATTCAAATAACTGCAGAACTATTGGACCTATTTTGCCTCATCAGAAACTTTTCAGATCAAATTTTGGACTCAAACCTACTCTCTAAGTTTCAAGTCTCTAGTTTGTTTAGTTCGAACGTTTTGGTCTCGTATTCTACATCAGTGGGCCCAACCTAGTCGTTTAAAAAAATTTTAGGCCTCAATAGTAAAAAATTAGATAGCAAGCTCTTCCTAGAACAAACGCCCAAAAATTATACAATGATTCAAATAAAATGTGAACATTGAATAATTAACGAAAAAGTACAAAATATAATTTTGAATTGGCTACATATTTATAAGATTCTTATCATCATAGAGCTATAAGAATGCAATTGCTGTGCTCAGCACATAAAACATTCCTTGTACTTTTTCAATGTCATAGAAATTGGTTACATCAATAACAACGAAAACATTAAAGAGTGTTATTTCTTCTATTTCATCTCTCTATTTTCTAAGTGATAAAAAAAGCATAATCCTCATTTATATTAATTATTTTTATCATTTATTACAACACCGAGTTAGTCGTTAGCTTTATCGGTTTTCTTCTACATATATGAAAATAAATTAATTCGACTGATCTGTACCAAAAATCATTGATTTTTGAGCAGTATGGCTAATTATGGTCTGATTTGAGCATAAGGAAAGTTTATTCTGCGTTGGTAACGTGAAAATATCGAGAATAAATTTCTTTACTTGAATTTATTCGTAAATGTATGTCTCGTATGTATTTTGCATACTGTAGATGGCTTTAGTGTATTATTAGTATCTTAGAGTCTCTGTGTATGTATTTTGCATACTTTAGATGGCGCTAGAGTATTATTAATATCTGGGAGTCTCTGTGTATAGCAGATATATGTAGATACTTGACAGATTTTCAATCACTAGCAGACATTGCACTGACGAAAACCAATCAGTTCGAAACATGCGCATGTCTGCAATTTGCCTCTGTGATCTACAAAACTTTGTGGAGTTCCTTATTAATGGTCTGCATATATCATTTGAAGATTTCAAACTTCAGCTCATATATTTAAAAGATGAAAAAATTCGCGTAAATATTCAAACCCCAAACGTTACCTAAAAAGTTTGAAAATGCCGCTTGCAGGAATGCATTTGATTGACTAATTATTATGACAACTTTGTAGAATTGTTATAATCCTTCAAGCAGTTCTCACGATATACCTTGTGTATTCAATTCATTCAATTGAATAAAATCTATGAAAATCGTAAAAAAAAATTGGGGGTTGTTGCCACCCTCAGGTGGTTTTTTCGGAACAATGTCGTCATAGGAATTCTATCTTCCTAATACAGAACTTGAAAATTATTTTTGGATCCTTAAAAGCACTTAAGTTCTTGGTTTGGACAGCTCAACTGTCTGTTCAACATCTCCTGTTGACGGTAAGTTCAATATTACATTTTTTCGTGAATTATAAATTTTGAAAATTTTAACTAGGTTATGCCCAGAACATAAATAACTGTCAAACTAACCAACACTCGATATCTCTGCCCTATTTAAAAATTGTTGTAGGTTGATGCCACCTTCATGGGGGTGTTTTTTTCGGAACAACTCATGATGAAAATTCGTCCCCCTGAAAATAGAAGTTGACCTATTGCTTTTAAATCTTCGAAAATTCTTCGTTTCTACGTTCACGGAGGTTAAAATTTTCGTAGGGATATCCTGTATGAAGCTTTCTATGTGATATTTTCAACTGAAAAGATTTTATGTATTGTGTGCTGTCCTATTCTCCATATTTATCTTGTGTCGGTTTCTGCGAAGTTTCGGATTGGTATCCTCAAATAAGTAAGCAGAACAACTTGTAGAAATTGAAGACGTATAAACCCTGTGAATAGATAAAATTCAAGTTCAAGTATCACACAAAAAAAACCGAATAATTCACTCTCAATTATTTCCCTGCCATTCAATCCAAGAGAGCCATTGAACCCTTCAATCATACACTGCATTGCTAGTAACACTTCTACGTCTCCACGGCACAGTAATTTTTTATTGTGTTTTCAGCGGATTGTGGAAGAAAAGCTCGGTGACAAGGCTCTCAATCGAGTCGCTGTCAGCAGTTCATTCTCTTTTCTAGTATCACACAAGAGGGAATACATAACTTGGAAAGATCGAAAGGTTCACGTGGGAGGATACAGGAACGGATTTGTTCTCTAGAAGGGTGTGAAGTGAAAAAAGTTTATTATCATTTTATTTTCCCTTCTACTAGGTTTGCTCGTGAATTCCTGAGCGGAGATAATATCAGTGAAAGGTTTGGGAATTGTCTCAAATGATCGCCTCTTTTCATCCGGAGAGTTGTAAATGTATCCCTATTTTCCAATAAATTCACAGACGTTCAATGAATAGAAAGAGCAATTAAATGAAATGATAAAGAAAATTTCCACAATTCATTAATTGATGAAAACTGTTTCGCCAACACTGTGGCTCCTCCAGCTTTATATTTTGGACTAACTCTAAAAAATAAACGTTCCCATCTTATATAGATATGGTTTTCACGAAGGCTTGAAAGAATGAAAAAATGAGGGTTCAAATGATTTTGTTAAATAAAGATACGTAAATATGTACAAAAAAGGGGGATACAACTAACCGGAAAATATATTGGTACCAATTATATTTATTATTGATTAACAATACTCAAAAAGGGAGGTATATTGGAATGATTCCTCACTGAAAAATTCTTTAAGGGTCTTGAACATTTTTAAATATCATACAGATTTATTTTATTAACCTCCTACAAATTTAAATAAAAAAAAAAATAATCAAAAACTTTTAGAAATAAATTATATAAATGTCTTATAACACACGGTGTCAATTTAGTAGACATATAGAATTAAACACTTATCACACAATACCAAAGGAAATAAAATAATTCAAAGAAATATAAATTATCAATCAAATCCACTAAATAAACACTCGAAGGGTACAAAATTTTGTTAACTTCTATACGTCTACTAAATTGATACCGTGTGTATTCTTAGACAATTATTTTATTTTATTTCAAGTTTTAGAATGAAATTTTTTCAATTAAAATTTGTAGGAGGTTAACAGAATAAACCTGTATGATAATAAAATTTTTTTAAATAATCCTTCTATCAAGTATTAGACCTATTTCTATTATTTCATTGTATATATAATACTTATATATGTTGGTTTTCATTTATAACATATTATCATTCGGTTTTGAAGGAGTCCATAAAATACCTTACCAACTTTGTGTACTTTCTGTGGCTAACATAAAATACGTAGGATTTTTAAAAGTTCACTTCATTCTAGTGTTTGCTCAGATAGCTATATTCAGTTTGTCTGGTAAGATATATTTTGTTAATTATTTTTATTTTTTAAATATGAAATAGGGCTGATGAATTTCCGTTGTAATAATTTTGAATTGCTTTTTGAAGATTTTTAGCACGTTTTAGGAATTTTTTTGGAGGAACTTATTTTGAACAAGTTGTTTCCGAGAAACTGCCTGAGGTTATATTTTGCATTTTTGGAAATGAATTTGGTTTTAATAAAATAAGGAACGAAACAAAATTTTTTACCCTTTAAGTTTTTATTTTGTGACTTTAATTGATAATTTATGTTTCTTTGAATTCTTTTATTCTCTTTGGTTCTGTGTGTATGAGTGTTTCATTCTATATGTCTACTTAATCGACACCGTGTGTTCTCAGACATATATTTAACATAATTCTACAAGTTTTTGAATGAAATTTTCCTAAAATTTAAATTTGTAGGAGGTTAACAGAATAAATCTGTATGATATTTGTAATTTTCAAATAATCCTCCTATCAGGTAAAAAAGCTCTTTTTATTATTTTATGTTCTTGAACATGTTGATTTCGACTGCTTCTAACCGTGAAGGTCTGGTATTTTCAAATTTTTTATGAATAATATCGTAGATGTTATTGAAATTATATCCAAATTCCTTCAAATAACTAGCACATATTGAGTGCAAGATGTCTGAGGTTCAACTCCCCTGGTATTCGTTAAAACTTTTTCAGAAGATATACCTCTTTGACTAAAACATACAATAAAGCAATCATTACAAGCCAACTCATAATCTCCAGATTTATTATCTTCATCCTTCATTAGTTTTCTCTTTATTGTTTTATGTGCGAATTAGTGAATTATTGATCGTTCTAAAAGCTACGTTTGAGTCATATTTTAATTCAAACTACTCGGTAAAATTATCTGACATTCTATTCACACAGAAATAGGAATATATTTTTCATTCAAATCTTTTTTGAAAGGGTACACTAGATTCAATGCAATTTCATTTTGTTGTTTGCTCAAAAAAATGAACCAGAAAACTAAATAGAATTGCATTGAGTTTAGTGTACCCTGTGAAAGAATTGGTTGGTATATAGAGATACCGTTTTGAATACTTCGTTGTAATTGATTAAACGTTAAACAATTAGTATGCAATCTGGGATAAGTGTATTTGGAGGGATATATATATATATATATATATATATATATATATATATATATATATATAGTGTACAGTGTGGCATTCTGAGTTGTTTCGCCCAAAATGGGGAAATTGTTGCGGGGTACTTTTGATATTTAGTTATGGTGGAAACACCATCTTGCTCGTAAAAGAGTATATCTATTAGCTTTTTCACAATTATTCACTTTCACTTAATTCACTTGCATCACTTTATACATGTTCTACTGGATTACAAGTAAATCTTACAGATAATACATTCACTAATAGAACTCTTATTGCGATATTTGGTTATCACGAGAGAGTATACGAAAATTTCCTTGAGATTTAATTTGTGAAGTGAATGCGAATAGAGAGTTATTTCGTTGAATGAGAGAATATCGAGAGAGATAAGACTGTAACTTGAGTGAATATGAATGTAAACTTGTTCAAGAGTAGAAAGGGAGTGTGAATAGAACTATCTTGACCGCTCGGTCGAAAAGCAACGAGAGACCGTCGAGAAGTAACTAGATCGAATGCTAGAGAGACTAAAATCGGCGTTATATTATCAGACAGGTAAAATTTCTACTGCCAAATGTCGAAACGGAATTTTTTTAAGTGCGTTTATGGGTGACTTATCCAATCAAGATTTCTACGAAAAATAGGGATTAAGATTTAAGAGCCTCAGATGATGCCCTCCCCGAGAAAGTGCAGACCCAACTACCTCCTAGGTAAAATATCTTGTTCAGTTTTAAAGAAATTAAACATTAAACAAAATGATGATAAATATTTGGTTGAAAAAACATTTCTATTCTGTACGTGAATATGATATAGGATAATTACACCATCAATTTCAATGACGGTATACCGATAGAACTTTTTGAAGCAAAATTAGACCATTCGGAAACGAATTAGAGAAATCAAATTTAAGTTTTAATAAATAAATATGACCACATTTTTGCAAAACACAAGTTTGATATTGGTCAGGTGCAAAATAACGAGGCACATATACAACTTTTAGAACACAAATTTATAGCAAAAAAACCATACAGATGCTCAATGGAGGCTCAAAAAGAGATATAATTCCAAATAGGAAGATTGTTGAAAGCGAATCTGATTGAGGAGCCCTCCTCACCTTTTGCATCACTAGTCACTTTAGCATATAAGAGAGATGAAGGGTCTAAAATCCTTCTAAAAGATTATGTGCCGATTTTCATGAACTCAATAAATTAATTGTGCCCGAACCACACGCTTTCCCATTAATTGATGAAATCTTAGCCAAGGCCCTAAATGCAAAATTCTTTACAACATTAGATGTAAATTCTGCCTTTTGGTCGATTCCTATTCGTATCAAAGATAGATATAAGACTGCTTTTGTGATACAGAATGGTCACTGGCAATGGAAATGTTTACCTTTTGGATTTAAAACATCCCCGGCCATATTTCAACGTATATTGAATAATATTATCAGAAAATATAACCTGAATTTATTCTGCCGAAATTATATAGATGATATTCTAATATTTTCTTCAACATTTGACCAACACATAAAACATTTGGAGAGTCTCTTGAAAGCAATATGTAATGAAGGATTCAGACTTAAATTTATCAAGTGTAATTTTGCAGAAGAAGTCAAATATTTAGGATATATTGTAGGAAAAAATACAGTACGACCTATTAATGACAATTTAATTTCTATTAGGAATTTTTCTCTACCAGATACTCGGAAGAAGATAAGGCAATTTTTGGATGAAGTTAATTTTTATCACAAATACATAAAAGATTCAGCTAGACTATTAGAACCGTTGCATAATTTACTGAGAAAAGATGTAAAATTCAATTGGTCATTGGCTTGTCAGGAAGCTTTCAATAAGGTTAAGGACATCATTTGTTCTGAGCCACGTCTTGCCATTTTCGATCCAAGTGCTAAAAAAAATACTACTTTGTATTCTGATGCCAGTATCCAAGGAGTAGGAGCTGTTCTTAAACAAAAACAGATTAATGGTGAAATGAAATCCGTAGCGTATTTTTCTAAAAAACTAAATAAATATCAAAAGAACAAAAAAGCAATATTCCTAGTATGTCTGGCAATGAATGAGGCAATTAAATTTTAGAAATATTGGCTAATAGGACAAATTTATATTTATATTAAAATATTTATATTAAAAATAACACTCGGTTTATATTTCACAGTTTATTCAGAAATCTGACACGTGTTTCGGTATTTCAACCATCTTCAGAGGAGTACAAAAAGTAACAAGGACAAGGACAAATTTATTGTTGTTACTGACCATAAGCCATTAGAAGGGAAAGAATTTCGTACAAGACCAGATGAAGAGTTGGGTGACATGATGAATTTTCTATCATAATTCGATTTTGAGATTAGATATGAACCAGGAAAACCTAGTTCTTGAAGAAACGGAGAATATGGACGAATGTATAAGAACAGTCAATTTGGTGGAATTAAATGAAATAAAAAACGAAACGAAAACAAGGGCATGTACGAAAATAGCCGATGAATGTATTGAAGAATACAATAGAACAGACCATTCTACAACTGGATATAGCCCAGAATATTTACTTTGTGGCAGAACTGAACCCATTGCTCCAGAAGAACTTATTGAAGAGAGAAATTTACCAAAAGATAAGGAAATAGCATATGAAAATTCTTTACGCTATCATGTATACAATAAAAGCTTGATCGATAAGAATAGAAAACATTATGATTTTAAAATTGGAGACTATGTTTACGTTGAAAATAAATCAAAATTGAAAAGAAAAAAACTTGATGAAATAAGAATAGGACCTTTTCCAATAGTGAAAAACATTTCTAACACTATATATGAGATAGATTTTGGAAATAAAAGAAAGGACAATAACTATTTTCATGTAACTAAGTTGCTCTTATGTGAAAACGCAAACATGTAATGAAGGGTGCATACTTTGTGTGGAGGGATGTAAAAAAACTGTTATTTTTAGGGAAAACAACTTTGTAATTTCTATGTTCTATGTTCTATGATCTATGTTCTATGTTTAAGATTTCAACCTAAAACTGTCACATGTCATATTTAGTTAGCTATAAGAAATGTGAGTTGAGAAACCCGAAGAAATAGCATTGTTTTTGATTTCTTCCAAGTTAGTAAGATATTTTTTTAATTTATTTTTATTTCTTTGTATGTTATTATTTTATTTTGTGTATGTTATTCTGGTACATTTTAAACTAAAGAAAAAGAATTCTTCCAGAATCATGACATCAAATCGTCTATTTTTTCAATTATAAAAATAAGAATTGATTACATTCTTATATATTCATAATTTATTACTTTTCCAAATGATCATCAATATTAGCCAAGCTCACATTTCAAATATTTGAATGTAAAGTTGAATAGCCAAATTTAACTGCTTCTCTCAGTAGTCGGTATGCATTGAATATGAGATTTCCAAATCAAACCGAGCTGCTCCCCTGAATTCAAGATATAATAATTATAATAATAAAGAGATAAAAACGTTATATACCCTTAAAAAAAGTTACCAAATTGGAGCGTGTATTGAAATTTCCGAGATAAAACATCCCAAAGCCGCTAAAATATGTTCCAACAGAGTCATTGTTAGCCTGTCCTCTAGGAGCTATAAAAGGCAATACTGCCAATTCATTAGATCAATATCCGCAAAATATATGACGTCGCCCGAGTTCATTTATGGGCTTGAAAGATATCAGATCTGTTTGTTCACAATCGGAGCACATTCTCTGTGTTAACAACATAACAAGAAAATATGGAGGTCCTGCCATAGATCACCAGGAATTCGAAACTATACTACAGGCTTCATCCCTTGATTTATATAACAAGATTATGCGCAATAAAAACTCTGGGGATATTTCCCCAATGGAAAACATGGAAGATTTTTGAAATATCAATATGAAAAACGAAAATATTTGCAGGAATAATTATTTCTTTGGATGGTATATAGAATTGAAAATGTCAGAAATCTGACAAATTTTCACTATACACTGCTCAAAAATCGAAGTGGATATTAGAGAGAAAATTGACTTTTTGCACTTGAATTAAATTTTCAGGATTTCTGTACATATCATGTGACATATCTGCTGATGACCTCAAAACGAAAGTCTGTGTTTCAATGTCAAAGTTATTACCAGGCATGACTCGTAAACAGCTTGTGGATTATTGGTCAGAATTTTTTCTTGAGGGATAAGTTTCAGTCTTGTTATTGTGTTCAATTCTCAATATAAGAGCAATCTGATGCTTGAAATACGTATAATAGCTCATATTTTGAATTGGATATGTTATCATATCTGTAGTCTATTTTTGGATTTCACCTAAGAGTAAAATAATTAGATGGGGTTTTTTACTTGATAGAAGGATAATTACAAACTTTGAACATCTAAACAGATTTAATCTGTTAGTCTTGGACAATTTTAATTTCAAAAAAATTTATTGAACAAAATTTAAAATCAAATTAATAATAAGCACTACTTATATTTAATAGACGTATAAAAATCAAAATTCACTGTACAATATTAAATGGAATGAAAAAACCAAAAAAAAAATTATTAATCAAAATTCAAAATGAGAAATATCGAATATTTTGGGTTTTTTTATTGCATTTGATATTGTATAGTGAATTTTGATTTTTATACGTATTTTAAATATAAGCGGTGGTTATTGTTAGATATCAATTTAATTCTAAAAGTTTTTTTTAAATGTTTTTGAAATTAAAATTGTAGAAGACTGACAGACTAATCTGTTTTGATATACAAAGTTTGTAATTATCCTTCTGTCAAGTAAAAAACCGCATCTTATTATAAAATTTTATTTTATATATAATATATAATTATATTAGGTTTTTGCATAATGAAATTTATTATACAGTTTCCTGTGGTTTAATGAAGGCCATAAAATGCCTTACTTATTTCTGTGTTCAGCATAGAACATAGTTTACCTTGGCTATTAGATGTATCTACCTAGTTTAATTGCATTCACAGATTTTGCAGAAATTGTTTGGTAAGATTACAAGTTTATTTATTTTTAATTGAGTTTTTATTATAAATGTAAATTTGAACTGACCTTATCTGAATTTTCAATTGTTTTTGAGGATGTGCTACAGGTTTTTGAGAGTTTTTGAAGTAACTTATTCAAATATTTGAACATATTAAATATTTCAAATGAATTAGTTTTGGAGAAGTTCTTAAAATTATGTTATGTATTTTCGAAAAAGATTTAGTTTTCATAAATATAAGACTAGAAACTGATCATGTTTTCAAATGTTTGTCAAAGCCAAAACATACGTACCACGTGCCTTTCTGACGAGTTCAGGTGCGTATGTTTGGAACGAAACATTCGATATTACTTATTTTTAATTTTAATTAATAATTTATTCTTTGGGTTTTTTATTCCATTTGATATTGTATAGTGAATTTTGATTTTTATACGTCTGTTATATATAAGCAGTGCTTATTATTAGACATTAATTTAATTCTAAAAGGTTTTTTAAAGAATTTTTTTGAAAGTAAAATTGTAGAAGACTAACAGATGAAATCTGTTTTGATATTCAAAGTTTCATCTAAGAGAAAAAATCACGTATGCATGTTATATACAATGTCATATAAAGAAGAATAAATGTTTTTCAAGAAGAATAATAAAGTTTCATTAATATAGTTTACATTTTCAATATATCAAGTGTTTTTCAGATTTCTGATATTTTTAATTCTAAATTAGAGGTTTCATCAAGTACACTCAAATTCGTATAATTATTTAAATGATATAACTTTGATGTAGAACAACATATTTTCCAACTTATCATTTTCTTATTTTCCAACTTATCATTTTCTTCCCAAAATAACAAAAAGTTTCCTGAAATATTATGTATTTCCTTCAAACTGGTCATACTATTCAGAGTCCAACCTTGAAGAATTAAAACTGATGAACTGTGTATGGGATATTCCGTATAAAAATTTTCACTTGAATATTTCATTCAATATGAAATTTGGAAAATAATTTAGAAATATCTAGATTATTAATTTGGAAGATATCTTTTTATATCATTTGGAATCCCTTTAGATATTGATTATGAATCCATAAAAAAATTTGAAAAATCAGGTTTCGTTTTCAAGAGGGAAAATGTTGAAATATCGTTATTGAAATTTTGTATTTTCACATTCAGAATTTATGTCAATCGAGGCCATCTACGAGCATATCAAAAGCAAAAGCCAGCTTCGGTGATGGTTTTGGGCAGTAATCACATGAAATGGACGTTCTCCACTGATTTTCATACAGAAGGAATAAAAATTAATGCTCCGATCTATGCACAGTTAGTGTTCTCTAAAGGCTCGGGCAAGTAAACATTTCAAGTCAGAACGTTCGGTGTTCCGCCAGGACCCCGCACCAGCTCACAGAAGCAGCACACCGTCCAATGACTTCAAAACAATGTTCCAGCCTTCATTGAACCAGGACAATGGCCTCCGTATTCCCTAGACTTAAACGCCCCGGATTTCTGCATTTAAGGGTATTTGAATAGGTGTAATCCTATATAATTATTTCAAAATGTGTATAAAAAGATCATAACGGCATCTTTATTGTCACCTGTTAAAATAAATACCCCATAATGGAAACCCGCAATAACATTTCCAACAACAGTTATTCAGGATAACGTACTTGTTCGTTATTTCATAAACGAGTTATCGCCGAGGGAGCTTGTATCTTATTTGCCACACTATGAAATCCCCATTTCTGGATGACAAACGTTTCAGGGAATATCATGGAGCTGTACAACACTCGGATGCAGGCAATTAGGGTTATGCCAAAGCAAATACATGTGATCACCTAGAGGTTAATTCGGGATTATCCTTCAGAGGCGAAATTGGTGCGCCGCCGATGAAATTGCTCGCTCATCCTGCCTCTGAGCTACAAGCGCAATCGGAATAACCATTATTAGTTTTCCATCAGGAGAAAATCCGACGTGAAAATTTCAGCCCTTTCCGAAAACCGAACGGAATTGGAGCTGAAACAGCTTCAATGGAAATTGAACATCATGAATCTGTTAGGATATAGACTGATTATGCACTTATCGCTCTAATGAAAACATTGAAGTTTATTCTTCGACATACTAAAACTGTTGATACAGTTTCAGAGTAAATCCCACGAGATTGAGGCCTTTCGTAGATTGTGTTATTGTCTTTCAGCAGGATTTGGGTGTTTTGTCTGCGAGAGCGAAAAAATCATTCTTGTAATACTCTGGTTCACATCTGAATATGCACCTGCGTGAAGAATGCTTCAAAAAGTGATATGAAGAATTCGTTCTTATTTTGATTATGTAAAAACTGTATTTTGCTTGTTGCTCCAACATTTAGAACCAACAAACAAGAGCCTTTCTTGCACTTTGCTGTCTAGAGCAACTGGCTGATGAATATAGGCGAAGCTCTCTAGATAATATCTGAAAGTTTTTATGTCGATAATCTCAGCTACGGTTTCGAATTTCATTATTGACAAAAAGTCTGAAAACTCCTGGTTAGGAGTTTCAGTCAGAGGTATGTTGGCCCACAAGTCAGGTGTCAGTTTTGGAAATGGCAGGAAAAGCTGCATTTGCAAAGTTATTCAAAGTTCCAGTGGAACCTTTAGCAGAAGTGCAGCAATCTTCGATACCGGCAATCTGTAACAACTTCTTAGGTGCAGGAATAGACTCAGTGCCAGTACCTCTTGAAGTCCTCAAATTCCTCAGAATATTTATCACTGTGATTCGATAAATACACCATATTTTGAATCAATATTATTTTGAACTGCCCAAGGGGATTTCAAATGATTCAGAAGTTCTCAAATTCGTTCAAGCTTCTGTGGGGAAGTTTGACACTTTGCAGCTAGCTCTCCAGAACAATACGTGATCTTCAGGTCTCAGATGGTCATGTCAATCTTACATACTATTTTTCAGGAGCAATGGGAGTTAAATTCCCCAAATAATCACCACGTTTAACATATTGTCTGACATAGTAAAAGTATATGATCCTTTAAGTCTACTATTACTATGGATAATCGTGAGAAAAATATTGTTACAGAGACGTTCGCAAGAAAAACTGTACTGTGATGATTCAGTGTCCATAAACATAAACACAACGTGACTACAAATGATCCCATAAAACTGAACAATTCACAGAATGTTGTATGCGTTTAATACACGCAGATGGAGGCATATCAGTTAATCTCTTTCGTGCCATCGAAACTCTCTTCATTAAACTAACTCAACTAAGCCAAAGTTTGAATTTGACTATGCTCTTATTGCAGCTCAAATGGTAGCAAAGGCTGTCCATCTTGAAATTCTAACTATTTGAGAAAAGATTTTTCTTTAGTGCTTTGGGAGGTTTCATTTCGAGAAACGATAAACCTTCAAATATCTATTCTGTTAATGGAACTAACTTCATTGGTACCAAAAACGGACCTGATGATCTAGCTACACAAATTATAGTTTCAAATCTCATTGTTGTAATGAGAGTATTGATTGGAGGTTGAATCATGCGAATTGCCCCCCATTTGGATGGTTTGCGGAACGCCTGCGTGAAATCCATGAAATTTCATATGCAAAGAGCCTTCAGCCATGCAAATCTCGTTTAAAAAGATTTTCAAACGATTTTGGTGTAAACTGAAGCAATTTTAAATTCTCGACCCCTTTCACCAGTTTCAGCACATCCAACTGACTCAAATCTCATAACTTCCTCTCACTTCCCCATTGGTGTAGATCTCTTACTTCTCTGCAGGAACCAGAACTGAGCGATATCCAGAAAAACCAATAAGATCATTTTCAAAAACTCCAGAGATTCCAGCAACAGATTTGGAAGCGATACTCCAAATAGTACATCGCCAAAATATAGAAACGTCAAAAATGGCGAAGACGAAGTCACAATATTAAAAAAGATAATCTGGTATCAGTGAAATATAATGATCTTCCCGCTCCATGCTGGACGACCCCAATGGCATTATAGCTTGTCGCGCTGGGGGCGCTTGTCTTCACTGGGACTCTAGTTTCATCCCGGTGCAATGGTTAAGTCTTGATGCCTAAAGTGATTTGCATCAGTCACTGGAACCGTGTAGTGGAAGATCTATCGATTGGGCCCTAGTTTCACCGTAAAGGTGGAATGGAGGGCTGAACCGCGTTGATGAACTCATTGACAACACAAGGGCCTCTCCCTTAAAACTAACGTATTCTACCCTATTGCAGTAAATCTCCGGATTTTTCTGTCCAATGCCCGAATGCATTATATAGCATACTGCGGGAAGGTGGAGGCCCTCGGGAAGTATTTCTATGACCTGGCTAGCCAATTGGTGTTGGGCTCAAGGGGACAGTGGTTGATATTCCGCATGCTGGACTAGGAGGGTATTCCTTCTACTGTTCGCAGACACTAATGTTCAGGATTTCTCGAGAAATTCTTCAGAGTTTAACGGGACTTGACGATTCGACCGGCCTCGTCCTGAACTAGGATCGATTGCGAGACGTTTCTGGGGCTTGTGAATCTCGAAGATACGGCTATTCCGTTGGTGCTTGAAGCCAGGATCAATTGAAAGACCTCACAAGACCTCAATTGAGACATCAATCTTGAGACTATCTTAGTTCATGAGACTGCGTTCGTATGGATGGATAAGAAGCCCCTTCGGCGTGTAGGTTGCATCGCAAAAAACTCGGGTACTGACCATGCAGAGCCAGTAGAGGTTGAATAGTGCTTCGCTGCTACCAGTCATAAGTTGAACGTTTTCGAACTGAAGCCCAAACTGGCAGCTGGTGGGTTCAGCTCTTCAGAGTGGTTTTCGCCATGCGCGATGATAAGGCGTAATCCATATCACACTTTCTGCCTCTTGGGCCAGACTGTGGATACTGCTAACTAGTCACCTTGTGAAAGAGTTACGCTTACATGCTAGTACACTAACTGGTAGAATTTACGTGCTCCATGCTGGAGTCTGGGAAGAGTCGTAGAAGTCCATCCTGGCAGTAATGGCATCATTCAAATGGCAGCTAGTCACAACAGTATGTTATCTGCCTGTCAATTGTAAAAAGCATAAGTGGCATTGCAAATTCCGTGCCCAAAGATTTTTTCTTTCGTTTCTTTCTATCTTGAAAGACCCAACTTTTCAAGGCCAGAGACATATCTACGCAACTGTCCCCAAAAATTCTGCCCTCGTATAATGAACTCAAGACATAGTTGTTTCTACTACAAAAAGGGTATGTATGTACCTTAGATATCAAATCCTTAGCCACCAATGTGATTTTTTACAAAAAGGTTCAAAGACTAATAGACTGGAAATTCCATAAGTATGTTAATATGGAATATTGGCATTCAACTCTATTCATTTTCCTCCTGGTAACTCTTGTTAAGTGAAAATATTACAGTTGGAGCAAAGATTCTAAAATAACCCATTGTAAACATTTTCAGAACATTAGATTCAGTAATTTTTTTCATAAATATCTACTTTTCATATAGAAACACTTCATATGTAGATCTTGAAAGATAAAATTTGCAAAACAAAACCGCAACTATACAACAAGCTGACACATTTCTTGGTATAATTGATTAGTACGTGACAATGAAATTGATAAGTTTTGAGATTCCGAAGATTTGGGAGGTCCTATGATGACTCCATTCTCTTTCCCCATGTTCCCTGTCTTCCTACAAAAGAATTGATTTTCTGTCAAGGACAGCACCCAGGGAAACGATTCGAGGAAACCTTTTGTTTCAAACTGGAAAGATCAATGGTTGAGATTTGTAGCCTCCAAAGAGAATCAGGGTCATAATTACCAGTTATCTTAGACAAAAACTGTAATAAAGGCCTCAATGAAATACTATTGGTATTTTCAGATGGAGTTTCAGATGGGAAGGGAAAATTCAAAACGAAGTTTAGAAATACGATGAAGCTGAACAATTCACAAGCCGCGAAAAAAGTATTCCGCATGGTGTATGTTCTATTCGTGTTTGGGAATATTTATACAGTGCACTATAACAATCATGACAATATTTGGGAGCCGGCTAGGAGAAAAGGTGAATAAAAAGGTCGAGAAACTGAATCGATCGCTAGATTAACATTCCAAGAATAAACAGCATAAACAGGCCCTATCTTTATTGAAAGATCAGGCAAAGGAGATTCTGTAAATCGACTATTGAAATGAATGAAACATATACTGAATTGTTTCAGCCGTTACTATTTGGTAGTTGATCATAATTAGAACAAATTGTAGAAATTACTATGTTTTACTACCAAAAAATATATATTACACATTTTCTTGTGACTCGAGTTTCGGGAAATGAACTATCCCATCATCAGTTCATTTCACGAAACTCGAGACATAGGAAAATGTGTAATATATATTTTTTGGTAGTAAAACATAGTAATTTCTACAATTTGTTTTAATCGAATGAAACATATTTGGTTAACTCAAAGAGCGTTAGCATCAGTCCAATTCACTTTTCTAGAAGGATTGACCATCATATTCACCTCATATATATTATCTATAATCAACCTTTACAGTATAGTCATCAACTTTGTGAAAGGAAGTTTCCTGAGGTTACTTTAGAAACATGCTGAAGCCCAAAAGATACATTTAACTGTAGAAGGGTACTCTTGTCGTCAAATGGCCTACATCTATCTCCAAAGCTAATGCTAGGAAAACATGGTATAAGTGAGAAAGGAGTTATTCTTGGTTTTCAGCAAATTATATTGAATTTATTTAAAAATTTTAAAATTAGCCTTCTACATATTTAATTCCAAAAGATTATATTTAATGATTATAACTTCTGAAAATAAATTAAAATAATGTCGTATAAGTACCACTTATATCATGACATATAAAATAAACATTCATTATAAGACATCCGAATGGTATAACAAAATCCAATAAATGAAAATTATTAACCAAAATCCTATAAATTAAATATTTTGAATAGACAAAATTTTGTTTCTGCTGATCAATCTTATGAAAACCAATATCTTTCAAAAATATCCAACATAATCTTAAGAATTTCATCACAAAACTATCATACTTAGACTATTCAATATTATTGGATATCCAACTAAGGTACCATATATAAAAAAACTCAAGATATGTAAAACATTACTGAAAAACAAGTTTTAAGAGAGACTTTGCTTCTTCAGTATTCAAATAATTCATATTCAATAAATATACAATGTTAAATCAGTATCCAAAATTGACTATATTTTGACTAATGCTCCTTCGAGCAATTATAACACTAAAATATTTGAAGGTCATTTAGGTGATCACAAGACTATGACCTTGGATTATGTCATTAATGAATCAAATGTAAGCATGAAATCAGTGCATGACAGGACATTTGTCAGAAATTTGTCTCCACATTCACTGAATGAATTTGCTTTGTTCACTGCAACTGTGTCATTTGAAAATGTATGTATGATTTCTGATATTGATATATGCTTCGGAGCTTTTTTCGAACTTTTTGAGTATTGTTTAGATGTAAGTTGTCCCTTAAGGCCCTCAAGATCCCTCAATAAAGGCATGAATAAACATTGGGTAAACGATGAAATTAAGAGAATAAGCATACATTTGAAGAACCTGAATTGGATCCACAAGAACTTGAAATCTCAGGAATCACTTCAAGTTTACAAACAAGCAAAGGTTGATTTCAGGAAATTGTTGGAAAAAACTAAATCCGAATACTATCAAAATGCTATAAGTTCTTCTTCAAATAGAAACAAAACGGTTTGGAACATTGTAAATAATGAATTATGTAGAAAAGTTACTTCAAATAACAGTATTTGCCTGAACATAGATGGTGAATTCTATACTGAACCGGCAGTTGTTGCCAATGTTTTTGCAAGTTACTTCAGTTCAATAGCTGAAGTTAGCGTGTTGAATTATTTTGGTAATACTGTGTCGCAGACTTGCACCACATCTGCTTTATCTACTAACACTTTTTTCTTCTATCCGGTCCTGAGAGAAGAGGTCATTCAAATCGTGAAATCCTTAAAGAATAAGAAAAGTACAGGAATTGATCATGTTTCGGTCGGTATATTGAGGGCGGTAGCAGATATCATCGCCGATCCCCTAGCTAAACTTATTAACCTGTCAGTCAATACAGGCAAATTTCCTTCCAAGTTAAAAATTGCTACTGTTATTCCCATTCTAAAGAAAAACGATCCGGGCAATATTGTCAATTATCGTCCCATCTCACTCCTGAGTGTTTTCTCGAAGGTGTTTGAGAAGATTGCGTATGGCCGTATGATTTCATTTTTGAATCGATTCCGTGTGATAAGTGACTGCCAACATGGCTTTAGAGAAGGTAGATCTACTGAAACTGCAGCATTCTCATTTACTGAATATGTCTATAAGAACCTAGACAAGGGACTTTATGTCGCTGGACTTTTTTTCGACCTCTCGCGTGCTTTCGATGTTCTTCCCGGGAAATTCATTGAGAGTAAATTATTTAACATTGGCTTTCGCGGTGTTTTTCTTCGGTGGCTTGTGAGTTACATCACCGATCGCCATATGACGGTTAAGGTGGGTAACTGCTGGTCGGAGAAACATAGTGTCGGATTGGGGGTGCCCCAGGGCTCGATCCTTGGTCCGCTACTTTTCCTCCTTTTCATAAACGATTTACCTGATCACTTAGTTGTTGAATTGATGATTATTTTTGCCGACGATAAATCGGTGGCGGTCTCAGCGCGCAGCCGTCAGGAGCTTACTGAGATTTGTGATCAGTTGGTTCTCAATTTCTTGAAGTGGTGTCACTCGAATGCGCTTATTGTCAATGTGGGTAAAACTGAATGCATTTATTTTAGTAATAGGAATGTAAATAACGATCGACTCGTTATTAAATGTCTCAACCAGAATATCGTTTCCAAGGATAGTATAAAGTTTTTGGGTATACATCTTGATAGCTTTCTCAGGTGGAATTTTCATGTAGAGGCTGTTTGTAAAAAAATGGGTAGTTCTTACTATGCGATTAGTAGGATAATTAAATCATTACCACTGCAGTCTGTTATGGCTGTATATTATAGCTTAGTGTTTAGTTATATGAATTATAATGTGATGTTATGGGGTAACTCTGTTGAATCCAAGAGAGTATTTATCATTCAAAAGAGGATTATACGTTTAATTTTTAACTTGAATGTACGTGATTCTTGTAGGCCATTTTTTATTAAATATGAGATTTTTTCACTTCCCTGTTTATTTATGTATAGATGTCTAGTGTATGTTAAAGAGCATGAGTGCTCGATGGTAAAATTATCAAGTTTCCATAATTACTCCACCAGGAATGAAACAATACTAACCATACCATCTCATGTAACATCTAAGTATGAGACTTCCCCAGTCTATCAGGCCATAACATTGTACAACCATTTGCCAAACAATGTCAAGTTACTCAATAAAATTAATTTTAGGAAAGCTGTTAAATGTCTTCTACTTAAAAAAAGTTATTATAGTATAAAGGAATATTTAGATGATAAGTTTATTGTTGTAGAGTAAGTTAGGAAATTTCTTTCTTTTTTTTGTGTTTGACTTGTCCTATGCATTTTGAATGTCTCAAGGGATAAATAAAGATATTATTATTATTATTATTATTATTATAACATCAATTAACAACAAATATTCACTCACCCTTCGATCTTCTAGAAAGAATTCTTCCGAAATGAAACCTTTTAATGTAGAGAGAACGGTTCACTACACACAAAAATATTTCTGTGGTTTACCCTTGATCTAGAAGATTGAAAGACAATTTAACGGTCTCTGCTATAGCACAAGGACTATCTGTATAAAGAATGTTAAGGAAACCATATAATTATATATTATGAATAAAATAATATAAATAGAGGTTAATTCTTGATAGAAGGTATATAAAATTATTTAAATATTTTAAAAATTTTAAAATTAGCCTTCTACATATTTAATACCAAAAGATTATATTTAATGATTATAACTTCTGAAAATAAATTAAAATAATGTCGTATAAGTACCACTTATATCATGATATATAAAATAAACATTCATTATAAGACATCCGAATGGTATACCAAAATCCAATAAATAAAAATTATTAACAAAAATCCTATAAATTGAATATTTTGAATAGACAAAATTTTGTTTCTGCTGATCAATCTTATGAAAACCAATATCTTTCAAAAATATCCAACATAATCTTAAGAATTTCATCACAAAAATATCTTACTTAAACTATTCAATATTATTGGATATCCAACTAAAGTACCTTATATAAAAAAAAACTCAAGATATGTAAAAAATTACTGAAAAAGTTTTAAGAGAGACTTTGCTTCTTCAGTATTCAAAAAAATAATGAAGCAAAAATTCTAAAATTTTTAAAATATTTGAATAATTTTATATACCTTCTATCAAGAATAAACCTCTATTTATGTTAAATTATATTGAACATTTTAATCTTCGTTTCAGACAATTTGGAGAAGTACCTTCGTTGGGCTGCTTTTCTGTTTTCATGATTTTTAATGAGTATAACCACTCTAATATCTAACATTGAATAAAATAGGGCGGCGGCATGTCAAATTTCAACAAACACTTTACGTGTTCCTTAGACAACCCTATCTTTATTCACTTTATGAAAAGATGAAATTTTGATTAGAGTATAAAGAGACGCCGATGAAATATTTTCATACAGCATCATCAAAATTTTATGATGTGCAAAACAATGTTTCTGCCGTTTTCCTTCAGATGACTAACCGTAAGTATAGGATAAAATAGATCACACATTATTCTTTTGTCACACAACTGAATAGAAACACTCAACTTTCACCTGCATAATGAAATTTACTTTGTACTATGAACACAATTTCATCGATAGGTCAAAATTCAAATCAAAAAATATGTAGAATAACTTTTTTAGAATATCATGTTATCAAATTCAATGGTTGGCCAATATACCCAGTATTTTGAACATGATAATTTTATAAATGAATTATTTGAAACCTAAAATTCGCAAGATAGTGCTATGAGTTTCAATGAAACAATTCGTAGATGTAAATGCTGTTTCGAATTTGATTCGAAATGTCCGGTAAATTTTGTTGAATAAATTCAGTTTATTAGATGAAAAAAATGTGATTTTTTCCAGTCTATTCTGAAAATGCATTATGTAATATGAACTCGATTTTTAATTATAATATAAGACTCGACAAATTTTTATTGTGAACTATAACATGAAAACAAACTATAAATTAACCTATTACTACTATATGGTTAGATAATATAAATTATGATGCAATATTCAAGAAAAAATTCTACATATGTTAAGATTTATCTGAGAAAAGCTTTTTTTCTATAGGGTTAGTTTCCAAGCTCTTTGTTCATCAAATTTTTTCTCTGAATTCCTTTCGACATTTCAATATGCCTTTAGTTTGCGATTTGAAGTAAAACACTTTATTTCCGCTTATTTTTATTTTTCAGCGACAATTGTTTCGTCAATTACATATTGACTTCGTCAGGTCCGTATGGTAACTATTACCATACTCACCTGACGAAGTCAATATGTAATTGACGAAACAATTGTCGTTGAAAAATAAAAATAAGCGGAAATAAAGTGTTTCACTTCAAATCATTTACGATGAATTTCCGTCAAGTAGAGACCGAAACAATCAAGAACCTTTAGTTTGCCACGCAAAATTTGAAAAATGTTATGAAACCTTTATTTCCCAGATATTCTCTTTCACAATTTAACTTCCAAAGTCTTTTTTTATGAGTGTTTATCTGTAGTTTCCTTTATAGTTTTGTTCTGATATTTTTCTGCGAAATTTTCCTTCAGATCCAAGATTATTATGTCTTTTCAATGCAATATCTTATCGTATGGTGTCGATAATGCCAATTTTCAAGTAACTTTCAAATCTTCATTATATTTTACTTATTTTATAGAGGAAGTGTAATTATAATATCATATCTAATAACATAACATAACATAAGTCTTCATTTAAAAAAAAAGAACAATATATTGTGACTTTGAAATGAAACAGTATCAAAAGCAAATTATTTAATCACCGTAGAGACCCATATTGGCATTAAGGAACTCATCTATAGTATATGATTGGATTCTCAGAAGGAGGTAAAATATCTTCTCCTTGAAGTTTTTGAGATTATTTTCATCTCTGATGTTAGCTGGAATTTTGTTGAAGTATTTGATACTACTAAACATAGGAGACTGTTACTGTAAGCCGATGCCGTGGGCATTTGAGCTGGTTGTTCCTATTTCCGTATCTGATAGTGTACTAGAGTATCGAAGTCATTCCGGTTCTTGAATAGAAAGAGCAAGCTCTCTTGTATGTGTACATGTAATACATTTGAATACAATACCAGTTTCTATATTAAAATAACTTTTTGTACACTTTTAATTTCTATAAATGATTTCAGAAATGGTCTGTCTCCCCTGAGAAATTTACAAATCAAATTCTTACAACTAGTCCTTAAAATTATTACATTTATCTTTATTGAAAATTTCAATGAATGGAATCAATAGGAAATTGCTTTGTTTTGACTCGTAACTCGAGTTTCGTAGCTTTTTTCAACATTTTTGAACTGGATAACAAGTTGCCTTTAAAAGGTTTTATACCTTTGTGGAAGCGGCTTGTGAAAAACTTCTTGAAGTGAGCAAAATTAACGTCGTCCACCAATTTTCTGATTTGTGGTCTGATGAAAAAGCCTTCCTTCAATATGGCATCACTTAACTTGGGAAAGACTTGTTCAACTATTTGAATCCATCAGCATCTTTATTCATAGCCTTCACAAAGTTTTTCATCAACCCAAGTGTTATGTGAAGAGGAGGCAGAAGGATATTTTTGGGGTCTAAAAGAGGTCTTAACTTAACATTTTGAGATCCCGGTGGAAATACACTTCCTTCTGGCTAAATTTTTCATGATATAATGCTGATTTACTGCACGACTGTCCTATAGACAAAAAAACAGCAATATTCTGTAAATCCTTTCTGAAGTCCCATTGAAATTCCTATAGCTTTTAAGTCCGCACATATCTGTCATTTATACGTGTTGTAGTTTATTTCGCCCGAAAGAATGCGCATGGTTTCATAACTTTCTTTCATCGTCACTGTATGGGCAACTAGTATAGAGGGTTTTAAATTTCCATTATGCAGTAACACAGCTCTTAAACTATATTTAGATTTATAAATGAATGCCACTCAGAGGGATTATGCTCAATATCAAGTTCCTGCATAAAATCATTAATATCCGTATACGTATACAACGAATTTTCGATACTTGAGAATGCACAAAACTGAGCAGGTCTTTTTCTGAAATTCGTAATTTTCAATTCATTGCCTAATAACTTCCATTCCTTAAGACGGGAATCAAGTTCTGACTGTTGCTTTGATAACGCCCAATCAGGTACTAAATCATTTAACTCACTTTGAACAATTAAATGTGGCTCGCTGGCACTGGGACCTGGAGTTAAAGTAGGGTCGGTGCACTGTTCTTCGGAGCTGCCTGATAATGCGTTTCTCTCCAATATCTTAACAATCCTAACATTTTGCGGATCTAAAGGTGCGGTCGACACTGATGAATATGCATTATGAGGAACAGGTCGTATTGCAGACTGCAAATTTGGAGAGTCGATATTGTGCTCTCCCTTTTTGGAATAATCTTCAGTCTTTATCAGGCAAAAATAGCAATCGTATAACTGATTCGTGTGTTCTCGCCATGCGATAGGGACTGCAAAAGGCATGCTTTTTCTTTTCCCATTCATCTACTGCACCAATGATACGCTACAACTAACACAGCACACATGGGAGCCGACTGCTTGTCTTCATCTCCAATTAAAATACCAAAATATTGGAAGTAGGCTTTTTCACCATTTTCAGCAAATGGCCTGGCTTGTGATTTTACCATGAATTCTCTACAAATATGGTGTATTTTCTTCAGAGTGATAGAACTTTGAACTGAAATAAAACACATTTAAATTAAGATACAAGCCAATTTTTTTTATTTGAAAGATAATTTTATGACATTTATGTTTTGAAAATAATTTCCAGCATATGTACACCACGACTAGCTTTGAGGAACCGCATTCGACCAGACCAATTTAGACCACTTTTTCGACTAATTCAGGTCTTATTTCATCAATAGCACGAGTTATGTTGGCTTCCAAAGCGTCTATTGTTTCTGGTTTATCAGCATAAACCAATGGCTTGATATTACCCCAAAGAAAATAATCCAGTGGAGTTATGTCGCATGATCTTGGAAGCCAATTAATTGGACCATTTCACGAAATAATGTTATTGCCAAATCTTTCTTTCAATAAATCAATTATTACGGTAGCAGTATGAGGTGTAGCACCATCTTGTTGGAACCAAAGCACTTCTGGGTCGATACCATTCAAATTTTGAAACAAATAATCATTGATCGTCGATCTGTAACGAGCACCATTCACTGTAACGTTAGGTCCACCATCATTTTTAAAGAAATATGGACCGATGATGTCTCCAGCGTATAAAGCACACCATACAGTGCATTTTTCAGAATGCAGTGGAACCTGCAGAACTTCTTGAGGATTGCTTTCACTCCATATATGGCAATTTTGCTTGTTTACATAGCTGTGCAACCAGAAATGAGCTTCATCACTAAACACAATTTTACGATAAAAAAGTGGATCAACTTCAAGCTGTTCTAGGGCCCAATCAGCAAACAAACGACGCTTATTATGGTCAAGTGGCTTTAGTTCTTGAACCATTTGGATCTTGTATGGGTGTAGACCAAGATCTTTACGCAAAATTTTCCATGTGGTGAATGCACAAAGTCCAACTTGTTGTGAACGTCGAAGAATAGACAAATCTGGATCATCATTAACACTATGACACACAGCAGCGATATTTTCTTCTGTACGTACAGTTGTTTATCTTGTTGTTGTTGTTGCATCGATTAGAGAAAATGGTGTCGGAAATCTATCGATAGTTCGACGAATAAGCTGCTCTTTTGGACGATTATGTAAACCATAAATTTTAGAAGTGCTCTATAATGATATTCAGGCGATAATTCTATAGAATTATCTGTTGGCCAATTTTATGAGTACTGAAATCATTTTCCAATTATTTCTTGCAATTTAAAATTATCTGCCTCTATAATAGGACACCCTTCCATTTGAAGCAACCGAAAATCTGAAGATACCCTAGCAAATGGAAATTATTGCTTGTTCGAAACGATACTACGTAGAATTTTCTGAAAAGAAGTGATGCATTATATCGCCTTTCCGGAATTCAATAACAACACAGGATTGATTCTTACCCTTGAATTGGAAAAAGACCGTCCACTTCAAATAATTCCGATTGGGTGTTTCCAGATCTCATATCCTTCCAGACAGCGACTAAGAAACGTTTCTATTCAATTTAGCTGAATGTTTGTTGCTCAATATTTCCTATCCTCAAACAATTCTCGCAATGCCTCCCTCCCTCGCAATAAAGTAACCGTTCACTTGTGGCCTTAGGGATCCCTTCTTGAGAGATTATACGACCCCAATTCTCCAGGGTCCTGCTTATAAATAACAATTTGTTGTCTCGATTGTTTCCAAGCTTCTGGACCGTGTTATCCTGGCAAAGTGGCTCAGAGATTTCTCGTTACCTCGCTCAGTGGGCAGGCGACCGAACGCTGTTTGTCATCGAGATTGTGATTGTTAATATTTGGGACTGTTCACCGCTGGAACACTCTTATTGATTAAGACTCTGGGAGTGGAGGGTGGTAAGTATCGGGGAAATAATTGCACATTAGACTTAATGGGATAGATCCGTCACAAAGCCAAGGTCCTCGACCCGAAGAATATTTCGGCTTTTTCCGTTAAATAGTAACATTTATTCTCAGTCTATCTAAACCCAAGAATGTACCCAAATTTTCCTATTTGTCTCTAATGTTGCCTCCTTATCGTCTCCTTGTGTTCTGGTATGATGAACGAACGTTCATTTTTCCATGTGAGTGCATTGGTTCCCCCCTGTCTCAAAAAATTTATCAGTTTTGAACAAAATATCATTTCATGTGGTTTCAGTAGAATTCAATTTACAGTACAAAACTCGAAAAATAATATTAATGAGAAGTATGACTACCTCGAGCATTTCAGTGATATAACGCCTCGGCATAGCGTTTAAGAGGCTTCGATCAATTTCTTCCTAAAGATGCAATAAAGACTGCCCAAGTTCTTGGAGTGGTTCTAGAGATGACTGATCCAACACTTGTTGTAGTTGGCCTCAAGCGTTCTCAATCTGATTCAGTTCGAGTTACAGATGAAGTAGTACCAACTGTGGGATAAGATGATGTTTTATGCCTCTCTATTCTGGTGAATCAAAACTGGGGAAAGCCCATCTTGCAGAGGCTGTACTCGTTTCAAATATTTGCTTGTCTAGACAACTGCATATACAAGTCTTACAGTAGCAATAGAGGTTTTATTAGAACCAGCGGCACATATTTGTGAAACAGAAAGATCTTAAGATCACCCTTAGAATAACACAAAGTATGAAGTGATCATAGGACCAGGAATGCATGGTCCCTAAGGAAGGAGGAAGCAGGCATAGGGCTATATGGTCCCATGTATAGGAAACTACTACCTGCAATGCTCTAATGCAAAATTCTTGCTTCTAAAAGATGTACCGAAGTCTATCTGTTCAGACAGTGAAAGGAACAAGAATTTTCATTGCCTCAGATAGTGGGGCGGGACTAAAGCAACTAATGGCCGTTGAGTGAATGAATTGGTCATTGTTTGGGTATCAGTTCACCAAGGCATTGAGGGAGAAAGCAGACGTCCTTGCAAAAATACATATCTGCAACCCTCGTTTTGTTTATCACCTACTCTAATTAGAGTTAAAGTGATTAAATGAGAAAAGGAAGACAAGAAGTCTCACTGGATTGAGACCCCAGAACTAAGACAAGCTGAGGCACTCCTCGCATCCCTAAGGAAAATGGCTGATTAGCCCTATCGCAGTCAAAGAACGAGCTAAGGCTGCTTACTGGATTTTTCACCACCTACACAAGACTGTTAAAGAAAACTTTGATATCTGTAGGTTATGTGAACCGACAATGTTTCTTCCGGCTGGCAAAGACTATTTTACGAGAAACGTCTAATGATGTCAAACCTCACAACATTCGAGCACCGTAAACTCATTGATGAACTCATAATGACTTTTAAAATTTTAACCAACTTTATTAACTCTAATCTATCTCATTCCATTTCTGTGAACACAATGTTCACAAACTGAACTATTTGCCCCGCAGTATTGTTAACGCTTCCTACATAAACACTTTTGAGAACAAATTGGATAATCTTTGAATAAATGTATTATATTAATTCACAGAGACTTATTCATTCATAGAATGTGAACATTATTTTCCTTTTTTTTATTTTGGAATGTTCTTTTTTCTGTCCTTTTTAATATTCTCATATATCATGTATCTCTTTATTTCTTTTTTCTTATTTGACTTATCGGTGAATTCAGGTAAATATCGAAGTCACTGGAAATCAAGTTATATTACTCCGGTTTTCAAGTCAGGTGATGCTAGAGACGTGGGAAATTATAGACCAGTAACGAAAAGCTCTTATATCCCAACAATTTCTGATACTTTAATTTCTAATAAAATAACACCATTACTCGAACTTGTTTTATTGAAGATCAACACGGATTTATTGCCGGTAGATCTCGAACAACAAATGTGCTATGTTTCGTGGATTTAACCCTAACAGCATTCAATGAGAAGAATTTACAAGTCGATGCGATATATACAGACTTTGCTGCAGCTTTTGATAGATTGCCTCATTAGCTACTCATTGCCAAACTCAAAGCATTAGGCTTTGGGTCACCCCTACTCGAGTGGATTTCCGATCGTTTGGTTGGGTTGACACAGTTTGTCAAGATTTCTAATAGTTTTTCCGAGGGTATTCAAGTAAGTTCAGGAGTCCCACAAGGATCACCTTCATCAGTTTTATTTTTGTACTTCATCGATGACATACAAACTGTTAGGAAATTCTGTTATTTTCTTCTATTTGCGGATGATATGAAATTGTGTCGGCTTATAAGATCCCTGACTGATTACTTGTTAAATCAGAGAGATAACGATAACGTTGTTGAATGGTGTGTACAGAATGAGTTGAAAATTAATGTGAATAAATGCAAGACTATGTGATTTTCCGACCCAGTTCGTTGATCTTGTTCGATTATTCAGTAAACGCGTGTCTATTGGAATCGGTCAATACAGTGAGGGATCTTGGATTGGTGCTAGATACTGGCTTGAGTTTCACAAAGCACATGAATTAAGCATTATCGAGAGCTTTCGGAATGCTTGGCTTCATCATAAGACATTGCATTTAGCGTCTCTTCCATGAAGACAGCGTATGTGAAAATCATTATTGAATATTCATGTGTTATATGGTCACCTTATTATGCAGTACACACATATTGAAAGGCTCCAGAACAAATTTTTGAGGAAGATAGGATACAAATGGGGCTTAACCTTAATCCGATACGAGAACATTAGAGACAAATTATCCCTTACATCCCTTGAAAAAAGGTGATATGTTTTGAGATAATGCTTGTATATAAGATTTTGCACAATTATATCGACTATCCTTATCTTCTTCAGATGATAAATCTGTCTCGGAGGAATCTCTGAACTTGGGAACAATTTAACAGAAAATTTAACACAACACATTACTCGATGAACAATCCTCTCGCTAGAGCATTGCGTGCTGCTGGTGCGGTGGAGATAGATCTTTTTCATGTTTCAATATTTAAACTGAAAAATTATTTCAGGGTGCTTGAGAACTTTCACTGATTTTTGGTTTCTCATTTTTTTTGTAATAATGTAATGTAAAATGGCTAGTCCGTATAACTAAATAAATAAATCTCTTGTGCACTACTGCATTTATTCCGTATTTTGTTCAGATCTAACTTGAGTTTGTCCTCGATCCGAAATCTAATATAAATTTAACCAAGATATTTGGGCCCCAAACTGACCCTCAGATATTCAAAATCCTAGCTATCGTCGTTTAAAAATTAGATTCTTTACTGGAAAACTGAATCGACAGAATTGCTTTAGACTCCCATTTCTTCAGTAAATCTAACATAGATAACTTTCGGCTCAAAATTCGAGAATTGCAAACATTTAAGTCAAGCGACAGTATGGTGAAACCTAAAGCAAGTGCCTGAAATTCATTTTTGACTACGAAAAATGTATCATCTGTTATATTTTCAAGATTTGTGTATCAGCCATCATCCATGGCACCGACAGCTATTTTTCCCTCGTTTCCCATAACTTCGGCAGAACATATTGGTTGGAAGTGTTCATTAAACTATGACAGTCGAAATGTGGTGGGACGTGATGACTCCTGCTGGTTTTCGTGACTGCAAATCCAGCATATCGGCTTGTTAACGAAGTTACTCTGACGTTATGGAAACAGAACGCTTGGTGATAATTAGCTTTATTAATCGCATGCTTGGTTGAATCATACAGCACTTCACAGTTCATAATCAAGTTGAATGGGCACGTCTACTGAATAGGACAGTCGTTTCACTTTCAGCTCGATTATATAAAGTCAATATTATCTGGAAACAAAGAATTCGAAGAGTGCTACACTAATATTCTTGTATTATGTCTTATTCATTTCCGAATATGATATGTTATTGAAATTATTTGAAATTTGTGGTTCTAGACAAAAACTAATGCCGTATTCGAATTCAGTACATCAAATTCTTATAGAATGGGCTCCAAATAACCCGAGACAAAAACCTAATAGGTACTGTAGTTTTAGGATAAATTATATTAAGGCATTTAGAAACCGTACACATAACACATTATTTTGTGCTTAGATTAACTGAAATGATGTATGTAGAGGCTACTTTTCGTGGAACTGTTTATTTTGATTGGGTCTAACACTAATAAATGCAAAATTTACCTTTGAAGATACCTCCTTCAAATATATACTGATTATTCGAGTACAGGAATATCAGGGTATTTTGGGTATTCACTCGAATTATATCGTTCCGTTTCAGACGCTTATTTGGTCCCTCTTTTACAGAACTTCTCCATCGAGTAATTCTACTTAGTGGGTCAGGATTGAGTCCGTGGGCGATTCAGAGGGATCCGTTATCGGTTAAAAGAACCGTAGCTGAGCACACTGGCTGTCATGGAGACCTTCTAGAAGATGACTTGGCGCCTTGTTTGAGACTGAAATCATTAGATCAACTACTTAGTGTGAATATCGAATCTCCTAGATTTTTACCAGGTAAGAATATTCAGATAAAATAACGAAACAAATTTCATTATTCTTCTTATTATGACACGGTATCAATTTCATGACACTCAGATCTAAGCTATATCTTTCATATGTTATATTTTCTGATTAATTCATAGTCTTAAAAGCAAAAGAGGGAAGTCTTGTTTGATACTGATGGATGTGTGTCGTGTATAAAATTAGACACTTGAATCACTTTCTAACGAGCATTCGGAAAAATATTTTACCTGGAATATGAAAACTTAATATACTTGAAAGAAAAACTCATTCAGCAATCTCTTAAATCGTAATGAATGAATTGATATGGTATGCTGTGTATGTGTATTCTGTCCATTAGTTGGCGCTATTGTTTGATGAAACATTAAAGTCCATATACTGGGCGAATATAGCCACTCCGCTGTGTTGCATTCGTCGGCATTACAGCATGTCACTGAATATATGACACAACGCATTAAAACATGCATGTATGCTGCAAAACCTATTCGGCTGTATTTGAGATTTGAACTGTAACACAAATGCAAGCTGAACAGTCTCGATCGGAAAACTTCCTGTTCGCCATAGCTTGAACTCCTTATCATATATCTGAATAAATATCCGCCAAATTAATTAATTCATTTTGAGACAAATGCTTATTATCGGCATAGCAGCTTAATAGAATATCACTTGATCATGACGAAGATTTATCCGCCTGTGACGCTCTAAGTAATCGGGAATACGGTTTTGTTCTTGAATTATTTTAAAGTGGTATACTCTACCTCATTCTAAGTCATTACTGTATTGCGATATCGATATGTACAGTAACTTATTGATTTGAATTCAAAAACAGTTCGTTAAAGAAAAAATTAACTGCCATTAAAACATTTCTGACTCGTTAGAAAAAAACATCGATCATCAAAATTAGATTGTTTGTCAAAGATGTTAAATTCAGGAGAGAGGATATCAAATTTCAGTGAACAATTCATTCATCATTCTTTGTCATTATTTGTGAGAAATAATCTCAGAGATAAGTGATTTGTAAGACACGGTTTTCCATTTTGTGCTTCCGAAAGTCAACGTAAATAAAACACTCTTTCATTCAGAATATCAATCAAATTTTTATTTTAGTATAATGCTTGAACCTTGCCATTATGTGTGAAATACAACATCATATTATTGTCCTCCGCGTGATCTCTTACAGGACTCGATCCTTGCGAGGTAATTTTCGATGACTCGCCGGTACGTTTCGGGCACTATCTCACCAATAACTTAACGGGTGTTTGTTTTCAGATCGTCAGTAGTCTGAGAATTATCGGTATAAACACGGTCCCTCGCATAACCCCATAAAAATGGCGATAAATCACAAGATCTTGGTGGCCAATTCACATCTGCGCAACGAGAAATAACGCATCCTGGGAATTTTTGCAATAAAGCCAAAATGGGTTGTATTGTACGGCCTGTTGCACTATTTTACTGGAACCACATTTCTTCTAATTCCATATCATTAATTTCAGGCCAAACAAAATCGGTAATCATTTGGCTATAGCGATGAGAATTGACGGCTTGAGTGATACCTTCTTCATTTTCAAAGAAGTAAGGGCCAATAACTCTCCGCCAGACCAAATTGCACACGATACAGTAACTTTTTGTAGATATAGTGGTCTCTTAGCAGTTAGATGAGGATTGTCACTGCCCCAAATGCAAGAATTTTGCTTGTTTACATAGCCACCGAGTGAAGAATGTGCTTCGTCGCAAAAGAAACTTAGATTCGAAAAATGGCCATCCATATGTTGTTAATTCAAGCTCCCAATCGGCATATGTTCTGAGCATTCCAAGTCAGCTGGCTTTAGTTATTATGTCAACTGAACCCTATAAGGATGGAGATGCAAATTACGCCATAGCGTGCAGTAAGAGAGGCTCAAATGTTGTTCGCGCAGATGAATTAATAAATTTGGATCTTCTGCAACGCTTTCACTTACAGTTGAAATATTTTCGGTAGAGCGTGCATTTCGATGATGTATGGACCTTAAGACATCAGTAATAAATTCAGCCTCTTGAAATTTATACACTGTGTTACCAATTGTACACTCAGATGGACGATTCTGTCGACCATAATCTGCCCGTAATACACGAAACGTACATACTACAAAATCATTGTTTTTGTAGTAAGTTTTCATAATTTTCACCCGTTCAGCAGTAGATAAACGATCCAAATTGTTAAATGCTAACCTTTAACTAAACACGTAAGGCTCGGATCACAGTTCTGTTCGACATATGTTATTGAAACGGAACTGCGAAATCCGGACCACGAAATGGATAACTCGTTATAAGTAATTAAAAATGATAGGTCCTATGTGTTCTGTACCGATTTGAAAGTAATTAAATTATCAAGTACGTGAAGAAATGGTAACAACAATTGAAGGGGACGCTGCGACAAAATGATCAGTTGTTGATATGCAAATTTGTGTTGAAATCATCACGAATGCAGTAGCTCAAAAAAACTCTAAATTGAGTGTCTCTGAATTATAAAAGTAATTTTTGACTAGTAATAAATAAAATTCAATTTCCACGAACTTTTTATTGTTGAACGACACACTGTGTCTTAAGCATGTTCTACATTTGAAATGATACTGTGTGAAAACTAACATAGGTTCTTATATATGTATTGGCAGGTATTACAGCAAATGCGACTAAAAGTAGGAAGATAGTTGTCGTTGGTTTTTCCAAACTGCATTAAGTGATGTGATATTTCAAGTGATTCCACTTGAAATAAACGGATGCAATTCCCAGAAGATTCTCCTGAACGGATAAGCGGATACCAATAGGTCCCCCTATTTAATATCTTCATGTAGTTTGGAAAAACCAACGACAACCCCAATAACTTTTATTGCCATTGTCGGTTTCTCTTCACCTTATTGGGAATAGCCAAATAACTGTCTTTCCACTTTTAGTAGTATTGAATGAAGAATCATGAACTGGTTAAAAGAAAAACAGTTGTTGAAAGCAGGAAACTACAAATAAGACTAGACAAACCTAGAAAGAAATTAACTGCAAGTGATTATTAATAAAGTGATATAAATCACTTCCTTTCATTTATAAATATGAGACAACAATTACCCAAATGAATTTTTTCATATAAAATATAATTTAGGTTAAAACTATAAGGTATAGGATAAGTCTATATTCCCGGAGTTTGGTTCATTCGGAGTCATTTAAAAAAAATCAAATAATTTCAGAAAGATTTATATAAATTAATTCGGCTGATCTCTACCAACAATCATTGATAAGGAGTATAGGCTATGCTAATAGATAGTTCTAGAAATCGAGACAGTGTAACATACATCTGTATAACAATTCTATACTCAAACAAACTCGATAAGGTTTTGTTGATCACAGAGGCAAATTTCAGACATACGCACATTTCAAACTGATTGATTTTTGCTGGTGCAATGTATACTAGTGACTCCACACCTGTCAAGTATCTATATTCGCTAAACACGGAGACTCTAAAGTATTAAAAATACACTAATTTATTTGAATATGAATATGCTAGTTATTAGCATTATGGCAAATTATGGTCCGACTTGAGCATGAAGAAAGTTTTTTCTGCGTTGCTAACGTAAAAATATCGAGAATATATTTCTTTACTTGAAATAACTCGCAAAGTTATGTCTTGTATGTATTTAACATCCTCTAGATGGCGCTAGTCTATTTTTAATACTTAAGAGTCTCTGTGTATAGCGAATATAGATACTTGACAGATGTGGAGTCACTGTCATACATTGCACTGATCACCATTCAGTTTGAAACGTGCGCATATCTACAATTTGATCTGTGATCAACAAAACCTTGTGGAGTTTGTTTGAGTATAGATTTGTTATATAGATCTATGTTACACTGTCTCGATTTCTAGAGCTTTCTTTTACCATAGCTCATACTCCTTATCAATTTTAGAAAGGATTTAGTTTTTGAAATTAATTCAGGTCTCAGGTACTTAAATACTAATGTATGAAAATATTGAATTATAACATCACTGGATATTTCACATTTGAACTAGGCTGGAAATAACTGAAATAACATTAATCATAGGTGGAATATCTTCAGTGTCGTTATAACATTTTTAAATTATTGTAAGTTCGAAGTAAAATAAGAGACATTCTTAAAACCTCAGTTCATTGCAGTACACTATATACACGATTTATATACCTAATACCTTGATATACGTTGATACCAATGTGTACAAGAAACTACGAGTATAACACAGCGAGTAGCTACAATCTTTTCCTCAAATAAATACATAGTCAGTTAGTCCGAGAATTATGTTCCCTTGTTCATGAAACAATTGATTCTAACTAGAATATGATTGTTCAACATAAAACACAAATGGATTTTTAATTAGATCAAGTACTAATTTAGAAGTTCGTTTTTTTCGAACCGTTGCTTTCACCCGTAGAAAACTCAGCTACAATTTCTGGAAGCTCTCAGTAAATTTTCCAACTTGTCCAAAAATAAATAACGGTTCGTTAAAATATGATTTGCTTTAGCTGATTTATCACTATTGTTGTTTTTGAATCTAGAGGCAATGTCTGCGAAAATTACTTGGTATATTGATATACATTTTCGAATTCTTCGTAAGTAATGGATAGGATGTTAATCAATCAATATGCAAATTCTGGGATAAGCATAATTCGAGGAAAATAAGATTTATAATAGTACACTATAATTCTTTTATTGACAATTTAAAATATTATATAGTAAGGTGTGTATTTTGAGTTGTTTCGCCAAAATTAAGGGAATTGTTGCGATGGAATTTTCATTTGCAGTTGTGGTGAAAATACTATCCTGCTCGATGATGAGTAGATCGATTGGCTTCTTCACCGTTATTTACTTCCACTGAGTTCACTTGGATTCACTCCATATGTTTACAAATTTCAATTACAAATGTAAATATTTTAGATAAGACGAGGTGTCCAAAAGTGTATCGGTTATGTATATTGTGTATTTGTTAATTCGATAAAACAAAAACTACTTAAAATGAATGTTTACTGTTAATTATTACAATATAGAGTGGAAAATTATTGAATCACTGTTGCGATACTACGCTCTTACCCAATAAGCGCGATGCGTTCCAGGGTACTGCTCCATCTCTACAAAATGGCGGTCACCATGAACCCCTCCCCATTCCCCTCCGTCACTCAGTTTCAAATTCAGCGCTAAAACAAATACTCGATACGCTTTTGGGACCCGCTGTATATTCTCCTTCAGACCTTTTAATTGTGTATTGTATTATCACTAGAGGGTGAACAAGAACGTTCCTTGGCATTGAATTGTAAAGTTACAAATCAAAGCGAATTGAATTCTTTCGTTGAATACTCTTTAGTGTTGTAGCGAAAGAGATGAGTTTCTGTGCTAGAAATGTGACTGGAGTGAATGTTGACTGTGACTTGAGGGATGTTAACTGTGACTTGAATGAATTTTGACTGTGACTTGAGTGAATGTTGACTGTGAATAGAGTGAATGTTAACTGTAACTCGAGTGCATGTAGACTTACTTGTTCGAAGAGCAGATGGTTAATGCCGTGACCGCTTGTTCGAAGCGGAGCAAGTTGATGCTTTGACTAACCTTATGTTATATTAAAGATACAGGTAAAAATTTTATTTCGACTAAAATCGAAGCGCCATTCGTCTAATTGCTTTTTGGGTAAGTATTATAATATTGAGATTTTCACGAAAACTGGATTTTTAGAAAGTTCAGTTTAGGGAGACGTTTCGTGGTGACATCATTAGGGTTGGAGAGAGAGCTACTTGCCAGGTGAATAAAGTCGACAACGCCTTGCTCGTGTTCTAAGAAATTTAACGCTATCCTTTTTATTCCTATTAACACTTTTTGTAGAGTTTGGCGAATATTCCGTATTTTTATCCAAATTAAAGCATTAGCCATAGTCGGAAACACGATAGTAATTTATCACCTATCGCAAATCATGTTTTGATGTCCGATCACTGAATATCTGACCAGTCTGTGAAACTTCTCAATTATTGAACCTAATTAAAAACCCATTTTTCCTATTTTGAACCAAATGTAATTTATAAATGAATTTATTGTATATAGTAGAAATTATCTCATGAAAAAGGGCTTAATTGATTTGAGGATAAGAGTGTAGCTATATCACTGTGTCGAAATTTATGTGAATGTACGATATTTTCAGCATTTTTTCTGTGTCAGGTTTTGCACCGTTCGTAGACGGTACCATTCTCCTGAACCCCTCTACCAACGTGCCATTGACTACCGGTGGAGGTTCCTCTAGCACAGTCGCCACCTCTGCAGGATTCGAGTTGGCGGACTTCCCGGAAAGAGACCTCATATTCGCGCTCACCAGCACAGAATCCTATCTGGACCTCAGTGCGCAGGACCTTGAGTTCGGTTTTAATGAAAGTAGGCGGGATCGGATTTTGAGGACGTTTGTGAGAAACTCTTATTACTATCATTTAAATGAAATATTTTCTACGTTAAAAAATGAATATACGGACTGGGAGAGGCCAACTCAAAACCCATTGAGTGTTCGTGATGCGGCATTGGACGTGTTGAGTGACGGTCACACAGCTGCCCCGCTTATTAGGATAGGTTATCTCCACGCATTGAGGGGAGGAAAGACATTTTTTCTACATTTCAATCATCAGAATGGAGAGAGAGACTTTCCAATGGTAAGAAATCATTAGTTTTTACAATTTGAATATAAAATAGAGAATATTGTGTAGTCTTCGCAGAAATAATAAATTACAAATTCATCATGATATCTGACACAAACCGTTTTATAACCTGTTTTTCAAAGGAATGATACAATTTAAAATGGTTATAATGGCAATATTGTGAATTACTTTTGACATTTTCCATGTCACTGCTGTTCAGTAGGTTATGCCACTTGAGCGTGGAAAGATACACGCTTCAACAAAGTTTAGTAATTGTTAAATTATTCTATAGAATTTAGTGATCATTCGTGAAAACTTTGAGAAATGAAAGAAGAATTCATGGACGACATTATTCAATTAATGGATGAATTATTCCTCGTATTGTAGACAAGTTTTAAAGTTAATTTTCGTTACACGATTCAATAGTACCAGTACGACAAGGTAATATTAAGCAATTGTAAGAGAAAATTCAAATCTATCGGTTCCACGTTCTACTCAACAATTAAATCATTCTCAAACAACAACTCTGGGAATTTTCAGAAAAGATTTGGGTTTCTCACTACAAAATTCAACTGGTTCAAGAAATGAAGCTTGCTTATACATTCTGTCAAGAAAGTACCGGGAATTATCGATTTAAATCTGGCGGGGCAATGAGGCAGGTAAAAATTTTTTTTCCTAGGTTGGTACCACTGTCCTTAATTACTATGCCAAGCTTGAGCGGGATCTGTAAACTAGTGTGTTTGCAACAGCTGATTAAGTCAGTCGATGTCAGAGTGCGTGCCGATTTTTACTATGGGTGATTACGTTGAGCAAAGAATTTGTTTAAAGTTTTGTATTGCAAATGAATTTTAGTGTGCCGATGCATTGAAAATGTTGCAAAAGGCCTTTGGTGATAATGCTCTATCGAAAACTCGTGCATATCAGTGGTACAAAGCCTTCAAGGACGGTCGTGAAGTGGTCGAAGACTTGCCTCGTTCCGGACGCCCATCGACGGCTTCGATCGAAGATAACGTCGATAAAATTAAGGAAAGGGTGCTGGAAAACCGTCGTACCAGCTTGAGAGAGATAGCACATGATCTTAAGATATCCCACGAGTCCGCACGTACGATTTTGATTGATATTTTGGGCATAATAAAGGTGGCCGCACGACTCGTACCGAAAGACCTGAATTTTCTTCAAAAACGTCATCGCGAACAGCTTGCTTCAGACATGCTGGATCGCTGTAATTCCGATTCTACATTCATGGAACTCATTATAACTGGTGATGAGACCTGGGTCTACGAGTACGATATGCAAACAAGCCAGCAATCATCGGAATGGGTGGCAAAAAATGAGCCGAAACCGAAAAAACCACGCCAAAGCCGCTCGAAAATGAAGGTGATGCTCATTGTTTTCTTCGATATCCGTGGCGTGGTACACTACGAATTCGTTCCAGAGGGTCAGACGGTAAACAAGGAGTATTACCTAGGCGTTATGAAACGTTTGCGTGAGCGTATCCGTAAGAAGCGGCCAAATTTGTGGGCGAACAACTCATGGATTTTGCATGACGATAACGCGCCTTCTCACCGAGCTACGATTGTGACTGACTTTCTCGCCAAAAACTCAACAAACGTGCTTCAGCAACCACCGTATTCGCCGGATTTGGCTCCCTGCGACTTTTTCCTCTTCCCAAAACTAAAATTGCCCCTTCGTGGTACCCGTTTTGAGTCGATTGAAGCCATAAAACAAAATTCGGCGCGAGAGCTAAAGTCCATCCCGGAAAGCGCCTATAAAAAATGTTTCGATAATTGGAAGTGCCGTTGGCATAGATGTATTGGAGCAAATGGAGCCTATTTTGAAGGCGACCCAATAAATTTTGACGATTAAATGTAAAAATGTTGTTTTAATTGAAAATTCCTGGTACTTTCTTGACAGAGTAGTATTCTGATTTTGCTCTTGAACAACTTGAAAATGATGAACAATCTCATCAAAAAATGTTAATCAGTGATGAAGCTCATTTTTGGTTGAATGGATATGTAAACAACTGCAGAATTTAGAATGATTAAGATCTACATAAAACTATCAAATCTTTCTTAGTTTGCACAAATGAACAATGATTTCGATAAAATAATTTAACAATTTCTAAATGTTGTTGAAGGATGTATCATTCCACGATTATATGGTATAACCTATTCAACAAAAATGTCATGGAAAATTACAAAAATAATATACAGTGTTGCCATTATAACCTATTTTAAATTGAATCATTCTTATTGAAAAACCCCCGTTATATAAAAACATTTGGAATAAATCTATTTAATTCAATTACCACATGATAATCATAAGAGAAAGAGAAGACAAAATATTGGAAAATAGAACTACCCTGATTACCCTTTCTGCTCTTTTTTGTTTGAAATAATTGAGCTAAGCCGTTATTAGATGCAATTTGCTTAATAATGTTCAATTCTATAAAATTCATCACGATTGATAGGAAAGTTAACCAATTTATGGATCATAATGTGATATAATGCAATTTTCTGTTCATTCAATCAGTGTTGCAGGTGGAATGCTAGGAAATAAATCATAATATAATTAATTCGGAATTTTTTGGTAATTTGTTATTTTTAATTTTGTCGATAAATAATATTATTAATTTAATATTCAGCAAGAAATCTTGTTTCCGTTCGGATAAATCAAATTAAAGCTGTGGACAATTTAAGGCTAGGCGATGTAATATAAGAAACTACTGGATTATTATTTCTGTAGAGTTTTATCAGGCAATCAAGTTTTATGGTCTATGGATTCATTAAAATGATTAAAAAATATAAAAAAGGCAGTATTTTAATTTCCACAAAAATGTTTAATACAACAATGGTTTCACCACGTTGTGTATCTACATTCTACTGACTGTCAGTGGAATGTAGATAACTAACACTGTCTCTTATGTATTTTTTAATTAAAATGAGTTTCCACCAAGTAAAGACTGAATCAATCAAACATTCATTAAAGTAATCTTATATGTTGCAATATTCTGAAAAATGCTCACGGATTGATTCATTACTTTTTTTGTTTGTTTGTGAAAGTTAATTGTTTTGTATTTACGGGAGTTTTAGAAATCAGTAGTTTTATCCAAATTTTCTGTTTTTTGGAATACCTATAATACTATTTCTTTCATTAGGACGAGTGAAAAGAAAAACATTTATTTTGCTTTTTTCTTTATTGGTTTATATTGAATGAATTCTAGGGTTTGCAGTTGGATAATGTTCGGTAATATTATAAATCATATCAGAAATAATATGTTTGTCACAAATGAAGCTTAAATCAGAATTTTAAATATTTTTATTTGCAATTTCTTAGTAAACTGCTAAGTTTTTTGTGACGTAATAGTTGAATCCTTTTTCCGAAGCGTAACTTTCATTAACATTGATTTTCACAGTTGAAATTGTACGAATTTCAAGTAGAATTGATTAGCCGTAAAGCATTGTGATTTATTTTTCGGTTTTGAATTTTTTCTGGTGCTAAATTAAATATTTTATTTTCTTATTCTGTGTTAAATATTTTTGTGGATTATTACGTTTATATGTAGTATATAAGTCTATAACTCCGAATACATTACTTTTACTTTGACATTATTGATACCCCTCTGGTAGTACTGATGTTTCATATCATCCTTCAGTCATATCTTTATACCTTGTATTTGTCTCTCAATGGCTGCTGGCTCTTGTTGTTTGTTTTTAGTTTGATTTGCACCGGAATTAAGTTCGGATGTAAGCATTTGGTGTAAAACCAAATTTTCTGTGTATTTATCCTACTTCTCCAAAAAAGTTCAAGATACAACTGGACTAATAAACTCGTTCCAGCTTCTATCAATAATTTAATAGAAGGGGTCCTTACTAATTGAAAATTTTTTTCAAACGAATGAAAGAACAAATAATATTTCCATAACTCATTTATTCACAACAATTGTTTCACCAAAACTGTTGATTCTTCAGGTTCAGTGAATTTATATATTGTGGAATTTTATTCAATTCAAATGAATTTACAAAGACTAATTCAATTAAATGCACATAAATCATTTCCTAAAAGTAAATATCCTTTAGTATAAAATGTCACAATGAATAGCATTCGAGAATTATTTCATAGATAATGAAATTAGTCTGTAAGGATACTTAAAATCCAAGATGTAAAGCAACATATCTTCCTCTATGGATAAATCGAAAACGATTTTTTGTGGGGAAATTGCCACGTTCTGGGCAGCTTCAGATATTTTACATATCCATACAGAAAAGTGTCATGAAAATGGAGTAATATATTTAGATCAAATAATATTCAAATGGAAAATATACAAGTACTATATTCCAATAAAATTAAGTTAAGAATCATTCGTTCAAAGAAGTGTGGTTTCGGTGCAGTATTTGAACTCCCTATCCGTAGTATTTTCTGAAGATAATTTCGACAAGCTCAGGTTCAATGATGATATTTCTGAGAAAATCAAGATTTATGTGCGTCAAGAAAAAACACTTCTAAATTAGCTATTCACTCTCTCTCTTATTTGTGCTGCGCATAATTGATTGATGGAGTAAATTTCCCGAAAACAAAAGTCTGTATATTACCTCCTAGCCTTCTATGCCGCCAACCAGCCTTTCGTTCAGATTTCCCGCACCGTCTTTGTCGAGCTATTGAGTACATCAACAATAATCCTGCTATTATGTTGATCGAGTGTTACTAGGGCGATAATGTTTTATTTTATCAAAAAAATTTGGTGAAGAGGATTTTCCAATCACTTCCTTTAGGAAGCAAGAAAAAAGTAATTGAGACAGACTGGCATTTACATAAAGAATATGGATTAGGAAGCACGCTGTAAGTACGGTAATCTGTTTCGCAAAGCATGAGTTGCCGTGATTGATTATGTATTTTCGAGAAGAATATTATCTTCATTGAGAACTACTATGAATTATATGACATGGATATAATTTTATACTATACTTGAAGCATTTCATTTATTGATTGAGTTTTCTGCGAGTTAGTATGCTTCAGCTGTTAGTTGGAGCATTCTCATGGTAAATTTTCACAAGCATAAGATGAATTTCAACTGCATTTTTTCCCCAATTGAAACGAGGAATTAAAACTTCCCGCACATGCTTTTGGTTATTAAATTATTTCTACAAATTTCAACAACTTAACAGAAAACGTTTTCTATGAAACTCATGAGATTTCAAACTACGTGTTATCGGTAGATGTTCAATTTGTCTGAAACTGAGACGATCAGCCATTATTGTTCAAAAATTTGATGGTTTTAGAGCCATCTAATGGTATTGAAATAAGCTTCATTCAAGTCTCCTACTGCTTCCTGAATCCGTGAATCTTTTCAGCGGGCTCTCCGGCTGGAACAGTAAAATGAACCTTTTTCTTTCTGTATTCACACAGTACGTACATAAACATACATGTACAAAAAATTTTAAATTTTCAAAATAAAGAATATAATAAAAAATAGTTGATACGGAACGTTATCATATGACAAATATTTTTTCCATGCAATTTTGTCTCTTCAAGTATTTATTGAATTCAGATTCAAATAAATAATAAAACCATTTTTTCGACCTACCAGATACACAGAAATGAACATGTCTAATGTACTAAAAAACCTAGGCAACTTATTTGTAAAACAGTCATGAACAACGTGTACCTCAAACATAAAAAATCTGAAGAGACAAACTGTGTCGAAACAAATATTAAACTTAAGGTTCGAAAATATTTCATTCTATCCTTTATTTTGACAGTTTTGTATAATTTTCGAGTGGGTAGATTTTACTGTTGATGTATATTTATGTACTTACTTTCATGATGTATAAATATATTTGTATTAATAAATTTCATGTCGCAAAGTGGAAACAGCTAATTCCTAGACATGAAAAATTATTTTAAATTGGTTGTATATATTATGGTATCATTTTAATCTAATTATATTTAATATTGAATTGAGAACTATAGGTCAATCTCCAAATTTTGCGCTGTTAGCAAGTGTTTGAAAGCATTGTGTCCGATTTCCTGTACTTTGATGTAAAGAATATATTGAACGGTGAACTTGGTTCCATGAAAAACCGCTCTGTGGACACTAATTCATTCCTATACGTCAAATACATCTTGAGATGTATTCGAACTTTCAGTTAATGCTGTTTATGCTGATTTCAGCCAACCCTTTGATAAAATAGGTTACTCACTAATGATTTAGAAGTTTGCTGCACTCTTCTCGAGTGACTGGGATCTTATTTGACTGATAGATATCAGCGTGTTAGATTGGCTTAGAATGGTTGTTTCATTAGCTTCAGTAGAAAATCCAACGTCTTAATCCCAGTCACATATCGAATAATTGATGAAAATATTTGTGTGAGAGATCTCGGGATTATGTTGGACTGCAAATTACCCTTTGACCAGCATATACTACTTACTGTTTCAAGAGAAGCAGATCGAATACTTGAATTCATTTTCAGAACTGCTTTTGAATTTCCAAGGATCTATGTGGTGCACACCCATTTTTGGGCCTATGTGAACAGCATTTTGAGCTTCGGATGGGTAATATGAAACCTGCTATAGACGGACTGGAGGGTGTTCAAAAATGATTTGTGATGTACTGACAAGCACGATTTTTCCCTTGGATTGGAAATTTCGTTGGGGTGGGTATATCGGAGTCTGAATTTTATTTCTATGGAACAGTGCAGACAAATAGCAGACATTATGTTCATTCACAAATTGTTGAATAATAGAACTGATTGCGTTCATATCTCTCAGTATGTAAGGCTAGTTTTTCTACAACACACGATACACCAACACTTTTATTACCGATTACGGTAGAGCACTTACTATTTTTTTTATTCTTCCGAGTAATGAGAACATATGATACTTTGTCTCAGACCACCAACATTGATATACAGGTTGTCCATTTTGTGTTTCTGAAAGTTAACTCAAATAAAATACTCTTTCATTTAGAATATCAATCAAAATTTTATTTCAATATAATGCTTGAATCTGGCCAATATGTGTGGAATACAACATCATTTGAATGTCCTCCGCGTAATCTCTTACACAACTCGATCATTGGGAGGAAATTTTAGATGAACCACAAAAAATTTTAAAATGGCGGTAAATCACAATTTGGAGACAGGACATGATTTTGACAACAACTACAAAATCTTACACCTAGAGAACAAGAACCTCAGATTGAACTACTTAGAAGCCCTCGAAATTAACAGATACAATTAAAAAAACAGATTCTCCTAAATAACCAGAGGGACTTCAAGAAATCCCCCTTACTTAACCTTTTCTGAAACTTTGTGTAGTAATAAAAAATCAAATTTCTGTAAATTCCCACTACCTTGTTTTCTGTATATTTTGAATATTTAAAGAACTTAATCTCAAATATGTAGTTGGTACCATACTCACCTGACGAAGTGATGTTGTCATGACGAAACAATTGTTGTGAAATTAAATGAATTAGCAGAAATTAAGTTGTTTTACTTTTAATCATCAAGATGTATTTTCGAAAAGTAAAAACCGATACAATCAAACATTCGTACATATGTTCTTTTCATTCTCTAATGGTCAAATAGATATATATAAATATATATATATATATATATATATATATATATATATATATATATATATACAGCATGAAAAGAACATCATATAGGAATGTTTGATTGTATCGGTCTTTACTTGTCGAAAATACATCTAATGATTAAAAGTAAAACACCTTAATTTCCGCTAATTTATTTAATTTCACAACAATTGTTTCGTCATGACAACATGACTTCGAGATGAGAGGAGTCAGTCCGTTAATATCAAGGATACCCTGAGTGATTATCGAACAGTTGAGTATGGGGTGCCTCAGGGAACCGTATTGGGTCCTCTTCAACATATATTTGAATGATCTGTTTTCGTTAGATGTCGCTGGAGAAATACTTGGATTTAAGGTCGATACGGTGGTGTATATGGCGGAATCATGGGTCTCTCTAAAAGAAAAAGTTGAACAAACCTTCAAAGCTGTGACTAAATGGTACGAGAGTAGGTTGCTGAGGTTTAACGAGGACAAAACGACCTATGTCGCTTTCACTTCAAATTCAAGTAATTTGCCTGGGTCCGGTTCACTTACGATAGATGATGAGGACGTCAGCTTCCCCATTTCGCGAAGAAATAAAGTGAAATATCTTGGTGTAAATATAGATTCACATCTAAGATGGGATGTACATGTCGACTTCTTGGTAAAGAAGCTTCGTAGTATAATATAAAGGTTAAAATATATATGACCATACTAACGTGAGATACAGATGCGAATGCTATACCACACATTGCTTGAGCCCCATCTCACATACGGTATAGTTGCTTGGGGAGCAACAAACACCTGTTATTCGAGGAGGCTGGAACAAATACACAAATCAGTGTTGAAGATGATTTTCAAGAAGAGAAGAACTTGCCCGACTGAAGCTTTATTTGGAGAAACATTGATCTTGGACGTCAGACAGCTTTACTTTCTCAAAACCGTAATCACACAACATATGAAAAGCACAAACTCGAAAGAATAGAATTCCCTCATGAAACTCATCGCAGAATAAATTCTCACGTTCTGAAGTCACATAAAAATATCCTGCAGAGGTCTAGTTCTTACTTGGCTCCTAGGTTCTATAACTTGATCCCGGTAGAGATCAGAAATACTAGTAGTAATTGTGTATTCAGGAGAAAACTTAAGGAGTAGATACTGGGACTACAGATAAATCAGTACGTTAATAAGAAGAATATGTATTATTTCTGAGAGATGTGTTTTAGTTCTGCCATGGTTGAAATCTTTTGGTTTTTTTTTGCACTGGATTTTCGGAGTTGCAGATTCTGGGGACGTGTCCTTTTCGTTCATTTGCCACTTGGGAAAATTTTTTTGTTCCTCATTGAACATAATTTTATCTATCCTACAGATGTTGCTATTGTTCATATTGATGCTCATTATGTTACTATTTGGTTTGTGTATGGTTGCATATGTGAATATTGTGTGCCACACACAGGTTTGATCCTTCTTTGAGTGTTATATTTTTATCATTAATTATTAAACTGTGAAATAAATTCATAATTGTGGATTTTTTGAGCAAGTAAATATTACTATTATACATATATATATATATATATATATATATATTAAAAAAATGTATATGAGACAGTAATTTATATATACATATATATATATAGGTATATATATATATATATATATATAAATTATAATATATATAATTATAAATTACTGTCTCATATACATTTTTTTAATTAAAATGAGTTTCCACCAAGTAAAGACCGAATCTATCAAATATATATATATATATATATATATATATATATATTGTGAAAGTTCTGTTGACTACATCTGAACTCAAAGTTATTCGAATACTTGTATCTAATTTCAGTTGATTTCATTTGAAGAAGTTATTTGGAATGATAAAAATTTGGATAATATCAGTACACAGTTCAATAAATTGTGTCAACTTTGAATATATCCTGCAGTTTTGGAATATCTCATAGGAGCTGGAGAAGAGAAATATTCCTTGTCAGGTAGTGCTAATATATTGTTTCTCTCGAAGTCTATGTCAAAATAAGAAGAGGACACTCAACTCATTCAACTTCCCCTATTTCATATTCGAGGCAGCACTCGCTAAGATCTGCATGTATCTCGTATAGAACCCTCGCCTTGACGTCCAACCAAAGTCAACAAAATATATTTACCTCCCGCGTATAGACAGCAACGTGGTGAATAATAAACGAAGTAGGAAATGCACAGCAGGTGAGTGTAATTTGGTTGTGGATGTCCCGTAAATGCTGCTTTTATGGCAAGATCTTCTTATTTTAGACCGGATGCAGGGAAACATTTAGCTCGAAATTAAATGAATTTGAACGCACGCCCGGTTGAATTTGCAGATATTTTAGCACCAGTTTTGTCGCCATAACATCCGGTTCCATTCAAAGAAATATTAAAATGTTCTGTTACGGCTTCGCCACAGTTATTTAATAAAAATTTACATTTTGCTGCGCCATTAAAGCTGAGGTGTATGGCGAAATGAAGCTTTGCATAAAGATAAATATAAAACTGGATTTTCATTCTTGTGGATCTTCAGCAAGTAATGTGACGACTCATTCAATATAATTTAAGTGGAGCACATCTGGCACTTCTACTGCTAGAAGATTCAAATCTTTATGAGAATTCAGCAAGAAATTGTTGCTTCTTTTCGTGTTATTATTTATATGATTTTTTCTATGTTATATAGTAGGTATCGATGGCGCTTCAGATTGCTAGTCTCTGAAGCATTTATGTGATGTAAAATAACGCTTGATCATAGCAGATATTATCGGCATTATACCGTGTCTTAAAAAACAAAGTTCCAATATTTTTGGAGCTTATTATAGATACCAAAATAAATAAAAAGTTTCATATAAACATAGGTCTGCATTTAAATCAAACATTTCCAAGAATATGGATAGGACGAGGAGGCTCAGTACCATGCCCGCTAGATCTCCCGATTTGAATCCTTTGGAATTTTGTATTTAGGGTTATTTGAAAGGTTTAGTGTATGCAACGTCAGTGAATAACATCGAAGAGTTGCAACATCGGATTGAACTATCCTATCAAACGGTCCGAACACAACCAGATCTTTTCGAAAGAGAACGTAATTCCTTCATGCGATGATGTACTTCCTGCATTAAAATGACGGTGGTCATATGAAACATCTTCTGTAAAGCACATGAATTCAAAAATAAATCGAATATCTTCTGTAATTTATCGTATTTGGTTCCGCTAATAGTTAATATTTTGAAAACCGAAAATCGCTTATATCTCCAAATCAGCTCATTTGCGGACCCATGTTTGTTCGAAACTTTTTACTTATTTTGAGGTCTAGAATTAGCTTCCAAAATATTGAAACGTTGTTTTTTAACACCCGGTACATGGAATGGACATTATATGTACAAATGATATAGAATCCCACATCCAAAATTCCAACTAGTTTAATTATCTTTTATTTTCATTAATATACACACACCTAAATAATTGATATTAAATTAAAACCCCTCTAAACTTGAGCTACGAAATATTACCGGCGCATTCGCCATTTGGTAAAGTTGACTCCGCGTGACAAGGTTCATTAAAAATAAGAATGATGTTGAAAGGAAGCTGTGACAGGATAGACATGCAGTTCAAACAATTTAAATACTTACAAATTAATGCGCACAAATTTAAGAGGCGACAAATTTTTCAACAAATAATAACTTTATTATTCCTTGACATACGAGAGGTGTCGGGGTGATTTGCTAATAATGTCACTAATCTAATTATCTATCTCATTTACTAATGACTATCTGAGGGTATGAATATAAAATTTCACTAATTTACGTTAATTAGTTTTTTAGGTATCCTCAGTGAAAGACGACCAGAATGACTGACGCCAAAATGTTTAGAAAAATCGAGCATTGCGCCGTTAAAAAGCTCATCAAAAAGCAGAGAAAAAGTCAAAATATCATTCATAAAGAGATGGTTGCTGTTTACCAAGACTGTGCCCAGTCGTTATCCACCGTTCAAAAGTGGTCAGGTGAATACAAAGGAGGCAGAGTCATCTTAAAGACTCCAGATTTATTGTCTTGATTTGTTTTATCTTTCATATTTTTTACATGAATTCCCGTATTATTAACTGTCTTAAAAGCTATATTCCAGTTTTAGTCAATTATTTTGTAAAAGTATAAACTAGATTCTATGCAAAATTTCTCTATTTTTCATTAAAGAACTGTAGCCGTTATTGTGATATACAAAATCTCACAATATCAGACCAAAAAAAAAGAATATTGAATTAAATATATAATAGTTCAACCTATTTTAAAAGATTTGACTACGAAATAGATTTCTATTCAAATGAATCAATTCAGCTGCTAATATGTACCAAATATTATTAATAAGGAGTATGAGCTATGGTTATAGAAAGTTTATGATAGATTGGGCCGTTGCTTGGTAGAAATCAGTTGTAATTGTCATTATAAAATAAAACACTTGTTTACATTTTCTACTTTATTTTTGGTATTGACGTACGTTTCGTCTTTGCTAGAAAGACTTCATCAGAATACGAAGTAACAGTTGTTGTACAATGAATTTATAAGATTTTTTACAGAAGGTGTACATGTGTTTTTAATTGTTCGTCGGGTTGGTTTTCTCAAAGAATATTCCCTTCAGAATCGTGTTCACTCGATCCCTTGTAAATATTGAATAGAGGGGTGTAATAAGAATCTATTTGTTCATTTACTAGGTTATTGCTGTTTTTATGTTTATTTATTTCGTAAATTTCCCATAAGTTCAATTTTAGACCTCTATTTTCAACATGTAGAATTTCTATTTCTTTTGTGAAAGAATGGTTATTTTCAAGAAGGTGTTTAGCATAATGTGAATCTTTTTTATTTTTATCGAAACTTCTTTTATGTTCGGTTAGGCGTGTACCGAAATTTCTACCTGTTCTACCAATATAAATCTTTGGGCAATCTGGGCATGTGAGTTTGTATACACCTGATAATTGAAGTTTATCCATACTGTTTTTATTGTTTTTGATGTATTTGCTAATAGGATTGTTTGTCTTGAAAGAGACTTTAATATTTTCTTTTTTGAGTAGGTTTTTTAGTTGAATACTAATGTTTCCGAGATATGTGAGGCTAACGTATTTGTGTTCAGATAGATCAGATGTTACTGGATAAATTTCTTTTATTGTGTTTTTGTGTATACGTTGGTTAATTAAATTATCTATTAGAGATGTATTATATCCATTGTTGTAAGCTATTTGTTTAATTATACATTTTTCTTTTGGAAATTGACTTGGTTTAGTGGAATGTTCAATAAACGGTATATCATACTATGGAGAGCTGCTAGTTTGTGTTGGAATGGATAAAAAGAATTACGGTGTATAATGGTATCTGTTTGTGATGGTTTATGATAAATTGCGAAGTTATGTTTATTGTTTTCTCTAGTTATCGTGAGGTCAAGAAAGTTGATGGATTCATTATGTTCTATTTCTGAAGTGAAAACTATTTTTGGGTGGAGATTATTTATAAAATTCTCAAATGTTGATATTTGTCTGTTAGTACCTACGAAACATGCAATTATATCATCCACATACCTATACCAAAATTTCTTCAAATTTAACAATACTTTATATACTAGCGAAGAAGGTTGAATCATGGGAAATCCACTAAGCTCTTTACTCGCGGAAATCTTCATGGATTTCCTAGAAAACAAAATTCATAAACATCCGTTCAAAAAATACATCCTTTATTGGTATAGGTATGTGGATGATATAATTGCATGTTTCGTAGGTACTAACAGACAAATATCAACATTTGAGAATTTTTTAAATAATCTCCACCCAAAAATAGTTTTCACTTCAGAAATAGAACATAATGAATCCATCAACTTTCTTGACCTCACGATAACTAGAGAAAACAATAAACATAACTTCGCAATTTATCATAAACCATCACAAACAGATACCATTATACACCGTAATTCTTTTCATCCATTCCAACACAAACTAGCAGCTCTCCATAGTATGATATACCGTTTATATACTAAACCAAGTCAATTTCCAAAAAGAAAAATGTATAATTAAACAAATAGCTTACAACAATGGATATAATACATCTCTAATAGATAATTTAATTAACCAACGTATACACAAAAACACAATAAAAGAAATTTATCCAGTAACATCTGATCTATCTGAACACAAATACGTTAGCCTTACATATCTCGGAAACATTAGTATTCAACTAAAAAACCTACTCAAAAAAGAAAATATTAAAGTCTCTTTCAAGACAACCAATCCTATTAGCAAATACATCAAAAACAATAAAAACAGTATGGATAAACTTCAATTATCAGGTGTATACAAACTCACTTGCCCAGATTGCCCAAAGATTTATATTGGTAGAAAAGGTAGAAATTTCGGTACACGCCTAACCGAACATAAAAGAAGTTTCGATAAAAATAAAAAAGATTCACATTATGCTAAACACCTTCTTGAAAATAACCATTCTTTCACAAAAGAAATAGAAATTCTACATGTTGAAAATAGAGGTCTAAAATTGAACTTATGGGAAATTTACGAAATAAATAAACATAAAAACAGCAATAACCTAGTAAATGAACAAATAGATTTTTATTACACCCCTCTATTCAATATTTACAAGGGATCGAGTGAACACGATTCTGAAGGGAATATTCTTTGAGAAAACCAACCCGACGAACAATTAAAAACACATGTACACCTTCTGTAAAAAATCTTATAAATTCATTGTACAACAACTGTTACTTCGTATTCTGATGAAGTCTTTCTAGCAAAGACGAAACGTACGTCAATACCAAAAATAAAGTAGAAAATGTAAACAAGTGTTTTATTTTATAATGACAATTATAGAAAGTTCTTAAAATTAATCAACAAAACCTAATCGGGATTGTTTGAGTTTAGAATTGTTATACAGATGTGAGTTGCACTGCCTAGATTTGAAGAACTTTCTATTACCATACCTCCTACTGCTTATTAATGATATTTATATTCCTTACGTGATCAGAATATCGGATAAAATTGTCTTCTATCTCAAATTTAAATTTGACTCAAATGCGCGTTTTAGAACGGTTAATAATTTTGGAATTCATATAAATACTAAACAAAGATGAAACAAATAAAGACAATAAATCTAAGTATAAGTCAGACAGGTGGACCTTTGAGAAAAGTATTCACGAATACCAGGGGAGTTATAAGTCAGACATTCGTATTCAACATAAGCTAGTTTTTGTATTTGAATGAATTTGAACATAATTTCAACAATTACTAAGAAATTCTCCCCAATGAAATTAAAAATACCAGACTCATACTATTGAAAGCAGTATAAATTTATAGGTACAAGAATCTTGAAATTCTTCCCAACGATCAAAGAGATGTCGCAAGATCTCCATTGATGAATATTTGTACTTAGTGAGATATTTTCGATAATTGGCCGGAATTTAAATTATGGTTATTTGTATCTATTGTTGGCATATTTTTCTTTATCGGTATATATGAAAATTGATTGTTTTCTTATAGCCCTTTTTGCATTATCCATATTTTCCAAACTTGTTAGTTATTTATACCCATTTACTCTTTTTTTTTATTTTAGTAGCTACGTTAGAATAAATTTAAAATATAAACCTGGAGAAGCCAGGCGAAGCAATATTTATTAATTAAAGAATTGTGAATGTATTCTTAATTATTTCATTTAATTAAGACTTCAAATTCAGAACCCGATACAATAGTGAAGGATCATCACTTACTCGAACTAAATAAAATAAAATTTTCTATAATAATAAAATTCATTAATGATATCTCAAAATAATAACTACTCTTAAGAACGAATATTTCAGAATAAAATAAAAATAACAATAAATGAGGGATCAGAATAAGAGGTGATAAAAACAGGAAAAGGATCTCGAATACTACCTTATGATAATAGTTTTCCCGGTTTTGTTTCTAAGGAAGCTTTAAGGTATAGAAACTCTGTTCATTCATCTATAAATCATTACGTAGTTCTAATAAATAAAAAATACAATATCACCCATCTAAGATTACAAAATAATTAATGAAAAAATGATTATTTGAAAAAATCTCTCTCAAAATATTTCAATGTAATTTATTTGTTTTTTTTTTTCAGAGGACTGGTAGCGTGAGAGGAGAAGATTTGCCTTACGTCCTTGGATTGCCTTTAATTCAGGGCGGTTTCTTCATACATAATTATAGCCGAACTGATATTGCAGTTTCGAAAGCCCTGATACACTACCTCAGTAATTTTGCCAAAAAAGGGTGAGTTTTCTCGAGAATGATAACTTTCTATTTTTTCATCAAATTAATTTGTTTCTTGGATTTGACCTTAGTCTAATTGTTATGTATGGTAGTTTGAACGAACTGAATTATGTCCTAAACAATAAAAATTAAGCTACCTGGTAGCCAACATAAAAGAGTCCAACCATATATTTCAGTAAGTATTAGTTTTTTCCGGAAAATGCCGAAACATATCAATTTTTATTTAAAGTGGTTGATTTTATATTGGAGTATGTACCATTATCTCCCTAATTGGGTCGACAAGTCCCTCAATAATCTCAAATGGTAATAGCGATCGAAGGGCACATCTTTTTCAAAGTTTTGCACATCTGTTTATGGATACGTTAAAAAATTTCTGTTTGCCGTAATTTTTGTAAAAAAAATTGTTGGATATAATGGATGAAGCGTATTGAGTGCTCGAGTTACCGATTTTAATATCTTAAATATCAAAAAGAGTCATACTGTTTCACCTCGCTAGAAATTTTAATTTTATGAAAATTTCTTGAAACTTTTCTAAAATTCAATACAATAAATGCAATAAATTAGAAAACACATTTTAAGTAGACATAAAGAACTAACACTCATAACACAGTATCAAAAGGAGATAAAAGAATTCAAAGAACATACAGAATATTGATCAAACTTACTCAACAAACATTAAGTGGAAGCAGCATTATTTCAAAACGGTATTAAAAAAACCAGATTCCACCCTACAAATGCCCAACATAAACTGAAGAAATTCTCCGAAATAACCTCTCTAACGAGCTTCTTCAAAAATATGTAGCATAGCCTTCAAAAAGCTGCTGATAATCTTCAGTCCACTTTCATGCTGGCAAAATAAAAATAATAAATAAAAATATCTGCCATACTCATCCCACCTCGTGGCATTTCAAACTAACAAAGAACTCAAATAGTTTCTTAACGGTTACCAATCGCATTCTATGTTCGTCCACAGAAAATACACATTACGTATAAAGTAGTTTTCAAGACCCAGTTATATCCAAAAAATATAAAGTGTCGGAACAAATTGTAATTATTATATATTAAATAATGTAATAAAAAGGGTTGTTTTTACTTGATCGAAGGCTTTTTCAATATCTTAAATATGACTCAGAGTAATTCAGTTATACCTCGCAACAAATTGTAATTTTGTAAAAAAAATTTTAAATCAAATGACAATTTATTGAATTTGATATATTTCCAGTGTAACTTTTCTGTTGTTCATGTATTTTTTGTGGATAATCTTTCGGTTTTACTTATACAATCTAATGGATGTTCATTCCAGGCCAATTTATAGACTCCTAATGTATTATTTTCGTTTGAATTGTCTTTATTATTTTCGATATAAGAATCCAAGTTGTGAGTCTTTCTAAAACCTAATGTATAATTGAACTTTTTTTTAATGTTATTAGCTATATATTCGGATATTTCATTGGTATGGGTGAATCGGATGTATTCTTCTTCAAATACGTCACATTCAACATACACAAACCGTTTCAAGAAATTTGAACATAATTTCAACGACTATAAAATTATCCATATCCAGAGTGGAGAATCCAGACTAACACTTAAAAATCATTTGAAACCTATAGATATAATTCCAAGAATATTCTCTTAAATGAACCAACAGAGGTCGGCACATCACTGTTATTTAATAGCCACAGGGTGTTTAAAACAAGGTGACCCCGTCTCTAGAATAGGAAGCAAAAAGAAAAATAAATGGGGGTTTGTAAAAAATTTTCATACGCCATCCGTGTTCAAGATGAAGAGCGTTGAATAAGAAAAATTTATACTTATTATTCACGATTTTGCCGAAACTACTGGCAACATTGTAATGAAATTTCATACGAACATGTTTTAGAATCTGATACATCCCACAAATTTGTTTTTTTATCTGACACTCACAGGGGGCCCTAGTTACACGGTTCGTACCAAGTAATATTGAACATAACTTTTCTAAGGCTAGTTTTATCAATAAAAATTTCAAGTGAACTTAAATATCATTAAATTTCACACTGAAATAGTACTCTCGATACTGTGTACTGTTTTCGTAATATTTTTATTTGCAAATTATGAAGTAATAATCAATGCTGGTAAAAAGTAACGATAAAGTTATTGATTGAACAAAAAATCACAAGAAGAAAATCAAAATAAAGACTAAGAACATAAAACAAAATTCAAGAAGAGTAAGTGTTCAAAATGTCCTCCATTTCCACTAATACACAAGTCTATCCTTTATTCTAAAAAATCCAGTAATCTTCTAAGCGGTTGGGGATCAGCTATGAGGTCATTGAAGTGACGTTGAATTCTGTCTTCCAATTCTTGACGTGAATTTAACCTTGTAACATAGACTTTTTCATTAACTTACGACCAAACTGTGTAGTCCAAAGGATTAAAATTGAATGATCGAATAGGCCAATGAATGGAGCTTCTGCACTTCTACCAATCCATCGATTCGAAAAATGGTTACTCAGCCAATTACAACACCTTCTATCAAAGTGCGGTGGAGCTCCATCGTGTATAAAAAATAGAGATCTTCGATCGTTAAGCGTTAAATCTAGTAATATCTCGAAAAAGTGATTGTTCAAAAAATCCAGGTACATATCACCATTTAAATTTCCGGGTAGAATGTTAATTTGTCACCTAAAGTTGCTGCCCAAACATTAACTTCAAATGAATGTTGGTAATGTGATACCCTTTTCACTTGTGGATTCTCGTCACACCAGTAGTGTGCATTATGTTATACATACCTTGTCCCGTTAAACATATCTTGTCGAGGTGGTCTCGACCGTAAAAAGAATACATTTAGGAAATGGATTTTCATCAAATCAGTAGTGTACATTATGGGAGTTAAACATACCTTGTCGCGTAAAGGTCTGTAAAAAGAATATATTTTAAAAATTTGGATTGAGGGCTGTCATTTCTGTAATGTTTGTAATGTTGTAATGTTTCAAAAACATCCACTCTAACCGGTAGATCGTCTGGCAAGAGCTCTCGGACTTATCTGTAATGATAAGGATGTAGCTGCTGCACTTTAAGTATTCCCCAAGTACTTGAAAAAGACGTATTTCTTTGTCTTGCCATATTTCTTACGCTGTTGGATCTTGATCACACAAATTCAAAATAATATTTTCTTTATTGATGGTTCTTGTTGTTCTTGGTCTACCAGAATATACTTTTTGGGTCTCACATTCGCAAGTTTCTCGACAACGTGGTTCAATGGCTCTAAATGTATTTTTACCTGGTAATTTTCTTCGGGGAAACTTTAGAGTTTCCTAAACACTCGCCTAAGGTTAATAATATGTCGGTGTATTTAACATTTGAGTACATTTTGATCAACCATATCTAATGTTATGAATAACAAGGTTCCAAAAATCGAATGATTGTTGACTTATCGTCATAACTATCAATAAGTGCCAGTTTTCCATGGAAAACTTAGAGAACATCAAGATATACTGACCAGAATGGACTTTTGTCACACGATACAAGGAAGGAATGCCCTCAATCCCAATTTTTTAACATGTCTCCGTTTTATCGATGAGGTCTCATTTACGCGACAAAAAATGTCAATTCACCTAATGCATACTAATAAATAATAATAATAATTAATAACTTTATCTTTACTTTATAACAGCATCGGTTAGTACTTCAAAATTTTTAAATCAACATATTCCGAAAACAGGGTATCATTTTGGTGTAAAATTGAATCGTGTTCAAATTCACTTGAAGTTTGGATTAATAAATCTAACCTTAAAAATATTATGTTCAATATTACTTCGTACGAACCGTCTAACTAGTGCCCTCTATGAGAGTCAGATATAAAAACAAATTCATTGGATGTATCAGCTTCCAAAACATATTCGTATAAAATTTCATTACAATGTTGCCAGTTGTTTCGGCAAAATTGTGAAAAATATGTATAATTCCTTTTTTTCAACCTCCTTTATCTTGAATACGGATGACGTTCGAAAATCTCTTACGGAGCAAACCCCAATTATTTTTCAGTTTTCTTCCTCTCCTAGAGACGGTGTCATCTTTTTTGAAATACCCTATAGATAATTTAGAAATACCAGAGACAAGCCCCAATCACTTTTGTATTCATTTGCAATTACTTTTATCTTCTTATCTTATCTTCTAATCTGGCCAGCGGCAAACCTAAATAACTTTTACTACCACGTAGAATCTCATGTATCTACTGGCACATGAGATTCTATGTAAATTGTGACACGTTATCATATCAGATGTAAAACTGTATGGTGACACAATTCTTGTTCATCAATAAAATGTTTTTGGAAACTAAAATTTATTTACTATTTATTGAATTTTACTGTAGTAGTTCTTCTATTTTACAAAACACAGATCTCATATCTGAGAAGAAGATATAATATATACTCCTATAATGAACCAGATATAACCATTACCATTAATTATAAAGTGTTTTACTTCAAATCATATATAACCATTACCAATAAAAATATAACACAAATGAAATTATCGCCATGAAAAGACATAGCGAAACCTTTTGTCTTCCTAATGTACTCCCACTTACTGTTAACATCATGAAAATTGAGAGCTGAAATGCGAAACCAATCGAGTTACGAGCAGCTTTCGCTCACTCCCGAATCGGAAAGACATCGGAGCATCGTTCTATTATATTTTTCCGATCGATGCCCGACAGTTACGTCGACATCGTTTAAATCAGGAAATGTTTGCGGTCACGTAACCATATTTTGTTCCCTTTTTTCATAGGTGTCTAAAGGTTTTTCGCCGGAAAATTGCGGAGTTATGTGACTGAATTATTTCTCGCGAAGCTTTCATATCCTGTCTACGTTCTTTATGATGATTTATAGCTGTTATCTACCGGTTCACCTGTAAACACGGCGATTTGAGGAATGAAAGCTTCATTGATTTATGGGCGCGATTTGAATTTTCGCTTCTAGGATCAAGTTTTTTGTAATGAAATAGTTCTGTATCAGATTAATACCTGTCGGATGGAAATTTGTGATATTCTGTCAATAAAAAAAAATTATAAAAGGAAGGACTTGGTGTCAGAATATTTTGTGTTCTGTTCGATTGATGGTTTAATTATTTCACCGATTTGTTAGGAGAATTGATATCTATTTTTCCTTGGCAGATTCAGTGGATGAAGAAAATATTTTGGATATCGTAGATTTGAATAAGATAACTTATTCGAATGAATAAATTCGTCTGATAATATGTACCAAATATGATTAATAAGGAATATAAGCTATGGTAGTAGGAAGTTTCTCAAATCGGGACAGTGCAACATATATCTGCACAACAATTCTGAACTCAAGCAAGACCGTATAGGTTTTGCTGATCGCAGTCATTCACATGTTTCGAAGCTTATTGGCTTCCATCGTCAGTGCCCTGTAGTGTCCAAAGAAAACAAATCGGCTGCTATTTCGAAATAGCAGCTATCAAATATTAGAGTTCTCGTTGAATCATTTTTATTTGATCCTTTATTTTGATAATTTTAGATAATTTAGGAATAGTGGATTCTCTTGTATTTGTATGTTAATATACGTACTTATATAGTTTTTATTAATACATTTGTAGTGATACATTTCATGTCAGCATGTAAAAAGATTTTTTCCGAGAAAAATATTTTATATTGATTATATACAAAATAAAATATGAAAAGGCTTTTTACTTGATAGAAGAAATATAAGAAAATTTGAATGTCAAAACAGATTTAATCTGTAAGTCTTCTACAATTTTAATTTAAAAAAAAATTATTCAAAAAACTTTTAGAATTAAATTGATGTCTACAATAAGCACCGCTCATATTTAATAGACGTATATAATCAAAACTCAATATACAATGTCAAATAGAATAATAGAAATAATAAAAGGAGACAAAATTTTGTCTCCTTTGTCTCTCTTGATTTTAAATGACTTTTTATATTTGTTGGCTTATTTATTCTATTTGACATTGTATATTGAGTTTTGATCACATACGTCTATTAAATATAAGCGGTGCTTATTAAAGACATTAATCCAATTCTAAAAGTTTTTCGAATAAAAATTTTTTTTTGAAATTAAAATTTCAGAAGACTAACAGATTAAATCTGTTTTGATATTCAAATTTTGATTATATAAAAGGATATCATTTTTATAGTTTTTGTATATAGTTTCAATATATAATGTTGAAGTTAAATATATAATTCGGAATTTAAAGTCATCCCATTTAGTTTTTATCTAAAGTAAACAACTAATCTATATTGAGATAAACATTATGAGATATAACGATGTAGTCAATATTTGAATATTTAATTACGATCCACTATCTAATATTCATTCATTATTAATTTACTAACAACAAGCTCTTGTGAATCTGACAATAAATTAACATAAAATTCTACATCCTTGACTTCAAAACGCTCGAAAGCGAATTCATTATTTATTTATTTAAGCTTTTAATGTCTTTACGAACATACAAGGATACTGAAATACCTCCGTAGAAATTGTTCGATTTCTTCGAAATTGAACAAGGTTTGTAGATTTTTTACTTGCCAGATAGTTGCAGAATCTATTTCTATGGCCATAATCATGTCATCCCAGCCAGCTCTCTGGACTAAACCTCTTACATTCTTCGTAAAAATCTCAATAGTATAGTAGTCAACGAAATGGAATCAGACGCTTCGACATTGGTCGCAGTAGAATTTTTACCTGTCTCACTAATATAAATTGTCAGTCTTGAAGTCGACAGTCCCTCGTTGCGCTTCGATCAAGGCAGTCACCACAGAAAGCAGCCCAAGTCTTATTTCTAGAACAGTCTCGTTTTGCCATCCGCCCACGTTACGGTCACTATGAAAACTCGCTTTCATTCACTAAAATCGCAGTTACCTCAGGAAACGTCTTAGATTCACTCAAGCTATAGAAGCTCATTTCTACACTAAAGAGTTTACACGCATCAAAAAAAAAACTCCATTCGTCCTCACATATAACTTCACAAATTCAAATCACAAGAAACAATTTCGTTCGCACTCTCGTGATAATACAATACCGCAATAAAAGTCCTGAAAGGGCTATCATCTATAATATTTATACTTCTAATCGAATTTTTGATTACGTTGGTCTTTAATTGATAAAAATTAATCTTCAATATGAGAAAAACAAATATTAACTTTCGCTATTTTATTGATTTCCACAACAATTGTTTCGTCATACCACGACTTCACCAGGTGAGTATTCAAACTAAGGTATACAATGCAAAACTCAACTACACAACTCTGGTACAAAAGTTAGAGAGATGACAAGAGGTGGTTCACAATCATTGAAAAATCTTAAGTAGGAGGGATCTGTTTAAGTCTATTTGATAATTGATCTCTAAAATTTGTAACAGAAGAAATTTATGGCTCTATTTTCAATATGTAATATTTCCTAGATTGTATTAAAGTATAACCTGTCTCTAACAAAGGGTTGGCATAATTTGAATTTTGTTTTTTATTAATGTAACTTTTTTTATGTTCCCGTATCCTGGTTTGGAATAAACGACCTGTCAGTCCCACATAAACACATCGGAAATCACTACATGTTAACGTGACGTCTTCATTATTTTTTATTAAACTGCCTAATGAATTGATGGTTCTATAAGATATGTTATATTTTCAAAACTAAAAAGATTTGCTAGATATTTAAAGAGGAGGAAAACTATAACATATCTTATAGAAGCATTAATTCATTGGACATTTTAATAAAAAATAATAAAGAGGTAATTTCTAAAAACACAAAAATGAGGATTTTACAAGTTTACAGTTCGCTCATTCCAAACAAGGATACGGGAACATGAAAAATTTGTTAGAGACAGGTCATACTTTTAATACAATCTATGAAATATTCTATGTGAAAAATAAAAATAATAAGCTCATTCTGTTAGAAGCTTTAGAGATAAGTAGATATAATAAAAGACAAATTTTATTGAATTATCAAATAGACTTGAACAGATCCCCCCTACATAACATTTTTCAATGATTGTAAACCACCTCTTGTCACATATAAAATAGAAAGGCCTTTTACTTGATAGAGGAAATATAACACAATTTGAATATTAAAACAAATTGAAATATGTTTATCTTCTACAATTTTAATTTCAAAAAAATTTTATTCAAAAAACTTTTAGAAATAAATTTATGTCTAACAAGCACCGCTTACATTTAATAGACGTATATAATCAAAACTCAATATATAATGTCAAATGGAATAAATAACCCAACAGATATACGCAAGTAATTAAAATTAATAAATAAATATTTAAAGGAGACAAAATTTTGTTTATGGTCTTACCTTTAAGAAACACCACTTGCTTTTTAGTGTGTTCATATTTTTAAAATCCTTTAAGTGTGTTCATATTTTTAAAAGGCAAGTGGTGTTTCTTAAAGGTAAGACCAGAAACAAAATTTTGTCTCCTTTAAATATTTATTTATTAATTTTAATTACTTTCGTATATCTGTTGGGTTATTTATTCCATTTGACATTATATATTGAGTTTTGATTATATACGTCTATTAAATGTAAGCGGTGCTTATTAGACATAAATTTATTTCTAAAAGTTTTTTGAATAAAATTTTTTTGAAATTAAAATTGTAGAAGATAAACATATTTCAATTTGTTTTAATATTCAAACCTCTTGTCACCATTCTATTTTTTGTGTTAGAGCTGTACAGTTAAGGTCATGTTTTACATTGTATACCTCAGATTAAATACTCACCTGATGAAGTCATTGTATAACGAAACAATTGTTGTGGAAATCAATAAAGTAGCGAGAGTTAATATTTGTTTTTCTTAGACTTCTAACTGAGTTCAATAAAATTGTGAAGCGAATCCAAGTGATCTCACTCTAAGCGAATAACAGCAGATCAAAACTCAAACACAACTCTCCCAATTTTGGGTGAAACAACTATTTAGACTGAAAATAAATGAATTTCAGTCTACTATATCTCTATAATCCCCAAGAAGTATGTTTATCGTAGAATTTTCATACTAATTGGTAAACATTTAATCAATTTCTACGGAAGAATTAAAAAAGTTATATCAACATACTATTACATTTCACAGATTATCTACTACTTTCCCCATTCAATATTTTCAGGGCGTTATCAACCTACTTAATAGAAATAGAAATAGAAATTACCCTACAGGTATGAATTTACCGTCAAAAGACCCCTAAAAATAAAAATTGTACTAACTCGATGCTTTTCAGGGAGGATATGATAGTCGGACACTTTTATGTGCGCCACTCTGTGAATTTATTCTTAAATAAAGACATCATTCCACAATTAAATTCAGAAGAAAGCATTTTAAACCAATTAACTATTCAGAATTCGATGAATTCGCAATATTATAAGAGAATCAGGGTACTGAAGCTCCTGAATTTGAAATGAGCCTCCGATGTGGAAAACCGCGGAACCGAAACAAAGTTCCGAATTCACGATCATTTTCTGATATGCGGGAAAACCAAGGTTGTCCATTAAACTTTTATTACTTACATTATATTTCGCAGGGACCCGAATGGCGCCGTTCCAAATGCATCAGCCTCGGAAGCCAAGAATGCACAACAAAAAGCGAAAGATGTCGACGAGGGTGGTGCACCCTATTACTGGGACACCTACGACACCATCAATCAGCTCTATCTAGAACTAGGTGAGGGAAAGCTTTGTTCTACACTTACTTTTTGCATGCATATAAGGGCTACTACAGTTCAGAACAATTTGCATTTAACTTAACATTATAGAGTCAGAATATTGGTTATATCTTATTCCTTTTAACTTTTCAAATGAAAAAATACAATTTTGGTGCATTAAATTGCTATCAAAAATATTTTTCATGAGTTGAAAAGTAGGTATGTTAAACTTCAAGTCTCTACGCCAATGTGTACTAAGAATTTGCCTGCTGTTGGTTGTTCTCAGAACTCTCAAGTGTTTTCATCCTTGAAGCCAGATTTTGTATCTTTTTTTTACAGTTTGTCACTGAAAACTACCTGCAGTGACAAATTCATTTTGTACAGCATTCAAGTAGAAGGTTCTATTTCATTTTTCAAGGCCCTCTTCAGGGCAAATAGTTCTTAACTGTGAATCATAAAATACTGCACAAACAATGTTTTTTAATTTTCAACGTAGCAGAAAAAAGTTCATTTTCAACCACATTATACCAAGGATATGTATAAAATAAAATGATGAAAAGGGGTGTTTTTTCTTGATAAAAGGCTCTTCAATATATTAAATATCAAATAGACTAATTCTGCTAACCTCTCTACAAATTTTAATTTTATAAATGTTCTTCAAAAATATCAAAATTAAATTGAATAAATGCCTTTGAAAGCACTGTTTCAATTTTAGTAGACATATGGAATTAAAACTCATCATACAGTATCAATAAGAGATAAAATAATCCGAAGGAAGTATATAGAATATTGATTGAACTTATTCAACAAAAGATTTAGTGGAAACAGTGCTCTTCCACAACGGTAGAAATAAAACCGAATTCCATTCCAAAAATACCCAACATAACCTCAAGAAATTCTTCAAAACTACCTCTCTTTAAAAAAATTTTCAAAAATCTGTAGCACATCTTCAAAAAGGCGATTTGAGATTCTTACTGTTAATCTTCAGTACACCTTCAAGTCCGCAAAATGAAAACAATCAATGAAAATATATAACGTACTCGACGTCCTCGTGGTTTTTTTTTAAACTAGGAAAGAATTCAAATAGAAGGTATATAAAATTATTTAAATATTTTAATATTAGCCTTCTACATATTTAATTTCAAAAAATTATATTTAATGATTATAACTTCTGAAAATAAATTAAAATAATGTCATATAAGTACCACTTATATCAAATGACATAAAATAAACATTCATTATAAGACATCCAAATGGCATGCATAACAAAATCCAATAAATAAAAATTTGTAACCAAAATCCTATAAATTAAATATTTTGAATAGAAAAAATTTTGTTTCTGCTGATCAATATCATGAAAACAAATATCTTTCAAAAATGTCTAACATAATCTTAAGAATTTCATCATAAAACTATCTTACTTAGAATATTCAATATTATTGGATATCTAACTAAGTTACTTTATATAAAAACTCAAGATATGTAAAAACATTACTGAAAAACAAGTTTTAAGAGAGACTTTGCTTCGTCAGTATTCAAATAATTCATATTCAATAAATATAACATCAATCAACAACAAATATTTACTTACCTTTTAACCATTTAGAAAACTTCTGGTAAACTGAAAAATCTTTAAATGTAGTGTAACGGTTCACTATATATTAATATTTCTGGAGTTTACCCTTGATCTAAAAGATTGAAAGACAATTTAACGGGTTATAGCACACGGACTATCTATATAAAGAATGTTAAGGAAACCAAATAATTATATATTATGAATAAAATAACATAATTAGAGGTTAATTCTTGATAGAAGGTATATAAAATTATTTAAATATTTTAATATTAGCCTTCTACATATTCAATTTCAAAAAATTATATTTAATGAGTATAACTTCTGAAAATAAATTAAAATTAGTTAGATATCCAATAATATTGAATATTCTAAGTAAGATAGTTTTATGATGAAATTCTTAAGATTATGTAAGACACTTTTGAAAGATATTTGTTTTCATAAGATTGATCAGCAGAAACAAAATTTTGTCTATTCAAAATATTTGATTTATAGGATTTTGGTAAACAATTTTTATTTATTGGATTTTGTTATACCATTTGGATGTCTTATAATGAATGTTTATTTTATGTCATTTGATATAAGTGGTACTTATATGACATTATTTTAATTTATTTTCAGAAGTTATAATCATTGGATATAATTTTTTGAAATTAAATATGTAGAAGGCTAATATCAAAATATTTAAATAACTTTTCATTCGTATTTTATGTTCGTCCACAGAAAATACACAAAGGTTGTATAAAGTTATTTTAAACACTCCGTTATATCCAAAAATACCTATATTACTCCCTTGAGTGAAAAGATATAGCCATCTAAAGTCATAAATATTTAGTTGCCTAACATTGACACTTTTACCATTACCTTAAATAATAGGTTGGGAAAAAATCCATTATTTTTGCGTGAACTTCAAGGCTTTATTTAACATGTTTGGGTCAAATATGCAAATATTTGTTCTATAATTTGTTGCCATTTTGAAGGTAGTTTCATAATGCTTCTCTAGAAAGCACTCTTGGTCCTCATCTTCGAAAAACTCTAGTAATCGGTTTTCACAAGTTCTCATAACTCGGGAAGTTTTGCAATGCGAGAAAAATATGGTAATCGCTTGGTGCCAGGTCCGGACTATATGGTGGATGCATTAAAACTTTCCAACCAAGCTGCCGGAGTTTCTGGCGAGTTACTAAAGACGTGTGTGGACTGGCGTTTTACTGATAGAACACAAAACCTCTTTTGTTGGTCAATTCTGCACGTTACTGCGCAATCGCCTCCTTCAAACACTCCAGTTGTTTCCAGTTCTACCCAATCTACGGTAGAACGTTAGTCTTGATTTGGCCACCATTTGAGTTGCTTCACCGCGATTGTTTTCACACAGTTTTGTCGTATGTGATTCATTTCTCATCTCCAGTCACCGTTAGTTTGAGAAATGAGTCGATTTAATTTCGTTTGGCCAAGGCTTCGCAGATAGAAATTCGATCCATCATGTATTTTAGTGTTTAGTGTAGCACGCAAACATCGAGCTTCTTTTTGAATCCAGTTTTGCTCATATGGTTTAAATCTGTTTTGCGCTCGATCATTAGCTCCTTGGCGAAGCTATGACTGTTAACATGCCGGTGCGGTGCATCTTTAACATCAAAAATACCTGAAAGAAATCGACCAAACAAAAATTGCACATAATAAGCTATTATAGTATCGGGACGATGAACACCATTCAAAATTTCGGCCGCCAGGCTTACATTTTCTATTTTTAACATCCCGTATTTCACACAAAAAACAGCAAAAAAAAATTTTCAGTATGAAATGTCACAGCGAGCATAAATCTAAAATTGTCAATTCTTCACGAGATATCAGTCACCACAGTCATCTACCGAAAAAAATAATGGATGTTTGAAACCTTGTTATTTATAAAAACTTAACAGAAAAGAAGGTAGTGGGAATTTATAGTAATTTGTTTTTTCATTATTACACAAAGTTTCAGAAAAGGTTAAGTAAGGGGGATTTATTGACGTCCGTCTGGTCGTTTAGGAGACAGGACATGATTTTGATAATAACTTCAAAATCTTACTCCTAGAAAAAAAGAACCTCAGGTTGAACTACCTAGAAGCCCCCGAAATCAACAGATACAATAAAAAACAGATTATCCTAAACGATCAGACGGACCTCAATAAATCCTCCTTACTTAACCTTTTCTGAAACTTTGTGTAATAATAAAAAAACAAATAACTGTAATTTCCCACTACCTTATTTTCTGTACATTTTAATATTTAAAGTACTCAATCTCAATTATGTAGTTAGTACCATACTCACCTGACGAAGTCATGTTGTCATGACGAAACAATTGTTGTGAAATTAAATTAATTAGCGGAAATTAAGTGAAGACAAATTGTAGAAATTACTATGTTTTACTACAAAAAAAGATATATTACACATTTTCTTGTGACTCGAGTTTCAGACAACTGTCTGATGATAGTTCATTTCCCGAAACTCGAGTCACAAGAAAATGTGTAATATATCTTTTTTGCTAGTAAAACATAGTAATTTCTACAATTTGTTTTAATTATGATCAACTTCCAAATAGTAACGGCTGAAACAATTCAGTATCTGGAAATTAAGTTGTTTCACTTTAATCATCGAATTTTAGATTTATGCTCGCTTTGACATTTCATACTGAAAAATAGTTTTTGCTGTTTAATGTGTGGTACATTCATTTGTGAGTTACAGGATGTTCAAAATAGAAAATGCAAGCCAGGCGGGCGATGAATGGCGTGAATGGTGTTTATCGTCCCGAATCTATAATAGCTTATTATATGCAATTTTGTTTTGGTCGATTTCGTTCAGGTATTTTTGATGCTGAAGATACATCGCACCGGCATGTTAACAATCATAGCTTCGCCAAGGAACTAATGATCGAGCATAAAACAGATTAAAACCATTTGAGCAAAGCTGGATTAAAAAAGAAGCTCGATGTTTGGGTGCTACAACAATAAACACAAAAAAAAATGATGGATCGAATTTCTATCTGCGAAGCCTTAGCCAAACGAAATGAAATCGGCTCATTTCTTAAACGAACGGTGACTGGGGATGAGAAATGAGTCACATACGATAATACTGTTTGAAAACAATCACGGTGAAGCAACTCAAACGGTGGCCAAACTAAGACTAACGTTCTACCGTAAATTGGGTAGAACTGGAAACAACTGGACCGTTTAAAGGAGGCGATTGACCAGTAACGTGCAGAATTAACCAATAAAAGAGGTGTTGTATTCTATCAGTAAAACGCCATTCCACACACGTCTGTAATGACTCTCCAGAAACTTCAGCAGCTCGGTCGGAAAGTTTTAATACATCCACCATATAGTCTGGACCTGGCACCAAGCGATTACCATCTTTTTCTCGCATTGCAAACCTTCCTGAGTTATGCGAACTTGTGAAAATCGATTAGTAGAGTTTTTCGCAAATAAGGACCAAGAATTGTTTTCTAGGTAAGCATTATGAAACTACCTTCAAAATGGCAACAAATTAGAGAACAAAATGGTGCATATTTGACCCATACATGTTAAATAAAGCCTTGAAGTTCACGCAGAAATAATGGATTTTTTCCCAAAAAAAAATTAATTCCAGTAGGCCAAAAACCACAAGAGCCATTTATAAAGAAAATATTATTTTAAATTTAGTTGATCAAGATCCAACAGTTAGCGGAATATGGCAAGACAAACAAATACGTCTTCTTCGAGTAGTTGGAGGAAACTTAAAGAGCAGCAGCTACATCCTCATCTAATGATGAGGATGTAGCTTGGACTTGTCTATAATCAGACAAGTCCAAGATCCAGTTTTGCCAGATGATCTTCCGGTTGCAGTGGATTTTTGTCAAACATTACAAGAAACAACAGCCTTTAATCCAAATTTTTTTTAATGTATTCTTTTTACGAACGAGACCACCTCGACACGGTGTGTTTAACGCGACAAGGTATGTTTAACATAATGCACACTACAGGTGTGACGAGAATCCACAAGTCAAAGGGGTATCACATTACCAACACCCATTTAAAGTTAATGTTTGGGCAGCAACTTCAGGTAACAAATTAAAAGGTTATCACATTCTAGCTGGAAATTTAAATGGTGATATATACCTGGATTTTTTGAACAATAACTCATTCGAGATATTAGTAGATTTCACGCTTAACGAGCTAAGAGCTCTATTTTTTATACACGATGGAGCTCCACCGCACTTTGATAGCAGGTGTTGAAATTGGTTGAGTAACCATTTTTCGAATCGATGGATTGGTAGAGGTGCAGAAGCTCTGATTCATTGGCCTATTCGGTCATGCAATTTCAATCCTTTGGACTACACAGTTTGGTCGTATCTTAAGGAAAACGTTTATGATACAGAGGTAAATTCACGTCAAGAATTGAAAGACATAATTCAACGTCACTGACCTCATAGCTGATCCCCAACCGTTTAGAAGATTAATGGTTTCTTTAGAAAAAAGGATAGACTTGTGTATTCGTGAAAACGGAGGATACTTTGAACACTCACTCTAATCGAATTTTATTTTATGTTTTCAAAACTATATCATTAATTTATATCAGCATCCGTTATTAATTCCTAATTTTCAAATCAAAATATTCCGAAAACGGTACACAGTATCGAGTTTTACCAAGAGTACCTTTTTGCTGTAAAATTTAATGATGTTTAAGTTGAATTATAATTTTGATTGATAAATCTTACCTTATATTCAACACTACTTTGTGCGAACTGTGTAACTAGCACCCACTATGAGAGTCAGATATAGAAACAAACACATGGGATATATCAGCTTCTAAAACATATTTGTATAAAATTTCATTACAATGTTGCCAGTAGTTTCGTCAAAATCGTAAAAAATGTGTATAAGCATTTTCTCTTCTACGCCCTTCATTTTGAATACGGATGGCGTTACGAAAATTTTTTACTGAGTAATCCCCAATTATTTTCCAATTTTCTACCTATCCTGAGATGGGGTCACGCTTTCTTGAAACACATTTTTTTTTAATATCCTGTATTTTATGCTGCTCAGCATTACAAACTGAGGGACAAGTTCCAACTACCTTAAATCGGAAAAACGAGTTATAAATAAGAAAATACACATCTAAAAATATAAGGAGCATCGATTGGAAAAATAAGGTGTGAGACATTTGCATTTTTCATCGGTTATATTATAGATAAAAAACTAATGAATATATTTTCATAAGTATAAATTGATTAGAAAGTTTGAGTTTTGATATTTACGAATGAAAAACAATGTCATTCAAATGACCCAATAAACCCAATATTTCAGTACATTGTCAATTTCTTGGGATCCAATCTCATGAATGGCATTTCGTTTACATATTTCAAGACATAATTCGTTTCTGGATTGTTAGTGTAATAACAATTGGGCTCTTTCGGGCAGCGGTGAACAAAGTCACAATAGCCAAAATGATCTCTAATATTCGATAACGTATTGGCTAGATTGGAAGAAGAAGTCTAACACCTATTCTTAATGGATCCCTACAAAATACAAGTCCTCTAAGCATAAAATGAGCTTTATGGCTACAGATGATTTTTCTGGAAAAATGCTCATCTTGGACCATAAGATTATTACGGCCAGTTTCATAAACAACATTAAAAGGCTCCTTTATGATAAAGTCCCTTTATGAAAAAGGATCCTTTAAATGGGAGCATCAGTTTCATAAACGCACATCGACCGTCCTTTACTTAAAGCTTCCTTTAATGCGCCAGTCATATGTTTTCGACTGCTGGCTATCCTGAAAACTAGTGATTTTACGAATGTATTTGGTGATATTCTGTAGAAATTGTGAGTTATGCGTTGGAACTTGTAACAAGAAAAAGAGAAGAAGCATAAATCGATCTTTGCATAAACATGGTTATGTGCAGAAGACAGTATATTGAAATTTATATCATTATTACGTGCGAATTGTTATATTTTATTACGTGGGTTATATGAATGTATATGGAAGAAAAGAGAAAAAAAGTATTACTTTAAAACCTGAGGAGGAACTACGTATCTTGGAGTTGATTGAAAAAGAGAATTTTAATATTATAGGATAAAGTCTGGCAGAGAATAGAAACTGCTTTCAATGCAACAGTTCTCCATTGGAGAAATGAGGACCAGCTCAAATCCAAATATGACAATATAAAAATTAAAACTAGAAGGTGGTAGTTGCTCAACGCATTCATATTGACTGGTGGTGGGGCTCCACTGAAATTGAGGGAGCCAATTTCCAAACAGTTGAGCCCAACTGTTACGAACCCACTTGCCGAAACGAAAGAGAAGTATTATAAAAAAAACAGCTCTAGTAGAAGCTCAGATAGTGGCTATCAAGGATGAGAAGAGAAGAAAAGAAGAGGAGCATTCGAAGCTTAAAATATTAGATTTGCAAATTATGGAGATGAAGAGCAAATTAAATAATAGTAATTAAATCTTCTTTATTTTGAATGCACTTTCTGGAAAAAGCGGTATTAGAATTCTATCAGCATTGCTGCAGACTATGAAGTCCCCTCAAATTTGAATTAAAAACCGAAATTTCAATCACACATAATATAACGTAAATAGAGGTCATTCTTGATAGAAGGTATATAATAATATAAATATTTTAAACAATTTTTTAAAATATTTATATTTTTATATACCTTCTATCAAGAATGACCTCTATTTACGTTATTTTATTCATAATATATAATTATTTGGTTTCCTCAAACATTCATACAGATAGTCCTTGTGCTATAGCAGAGGCCGTTAAATTTGTCTTTCAATCTTCTAGATCAGGTTAAACCACAGAGATATTTCTGTGTGTAGTGAATACCTATTTAAGGTTCTCATTTAAGTAGAACTTTTTTCTGGAGAATGAAGGGTGAGTTTGAATATATGTTATTAATTGATGTTATATTTATTGAATATGAATATTTGAATACTGATGAGCAAAGTCGATTTTTAAAACTTGTTTTTCAGTAATGTTTTGCATATCTTGAGTTTTTATATAAGGTACCTTGGTTAGATATCCAATAATATTGAATAGTCTAAGTAAGATAATTTTGTGATAAAATTCTTAAGATTATGTTGGATATTCTTGAAAGATATTGGTTTTCATAGGATTGATAAGCAGAAACAAAATTTTGTCTATTCAAAATGTTTAATTTATAGGATTTTAGTTAATGATTTTTATTTATTGGATTTTGTTATACCATTTGGATGTCTTATAATGAATGTTTATTTTATGTCATGATATAAGTGGTACTTATAAGACATTATTTTAATTTATTTTCAGAAGTTATAATCATTGAATATAATCTTTTGGAATTAAATATGTAGAAGGCTAATTTTTTAAAATTGTTTAAAAATTTTTTAAAATATTTATATCACACATAATATTTTTATTCCTTTATTCTCACTTGAAACTTTTTCAGATGTTACCTAAAGTAAAACAATGAATCAGAAATACAAACATAGAAGCCTATCTAAATACATGCCTTGTAAAATCTTATAAAAATTATATGAAATCTTGTCATGTTGAAGATACAAATTGAATATGAAGAATAGTTCCACAAGTGACGAGCAAATTTATTTTCAATTATCACACAAATATAAATTTTAAATTAGCAAAATGTTTATTAATAATAGACTCGCTTGACGAGCTGCATTAACATTAGTTGCATTTGTTTGAAAGTCCTTTTCCTCCTGCAATCATTCATTTGGAAATATTTCGTTCATATCTACATATTGTGCAAAACAACGGTAGCAACAATAATTGCCCTTATGGTCGTTAACTTAACACTCATTCCTTTAGAAAGTATAGGAAAATGACGCTTCCAAACTCCATACTTTCTCTCCACCACATTTCTAGTTCGTATAATTGACTGCTTATATAAATTTTCAGCTGCAGTTATAGCTTCCGGTAATTTTGTCATAAGATAAGTCTGCAAACTATAACCACTACCACCAAGTTACAAATACCGTCCAAATTCACCACTCTCAAATTGTCTCTTCAAGGCACTGTTATTAAAGATGGTTTGATCATATATTTCCAGTTCCAAAGAATCTCAATGTCAAAAGTAGTTGGTTCATCGGTTCAATACAGCTGCCTCTGAAAATTGTCAATTTAATGATACATAAAATTATATCAACAAAATAATAAATCGAAATTTGTTTACCTGTTAAATGGGAAGTACAATTGATCTGCAATTTTTTGAAGCAAAGATTAAACAGTTGGTTTTGTCAGGCAAAAACGATAGAAGAAATCTAGATCATCTAACGTGGAAAAATGTCTCTCCTGTAAATTTTTGGTCTTCTCGCAATTATTTCTTCATCATTTGATGAAGAAGTAGAACTAAAATCAGTATTCAACATTTGGTGCAACATATTTTGTAGTACGCTAAAATTAAATAAAATGGGATGTGACAGAGCAAGGTTATTTCCACTGTTTTCGTGTTATCGAGCACCTGCGCAGTGTCGAGCTTCTCGTTAAAGGATCCTTTTCCAGCCGTAAAGGGCCGATTTTCTCACTTTAAGATAAAGGACGCTTTTAACCTCAAAATTTGTTTATGAAACACGTTTTATCATTAAAGGAGACTTTTTGGGAAAAAGGAGGCTTTAATTTCGTTTATGAAACCGGCCGTTAACCCATTGAACGAAATGGAAACGCATCGAATGATCATGAGGCTTCACTTCTTGTAATACTTGTACACCGTAAGCCTTTACAAGGTCTTCATGCGAAATTATTCTCAGAGAAGTGCGAAAAATGTTCAATTCCAGGGTACAAAGACGAGTTTATGTTGTTGATATATGTTCAACCACAATCTGGACTACAGCAGCAATCTTTTCAGGTGTGTTCACTAAACGAGAACGCAAACGGGTTGTTTCATCAAATATCGATTCACTTTCATGAACTCGATTTACAAATTGATCCACATTACTTTTCTGGTATTTTCCAGCTTTGTTCAAGCGTAAATTGACCCATTTCGTTAATGTTGAATATTGAACTAACTCAAAATGCACGCTCTAGATGGCCCATCTTTAGTTTCTTGAATGATATCTAAAAACCTCATACATGTGTTATTCATTACTTTGTTCCTATTCAGAATGGAAATCCTGCAATTTTATTGAATACCTTTTCTGATGAGAAAACTGACTTGTCACCAATAATGAGGAAACATATCACCCTTTTTTTAGCCGATAAAGAATATTGAATTCATTCGATTAAAATCAAATTGCCTCAACAATTCATTCGTTATCATCCCACATCTATCTATTTACTTTCATACATGGGCGTACCCAGCGAAGGGCAGTGGGGGCAGCTGCCTCCCCTTGGAAGCAAAAAATTGAATCGTTATTGAATTTTGTTGCTGGAATACATAACAATTCTTGAAATAACTATTTTAATATTAAAAAAATATTGAATAGAGTAGTCCGTTACTTTATGATAGATCATCTTAGTTAGAAAAACGAAATTACTTTGTTTACTATCACTAGCTTTATTAAATTACATTTACTCGTGTTTCGTAGTATTACTAGATTTTCAAACTGAAGGATTCAGTTGCGTATTTTTTCTCTATAAGTATTTTTTTGAGAAGTCTTTAAGGTGTGTTCATGTTTTTAAGGCAATTGGTGTTCTTAAAGGTAAGATCAGAAACAAAATTTTGTCTCCTTTAAATATTTATTTATTAATTTTAATGACTTTCTTATATCCTATTGGTTTATTTATTCCATTTGACATTATATATTGAGTTTTGATTATATACGTCTATTAAACGTAATGTGTGCTTATTTTAGACATTAATTTAATTCCAAATTCTTCTTTTGAATAACATTTTTTTGAAATTAAAATTGTAGAAGACTAACAGATTTAATCTGTTTTGATATTCAAATTTTGTTATATTCCTTCTATCAAGTAAAAAGTCTTTTTCTATTTTATTCTTTGTAAGTTATAGTCTGCACGTTCAATAGATTTATTTCCGGGTTATTTTGGTGTTTATGAATTTCTAGAATTTCCAAAATAGTAATTTTATTGCGATATCTCAGATATCAGCGATATCTCAGATATCGCTGGAAAAGAATAGCTTTCTATCGGATTGCTTTTTTATGATGAGAATCATAAGCAAAAATCAGAGAGGAATTTGTAGGCTTTCTTGAGCTGAAATCTCAAGATGCCCCTACAATCGCTAGCACAATTCATTCAGAGTTTTTTAGTTGATCAAAATCTTTCAGCAGGGAATTATGTTGGATTTGAATTTGATGGATGTTCTACGATATCTGAAAAAGAAGGTGGTGTTCAGGCCATTCTGAGGAAAAAGTATAATACGTCTTTATTTTTTCATTGCTCAAGCCACAAACTAAATCTTATGGTCAATGATGCTAGCAAACTACCGGAAATAAAAAACTTGATTCTGTTACAATAATTAGCCTTCTATCGTGAGTCGCCAACTCGCAGGACTTCGGCTCCTAATTTATCAACGCTCTGTGAGACCAGATGGTCTGAGAAATACAAGAGCATCACAAAATTTTCAAACAGCTTTCATGAAATCGTCAATGCGCTAGAACATCTCTCGATCGAAGAAAACTATGCTACAAGAAAATTTGCCTATCAATTGCACTGTGCAGTAACTAAGCCAATTTTCATTATAGTTTTAGTCATGATTGCAAAGTATTATGCGATTTTGGAACCCGTTGTGAACGTTCTACAAGGTAAAAATATGGATTTGATTATGGTGAGGAATACATCTTGATGTCATCAAAAAGGATCGACAAGAAATTGAAAATGTTTCTGAGGAAGTACTTAAAAAATCACATGAATTCACGCAGAAAGTCGGCGTTGAGTTAACAGTTCCACGAATCGTTAAAAAGCAAATACACTGAAGTAAATTTTTTAAGGAAAATCAGGACTGGATTGAAACGAGAGTTTTGAACAAGTTTTCTAGAAATCGAAGAAAAATGGTAATAGTGTAAGGCATTTAACTAGAATACATTTTTTTTAAAGCAAATAATTGTAATAACTCAGTTTATAAAGCACTGTTATAATTATACATATTTTTCTAAAAATTTTGGTTTCATTCACCTTCGAAAAAAAATGTGATAAAACGTTCCCGACCATGGTTTGCCCCCCCCTAGATTTGATCCTGGGTACGCCCTTGCTTTCATAATTACGTTATTCAACCACTCTTCCAGAGCAAACAAAAAAGTTATCGGGTAAACATCGATCCAAATCAGACCACAATTCCAAACACGCGTTTGAGTTCACCGAAAAATTCTTTGGAATGTGTATCAGAGCCAGCGAACTGATAGAAGGGCTAATTATTTCCCTTCATTTTAACAAGGCAGTAACACTGCCCATTCAATATTCTGTGGAAGGGGTGAAAAGTTTGGGGAAATAAGGGAGTTGTTGGATATGACGGCAACAAGTAACACGTGTAATATGGAACATTCCAATGCCTGTATGGGGGAGGTAACCTATACGACCCCTGATAAATGTATTATTGGATTATTCTGAATATTTTATGATATTCATCTCTATTGTGAGCATTTATATGGACGGTTCAATTGAAATTGTCGTTGTTTATTCTTTACCTCAGAAGTTTATATTTATATTAATATTTGATATTAACAAAATGGGTCTCCTTGCGCTTGACCAAAACTGGAAAATATTAAAAACTTATTTCAATATTGATCTTCTACGCAAACTATTAGAAATTTACGTGAAATATTCAATAGACTGAATGTAAACCTGAATGTTTTCAGGTGATCACATCTGATACCATACTGTACTGTAATGTTTTGTTTTGAGATAAGGTTACAATAAAAAAAATGTGTTACTTTTGGTAAAACCACAGGGTCCCTAGTTGAATAGTTCCAATTAAGATAAATTAGATAACTCAGTTTGTTCATTCAATAAATTCCCCAAATTACTGAATTCATTTATTTCCAAACTTTCCAACAGGTTCGGTTTCTTATTTTATTTATGCATGATCTTGAGACGTTCATCAAAATTATGTTTCTCTTTTATTTTACCAGGTGTTGAAAAACAGGGTTTCAATATTTTAGGAGCTGATTGCAGACCTCAAAATAAGTAAACAATTTCATATTAACATGGGTCCGCAAATGAGACGTTTTGGAGATATAAGCGATTTTCGGTTTTCAAATTAACTACTAGCGCAACCAAACACGATATTCGATTTATTTTCATCTTTCAGATGTCTTGTTTACCGAGCTTACAATTAAAATGTTTTTCAGTCGATTCATTAAATAAATCACAGCTGGCATTAAACAGTTTCAAGTTTCTTTCATTTTGTTGTTAAGAAAAAGTTATTATTCGAATTTGAAATGCCTTATTCTTAGTGAAATGAGTGATATGGTTTTCATGTATGGCCTAGCCAACAGAAGTAGTCCTGAAGCACCTCGCTTTTATGCAGAGGAGTTTTCGAATAAATCATTGTGCACACTTGTACAATAAGAGGAATGGTTTCATGCTAACAACTTATCAATAGCAATCTATACCAATAGAAGAACAAAACAAATTGCGGGAAAACTAGCAATTAAGCATGCCTATAATGGGTCTTTCACAGCCTTATAAATGGAGTGTAATTCTGGGGTGGAACACTTGAAAGTGATAAAATATTCATCAAACAAAAGAGGGCCGTACGTATCACTTCAAACAAGAAATTATTCTAACTCTCACATCACTATACATCCTTGCGTGCATAGTATATATGCACAACACTAAATAAACCACAGAAAAAAAGTAGACATTATAATTATACAACGAGAAGTGCAAATAAATTCAGAACACAATATCATAGAATATCAGCTGCTCAACTCGATATTAACCATGGGGCCATAAACATCTCTAATAAAATTCCAGAAAAATTTAAAGAAATGGACACAAAAAGAGTACTATGGAGTACAATGGAAGAATTTTGGAATGACTTTCTTAAATAGTTTGTCAAACTGTATTATATATCAAATGTTATATACTTAATTGTTAATTAAACCTATTTTCGCTTATTTGACATCCCATGTAAAAATTGATTGGTAAAAAATTTATTCACATTTTATATTCCGATGCATCCATATTTTGTATTTTCTTGTGAATAAATTAAACTTAACTATCCCGATCGTCACCTTACCTCTCATGTGACATTCAGTCAAGTTTTTAGACGATTGAGGGAAACTCTTAGAAAAAATGCTCGTAACACTGGACGTCCAAGATCTATAAGTACTCCAGAAGTTGAAGTGCAAATTTTAAGTATTGTGACTGAAAATTCCGGTACAAGTGTAAGAATAATTTCAGCGGAAGTAGAAATAAGTGGTCCTCTTGTCTGGAGAACTATGCATCAACAACTTCTCTGTCCATTCCATATTCAACGCGTGCAAGCTCTTAATCCCCCTGATCATCAAGCCCGAAGAACATTCTGCCAATGGGTTTTAACAAAGATTGCTGAACATCAGCATTTTACTTCTTATTTCCTTTTCACTGATGAAGCTGGTTTTACCAAAGATGGAATTTTTAACTTTCATAATAGCCATATTTGGGCGGATGAAAATCCACACGCCATTCATGAATCCAGGCATCAGATATAAATATCTGGCTAGGTATTTTAGGGGATCGTTTGTGAGGACCAGTCGCTTCAACACGGAATTTAACAGGAGCCGCATACCTTAACTTTCTTTAGAATACCTTGCCCGATTTTCTAGATGTGGAACCTTCAAATCAGTGGATGAACAATTGGTTTATGATAGAAGAAGCGCCCCCACATTATACACTTTCCAGAAGATGGATAAGACGAGGAGGCCCAGTGCCATGGCCTGCTAGATATCCCGATTTGAATCCTTTGGACTTTTGTATTTCGGGTTATCTGAAGAGTTAGTCTGTGCAATATCAGTGTTCGAAAGAGTACGTAATTCCTTCATGCGAAGGTGTACTTCCTGCATTGGAATGGAGGGTGGTCATATGGAACATCTTCTGTAATACACTAGAAGTCAAAAATAAATCGAAAATCGTATCTGGTAGGGCTAATAGTTAACTTGAAAATCGAAAAACATTTATATATCCAAAACGACTCATTTGCGGACCCATGTTTATATGAAACGTTTTACTTATTTTGAGGTTTAGAATTAGCTCCCAAAATATTGAAACGTTTTTTAACACCCGGTATGTTTCGCATATTCAGAATCCAACTTTTCATTGAGAAAGGAACGTAGGTGTTTCTTCATCCTAGTTTCGAAAGATCTTCTGGTTTGTCCAATATAAATTTTTAAGCAGATACCGCATGATAATTGATAAACGCCTGAAAAATGAGATTTGTTCCTTTTAGGTTTTGCTTTTTTTTAGTTCCTCATGAAAAGTGGATTCTATAAGATATAGTTATGTCTATGTTATTGGGTAATTTTTTTTATTTATAATGATACTTTTCCATAGTAGGTGAGGGAATTGTATGTTTTTTCCCCAGTATTTATCATAAAGTATATTTCGTTAATATCATTCTTTCATTGTTTTTCGGTGCAACTGTCTATTATTGATGACAAATAACCGTGCTCTTTGTTTGATCAAATTCAATTCTTGATTGAAATTATTCGAAGCCATTCGTGCTATATTTTATAATTTATGTTGTAGTGGATAAAACGAGTTTTCGGGAATTGTTTTATCTGTATCTGTTTATGGAAAACCACTATTACAAATAAGAAAAAACCTCAATAACATAGATATAAACATACCAAAACAGAACGTTCTTATATACAGTATTTTAGCAAATTTCCAGTAGCATCTGAAGATGTTACTATGGAAGAGAAATGCATCATATGAGCATTTCCGATAATGAATAGAATCCAACATATATAAATGTTTCATTTAACTGAATAATACTTTTTTTACAATATAGTTTGCAGAAAACGAATAAGAAAATCGAATTTGAACCCCCTATCATAGCAAAATTAATTGAGTTTAAAAAATCAAGTTACAATTGACAAAATAAAAAATCTAACTGAAGTTAGCCGGCAGCCTAAAATACAACAATATATGAGAGTAAATATTGTCGTTTATGCACATGTCGATATTTGATTTTCATTTGTCAGCTCACAATCGGGGATAATCGGAGAACTCTCAAGCACCCTTAACCAACCTTGGTCGACCATCCAAGAACATTTGCAGCAGATTGGAAAAATAAGCAGAGCAGATGTTTGGGTCCCCAAAAATCTGTCCGAAGAGAACAAAGCCAACCGATTCATTACATTCAAAATATTGCTTCAACGGCACCATACACAACTGTATTTTGATCGCTTGATCATTGGACACGAAAAATGGGTCCTACTTAATAATACAAAATGCAAAAGGCAGTGGATCTCTCCAAATGAATCACAACGAAATACTGCGAAGCCGGGTTGATACCCCAAAAAGGCGCTTCTGTGTGTTTGTTGTAGTATACGCGTAATTATTCATTTTGAAGTTCTGAAACCTGAACAAACTGTTAATAGAGATCTTTATTGTAAACAATTGGATCGAGTGAACTAATCTTTAATCGAAAATTATCCGGCGATTGTCAACAGAAAAGGCGTTATTAAGCACGACAACATAAGATCGCACTGTTCAAGACGAACCTTGGAAAACATTTATTAAATGGAGTGCCTCACCCACCATACTCGCCCGATATCGCACCCTCGGATTTCCATTTATTCCGATCGCTGCAAAATTTTCTTTGTGTCAATAATTAGAAGATTTGGATAATGTCCAAAATGCCCCCTCGAGATATTTTAATATAAATATTGATAATTTACTATGAAGAAGTATTTGAATATCACAGATAATAGCTGGAATTAATTCTCCGAAACCTCGATAGTCTAAATAATTCTCATGAAAACATTTACAATTGAATTTAAAAAAACATGTCCCACATAAAACTTAACACTTCATAGACATATATAATATAATCACATGTGGTGGAAATTAACTAATGGAGAATCCAAATAAATATAAAAAAATGACCAAATTATTTCGACATCACCTTATATATATACATGTTTCGATTGGATGTTAAAGAATAACAAGGTCCATCACCAAAAAACGTTCAACATATAATTCAAAATGCTTTTTTCTGATTTCCCTTTTTTAAAGAATATATAGTATATTCTCCAGAGAGAGAACCTGACCCAAATCTCTTTAGTGAGGAGTTAATTGATTAAAAAGGGACTGAGTTTCTCCTTGTACTCCACTGAAGATGGTCGAAAGACCGAAACACATGTCAGGATTCTGAATAAATTGTGAAACATAAAAACTGTGTGAATTATTTTAAATTGAATGGTTATAATGCTTCACCTAGTGGCAACCGTAAACCGCATACTTCATTCATGTTATTTACTAATGAAGAATCAAAATAAATATAAAATAATGACCAAATTATTTAAACACTACCTTATATATACACGTTTCGATTGGATGTTAAAGAATAACAACCTCCAACACCACAAAATGTTCAACATATAATTCAAAAAGCCTTTTTCTAATTTCCCTTTTTCAAAGAATATATAGCATATTCTTCAGAGAATGAACCTAATAAATTCGGACCCAAATCTCTTCAGTAAGGAGTTATTTGAATAAACAAAATAATCAATAAAAAATATATAAAAATACCTGTTTTCACCAGTCATGTCTGCAAAAACTAACCAATTTTTGGATAAGCATGGCTTATACAAAAATAAGATAACATCACAGAAATGTACAATAAAAGGAGATGCAACTTAGGCTCAGCATTAGATAACTGCCACGTGCATGTCTGATAATACAAGGGAATTTCTCAATTATCGGGTGTTTTTTTAGTGTGATAGACCTTTAAATTGAAATAAAACATATCGAAATTAAGATCGAAGCAATTTGTTTTTTATTTGAAAGATAATTTTATGACATTCATGTTTTAAAAATAATTTCCGGCATATGTCCACCACGACTAGCTCTGAGGAACCGCATTCGACTAGACCAATTCTGTACCACTTTTTCGAGTAATTCAGGTCCCATTTAATCAATAACATGAGTTGTGTTGGCTTCCAAAGCATCTATTGTTTCTGGTTTATCAGCACAAACCAATGACTTGATATAGCCCCAAAGAAAATAATCCAGTGGACTTATGTCGCATGATCTTGGAGGCTAATTAATTGGACCATTTCTCGAAATAATGTTATCGCCAAATCTTTCTTTCAGTAAATCAACTGTTACGGTGGCAGCATGAGATGTAGCACCATCTTGTTGAAACCAAAACACTTCTGGGTCGATACCATCCATTGAAACAAATAATCATTGATCATCGATCTGTAATGAGCACCATTCACTGTAGCATTAGCTCCAGCATCGTTTTTAAAGAAATGTGGACCGATGATGCCTCCAGCGTGTAAAGCACACCATACAGTGGCATTTTTCAGGATGAACGGAACCTGCACAACTTCTTGAGGATTGTTTTCACTCCATATACGGCTATTTTGCTTGTTCACATAGCCGTTCAACCAAAAATGAGCTTCAACACTACACACAATTTTACGATAAAAAAGTGGATCAATTTCAAGCTGTTTAGGGCCCAATCAGCAAACAAACGGCGCTTATTATGGTCAAGTGGCTTTTATAAATTTTCCATGTGGTAGATGCACAAGGTCCAACTTTTTGTGAACGTCGACGAATAGACATATCTGGATCATCATTAACACCATGACATACAGCAGCGATATTTTCTTCTGTACGAACAGTTCTTTGTCGAGTAGAGAAAATATTGTCCGAAATCTATCGAATAAGCTGCTCTGATGGACGATTATGTAAACCATGAATTTCACGAAGTGCTCTATAAGTTTGGCGAACAGACAACTGATTTTGAAAATCAATTTCAACAATTTGTAAACGTTGTTGCGGCCTAGTCTTTCCATGATAATTTGTCAATGCTTACTGAACAGAAATGTCAAAACAACATGGCTTCTACCTTCTGTCAAATTACAGTTATCTCCATCGAAAGTTCTATCACTCTAAAACAAACACCCGATATTAATGTGTTTATTGAGAATTCACTATATATAAATCTTAATAAATCTCATGAAAACATTTAGAATTAAGTTTTTAAAAAACATGTTCTAGAAAACACTGTGTCATTTTATAGACATATATATTATCATCACATGTGGTGGAATTCAACTAATGAAAAATCAAAATGAATATAGAATAATGACTAAATTATTTATCACCTTATACCTACATGTTTCTATGAGATGTTAAAGAATTACAAGTTTCATCACCAAAAAGTCTCTTTTTATTTTCTTTTTAAAAAAAAAATATAGCACATTCAACAGAGAAAGAATATAATAAATCGGGACCCAAATAATCACACTAAGGATTTATTTGAATAAACAAACTAATCATTAAAAAATATATAAAAATACCTTTTTTCACCCGATATTTTTGCGACAACTAACCAATTCTGGATAAGCATGGCCTATACGAAAATTAGATAATATAACAGAAATATAGAATCAAAGAAAAATTTGCCTTATATAACTGCCACATGCATGTATGATAATACAAAGAAATGCCTCAATTATTAATATATGTATTGAAAATTTACTATGAGGAAGTATTTGAATATTAGAGATAATAGCTGGAATTAATTCTCCAGAACATCTATAGATTTTTGAATATTAAAACAAATTGAAATATGTTTATCTTCTACAATTTTAATTTGAAAAAAATTTTTTATTCAAAAAACTTTTAGAATTAAATTAATGTCTGAAGCAAGCACCGCTTACATTTAATAGACGTATATAATCAAAACTCAATATATAATGTCAAATGGAATAAATAAACCAACAGATATACGAAAGCCATTAAAATTAATAAATAAATATTTGAAGGAGACAAAATTTTGTTTCTGGTCTTAGCTTTAAGAACACCAATTGCCTTTTAAAAACATGAACACACTTAAAGGACTTCTCAGAGAATATAATTTATTTGACATATATAATATATTCAAATATTCGAATAAGTTAATTCAGAAATCTCTAAAAACATGCACTATATCTTCAAAAAACAAATATAATTCTAAGCAATTCCTTCTTCAGTCCTCAATAATATTCCAAATACCAAAATCAAAAAACTAACCTATATCCAAACCCTCATCACGTGTAAAAGGACTAATGCTTCGAAACACAGATCAACTTTATAATTCAAGATTGATCTATGTTCTAACAAAATCAAAGAACAGTGTGAGTTATTTTTAAGGCTTATTTAAATTCATTCACATTCCATAATGAGATTTATTGAAGCCAAAATATAATTATATATTATATATGAAATAAAATAGAAAGGCCTTTTACTTGATAGAAGAAATATAACAAAATTTGAATATTAATACAAATTTAAATATGTTTATCTTCTACAATTTTAATTTCAAAAAAATTTTTTATTCAAAAAACTTTTAGAATTAAATTAATGTCTAAAACAAGCACCGCTTACATTTAATAGACGTATATAATCACACTGTCCTTTGATTTTGTTAGAACATAGATTAATCTTTAATTATAAAGTTGATCTGTGTTTCGAAGCATTAGTCCTTTTACACGTGATGAGGGTTTTGATATAGGTTAGTTTTTTGATTTTGATATTTGGAATATTATTGAGGACTGAAGAAGGAATTGCTTAGAATTATATTTGTTTTTTGAAGATATAGTGCATGTTTTCAGAGATTTCTGAATTAACTTATTCGAATATTTAAATATATTAAATATTTCAAATAAATTATATTCTTTGAGAAGTCCTTTAAGTGTGTTCATATTTTTAAAAGGGAATTGGTGTTCTAAAGGTAAGACCAGAAACAAAATTTTGTCTCCTTTAAATATTTATTTATTAATTTTGATGACTTTCGTATATCTGTTGGTTTATTTATTCCATTTGACATTATATATTGAGGTTTGATTATATACGTCTATTAAATGTAAGCGGTGTTTGTTTTAGACATTAATTTAATTCTAAAAGTTATTTGAATAAAAAATTTTTTTGAAATTGAAATTGTAGAAGATACACATATTTCAATTTGTTTCAATATTCAAATTTTGTTATATTTCTTCTATCAAGTAAAAGGCCTTTCTATTTTATTTTAATCTACAGATTTATTTAGATTTAAATGTGAAGAGGTTCTCGATAATTAATTCCAGCTATTATCTCTGATATCGAGAAATTTCATTCAAAAACCAATTGATTTTTATCATTATTGAAAAAAAAATTAAATGGTAAAGGGTTGTTGATAACGAAGGTGGTTACATTGAAGCTCTCGAATGGATGCGGATGTTGCGGGGGAGCTTCCACCTCTTAGTTAGGGAGACGGCGTTTCGTTTCCGAGCATGCGCATCTGAAACTCGTCAGACAGGCTGATGCGCAGGCTCTGCCTGTTACGCCAGTGACCATGGGTCCTCTTGGAACGCTGACTTTCAAACGCATTGCCTTGCTCCATTTGAACCTGGCTGGGACGGTTAGTCACGATTCTTATGACTGGTCGGGTCCTCTATCGGTACGCCGGTCAAACTACGATAGAGCAAGGCAGGTTTCTGGACGGGGAGCGAAGAAGTTGTTCGCAACAACATTATTGATTGAAAATAAAAACTTCTTGATAATTTTTCGTTTGAATTAAATTTAAGAAAGCGACATTACTTGGCGGTCCCCCTAATAAATTCCATAACAATTGACCCCCAATGCGTTGCTATTATTTCAAAAGCAATTTATTATGTAATATCAAATACAAAAATAAATTGAATATATAAATTCATAACAGTACCTCCTGATTTGGATGGATAACACCCACTTCTTTTACCCACAAGCCGCCATTAATAGGCAGCATATTGAAAATATTTTTCATGGATCAAACTTCTTTCCTTATTTTCTAGGCATTTCAGGAGGAAGGTTTCCATCGAATGATAGAGAGTTCATAGCATCTTCGGATAATTCTCATCTCCACTAATTATTCGGCAAACAAACGGCATTAAGTTCGCCCATCTAACTACTTGTAAGAGGCAATCTACGACCACCGTAACTCACGAGAGCGCCAAACCTCCATGCCTTATCCGGGTAACATAAAATATCAGCGGCTTCAGTCGCGATATAGGGAGCATAACTAACCCAATTTCCAAACGGTAATTAATTCTGAACCCCATTCTACTCACATATCAGACACCCCTATGCCTTCATAAATAACGGTCCGACCGGCAGCGCAAACGTCGAGCCATCGAATCGTCCTCCTGAAAAATGATTTTCCTCCAACATTCTTCGGGAATAATTTTACAAATTCATTAATCTAGGGAGCCGACGACGGTGGGGACGTCATCTAATACAAGATCGCTTTTAATTAGCATGATTTACGTTTTCCGGGAAATATGAATAGCTGAAATGTTCTAGAAATTTTATGACGATATCTAAATCATGGCGCCAAAGTGTAGTCGGCCAAATTAGTTTCAATAAATTTCTGCCATATCTAATGGTAATAGATTAATTAAATAACTTATACATCTCATTCGTGAATCATTGATCTACAAAGAATTTAAAATTTCAGAAAATTTCTTAAATCAATGACATAAAATAAGAAAAAGGTAGTTATCGAACATTTACGAGGTATTCCCGAAAATTATCTGACCTGAGTTCACTATTTGATTGATTCGGTCCTTACTTGGTGGAAACTCATTTTAATTAAAAATATATATGAGACAGTAATTTATTTCCACAAAAATGTTTGTACTACTACAACAATTGTTCCACCACGATGTTGCTTCTTTAGGTACTACATTGTACTGTCTGATAGTATTCAGTGTAACCGAGTTTAAATACATTGTTTGGTATCTGACCAGATAATGGAAGCACAAGTCATAAAAACTCTAGGTGTTTATTAGAGTTTGCCGTTAAAAATGCCATTAAGGAAAGATATTCAGGAATGGAGACTTATCAACATCTGTTTGTTCGTTCAAAAAGATTTTACGGTCATTATACCTGTTGATTTCAAGAAATTCTAAAAGTGTTAATCTAGAACTTTTGCTTTCAACGTGGATAATTTCATAATTATTGTTGAAATTATGCCTGAATTCTTTAAGATGATTAGCATATGTCGAATGTACAGAATCGGATATGTTCCCCCTTTGGTGTTCTTGGACACGTTTCTTGAATGATCTACCAGTCTGGCCAATGTATACTAAAGGGCACTCTTTGCAAGTCAACTTGTAGACTCCGGCTTTATTTGTTCGATCTTTATTGTTTTTTATGTAGGTACTGGGGTTATTAATTGTCTTAAAAGCTGCGTTATAATTGAAACAATTTTTGAAATATTTAGCAATATTTTCAGATAATCCATTGACATATTATAATATAACGAAAAATATTTCTGTGTATTGTCCTCTTATATGATTGGGTACACGAGATTTAATGCCATTTTCTTTTGTTTATTGTATACCATTTTGTCTATAAGAAAGGAGTTGTAACTGTTGTTTGACGATATTTGTTTAATAATATTTAATTTTTCAAAAAGTTATCTGAATTCAAAGAGACATTCAATAATCTATGAATGAAACTATTATATGCTGGCATTTTGTCTATAAGAAAGGGGTTGTATCCGTTGTTTGAGGCTATTGGTTTAATAATATTTAATTCTTTCAAATCTTCACATCTTTTGATTGGTGGGGTGATTTGAAATTTTATGTATTGTGATGTCTGTACATAAAATTTCAAATTACCGCACCAATCAAAAGATGTGAAGATGTGAAAGAATTAAATATTATTAAACAAATAGCCTCAAAGAACGGTTAGAACCCCTTTCTTATAGACAAAATGGTATCCAATAAACAATAGAAAATGGCATTAAATCTCGTGTACCCAGTCATAAAAGAGGAGACTAAACAGAAATATTTTTCGTTATCGTATGTCAATGGTTTATCTTATATATATATATCTATATATATATATTCTTATATATATATATATATCTATATATATATATATATATATATATATATATATATATGTGTGTGTGTATTTCTTGATGGCTTCGGCAAAACTTCAAAAAGTGGGGTTTGCCACAGGTCTGTCTGCTCATTTAATAGTTTTATTGTCAGTACGTGCTTTTTGTATTTGCGGATTTATATGGATTCCAGGTTGACAAGTTTGTTCATTTTCGCTTCCACGTGCAATATTTCGAGATTATCCAATTCTGGGATGATATTGTCGGTTACGAAAAAATGTTTCGCAAAATTGGAGTTACCTTTCCAGTTCCTAAAGGCAGACTAATGTTCTTTGTATCTTTTTTGGAAAGATCTTCCGTTTTGACCTATATATACGCTACCGCACTGTTGACAACTTAATTTATAGACTCCAGAATTATTCAGCCGGTTGTTTTTGTCTTTTGCATTAAATAGAGGTTGGAAATTTTATATAAGGGTGTGAAAGCAGGTATTTTGTTGATTTTTGACAAAATTCGAACTATTTTTTGAGACTGGTTCAAAATATGTCAATTTTATGAATTTCTTGTCTATATTATCTGATATGGAAATGGGATATATTTGCCTACGAATTAGTTCTATGTTTTTTCTTTATGAGAGAGTTAATTATTTCAGTTTCTAAAAGATTAATTGTGGCTATTTGTTTGATTGTATTCAGTTCTTTTTTTTAACGTTAAAATATTTGAAGGTTCTTAAAATACTTCCAATTATCAATTTATCTTAGAATCAACCTTCACAAAATGAAAGAAAACCTATAAATTTATAACATACAGTTATTAACTCATTGAAATTAATTCTTTATTTTTTTTATATTTGCCATGTCACGATAATTTTGAATTCTATGGAAATGTCAAGCAAAGGATTTGATTTAAAAGTCGTTCTGATTTAAGAGGGAAACCAAGTCTTCTTATTAACTGATGAGAAAGAATACTTCGAAACATTATTTTCATATTGTTATCCGCTGAGTTAATAGTTGGTTTTATTTCTGAATTCTTGTTGTTGTTTGATGGTTAATGATTATATGGCTTCAAATGAGCGCTACCTCATAAGATATAAAATCAGAAAGTTATGCCAAGGTGTTTGTTCTGCAGGATAATAATCCACATGTCGCAAGCACTTCGTCAGATTTTAAAACAGAAAAAAGACTTAGTAAATGCTTGACCTGGTATAACCTTTGGTCTTAAGTGAATTTTGAATACATAATAGTCTTCCAGTCAATCTATAGTCCGTCTAAAAAGTATCTGGAAAAAACAAAATTCAACTGTAATTATTAAGTATTTATTTTTAATTCTTGAATTAGATAATTATAACAAATTATTCATCTTATTTACCTAACCATTCTCCATTCCTTTTGTAAAGGTGAAATAATAGGTATTTTTTTTTGATTTCCTTGATATGTAGCCTTGTTTTATCAGAGACATACGGACGGTTTCTGGACATACTTTTATATTTCTTTGACTTCCAAATTGCGAAACTCCAGGCGCGATTTTTGTCGCCCTATAATATAAAAAGCGTTTAAATTGTTTCGTTTAATCTTACGCGGTCTTCATGAAACTGGTCTACTGGCCTTACACTCGTGCCATTTTTTATCATCTTTATTGTATCATATACAACACTTTTCTCCAGTTCAGTCAATTGCACTAATTTTTTAATGTTTCGATAACCTTTTTTATACAAATATTCTACCTGCTTTTATTTTTCTACTTGCGACATTATTTCATACATCGTATACTTGTGGGAAATCAACAATATTTGACAGATGGTGTTGCCATGCAACTTTGGCGATAGCCGAGTATCTGCACAACCTATTTTATACATAACTTTTGTCTTAAAATGTTACAAAAAAGAAGTATATAAAAATTATAAAAAAAACAAATTCTGGATACTTCCTAGACGGACTATACTTGATTTGCCAACAATGATAACAATATCAAATAGCTCTTTGGATTTTTACTAAACAAATTCATCAGTTAGGAGTAAAATTCAACGAGCTATTTGATTTTGTTATCATTGTTGCCAAGCCAAGTAGATTGACTCGAAGCAGCAAATACTGTGTATTCAAAATTTGCTCAAGATCAAAGGTTATACCAGGTCGAGCATTTGCTGAACCTTTTTTTAAAAGAAATCTGGATCATTTGACAAATTTCGTCGAATTTCTGATATTTGATGATATGTAACTTGAAAAATATATGCCTTTTATCACGGTTCTTTCCTCCTAAGTTATGTAACGCAAGTGTGGACATGGGCTATTGAGTGCTATAGAGAATCTAGTTCAATTGCTCTGGACATATTCAAGGCTTTCGATCGTGTCAGGCTCTTCTGAATAAGCTATCTATGTATGGTTTTCCCGGGAGACTCTGCGATTTGATTAAGAGTGACCTCACCAACATAAACATTCATGTGGTCATGGATGGAGTCAGTTTCCGTGGTTTCAGCTTGAACATTGGAGTGCCCCAAGGCTCAGTTTTGTCGCCCACACTCTTTCTGATACACATAATCGATCTTCTTGGTACGCCCGAGAACCATTTTGAGCTGCAGGGATGATAGAACACCGTTTTCTGTCACCAGTGACAGAAAACGAACTTGGCTGGTTCTTCAATTGAGAACACTTTTTTTTTGACGGCTTCAACTCTTTCTTTGACTTCAGTGCTTTCTACTTTTGATTTTGTCTTTGAGATTGCCTTTGAACCTGGGGAACTGGAATCTGAATCTGAGATTTCACCATAACCTTGTGTTATTGTTGTTAACCATTACGTTCTGCGTTGCTTTAATTCTTTCGGAACTCATTAGTTTGATGAAGAAGCCAAAGAGCTAACTGGTTTTCAGAGCATGATAAAAATTGGTTTTTGATGAATCTAGTTGAGTTGCAGATTCTTTTGACCAATTGTATTCAATTGAGAGGAGCGTTGGCCCAATAATAAAATAATTACACTTCCGAATTTTGTTTACTTCTATAGTAGAATTTTTCAATACAAACTCGTATGTGTGAGACTTGATCTGCTTTGTTTCAATCCTAAAGATATTCTCGTTGAAAAACACGATAACTGTATTAGATCTTGCTGGATCATTTAGTGTTCTTTGAGTATTGTTGTTCTATTTGTTTTTCAACACTTCTCGTATTGAGGTTTAATTTTATAAGAGTCGTACAGCGCCGCCATCTGTCACCACTTGAATTGATTGCGTTAAGATGAAAATTAATATTTGATTCATGGTATTTTTAATTTTTGGTCCATTGCCAATTATGAAATTTTTCAGTTATTAAAAACTCGGCTTTGGGCACGAAATAAATTTTTCGCAATCACAATTCATTCGAGTATAGAGCAAGGGTCGAAAACCGTATTTTTAATATCTTTCTTGTCCATGATGATGATTAATTGCAGGCTGCCGGTTCACTGGGATGAAAATTCAATTAAAACTCACCCTCAGATGTCGTGCCCTGGCCATGGCTCCAATTGCAATCTCTAGAAATTTGCGTAGTGCTTAGGGTAGTCTAAATGGTTTTATTTTATCTGCAGATGAGAAATGTTCCTGGTGCTTATATCATAATCAGAATGTTGAATTCTACTTCAGAAAACGAAAAACTGGATATTTTCTTCGCTCTGCGATGAAAATTGATGTTGGGATTTGTTTCATTCTATCCGACCTCTCTAGGCTCGGGTTACCTTCCTCCAGAAGGATTTTAAAGAGCGCAGCGAAATTGGATTTCATTCATTTGAAACAATGGTAAAAATTGTTTTGATCCCTACTAAGTATCTCACATTAATCAGTGTAGGTTTTTCATGAGAATTTCGGATGGGAAAATATATTTCTGGGCAGAAATTCTGTTTTCATTCAAGAATTTGGGAAGATTTCGTTTCCAGACAGTGAAAAATTAATGATATCATTTGGCAACAATAACTTGATGAAGCACCAGTCTTGTCCATTTTCTCATGGTCCATATATTATGTATTCGAAACCTCTTATTTGTATCTCCTGCTTCTGTCTCTATATAGTAGGAGTACAAATAAGTTTCCGCCGTTTTATTGTCGATGGCGCGGCACGGAGTTTCGGTTAGCTTTCGCAGATGTTAACCGGCTTAAAAAATAGTTTGGACATTCAAGAACAACATAACCTATTAATATCATTGATTTTATATTGGTAAAATATAATTTTTATAAGTTGAAAATGTCAAAATTTGAGCCAAGTAAGCGTCATTTGCGGGAAATATTAGTTTACTTCTTTAATTTAAAGAAATATGCTGCTGAGGCACATCAATTGCTCGTAGAAGCATATGGTGAGGGTGCTTTGAGTGAGAGAACGTGTCGAGAGTGGTTCCAAAATTTTAAAAACGGTGATTTCGACGTAGAAGACAAAGATCGCAGTGGAAGGCCAAAAATTTACGAGGATGCAGAATTCGAGGAATTATTGGAGGAAGATTCATCTCAAACACAAAAAGAACTTGCTCTAACATTAGAAGTCACCCAGCAAGCAGTCTCACATCGTCTTCTATAATAAATATTTAATTTGTGTTACAAAACGGCCGAAACTTATTTGAACTCCTAATATTGTTACAAGTATCGGGTGTTTTTTTAAGAGTGATAAAACTTTAAATTGAAATAAAACACATTTAAATTAAGACTGAAGCCATTTTTATTTCATTTGAAAGATAATTTTATGACATTTATGTTTTGAAAATAATTTCTGGCATGTGTCCACTACGACTAGCTCTGAGGAACCGCATTCGACCAGACCAATTTTGGACCATTTTTTCGAGTAATTCAGACCTTATTTCATCAATAATACGAATTATATATCACCATAAACCAATGACTCTTGACAACCCCAAAAAAAAATAATCCAGAGGAGTTATGTCGCATGATCTTGCTGGCCAATTAATTGGACCATTTCTCGAAATAATGTTATCGCCAAATCTTTCTTTCAATAAATCAATTTTTAGGCTGGCAGCATGAGCATAAAAAGCTTTTTCCAGTCAATCGTTGCCATCGACCTCAATATCAACACCAAAGATTAAAATTCATGGTTCTAAAGTTATGCTATGTATCAAGTGACATTAACTGGGCGTTGTACACAACGAGTTGTTAAATCCTTGTGATTCCATTAGGGGTAATCGGTAGACTGTAATTTCTTCGATTGAACAGTACATTAAGAGAAGAACGGCCAAAATATGAGAACACACTTGATAAAATTTTTCGTATGCATGATAACGCTCCATCTCACGTCGCATAAATCTTCAAAATATAGATGAAACATTCGAATCGGATATCTTACCGCACCCACCACATTTTCTGGACATTTCTCCTTCTGATTACGGGCTGTTTCGACGGATGCAACAGGATGTGGCAGGACACTCCTTGACTTCTTTCGAAGAAATCAAAAATTGGCTTCAAATTTGGATCACCTCGCCCATAAGAAGTTTTTCCAAGGCAGGATTCGGATATTTCCTGAGAGGTGGGAAAGATTAGTAAACAGTAATGGACAATATTTTGATCAATTTGTTAATTTATTATCTCATTATATAAATAAATTTTCTGAGTTTAAAAACGGGATGGAATTAATTCGTATTCCAAATAGAATTTTTTTTATTTAGTGGGAACATCTTTGAAAGTCTCTCTTGTGAAGTGGCAATTCTCGCTCTGAATTTTTGATGGGAAAGTTGTGGAACCTCACTCGAAAATCTATAGAAATAGTTGATCAGTCCTGTATATAGGAGAATATATTATAACATACAATATTCAAATTGTATCTGTATTGAAATAATGGTTCAATAAAGTTTATTATTAGTTTTGGTAAAATCAGTGGGGTCTCTTCGAGAATAAGAGAGGTGAAGTAGATTACTCGGATTAAAACAAGTTGTAGAAATTTCTATGTTTTACTACCAATAAATTAATATTTTACACATTCATCAATTGTGACTCGAGTTTCGGGAATTAACTGTCCCATCTTCAAAACCTGAAGACTTAACAAGCAGAACAGGGAATTTATGCATATACAGAGGGAGAAGAGGTGATAAAAAAATGCAGAACGCCTAATAACTACTAGAATGTCTGCACGCCAAAGAAGATTGGTGGACAGATGTTTTTTAAATATCGCAAATACTTTGGATTTACATAAATTCGTACAGGAATTCATTATTTTTATTGTGATTTAATTCGAAAATTTCCATAGATTCTGAGTAATCAAGTTTCTTTCATTTTGATTCCACATGTGAAATTTTAAGATTATCTATTATCGGAAAAGGATGGCCGTTTTCTGAACAATGAGTGGCAAAAGTAAAAGTTTTTTAATTTTTCATGAAATTCATTTTTTGTTCGTTGAACCTCGTCTTGAAGGAACTCAAGACGACTTGGTCTGACCTATATATTTATTAGTGTAGTTCGTACAATATAACTCATAAACTCCCGATTTATTTATGGTTGGAGTTAGGTTCTTGGCGTTAAATAATACGGATAATAATTTATTTAGTTTTGAACATCTAATTTTAAAAAATTATTGGTGTTCAAAACACAAAACAAATAGCCATACGTATTATTTAACGCAACTCCAACCATACATAAATCGGGAGTTTAAGAGTTGTCTTGTTCGACGTATAGGACAGGACGTTCCTTCATTACGAGGTTCAACGAACATAAAATGAATTTCATGAAAAAAAAAACAAACTTCTACGTTTGCCACTCATTGTTCAGAAAACGGCCATCCTTTTCGGACAATAGATAATCTCAAAATTTCACATGTAAAATCAAAAGGAAAGAAACTGGATTATTTAGAATCTGTCGAAATTTTCAAATTAGTTTATTTCAATATTTTGGGATGAAATGAATTAGAAGGTACGGTCCGGTAAGATGACCACCAAAAAGACCCGACCTTACGCCTTTGGATTTTGAAAGACTTGAAAGAAAAAGTATATCAAATTCGCGTTTAGATTCGAAAAGATCCGATCGAAAGAATAAAATTGTGTTGTGCAGAAATGCATCAGAAACGATGTGAACTTCGTAGTGTTATAGATTCAGTGCGAAACCGATGTGAGAAATGTATTGAACAGGGCGGTAAATATTTCGAACAATTGTAATAGGTAGTAGTTATCTGTTTTCTTTACATTTTTTAAGGAAATCTGTATCTTTAAATTTTAGTTTATTGTTTAAATTATTTTGATTCGGCAGATAAATTCCACGACAATTACTAATAATAATTAATATTTCTTTTATACAAAATAACTTCATAGTTCTCATGTTTTCATGCCATTTATTTGGTGCTTTACTTTAGCTCATAATTAATTTTGTAACACCTGATATATTGCATTACGCTTAATTGCTGTACATGATATCCTGTGAATAATACTATGTGGGACGCAAGTGTGTTTGTATCTCAAATTGATGAAATACTATAAATAAATAAATAAATATTCAATCACAAAGATCTTCAGGATAGAGCAAGTTTAGGTTTGGAATACTTCAACTTTTCGTTGTTATCCTAGCCATGGTATTATGGCAGAGGAAAAGCAGCTGGTACAAAAGTTTATATATCTGATGTATTCTTAGAGTGATAGAACTTCGATAGGGATAACTGTAATTTGACAGAAGGTAGAAGCCATGTTGTTTGGACATTTCTGTTCAGTAAGCATTGACAAATTATCATGGAGAGACACACGCCGCAACAACGTTTACAAATTGTTGAAATTTATTTTCAAAATCAGTGTTCTATTCGCCAATTTTATAGAGCACTTCGTGAAATTTATGGTTCACATCATCGTCCACAAGAGCAGCTTATTCGTCAAACTATCGATAGATTTCGGACAACATTTACTCTACTCGATGCAACAACAACAACAGCAAGACAAAGAACTGTACGTACAGAAGAAAATATCGCTGCAGTAAGTCATAGTCTTAATGATGATCCAGATTTGTCTATTCGACGACGTTCAAAACAAGTTGGACTCTGTGCATCCACCACGTGGAAAATTTTGCGTCAAGATCTTGGTCTAGATCCATACAAGATCCAAATAGTTCAAGAAAAGCCACTTGACCATAATAAGCGTCGTTTGTTTGCTGATGGGGCCCTACAACAACTTGAAGTTGGTCCACTTTTTTATCCTAAAATTGTGTTTAGTGATGAAGCTCATTTCTGGTTGAACGACTATGTAAACAAGCAAAATTACCATATATGGAGTGAAAACAATCCTCAAGAAGTTCTGCAGGTTCCATTGCATTCTGAAAAATGCACTGTACGGGGTGCTTTATACGCCGGAGGCATCATCGGTCCATATTTTTTTAAAAACGATGCTGGAGCTAATGTTACAGTGAATGGTGCTCGTTACAGATCGATGATCAATGATTTTTTGGTTCAAAATTTGAGTGGGATCGACCCAAAAGTGTTTTGGTTCCAACAAGATGGTGCTACACCTCATGCTGCTACCGTAACAAATGATTTATTGAAAGAAAGATTTAGCGATAACATTATTTCCAGAAATGGTCCAATTAATTGGTCTCCAAGATCATGCGACATAACTCCCCTAGATTATTTTCTTTGGGGTTATGTCAAGCCATTGGTTCATGTTGATAAACCAGAAACAATAGACGCTTTGGAAGCCAACATAACTCTTGTTATTGATGAAATGAGGCCTGAATTACTCGAAAAAGTGGTCCAAAATTAGTCTGGTCGAATGCGGTTCCTCAGAGCTAGTCGTGGTAGACATATGCCGAAAATTATTCTCAAACATAAATGTCATAAAATTATCTCCCAAATAAAAAAGAATTTGGCTTGAATATTAATTTAAATGTGTTTTATTTCAATTTAAAGTTCTACACTCTAAAAAAACACCGGATATCATTTGAAAGCACACTTAATGAGGTATTTTTAGCTAAAAAGGAAACATGTCCATAATTGATAATTGTTCATCGATCGACAAAACAATTAGAAAAATATGACTGACTTTATTCACTTCAGAATCGCGATATTCATCTCCTTACCATGCTTGCAATGAGAAATTTTTGGCACACAGAACTCCTCATCTTGTAAAAAATTTAATGCCGTTTCCAGAAATGTGGTCAAATTTGATGAGTCTACAAGGATAACTGAAGAATAATTGATTTGATGGAAAAACTTGAAATGTTTCGTGAAATCATGAAATCATTTCGACCATGTGTTATTATATATAATATATTTTGTTGCAAATAACTTGAGTTTGGTCCTTTTAAAAGTAGGCACCCTATATACTATAAAAATTAAAATAAATTGAAAAGAGGTTGATCCATATTATTTTAGAATTTTCATATTTTACCGTACTGTGCATGTAAATTTTACTGATATTGTGTATCGTTTATTTGAACTCAATCACTTCGAATGAATGCAATCCACCTGAAAATATCCATCACTGATGGTGTTTACGTTCCACCCATTCCCGTTTGACGAGTAAATTAAATTGATCCGAAATTTACTTGGCTCTATTTATAGACACTCTGTATATGTACCATAATAAATTCCATGAATTGATCCCTTCGAGCCGGGGATATACTAAACTCATCCCTCACTATTCCACACCGTTGGGTACATCCTTATCAATAACTTCTGTATGTGAATTCTAGGAAATCGAGCGGAAATGAGAAATCATTACAGAGGGCACAAAATGTCGCTTTGGCTGAACCTCATACCGCAGTTACACCGACCTGGTGAACCTGGAGACGACATTTCAATGAGGCATCATCATTTTCAGGAGGAAGGAGATCAATATTATGATGGTAAGACCCCGAGTGTGAGGTTTATTCATTTTTCATGCGATTAATATTGAAACTGAAATATGGAAAAAGTTCTGTGACTCAATGCGGAGAGAAATAAATCCATTCGGGTGTATGCCAATGGATATGACAGTATTTTATGGAAATATATGGGGGCTATATATCCGATACAAATCAATCGAAAAATTCTGTGGTACGGAATATAACGCTTGTTCAACAGAAGTTTCCAGAATTTGACAGAAAATAACGGCGTCTCTTTTGTCATATACGTATTTGTCCTTTATAGTTATTGATATCATAAGTTCGTTGATGCGATCAATACTGGGTAATACACGTGAAATTTGCATTAAAACTTTTCATCTTCCCATGGAAATTCGACTTGTATCTTTGTTCTTTATAGTTATTGATATCATAGCATAATAGTTATCCAGAACCAAAACCTACCGGAAAAGTGAAATACTTGTGAAATCATACAAACAAATATTGAATATTATCGCCCAATCCGCATAATGTTAACTGTCTACGAGGTGTTCTCTAAAATCAGCTTGAGAAGAAAAACCTACATTTTGGATGAAAATCAACCACCTGAGCAAACACGATTTAGAACTGGCTACTCAACTATGGTCCACCTATTCCCTGTTACCTAGATCATTGAAAAATACAAAGAATACAAAAAATTGTACCTAGCATTTGTAGATTACAACAAGTCCTTTGATATGGTGCCTATCTTATAAATGCTCTAATCAATCAAGGTATACGAAAACTGTACATTCATATCCTACAACAAATTTATCAGAATTGCTCAGCAAAAATCGAACTTGAATATGTAGAGAAGCCCTTTAAAATCGGAAAAAGTGTACATCAAGGTTACCCTATTTCCCCAAAGCTATTTACAGCATTGTTAGAGCAAATATGCAGAATTGATTTAGGAAATGAACAAGGCATCAAACTCAACGGGAAGTATTTATCTAATCTTAGATTCGCGGACGATATTGTCCTCTCTTCAGAAAGCCAAGAAGAACTTCAACAAATGCTGAATGACGTGAATACTCATAGTAGAGAAGCTGCATTATTAATTGATAAATGAAACAAAAGCTAAAGTAATGACAAACAGTGAAGAAAAAAATAAAAAATGAATAATAAAACCATTGCCTATGTTCAAGAATATTGTTAACTTGGCCAGGTAGTTTTTTCACAAATCGTCAGAAAAAAGAGATTGAGAGAGGAATAGAAAACGCTCGGAGTCAGTAATGGTCACTTGTGTTATCCTGAAAGGTGACTTTCCCGTGAAGAGGGAAGTGATGAATATGTGTGTTGCCTGTTCTTTCATATGGCGCTGAAACTTGGTCCCTGACAGAAAAACAAACACAAAAGTGAAAAGTATGTCAAAGAAGAATGGAAAGAAGTTTACCAGGAATTAAATTAAAAGACCGACCAAGAAATGTAGATGTCAGAAGAAACACACAAATAACAGATGTAGGCAAAGAACTGTTCAAGAAAAAAGTGAACTTGGCCTGGCTATATAGCAAGGATGTCAACTGAAAGATGGACCAAGTTGGTGCAGAAATGGTATCCAAGACATGGTAGAAGAAGCAGTGGTCGTTCAGCAACAAGATGGCAGACTTCTTTTAAGAAAAAGAAAGGAGGGATACAAATCGCTCAAAAAAGGAACAGTGGAATAAATTTGGAGAGGCCCTTTCTCTGGATGTGGATTGTATGGGCTCATGATGATGATGATAATATCATAAGTTCGTTGATGCGATCAATACTGGGTGATACACGTGAAATTTTTTTTAAAACTTTTCAATTTACTATGGAAATATCGACTTGAATCTTTGTTATTTCGTATTTCATTAGCTGACAATTCATGATGTCTGAAAGGATTAATAAATTATTATTATAGCCATGCTGACAGGCTATAATAATAATTTATTAATCCTTTTAGACATCATACAAATGTATAGGAATTGTCAGCTAATGAAATAAGAAATAACAAAGATATATTAGGAGTTTAATTAAGTTCGTGACGACTCGTATTTTTTTGTTTTTTGCTTGGGAATACATGAAGTATCCTCATGCTTAGATTTGTTATTATGGAACTCTGTGCATGTTTTGGGGTCATTCGAATTCTGGTGAACTTAAATTAGGTAATTCAATACTGTACACAAACGGAAATATTAATATTTCATTTGTCTTGAACACAAGACTACATGACTTCTGACGTCTCAGGTTAAATATGAAACGAAGTATTTGTTTGTGTAATAAATAAACACCCAGAATTCGGGGATGAACCCATAGAAGCACTTTGTAGCAAAGGTGACTATACATATTTCTAAAATATACCCCAAGAGAAGCATCCAGTGACAGCGAACTCTTGAGGCAAGATTGTAAAAAACGATTCACTTATTTTTGTGCATATGTAATCGTTGTAGAAGGACCATCTCAAGGTATTATCAACGTGAACTCCCAGAAAACAGACACACTCCGAACACTTGAGGCAGTACTCTACTAGTTGACTATCTCTATTCTGGAATTTGATCATCTTGATTTCATTCAGAATTACAATCAAAGAGTTTTTTTGGTACCAAGCAATAAAGCTCCTGATAAGAGATTCATAAATATATTTCATCAAGACCGAGGATGTATACTCAAAAAAATTATTATGCACGCCACAATATAGTGAAGAAGCTCGTTAATGAATAAAATAATAAAGAGCAACCCCAATACTCAGCCTTGGGGAACACCTAACTTGGGATAATATCTTCGGGAATAGGGGATGTGTGTAATCACCATAGACCGGTTTGAGAAAAAAGTGTGAATACTCCTCGAAAACTTATTTGTTATATTTTCTCGATAAGAATCTCAGGCTGAAGACAACCGAAAGCACGAGCTGCTGTTCTAAAGGTAAATAAAATGGGTTTTCCATACTGGGTAGTGACTGGTGACGAAAAGTGGATCTTCTATGATAATCCACATGTAACCGGGGCCAATCATTGCCATCGACCTCAACATCAACACCAAAGCCGAACATTCATAGTTCGAAAGTTAAGTTGTGTATCTGGTGAGACCAAGTGAGCGTGGTTGTATACCATAAGCTGCCTGGCAGAAATATAAAGATAGACATGAAAAAGTTAAAATTTTGCACAACACCGCTTGCCTTCACGTCACACAAATTGTCCACAAATATTTAAAAAGGATCAAATGGAATATTTTACTGCCGTATTTTCTGCACATTGCTCCTTCTAACCACTGGCTTTTGCGACGGATGCAACACGATTTGGCAGGTCACCAGTTCACTTTTCCGAGACGGGATTTGTAAATTGCCTGAGAGGTAAGGAAAAGTAGTAGGCAGTAATAGGTAATATTTCGATTGATTTGTTAATTCATTGTTTATCGAAATGAGGCATTTTTAGTGCTGAAGAAACCGAACGAATTTATTCTCCCAATAATTCCAACCGATTGAGCGGACCCAAACTTTGCATCATAAAACTGCACACTATACTGAACCTGGAAATAAGAAAAAAGTATCAGAAACCCAGAAATCTTTAGTTGAAACACGAACACCCACATTGAAAGGACCTTTACTTTAATTTCAAACTACTGATTATAATCGTTCAATAAAATTGAAATAATAAAATTTTTCAGGATCCGTCCGAGCACAAACAAACCAGAAACCATCATTCATACATATTGCAGCAGAACCAGCCTCGACCGGTCGCACAACAACATCAAACCCAACCTCTTCAACGCCCGCTCCTCCAAAATCTGATACTGCTGTTCAGGCGACTACGACGGAGTGTCCACCAAACACCACTCTGGTGGTACCGAGTATTTCCAAGACCAATCACAATAACTTATTACGAAAACTTGCATCCAATCAATATCAGTCCTACACCACGGCATTTACCGTGACCATTGCAGTTGGATGCTTCTTGTTACTGTTAAATATTTTAATTTTTGCTGGAATTTATCACCAGAGAGATCGGGGTAAGAAGGAACAGAAGAAGAAAGAAGAACAGGCAGAAGCAGGTGAGGCCATGAACGGGGATTTTTATACTTTTCTTTTTGAAGTATATTTTTGACATTATAGATAAATTTTTTCATTTTTACTTTAACTAGAGCTGTTTTCTGTGTGTATCCATCGTTTCAATTTGAATAATTAGTACTTCGATTAAGTTTCTCAGTTTCAAACTGAAGGTGTTAATTATCATGTAATACTACCAATAATTTTTATTACTAAATAAAGTTACAGTACAAATCTATAACTGAATATAGTCTAAAACGTCATCAGCTTCTATATCACGGGCGTCCATTGCTTCCTTTATTGTATCGTTCCAGAATTTCCTTAGTCTACACCGTTTGATTTTACCGACAGAAGTCCACTGAAAAACCTCTTTCGACAACCTATCCTCTTGCATTCTAAGCACATGTCCAAATAATTCAAGGCTTCTGTTTTCTATACGTAGTACTGTCTCTTCTGCCTTCATAATGTGTCTTATTTCGCTATAAGTTCATCTTTCCATTCTTGATATACCAGCGCTTCTTTTGAGGTAGTCCATCTCCACTGTCTGAATTTTTCTCTTAGAGTCTGCAGTAAGTATCCACAGATCTGATCCAGAGCAGAGTACTGATTCGAGCAGTTCGGCCTAATCTTTTGTTTGATGTTGTAGGATATATTTTGATCCCATCAAGGACCATTGAGACATCCAATTACATTTTTGCTATTCTGAATTCTCTTCTTATTTCCTCCTTTCCAATGCCATCCTTGTTAATTGTGTCTCCCAAGTACTTGAATATGTCAACTTGTTGGATGTGCACGTTATCGTTGATGAGAATTTCGATGCAAGCGTCAGAATTAATAACCAGGTCCGTTTTCTCTCCTCATCATAAACTTCAGTTCGTAGGAATCTTGTGCATTCACAACCTGGTCATCAACGAAGCTGACGAAGCTGATATAATATTTATATATATATATATATATATATATATGTATATTGTCATGGAATTTACACTTAAATTAAATAATTACATAAAATTATAAAGGAAAACACTCACCAATGTATATAAGTTGACTCGTTAGAGTATAACCAGAGCACATTTAATTAAATAATATCCATTCTGACAGAAATATCAATAATTCAACTCATTAAAATACTCACAAGCTAAAAATTATGAAGAAAAAGCATATTCAGGATACATAACGACTAGTCGAATGAAAATTCTTTGAACGGTAATTAAAAACAGTAATCTTGTTGACAGTTTATAAATAGAATTCACAGGGAGATTTCAATTTACAATTATTCAATATAAAACCAGCCAAAGTTGCAATAAATAGAAGTAATTTGAATTTAGATGTCCAATTTGAAATTGATGAAGAATTTGTTGAAAAGATTTGTTATTATAATGAATCACATATAAACTTTAGTGAAATTGTTGACAAAGAACAAGCTAAATTAAACATAACTCACCAGAATGATGTAAATAGGACAAATTTGATCAAAATTCACTTAATTCAATGAAAGATAGCATCTACGTCAGATATTTTCAAATGATTAATGTAAGAGAGATCCTTGAAAATGTTTAGGCATCAATGGTATTGTAATAGCATCTGAGCTAAAGAAATTTAATCAATTTCATAAGTAATATTAAGTATTTTATAAGTTATAAGCATTAGAAGTTAAGATTTGTTAAATTTTGATACTTGAAATACTGTACGAACGAAAAGCAATACTTTTACTGTTCTGTTTAACATGAAACATACATCAAAATGTAGTTTAAAAAATAAGCTAATTTTCAAAAGTAATTTCAAACCAGGAAATATTGTAAATTTTGTAAAATCATCAAAAGCATCATTTTTATATAATTTTGACAGAAGCTAGTAAGCTTAGAAATTCAACTTTTCTTGAAAACTATAAATAGGGCAGACACAGAAAAAGTCGGCAGTCTCCAATTATATGCAGAGTAGAATCCTTGTCGGTCCATAATTAAAAAAGTGCCAAAAAAGTATCATCATCTGAAAAAAGAAGATTATTTGGTTATTGTGAATGGAAATTGAATCCAGAAAATACATTACCTGAATGTGAATGGAAAAATATCACATAGAAATCAAGTTTCAAATGAATTGGATATATTGAAGAAAATCAACAAAGTAACCTGTGAATTTCAGAACGTTCTAGAAGTGTTGTTTCCAACGAAACGAGTGTTTTTTCCTGAAACGAAGAAGGGACAATTAAAAGGAACAATCATAAATTGATGAACAAACTTACCAAAGGTATTAAAAATTCGATCCTGTTAATCTTTCCACAAAGAACTTTAGAAATAATAATCACTGTTTACATTAGAATTACGTTAGGTTATTTAGATAAGGTTAGGTTAACATAGAATTAGATTTAGGTTATTGATCACTGATTATAATATTTCAAATTACTTTCATAAAATATAATTTAAAAATTCAACTTTTTAGAAAATTCAAATTGAACCCTCCCTCAAATATCAAATCAGATTTAATAATATTTTAATTTCAATTATTCAAAATTATAATCTTAAGAGCTAGCCGGAAACATAGAATACATCACATACATACAAGGGTGATCTAATTAGTATTCATTCACTAAAATTTCATTAATATAATTCCATAAATATATATATATATATATATATATAAATATTATATCATGTATATATATATATATATATATATATATATATATATATACATGATATAATATTCCACAAAAGATTAAGGAATTCATTATTGAGTTCTTGGTGTCCATAGGTACTTATTCCTCGTCCTCTTTCAGAATTCTGAAACATTCTGGTGATTGTTTTTTCATACATATAACCATGATGTATTGTATTAAGCCAGAAGTAGTAAGATATTAATTGATTGACTTATTTACAAAAGGGGTGCGAACCAATCCTAGTTGAGCGGTTCTAGAAAGGGAGAAGCAGGGAGAGAAAATGGAAGACCAATTCGCGCCTCGGCACCACAATATTTTCTTGATCTTAGTAGTTTTTCCGGCGTGTCAAGACTCCCCGACAAACTCTCTTTTGCCACTTTTGATACCTTGTACGAGTCGGTTTTATGTGTTTATTTGCTCATGTGTTGCTTAATGCATCAATTTCATGGAGAAAATGGACAAGCTTTACATGCTGAAGATGCTAATACATTTTCTACATTCACTGCACTTTCAACCGGTATTTTTGCTTGTCAGCCTTCTTGTAATTCAAGCATGAAGATATATTTGTTTCCAAAGCTTAAATCTTTTGAATGAAAACGAATCGGACCTATGTTCGTAAAAAAAAAGTTTAGAATTAGTACAGTTATTATCTGCCAGAGTTTTTCATAGAGCTTATAGAACACACTGTGGAATACAGCCAATTTCCAGTTGAAATTTTCTTGGAATGATTTTGTGAATTCGCGAAAAATGTTATTCTGTTTAAATTTTGGTTCAATATTTTTCTATGTAATGGTTCATATGAATCAACATACACTAGCAAGCAGAAAAATCGGGTCACTTGATCATTACTTTCTTAGTTAAAATTTTTAAGAGAATCATGAAATTTCTGAAATAGTAAAAGAAAGAGAATTTCTTGTAGAAAACTGAAACTTTTTATTCAATTTGTATATAAATAATAAGCTTTTTTTAAAAAAATTAAAATCTTCGAAATTGAAAAAAGTATCGTAACTGTAAAAATTTCAGTATCAGTATGACGTGTGACTTCCCCCAGCTCTAATAACAGCTTTCAAACGTCTTCCTATGCTCGTGATGAGCCTTCGAACATTCTCTTGTGGAATATTCTCCCATTCATGACGAAGGGCTTGATGGAGCTCTTGTGAATTATTTGGCGATGTAATCATAGTTTTGGTTCCTTCCCAGTTGGTTCCATAGATATTCGATGGGATTCAAGTCAGGACTTCGTGCTGGCCAGTTGAACCTTGAAATTCCAATTTCATTCAAGTACGCTGTCACTATTTAAGCAGTATGTGGGCGTGCATTGTTATGCATAAAAATTCCCTGCTCTCCTAGAAATGGTGTATAAGGTACAACATGGTCCATAAGAATTTCCTCTGTGTACCTCAATGCTATTAAAGATCCATTTATAAAAACCAACTCTATGCGGCCCTCTAAAGACACACCTCCCCAAATCCTAACAGCTCCTCCACCGAATGAAACTCGCTTTTCTATACATGCATCGGCGTATCTTTCTCCTGGACTTCTATAAAGGCGTCTACGATCATCAGCTCCTCGAATGCTGCATCTGGATTCATCAGAGAAGAGTACCTGGGCCCACTGAGCTTCTAACCAGTTTATGCGATCTCGTGCAAATTGAATCGATTTCGAAGTTCAACAGCAGTAAGATAGCGATTTCGAAGACTTGTGGAAACTATGAATCTGTTATCCATTGACGATGTGCACCATCTTCTTCCAGATCCAGGTCTTCTGATCACCCTGCCTGTCTCCTGATGCCATGCCATTATTCTTTGGACTATAGATATGGTAACATTCATTCTTTCAGCAACAAATCTCTGGATCAGCACATTTTCAATAAGTGCCTTTATTCTCGCACAATCTTTAACTGGTAAACTCATTTTATGAAATTGTTTCTTTCAGAGAGTGGAGAACAAATTTTTCAATGACCAATGTTGAATGCAACTGATAAACAATGAATTTATCGAGAAGATAGTTCCTCTTATCAAGTTTTTTAGTCCACATATCTACATTTTGCGAATAATTAGTTGGTTTTCTAATGAAAGATAAATGATAGATAAAATATTATTGAATCAATTCGAACAAGTGAGTCTATTGGAAAAAACAGTGTAAAATCTTAGTGATCCGTTTTTTTTGCTCTCCAGTATTTTTTATTGTCTTCTGATAAATTTTGATTTATAGATGAATGATAGTATAGTGAGTAGAGGCCTGGGCTGGAAACCGAATGATGGCATATCTAGGTAGAAGAGAAATTTCCTAATTAGACGGCCACCATTTCACTATTTGGTCGAAAATTAACAGTGATATGCCAATTGTGCCTACTAAAATTTCTGAGTGATCCTCACAGAAGATCTAGTAGCATCAGGATGATATCATATCATAATATGATATAAAAGAAACGATGCCCTCTGTGAGGGAAAAAGTACCAGGCTCGAGGGTGAAGAGCCAAGATACTATGACTTACGTGAATGACTGAGGATTTACCAAGAATAAATCCTCATTGCTATTATAATAGAATATTGAGCTATCCCGTATTATACGGAGTACTCTAAAGAACGCTTACCTTTTATTCGTGATCGTCTAGTGGCGGGCGAATAGGACGTTACGTTGCGTAGACAACCCAAATTACACCTAACGAGAGCAAGGAAACAGTGACGGGATGTTCAAATATTCGAAACACAATAATACAAAAATAATATATTTTTATTAGTAATGTTAAAAAGCAACAACCCTCAATGAATGGAAACACATGTATCAGCCTGTGGTTAAATCTACTCTACGCAGTGGTTCGCAAAGCTCCACAGTGAACCCAATAGCGCCCCAGGTCTAAATGACTTATTACTACATATCGTTAGGTCAGTAACTCGCTCAAATCAGATATCATTCTTATGCAGCGGAAGGGGTTAGAAGGAAAAGGGGATACAATCAGCATGCACCTTCAACTGCACTTCCGGTAACCAGTGCAGAACCTTCCGTTACAAGGGGTAAGTTTAAACGGACAGTAAGGTAAGAGTAACCGTGGTATGCCCAGGAAATCTCCTTGAAGAGGGAATCTAACATAATTCGAGTCGACCAAAAGACTTACTATCAAAATGGACTATATCTAGCCACCTCGGGGTGACAAAGGCCCAGGAAGGCTCAGATATCACTGAAGAACCAACCGAACACTACCTGAAGAGTCACGCAAACTAATCCCTGGGGATATTACAATACCTCGGAACAATGATCTAGCAATCACTCATACATTCTCACCGTGGCGTTGGATATCCAGAGCTATTTACTGTCTCTATACGATATGCCGTCCTCTACCAGGACTACTCAGCGATTTACCCTAAAGAACGTCATTGGTTCACAAGGAATACAATCTCTCAAAGTAAGCGGGCACGTGCATATGGCAAATATGTAACACAAACTGACTAGGACACAATAAAAAAGATACTTTGCCCCATCACCTAGGCTTGTTAATGATCGTTTCAATAAGAACAAACAAAGAAATAGGTAACCGGGGGATCACACAAGAGTACATACACATCAGTTACATATCAAGCGCCACAATTAGTAAAAACATATAATACAAAATCCCTATTACCAAGTATTACGCAGATAAAGAACCACTATTTACAAATACAGCAAAAAGCAACCAGGCACCGAGAGAAAGTATACAATACAAACAGATAACTTGTGAGGGTCGCTTTAGTTATATACAAAGGCAATGCAGTTTAGTTAAAACATTCCGGTCGGACTAAATAACAGTGAAGCAAAAATACAAGAATGAAAATCGATAAATGGAAGTACAATGAACGAGCGTGCAATCACTAATTTCACATTACCACTTAGGTGGTATTCAAAATGGAAAGCATGTAATTAATGAGAAGCTTTTAAAAGAAGTTTACTTACTAAGAGTTACCAAAAGTGACTGTTATAAGTTCGATTATCCCGAGTATGTTACTAAGTTGGTTTATTTCCAAGAACCTTCCTCTTGAATGCTTCAAAATACAAGGGGAATGCTATAAGGATATTGTTCTCCTTTGTTATTGTCACTAATCACATATGTGTCAAGTTACAGTGCCACAGAGTATTTGACACAGAAATAACGCGGGTAAATACAATGACATAATGGTGGAATTTATATAATCTATGAGAGACTCTGTGACTCGTGTGATCCTTAGAGGATACGGATCTCTTCAATATAATAAAAAATAACAAAATATTCAACACACCATAAGACTTAAACTCTCATTCATCCACAATAGTCATCAGTATTGCATTTCAAACAGTTCTCATACTGTTTCATTTTACAGCCAGCTGCAGTTCCTCAGCAGATATGTACGGCAAAAGCTACGAATCACGTCACATGTCAGCGTACGAGTGCGCAAAGAGCCCGTACCTCAACAGAGGCAACAGCTGCAAATCCTTACACAACTACATAGGCGACTACAGTTGCGAGAAGAAAATCTTCGCAGATGTCCAGATGACCGAACTACCTCTACAACAGTTCAACTCATCCCCCATCAAGCGTCCGCCAGAAGTCGTGATTTCCACGCAGTCCACATCGTGCCAGCCACCGGACATCACGACTGTGTCAAATACATGCGTCGCATCACAAACCACCGATTCCGATGATCTTGTTAACTCGGACGATGTTCCATTACCGCCTACTAAAACTGTTACAGTGTGCAATCAGACTGGTATCCTAAGACCGCATGGTGCACCTACCACCCCTGGAACTATGAAGAAACGCGTGCAAATACAAGAAATTTCGGTTTGATGGTTTCGTTTTCTCACTTGTGGATGTAATATATAGTTAAATTGAGGTTAATCGAAATTGGCAGATTTGATATCATATCTGACTGTTCTTCAGTTTCGTCATATGAATAAGAGTTGAACAATTTTTAATTGATATTTTTGTAATCCTGAATACTTTCTGGACCTTACCAGTACGTATTGTTATTTTTGAGATTCGTTCGATAGTTGAGTGCCTTTCAACATAACTATCATATATGATAGTGGATTAAAATTAATCAATGGAGTATTCTATACTTCAAAGAAATGATTCATTAATTAAACACATGTATATGTTTCTACATTTATTTCACTATTACAAACGTATGTTTTGTCCATCTTATAGGACTTCGTCAGAGCATAAGGTGTACATTTTTTGTTTTGAAATCTCACTTTTTCAAAAAAAATTTACTGATATTACTTTTAGTGGTTTAAAAAAAAATATTCCACTCAGGATCACGTTTCATACTAATCCTTTAAAAATATTAAACGGGGGATGTAACCAAACCAGTCTTGTTTAAAAGAATCTTTATGCTTATTTTTTATATTTGATGGCCCCAGGAAAGGGAAACCTATGTCACCTAATTAGTGGCCTGAGTGAAAAATAGTCTCCTGTTTACTCTCGTCTGGAACTATTGTAGATTATACACTCAACGAAACACGTCATCGAGAAGCGTGTTCTACAACTAACTAATTCGGTGGTAAAGAGGATTCTGATAAACAAAGGTCCTTTCTGGATTGAATCCAGAAGTTGGTAGGAATGCTTGGGTACTTAACTCCAAACAAGAGGGCAGTATTCGATTCCTGGTCTGATCTGGGCTTTACACAGTAGAAGAACATGATCTGTATAGAGAAAGTTCATAGCCTTTTACAAATATCCTAGTTTATTTACAGCAGAGTTCAGAAGTCACATGTTTTCCCCACTTGTCTGAAGCACCTGGTCTTTCATCATCAAGTCACGAACTGAGTTTTCCGAGAAAAAGTGGTTGTTTGCGTCTTCGAGGAATTTAATTGCCAAATTTCGTTGACCCCATTCGTTTATCTTTTTGAAATCTTCTTTCGTAGATTTCATTTGCTGGCATCTAGGGGGTGATATTCAACGATTCTCAAAGGTTTGTCACTGATGAAAGAAGATATCAACGTGCTATCCTTTGATGACCTGCAGGAGCTATGTCGACAGTTGGTGCATCGCTTCGTTGACTGGTATCGTTCCAATTGTCTCATGATGAACATCGTGAATTCTACCAGTTAGTCTCCACAATCTGCTCCTAGAAGCAGAAAGTGTGATAAGGGTTACGCCTTATCATCGCGCATGGCGAGAACCACTCCGAAGAGTTGAACCCACCAGCTTCCAGTTTTGGCTTCAGTTCGAAAACCTACACCGTGACTGGTAGCAGCGAAGCCCTATCCAACCTTTACTGACTCTGCATGGTCAGTACCCAAAGAGTTGTTTGGGACGCACTTTACACGCCGAAGGGGCTTCTTATCCAACCATCCGAACACAGTCCCATGAACCACAACAGTCTCAAGATTGATGCCTCAATTGATCCTGGTACGAGCACCGTCAATCCGGCCTATAAGTAAAGACCCACGAACCTTTGTGAAGTCTTTCAATTGATCCTGGCTTCAAGCACCAACTGTCTAGCCGTCGATCTGGCAATCGATCCTGGTTCAGGACGAGGCCGCTTAACCCTGAAGCATTTCTCGAGATATCTTAAACATGGGTTGCTGCGAACAGATACAAGACCCTTCTAGTCCAGCATGCGGACTGTCAATCACTGCCCCTCGAGTCCAACACCAATTAGGTGGCCAGGTCGTACGAATACTTCCCCAGAGGCTCCACTCTGCTGAGGTAAAGCAGTGTGGTACATAACGCACTCGGCCAATAGACCAAAAATCCGGAGATTTATTGCAATAGGGTAGAGTACGTTAGTTTTAAGTGAGAGGCTCTGTGCTGCGACATGAAATTAGGGTCCTAGTCAAGACAAACGCCCCCAGGGCGTCAAGCTATAATACCATGGGGGCATCTCATGATCAACACTGAGAAAGCCAGTGTGTTCAGGCTGAAGAATAGTGAGCGAAAACTGATTATCCGCCATTTGAATGACAATAATTTTGTCAGCAGAGCATTCCAAATTTTTTGGAATCGCTGTGTACTATAGTCTAGTTTACAGTCACTTACCAAATTGTCTGTTACTGACGAGACATAAGCTCTACATTTATTTTGCGTATACGACGTTACAGGCTCAAAATCATAAACAACATTGCCACCATCATAATCTAGATTCCATTTCATATGAGTACACCCGGAAACGAAACTGTAGATCAAAAAGCAAAACTAGCAGGAATCTCCGACATACCTGTGACGAATTGTCAGCTGGACAGATCTCAAAACCGTAATAAAACTGATACCTTTTCGAGTTGGCAAACTGAATAATATGGCGCCAAACTGCGCCACAGCCACAGTGTTGATGAAACAATATTTTTGTTAATTAGTACATTGTGGCAATATTATATTATTCAATTAAAATGAATTTTTCCACCAAGTAAAGACCGATTCTATAAAAGAAGAACAAAAATTTTACTAATGATGATGAAATACTGCAGTAGAAAGCTTAAGATTTAGCATTCATACAGAAATACGAATTGAATAAAATAATAAATAATATATCCAGAATTCATTGATTGACAAAAATTGTTTCGCTAACAATGGGGTTTCTTCAGGTTCATATTTTGAACTAACTCCAAAAATTATAACTTCACATCTCATATTTGAGCTATGGCAAAATCTTGAAAAATGGGTTGTAAAAATAACAGTCAACAAGGGTCAACGGAAATACAAATGAGTAAAAATATGCAAACAAGGGATATAATAATACGACCAATTATTGGTAGTACCTTTCTGAGCCAAAATATTAAACAAAAGAGTTGTTGACATCTGTTTACACAACATTGTGAGTCTTGTACTCTTGATTTCATTACAGATAGTTTCGAAGTTGTTGTTGTCCAAATTCTTTCAAATGACTGGTATATGTTGAGTCTGTGATGTCTGACGTATTACTATTCTCCTCATGAGAGCAATCAATACAAGTCAACTCCAGAATTATTGTCTTTATTTGTTTTATCTTTATTGTTTTTATATAAATGAAAAAATTATTAATCGTTATTAACATTTGGGTCAAATCATTTCAAAATACTCGACAATATTATCCAATTATCTATTCGCATAAGGAATATAATTTTTTTTCAGTCAAGTCTTCTACAATCTTCTACTAGATCCAATATAATTTCATTTTGCAGGTCAGAATTGGAAAAAATCAATTCAATAAATCTGGAGTTCATAAGTTGATTTGTACGAGTCTGTTGTTCTATGGCATTGTATGTTGGTCCAATAGGCAGATAATTTAAGAAAATAATTCATGAATACAAGAGGAGTTATGCCTCAGATATCTCACACTCAACATAATCCTATCATTTGAAAGAATTTGGCCGTAATTTCAACAACAACGATCAAATTATCCATAATGAAATTAAAATGAGGACTCTCTATTAGAGGCAGTCGAAATTAATAAATACAAGATGTCAACAGATCTCCCTTGTTGGATAAATTTGCTCAGTTAGGTTTTTCCAATAATTGGCCCCAATATATTTTTTATGGTCATTTTTATGCCTCTTTTGCAAGTTTTTCCTCATCAGTATTTCTGGAAATTGACTGTTATTTCCACCCCTATTTTTTAATGTTTTTGCCTAAACCATAGCTATAGAAGAGAGCTTGTAATTTTCAGAGTTAGTTAAAGATGTAAGCCTGAAAAAACCACAGCGATGAAACAAATGTTGTGAAATATAAATTATGTAAATATTCCTTATTATTTTCATTCAACTGAAATGAATTCCCATCAAGTAAAGATCGATTCTAGAAATACATTCCGATTTCTATGTGAACTTATGAATCACGTTTCGAGAACTATATTTAAATATTATTAACCATATTACTCACACAGTTATACTGAATCTAATTGAACCATACGTATTGAAATATTTCAAGTTTTCTCAAAAACCTTTATTTTTATATAAATATTTACTTGAAAAACATTCCACTTCTTCTAGGGAAGCGCATTGAAATTTAGTTATAATATTAAACACCCAAGAGGCAAGCTTAGAAAATTCACGATATGTGTTGAGGGATCTTATTGAAAATGAGAATAGCTGGGAGACAAAGTTCTACAAGCATTTCTTGACTATTAAGTACATAGAGAGTTTCATAACGTTGCATCCACTAACATGAATAGTTTTGAAGTATCTGTCAAAAGGCCATCTTGCACCACAAAGGTGTTAAACTCAAAGCTCAAGTGGGACGGCTAAGTTTGAGTTACAGTTTTGTGAACTGAAATGTATGCAAACACACGAAGTCTGCTGAGTCTGCTTCTTTGAAGCCATCCTCTTTAGTTAGTTCACTCTCATAAAATATTTACTGAAGCATTTTAAGTGAATTATTTACATGATTTGTAAAAGATCATAGAAACATTATATTTTCTTCTTATTTTCGTATTATTTTGCAATAAAATGTTTCGTAAAACTTTATAAATGCTCTATTTTCTTCTATCAAGAAATTGAAAATCTTTGTGTTTAAAGTTGATATGTTTGCAGTATTCGATTGGACGCAAAAAATAAATAACTGGAGCCGAGAAATCGTTTTTTCCTATATTTATATGGTAATTGCTCACAAATTTTCCTGTAATCAATAAAAACGGTTGCAGAATGGCGAATGTAAATTTGTTACAAACTGGCGAATGCACTGTTATATTTCACTTCGGCGTATTATTCAAATATATCCGGACCCCAGAACAAGAGGAGTGATTCCTTCTTGGAAAAAAATGTATATTCGTCACCTTCTTGTTTTGAGTACTATAGTAAAAAAAGATCTACAGTTTGTGGAACATGCCTGATTACTAGGTGCCAAAGATTGTTTACCCAATAATTCATTTGGTGGGTATACATTTTACAACGAAAGACGAAAGTCGTTAGCCATTTGCTAGAACAATAAATATCTATTTTCTCTCTCTAATAAATTCGCTGACTAAACATCACTCATTTTCAACCATCACGTCTTTCATTTGAAAAAGGTTTTTTTCAGTCATTATAAAGAAAAACCTAGATTCAGATAAAGTTCAGTTAGAATATAAAGCTTTCAGTCCTGTGATATTTTTTTGATAACTCATTTTCTAGCATGCAAGAGTTAAAAGATGTCGACTTTCTTTTCAGTGATATTATTCACTAAATGAAAGAACACACTATTACACTATCCTGAACAGAGGAGCAGTGAAATTGGAAATACTTTATGTAGCAATTTAAACATATATTCAATACCTAAATCAACTCCTGAATTATGTGCACATAGTAAAAAACACTTTGTATATCATTATGATCACTTCACATGTTATTACATGAAACTAAGTCACTCATATGCTTGTGATCTTTTCGTTCGTAGTTGAGCTGAATAAGCAACAAAAATTATATGTTATGAATGAAAATTTATTGATTCCACTCACTATCGAAAGAATCCATAATTGGTACTTTTAACCTCCTAAAATGCAGGAATTGTTTTCAACATGTTGAATTCCCAGAAATTGAAGGAATTGATTCAAGTCACATATGTCTTGAGTTATCTGAAACAACGCATAAATCAAATGTATAGAATTTTAAATGTAAGATTTCACCCATCAACAGTTTGTGAACTACAATTTGATATTAAAATCAAAGACCAGATCAAAAATTAATAAATAATCTTGTTGTTGAGTTGATTGTTCTTTTTGAATTGGACAATCTTTTATCTTTTTTTAAATGTTTATAGCTGTTAATTGTAACAACAGAGATTTTCTCGAATAATTGTGAACATAAATTTATTATACCGTACTGTCAGAGGTATATTCAGTATATTAATATACTATTTATCTGTTGTAACTACCGTTTGAAATGATGGAATTTATTATGAGCCTTATCAATCAGATTTATTTCTTTTATATCTAGTTGATTGTTCTTGTTGTATTGGTGCATGAGAAGACTTATTTTGGGTTGAAATGTTTTCAACAGAGGCCTAGCTATGCAGCAAAATGTATGGTGATTAATCAGATCCGATTGTTTTTTGTGTTCACTGATTTGTAATCAAATAACTAAATATACTTTATCTTTATAGAAACTAATATTTAATTGAACTCATTGATTTCCATCTGAAATATCCACAAAATTGCATTATTGAAGAAATGAGGTAGTTTTGATTGGAAGCGGAAGATGTCAAACTATATGTAGTCAACAAAATTTGCAATGAATCACCCTTAGAGAACGTAATGATGATGAAAATTTTATTGTGTATAGAAATATCTAATTTCAACATAGTTTATTGCATTAACATTTCGACATATGTATGTTCAACAATCAATTTTCCCTGAGAATTTCGAATCTGAGAATTAATTGAATTATAATTAAAATCAATGGAAACAAAATTTCTGTATAACTTTACAATGAGATATTTAGAGTATCTTCAGTTTTTCAGTTTCGACCTACTGTACTGTAAAAAAAATTTATTATTGAAAAAGTTACGTACGTAACATTCCGCCAATCATGCCACTTTCAACTTTAAACCTATATCATAACTTATTTCTGTTCTGATACTGAACTGTTTCAACCGTTAATATTTGATAGTTCATCATAATTAAAAAAAGTTGTAGAAATTAATATGTTTTGCCACCAATAAATTATTATTTTCTATTTATTGATAGTAAAACAGTAATTTATACAACTTGTTTTAATTATTTATGTTCTATTGTTTTAGAAGAATTGCTTAGAGATTTTGTTTTAGAATCTTATTTCGTCAATTTATCATGTCTTTGCGATTCACAAGCTAAACTTGAGATTATATCATAAATTATATATATATATATTTATATATATATATATATATATATATATATATATATATCAGTAGTACAAATAAATTTCAGATACTGAAAAGAAATTACACTTCAGAATGAACGTATTGCCAGATGAAACAATGGAATAATAAACTAGTAGCTACATAGGTTTTCAAAACATTAACCGAAACAGAGAAATATCAAAAACTGAAGGTAGAAGGTCAAATTAAAATATTTCACCAAAAATCGCTCATTTACAATATTCAAAGTATCATGTTATTGGCCTATAAAGTTGAATTCAATACCTTGAATCCTCAACTAGTAATTAAGACTGCCTTCGTTTTTTGACTTACGAAATTATTTAACCATGAAAATGGAAGCTCAATACAAATAGGATGAGATAACTGAAACATTAAGAACTTAAATGTGGAAGTAACGAGGAATCTTTACTTTAAGCATTATGAATCATCATATAAATTATGAGTTTTGAGTTCACTTTATGAAAAATTTTTCATCCTTTAGTTAGTAATTATTGAAGGTCTTTATGATTAAAAATGAAAGGATAAATGACGAAGAAAGCTAATATGAACTGATTGTAAATAATCATATAAATTATGAGTTTACTTTGTGAAAAATCGATTTCTAATCAAAAATAAAAAATCAATTAATACTAGTCTAGAAAAATATTCATTTTTCATTTATGACATTGTTTATATATCCGGAAATTTATCCAATGATGACAATGACTACAGAACTACAGTATTCAGTTCGAAATATAAGTTATTGTAAAAATAAATTAATTCGGCTGATCTCCTCATTAATCAGTTATTATAAATATTTTATATTTCTGACACTCTTTAGACAGCTGTAATATTAAAGTTAAACATAATAACAAGATTAAAACTCACAACTACCAAATGTTTTGAAGAATAACTAAATACAATTTATCCATAAGTACATGCAATACCTATGAGTAACTCCGAAATGAACCCACCCAATTTCATTAATCATCAATATTTATCTAGAAAAATATTGATTTATGATAATGCGAAAAAAACATGTCCATGAACATTTATCCAATAGTGTAAAAAATCAGAAAGAAAACTGCATTCGTGATCAAATACTTAATGCGAACATATACAACACGTACATGGTCATAAATGAGAAATTAATATTTTTTAGAAGAGTATTAATTTTATAATAATCATATATATCCATTCTTTATTTATATATAAAGTTAAAGTTTTGACAAATCTGATTTTTATATTATAAACTTTCAATGAATTTCTGGTTTTCATTTCAAAGATCAATAACATATATCTGAAACTCATTGATCAGTGCTAAAGAAGATGAAACTCTAGGTGATCATTTCGAATATTGCAATGAAAAATTATTTTTTATTCTGCAGTTATTCAAAATTGATTTTCATCGAATAAAACGGTTATCGGTACACTCTGTATGGAATGGTTTTGTGTATTTTAGCTTCCTCTTCTTTGTTGAAGAGTAAGTACGTGTAGTGGAGTTTAGAGATAAGGTACTCGAATACCCCAATTTTCATAGAAATATTCGATTAAGGTATTTAAAAGGGAATGAAAAAAGAATTCATTGAAAAATAGAGTGACTTCTTATTTAAAGTAATAAGGAGAGGTTTTTTGCTTGATAAAAGAAATATTACAAAATTTGAAGATCGAAACAGATTTAATCTGTTAGACTCCTATATATTTGTTCGGTTATTTATTCAATTTGATATTGTAAATTGAGTTTTGTTTTTATACGTCTATTAAAAATAAGCTGTGCTTATAAGAAATTAATTTAATTCTAAAAATTTTTGAATAAAATTCTTTAAAATTAAAATTATAGAAGACTAATAGATTAAAACTGTTTTGATATTTAAATTTTCTAATATTCCTTCTATCAAGTGAAAAACCTCTTATTATTTTATATTATATATAATATATAATTATACTTTGGTTTGAATAAAACTAATTATGGAATGTCAAGTGGTTTGAATAAAACCATATAATACCTAACAACTTTCTGTGATTTTGTGACGAATATAGAATATCTTGGATTTTAAAGTTTGTGGGTTCAAAAAGAAGGATATCACTAGGTTTGTGAGATGAGTTATATTTGTTGTTAATTAATTTTATTTTTTAAATGTGAAATAGGACCGATGAAGACCATATCGGAATTCTAATTGTTTTTTAAAGTTATAATACATGCTTTGAGAGATTTTTGAAATAACTTATTTAACTATTCAAATATATTTGTTAATTCAAATATTCTGAGAAGTCCTTGAATTATGTTTTGTATTTTTGAACAGGAATTAGTTTTCATAATTTTAAGATCAGAAACAAAATTTTGTCTCCTTCAACTGTTTATTAATTAATTTCAATTGACAATTTATATTTGTTGACATTTTATAAAATATTAATTTAATTCTGAAAATTTCTGAATCAAATTTTTTGAAATTAAAATTATAGGAGAATAAGAGATTAAATCTATTTTGATATTCAAATTTTGTAACTTCTTATTTCATGCCATTTTTAAATCAACTATCACAAAGTCCAATTTTGAGGAGGGCAACTAATGCTTCATTTCTCAAATAGAATTGAAAGCATATAGTTTTGCCGCTGTTGTATTGAAATTTTCGGCAAATACTGTCTTCGACAAGAAGCGGTATCATTAGCCCATTTATCTGAATTATAATTTAATGCATCGGTAGATTGATAAGCACAAAAGTTTCAGAATATAATGAAATTAACTACAAAATTCCTAATGAATCCATAAACACTTGCATTCAGAACTGAAACTTATCGTTATAACACATGTTCTTAGACAGGCACTGTCAAAACTGATCCAAAAATGTTTTGAGTTCAGTCATCACCACAACATTTATAATCAAATATCACTGATCTTTTTATATCCAGACTGGAGCATTGTATTCAAAAATAATCATCTTGTTTCCTTAAAAATATTAATATACTAACTATGATACAGTCAATCTCGTGATTCCACTCCACTTTGAATTACCGTTATGCTTCCACTTCAGATTACGAAGTGTATAATGAATCATTTCAGTCATGAGGTTAGATAAGAGAATTCGATGTTTATTGTTTATTAGAAAGAATGAAGAAAAAAATCCACTTGACATAATTATATATCACATAAAAATGTACGGAAAGATATGAAGAAAAGGGATCTATTTCCTTTTCTTTTCAAAAAAGAAAAAAATAATCCCTTACCTTATAGGATAGATGATAGAACTATTTTCCAACTCCCTTCTGAGAACACAGTTATCTTGATTTTGATTTTGAACATGATTTATTAATTCCAGCAGTTAACGATTTGAAGAAAAATAATAATTGAATCTCCCAACCCTATATTCCTTTATAGTTTTAGTTAACTCGTTATATGGAGGAAAAATACGTATCATATCTGATGAAACAAAACAGATTGATGCTTACTTAGTAAGGTACAACTGAGAAGAAAAACATCATAAAGACATCGATCACATTGTACATTCTCATTATTGAGAGGTAAGCTTTACGTTACCCCAGTCTGATGAATATTGGATTTTCACATATTTGTAGGTCAATTAAGCATTTCAATGCTCATTTCATTCAGAAATCATAGACGGCTAGAATACACTTACAGCTATATTCCTTTTGGCCAACGTCTACCTGCAACTAAAAGGACTGTATCGTAACACGCCGTATTTTATTTATTATATTATTTCAGTATTTTAGAACAACAAACAATAAATAATTAATTATTAGCAATTATTAATTACAGCGGGGGTTATGGACTGCATCGAAGTACAATGACGGTGTTAAACTTTAAAAAGCCCTTGTATGTGGTTATGTGGAGGATGAACCAGCTTCGTTTATCTAATAAAAAACCAATGAAGGTGGGGAAGTAAAAGAACTCGGACACTTTAAACGATAATGAAAGTATTTTTTGATATACTGTATAGAATAGAACAGAATATATTTCATTTCCAAAAATCACTGAAACAAATATCAATGAAAAGGAAACAGTCAAATTACATCTTGGTATTACATTAAAATTCAGTAGGTGAACGGCATGCAAGTTCAAACTCCTCAATAGAATAAGGCTCAATATTTATTTCTTAAAACTCTTACAGTCAAGTTTTAGCTGAACATATCTCGGTAACACGTTGAAAAATTTTAGAGCCCTATATGTGCAATATTTTTCGAACATATTAAGCTTATGAATACGGAGGAAATAAAGGTGCATTTTTCTTGTATTATTTACATTTTTAAATTTATTAAAATATTTCTCAAACAATAAAATTTATAAACCAAGCAGGTTTTTTCACTTTGTAAGTATTTTAGCTGGATTGGTTGTTTGCGATCAACAAGACAAATATACAACAGTTATCCTTAGGTGAAAATATCAGTTTTCTTGGTACTTAAGTCAATAAAGAGTGAGATCACCCTATAGAATCGAATCGAATATTCAAAATATTCAACAAATAGTTCACGAGTTGAAACTGTTCTTTGGAATCATGCGGTTGGATCCTCAAATGTTTAAGAAAAAACAGTGAAGTCAAAAACACGATAATTAAATTTATTTCAATACAATTTTCATTCTACTCATAAAAAAACATGAAATAAAAAACATATTCGTGTATAAATATGCAATATAAGCAAGCTTGTACAGTGTCAAGTGGCAATGCAATTTGAAAAGTAGTAACCACAAGGAAACTGGAATCACTGTATATTCAGTAAGTAGTGAGAAGTGATAGAAAACTAAATAATTTCTCATTTCATTCGAATTGTCACAAAGTAACGGACTACTCTATCCAATATTTTAGTTTTTCATTATTTCCCTGAGATATCAGTCAAATAACTGCGAAAGGATGTATTAAAAGCATCAAAATTATGCATACAAATCTTTCTTTTTAGGAAATTTGTATGTTATAAACATTGATAATGGGCGACAGTAGCAACACTCATTTTCTGTAGAGTAGTCACAAAATTTTCTACTAAATTTCTTTCAGCTTCAATACCGTAGCCAAAAATAGTACCGTTAAAATAACACATTTTCGACATGCACCAATTCAAAGTTATGCTATGCCGTCTTTTTTGTTATAGAAAAGAATAACTTGGGATTCGTTTAAATTGCTTCCATTACAAATTGGTGGAAAGCCATTTGTTTAAACTCCACCCTAATGTGTGCCTTTTATGAGCCCTTTGAAGTGAAAATAAAGGAAATTAAGTAGATAAGTACTACCTAATATCAATTGAAGAGAAGGATAAAGTCATGTCAATATCACTTTGGTAAAACTTTAAGTGGGTATATAATTATTTAAAACACAACTAAATAAACACTAACCTGATATGTGCTACTCAGGTGTTATTCCAAATGATTCAATCAGTAATCCTCAGCATGTTTGGATTAAGATAAACTCCTCATATATTCGAAAATAAGTAGTCTGATTTTCAATCGATTTTATCTACAGGACAAACGATATTGTTGTTTTATTTTTTTGAACAACTGTATTTTCATTAATCTTGTAGTGACTCAGATGTTTAGTGGTGTGAAGTGAAGAAGCTATACCTTTTGAAAAACCATTGGCCAGTAAAGTTTTCATGTGACGGTATTTATGTGAATTAACTCATTACTAACGCAGTTTTTAAGGTATGTGAGAAGCTTTCTTAATTTCATCTATTTAATGTTAGACTAGCTAATAATTTTTTCACTTTAATTATCCACCCAGATTATCAAATTTAATCACATGTAGAGTTTTGTCAAATGATATAACAATAAAACGTGTGATATAATATATTGCAGAAGAAAAGCCGGGAATTCAGATATAAATCTCCTACCCCAAAGAGAACCACGTATTTCCTGGATAGGTGAAAATGAAAATGCTATTTAAACTTTAAGTGTTTAAAAATTGCTATAGGTAAATTTCAAATGGTATGTTAGTGAAGCATAGTAATTTCTAAACATTTGTTCTAATTATAAACAACTACCCATGGTATCGGCTGAAACACTTCGGTGTCCAAATATACCATTGTTTAATGTATGGCTAATTAATAAGGGTAGTGTTTGAAAAATATTGAATCGTCAACGTTCGAGATCTTCTGACTAGCCTATCAAAAGCTTCAATAAAAAGTATTCTGCTTAGGCTCGATAGGTTTAAACTGTTTGACTACAGACGACACTTTTACCCAGAATCTGTTGGTTGCTGCCAAATGAACTACTTATTCAATAAAATTCAATTTCAAAATATAAATTCTGATAAACATAATGAAATTTGAACCATTATTCAGACCGGAAGTAAGTGGTGAGTGACATTTCCTGAATATTGTCAAATTATTGACAAAGTTCTAGAAACCCACCTCTTTAAAATTTTTGATTAGATTCTGTCTAATAATTGATGAACTACTTCTGTTGTTCAAATTAATTTACCTAGTCGTTCCAAAATTATATTTTTGTATTATAATATGTAATTTCCAATAATCACTAAACTACCTAATTGCTGAAATTTTATATTATAGAACTATATTCTGTAATTTCTAATAATTACCTCAACTGTCCTCATTTTGAGCTTTTTAGAGAACATTGATTCAATAAAATGATAAGAACGATAGTTGTAGTGCGAAAACAAAAACAGGATTTTGTAAAAATCAAGACTCAGTCTTTAGATGCAATATACTCTGTATCTAAAAATTTCAGAAATCCTGAACGGATATAAAATGTACATAAGATTGACATCATTGAGCTAAAGAAGTCAGGAGTGAAGACAATGAAATTTGACATGTTAGCAAGAATCTTCACGAAGATACATATAAACTTTTCCTCTTTCTTAATCAACAGAAATTTCACATAGGAGTTGATGGAGGTGAAATGCAAAGGGAGTCAATAGAATGTATCATTATCTTGAATATCACACAGATTAATTCTGCTTACCTCACAAATTTTGATTTTATGCAAATTTTTTCTCAAAGATTTTAACTATGAAATTAAATAAATGTCTTATAAAACACAGTTTCAATTCAGTAGACATATTGAATTAACACTCGTTACACAGCATCAAAAAGAATAAAAGAATCTGAAGAAAATATAGAATATTTATTGAATTATTAAATGAATACCTGAAGGATACAAACTTTGCTGCATAACGGTATTAAGAACACCAGATTCCTCTCCAGAAATGCACAACATAACCTCAAAAATTTCTTCGAAAATAATTACCTTTTCCCTTTAAAAGTTACTTCGGATAGCTTTCCAAAAATATGCAGTACATCTTCAAAAAAGCCATTGGGAATTCTAGCCGATAATCAATCCTACTTCGTACTTTTTGAGGAGTTTTTAAGAAAATTTTTTTATAAAATTAAAATTTGTAGTGAGGTAAGCATAATATATATGTGTGATATTTAAGATATTGTAAAAAAAAGCCTTCTATCAAGTAAAAACCCCCTTTTTATTAATGCTATCATTCTTTTAAATTAGGAAGATGCATAGCAAATATATTAGTGGTATATTGCGTAGTCAGAAATATATTCTTATTCTGATTTCATTTTGATTCAAAGAATCTATAAACCTATAAACGTCACAATTTAAGGGAAGTTTCTAGAAATAGTCAAGCCAAGATAATATCATTATGAGCTCTTCAAAAATCAGCAAATGCTCAACACAGAGTGTGCGAATTCACTCGTAACTTTCGCAAAAGATTTCTTGCTGAGAGAATCTTCCACAAGAAAATTAATAAAAAGTTATAAGGTTTATGAAGTTTGTTCGATTTAACTTTGCTATACTTTAAAATAACTTAGAAATCGTCTGAAGATTGGGATTATTTATCTACATGTGCATATTCATGCCATTCAATTGATGCGCAGGTATGTTTTCAAGTTTATTCTCATAAAAATTCATCATTCACTCTTATTTCACACAGTGGTGGATTTAGAGTTGAACATAATTAATCAAGTTTCATTCTGAAAATGCTAATGTCCATTCTTAGAGGAGAGATACCAGGTAGCGACAAAAATTATTTCAATAAAACATACTGTGTTAAATAAGTATTTCGTGAATCTATTTGTCGCTTTGTATTTCTAGAATTGGTTTAATCTTTTTTATGATTTCTTGAATTGGTTCCGAATATGTAATCGTCAAGTTTTCCTACGCATAGAGTCTCAAATGCTTAAATTCATTTCTTAATGTTATAAGGATACCGGACTGAAGAATCTGCTTTGAAATAGTTTGCCTAAGGTTTAGGTTATTTCCCACTCTATAACATTATGTAGTAACTGATTCTGTACTGTTTGTATCTGCCTTATTCCAGATAGAATAAAATGCTAGCAGTTCCTTTCTGATGCTGCTCTTCGTAATTTACAATACAATAATTGAACGGATCTTATTTATTGCTTATTGTAAGGCGTTCCTTTGGCATTGTGACTTCCTCAGACAATATTATAGTGAATTTATAACTTGATCTTGTCTGTTCTTGTGGCTTGAGGTACCCTCATGCAATTTATGCCTCCTGTGTATTAAGTTTTTTTACTTATTGAGGTCTGTAGTTTCTTGATAAAATTTCACTTATTTTTATGTAATTTTTCAGGATTCCTTGACATAAGTTTATTCGTCTTCTCGTATGGTTGATATATGAGGTTATTCTTAAATCAAGTATACATAGAAAGCAAGTCGGAGTGTTCGAGTTCTCTAGCAATTATTACAAATATAAATACTAAAAAACAAATAAATAATTGAATCAGTTTTTATCTGATGGAAATCTATTGAGAATGACATTTGAAATTAAAGAAACCTTATACAAAATATCATATTAAAAATGATTCCAAAGAAGCTTAAGAAATGGTAAATAATTCACATCTTGCTATTAATTAACTCAATTTTGCGGTTATCAGTCACTGTTCATCTTCACTATTTCCTAATAGTTAAGTTGAGTACCTTAATTTTAGTCCTGTAAAGTTTTGAATTATGTATTAAGTTTATGTGCTTTTGACAATAAATGATTTTCACAATTCAACTCATAAATACCCGATTTGACTTTCCTAAAATATGATTTACTATTTTCACTGAATTATTTCTCGATAACACTGATTTTCAGATTTAACAATGACTTTTCCAGACGATAGACGAATCTGAATTTACTCTTATTTTAGTCAATAATAATCTTAACATTCAATACAAGAAAAAATGTGGTTTTTACTTGATAAAAGGCTTTCACAATACTTTAATATCACACAGATTTATTCTGCTATCGTCACTACAAATTTCAATTTTATAAAAAAAAAATCTCAAAAAATTTTTAAAATTAAACGAAATAATGGTCTTAGAAAACACAGTTTCAATTAACGAGACATAAAGAATTAACACCCATTACACAGCACTAAAATAAATAGAAGAATCCAAGGGAAATATAGAAATTTTATTTAAAATAATTCACAAAGTTTTCATGTTTCACAATTTATTCATAATCCTGATACGTGTTTCGGTCTTTAGACTATCCTCAAAGGAGTGCAAAGGACTAAACTGTGTGAATTATTTTGAATAAAATTGATATAATGTTTCATCTAGTGCCAACCGCATACTCCATTCATGTTATGGAAATATAGAATATCAACTGAAAATATTAAATGAATACACGAGGGAGACAAACGTTTGTTTCGTAACGATGTATTATGAAAACCAAATTCCCCTACAAAAATGCACAACATAACCTCAGGAAATTCTTCGAAAATAACTCTCTTTGAAAAAATCCTTCGAAAACTCCAAAATCATGCAGCACATATTCAAGAAGGCTATTTAGAATTCTCACGTCTATAACTCTTCAGTTTCTCATCGAATCCGAAATTTAAAATAATTAATGAAAATTTATCTCACCCGATCAACCACATGTCTTTCGGCAAACAAATATAGAACTCACCCCTATTGAACGTATATATTCAGATAAGCTGGAATTCACAGAAACCCTTTTTTGGGTTTTAGTGCTCAATAGAAATTTTTTGTGCCTACTTTATAAATATAAATATAATGGATAAATAAATATAAATAGCAACCGATTCCAAAACCAAATTCAGTTTTCAAAAATGTAAGATATTACCTACCTCAAGATGCTACTGTGATACTGCGAAATGACTGTTCTATTAAATAACAATAAATTTGTGAAAATCAGAATAATCTAAATGATACCATGTGTATGAATGAAAAACCAAAAAACATAATTATTATATGTAGAATAAAATAATAAAAAGGTGTTTTTTTTTTGATAAAAGGCTTTTAGAATATCTTAAATATGCAACAGATTAATTCTGCTAACCTCACAACAAAAACTTCTTGAAATTAAATAAAATAAAATCTTAGAGAACTATTCCTTGTGTAACTATGTGTTTTCTAAGGCAAATTTATTTCATTCAATTTGAGAAATTTTTTGAGAAAAAAGTTTAATTAAATTAAAATTTGTAGTGAGGTTAGCAGAATTAATCTGTATGATATTAAAGTATTGTGAAAGCCTTCTATCAAGTAAAAACCCCTTTTTTCCTCCTATCGAATGTTACGATACTTATTGACTAAATTCAGCTCGTTTATCTAATAGTTTGGAAAAGTCATTGTTAAAATTATAAATCAGTATTATCAAGAAATAATGAAGTGAAAATAGTAAATCATATTTTACGAAAGCCGAATCGGGTATTTATTTTTCATTAAGATAGTAGATTTGATATTTTATTTAAACACCAAAACGTTTCAGTAATTACTTAACATTCCAATTACTTTATTTCTGGCACTTTTTATTAATTAAATAAGTATGGAACAGAGTGTTGTTGTATCAATACATTCTCGAACAATGAATTACAAATTATTTTCAAATGTGTTATATTATATTCGAGAAATGTTTATTTTCTTCGAAACATCTAGAAAAGAGGAATTCCACTTTTAGGAGATTTATGATGAGATTATTGCTGTGCTTCTAATATTTCTAGTTTTTTGTATTCAAGTTCTAGATATAAGATTTCAAGTTTATCTTATTTTGGGAAGAGACGATAGGTTCAGAAAAAATTTGCGAAATTAGAATTAAATTTCAAATTTCCAGATTAATTGCTCAAAATATTTTCTGATTTTAATTAATCTTCATTGAAGTAGTTGGTATTTTCTGTAAAAAGGTTTTTTCTTCAAAATTTTGACTTGTGAATTGAATTATGAACATTTCTGTCTGAATGAATCTCATTTCAATGATTTAGATCAAATTGCTCCCTAACGAGTCATGTTATATTCCACGATAAGACCTTTCACTGTATTTGATTTCATTTAAGTATAATAGAGTCCATAATAGTACCTTTCAATATTCAGTTCATTTGCTGTTAAAATTCTTCAAGTTTTCTATTTTTATTTCCATAAGTCTAAATATTTCTATAAATTAGTTGAAAAAACGGTGTTATGTAAATTTGAAAATAGTATCTTCCAACAACGGCAAAATATTCCTTGAAGCAGCAGAGAAATAAATTAGATATTTATTTATAATTATAAGTGGCAAGAATTAAGGTCACAAATCTGTGAAGAAAGTTTCCATCGAAGTCATCAAGCAACTGGCACAAAATTTGAAACGTGCCTTCTATTGTTAGATTTGAATTTTCTTACTGTAGTGCCTTGTAGTTACTTATTCGATTAATGTTTATAGTTCGCAAAAACAGTGAATATATGCATAAAGAATTTAATATGAGCATTTTCTATCACTGAAATCAGATAAAGCATAACTAATCTCGATAAGTACCGAAAAAACTTGTTTATTGGAAATATCAATCCAAAATATAAAGTCATGAAGATTATCGAAATTTGTGTTATCTACTCTTCACCACCAAAGTGAAATCCACTCAAATTACCGTTACTCTCAAAAAAGGGTCCGACGACCTCATAAGTGATATCATATGAATCACTTATTTTTCGAGTTCTCAGTCTAATCAAATCCATAAATTAATAATACAGGACGATATCGTGTCGATAAAAAATCTTCTATAGTGTTATTAACAATTTTGTTCTATCATTCTAACTACAAACAGTTATTTGAGAATAATAAGCGCATAATCTATTCGGTCTGCTAAATATAAAATAATAATTTACTCGTGATGAGCCACGTGAGATGATTTAGTAACTATCAGTTCGTTAAATCTCATTGTTATACCCCATGTGATGGTAGCATTATCGGAAATTGTGAAAATGTGATAATATCCCAATTGAACAGTCATTTGCACTGAAGTGCTAACAAATGAGATATAACAATGTAAGACTTTCATGAAGACAAATAATTCCGAAATATTCATGTAATTAGCAGGTCAACAAAACACATAATACATGCCTTCGGCTTCAGTTAATGACGGACTAGTAGTTCTCATTGGTTATCACCAGCGATATAAATATTGAGTATTTTCAAGTTGTAGTGAAAAATGGTAACTCTTGTTATGTAACCAAGAAATATATTTGTACGCGTTAACTTTAGTCTTCCAGAATATTGAGGATTTTTTCTTCGTAAAGTGAAAAGTTATCATGTTTTCACCTCGTGTACCAAATCACAAAAATATCAATCAAAACGATAAAATTAGTTTTCTCCTTCCTATACCTTAATTTTAAATCATTCAGAAAACAATGTTTCATGTGGAAATATTGAAAAATGTATCCTGGTTCCATTCCAAATGTGTTTCAGTTTAGATTCGAAAGAAAAATCTTGCTTGATTACCTTTTGTAAGTCCAATACATTAAGGCTCAATGATTTCAATTTCATATAAAAATTTTCTCAAAAATTTTTCCAAATTAAATTTAATGAACGTCTTAGAAAATATAGTTTCAATTTAGCAGACATATAGAACAAACACTCATGTCACAGCATCAAAATAAATAAAAGAATAAAAAGAAAATATAGTATATTAATTGAATTATGACATAAATACTTGGAGATACAAACTTTGGTTCATAATGGTATTATGAAAACCAAATTCCCCCCAAAAATGCACAACATAACTTGATTCGTAAATAATTCTCTTTAAAAAAATTCTTCAAAAACTTTCCAAAAACTTGCACCACGTCGTCAAAAAATAAGCCCAACAGAATCTCGAGATCTCTCAAATAATCAACGTGAGAAATAAAATAGTTGAATCGAAAATTCGATATGTGACTGGCATTGAGGTGTTGGGTTTCCTACTGAAGGTGATGAAACTACATTTGGACATTTGAACTAACTTTACAAAAGTGAAAGCATTTTACAATGTCATTCACATAAATTAAGAAAAGTGGTGGGCCTAAGTGGAAGCCCTGTGGTATACCTCTTTTAATGTGAACCGTCCTTGAACTGAAATTGTCCAAACTAACACGCTGGTTTCTATCAGTCAAAAAGATCCGAGGTACACCAGAAGACTGCCATAAACACCAACCCCAACAAGCTTAGAAATCATTACTGAGTGATCTTTTTTATCGAAGGCTTTGCTGAAATCCGTATTAACAGCATCAACCGTAAGCCCGGAATCCATACATCCCAAGATGTGTTCGACGTATAAAAAAAAATAAGTGCCCACATAGGAGTTTTTTATAAAACCATGTTGTGTTTAACATTCAATATATCATTTACACCAAAGTACAGGAAAACGGTTACAAAGCTTTCAAACAACTTGTCAATTGCGCAGAGTTTGGAGGATGGCCAATAGTTCTCAACTAAATTTTTGTTACTTGATTGGAATATGGAAGTTAAGTTAGTATATTTACACATTTCGGCAAAGCAGCCGCCCATAAAGACCTATTGAAAAGATTACACAAAGGATCAATAAGCTTTTTACAACAATGTTAGAGAAATGACAAACGGATGCATCCGGACCAAGAGTTCATTAGGCAGTAACTATGGTCTTGCCCTTAATCTCAACGCAACTGATGTACTCGGAATATCGTCCAATATGCGTAGATGTGGTTGATGTATTTATTTAATTTTATTCGGAGGAGGAAGAACTGAGGCGAAGTAATCAGAAAACAAATAATTTTTGTAATCTTCCGAGATTAGATAGTTAGCCCTACCCCTCAGAAGCTTTAACGTAAGATCGTCCAACGCATTACCATATTTCTTCCAGCACCTATGAAATTTCTGCTTCTGTAACAAGGGTATTCTCTAAAATAGTTTGGAAAAGAAGGGACAAAGCGGTCAAGAAGGCAATGTAAAATTTCGTAGGATCTACTCACAGTTAAAATCACAACTAGACAACTCATCTACCCAATCCACGTCACCCAGAGCTTCATTTATCGCTCATAATCAGTATGATTGAAATAACGCTTAATTCACAGCAATAATTACACCGCAATAGGGAAAATTGTTACAGCGTTATTCGCATCAAAACAAACTAAGGATACAATTAATATCAACTACCGCGCAAAGAGTTATCCTGATAATTTTTCATTGCATCACATTGTCTCAGAAAAACTCCTTTTTACGTTTTCATTTCCATAATGTTGAGGCTGATAAAAATGAAAGAATAGTACGAACGAAAGTTGTTGTCTTAGTGTGATGATGATTTGTTGTTTTAGAATTATCATTATTTTCGTAGCCGGATCTGAACGATCTCTCGAACGTAATCGTTTGAGATCAATTAAATTCAATGAATTCATCCTCTACATCACTTTAATCATGAACCTAGTCAACTGAGGTGCTTTTCATTACAATTATCAGTAACAAATATGAATTGGAAATTACTTTGAAGGATTTTTTCGAATAAAATCTTAACTAGATCAATATAAATACGGTATCCATGTTTTCGTCGCTGATTAACTTGAGTAACTCTCATGGCATTCCATCTGGCCCAGCAGATTTCCTGTTTTTCATAGATCTGAGTGCATGTTCAACTTCCGATCATGTTACTTCACAACCCATGACTCCAACTTGGAGTTTTGCTAACGTGTTCTCCTGTCCCTGATCATGGAACAACTCCATCGTCTTAATTTTTGTTTTGTTTCCATTATGACCTTTTCCTCTTAGTCCAACAGTATGCTTAAGTTTTTTCTTGTCGCTACTCCCGCTAATTCCTTGATTTTTTTGTGTAAGTTGAAGAGGTCATATTTGTTTTGCAAATTTTCTATCTCATCACATCTTCCGGAAAAGTACGCTTCCTTTGCTTTCCTTACTTTTCCTCTAATTTGATCTTGAAATTTTTATACTGAGTGTTGTGCTTTCTTCTCTCATTCATCAACTCTAAGATTTCGTCCGTCATCCAATCTTCATCCTTATTTTTGTATCTTTTTAGTTTCTGTTTACTTGGCTCCATAAATGATATTTCAAGGAAATGCCATTGTTGTTCTGCATTTTCTTCATTTTGTTGAAAATGCGTAGTGTTATTTTTCAATTATGATTAGCGTTAATTTGGTGTTTGAGCCGCTCCCTGATCACTTCTGACTTTAGTTTTTCCACATTTAATCTATCGATCTTGCGCCTTGCTTGTACCTCCTTCTGCATTGCGTGAGCTGAGTGATAGTGCGGGTCTAAACCCGCAAAAAATACAAGGAATCGCTCAATGAAACATTAATTGTGTATTATTCATACGAATTTGCTATATTCCCTTCAAAGTAGGCTCCTTCCAAAATGATACACTCACGCTGACATATTATTCAATCAATATTCAGAACAAGTTTTATATGTATTTTCAAGTCTTGAGTTCTCACAGCGAGTTCTCACCAGTTTTCTCTATTTGATCGACTCAAAACTGGTGCCTCAAAGTGGTAATCTGAGTTTTAGGAAGAAAAAATCGGTCGGAGGAATGCTGGTGGTTGTTTGATGAGATTTATTGACCTTTTGGCCAGAAATTCGTTAGCAGTAATAATCTTTTAGCTCTGATATTTCGTCACTAGTTGAGAGGCAACGCCTTTTAAGTCTAAAAAATTGTTCAAAATGGACCCAAGTAATTCATGGGACACAGAAATTTCAGCGGCTATCCCTTTCAGGCTTAAACTTAACAAGTATTTTCATAAATCATTTCCCTCGTATTACTTCGGTAATACGAGGGAAATGATTTATGAAAACACAAAGTCCTTATTTCGATAAGGACTTTGATATTTCACCACATTCCGACTCTATGAAGTAAATTCATCGTGAGTCTTATGTAACGTTTTCAGCCCAGCTACATGCAAAACTTTATTTGCAATGTTAAATTTAGGACAAATTTTTTGTTTGACATTTTTATCGAGTGTAAAAATCGTAAAACACACTTGAGATTAACTAACCAGACAACAAATACAGTAGGGACTGGAACAATTCAGTACATTACAATTGATGATAAGTTCAGATTTTGTTTTACTCACACATTTTCTAACTTTGTTTCATATTCGGACAACTCCCTTTTTGAGTTAATAAACGTCGTTGCACTGAATTCTTTTAAAAGCTCAAATTTGTGAAATAATTGAAATATATTCAGTCATAGTGGAGGAAATTCCTTAATTTAGAGATATAAAAGCAAAGTTCTAAGTTGTCAGTTGAAAGGGCCAAAAAAGGATTTTCTGTTGTCTTGAAATCATGCACCGAAGTATTTTATCAACAGTTTCACTCCTAGTGCTTCTAAAATTTTATTCAATATCGATATATTACATACTGTTATATATTCATCAAGTACTCCACAATCACTACGAAGGTTCCAGTTATTTCTTCTGGATTCAATATTAGATATCTCATAGATTAACTAGATCAATTTTTCGAAACCTCTTCAAATTTAATCTGAAAAATATCTTTGAAAATTCTAAAAATTAATTTAAATGAAATGTCTAAGAAACACCGTATTCTTATAAACACATAGTGCGGCAGTTAACTAATTAAGAATCAAAAGAAAATATAAAATATTGACCGCCATCATCTAGGAAACATATCCGAGACAGAGTGTTACGATTGAATATTCATAAATAACAAATTCCATTCCCAAAAAATGCTGCACATGGAATTTCAAAAAGATCTTCCTTATTTTCTTTCTGGAAAATATATGGCACATTCTTTAGAAACTTTTTTTTCCTATTTCTCATCAGTCGCAAGTTATCTGGATATTGAATAAAAACATCCAATAAAAAATATTTCTTTCTTAATTGTTTCGGTCTCTACTTGACGGAAATTCATCGTAAATGATTACCATACTCATCTGACGAAGTCAATATGTAATTGACGAAACAATTGTCGTTGAAAAATAAAAATAAGCGGAAATAAAGTATTTTACTTAAAATCATTTAAAAATATTTCTACCTTCAACAAATATTCTGTTTTGAAGCGAATTGGAATAAACGTTAACAGGCAACTCAACAGCATTTTAGAGGGTTTGATCTTGTTAATGTAAATTTATTTCGAGGTAACTTTTAATTCAAATTTGTTTATAATAAATTAAATTTGTATTTTTACCCATACTTGTGGCAGTTTCCAGATACTAAAACATCATTTAAATGTCCACCAAGGAATCGCTGGCAAGAATGAAGTTGTTGAATCCAATTTTCCGTGACAATTGCACACAAATCACGTCTTATGTTATCAATTAGTCGTTCAATATTGATCTGTAAATCGTCTAAATTTGCTGAGAGTTTGCTGTAAATCAGTGACCTAATATAAACCCACAGAAAGAAGTCCAATGGAATTAAATCGCTGAGAATGATATTCTTATGGAAATCTGCATCATTTCCGATTTTTTTAAGCACCAATTACTAAATACACGGCGCTTTAAACGATCTGTTGGTTAGAAATCTTGGGTTAAAACAATTTTGTACGGATGTAAACGAAGGTCTGTTCGTAAAATTCGCCACAAAGGCGTTTGGGAGGTGGCAATATTCTCTTCGCATCTTGCATTTCTTTGTCTCATTAGCACTGTAACATCATGAAGTATAAAATTTGTTTCAAACTTCTTCCCTACACTGAACTGTTCTTTCATCCGGACGATAATAAAGACCTTTTATACACATTTATAAAACAAAATCAGTTAACAAAAATAACTACCCAGAGAGACCTCGTGGTATCCTTGTCAAACAAACACTAAAATTAGAGAACTTTAAAAAGCCAACGTATGGTTTTCCTGAAAAACTGTGTTTCTCAGAAATCTCATTGAATTTAATTTTAAGAAGTTTTTAAGAGATTTTTCTGATTGAATTTTTAATGGTTTCGAAGAATTGATCTGGTTAATGTATGAAATAATAAAAAAAAACTATTTCAAGTAATTTTTATATTTTATGGGCCGTCTAGAAAGTATCCGGAAAAAACAAAGCTCAATTGTAATTAATTGAAAAATATATATGAGACACTATTTTAATTTCCACAAAAATGTTTATAATACAACAACTGTTTCACCACGACGTAGCTTTTTCAGGTATCTAGATTATACTGGCTGATGGTGTCCAGTGCATCTAAGTTTAAATTCAATGTTAAAAATAAATGAACAAACTAGTGGAAGGACAAGACATAGAAACTTATGGTGTTTATTGGAGTTTGCCGTTGAAAAATGCCATAAGGCAAAGATACTCAGTAATGGAGTCTTGTCAACATCTGTTTGTTCCTTCAAAAAGATTTTACGGGCATTGTACCTGTTGATTTCAAGATATTCTGAAAGTGGTTATCTAGAACTTTTGCTTTCGAAGTGGATAATTTCATAGTAATTGTTGAAATTATGCCTGAATTCCTTAAGATGGTTAGCATATGTCGAATGTACGGAATCCGATATGTAACTCCTTTCATGCATAATTTCACCAATAACTATGAAATTATTCACGTCGAAAGCAAAAGTTCTAGATTTTATAATTTCTTGAAATCAACAGCTTCAAAAATCCTTTTGAATGAACCAATAGATGTTGACAAGTCTCCATTACTGAATATCTTTCCCTAATGATATTCGTAATGGCAAACCCCAATAAACACCTTATGTTTTTATGACTTGTTCTTCATTAATTTGACACGTACTTAACACTGTATTTAAACTCGTCTACACTGGACACCATAAGACAGTAGAATGTAGAAACCTGAAGAAGCCACATCGTAGTGAAACAACTGTTGTATTATAGATATTTTTGTGGAAATTAAAATACTGTCTCTTGAATATTTTTGAATTAAAATGAGTTATCACCGAGTAAAGACCGAATTAATCAAACATCAATTGTAATTATTCAGTATATATTCTTAATTCTTGAACTAGAAAATTATAACAAAATATTCATCTTATTTACTTACATAACCTCCATTCAACTATAAACACTTGACTTCGAGGTACACCCGAAATTAGATCACCTCCATAATTCTCGGTGATGGTAGTACAGGACTGTAAAACTGACTGAATTAAATCATCTTTATTTCATGCTCCTGCTCCTTTAAATTCAATCTTCATTAGTCCCCATATGTTTTCAATGGGACTAAGATCTGGTGAAGCTGCTGGCCATGAAATGGTTGTCGCTTGCATCCAAGCTTGAGTATAGGCCGAAATATGGCATCTTGCATTATCCTCCTGGAAACGTCACCCCTGTGGATAAAAAGCATCCGCCGGTTTAAGGAGACAATCGTTTAGAATGTCACAATACTTTTCACTATTAATGGTACCACCAACTTTACAGAGAGGCGTAGCAACACGCTGAAATATTACTCCCCAAACCATTATTTTGGTGCGAAATCTAGAAATTTGAACGGTAAGAGGATTTTTAAGTGATTTCTACCAAGTTGAAACAACTTTCATCAGATATAAAGATATTATTAAAATTATCTTCTTGAAAAAATTGACAAAATTATATCCCTCCTTTCTTTTGTAAAGGTGTCATTATAGGGATTTTTTTGGGTTTCCTTGATATCTAGCCTTGTTTTATCAGTGACATACGGACGGTTTCTGTACACAACTTTATATTTCGTTGATTTCCAAATCTGTTAGCCAATGTGCGAAACCTAAGGGTGGATTGTGTCATCCTAAGGCCAATAAAGCCTTTGAATTGTTCCCTTTATTCTTACGCGTTCTTCCTGAAACTGGTCTCTGACTCATATCCATGCCATTTTTTATCCTCTTTATTGTCTACAATATACAGCACTTTTCCCCAGATCAGTAAATTGCACCTTTTCTATACAAATATTCTACCTTTTTTTTTCTAGTTGCGGTATTATTTCTTAAATTGTATAACTGTTCACAATCAACAATATTTTACAAATAGTGTTATCATGCAACTTTGGCCATAGCCGACTATCTGCACAACCCATTTTTTACGTTACTTTTGTCTTAGAATGTTACAAAAAAGAAGTATATTAAAATTATGAAAAATAATAAATTCAGGATATTCTCTAGACGAACTATACATTTAGCCATATAAAATGATTGAGTGTTGCTGAGAAGATTCTTTGAATATCTCAACTGTAATCTACTTATTGTAAGGTAATCACTGGAGGAACGTGGGTGAGCCAGAAAACTTGGACTCTATCAGACTATTTACCCATATATCATCTCCACAGATCTCGAAGCATTCCTTGTATATCGCATTGCAAATTGTCCCGTAATAAGATGAACTTCCGACAATATAATCATGTTATGGATGGTATTTTAATAATAATTGTGACCGCACTAGATAACCGAGACAGACAGTTACGTTACTGACGTATGTTGGAGAAACATGTCTTAAATTTATGACAGACTCGAGCTCATAAGGTGAAATTATAAAGTGAAGAGTGTCGAAAATGACTGAATTTTTTCTCAAAATTCATCCACCCAGGATTAAAATAACTCTATCGGAAGGTAACTAAAGCTTCAATCAAAAAAGGATATGTTGATATTAGAAATTATACCGAAAGAAGAATAAATAGTAGAGGGGTTGAAAGAACATTCAAAATACGTAAGCTTTCTCGAATATTTTTTTTATTAGGAAAATATGTTGGAAGCTATTTCAATGATAATTATATCTGCTTTGAAAAATCGAGGCATTCACTTACGGTATTAACATATATTGGAGAAATATGTCTTATATTCATTACAGAATCAAACTTATGCGGTGAATGTATGAAGTGTCAAATGTTGAGAATAACTCGATCGCAAAGTAACATGAGCTTGAAAAATTAAAAAAAAATAGATCTGAAGGAATATAATAAAAGATTATCAAAATCGAGTCGAGTTTGCTTGAACAGTTTATTTTCTTAGGAAATATTTTTAGATAGAATTGGGACTACAAATTAATTTGGTTCGTTTTTTCACCTCAAAAAATACATTCGCTTCAAAAGATGGTATTGGAATATTGCCCATAACAGCTCAGTACTTTTCGCCACCTCTCAGGCAATTTTGGAATCCCGTTCCGGAAAAACTTCATTTGAGGTGATCCAATTTTGAAGCCAATTTTCGATTACTTTGAAAGAACTGAAGCGGTGGCCTGCCAAATCATGTTGCATCCGTCGAATCAGCCAATAATCAGAAGGAACAATGTCCGGTAATACGGCAGGTGCGGTAAGAAATCCCATTTGATAATTTCTAAATATATTTTGACAACTGTTACGACATGAGGCCGAGCGTTGTCATGCAAAAGAATAATTTTATCATGTCTGTCCTCATATTTCGGACGTTGCTCCCGTAATGCACGGATCAAACGAAGTAATTGCAGTCAGTACAGATCACCCGTAATGAAATCACCAGATTTTAGCAGCACGCAGTACCCCCTCTTGGCTCCAACAGATACACAGCATAACTTTCGAGCCACCAATATTCAGCTTTGGTGGTATTGTTGATTGTCGATGGCAACGATGGGCAGGGCAGAGCGTAGCATTTTTTTTCTGTGGGTTATCAGAGAAGATCCACTTTCCGTCACCAGTCACACCACATGGTGTAAAAACCCTTTTTTTGCCTTTGAAGCAGCTCCTTACAAGAAAATATGTTTGCTTGTCGCTGGTGCAATATTTGAATCTTTCTATGTTGATATTTTCAACTTAGCAGTTTTTGAGCTGTCATTCGAACTTTTTGTTGCATCTGTGCACTTGGCTCTTTCGCTCTCACATGAGTATATGGCCCTTAGAAAACTTGGAAAATCTTTGAAGCTCTTGATATATGTAGTGCCTGTCAATTAGTTATATTCTACGATACAGCATTGGGAATTATAATCTGCTTCTTTGTATCCTTATCTACTAGTGCTGATTTCATAATTTCTTCTATAGCTAATGAAAAAGTTTATTTTACTCATTAAGTCCTATCAATTTCGTTAATTTCCCTCTGTTGTTAGAAGGGTTGCCTTGAGACACCTCTAACATTTACTTCCTGAATACACTGTATGATTATCATCCATGTGATAGTCAACCTTGTTGCTTGTGGCTTTTCGGTCCAAGATATTGCATTATTACTTCGGTAATAATCAATATTTGTCGCTTTTGGCTTCGGCCCAAATTATTGCATCATTCTTTTGATAGACAATCTTTTCGCTTGTGGCCTTTGGGTCCAAAATATTGCATCATTACTTTGATAGTAATAAATCTTTGTCATTTGTGGCTGCAGCTGAAACGATTGCATTATTCGTTTGATAGTCAACCCTGTCGCTTTCAGCCTTTCGGTTCATGATATTGCAGTATTATTTCAGTAATAATCGACCCTTGTCGCTTGTTATCTTTTGGTCCACGCTTTTGCATTATCATTATGAAATTGTAAAGAACTACGTAGAAAGTACTGTTTTAAGTTAAAATCTCCGACATACTATATAAGATAGAGTCCACAAAACCTGGTGAAATGTCCATTACGATGAATTAATTGGCTTTTGTTTGTAGTTTCTAAATTACACAATAAGCAAAATAAGGCAGTCAACTAACCATGGTACGATAGAAAGTTTATGAATTTTCTTCAAGGAAATTTTGAAGAAGTAGAGGAACTTCACAAGATGTTTTACTTCCTAGAATCACAAGAAGACCAACTTATGGAATAATCATTAAATTTGTAATCCATTGAAAAATCATAAAATTCTGCACGTTCAGAATTCAGATCTATCCAGATTCAATCTAAGAAAAAATACCAATGACAGGGTTATCGCTTACTGAGCGTTTAGTTTTATAATTTCCAGTGTAGCAAATGCGACAGTTTTGACGACTGAGGAAGGATAAACGTGGTTTTGTTAGAAAACAAATAGTTGAATAATATTGCTGTCCTATCTCTACATTATGCATGCAAAAATAGCTTCAAGTCATACTCAGTGAGTTTCTGATTTGATTTCTCTTCATATGTATGCGTTTTATTTCCTTTCACAATACGAGAACCCAACGAACTGCAAATATTTAGTTTTTTATGTGCTAAGCAAATTAGAGCCTGTGTTTTTTTAACGGAAGCATTCTATCCAACTAGATGTTTAAACTTGGTGAATTGTAGGGGCAGTTTTCTAGTGGTTTTCCTTTAATTATTAATTAAGAATATTTCACTAATCAGTTATTGGATGAGCCATGTGTTAATCGTATTTGGAATTTTGTATCAGTAAGTTAATTGGTTTTTTTTTCCTTCCATCCTCAATATAGAATTTTAAGAATATAAATCTTGCTAAATGTATACTGGTCGGATTTTAATTCCATATTTGAACTAGAATCTACGTACTGTAGAAAGTAAACTATATTTATTTCAATGAGAATTGAGAAAAATACTTTCACTATTGATTAATAAATTAAAAGTTTTATGCGAAAGAGCCTTTTAAATATTGATTGTTGAAATTATTTGAAATATATTTTATAAAATTAGTTCATACATGCGTATTTCTGTTCGCTTGCATTGGATGGCTCTGTTATTCGACAAAACAATAAGGTTATACAGGACAGGTAAAGGTGCGTGACTGTGTTGCATTCGTTGGCATTAGAGCAATGCATTGATGAAAAGCCAAAAAGATATGAGCATAAAACTTTCATTTCAGTTTCGAACTGTGACACAGATATACATTGTGCTGTCGCGATTCGAGAAACTTCTTATTTACCATTCTCATATTCGTTAATTCATACACATTTATTCAAGCAAATAGCAAAACGTCTTAACTCTTTTATTTAATCGGTGTTACGATAACTGGCTTGACTACTGTCCCCATCTCTACTATTGGCTGACTAAAGTTGACTGACTGCCGTTTCTCACCCTGTATTTCGAAGTACACGATATCCACTCCCCTGTTTTAGTATGTACAACCTTGAATAAGCAATAGATTTCAGCATAATTCAGAAATCTACCCTCAAATATTATGAATCATAGAAAACATTTTAGATTTCTACTCGGGACAATTAGGTTTAACCATAAATAACACTTTATAGTCCGTCTAGAAAGTATCCGGAAAAAACAAAGCTCAATTGTAATTATTTAGTAGATATTTTTTATTCTCGAATTAGAATATTGTAACAAAATATTCATCTTATTTACCCAACCTACATTTAACTGTAAACACTTGACTAAACGTCGAGGTACACCCGAAACTAGATCACCTCCATAATTTTCGGTGATTGTAGTCCAAGACTGTAAAACTGATTGAATTAAATCATCTTTATTTCGTGGCGCTGCTGGTTCAACTTCAATCTTCATTAGTCGTCATATGTTTTTAACGGGAATGAGATCTGGTGAAGCTGCTGGCCATGAAATGATTGTCACTTGCATCCAAGCTTGAGTTTAGGCCAAGGTATGGCATCTTCCATTATCCTGCTGAAAACGCCAGCTCTCTGGATATAAAGCATGTGCCGTTTCAAGGAGAAAATCATTCAGAATGCCAGAATACTTTTTACTATTATTACTGCTACCATCGACTATACAGAGAGGCGTAGTACTACGCTGAGATAGTGTTCCCCAAACCATTAGTTTGGGGGGAAATTTGGAAATTTTGACGCTAACAGGTTGTTTTGATAGAATTTTAGAGTTATTTCCACCAAGTTGGGAACAACTTCCATCAGAGATAAAGACATCATTGAAATTATCTTCTTGAAACCATTGACAAAATTCTATCCTTCGTTCGTTTTGTAAAGGTGTCATTTTAGAGATTTTTTGATTTTCTCGATATGTAGCCTTGTCTTTTCAGTGACATATAGATGGTTTCTAGACATATTTTATATTTCGTTAATTTCCAAATCTGTTAGCCAATTTACGAAACCCCAGGCGTGGATTGTGTCGTCCTAAGGCCAATAAAGCGTTTAAATAGGTTCCTTTAATCTTACGCGGTCTTCCTGAAACTGGTCTTTGCCTCATATCGATGCCATTCTTTATTCTATTTATTGCCTCATATACAGCACTTTTTTCCCAGTTCGGTCAATTGCACTAATTTTTTAACGTTTCGAAAACCCTTTCTATACAAATATTCTACCTGTTTTTTTTTCTTCTGGTTGCGACATTATTTCATAAATTGTATTCCTGTTGACAATCAACAATATTTGCTAAATAATGTTGTTATGCAACTTTTCCCATAGCCGACTATCTGCACAACCTATTTTATACATTACTTTTGTCTGTTACAAAAAAGAAGTATTTAATCAAATTATGAAAAATAATAATTTCTGGATACTTTCTAGGCGGACTATAGTTTGAAATGCGTCGTTCAATTGTCAACTCAAAAGAAAACAAATTGGAACATCCGACAATCAGAGATGAAACCAAACCGTATTCGGAAATTTATGGGATATCTGAGTTTATAGCCCTTAAAGGTAAATCAAACGATCCTTTAATGTAAAGATGCTCAGATACCATCCGGTTCAATTCATATAATTATATATATAATATATAATTAGAAATTAGATTTCTCCACAAGAGATATCCAATTCCTACAAATATATTGGCCAAAATAACGAAGGGAGACTAGTAGAAAATAAAACTCTGACTGATTGTCATGTGGTTTCTACATGGAGCAATAATTCATCGATAAAAATATAACCAGGGAAATTCTTCGATGTAATTGGTATGTAATATAAATTTAATTATTGCTGAATTTTCTAGACTTATTCATTCCAAATAATGGAACAACAAATGTAATCCTAAGTGTAGGCCACTTTGCCGTAGAATTTGAAAATAAAGTCCACGCGAACATTTCTTTGTAATACCTTCAATGGAACTGCGATAGTCATTTCATATATTGACCACAATTTGATAAATTTTTTTTCAGATGACCTTAAAATTCAAATATCGTACAACACTAAGTTATATCGAAATTATGAATAGAAAATAATATACTACCTCCGCTAATATTTTTTTTCACCACAATAGTTTCGTCATACCATGACTTCTTCAGGTGAGTAATACTGGATACTGATTTTACAATTTTCGAGAATTTCTATGTATAGGGCAGGTTCATAATAAAAAATAGAGGGGATGAAAAAAATTTCACAATTCATTTGGAATTCCGAACAATAATTCAAAAAAGATTCAATAGGGGGGATCTACTAAAGTTATTGTGTTTAGTTGTTTAATAATATATGTTTTTTTATAATATCTATTAATTTTTAATGTTTCTAATAGGTTCAATCTGAAACTTTTATTTTCTATGTGTAAAATTTCAAAATTATTATTAAAAATATGTCATGTGTCCAATACGTGTTCTGCATAGGTTGAATTTCTTTTTTTGCTACAATAACATTTTTCATGTCCCCTAAGTCTCTTCTGGAAAGGTCCTCCATTTATAAGATCTTGAAGCACGAAAGTAATAATTTTTTTTTTAAATCTGAAACTTTGATCTTTCAAAACTAATAAATCATTAGGAAAATTAATAAAAAATAATAAAGATAAAATATCTAAGAACAAGAAATCAGGTGTTATAAGCTGACTTGCGGCACTTGCCATTTTGTATATGTGGATCAAACAGGAAGACCTTTCCACACGAGACTAAGGGAACAATGTTATTATAGCAAAACAATAAATTGAACCTATGCAGAACACCTATTAGACACAGGACATGTTTTCAATAGTAATTTTGAAATTTTGCACACAGAAAATAAAAGTTTCATTTTAAACCTATTAGAAACATTAGAAGTTAATAGATATCAGAAAAAAACATATATTATTGAACCACTAAACATAATTAAGTAGATCCCCCTATTGAAGCATTTTTTAATTAATTTAAGGAATTCCCAAATAATTTATTCATCCCATCTATTTGTTGTTATGAACCTGCACTATATATAGAAATTCCCGAATATTGTAAAATCAGTATCGAGTAGTACTTACCTGAAGAAGCCATGGTGTGACGAAAGGATTGTAGTGAGGTAAAATATTAGCAGATGTTGAATATTGTTTTCTATTCATAATTTCAGGATAAATTGCCGTCAAGACAAGACCGAAACAATTATAGACTAAATTATTTGAAGGAATCTATACAACATAAACAAAATTGAAAGAAATTGAATAAATTGCATAGCCGTAAGTAAACTGTTTCATAAAAATATTATGACTAAAAAATTCAATACCATAGAATAGCCTATTCAAATTTAAAAATGTAACACATTCCCCAGAACTGCATTTGAAACTCTCATTCATATTTTTCAGTCTACTTTTAAAATGAAAAATAAAAACTATCATGATAACATATTACTTTACCTCCATTTATAAGATCTTGAAGCACGGAAGTAATATAAATATTTGTTCATTTCAAAAAGCTAAAATATCAAAGTATACTCGATATGAAGGATACATTTTATATAGTAAATAAAATTAAAGAATATAGAAATAATATTATGCGTGAAATTGATATGAAGTTGAAGAAAAAATTATACGTTTCATACGGCAGAGAAGCAAATTTAAATAATGCCCTTGTCTAGATTCCTAGCCGCAGCTTTGAAGTATAGCTCGACATTAAATCTTGTACTTTTGTGGCTAGTAAAATAGATAACTATTTTAACCAAGTCAATATATTTAACAGGAATAAAGTATGTGGTTCGCTCTAGGTGAAACATTATATCAATTTTATTTGAAATAATTCACACAGTTTTTATATTTCAAAATTTATCCAGAATGCTGACACGTGTTTCGGTCTTTCGACCAACTTCAAAAGAGCACAAAAGGGAACTCAACTTAAAATTGTAAAACGTTCTCTTATTACGCTTAGGACATCTGTGTATTTTTATGGCGCATGTAAATAACAGCATCCAATATAGGGGTGTTGCCGGACACTATTTGGTAATTTGTTAAATTCTACTTTTTCTCAACGGATTTTTGATTAAAAAAATCTCCAAATAGTCCATCGATTTTTTCCCATTAAAATTATATAGTAAAGTGACATCTTTCTAATTAAAAATATTTTCATTTTCTATACAACGTTATGCAAATCCGGTTGATTTCTGGTTTTTCAAAATAGACATCATATGTTCTTTGATTCTATGCTGTCTGGCCTATCTGTCCCATACATGTAGCATCACAATCATCACAATTAATTTGATTAATCCCCGATCCGAAAAGGTTAGGGTTCCTTTCTTTATTGTTCACCAAAATCTTGCTGAGTTATTTCTATTTACTGATAAAGAATTGATTTCCATTTTATGAAGACCATTAGAGATCCTACTGCTGAAACCTTTTATATAAGCCATTGAAAACCATAATTTTTCCTTCATAAGGGTCATTTATTTATTTTGATATAAATTTTTTTTTAAATATTGTGGTAAGTTTTCTCATTAATCATTTTGGCAATGATTTCAGTTCTGTAGCCATTGTTCACCACACTAGTCTTAATTATATTGACTGCTTTTCGGAAATTGAATTCATTCAACGGAATGCTCAAAAGTCTATGAATGAAATTATGGAATGTTAACAATTTAGTTTGCCATGACTGATTTTGAATGGATTATGGTATCAGTAGTGGTAGGTTTTCTAAAAATGTCGAATTCGATCTTATTATTACTATGACTTATATTAAGATCTAAGAAGTTGATTTTTTTTCCATTTCTATTGTAAATTTGATATTTGAATTTACATCATTCAGATAATTCAAAAATTGCCTGTCATGTCCAGTCCAAATACAAAATACGTCATCTACATATCTAGCCCAAAAGTGAACGAGTTTTACCAACTTATCATTTGTAATATTGGCGAATAATAATTTTTCAAAGTGAGACATAAATAAAACTGCTAAAAGTAGACTTGTTGGACTTCCCATCGATAAGCCATTAATTTGCTTAAATAATTTATTGTTGAATTTAAAATAATTCTGTTCTAAACACATTTCTAATGTTTCGAAAAGATTTTCTTTATTATTGAATTGAATCAGTCCTTACTTGGTGAAAATCCATGTTAAATAATATTTAAATAAGGTTATTCTGATTTTCACACACAATTTGTGAAAATCAACCTTATTTAAATATTATTTTCTTTATTATTTTGTGATAGATGACTGGTATTGATGGAAGTTTCTAACATTGTTTCGACTTCACCAGTTGGAATAGAAGTGAACGTCGAACGAGATGAATTTACATTTATTTGGTAAGGTAGTATATTCTAATTTCTTAATTAATTCTAAAGACTTTTTAGCAGTATACGGAGAAATACAATATATTATGAACGGAAGATTTGTAGCCAAAGCTTCACATAAATTATAAGCTGGTGCATTTATATATAAGACAACAGATATCATAGGAATGTGTCCTTTATGTAATATTGGCATTCCATAAAAAACAGGTGCTGTAAGATTTATGACATTTAGAGTTTTTGGGCTTTTAACACTAAAATTATTCTTGTAATCATTAGACAATTGTTTCATCGATCTGTGAAAAGTATTTGTTGGGTATGATTTGAGTTCTCTGAAATTTCTGATTTTATTAGGTCGTCCATTTTGGTTTTTTACTCTGTATTTGACATGATGGTTTGGATATTTCTTTCATCTGCTCTGCTTATGATTAGATCATCATATTGAATTTTGTTTTTTATCTGTTTTATAATTCAATTTTCAGAGTTGTTAAATTTACGTATATTTGAACAGAACATTGTATAGAAAATCATAATTTTTTTAATGGGAAAGATGTCACTTTACTATATAATCATAAAAAGGTAAATGGATGGACTATTTGGGGATTCTTTCAATAAAAAAATCCTTTGAGAAAAAAGAGAATTTAACATTTTCCCAAATACTATTCGGCACTACCCCTATATTGGATGCTGTTTTTTCCATGTGCCATAAAAATACATAGATGTGCTAAATGTAATAAAAGAACTTTTCTCAATTTTAAGTTCAGTTCTTTTTGTGCCCTTTTGAATATGGTTGAAAGACCGAAACACGTGTCAAGATTCTGAATATATTGTGAAATTTATGATAGATTGGGCCGTTGCTTGGTAGAAATCAGTTGTAATTGTCATTATAAAATAAAACACTTGTTTACATTTTCTACTTTATTAATATAGTAGAAAATGTAAACAAGTGTTTTATTTTATAATGACAATTATATTGTGAAACATAAAAACTGTGTGAATTATTTTAAATAAAATCAATATATTCTGTAGGCAGTAACGATGACTGAGATTTACTCAAAAAATATACCTAGAAAATCATAACATTATGATTTACGATTTATAAAGAACTATGAAAATAAGATTTTTACTGGATATTAAGGACAGTATTACCAGTCGACCAAAATCATGAGAAACACTTCAGAGAAAGATATCTACAAAAAATATCATCAGTTTCTGAACAGAGGTAGTTTTTCCGTTAAAAAAATAAATTCCTTCAAGTTATTGAATAAAACTCAGAAACCTGATATTCTAATTTTCTTGTTACAAGTCCTACCACTATAAGACACATATTAAACTCGTGCCACTGATAATGAGCAGCCACAACAGACGCCGTTAGCAAAGCACTTCTTCACCAACACTTCGTAATTTTATACACACTTACTCTGTTCGTTAGCGTGATTCAAATTCACATAATCTAAATGTATAAAAGGTGGTTATTGTGAAGGTGGTACTCAGTGCATCTATTGAATCATCGATGTCACGGTGTTTTCCTGCTAGATTTCAAGATCAAGGTATCAGAAGTATTGTTCGGAAAACTGGGATGGTATCGTACCGTTTGACTAGTCGAATTATCTTTTAACGGTGTTAACTGTTGGCTGCTCATTGAGTTTCCAAAACATTCAGGAGCATCGCTTGTGAAATTCTCTTGTGGAAAAAGTTGTGGATTTGAGGTCTTGTTATGGAATAAATTGTAATATGGCTGGTAAGTTGTAGTGAAATCTACCAAACATTACCAAAAAAAAAATTTACTGAAGTTCAGCAGGAATAATAACATTTTACTCTTATTAAAAGAAAATACGTAATTTTTTCAATTGAGACATACAAATTCAATACAATGATTTTATTTTTATCTGGAATTTTCCCAGAGTATTTAATTTCTTTTAAGGTTAACCTTACTAACACTACATTGTTTACAACACATTATCACTCAATAAGCGGAACTTTTACTGAGATATAGAGTTAGGATTCAAAATGAGGTACACTCAGAGTCAATTAATGCACTTATACCAATTATATCAAATCTACAAAATTATATCAAATATACATACATCAAAATCAATATACCTACAAAAAAAAAACCGAGAATTCAAAGCTATTTTAAAAAAACAAACTTTCGGTAAAACTGTCCGTTAAGGTATTTGATTGAGTGAGTCTTTCGTTGGTGGAAACTAATTTTAAACAATTTATTAAATAGTATAATTTTTCCAGGTTTATTTGAATTCGAGAGTTGTTCACGACACAGTTGCTTCATCAAATAATATGTTTTGAATAAAAAGACATATCAGATATATTTGGACTAAATGAATTCATTTTACAAAATTTTCCTCCAATGTAATTGTGCAGCCATACTCTTTAACAAGAATCTAAAGAATTCTTCCTTAATTCAAGTATCAATGAATTCTTTTCGTCTCAAAATATTCAAGAGTGGTGAATTTTTCACATCAGGCAACATTTAAATTGCATTATATTATTGTCGCATATATTGTTATCATATGGACTCAAGCATACTCAAAGTACTGTTTAGATGCAATGTTTTGCCTTCAATGAATTTACTAAGGTTTTAAATTGAAATGATGTCTTGTCAAAAAATACAATAATTCATAAATTTACGAGTATAACTCCTTTCCTTAATTAGTCGGATATATCACGTTCAAAGTTCTTTTAGAAATAAATTTCTTCTTATTCAATAAATTTGAGTTCTAAATCATAATGCTCCTATTTCTCTAGGAAGTTAACTATAAAATATTGATATTTTTTGATAGGGGGAATAATTTATTATGTTTAATTCCATATTGTGATTGCTTACGGTATGCCATGAAAGCATGTGAATTCGTACTTTTGTTAGATTCATTTTCCATTTCGATTGATATTTAAAGATGTAATTTGATTAATAATAAACAAATAATTCACAACTGAGCCATAAAATAATAGTAGTAGTTATTAGTACGAGTATCATCAAAATATCTATACCAGTAAACGAAATATTTTATAAGAAGATATTGGTAGATTTTATATCCAATCATCCATAAATATAATAATATTACCGATTATTTCCTATAAAATAACTTATTATATATTATGTTTGAAAGAACAAATTTTAAATTATATTTTTTTATATACCCTTTATGAAGTTTCGTATATTTTCATCTCGGCAAGATTACTTCTACAAAAAAATTTTTCCACCTTACAAAGTTGAGACCTTAATATGATTATTACCGGAACAAATAAACATATTTTTTTTATTTTTCATAAACCTTCTCAAACAGATAAAAAAATTTCCAAAAACTCATTTCATCCAATACAACATAAATTATCAGCATATCACATCATGACACATAAATTATTAACAATTCCTTCATATCCAATAGATTACAACAAAGAATTGAATTTAATTAAACAAAAGTGTAACTAACAATGGTTATTTGACATTACTGATAGATAGTATGATAGGCAAAAAAGAATACAAAAATGGTATTATTGAAATATTCCTATGCTAAAAACCGGAAAAAACAATCCCTCACTTACTATGAAAGACCATCATCACAAATAGAAAAATTCCTCAATAATATAAATATAAACATATCTTGTAGAATAAACATACAATAAGAGCGAAAAATGACTGACGAATGTTTTAGGTTTTTGAATAAGAAAATAAGGGTCTAGAACTGAACTTGTTGAAAAGTATGGAAATGAACTGATTTAGAAATTCGGGTAATTTATTGAATGAACAAACTGAGCTATTTATCGGGTGTTTTTTTAGAGTGATAGAACTTTCGATAGGGATAACTGTAATTTGACAGAAGGTAGAAGCCATGTTGTTTTGACATTTCTGTTCAGTAAGCATTGACAAATTATCATGGAAAGACTCACGTCCCAACAACGTTTACAAATTGTTCAAATTTATTTTCAAAATCAGTGTTCTATTGAACAAACTTATAGAGCACTTCGTGAAATTTATGGTTTACATAATCGTCCATCAGAGCAGCTTATTCGTCGAACTGTGGATAGATTTCGGACAACATTTTCTCTACTCAATGCAACAACAAAATCAAGACAAAGAACTGTACGTACCGAAGAAAATATCGCTGCTGTAAGTCATACTGTTAATGATGATCCAGATTTGTCTATTCGTCAACGTTCACAACAAGTTGAACTCTGTGCATCCACCACATGGAAAATTTTGCGTAAAGATCTTGGTTGGTCTACACCCATACAAGATCCAATTGGTTCAAGAACTAAAACCTCTTGACCATAATAAGCGTCGTTTGTTTGTTGATTGGGCCGTAGAACAGCTTGAAGTTAATCCACTCTTTCATCGTAAAATAGAGTTTAGTGATCAAGCTCATTGCCGATTGAACGGCTATGTAAACAAGCAAAATTGCCGTATATGGAGTGAAAACAATCCTCAAGAAGTTCTGCAGGTTACATTACATTTCTTTAAAAACGATGCTGGAGCTAATATAAAAGTAAATGGTGCTCGTTATAGATCGATGATCAATGATTATTTGTTTCAAAATTTGAATGGTATCGACCCAGAAGTGTTTTGGTTCCAACAAGATGGTACTACACCTCATGCTGCTACCGCAACAATTGATTTATAGAAAGAAAGATTTGGCCATTACATTATTTCGAGGAATGGTCCAATTAATTGACCTCCAAGATCATGCGACAATAACTCCACTGGTTTATATTTTTTGGGGTTATGTCAAGTCATTGGTTTATGCTGATAAACCAGAAACCAATAGACGCTTTGGAAGCCAACATTACTCGTGTTATTGGCCTGAATTACTCGAAAAAGTGGTTCAAAAGTGGTCTGGTCGAATGCGGTTCCTCAAAACTAGCCGTGGTGAACATATGACGATAATTATTTTTAAAACAAAAATGTCACAAAATTATCTTTCAAATAAAAAAATTTGGCTTCAATCTCAATTTAAATGTGTTTTGTTTCAATTCAAAGTTCTATCACTCTAAAAAAACACCCAATATTTCACCTTTATTGGAACTTTTCCACCTGATGGTTCTACCAAAAGTAATAAGAATATTTTATTGAATCCTTATCTCAAAATATATATTTATATACTGTACAAAATGAATACAAAATATATATTCATATACTGTATATTCATATAGTATATGTTATCAAATTTCAGATTGGTTGTTTGTAAGCATCCGAAGAAACTAACCATGTTAACGAAACGCGTCATGTGAACAACTAAAGTTTACAAAGGTCTTTGTTTTATATTATTTATTTACATTAAATAAACCAAAACAGGTAGATTACTTCTCAAGTCAATATCTGAACAAATGTCCACAAATCAACTGTACAAAAGTGCCTTAAAATATAAATAATGTTGATTCTATGTCGATTTTATCAAATTATATTCGAGTACATTCAGAGCGAATATAATTTGTGCAACTACTTTAAATTTCATTGAACTTGGCCTTATTAGGTCTTGGTCTTCCTTCAACTGAATTCATAATTCAATTCCGCTTTGAAAAAAGTACGTTCACTTCTTGCATACAAATTGTTGATTGTGGTTAACGTATTCTAGGATAGAACACACAGTGAAATCGTAGTATATACGTAGCATAACTTGTCATTCCATAGCGGCGAAGGTTTTTTTTTCGTAACATTGATTCAATATTTTCATGGAAGAAAACGTGAACCTTAATCCTTAATAACGCTTTTATACGATATTTTTAATCGAAAACGTGACTTTTTAACATTGCTTTGAATAAAAAAACAGTATAAAATCCCACACCACAGATCATATCACTGCGTTTTTATGTAATTGAGGCCAAGTCCCCTTGAATTATCATTGCTGTAATTCTTTCTGAAATTTGTCATTCATATGAATTTGAACAAGTGAAGACGTGATTCAATGAAAAGTCACTTTTTGCGTGCTAGTTTCAGGGAACGCTATCTTTCGACAAAAAAGAGATAGAGCCTAACTGACACAGCAGGCTTAGGATCTGATTATTTTGGCCAACGTTAATTATGGAAAGAATCAATTGAGTAGTTTCGCAGTTTTTGAAAATTTTTTTCCTATAAATTCAAAACTGCAGATTCAATCGATCTGAAATTTGATATTTGAAAAGAAAATGATAACATGTTCGCGCAAAACTTCGTTGGAATTATATGTTAAGAAGTAAAAAAAAAAATGATTGTGAGCGGATCAACGTTGAACGCTACTTTAAACTTTCGAACGGAAAATGGTAGAGACATGAAACTCACAAGGTAGGTTAAAGGTCTGAATATTCCGGTGGACTTCGGGAAATTGAACTTGAATCTTTTCAAATGAGGCTCATTCTGGTCAAAATATTCTATTTTCTCAATCAAACACTCAAGCAATGCATGAGGTCAAATTATATATGAATAAACTGTCTGGTGTGGATTACGGTAAATTGGTATCATCAACCATATTGAATTATTAAGGACGTATTATAATTATGAATGGTGTACGCTACCGTAAAGTGCTAAATGATTTTTTCCGGGCACAAACTCAAGAAATCGATGAAAACAAAATGCACCCTCGACAAAACGATGCAATTTTCTACACAGCTGGTGTTAAAATTGACTCATTACGTAAAACATGTAATGCGACGATTATCGCATGAAATGAACCTTAGAACTGTATTGATCTAGTCTTGTGATTTAACATCATCACACCATTTTTTATTAAGTTATTTCAAATCATAGTTTTACGCCAGCAAAATCAAAACTTTCGGTGAACATTCACGGCAACATTGCTGTGAAAGCAACCAGAAACTTTGGAGAATTAAAGTTAACGGTACACAAAAACGGATCGTTTGAACTATAAATTGCTCAATAATAAATGGCATAAAATTTTCCATCTAATGAAACTGCTTTGCAACATATTTCCAAAAATTTCAAGAAGGTGAATGATCAAGTTTTGTAGTCAAATAAAAAATTCCTTCTATAAAATAAGATTGATGTTATCCTGATACTCCTAGATCTTCTGTGAAGATCCTTCAGAAGCCTTCAGCTTGTGCAAATTAGACTCAGTTTTGTTCTGGTTTGTTACTGCTTCCTCACGCCAGCTTAGGCACAGTACTCTTTATTTTCGACCCAACAGTGAAATAGTGAAATCATCTGAGTAGACAATTTCTCCACGACCCACACCGGGCTTGAACCCGGGACTTTACAGTCCCCAGTCCAGGGCTGTACCCACTGAGCTATTGGCACAGTAAAAAGATTTTACAAAACAGAATAATTATTCTTACCCATTTTTTGGTTTCAGATATGCCTGGAAATAATACTCAAAGTCCTTTGGTCGAACCTCCATCATCGAATCGAAGGGTGAGCATTATTGGAATGGACAATCCAGCATTCGAATCACCGTCAAGAAACAGAAAACCCTCAACCGTGTCAGTTCTCGAAGGTCCAGTGCGGAAAAAATGTTCCTTGGCCAACATATCACAAAGAGAATATGGTAAATTAAAACCAATAATTTTTACGCAAATTCGATACTCAAATGAAAAGTATATGCTACTTATTCATAAAAACTCTTCCATGCACGAACCGGCAAAACTTCCTGAATTAATTCTGTATTGGAAAATTGACATCTTGTCTTACATCGGATGTAGATATCAGCCCTGATAACTCAAATGAACTGACATATTAAAGGTCTGTTCAGAAAGGTACCTCATTTTTCGAAAAAAGTTTAATTTTTAATTTAACAGATTATTTGACATTATCTCCATTTAGCAAAACAGTCATATAGTTTATGGCTTGAGAAAAATCTGCCTTGATGTCATCTACAGACTAAAAATGTTTTTCTGCACTGATTTTACTTTGGAAAAAATCACAATGAGCTAAGAATATGTGGTGGCAGATGAATAATCGACATAATGCTGTCAACCGCAAAAATATAACCATTTTCATATACGAGTAATTGAAGAAGTTCAGTATTATTCTCATCAGGTTTCGTGTATTAGGAACGAGTATAATTTTTACATTAATCGCATGCTCTTTGACATTTCAATTCACGGACAATAAATCTTTCATACATTTATGGCATTTACTAGGTCCAGAATATTATACATATATAAATCTGTTTATGTAGGGAATACAGAGATTCAAAGTTAATATTCTAGGAAACAAGCCTGCAATTGTTTTTTCCTAAATGCCGACCGATCAGTGACTAAACTCTTTAACTTTAGAATGTAAAGAGCTAGAGACTTGAAACCTTCGGGGTAGATTTGGAGCCTGAATATCTCGATTAGGTTCATTTATGGGAGAAATTGCTTGAATGATTCCAAATTTCATTTTATTTTTACCGATATTTTTATAATTACACATCCGATCAATCTGATATTCAGTATTTAAATATAGAAAATGTCGCGCATGTTTAGGTAGTATGTCGTGAGGATCGAATATTTAAAAAATTAATAGATTTATATTTAATTAGCCTTCCGAAAACGATATCAACAATCCTACGATGGAGTTTAAACTAAGCATTTCGATATGAAGTAACGACAAGAAGATTTATGCAAAATTTCTTGAGGATCATGTGTGATATTAACAAGAGCGTAAAAACTCCGGACTTCTTGTCATCATTTTTGCCTTTTACCCTCGACCTATATAATGGAGGTTTTTTTTTTGAGTAATAGAAATTTCGATGGGGATAACTGTAATTTGACAGAAGGTAGAAGTCATGTTGTTTTGACATTTCTGTTCAGTAAGCATTGACAAATTATCATGGAAAGACTCACGCCGCAACAACGTTTACAAATTGTTGAAATTTATTTTCAAAATCAGTGTTCTATTCGCCAAACTTATAGAGCACTTCGTTAAATTCATGGTTTACATAATCGTCCATCAGAGCAGCATATTCGTCGAACTATCGATAGATTTCGGACAACATTTTCTCTACTCGATGCAACAACAACAAGACAAAGAACTGTACGTACAGAAGAAAATTTCGCTGCACTAAGTGAAATTGTTAATGATGATCCAGATTTGTCTATTCGTCGACGTTCACAACAAGTTGGACTCACCACATGGAAAATTTTGCGTGAAGATCTTGGTTTGCACCCATACAAGATCCAACTGGTTCAAGAACTAAAGCCGCTTGACCATAATAAGTCATTTGTTTGCTGATTGGGCCCTAGAACAGCTTGAAGTTGATCCACTTTTTATCGTAAAATTGTGTTAAGTGATGAAGCTCATTTCTGGTTTAAGGGCTATGTAAACAAGCAAAATTGCAGAATATGGAGTGAAAACAATCCTCAAGAAGTTCTGCAGGTTCCATTGCATCCTGAAAATGCACTGTATGGTGTGCTTTACACGCTGGAGGCATCATCGGTCCATATTTCCTTAAAAACGATGCTGGAGCTAATGTTACAGTGAATGGTGCTCGTTACAGATCGGTGATCAATGATTATTTGTTTCAAAATTTGAATGGTATCGACCCAGAACTGTTTTGGTTCCAACAAGATGGTGCTACACCTCATGCTACTACCGTAACAATTGATTTATTAAAAGAAAGATTTGGCGATGACGTTATTTTGAGAAATGGTTCAATTAATTGACCTCTAAGATTATGCGACATAACTCCACTGGATTATTTTCTTTGGGGTTATGTCAAGTCATGGTTTATGCTGATAAACCATAAAAAATAGACCCTTTGGAATCCAACATAACTCATATTATTGATTAAATAAGGCCTCAATAACTTGAAAAAGTGGTCCAAAATTGGTCTGGTCGAATGCGATTCCTCTGAGCTAGTCGTGGTAGACATATGCCGAAAATTATTTTTAAAACATAAATCCCATAAAATTATCTTTCAAATGGAAAAAAAAATTTGTGTCAATCTATATTTAAATGTGTTTCATTTCAATCTTAAGTTCTATCACTCTAAAAAAAACAACCCGATATATTAAAATATTCAACAGGGAAAACTAATGAAATTATGTCTTATTTATGATAAACAATGTTCTTTATTGAGGAAAATCGTCTATGATCCTGGATGTTTTTCAAAGGTATTATCGGAAATTACCACTCGCCTATAAATTTTTAAGATGAAAAAATTGAAAATGAAGTGTTGAGAATTCTTCATATATAAATGAAGTGGGTAATAGTCTTTACACATACATATACATATTTCCTTACTCAATTCATTGACTAATACAGCCCAATTAAAGGTCTTTCATTAACAGCGCCTCATTTTGTTTTTTAAATAAAACACATTTTTTAGTTGAAAATTATTCAAATTTTTATTTCATTATTCAGTACGATGGATACCATTAGTTATGATATAAAACATCAGTTGAATGTCCATCACGGAAACGCTGGCAGGAATAAAACCGTTGAACCCAATTTTCTATGACTCTCTCACAAAAATCAGGTCGTATGTTAGCAATTACTCGTTCATTATTGATCTTTAAATCGTCTAAATTTGCTGAATGATTGCTGTAAACTTCATGTAACCCCAAAAAAAGAAGTCAAATGGAGTTAAATCGCAGGAACGAGTCGGATAATTCATCGATTCATTTCTTGAAATAATTGAATCACCGAATATTATTTTCAATCAAAGCATTATGTCATTGTCAGTATGACAAGTGACACCGTCCTGTAGAAACCATATATTCTGCAATACAAGACTAACCGATTCAGACCGTAAAAATCAGTCAACATTGAACGATAACGATTTCCATTGATTTTTACCGCCTCATAAGCTTCGTTGAACAAAATAAGGTCCAATGACTCCTCCGGCATAAAACCGCACCAAACAGTAAATTTGTCAGAATGTAATGGCAGTTCTTGATATTCTTCAGGTATATTACCACTCCATATATGGCAATTCTGCTTGTTAAGATAACCAGAAATGCCCCTTATCGCTGAGAATAATTTTCTTATGAAAATCTGCATCATTTCCGATTTTTAATAAGCACCAATTACTGAATGCACGACGCTTTAAATGATCTGTTGGTTTGAGTTCTTAGGTTAAAGTAATTTTGTATGGATGTTAACCAAGATTTTTTTGTCAAATTCGCCACAAGGGCGTCCGGGAGATGCCTGGTTATGATGAACGTCGAGAAATCGATAAATTTTGGTCTTCACGAACACTCTCACGTACGGCAGCAATATTCTCTTCACTTCTTGCATTTCTGTGTCTCACTGGCACTGTAACTTAATGAAGTGTAAAATTTGTTTCGAACTTCTTCACTAAACGTTCAACTGTTTTTTTATCCGGATGATTATAACAATCAAAAATTGTAGTTGAAGCACGTGAAGTTATAGTAACAGATCCCGAATTTTCATAATAAATTTGGATTGTTTGTAAACTCTGTTCGAGTGTGTACCTTTCCATGATTAAATGATAGACATTGACATATACAACTATCAATGCAACAAATAAATAATGGCTGCCGTGAGTGAGTAGTGTCAATTTAAAGAGGAGCGTTCCAAATGAAAGTCCCTTTATTTAAATGATGATCAGGAATTGAACATGTACTCCATTTTCAGTCAATCGTATTAAGGCGAGTGTAGTTTGCGCCAAACTAAAATAATTTCTTCCGATCACAACTTGCTCAAAAAATTTAGATCTCAACAATAATTTGATATCTTTCAATGCAATTTTTCTATAGGGACCCATTTACACTGTAATATGCGACTAAATTTAGTTTCACTATATATTAAAATGAGATTATATAATTATAATGTAGCTCGAAAATTTTCCCCCCGTAAGGGTTTCCCAAAAGGATTGAATTAATTTAAAAAATCGTTACAATGGCAACACTGTAAATTTACTTTGCATTTCCTATGTCATTTGCGTTCCGTAGATTATGCCATTTAATACCTTTCAAATAAAAAAAAAATGTGTCGCACTGAATAACATGTGTTTTTTCGAATTTTCAACTTGTTTCATCGCTACTGGAAAAGACTTTATATGAAGTGTTGAGGCTTACCTACTCAGCTCTCTGAATTTCCTTCAGGGCGATAGTGAGTCCTGCGTCCAAAGAGATGTCGTGTACACCGACTTCACGAAGACCTTTGATAAGCTCTGTCATGCAGTTATGGGGAAGCGGCTTGCTGAGGTGTGGGGAAGTTTGAGGTTGTGACTGATGTCGTATCTTGTGGGTAGGAGTCAATATGTTTCGATTGATGGTTGCGGATCCAGGAAATTTCGCAATACGTCTGGGGTTTCGCAGGGTTCTCATCTCGGCCCTTTACTCTTTCTTATTTACATCAATAACATCGGAAAGTACTGCAGGTGTTGTAAATTCCTACTCTATGCCGACGACCTGAAATTGTTTATGATGATCCGTTCCCTTAAGGACTGTGTAAATCTCCAGTGTGACTTGAATAGATTAGGCCAATATCGTAAGGATAATTGATTGTTTCTTCATCTTGGTAAATGTTTGAAAATTTCGTATACTGGAAACACCAGTGAAATTTCTTTTCAGTACACACTTAACAACTATCATTTGAAGGAATCAAGTATTGTTAGAGATCTGGGAATTTCGCTCGACTCCAGATTACTTTTTGATGCTCACATTGGTTAGGTTGTCACATCCTGTTTCAGAATGCTTGGTTTCGTGCTCAGGCACCGAAAATCCTTCCAGAAAAATGAGACTATTTTAACACTTAACCAAAATTGCCTACAGTCGGTTGAACGTTGCGTCGGTCATATGGAACCCGAGGTACAACTGCTATATTCGACGCTTGGAGTTTATTGAGAATGAGTTTATTCGGTTTTTTCCTACAAGAATGGAATTTTAATTGAAAATTACAATTTATTATTTTGCAGCTTTCCAGGCTAGTCGATATAAGATCAATTAATGATGGTTCATTCATCTTCAAGCTCCTATGGTTTAGTTATTGCTCCTGGCCTTTTGGCAGAGATTCGTTTCAAGGGTTCTGATCTAAGACTTAGGTCAAATGATATGTTCAAGCTGCCTTCAGAAATAAGAACTACACTACAAATTTCCTACTCATCAGACTTCCAACATACTCTTCCTTCACATAGATTCATTTTCCTGTTCGCTGGTAACTTTCAAAAAACATCTGAAGGGTCTACTTTTGTTTTGAGTTTCTCCGGGATAATTGTATACAATTTTTTTTCTTTCTATCTATTTGTACTACGTGCATAAATTGTATCATTTGTGGTTTTTTACTTTTCAGGCAATTCATGTAAATAATGTGATTTTATTTGTAATTAAGTGAACACTGCCTCTGGGACTTTGTTCTGTTTGTGTTCCTGTGTGGTAAATGAATAAATAAATGACAAATGATTAATTTTACCTGTCACTTCAGTCAAAAGAAATAGTAATCAACAATTACCATTATTTCGTTTATCCGTTTCCATATAAAGCATTCTAAAAATTCATCCACAGAAGATTATCTATGAATTCTGAATATATGAAATCCAATGTCACGCTTCAACTGACATTGCATTCTTAAAATCGAAATTTATGGCAGAAGTTCATATCGTGCATGAACATCTACATTACTTAAAACGTAAGATATTTGTAGTGATTCACCAATACGACAAATTCCATGGAAAATTCAAAAAATTGTCCCCGTTTTTCGTCCTATATTTCAGTACACTTTTAAATGGTAGTGACCTCGAGAAAATTTTATCGACAGTTTCAAGGAAACCATACCACCATCATGTGTTCGTAAAAATGTTTTCGTTTGTTGCAGATAGTGGAAAATACGCTTCAAACGGAGATGCACACATCAAGAAACATTCAGTTGCGGATTCTGTACATTCAAAAACGAGATTTTCGGAAACGGATGAAAATGAGAATAGGCAAGTACCTAAAATATTTACCATATTAAAGACAATTTCATTTGAATCAAAAACAGTTTTGAATATCTTCTTCAAAGTAAATGTTTTGTAGTCTACAGCACCTACCATTTAATCTAACTGTCTGTATTCATTGAGAGAAATTCAGCCGAAGTCTAAAAATTATTTTGGGTCTACAGAAAAGAATATTTTCGTACTTTCGAACAGCGAAAACTGAACTTGACGGCTAATATTTCATCTGTAGTTTTCATTTTCTGAAATGAAAATTGTGGAAATAATCTTCATTATTTTATTTAATGAAAATGAATTTCCATTAAGTAGGGATCGATTTAACGATTCAATTAAAAAACGAGTTTATATACATCCATTTGGAACCAATTTTTTGCACAGCATTTATATTTGTACGTAGAATCCTGGCATGAACAAGTACTAAGTGAATTTGAGAAAATTGCACTTGTGTGATTTCTTTATCGTTTTTATTGTTTAGAATTTTTCAATGTGCTGAATGTATGAGATAGAAAATTATTTTATGAAGATTCATCTCCCATTTAGTAAGATTCTATCGCCTTTTAAAGAAATATTATAGTATTAATGCAGAATTTGTGAAACTTTTTCACCTGTTGCAAAATTGTAACACTTTAGACGGAAATAAGGAAACTGCATAACATAACCTAAAAAATGCATCACAAAATTATGACACTCAAAATATCCTTGTACCTCAATAGGAGTTTACATTTGGTTAGTCCGTTTGAATAAATGGCATTTGAAAATGGCAAGTTCGTTTGAATAAATAAATAAAACTTCTTAAAGTGAAAATTTTCGAGGTTGAAGCAGCCAAGCTCTCGTAATTCGCTAGGTTATTTTCTCTGTTGTCTCACTGGGGTTAATCATTTTTTTTTGGTTCCTGAAATATGCCAATTAGAATCCTTAGAAAATTTCAACTTCTCTTGGATAACTCAAACATGAACAATACCTTCTTTCTGTATTTGAATGGAAATTATCGCAAAATGTATAATCCACTATATGCATAATATCACTTTAAGGATATTGGTTATTTAAGTTTTCAGGGGACCTAAAATATAATACTACACGCAACAGCTGAAGAATTCAATCAAGTACTCTGTTTTAATATAGTATCTGGTTTTCCCTACGTATTGTAAGTCCATTCGGGAGCTAGTATCACTTGAATAAATATTTTCTAATGTAAAAAAGAAGACTTGATCTGAGAATTCAGCTGTTTGAAATTTAAATTTTCAAATGTTCACTTCGCCAAACAAAATTGAAATTAAAATATTTTTCTGTATATATACAGTATCAGACAAACTTAAAACCGAAACAACTCAGATTTTAAATTATAACTGGTGTTTCAGTTTGTTAGTGAATTCCTTATATTATTACATTATACTCTTGAGAAGTAAAACTCGAATTCAGTTTCTTTTCAGGAACAATCCCGTAAAATCAGATCAGCGTTGGCCAATTAACAGTGTTATTGTGATATATATATTGTGATTATCAACCATAATTACTCATTACGCAATCATGTACATTCAGTGCATATTCTACGACTTATTGCAATATCTATCACTATAATTTTTTTAGCAGAATTTTTTCAAAATATTCAGCATTTTCCAAATCACTCAATTGTAGGTTTCGAATGTATTCCTCCTAGACGAGACACCTTATTTTACGTGTTTTAGTTCCATACTAGGAATATTTTCTTAACAGAAATATGTACATTTATAAAATACATCTAGACCTGAATGTAGCTGAAAGAAATTCTCGAATATATCTGAAAATAAACAATCAAATAATGAAATCTAAAGGAGGGAAAACTTTATAGCAGGCGCTATACAAATAATAACTCAATAAAATAGAAAGGCCTTTTACTTGATAGAAGAAATATAACAAAATTTGAATATCAAAACAAATTAAAATATGTTTATCTTCTACAATTTTAATTTCAAAATATTTTTATTCTAAATAAAAAAAAATTTTTATTTAGAATTAAATTAATGTCTAAAACAAGCACCGCTTACATTTAATAGACGTATATAATCAAAACTCAATATATAATGTCAATAAACCAAGAGATATACGAAAGTCATCAAAATTAATAAATAAATATTTAAAGGAGACAAAATTTGTTTCTGGTCTTACCTTCAAGAACGCCATTTGCCTTTTAAAAACATGAACACACTTAAAGGACTTCTCAAAGAATATAATTTATTTGAAATATTTAATATATTTAAATATTCGAATAAGTAAATTCAGAAATCTCTCAAAGCATGCACTATATCTTCAAAAAACAAATATAATTCTAAGCAATTCCGTCTTCAGTCCTGAAATATATTCAAAATATCAAAATCAAAAAACTAACCTATATCAAACAACGTACCACGTGTAAATGAATTATGTTTCGAGACATAGATCATCTTTATAATTCAAGATTGATCTATGTTCTAACAGAATCAAAGAACAGTGTGAGTTATTTTTAAGGCTTATTTAAATTCATTCACATTCCATAATGAGATTTATTGAAGCCAAAATATAATTATATATTATATATAAAATAAAATAGAAAGGCCTTTTACTTGATAGAAGAAATATAACAAAATTTGAATATCAAAACAAATTAAAATATGTTCATCTTTTACAATTTTAATTTCAAAATTTTTTTTTTTTTGATTCTGTTAGATCAATCTTGAATTATAAAGATGATCTATGTCTCGAAACATTATTCATTTACACGTGGTACGTTGTTTGATATAGGTTAGTTTTTTGATTTTGATATTTTGAATATATTTCAGGACTGAAGACGGAATTGCTTAGAATTATATTTGTTTTTTGAAGCTATAGTGCATGCTTTGAGAGATTTCTGAATTTACTTATTCGAATATTTAAATATATTAAATATTTCAAATAAATTATATTCTTTGAGAAGTCCTTTAAGTGTGTTCATGTTTTTAAAAGGCAAATGGCGTTCTTGAAGGTAAGACCAGAAACAAATTTTGTCTCCTTTAAATATTTATTTATTAATTTTAATGACTTTCGTATATCTGTTGGTTTATTGACATTATATATTGAGTTTTGATTATATACGTCTATTAAATGTAAGCGGTGCTTGTTTTAGACATTAATTTAATTCTAAAAGTTTTTTTGAATAAAAATTTTTTGAAATTAAAATTGTAGAAGATAAACATATTTTAATTTGTTTTGATATTCAATTTTTTTTTAAATAATAACTCAGTCCTTCGTCTAAAAAAATATAGATATTGTGATTAGAGAGCCCTTTCAGAATAAAAAAATCGATCACTACGAATTCTGATAGTTTGGACCCTTCCCCCCAATCAAAATATTTTTTTCATAATTAATTCAATGACTTGCACTTAATAATTTAACTATCAATGATTGTAGATTGATCTCTCTTCATTTAAAGATCATGATTCCATTCATTAGAGTTCTTCGGAATAAAAAAGTATTTCCAGAAATTTGATTGAGTCTGTTCTTACTTGATGGGAATTCATTTTGACTTTAAATTCAGAATTATACAGGATATATATGAATAATTGCGACTAAATTTAGGGAAAGACTCCCTGCCAAAAAATAGGGTGATTCTTTCATAAAAACTCAATTTTTTGAGCCCTTCTGCTTATTAACAGCCCGATAAACAGTTTTTAATTTTTTTCTTGAAAACCAAAACACTGGGAAGAATAAAATTAAGCATATATTTAATGCATGCGAGAAGGCGCTCCAAAATTTTGATGGTGTTCCTCTTTGATTGCAAGCGGTAGAAAAAGCCACCCCTAACCTTATTTCGCAAGAAGCTTTAGCCATATTCCTATTTCACTATAAAAAAATTAATTCTGAATAGCTTGATCCGTTCTTAACAAGTAAGGTCTCCTGTAATTTCTGGCTAAAATTCAAGGTTTTTGAGGAAAAAAACAATTTTTCAACATAATAGCGAGAGTCGAAGAGGCTGGAATTATTTACGAATTAGAATTTATCTAGTAGGCGGATGTCATTTTGTTATGACAACTGACCAGTTTTAATTGACCTTGATTCAGTTACAATTATTTTTTGATCAGGCTCATCATTAAAAAAATTAAAAACTGTTTTTCGGGCGCCATCTTTAGGTGGCTGTTACTTAGCAGGGGAGGATCAAAAAAATAAAGTTTATATGAACCACCCTATTTTTTGACGAGGAACCACCCCCTTAATTTTTTCGCAACTCTTCATATACACCTGTATATTCTAACTTCTACAATATATATTGAAACTATACAAAAACTATCAAAATGACATCCTTAAAAATAATCAATTTAAAATATTTTTCAATGAAAAATATTTTATATGGCTTATACTACTCTGTCAAGAAAGTACCGGGAATTTTCAATTAAAACAACATTTTTACATTTAATCGTCAAAATTTATTGGGTCGCCTTCAAAATGGGCTCGATTTGCTCCAATACATCTATGCCAACGGCACTTCCAATTATCGAAACATTTTTTATAGGCGCTTTCCGGGATGGACTTTAGCTCTCGCGCCGAATTTTGTTTTATGGCTTCAATCGACTCAAAATGGGTGCCACGAAGGGGCAATTTTAGTTTTGGGAAAAGGAAAAAGTCGCAGGGAGCCAAATCCGGCGAATACGGTGGTTGCTGAAGCACGTTTGTTGAGTTTTTGGCGAGAAAGTCAGTCACAATCGTAGCTCGGTGAGAAGGCGCGTTATCGTCATGCAAAATCCATGAGTTGTTCACCCACAAATTTGGCCGCTTCTTACGGATACGCTCACGCAAACGTTTCAAAACGCCTAGGTAATACTCCTTGTTTACCGTCTGACCCTCTGGAACGAATTCGTAGTGCACCACGCCACGGATATCGAAGAAAACAATGAGCATCACTTTCATTTTCGAGCGGCTTTGGCGTGGTTTTTTCGGTTTCGGCTCATTTTTTGCCACCCATTCCGATGATTGCTGGCTTGTTTGCATATCGTACTCGTAGACCCAGGTCTCATCACCAGTTATAATGCGTTCCATGAATGTAGAATCGGAATTACAGCGATCCAGCATGTCTGAAGCAACCTGTTCGCGATGACGTTTTTGAAGAAAATTCAGGTCTTTCGGTACGAGTCGTGCGGCCACTCATGCCCAAAATATCAATCAAAATCGTACGTGCGGACTCGTGGGATATCTTAAGATCATGTGCTATCTCTCTCAAGCTGGTACGACGGTTTTCCAGCACCCTTTCCTTAATTTTATCGACGTTATCTTCGATCGAAGCCGTCGATGGGCGACCACTTCACGACCGTCCTTGAAGGCTCTGTACCACTGATATCCACGAGTTTTCGATAGAGCATTATCACCAAAGGCCTTTTGCAACATTTTCAATGCATCGGCACACGAAAATTCATTTGCAACACAAAACTTTAAACAAATTCTTTGCTCAACGTAATCACCCATAGTAAAAATCTCACTCTGACATCGACTGACTTAATCAGCTGTTGCAAATACACTAGTTGACAGATCCCGCTCAAGCTTGGCATAGTAATTAAGGACAGTGGTACCAACCTAGGGAAAAAAATTTTTGCCTGCCTCATTGCCCCGCCAGATTTAAATCGATAATTCCCGGTACTCTCTTGACAGAATGTATATAAGGATATCATTTTGATATTTTTTGTCAATTTTTTTCAATCATATTGTAGAAGTTGGAATATATAATTCTGTATTTGAAGTCATTTAAAATCGCTTCTATCAAGTATTGACTCACATTGAAATTGATTTCAAATTATAAAATTCATTTTATTTAAATAAAATAATGAAGAAAATTTTCACAATTTATTAATCAACGACAGTTGTACCGCCAATCCTGTGGCTTCTTCAAGTTTATATTTTAACCAACTCTAAAACTTACACCTTCGCTTCTTATATAGCTATAAACTTTAAAAAAGGAGGTAGAAACAACTGAAAATTTTCGGAAATAAAGATAAGAAAACATACAAAAAGGGATACGAATAACATCAATCAAGAGAAATAACGATAGAGAAAAATATGCGATAAAGGCATACAAAAAAACTTAAAATATTATAGATAATAGCTGGATTAATTCTCCAGAACCTCTACAGATTTTAGTCTAAATAAATCTCTTGAAAACATTTAGAATGGAATTTTAAACATGCCCTAGATAACACTGTATCACTTTATAGACATATATATCATCACATGTGGTGGTAATTAACTAATAAAGAATCAAAAGAAAATAAAGTATTGACCAAATTATTCAAATTCATCACCCAATACAAATTTGTTGATTGGATATTGAAGAATTACTAGTTCACTTACCAGAAAACGTTCCACATATAATTTAAAGAGATCTTTTTTTAATTCTCCTTTTATAAATTAGATATCATATTCCTCGGAGAAACAACCTGAAAATTGAACCCAAGTCTCTTAAGTTATGAGTTATTTGAATAAATAAAATAATCAGTAAAAATTATATATAGCTTCTTCAGGCAATCAGCGAAAATGACCGACCTTTTGAATAAACATGGCATATTCAAACATTAGGTTATTTTACAGAAATATATAATGAAAGAAGATACTTCACAGGCTCAGCATTAAAAAACCGGTACGCGCATGTATGATAATGCAAAGAATTCCTCAAACAATATATAAAGAAAATATACTATGACGTTTTTTGAGTATTACAGATAATAGCTGGATTAATTCTCCGGAACCACTATATATTTTAATCTAAATAAAACTCTTGAAAACATTTAGGATTAAATTTAGAATTTAATATTATCTGTAATATTCAAAAAACTTCTTAGTAAATTTTCAATATATAACCATAAATATAGTTGTGCCAATTCATTATCGGAAATACGTCAATAAGTAAAATATTCAACTATGGAGATCTGGGGATATCTATTTGGTCGTTGAGAAGAATTTTTAGAATCTTGTATCTACTAAGTTTACTGCTTCCAAAAGTGTGAGTCTGGTACATTTAATCATGGATAATTTCATGGTTATTGTAGAAATTATGTCCTAATTCTTTCAAATGACTGGCATATGTTGAGTGCGGGATTTCTGACGTGTAACTCCGCTGGTGTTCGTGAATTCTTTTCTCAAGGGATCTACCTATCTGACTAATAGACACCATAAAGCAATCATTGCAAGTCAACTTAAAGACTTCAGATTTATTTTCTTTATTTGTTTGATCTGTGTTATTTTTTATATGAATTCCCAAAGTAAAATTTCATTTTAAAATACTTGGCAATATTATCTGATATTCTATTTACGTGGGGAGTAGAAATGTATATTTTAGTCGAATCATTTGTAACAGGGCAACCTAAATTCAATACTTTTGTCTTTTGTTAAAAATATGGTTCATTATAATTGCACAATAGTCGTTATTTGATGCAATTTGCTTAGTAATATTCAATTCGTTAAAAAAGATTCATAGGTACGTTAACTCTTCTATGGATCATACTCTGATATACTGCCATTTTCAGTTCAAAATTTTAAATACCATGCAGATTTATTCTGTTAATCTCCTACAAAAAATAAAAAAAACTTTTTATTCAAAAATTTTTAGAATTAAATTGAATAAATGTCTGTAGAACACACTATGTCAATTTAGTTTGACATACGATATGTATAGAGTTGATACTTATTACACAGTACCACAGGGAATGAAAGAAATTCAAAGAAATATAAATTGCCGACTGAGAATTATTAAACAAATACTTGAAGAGTACAAAATCTTGTTTTGTTTCTTTTTTTAAGAAAACTAAATTCTCTTCCAAAAATGTAAAACATCACCTCAGGAATTTCTTCAAAAACAACTTGCTCAAAATAAGTTCTTTTGAAAAAATTCCTTAAACATGTAGAACGTCTTTAAAAAGCAATTTAGAATTACTACAACGGAAACTCATCTGCCTCAAAGGAGCCCATAAAATACCTGGCAAATTTTATGTAATTTCTGTGTCGAACATAGAATACGTAGGATGTTTATAAGTTCACTTTATTCTAGTGTTTGTCCAGTAAACAGCATTCATTTGGTTTGTAAGATATTTTTGTTGAGTTGATTAATTACCGTTGTATCAATTCTTAATTGCTTTTTAAAGATGTTCTGCATTTTTTAGAAATTTTTTTAAAGGAACTCATTTTGAGTAAGTTGTTTTTGAGGAAGTTCTTGAGGTAATGTTTTGCATTTTAGGAAATGAATTAAGTTTTTATAAAACAAGAAACTAAACAAAATTTTGTACCCTTCAAGTATTTATTTAATAATATTTAGTTGACAATTTATATTTCTTCGAATTTCTTCCATTCCCCTTGGTACTGTGTAATAATTATTTAATAAAAATATTCAATGTCTACCAAATTGACACAGTGTGTTCTAGAAATATTTATTTAATTTAATTCTGAAAATTTTTGAATAAAAATTTTTTTGAGATTAAAATTTGTAGGAGATTAACAGAATAAATCTGTATGATATTAAATATTTTGTAATAATCCTTCTATCAAGAAAAAACCTTTTTTCATCATTTTCTTTTCAATAGGATGGTTCGATGTGTGACGAATAGTGATATCTGTTAACGTGGGTTTACGAAAAATACTAAAGTCATACAAATCATCTTTTCTCAAAATTTAAATACTATATGGCTGAAAGCAAATGTTTTGGTGTTAAATGCTTCGAAGTCTTCGAGCACTCATTCGGAGTACTGTAGCTTGTTTTCGGACAGAGCTCTGTAGACTTTTCGTGTCAACCATAAGGTTTTGGATTCATTGCTGACGCCGTCTCCTAAAGTTCTGCATTTGTCTCTTGATTGTGTCCCTTTCTGATCTGTAACGAATTGTAATTGATTTTATAAGATTGTTCGGAAAGTTATTTCGTTTTATCCCGAAAGGATTTAATTATAGTTCTTCGAACCCAACTTAACACTTAAGTCGCTAATCATTATATGTTTTGAGATCTGATATAGCAAGGCTTGTGTGTAAAAAGGTTGAATTAATTCTACGCAGTAGTTTTTGGTTGGTGCCCCATTAAGTATAGAGAGCAATAAGCAGCATTTTCGACATATTTTACTTTTTTACTATAGAAAGGGTAAAAATGTTGTTCAAGCCATAAATAAATTAACCGATGTGTATGGAGAAGATGTGTTGACAGAACGCCAGTGCCAGAACTGGTTTGCAAAATTTCGATCCGGTAATTTTGATGTCGAAGATGCACTACGTTCAGGAAGGTCGGTTGAAGCTGATAAAGACACGATAAAGGCATTAGTTGATACAAATCGGCGAATAACCAAACGTGAAATTGGTGAGAGGTTAGATTTATCGAATGCAACTGTTAATGACCATTAGAAAGGCCTAGGTTTAACCACGAAGCTCGATATGTGGGTTCCGCATGTTCTCACTGAGAGAAATTTGTATCGTCTTATGCGTTGACGCATGTGACTCGCTTCTCAAAAGTCACGAAAATGATCCATTTTTGAAGCGCATCAATGCTGGGGACGAAAAATGGGTTGTATGTAACAATATCAAACGCAAGAGATCATGAGCAAAAAAAATAAACCGACTCAAAGCATTTCGAAAGCCAATATCCATCCACAAAAGGGATTGCTGTCTGTTTGGTGGGATTTTAAGGAAATCGTTTATTTTTTTTGAGCTTTTACTGGATTATTCAACAATTAATTCGGAAGTCTACTGTCATCAGCTGGAAAAACTGAATGATGCACTCCAACAGAAAAGGTCAGAATTAATCAATTGAAAAGGTGTAGTGTTCCACCAAGATAATGGCTTCATACTGCTGTGATCTAAAATGAACACAACTGAATTCCTGACTTACACAAGCTGAGGGATCTTCACAGAAGATCTAGGAGTATCAGGATAATAATAAATATAATACAAGTTTGGACACTCGCCTAGAGCTTTTACAGCAGGAATGGGATACTCTGCCACACCTACCATATTATCTGGCGCCTTCGGATTATTATTTATTCCAGTCGTTGCAAAATTTTTTGAATGGTAAAATCTTAACTTTAAATGAGGAGGTCTAAAATCACCTGGATCAGTTTTTTGCCGAAAGGTGTTGGACCAGAATGGCCTATATATAATTTAATAAAATATTTATTTATTATACGAAAATTGTCCACCACGAAGTCTCGTTGCTCTCTGGTCCAGATAACCATGGTGACTAACTACGAGTCTGTATTATTCAGTAATATGTGATAACGAACTTTAAACACTTGTGAATCGAGCGAAGTCAACCCAAGCCTTCTACCCCCACTCATTCACCTTTACCACCCATTCTAAAATCGCCCTTCCATTCTTCCCCACCCTTTTCTTATATTTGGCTGTACATCTCTTAGTGATTTCAAAAATAAATGTCGCTCGCCCTTTCTGAATAGCGCGTAAAATTTGTTGATTTCTTATTTTAATTATCGGCATATAGCCCCTGATCAGTGAATTTATCGAAAAGTTATCATTGTTATTTGTTATTTCAGGTCTTGGTGGTATACTTTCTGCATAAGATGTAGATCAGAAGAATCGCATCCATCATGGCAGCCAACATTTTGGTCGTCGATGTGCCCGTATCCTTTCTGTCCAACTTACAGACAGTTCTCAAGACTGGTGGCCCTAATATTGATAGGAACGCTCTCGTACTGCGTATTGTACGCTATAGTTGGAAAAACTGCTGCTCCTGGAGGAAAAGTTTACACTCTCATTATTTTAAGTATATGTGCCCATTTAGGAGGATGGCTGATGAGTCTGACGACACTACCAGCCTTGATAGGTATGCTGTTTGTTGGACTGATATTTCAAAATGTAGGAGTTGTAGATATTGATGACTCATATTCCAACATCACGAAAGAGCTGAGGTGAGTAAAATATTTTCGACCGAATAACAGTTATATACGTTGTTAAATTGCAATAATATGAATGCAGGCAGCTCAGTGGTAGAGCATTGGGATCGTGACCGGGAGGTCTAGGTTCCAATCCTGTTCAGGTGGAAAAGGAATTTTCTAGTTGGACGGGTGTCGGCCACCATTTCACTGTTGGGTCAAAAATTAACAGTGCTGTGACCTAAAGTGGCACAAGATCGCAGTAACAGAGCCTACCCAGAACACAACTCCTACCTCGCAAAAGCTAAAAAAGCTTCTGAGGGATCTTCGCAGAAGATCTAGGAGTATCAGGATGATAATAATGATAATTGTTTATTAATACTTTTAGACAAATACATAAATAGGATAGGTCAAAATAACAGGTTACAATAAATCAGAGAAATATTGATGCACACTGAAGTAACATCTCTTCAGTAACAAAGATTTTACAGATTTTTCAAAGTCTCTAAAACAAAGAGACCTAACATTCTTTGATAGATGATTATATGAAACAATACTCTGATAAATTGGGAACATTTCAAATCTAGATGTATCGGAATGTTTAAAATACACTCATTTTGTAAGCATGAAAACTGTTGAACATCATTCGCAGAATTCGCTTCTGCCAAAAAAAAACTCTACCAACATAGGTTGAGTTGCCCCATAAAATTATATTGTACGATAAGTGACTATACACCAAACTAGAGTAAATGTTTATGAGGGATTTCATGGAAAGTGTATGTTCCACTCTATTGATAGCATAATAAGATGAATTTAGTTTCCTGCACGAAACGTCAATATGTGTATTTCATTCCAAATTCTTATCAATGTGAATGCCAAGAAATCTAGTACTACTATCTATAGGTCCGGTGAGAATTTCCAAATGTCGAATGATCAGTTTCCGATCATTATTCCTAATTGAAAAGTGGATGCAAATAGTTTTATCAGCATTCAGCATTAGGCTATTTACATGACACCACTTCGCAAAGTTTTGCACCAGAAGTTCACAATGCATTTGAAACTCATCGCAACCGCCACTGAGGTGTCATCAGCAAACAAAACTATTTTACATTTCGGTGACCGACACTGAAAGTCCAAAACAGTGCTAAAATTGATGAGTATCTTTCGCAAATTTACGGGAAGTTCATTGATGAAAAGTAAAAACAGAAGTGGTCCCAGAACCGAACCCTGGGGCACTCCCAAATCTATATTGCGCTCAGCAGAGAAAGACCTTCGGACCTTGGTAGTCATAGATCTACCTTCCAGATAGCTAAGCAACCAGTGTGTAAATACACCCCTGAAACTCAGGTTATAACACTTTTCGATAATAAACTTGAAAGGTAGACAATCGAATGCCCGAGACAGGTCGAAAAATAAACCGTCAATATATGTGCCGTTATCGAGACAATCATATACGAACTCTACAAAACTAATGGTTGCCGTTTGAGTCGAGCGACTTGATCTGAAGCCATGCTGCGCAGGTTCCAGAATGTTAAACTTGTCAAGGTAGTTTTTCATTCTATTGAAAACAATTATCTCAAACACCTTAGAGAAGAAACTCAAAATATAAATGGGTCTATAGTGACCCATATGATAAATAATATCCAGAGCAAAATGTCGTAGAATTGAAAATTGAAACTAATGACTCCCAGGCATTTTGATATATGATTGCGATAAAAACGCGTTAAACAATGTCAGATTAATTGAAATTTATTTATGGGTTACTTGTTGTGTAATAATTGATCACAGAAAACTGCCGGATCGAATCTATCCATCATATCCATCTTGGCTATTTAATTGATCTACAACTTTCGAAAATCTGAAATGGCAATAAAGGTTGAGTGGCACATATTTTTAGAGCTTCCACTCATTGAATAAAATAATATAGATTATTCCACAATTCATTAAGTTAACGACAAATGCTTTGCAAACACTGTCACTTCGTCAAGTAAACATTTGGTCCTAGTTCAAAATGTATGCCTCTTTAGTCTTGTGAACCAAAACTGGAAAAAGGGCAAGCTTGCAGATGTTCTACAAGCAGCAAAGACTTGCTCGTCTAGCCATTGCGTATACAACTCCCACAGCAACAATAGGAGTTTCATTTTATCTTGTCCCACTGTACATACACGTGAAAAAGGTCTGATGAATGCCCTTAGAATGGACTATAGAAGGCCTAGAAAGACACATATAAAAATTTTGGAATCACTAGGGACTGAACTTCTTTCGTTTCACAGAGATTCTATTATGACTTTGCTACTAGCTATAAAGTGATCATTGGTGACTGCCAAGAATTCATAGAAACTTCGTCCAACTTCGCAAAAACCATCCAATCTGGTATACTGATGGGTTCCTAAGGGAGCAGGCATACGCATATATTGTTCCGTGTATAGGAATCATTGTCTTTAGGAAAGCCTATAGCAACATTCCAAACCAAAATTCTGGCTATAAAGACATGTGCTCAAGTCTGTCTGTCCAGACCCTACAAGAAACTTACTGGTGTGGTAACGCACAAGAGACCTTATTGGTCGCAGTGCAGAGGGATTTTCATTCTCTTGAACTAAATGACCACAATAATCTAATCTAGTCTATTCGTATAGAATGACATAACTTACTAATACTTTGTTTATTTCCTGGAATAAACTGAATTCCAATAATCCAAACAATACTATATATACCTAACTCATAATTCGCAGAAGCTAAAAATCTTCCGAGAGATTTTCAAAGATGTTGTAGTATCAAGATGATATCAGTAATGTCAATATATCAGAAATAAAAATTGAGATAAAGGAATATACTTACCTTGAGGTTTTTCATGTTGTGAAGAACGTAAAGGAGTTCATACTTTTTTTTCGATTTCCGTGTTATATATCATAAAATGATATTTGTTATTTTAACTCAGGAAAGCAATCGATAATCGACAATCTGTCAAACTGAAAACTTCACATAAACGTCAAGTGTCAATCAAATACAGGGTTATTAATTTTGTGCTTCCTAAAGTAGACGTAAATAAAACATTTTTCCATTAAAAATGTCGATCAGATTTTCATTTAAATATAAGGATGCTTGGACCTTGCCATTATATGTGGATTACCATATCATGTAAATGTCCTCCGCGTGATCTCTTACAGGACTCGATCGTTGTTAGGTAATTTTCGATGACTCGCCGGCACATTTCGGGCAATATCTCACCAATAACTTGACAGATGTTGGTTTTCAGATCGTCAATAATCTAAGACTTTTCAGCATAAACACGATCCTACGCAAAAACAGAAAATTCAAAGGCGATTAATCACAAGATCTTGGTGGCCAATTCACATCGCCGAAACGAGAAATTACGCGTCGTGGAAATTTTTCTTGCAATAAAGGTAAAAGGGGTCGTGTTGTGTGGCTTATTGCATCATCTTTCTGGAACTACATCTCTTCCAATTCCGTATCGTTAATTTCAGACCAGAAAAAAATCGTATTCGTTTGGCTATAGCGATGGAAATTGACGGTTTGTGTGACACCTTCCTCATTTTCGAAGAAGTACGGGCCAATCAGTCCACCAGACCAAATTGCACTTCATACGGTGACTTTTTGCGGATGTAATGGTCTCTCAGCAGTTACATGAGGATTTTCAGTGCCCCAAAGGCGACAATTTTGCTTGTTTATATAGCCATCGAGTGAAAACTGTGCTTCTTCGCTGAAGAAAATTAGATGTACAAAATCGTCATACAAACGTTGCTCTTCATCCCAATCGGCATATGTTCTTACGCATTATATGGTCAGCTAGCTGTAGTTCTTGTGTCAACTCAACCTTATAAGGATGGAGATGCAAATCCAGATGCAAAATACGCCATAGCGTGCAGTAGGAGAGCCCCAAATATTGAGCGATAATCTTCTATCTTCTTCAACACTTTCACTTACAGTAGAAATATTTTCGGTGGAGCGTGCATTTCGATGATGTATGGACCTTAAGACATCAGTAACAGATCCAGCCTCTTCGAATGTTTTCACTGTGTTACCAACTCAGATGGACGATTATGTCGACCATAATCTGCCCGTAATGTAAGAATCCTTGTTTTTGTAGTAAGTTTTCACAATTCTCACATGTTCAGCAGTAAATAAACGATACATATTGTTAATTGGCTAACCTTCAATTAAACATATGAAGATTAAAAAATATATTAGACAGTATTTTGTTTCCACAAAAATCTTTGTACTACTAAACTATTGTTTCACCAAGATGTGGCTTCTCCAAGTATTACATTGTAATGTCTGATGGTATTCAGTATAACCGAGTTCAAATATATTGTTAGGTACGTGATCAAATAATGGAAGCACAAGTCATAAAACTCTAGGTGTTTATTGGAGTTTGCCGCTAAAAATGCCATTAAGGAAAGATATTCGAAATGGAGACTTATCAACATCTGTTTGTTGGTTCAAAACGATTTTACGGGCATTACATCTGTTGATTTCAAGAAATTCTGAAAGTGTTAATCTAGGACTTTTGCTTTCAATGTGGATAATTTCATAATTATTATTGAAATTGTTCCTGAATTCCTTAAGATGATTTGCATCTGCCGAGTGTACAGAATCGGATATACATACTGTCTCATATATATTTTTTTAATTGAAATGAGTTTCTATCAAGTAAAGACCGAATCAATCAAATAAACATATGAAGCTTTGAAACACAGTTCCGTTCGACATATCTCATTGAAACAGGGCTGTCAAATCCTGACCACGAAATGGATAACTCGTTATTTGTAATAATTTCGAAGACGCGAAACGCGAAATAAAAAATACTCGAATATCGGTTAAATTCTAACCCAAAAACAAGATACGACATCTTGTCTGATCTGAAGTCCAAGATTACAGAAACAAACAATGGAAAAAATCACCAAAATTCCAATCTTAAAACACTCCGAAATGTTAAGTATATTATTTTATATATAATTCGTACATATTTTTGATAAGGAATATTCCTTTCTTTCATAAGTTCAATAGAATTTATATAATATATAAATAAATATATATATATATATATATATATATACATATATATGTATACATAAATATATGTATATATATATATATATATATATATATATATATTATTATTATTATTATTATTATCCTGATATTCCTAGATCTTCTGTGAAGATCCCTCAGAAGCTTTTTCAGCTTGTGCGAGTTAGGAGTTCAGTTGTGTTCGTGTAGGCTTTGTTACTGCGATCTTGCGCCACTTTAGGTCACAGCACTGTTAATTTTTGACCCAACAGTGAAATGGTGGCAGATACCCGTCCAACTAGAAAATTTCTTTTCTACCTGAATAGGATTCGAACCCTGGACCTCCCGGTCACGAGTCCGATGCTCTCCCGCTGAGCTATCCACACTCATATATATATATATATATATATATATATATATATATATATATATATATATATATATATATATATGTATATATATTTCTTTTCAGAGAATACTAACTGAGAATAACGTGTATATTTCGCATTATCACTGTATCTAGAACAAGGCATTTTTTCTAACTATAATACCTTAACTGATTCATGAAAATATAAGAAAAACAAATGTTAACTTCCGCTATTTTATTGATTTACACGACAATTAATTCGTCATACCATGATTCATCAGATGAGTATTTAAACTGAGGTATACAATGCAAAGCATGACCTTAAATACACAGCTCTGTACGAAAAATAGGGGGGTGGAAAGAGATGGTTTACAATCAATGAAAAATATTAAGTAGGGGGGGGATCTTTTTCAATCTATTTGATCATTCAATAAAATTTGTCTTTTATAATATCTATTGATCTCTAATGTTTCTAACAGATTTAGTTTCTGAACTTTGTTTTCGATATGTAATATTTCATAGTTCATATTAAAATTATGACCAGTCTCCAACAAATGGTTGGCATACGTTGAATTTGGTTTATTATTGATATAACATTTTTCATGTTCTCGTATCCTTGCTTGGAATGAAGGGCCTGTCTATCCCACATATACATATGGGCAATCCCTACATGTTAACTTCTAAACTCCTGATTTTTTGTTTTTAGGAATGACGTTTTTATTATTTTCTATTAAGCTGCCTAAAGAATTAATGGTTTTAAAAGAGCTGTTATTTGTTATAATTTTCTTTTTTCTTTAAATATCTAGCAAACTTTTCAGATTTTTGGCCTATAGAAGTTAATGAAATAAATTTTGTTTCGTTTGAATTTTGAAATTTTGGATATGCAAGTGATATTGCTTTTTTGTAATTTATTTTATCAAGTAAATTATCTACAATGAAATAATTAAAATCATTATTGAAAGCTATTTGTTTAATGGTTTCATACTCTTTGTTAAAATTTTCTTTCGTCATGGGTATGTTAACCAATCTATGAAGCATACTATTATAAACTGACAATTTTTGTGAAAATGGATGGTTTGAAGTATAATGAATCGTACCATCTGTATGTGTAGGTTTCCTGTATATGGAAAAGTCATGTCTCTGTTTAATTTTGATGATTTTTAAATCTAAGAAATTGATGCTATTATTTACTTAATCTTTATGTGTGAATTCAATTGTTGGATATAAATTATTGATAGATTCCAAAAATGAACAAAGTTATGTATTTGTGCCATCAAATAAACAAATTATGTCATCTAGGCCTTGAACGTTTGCCTAGATGAAAATTAGCTTATGTTCAACTAAACGGCACGTTTTATCTAGACGAAGAAAGTCTTACAATGGGTAACCCATTAGGCCCCTTTTTATCAGAAATATTCATGGATCACGTAGAAACCAATATCAAAAAACTCCCATATTATAAAGATTTCGTTTATTGGTACCACTATCTAGAGGACATAATTTGTTTATTTAATGGCACAAATAGACAACTTTGTTCATTTTTGGAATATAATAAATTATATCCAACAATTGAATTCACACATGAAGATGAAGTAAATAATAGCATCAATTTCTTAGATTTAAAAATCACCATCGCGACTTTTCCATATACAGGAAACCTACACATACAGATGGTAGGATTCATTATACTTTGATTAACCAATTTTCACAAAAATTGTCAGCTTATTATAGTATGCTTTATAGATTGATTAACATGCCCATGACGAAAGAAAATATTGACAAAGAGTATAAAACCATTAAACAAATAGTTTTCAACAATGATTTTAATCCTTTAATTGTAGATAATTTACTTGATAAAATAAATAACAAGAAAGCAATAAATCACTTGTATAAACAAAATTTCAAAATTCAAACGAAACAAAATTTATTTCATTAACTTACATAGGCCAAAAATCTGAAAAGTTTGCTAGATATTTAAAGAAAAAAGAAAATTAAAATATCTCTTTTAAAACCATTAATTCTTTAGGCAGCTTAATAAAAAATCATAAAGACGTCATTCCTAAAAACAAAAAATCAGGAATTTACAAGTTAACATGTAGTGATTGCCCATGTGTATATGTGAGACAGACAGGCCATTCATTCCATTCATTCAGAAACTAAATCTGTTAAACTTTAGAGATCAATAGATATAATGAAAGACAAATTTTATTGAATGACCAAATAGATTTAAACAGATCCCCCCTACTTTATGTTTTTCATTGATTGTAAACCATCTCTTTTCACCCCTCTACTTTTTGTACCAGAGCTGTGTATTTATGTTTTGCATTGTATACCTCAGTGTTAATACTCACCTGATGAAGTCATGGTATGACGAAACAATTGTCGTGTAAATCAATAAAATAGCGGAAGGTAATATTTGTTTTTCTTATATTGAAGATGAATTTCCGTTAAGTAAAGACCGAGACAATCAAAAATTTGATTCATGAAGCACTAATGTAAAACATCGTAAATGTTGAATTAAAAACGAATAATTCTAATATTGCAGGAATATTGCCTTGGTTATAATTCTCATAAGGGCAGGATTAGATTTGGATCCACATGCACTGAAAAGATTAAAATTCACAGTGATCAAACTAGGTCTTGGACCGTGGTTTATAGAAATGGGAACTGTTGCACTATTAGCATTCTACCTATTAGAACTACCAGTGAGTTGGGCACTGCTGCTAGGATGCATAGTTGCAGCCGTCTCTCCAGCTGTAGTAGTGCCATGTCTCTTCAGACTCAGAACCAAGGGTAAGTAGAGTTAAATAGAAATAAAGTAAAATATACCCTTCATTTATCGAGTTTGTATAAATTACCACATAAGCCTGTTTCAAGACAGAATTAACTCAAGAACTGAATATTGTCCTAACGCTGTGTTGGGATTGCTTACGTCGCCTAATGCATTTTCGTAGGGAACTTTATTCCGCCTATGCATGCCTAGGCTCCATTTCATTTCATAAAGTCGGTTCGTCAAGATCGACCGAATGGAGCCCTAATTTCACCGTAAGATGGAATGGAGGGCCGAGCCGCGTTGATCAACTCAGTGACAAGGGAGTCCGTCGCAGCGCAGGGCCTCTCCCTTAAAACTAACGTACTCTACCCTATTGCAGTAAATCTCCGGATTTTTGTGTCTAATAGCCGACTGCGTTATGTAACATACTGCGTTACCACGGGAGAGTGGTACATTCGATTGCTGTTGAACTCGAGGGGGTAGTGGTTGAAAGTCCGCATGTTGGACCTCATGTTCGGGATATTCTCATGAAATGTCTCAGGGTTTAGCGGAACTTGACGATTCGACCGGCCTCGTCCTGAACCTGGATCTATTGTAAGACGTTTCAGGGTTTGTGGATCTCGACGAAACGGCTAGTTCGTTGGTGCTTGACGCCAGGCTCAATCGAAAGACTTCACATAGGTTCGTGGGTCTTGTCGTACAGGCCGGATTGCTCGTACCAGGATCCTTTGAGGCATCAATCCTGAGATTATCATAGTTCATGAGCCTGCGTTCCGATGGATGGCGTGTGAGTTTCATCCCAAACCACTCGGATACTGACTGGTTCATGGGACTGCGTTCGGGTGGGTCCATAAGAAACCCCTTCAGCATATGAGTTGCATGGTACTGACCATGCAGATCCAGTAGAGGTTGGATAGTGCTTTGCTGTTACCAGTCAGATGGCTGAAGCCCAAACTGGAATAAAATAAAATAGAAAGGCCTTTTACTTGATAGAAGAAATATAATAAAGTTTGAATATTGAAACAAATTAATATATGTTTATCTTCTACAGTTTTAATTTAAAAAATTTTTATTCAAAAAAACTTTTAGAATTAAATTAATGTCTAAAACAAGCACCGCTTATATTTAATAGACGTATATAATCTAAACTCAATATACAATGTCAAATGGAATAAATAAACCAAAAGATACACGAAAGTCCCTAAAATTAATAAATAAATATTTAAAGGAGACAAATTTTGTTTCTGGTCTTGCTCTTAAAACGCCATTTGTACCTTGAAAACATGAACACACTTAAAGGACCTCTCAAAGAATATAATTTATTTGAAATATTTAATATATTTAAATATTCGAATAAGTAAATTCAGAAATCTCTCAAAGCATGCCCTATATCTTCAAAAAACAAATATAGTTCAAAACAGTTCCGTCTTCAGTCCTGAAATATATTCAAAAATATCAAAATCAAAAACTAACCTGTACCAAACCACTCAACACGTGTAAATGAATAATGTTTCGAGACATAGATCATCTTTATAATTCAAGATTTATCTATGCTCTAACAGAATCAAAGAACAATGTGAGTTATTTTTAAGGTTTACCTAACTTATTGACACTGTATAATGAAATTTATTGAAGCCAAGATATAATTATATATTATATATAAAATAAAATAGAAAGGCCTTTTACTTGATAGAAGAAATATAATAAAGTTTGAATATTGAAACAAATTAATATATGTTTATCTTCTACAGTTTTAATTTAAAAAATTTTTATTCAAAAAAACTTTTAGAATTAAATTAATGTCTAAAACAAGCACCGCTTATATTTAATAGACGTATATAATCTAAACTCAATATACAATGTCAAATGGAATAAATAAACCAAAAGATACACGAAAGTCCCTAAAATTAATAAATAAATATTTAAAGGAGACAAATTTTGTTTCTGGTCTTGCTCTTAAAACGCCATTTGTACCTTGAAAACATGAACACACTTAAAGGACCTCTCAAAGAATATAATTTATTTGAAATATTTAATATATTTAAATATTCGAATAAGTAAATTCAGAAATCTCTCAAAGCATGCCCTATATCTTCAAAAAACAAATATAGTTCAAAACAGTTCCGTCTTCAGTCCTGAAATATATTCAAAAATATCAAAATCAAAAACTAACCTGTACCAAACCACTCAACACGTGTAAATGAATAATGTTTCGAGACATAGATCATCTTTATAATTCAAGATTTATCTATGCTCTAACAGAATCAAAGAACAATGTGAGTTATTTTTAAGGTTTACCTAACTTATTGACACTGTATAATGAAATTTATTGAAGCCAAGATATAATTATATATTATATATAAAATAAAATAGAAAGGCCTTTTACTTGATAGAAGAAATATAATAAAGTTTGAATATTGAAACAAATTAATATATGTTTATCTTCTACAGTTTTAATTTAAAAAATTTTTATTCAAAAAAACTTTTAGAATTAAATTAATGTCTAAAACAAGCACCGCTTATATTTAATAGACGTATATAATCTAAACTCAATATACAATGTCAAATGGAATAAATAAACCAAAAGATACACGAAAGTCCCTAAAATTAATAAATAAATATTTAAAGGAGACAAATTTTGTTTCTGGTCTTGCTCTTAAAACGCCATTTGTACCTTGAAAACATGAACACACTTAAAGGACCTCTCAAAGAATATAATTTATTTGAAATATTTAATATATTTAAATATTCGAATAAGTAAATTCAGAAATCTCTCAAAGCATGCCCTATATCTTCAAAAAACAAATATAGTTCAAAACAGTTCCGTCTTCAGTCCTGAAATATATTCAAAAATATCAAAATCAAAAACTAACCTGTACCAAACCACTCAACACGTGTAAATGAATAATGTTTCGAGACATAGATCATCTTTATAATTCAAGATTTATCTATGCTCTAACAGAATCAAAGAACAATGTGAGTTATTTTTAAGGTTTACCTAACTTATTGACACTGTATAATGAAATTTATTGAAGCCAAGATATAATTATATATTATATATAAAATAAAATAGAAAGGCCTTTTACTTGATAGAAGAAATATAATAAAGTTTGAATATTGAAACAAATTAATATATGTTTATCTTCTACAGTTTTAATTTAAAAAATTTTTATTCAAAAAAACTTTTAGAATTAAATTAATGTCTAAAACAAGCACCGCTTATATTTAATAGACGTATATAATCTAAACTCAATATACAATGTCAAATGGAATAAATAAACCAAAAGATACACGAAAGTCCCTAAAATTAATAAATAAATATTTAAAGGAGACAAATTTTGTTTCTGGTCTTGCTCTTAAAACGCCATTTGTACCTTGAAAACATGAACACACTTAAAGGACCTCTCAAAGAATATAATTTATTTGAAATATTTAATATATTTAAATATTCGAATAAGTAAATTCAGAAATCTCTCAAAGCATGCCCTATATCTTCAAAAAACAAATATAGTTCAAAACTGTTCCGTCTTCAGTCCTGAAATATATTCAAAAATATCAAAATCAAAAACTAACCTGTACCAAACCACTCAACACGTGTAAATGAATAATGTTTCGAGACATAGATCATCTTTATAATTCAAGATTTATCTATGCTCTAACAGAATCAAAGAACAATGTGAGTTATTTTTAAGGTTTACCTAACTTATTGACACTGTATAATGAAATTTATTGAAGCCAAGATATAATTATATATTATATATAAAATAAAATAGAAAGGCCTTTTACTTGATAGAAGAAATATAATAAAGTTTGAATATTGAAACAAATTAATATATGTTTATCTTCTACAGTTTTAATTTAAAAAATTTTTATTCAAAAAAACTTTTAGAATTAAATTAATGTCTAAAACAAGCACCGCTTATATTTAATAGACGTATATAATCTAAACTCAATATACAATGTCAAATGGAATAAATAAACCAAAAGATACACGAAAGTCCCTAAAATTAATAAATAAATATTTAAAGGAGACAAATTTTGTTTCTGGTCTTGCTCTTAAAACGCCATTTGTACCTTGAAAACATGAACACACTTAAAGGACCTCTCAAAGAATATAATTTATTTGAAATATTTAATATATTTAAATATTCGAATAAGTAAATTCAGAAATCTCTCAAAGCATGCCCTATATCTTCAAAAAACAAATATAGTTCAAAACAGTTCCGTCTTCAGTCCTGAAATATATTCAAAAATATCAAAATCAAAAACTAACCTGTACCAAACCACTCAACACGTGTAAATGAATAATGTTTCGAGACATAGATCATCTTTATAATTCAAGATTTATCTATGCTCTAACAGAATCAAAGAACAATGTGAGTTATTTTTAAGGTTTACCTAACTTATTGACACTGTATAATGAAATTTATTGAAGCCAAGATATAATTATATATTATATATAAAATAAAATAGAAAGGCCTTTTACTTGATAGAAGAAATATAATAAAGTTTGAATATTGAAACAAATTAATATATGTTTATCTTCTACAGTTTTAATTTAAAAAATTTTTATTCAAAAAAACTTTTAGAATTAAATTAATGTCTAAAACAAGCACCGCTTATATTTAATAGACGTATATAATCTAAACTCAATATACAATGTCAAATGGAATAAATAAACCAAAAGATACACGAAAGTCCCTAAAATTAATAAATAAATATTTAAAGGAGACAAATTTTGTTTCTGGTCTTGCTCTTAAAACGCCATTTGTACCTTGAAAACATGAACACACTTAAAGGACCTCTCAAAGAATATAATTTATTTGAAATATTTAATATATTTAAATATTCGAATAAGTAAATTCAGAAATCTCTCAAAGCATGCCCTATATCTTCAAAAAACAAATATAGTTCAAAACTGTTCCGTCTTCAGTCCTGAAATATATTCAAAAATATCAAAATCAAAAACTAACCTGTACCAAACCACTCAACACGTGTAAATGAATAATGTTTCGAGACATAGATCATCTTTATAATTCAAGATTTATCTATGCTCTAACAGAATCAAAGAACAATGTGAGTTATTTTTAAGGTTTACCTAACTTATTGACACTGTATAATGAAATTTATTGAAGCCAAGATATAATTATATATTATATATAAAATAAAATAGAAAGGCCTTTTACTTGATAGAAGAAATATAATAAAGTTTGAATATTGAAACAAATTAATATATGTTTATCTTCTACAGTTTTAATTTAAAAAATTTTTATTCAAAAAAACTTTTAGAATTAAATTAATGTCTAAAACAAGCACCGCTTATATTTAATAGACGTATATAATCTAAACTCAATATACAATGTCAAATGGAATAAATAAACCAAAAGATACACGAAAGTCCCTAAAATTAATAAATAAATATTTAAAGGAGACAAATTTTGTTTCTGGTCTTGCTCTTAAAACGCCATTTGTACCTTGAAAACATGAACACACTTAAAGGACCTCTCAAAGAATATAATTTATTTGAAATATTTAATATATTTAAATATTCGAATAAGTAAATTCAGAAATCTCTCAAAGCATGCCCTATATCTTCAAAAAACAAATATAGTTCAAAACAGTTCCGTCTTCAGTCCTGAAATATATTCAAAAATATCAAAATCAAAAACTAACCTGTACCAAACCACTCAACACGTGTAAATGAATAATGTTTCGAGACATAGATCATCTTTATAATTCAAGATTTATCTATGCTCTAACAGAATCAAAGAACAATGTGAGTTATTTTTAAGGTTTACCTAACTTATTGACACTGTATAATGAAATTTATTGAAGCCAAGATATAATTATATATTATATATAAAATAAAATAGAAAGGCCTTTTACTTGATAGAAGAAATATAATAAAGTTTGAATATTGAAACAAATTAATATATGTTTATCTTCTACAGTTTTAATTTAAAAAATTTTTATTCAAAAAAACTTTTAGAATTAAATTAATGTCTAAAACAAGCACCGCTTATATTTAATAGACGTATATAATCTAAACTCAATATACAATGTCAAATGGAATAAATAAACCAAAAGATACACGAAAGTCCCTAAAATTAATAAATAAATATTTAAAGGAGACAAATTTTGTTTCTGGTCTTGCTCTTAAAACGCCATTTGTACCTTGAAAACATGAACACACTTAAAGGACCTCTCAAAGAATATAATTTATTTGAAATATTTAATATATTTAAATATTCGAATAAGTAAATTCAGAAATCTCTCAAAGCATGCCCTATATCTTCAAAAAACAAATATAGTTCAAAACAGTTCCGTCTTCAGTCCTGAAATATATTCAAAAATATCAAAATCAAAAACTAACCTGTACCAAACCACTCAACACGTGTAAATGAATAATGTTTCGAGACATAGATCATCTTTATAATTCAAGATTTATCTATGCTCTAACAGAATCAAAGAACAATGTGAGTTATTTTTAAGGTTTACCTAACTTATTGACACTGTATAATGAAATTTATTGAAGCCAAGATATAATTATATATTATATATAAAATAAAATAGAAAGGCCTTTTACTTGATAGAAGAAATATAATAAAGTTTGAATATTGAAACAAATTAATATATGTTTATCTTCTACAGTTTTAATTTAAAAAATTTTTATTCAAAAAAACTTTTAGAATTAAATTAATGTCTAAAACAAGCACCGCTTATATTTAATAGACGTATATAATCTAAACTCAATATACAATGTCAAATGGAATAAATAAACCAAAAGATACACGAAAGTCCCTAAAATTAATAAATAAATATTTAAAGGAGACAAATTTTGTTTCTGGTCTTGCTCTTAAAACGCCATTTGTACCTTGAAAACATGAACACACTTAAAGGACCTCTCAAAGAATATAATTTATTTGAAATATTTAATATATTTAAATATTCGAATAAGTAAATTCAGAAATCTCTCAAAGCATGCCCTATATCTTCAAAAAACAAATATAGTTCAAAACAGTTCCGTCTTCAGTCCTGAAATATATTCAAAAATATCAAAATCAAAAACTAACCTGTACCAAACCACTCAACACGTGTAAATGAATAATGTTTCGAGACATAGATCATCTTTATAATTCAAGATTTATCTATGCTCTAACAGAATCAAAGAACAATGTGAGTTATTTTTAAGGTTTACCTAACTTATTGACACTGTATAATGAAATTTATTGAAGCCAAGATATAATTATATATTATATATAAAATAAAATAGAAAGGCCTTTTACTTGATAGAAGAAATATAATAAAGTTTGAATATTGAAACAAATTAATATATGTTTATCTTCTACAGTTTTAATTTAAAAAATTTTTATTCAAAAAAACTTTTAGAATTAAATTAATGTCTAAAACAAGCACCGCTTATATTTAATAGACGTATATAATCTAAACTCAATATACAATGTCAAATGGAATAAATAAACCAAAAGATACACGAAAGTCCCTAAAATTAATAAATAAATATTTAAAGGAGACAAATTTTGTTTCTGGTCTTGCTCTTAAAACGCCATTTGTACCTTGAAAACATGAACACACTTAAAGGACCTCTCAAAGAATATAATTTATTTGAAATATTTAATATATTTAAATATTCGAATAAGTAAATTCAGAAATATTGTATGTATATTGAGTTTAGATTATATACGTCTATTAAATATAAGCGGTGCTTGTTTTAGACATTAATTTAATTCTAAAAGTTTTTTTGAATAAAAATTTTTTAAATTAAAACTGTAGAAGATAAACATATATTAATTTGTTTCAATATTCAAACTTTATTATATTTCTTCTATCAAGTAAAAGGCCTTTCTATTTTATTTTATATATAATATATAATTATATCTTGGCTTCAATAAATTTCATTATACAGTGTCAATAAGTTAGGTAAACCTTAAAAATAACTCACATTGTTCTTTGATTCTGTTAGAGCATAGATAAATCTTGAATTATAAAGATGATCTATGTCTCGAAACATTATTCATTTACACGTGTTGAGTGGTTTGGTACAGGTTAGTTTTTGATTTTGATATTTTTGAATATATTTCAGGACTGAAGACGGAACTGTTTTGAACTATATTTGTTTTTTGAAGATATAGGGCATGCTTTGAGAGATTTCTGAATTTACTTATTCGAATATTTAAATATATTAAATATTTCAAATAAATTATATTCTTTGAGAGGTCCTTTAAGTGTGTTCATGTTTTCAAGGTACAAATGGCGTTTTAAGAGCAAGACCAGAAACAAAATTTGTCTCCTTTAAATATTTATTTATTAATTTTAGGGACTTTCGTGTATCTTTTGGTTTATTTATTCCATTTGACATTGTATATTGAGTTTAGATTATATACGTCTATTAAATATAAGCGGTGCTTGTTTTAGACATTAATTTAATTCTAAAAGTTTTTTTGAATAAAAATTTTTTAAATTAAAACTGTAGAAGATAAACATATATTAATTTGTTTCAATATTCAAACTTTATTATATTTCTTCTATCAAGTAAAAGGCCTTTCTATTTTATTTTATATATAATATATAATTATATCTTGGCTTCAATAAATTTCATTATACAGTGTCAATAAGTTAGGTAAACCTTAAAAATAACTCACATTGTTCTTTGATTCTGTTAGAGCATAGATAAATCTTGAATTATAAAGATGATCTATGTCTCGAAACATTATTCATTTACACGTGTTGAGTGGTTTGGTACAGGTTAGTTTTTGATTTTGATATTTTTGAATATATTTCAGGACTGAAGACGGAACTGTTTTGAACTATATTTGTTTTTTGAAGATATAGGGCATGCTTTGAGAGATTTCTGAATTTACTTATTCGAATATTTAAATATATTAAATATTTCAAATAAATTATATTCTTTGAGAGGTCCTTTAAGTGTGTTCATGTTTTCAAGGTACAAATGGCGTTTTAAGAGCAAGACCAGAAACAAAATTTGTCTCCTTTAAATATTTATTTATTAATTTTAGGGACTTTCGTGTATCTTTTGGTTTATTTATTCCATTTGACATTGTATATTGAGTTTAGATTATATACGTCTATTAAATATAAGCGGTGCTTGTTTTAGACATTAATTTAATTCTAAAAGTTTTTTTGAATAAAAATTTTTTAAATTAAAACTGTAGAAGATAAACATATATTAATTTGTTTCAATATTCAAACTTTATTATATTTCTTCTATCAAGTAAAAGGCCTTTCTATTTTATTTTATATATAATATATAATTATATCTTGGCTTCAATAAATTTCATTATACAGTGTCAATAAGTTAGGTAAACCTTAAAAATAACTCACATTGTTCTTTGATTCTGTTAGAGCATAGATAAATCTTGAATTATAAAGATGATCTATGTCTCGAAACATTATTCATTTACACGTGTTGAGTGGTTTGGTACAGGTTAGTTTTTGATTTTGATATTTTTGAATATATTTCAGGACTGAAGACGGAACTGTTTTGAACTATATTTGTTTTTTGAAGATATAGGGCATGCTTTGAGAGATTTCTGAATTTACTTATTCGAATATTTAAATATATTAAATATTTCAAATAAATTATATTCTTTGAGAGGTCCTTTAAGTGTGTTCATGTTTTCAAGGTACAAATGGCGTTTTAAGAGCAAGACCAGAAACAAAATTTGTCTCCTTTAAATATTTATTTATTAATTTTAGGGACTTTCGTGTATCTTTTGGTTTATTTATTCCATTTGACATTGTATATTGAGTTTAGATTATATACGTCTATTAAATATAAGCGGTGCTTGTTTTAGACATTAATTTAATTCTAAAAGTTTTTTTGAATAAAAATTTTTTAAATTAAAACTGTAGAAGATAAACATATATTAATTTGTTTCAATATTCAAACTTTATTATATTTCTTCTATCAAGTAAAAGGCCTTTCTATTTTATTTTATATATAATATATAATTATATCTTGGCTTCAATAAATTTCATTATACAGTGTCAATAAGTTAGGTAAACCTTAAAAATAACTCACATTGTTCTTTGATTCTGTTAGAGCATAGATAAATCTTGAATTATAAAGATGATCTATGTCTCGAAACATTATTCATTTACACGTGTTGAGTGGTTTGGTACAGGTTAGTTTTTGATTTTGATATTTTTGAATATATTTCAGGACTGAAGACGGAACTGTTTTGAACTATATTTTTTTTTTGAAGATATAGGGCATGCTTTGAGAGATTTCTGAATTTACTTATTCGAATATTTAAATATATTAAATATTTCAAATAAATTATATTCTTTGAGAGGTCCTTTAAGTGTGTTCATGTTTTCAAGGTACAAATGGCGTTTTAAGAGCAAGACCAGAAACAAAATTTGTCTCCTTTAAATATTTATTTATTAATTTTAGGGACTTTCGTGTATCTTTTGGTTTATTTATTCCATTTGACATTGTATATTGAGTTTAGATTATATACGTCTATTAAATATAAGCGGTGCTTGTTTTAGACATTAATTTAATTCTAAAAGTTTTTTTGAATAAAAATTTTTTAAATTAAAACTGTAGAAGATAAACATATATTAATTTGTTTCAATATTCAAACTTTATTATATTTCTTCTATCAAGTAAAAGGCCTTTCTATTTTATTTTATATATAATATATAATTATATCTTGGCTTCAATAAATTTCATTATACAGTGTCAATAAGTTAGGTAAACCTTAAAAATAACTCACATTGTTCTTTGATTCTGTTAGAGCATAGATAAATCTTGAATTATAAAGATGATCTATGTCTCGAAACATTATTCATTTACACGTGTTGAGTGGTTTGGTACAGGTTAGTTTTTGATTTTGATATTTTTGAATATATTTCAGGACTGAAGACGGAACTGTTTTGAACTATATTTGTTTTTTGAAGATATAGGGCATGCTTTGAGAGATTTCTGAATTTACTTATTCGAATATTTAAATATATTAAATATTTCAAATAAATTATATTCTTTGAGAGGTCCTTTAAGTGTGTTCATGTTTTCAAGGTACAAATGGCGTTTTAAGAGCAAGACCAGAAACAAAATTTGTCTCCTTTAAATATTTATTTATTAATTTTAGGGACTTTCGTGTATCTTTTGGTTTATTTATTCCATTTGACATTGTATATTGAGTTTAGATTATATACGTCTATTAAATATAAGCGGTGCTTGTTTTAGACATTAATTTAATTCTAAAAGTTTTTTTGAATAAAAATTTTTTAAATTAAAACTGTAGAAGATAAACATATATTAATTTGTTTCAATATTCAAACTTTATTATATTTCTTCTATCAAGTAAAAGGCCTTTCTATTTTATTTTATATATAATATATAATTATATCTTGGCTTCAATAAATTTCATTATACAGTGTCAATAAGTTAGGTAAACCTTAAAAATAACTCACATTGTTCTTTGATTCTGTTAGAGCATAGATAAATCTTGAATTATAAAGATGATCTATGTCTCGAAACATTATTCATTTACACGTGTTGAGTGGTTTGGTACAGGTTAGTTTTTGATTTTGATATTTTTGAATATATTTCAGGACTGAAGACGGAACTGTTTTGAACTATATTTGTTTTTTGAAGATATAGGGCATGCTTTGAGAGATTTCTGAATTTACTTATTCGAATATTTAAATATATTAAATATTTCAAATAAATTATATTCTTTGAGAGGTCCTTTAAGTGTGTTCATGTTTTCAAGGTACAAATGGCGTTTTAAGAGCAAGACCAGAAACAAAATTTGTCTCCTTTAAATATTTATTTATTAATTTTAGGGACTTTCGTGTATCTTTTGGTTTATTTATTCCATTTGACATTGTATATTGAGTTTAGATTATATACGTCTATTAAATATAAGCGGTGCTTGTTTTAGACATTAATTTAATTCTAAAAGTTTTTTTGAATAAAAATTTTTTAAATTAAAACTGTAGAAGATAAACATATATTAATTTGTTTCAATATTCAAACCCAAACTGGAAGCTGGTGGGTTAATATCTTCGGAGAGGTTTTCACCTCGTGCGATGGGCAGACTGTGGAGACTGCTGGGTAGTCACTTGGTGAAAGAGCTACGCTCCCATGCCAATACAACTAACTGGTAGAATTCACGTATCAGCAGCTCCTCAGTTAAATATATTTTGTTATATTGGGACATTATAAAATACTACTTAGCTTTAATAGAGCAAGAAAGTCAATATTCTACAGTCCATAAGCTGGTTTCTTGAAGTGTAGCGCTAGGGCTGCTTTCGATAATTGGAGAATTTCCTGGTCTGCAGCTATACCTTTTCGAATTCTTCAATAGTAATTGAAAATTAGTCAATTACTATGCAAATGCCAAGATAACAATACTTCAAGGAGAAATACTTATAGACTATAACTCGTTTATTCACACTCTATATATTAAACCGTGAATTACACAATTTTGAATTTCTACAAAAATTAAGAGATTTATTGCGAATGAGTTTTTATCGATCGTTGTGGTGAAAACACTATCTTGCTCGTAGAAGAGTAGATCGATAGACTTTTGGATTAAATAGTGCTTGAAAATACTCTTGATAACAAACTTTAAATGATTATTAATTTTTGTCCCTTTATTTCAGGATATGGTGTTGCCAAAGGTATTCCAACTCTGATAATAGCTGTTGCTGGTATTTGTGATGCATTATCGGTAGCCATCTTTGGTATAGGAAAAAGTATAATGTTTTCTGATGACTCTGTCACTTCGCAAATTTTGAGTGGGCCGATTTCTGTAGTAGGAGGTCTAGGTTTTGGAATTCTGTGGGGGACCATTTGCAATTATACACCAGAGAAACACGATCCTTTTATGGTCCCATTAAGAATTCTACTTTTACTGGTAGGCGGGATGATTTCAGTCTTCGGCAGTGATCTCATAGGTAGGTATCATAAGACATGCCTACAAAATTTTTCTTCTTGGTGCCGAGATTATAATGAACGATTTACGCTATACTTGAAGAACTCAAGCATACATACATTTTGCACATTAAACTATACAGCATAATTGTTACAGGTTATGGAGGTGCTGGACCATTGGGTTGTGTAAGTGCGGCATTCATGTCCATATTCTTCTGGTCGAACCAAGGTTGGGAAATTGAGGACAATCCGGCGGCCACTGCATTCGAGATTTTCTGGATGATTTTCGAGCCAATACTTTTTGGTGTCACTGGGACTCAAATCAAAATTAACGAATTAGAACCAGAAATAGTTACATTTTCACTCGCGATTCTTGTGGTTGGGGTAATAATCAGAATTTTGCTGACTATAATAATCGGTATTGGATGTAAGCTCAACTTGAAGGAGAAATTATTTGTTGCCCTATCATGGATGTCAAAAGCTACAGTACAGGTAAGATTTCAAAGCAGTCCACGTTCTCGTACCAGAAAGAAATACATTATGTCAAGAAAGTACCGGGAATTATCGATTTAAATCTGGCGGGGCAATGAGGCAGGTAAATTTTTTTTCCTAGGTTGGTACAACTGTCCTTAATTACTATGCCAAGCTTGAGCGGGATCTGTCAACTAGTGTGTTTGCAACAGCTGATTAAGTCAGTCGATGTCAGAGTGCGTGCCGATTTTTACTATGGGTGATTACGTTGAGCAAAGAATTTGTTTAAAGTTTTGTGTTGCAAATGAATTTTCGTGTGCCGATGCATTGAAAATGTTGCAAAAGGCCTTTGGTGATAATGCTCTATCGAAAACTCGTGCATATCAGTGGTACAGAGCCTTCAAGGACGGTCGTGAAGTGGTCGCCCATCGACGGCTTCGATCGAAGATAACGTCGATAAAATTAAGGAAATGGTGCTGGAAAACCGTCGTACCAGCTTGAGAGAGATAGCACATCATTTTAAGATATCCCACGAGTCCGCACGTACGATTTTGATTGATATTTTGGGCATGAGAAAGGTGGCCGCACGACTCGTACCGAAAGACCTGAATTTTCTTCAAAACCGTCATCGCGAACAGGTTGCTTCAGACATGCTGGATCGCTGTAATTCCGATTCTACATTCATGGAACGCATTATAACTGGTGATGAGACCTGGGTCTACGAGTACGATATGCAAACAAGCCAGCAATCATCAGAATGGGTGGCAAAAAATGAGCCGAAACCGAAGAAACCACGCCAAAGCCGCTCGAAAATGAAGGTGATGCTCATTGTTTTCTTCGATATCCTTGGCGTGGTGTACTACGAATTCGTTCCAGAGGGTCAGACGGTAAACAAGGAGTATTACCTAGGCGTTATAAAACGTTTGCGTGAGCCTATCCGTAAGAAGCGGCCAAATTTATGGGCGAACAACTCATGGATTTTGCATGACGATAACGCGCCTTCTCACCGAGCTACGATTGTGACTGACTTTCTCGCCAAAAACTCAACAAACGTGCTTCAGCAACCACCGTATTCGCCGGATTTGGCTCCCTGCGACTTTTTCCTCTTCCCAAACTAAAATTGCCCCTTCGTGGCACCCGTTTTGAGTCGATTGAAGCCATAAAACAAAATTCGGCGCGAGAGCTAACGTCCATCCCGGAAAGCGCCTATAAAAAATGTTTCGATAATTGGAAGTGCCGTTGGCATAGATGTATTGGAGCAAATGGAGCCTATTTTGAAGGCGACCCAATAAATTTTGACGATTAAATGTAAAAATGTTGTTTTAATTGAAAATTCCCGGTACTTTCTTGACAGAGTAGTATTTTTCCAAATTTGCCTACATATTCTGAACTAGAAATATTCGAGAACGATTAGAAATGCAAATAGGATGTTTGTTGTGCACTAAATATTCATTAGAAAAGTGATCACTCCATAAATGATAATAACGATGAAGTTTTACTATTTCATAGTATTGAATAGGCAGCTATTTAATGCGAATACGTTAACACGAATTGAAGTATAGTAAATAGGAAGTTATTCGTATACCAACAATTATATTTTATTCAATGAATGATGAATTCAAATTGACAATTCGAATACGTCGTGAAAATTATACGAGTTATCCAATTGGTGAAGTTTAATAAACCTGTCGTCCATTCGAGCTTGAAATCTCTCCTGCATATCTCCAATTATCTGCTGATATTTATAAGTTATAATTCTTGCCGACGTTACTTAATGATTAAGAAGAAGAAAGTTTCCCCGCAAATTGTCCATCGGAAAATTTAATATGAGTTATTCGATATTACTTGCTGTTCAAAGTCGAAAAGAGACATTTTAAGTAAAGGATGATACAAGCGCGCAAAAAGAATAAAAGCATTATTTAAATGTTCAATGGATAAAAAACCAAAATTCGATACAATTTGTTGTTTTGTAATTTGTCAAAGATATAGAAAATTATACAAAAGTTAAATGAATAACGAAGGTATTTACAGCTTCATTTGAATTTTACAGTCCAAAATGTCATATTCGATAATGATTCGTTTTCTTTCTCAAAAAAGGCCATTTTCTCATTGCTCAATCTTAATTTTCCTTTGCTCCAAAGTCATATGCTTTTACTGTTTAAATCAAAGCGACATAAGAACTGAACAAATATAACAAAATTTTAATCTCAAAACAGATTTAACCTGTCAGTCTTCTACAATTTTAATTTCAAAATAATTTTATTCAAAAAAGTTTTAGAATTAAATTAATGTCTTAAAAGCACATCTTATATTCAATAGACTTATAAAATCAAAACTCAATATACAAAATCAAAAGGAATAAATAAACCAACAAATATAAATTTTCAATTAAAAATAAAAAATAAATGTTTGAAGGAGATAAAATTTTGTTTCTGATCTTACAATTATGAAAACTAATTCCTTTTCAATAATACAAAACATAATTTAAGGACTTCTCAGAAAATATAATTCATTTGAAATATTTAATATATTTAAATATTTGAATAAGTTTCCTCAAAAATCTCTCAAAACATGTATATCTTCAAAAAACAATTATACTTAATATATAATAAGGTCTTAAGCGGTCCTACTACATATTAAAAAAATAAAATCAACCAACAACAAATATAACTCACCTCAAAGTCCTCCTGGAATAATCGATTTGACATTCTAACTTTAAAATCCAAGATATCACAGAATCACAGAAAGCTGAAAGGTATTATAAGGTCTTCTTTAAACCACTTGATACTTCATAATGAGATTTTTATTCAAGCCTAAATATAACTATATATTATTTATTTAAATGATCAAAATTGTAGAAGACTGCATGATTAGATCTGTTTTGATATTCAAATTTTGTTATATTCCTTCTATCAAGTAAAAAGCCCCTTCCTATTATTTTATTTTGAACAAACATAGATAATGAGGACGTTAGAGTCTGATGTTTTTTCTTTCTAATCAAGAATGTTCCCTACAATAATAAATATTCAGCATTTCACATTTCTTTTCAGGCAGCACTTGGACCAGTTACGCTTGGTATTGTAGCCGAAGACTCATTAGAGCACGAGTACGCTAAGAAGGTACTTATGGTTTGCGTACTTTCAATACTCCTCACAGCTCCAACTGGTGCCATTCTCATTTCTATTAGTGGGCCTCGTCTTCTAACAAAGACAAAATTCCCTGAGGTTCCCGAAGGCTGGCGCAGAAGTCACAGGCCATCAATTAGAGATATCAGTATCATAGACGAAGAAGAGGAAAAAAGCGACATCGAAACACCGAACATTGAAAATTCAATAAGCTATAAAGAAAAAAGCACAGATGAGAATACATGAGGTTTAAATTTCAACCATGGAAAAATATTACTCGTCAATCGATCAATTACACCACTTCATCCTTCTTACCAGAATTTCTGGTGGTTTTCACATATTTATTATAAAAATAAATATTGAAGGAGACTAAAAGAATTGTATAGATTTTATATGGGGGAAATATTTTTACCTTCGTGATAAAATGAACAAAAATTGTATTATGAAATATTCATATGGAATAGTATAAGTTAACAAAAACAAAACTGTAAATAACGTTCTTGAATGATACATCAAAAAATGAAATAATAAAGAGGAAATTTTTGTACTTTTTATTTTATAAAAAACAGCACATCAATTGTGCTTTCCATCCTTACATTTAATGTGGATTTTCTAATAGATAGAAAAACAATAATGACAAGGCATTCAGATATATTATATTACCACAGTATTTAGAATTATGGTATCAATAAAATAGACGAAGTTATGAAACAATTTCAACCAACATAATGGAATTTATTTTGAATTTGATGTCAAGTAATATAGAATAAAAATTTCGCTTTTATTCCTTTCAAAAACTTTGGAAATATTAGGAAAATAGTTTGAATATCAATTGAAAACTAATTGATCCTTCGTTCGAAATGAAGACGATGTCTCACAAAATATCACACGAATATAAATATCTAAGAATAAACTAACAACGATGTTCAAAATTTATTGGAATATTCTGATAATCTTAGATATAAACGGATTCGCATGATGCTCAACTGAACTATTGTACACATATATTTCACCCAATCCACACTATAAATGAGGAACATTCTTCAATATCAATAAAAGATTGCTAAGGCGTTAAACTCATTTGAAAGTCCCAGAAATTATTGAATTGTGTTTACAAGCACAAACAATTCGACATTAAAATTGATACAACTAGTATATTCGGTCAGTTCGAATTTCTTTTTTTGTCTGATGCACCTGATCTGATATAAAAAAATTACCCTGTGAAAATTATACTCTGAGTGGACGGGAGTTCAAAGAGAAAATCTCAATTCGACTGAACTAACTATTCAGCTAAGATAATTAAATTCAGCTGAGAATGCATCATGTGCCATATAGTGCTTTTTTGTGATCAATTATGATTTTAAAAAGTCAAGACCAGTTGACAAAATTGATCAATAACAACATTATATATCAATTTAATTTTGTGATTGATTCAATATTTGGAATAAAAAATAATTAACTACGATACTCATCCTTGTATCATCTACAAGACATCGTCCTTTTTCGTGAAGAATATTTGATAATACAATGAAAATATTTATCTGATTGAAATATAGATATATACAATAATAAACAAATAGCATCATTCGATATTAAATGGAATATTTTTTAGATTCCTCTCAAATTCAACATTATATGAATTGTTTTTTCAAATCCTAGAATCTATCTTATATTAGAATTTTAGAGAAACTATTCTCTACATGGAACTAGCAAATGAAGTATCAATTGAAATATAGCAAAATTTGAGTATACTCTACAACTATTAACCTATACATAATAAAAAAACTGAATTAAATCTGTACAATATACAAAAAATTTATACAGGTATTCTCAAATTAAGCTAGTATAGCTCATGAAGTTTAAGGAAATCAAACACCTCTACATTATTCTGCTCTTCAAATTTGTTAAATTGGTCAGTGGATAGCCGCGAGGAGACATTGTCGTACAAAAAGTCACAAGTCATACAACATTTCTTTTTATAATCTCAATAACACTTACCGATTATTTTCATACAGAAGAAATACATTTTGTCGAGAAATCCCGAACAAATATTTAAATGATATAGTAAAATAATTTGATATCACCTACAATTAAAAAGAATAAATGTCCACTCATTATTAATTCAATTTCCAATGGGGACTTTCTATATGCATATTTAATCTGCAAACTAATTTTGTAGATGGATGATTGTCAAAAAACTTATATTACCATACATTTCAAGAGCTCACTTCTTGTTCACACTCTTTTCATTTGAATTGAGTCTACTTTTCTAAATTTCAACAAATATAGTGTTTTATTGTAGGTGATGAAAATAATCAAACAAATTTTTGTCGATTTCAGGGGAGAGAAATATTATCTGCAAATATTAAACAGTTATGCAAGATATTCGCGCTTTTTTCTACACAAAGTCGAAAACAACTCTCAAACGTATTAAAAATACGTAATCTTCACAAAATTTTCTGATTATCCTGATTTTGTACATTTACACTAATACAAACAATACAACTTTCATCGGTTGATATATTTATCACATCATCTTAAGTGAGATTTATTTTTCAATGCTCCACTCAGTTAACGTTAGCGCAATATGGATCAATTTCCTGTTAGATTTATCGAACATAACCTTGAAAGAACTATGATAAAAAGGCTGCCGACCTCAAAGGATGGGATCCAAACTTATTAAATATGAAATTTTTTTTGTTGCACCACCTAGGAAGTGTTCTTCCATGTGATATATAGAAAAATTATACTCTAGTTTAATCAACAGCTGAGATTATTTGAAAGGATATTCTTCTTTCCGAAAATATACTGTTGATTTACACACTCATTTTGAATAAAAAAACTCTTATATGTGGTTTCTATGCTTAATGTTCTTGATTCAAGTTCGAGAGCCAACTTGAATCAAGTACTTTCTATGTAATATTAGATTTCTAAAACAAATTCACATTGAAATTGCATAATCATCACGTATGAGAGTTGTTTTCTAAAGCCATCATCACCTCATTGATTAACGATTCCTTACCTTAATTTTAATAGCAGTGCATTTTAAATTTTATATCGAATATGAATTCCCTAGCATCAGTCAAATACATAAAGTTTAACTTGTAATATCACCATTATGTATTCTGAAACTAGAACAGAAGCGCAAGTTCTACTCACTCAACCAGATACGCATCTCATGAAAATATTCAGTTCTTTATTCAAGAAAAGCTTTCATACGTATACAAAATACAAGGACTAGGTTATTTAATTTTATCACGAAAAAATTAAGCCTATGAAATCAGTAACAAATCAAATCGATATCAAAGAACTGATTTCGATCATTCGAAATCAATAAATACTTTCAGGTTAAGAAATTACTTGATAAATATTTCATGAGATATCAAATTAAAAACTACTGGAACGTATAACAATTCGCAAAATTCTTCTCTACTGAGTCCGTAGTTTCGAATAATCAAAATAACAATTATTTAGATACCCTTTTATAGTTTATAAGTGGCTTTCTCATATCAACAACTCGTAATATTGTATCGGATTTCACTTCGTCACGAAAAATTAGAAAATCTAATACAGCTACAGTTTAAAGCTTAAATATTTCTTTTCAATTCAGTTATAGATTGAATAAAAATTGAGCTATTACTTAAATATGGCACTGGTCGAAAATTTTCAAAGTTTATAATATACTATAATTTTATTCTACTTGAAATCACAATAGGTACGGATTATCCTTTTGAAGAAACAATCAAAGGTTCTAATCATCAGCCACTCTAGGATATATTCGTAGCAATTCATCAGAAAGAGCTCCGAACAGATCGAACGAATTAATTTGATTTTGTTTGTGTTCGCTCGCAATTTCTTAGGATCATTTGTTTTAGGTTGATATACGAATTCATCACCAAAATTAAATTAGTTCAATAATTTTTATAGAATTCTGAAAAACATATTTCATCAGCAATATTATAAAACAATTGGAAATCTGGTAACTAATGTGCTTGGCTACCCTAGAATATGACAAATTTGCAATGCTTATGCATCATCTGATTTCCGACTTTTTTAAATTGCCAATTGAGCATACATTAGGTATCCATTACAACTGTTTACTGAAACCAACACTGTTACACTAACACAAAACATTCATTATAAACAGGTACCTGCAGTTCATTTAAGATGATTCTTATTTCGAAAAAAGTTATATACAGCTAATAGATATTGTTTCTTTCGAAATTTACATAGCTGTTTCATAGGTCACTCCTTATAAAAAAAATTTCGCTAAAATAAGCAAACAAATAATATTTTGAATATCATACAGATTTATTCTGTTAACCTGCTTTTTATTCCAAACTATTTAGAATTAAATTTTGTATCATTCAAGTATTTATTCAGTATTTTTAATTAATAATTTATATTTCTTGGAATTTTTTTATTTCTTTTGGTACTGGGCAATTAGTGTTAGTTCTATATGTCTACTAAATTGAGAGAGTGTTTTTCTAAAATATTTATATTTATTTATATTTATATATTTAATTCTAAAAAATTTTTGAATCATAACTTTTTTGATATTAAAATTTGTAGGAGGTTAATAGAAAGAATCTGTAGGATGTTCAAAATTTTGTAATGATTCTTCTATCAATTAAAAACCTCTTTTTATTTTTATAAAACAATGCTCACACCAAAAATGCGGGCTATTCCTTTTGTGACCTCATTGTTTTGTAACGACTGAAATCGCAGCCTCCTATGAATAGCGGAACATTGCAACGATTTTTCGTTTTTTTTACGTTTTTTCATTGGATTTTCTGTCAATTCATCAAAAAATGCTGCCAATTCTATAGAAACCACTTTGATAGATTTAATGGCGATTGTTAATAACTTCTACAAACAAAGAAAATTTTGTCATCATATATCACAACTATTGCCTAAAAGGTGATCGAAACATCACATGTTCCTCAGATCAAGACAATAGTTCAGCAAATATCAAGGAGCTGATCTACGACATATTATCAGTTTCTTTTAGAATTAACGTATTTAAAAGCAAAGTACTATGCGTAAAATTACAAATTGTCGGTCAAATTTATAGCTTGAACTCGGTTTCCTATGCATTGAGTCATCAATTTCGTCTTCCTTAATTTCGAATATAAAGCATTATCCTGTAATGAGACAGATACCTGCTCGTTACCTGGCGTAAACAGTGTAATAAGTAGCAAAAGTAGTAATATTTCCAAGCTTCACTTTGTTCATTTCTGAAAATTTTCTCTTTGATTGAATTATTTGGAGAGATAATTGTATGCTGTGGTTTTATGAATTCTAAGCTTCAAATTAAATCATTTTTTTCTGAAAATTATTCACAAAAATATTTGAGATCTCCAATTTTCATCATTTCGAATAAAAAAATTATCCCCCAAATCTCACCTCAGTTTATTCTTTTTCAAGAGAGGTAATTTTTATCTTTCTAAAATGAGTTTGTTGTGTAAATTTATGCAGGATCAAAACTCATTTCTTTCAATTACATGAAAAATATGTATCAACTGTGATAAAATTATAAGAATTTTAAAGTAAAGAAATGATTTCGGATTCTTGGAAATCTTGAGTGAGATATAGTATTCAGATCAAAATATATTAATAATAAAATTAGCTTTCTTGATAAATGAGATTTGACTAAAATGAACTGAATCGACAGAACTATGAATACTGGATCATAATTCATTCAATAAGTAAACAATGCATGACATAGTATGAATTTTAAACCACAGTTCTAAACAAAGCACATCTTCCCAAACAAGTTTATTTGATAACACAATTCTCAGTTTCAAATATTAAACTATTTTTGCTGTAACTATTTGATAGTTTTCCACAATTTAATTTTTTGAGAAATAATTGACTTAGTACAAAAAAATGAGATATAATGCATGAATTCGGGGATCATATCTCAATATCTCGAATTTTTGGTAGTAAAAGATATTAATTTCTGATAAAATGTTTTGATTCAATGTCAAAATTGGAATTATCATAAAATAGTTAGTATCGAACCTAACCTGAAATTTTTTCTAATGTATAATTAATTATGAAATATAACTCTTGGTTAAGACTTTCAAAAAACTACAACTCAAAATGTCCTGAAAACTGTTAACGAAGGATTTGAATTAATACAAAATCATCATTTTATCAACTATTCATTCAATTAGATCGAATTCCATTTCGTTGTCGATGTAAATTGAATTAAGAGCGATGTTCCTTCTGGAAATGCATTTTTCTAGATGACATGAAGCAAAGGAAGAAAGAATTATAAATAATTTTCACACCTACATTTAGATAAAAAGGATTATCAAATGTCTTTTTATAGATATCTAAATCAATATCATTCGTGAATAAGTGAATTTTCAAACATTACACAATGTTTCCAGAATCAAACATGCTCAATCAGTGAAAAAATTTCAAATCATGATTGATCAAAAATAGGAGTTTATTACTATTATCGCCTTTCCAATTCTTGGAATTCCAAAGTGCTATTGTTAAGTACAATACTAAATCAGTAATTTTGAAGTCCGTCCTTTTTCACTAAAATTATCGGATATAATTTAACTTGATGCAGATCATCAAAAATAAGATAATAAATTAAGATGATAGATAAATTTACAGTATGGAAAAGACATGCTATGATATTTACTTTAGTTGAAAATTGATATTTTTCAGTATCTACAATGATAACTGAAATCATTCCTAGTATATTTCGTATAAAAACCAAAAGGGGAAAATTGAATAATTAAATTTGTACCAGTAAGTTATGAGATGTATAATAATACAGCTATAACTTATCTGATCAATTTAATTTAAAATTTTTACCCCAAACAAATGATCTTTAACTAGACTGACTCATTCATAGTACCTTTGATGTGAAGAACTTTCATGGTCCTCGAAACCCATGGTACCAAACCTCTCTAGCAATTCTTTCCTATAATTTTTCCCTTCCTGTTTGGCAATTTCCCTGTCTCTTCTTCTTTCTGAATACCTCGGTTCCTCCATGTACAATGTGCTTTGTTCACCGAATCTTCTCTCTCGATCTTTCCTTTCTCTATACCTCCTTTCATCAGCTTCTATCCTTTTTTCCGATCTCTCATCTCTGTACTCTCTCGGAATTTGAGGTTTGTAATATTCGTCTTCTTGCGGTGAAATTTCATCATGGATTTCTTCTTCAATAGGATGATCCGTAGTAAGCCTCCACTAGATAGCATTCAGTGCTCTTCTTGAAGAACCTCTATGTGTTACATAATCTTCGTCCCTTGTTCGATGCTCTCTACGGTCTATCGTTCTATAATCTTCACTTTGCATATGATGTGGATAACTATCTCTTTCACTATATTCTTCATATTCTCGATCTCTTTCTAGTCTTGTTCTTCTATGGGTTGTTTGGAAAGTAGGTACTGGTCATGAAACGAAATATGTCAATTTTTCAGTTAAATAAGTGAATGGATTTCTTCAAATTTCTCAAGACAATCCACGCCAAAGAAACCCAAACATGTGTAATACTCTGTTTTCGTGATTGTGTATCAGTTTAATTGATATCATATCAGTAAAAACTATCAACATCAATTGATTGCATAATTATGAACGAAAAGTGTCCAATTCCAATAATTTCTCATTGCAATACACAATATCAAACACTCCACAATGTAATTCAAGAAAGAAACCATTGGAATGTGAGAAATATCCGGGGTGTTAAATTATCGACTTTTTCTAATGTCATACAATCAATTGTTGATCCAGCCTACTTACAAAGAATTAGCCTTTAAGCAAACAAATCAGTAGAACCAGCGCGCCAAATTCTACCAGGGCTCTCTGTTGCAATTGCAGCATTTTGCAACATTGAAGGATGCATGACAGCAAAAGCGTAGTAGTTTAGATATCGTTGGCAAGCAGAATATAGAAGAGAAAAATTCAAATTAAAATCGTGCAAAAATAAAACTGAACCTGTTTCGTACATTGTTTAAACATTAAGGTGAATGTTCAAATTGCTTTTTAATATTTAGCTGCTATAGGAGTTGCCGAACCAGTAAAATCTGAAATATATGAGTATACTTGAGTGAAGAAAACAATGATTCGGTTTAAAATATATGTATTTATAATTTGATTATATATGGTTTTGAGTTTCTCCATTGGTCCCATCAAGTACATTGAAAAGCATAAAAAATAGCATTCATCTTCATCAAGTTCAACTGCGAATATCAAGAATTCGTGGTAAATCATCTGAACCACTTAATAACAGCCCACAATTACTTTTCAATTTATATGAGATCCTATGATATCTAACAATGTGAAAATAAGTAATTCCTACATTTAAATATAGGTAATGATTTCCAAATTATCAACATTGTTAAATTTTTTACTAATATTATTAAATATACCCTGATTATATCCCGTTAGGAAAATGTAATAATTATTTCTCTGAAAGCAATAAGGTGCCATTTATAACCAGATGTGTGTCCAACACAATAATAATTTTGATGGACAATAAAAATCCTACTTATTATCAAGATAATCAGATAAAATAATATATTAAAAACTAATTAAGAATCTCAACAATGTAGAATGCATCAATTTTAATTTTTCAATGAGAATCAGTATAGGAGATATGGAAAGAACGAATTATACTTTGAATTCATTAATGACGAAGTGAAATCTTCAGGACCACTTTCGGACGACATGCCAAATAGTCTGGTTAGAGACAGTTTTGGAAACCTTTTAAGGATGTTGAAAAAGAATAGATTAAAACGTAAAATATGAAGAATATTCAAGAATATCGCTTGACAGGTAAAGAAATTTTTAGAATTACAGTAAAATTGAAAACTTCTCTTTTTCCATATAGATTATCATGAATATAGGCTCGAACATTGTTGAAATTGTAAGAAAACTGACAGGGAACGATATCTTATTATACCAAAATAAAATAGAAAGGCCTTTTACTTGATAGAAGAAATATAACAAAATTTGAATATTTAAACAAATTGAAATATGTTTATCTTCTACAATTTTAATTTCAAAAAAATTTTTTTATTGAAAATTATCTTATTATACCTACAAAAACGTTGATAAGAAAGAACACTGAACGCGCCAAAGAAAATAAAAAACGTTACTGCTCTTGTAAGCCAACTATAGTTTTGAGAAAATGAACCAGACATCCCTCAAATTGAAAGAGAGTTGAAAAAACTGAAGTTGATTTGTGTAATATTATTGGAGTGATATATTCCACATTCTAAATTTGAACCGCATGTGAAACTCGGGTTATTTTCAGTGTGTTATACGACTTTTGATTTGAAGGATGTCTAAAATTTGGAGACCTACTATAGAAGGTCTGCATGAAAATCTCACCTAATAGAACTGAATGAAAAACTCTATCCAATTTTACCGGTTTTAGGTTATCTAATAATGAAGCATTTAGTCATGAAAAATATGTAAAACTGCGCCATAATTGTAAGATGGCTTACAACGGAAGTATAAAAAGGATGATAAGAATACTCTGGAGCCGTCAGAGAAAAGAAATTTATTATTATTATTATCATGATAGTCCTAGATCATCACTGATGATCCCTCAAAAGCTTTTTAGCTTGTGCGAGTTAGGACTTCAGTTGTGTTCTGGGTAGGTTTTGTTTTGCGATCTTGCGCCACTGTTAATTTTTGACCCAACAGTGAAATGGTGGCCGATACCCGTCCAACTAGAAAATTTATTTTCCACCTGAACAGGATTCGAACCCGGACCTTCCGGTCACGAACACTATGCTCTACCACTGAGCTATCCACACTAAAATTGTTTTGATCTTGTTGAACACTTATAATATTTCCAAGAATGTAAACAAGTGTCTCCAAACCAAGTTCAGTTTTAGTGTATGTACACTATTTCTATTCAAAAATATTGATAGAAGTTATTAGAATACCTACTAAGGATGAGCAGCATTAAAGGAACAACACGAATAAGAAGTTTTACTCATATGTACGCGAAAAACGTCAACTGGGCCTCTTTTAGTGCAAGTGGTGCATGGAAACGAAGAAGAAAAAGCTATGTTATTTACTTTTTCAAGGAAAAGAGCGTCTATTGAATGACACCTCTGTTTGAAGGTCTCAGGAAATCCATCCGATAGTCTACGCAATCATATGATCCTTCCACAAGAAATAGAAAATTATTAGATCTTTGAATCAAACCACTGCTGAAAAAATAATCTTACTTCGTTAAGTACATATCAAGTTTATGAAAACAATTCCAATATTACAGTGAGAATGTAGTCATCAAGGAAACGAAATATTCAGAATCTATGGGTCCGTAACATTTTTCAGATGTAATGTGTACAATTTCTCAAAAAGCACCTTCAGGTGGTATGGGAGTCCTTGATTAAACTCAGTTGAATTAGGCAAGACTAGCTCCTTGATTTGGATTCTCATGGACTTGGGAATAAAAGAAAAGCCACCAACTAGCTAGAATAAGCGTTTCAACTACCCTTGTCGGATTAGAACTCTTTTTTGGTTTAGAGAAACACACCTAGAGAGAAAAGTTTAGGTAGATAAAAGAAACGGACAGAAAATAAATCTACTGATACTCTTACAGTACTCTGTCACGTAAGAAATCTGTTACTGAGATTCGGTTGCTGAAAGCGATGAAAATATATTATAAAAAAAGAGGAAGAAGAAAGAAAAAAACTATTAAGTATCTTGTGAAAAATACTTCGGTTCTGGAAACTAACAAAAAAATATCTAAGAGCGTGAAATAGTAAAAATGAGGACCTTCCTTGAAGTCTTGAATCTGGCGAAGTTGATTTGAACTTTTGCAGATAGACGAAGAACTTTTACTTAAGATAAACCTCAGTCAAGGCAAGGGGCGCAATAAATCATTAGATTGACCATTGCTCCTGACTTTCAATGATTTCTTAATAATGAATAAAAATCTATGGGTAATATGAGAAAAATATCGAGAAGGATGAGTAAAATGTGAGACTATACGGACAAAATGAACGTCTCAAAGGTAATTGGTTGGTACGAAAACTCAAATATTCTTGATTAACTAAGATCCACCATAGTATTCATAAACAGACTGCTCATAGGACATACATTACTCGCCCAAGAACACATAATCCAGGAAATAGATCCTCTTCTATATACATTTTGTCCATTCCAAACAATAAATTACATATCTGAAGAATGTCACTATGACCGAAATTTTTCCATACAGTAACAAAGAAACATGAATTGCGGATTTAGACTGTCTAACATTAATGCGCAAAATACAGTTCTTCGTGAAAGATATAAAATTGATTTTCGAAAGGTATAACATTATAAAAAATTCGAAGAAAACAAAATTAAAGTAGGACTCTTTAGTTCTGACCTTGACTGGCTAAAGGAGGCTGTCCAACCTCCTGATAAGGTCCTCCATGCTGGATTTCAGGAAAATTGTCTCCGTAGGATGGATACGAATAAACTTTTACTGTAAGTAATTATGGAGCCATTATTTGAATCTTGTGCTGGGAATGTAGCATTTTATGAATATACTATCTTGAAACCCAAATCTAGTGATATCTGTGGCCAAAACGCCATCACTGACGCTGTTAGAAAGAGATTTTGTCGAACCACTCTTTACTGAACAATACAGTCAGTAATTCATCGATCAAAATAAATAACGCTTACGTCAAAGACAGTTAGACCAGCATATAAGCTCTGATTCTAACCCTGGTGGAAAAGGTACTTTCGCTCTACAGATTTCGATAATTCGTTTTTACTTAGAAATATTTTGAAATCAAGATATTTTTGATATAATAATGATCTTGGAAATAGTTTCTGTTTGTACAGACCATATTCTAGGAAACAATTATTAATGTTATGCTAACACTTCCTGGTCCCTCAGAATGTAGAGTGTAACTTGGGCGTGCAGGAAATCAGATTTTTAAATGCTTGTCAAAGATTCAATGAAGAAAAAACTCAATCTTCAGCTGAATTAGCCCAAGAATATGAATTCAATCTTCAAGAATAAAAAATTTCAGGAAATAATTATTTATTTAATAAGTAAAAATTAAATTTTGCCATATTTTATATCCCTGACATTCTTAACAATTTTTGGGTATCATTTGAATAAGGTACGATATCGCAAAAACTATCCAGTAATCATAAACAAGTATAAAATAGTATCTGGTTATAAATAGCAAACTTTTGCAGTAACTTTAATAGAAATAAATTATATTGCTAGCTGAAAAATAATCTTTAGCATAATTTTCTAATGATCATATAAGAACAACTAATGAATAAGGCGCATTTCAAGACAATCATGCAGTGTAATATTTCACAAGAAAGATAGTGATTCTAAAGAGTCTATTGATTCCCAACTTTGCAATCCTATGTATCTAACACCTGCATGACTACCTCTAGGATCATGTGTTGAATAGCCGTAAACATCATGAATGGCTGGAAGGAAAAATTGAAGAGTTAGTTTGAAGAAACAAAAACAGAAATTAGTTGATAAAATTAGTACAGTATGTCAAAAATAATGAGAACTCATTATGTTGGTGATATTGATGTTACTATTTGAATTATTTTTCAGAATCTTTCAAAGAACATCAGGTGTTTTTATGCAATGATGGAATTCATAGACATATCATGCATACAATTGTTGCAATATGCAGAAAAAAATTGCAGTGTTATTTGGAATATCACTATCAATTTCGTCAATATGTAATGGAACAAATATTTTTTTGTATTCTTCAAAAGAATTTTGCTTTTGACATTGTTACTGTGTGATCGAATGGTTAGAAGTACCACTATAACAATTATAAGTTAACTTATGTAAAGACACGTTCAATTTGAATTTCTTGATTTTTATTGCTGTGATTTATTTTCATGTGCAGTTCAGTTCTAAGTTCCATTATATTTTTTGTCATTTGAATGTATTTGGTAAATGCAGGTGCACTTAATTTTGATAATAGAAGATCGCTAAAAATATAAAGGCTATTTTCCACTTTTCTTCCTGATTTCAAGGTCTGACAAAATTGTGATGTATTAACCTTGATTAAGTCCCCGCTCTTTTTCCACAGATGGCGTTTGAAGAACTGAGTAATAGTAGTATCATATATTTGTATTTGCTCCAGCGTGTGAACAAGTGGTTTTTTATTTATGCTATACGAGTTTAATCCAAAAACGATATTTGCAGAGAATTGTATCTGATGGTTTAAAAGAACGGTATTTACAGAGCAGATAAGAAACTCTGAAGGACTATAAGTGAAGAATTGGAGGTATTACTTTAGAAACACTCACGTGCACGACTGACTGAATACAACAGTTTATAGAAGCTTCAAGCTTCTGATTTTCATTTGATCAAGCATTCAAATGGAATGAAACCAAGAGCCAAGAAATTGTTGGCCTTTACGTAATAAGAATCCATTGTACACTTCATTAAATAATATACATATATGTTGATTTCTCTTTGTTCACAAGTTAACTTATGATGCGTTTCGCTACAAGTATTTGTAGCATTATAGCTTTTAAAAATGATTTTAAACAACTTTACAAAATCTGTTAACATACAATATTTGAATATATTCAGTTTTCATAATTATAAGGGTACAATAAAGTCTTTATTAATTTTGGAAAAATCGTCGGGTTCTCAGAAATAAATCCAAAACAGGTGAACTAGATAACTTTGATAATTAAGTGAATTACCAGAATTTCTTAAACGATTAATTTCTAAACTTTATAAAATGTTATTTCATTATTGAGGAATGATTTTGTATAATGGGGGGACCGGAAAGTAATATTCTTTCTCCGCATGTAGATATGTGATTGTCATTTGTAATTCGACGTCGTGTCAAAGAAATTTTAAGGTTATTGTGACTTGTTCACTTCCAAATAATTAAATGATAATAGCTTGGATGCAAGAACACTAGGTGACAACCATTTCATGGCCAGCAGCTGCAGCAGATCTTACTCTCATCGAAAACATATGGAGACTAATGAAGATTGAAGTTGAACGAGCGGCGCCACGAAATAAAGATGATTTAATTCAGTCAGTTTTACAGTCCTGGACTACAATCACCTAAAATTATAGAGGTGATCTACTTTCCGGTGTACCTCGACGTTTAGTCAAGTGTTTACAGTTAAATGGAGGTTGTATAAGTGAATAAAATGAATATTTTGTTATTAATTTTTAATTTTTATTAATTTGTTGTTAATTTTTTAATTCAAAAATTAAAAATATATACTGAATAATTACAATTGAGTTTTGTTTTTTCCGGATACTTTCAAGGAGGACTTTATGTTAGTAAATTTCTGGGTAATTGTTCAAAAGCATTTGAAGGGGCTACAGTATAGCGAAACGCGTCATGTGTTCAACTCAAAATAACAAATAGAAATCAACATATATGTGGATTATTTAATTATATAGAATAATTACACAAAGTGGTTCAACTTTTTGAAAATAATGTCTCTATTAGATAATTGTAAAAGTCGCTTTATTTGCGTAACTAGCCGTCCAAATATAATCGTGAACTGAAAAAATTTCACTTCCAAATTATAACTGTATTATTGCAATAATTATTTTTCTATTGAATAGTAACACACTACCTTTGACATACTTTCTTGCAATGCAAGATAAAACAACAAACAGATCATTATTTTCCTAGAGAAGGACTAACCACATTTAGCTACATATTGGACATTCTAGTGTACTAGCTGTGTGTTTCCATCAATTAATAAATAGCGTGTTCATTACCTGGTAACGTGGGTCTTCCTTGGTCCCCACTAGGAGATGCTTGAGGTGAAGTTACAATAGGTCGTGGGACATTTGCTGATGCATTTTCTGGGTGTGTTGCTCTCCAATATGCCTACAAAAATAAAAAATGCATTCAGTGATTCGGTTCTAAAAATCACCAGTTTCACAGGATATATATTGATTTTCCAAAAGAAAACTGTAAGGATGAATATTTCATCAGGGAAATCTATTGGCTTATAGGAAGAAAGTTCAAACTGTCATTATAAAATGAAATTGTTTTGTACCAGACAATTATAATTCCAATTCGGACGTATAGACTTGAAATTTGTAAATGCGCAAGCAAGTCAAATATAGCTATCATTCAAAGATGCCAGTCCAAGATACTGAGAATGATAGCCGATGCACCATGGTATGTTACCAACCTTACACTCCAGGAAGATCTGAAAATACCCTTTGTTCAGGAGTCTTCAGATTTTACATCGAACAACGAATTTTTAATTGACTATGCAGGTAGATATAACAACTACGTCCTCAGAGTTCCACAATTTGGGCCTTTCAAATATGTCTCATTCATTTCCTCGAAACCTAAACGGCCCTAAACACCAGTTAAGAAACGGAAATATTTATCCTTCATCTTTCCTAGAAACCCATTAGAACCGAAGCCGTTTAAAGACGACAACAGTCGAATGTCTTATCGGAATCTACCTAGACCACCTTTTCGAACCCCAACCCACTTCTTCATTCGGACATTTAGCCAAAGCGTTCACAGTAAAAGACATTATTCCCTCGATCAGACGGTCACGCAATACTCACCCAGTACAAAGAAGTTTCTGGAAAAAACATCCCCAAAAAAGTCGTATTTTGTTGCTTGCCAAAAAGCACAAAATGAACCGCTCGCTAGTTTCACGCCTCCCTCAATAAAACAGTAACGCACTAAAGGCCTGGAAGCGAATGTATTATCTACATTATTTATTTGTAATTAGATATTGAAAGTGAACCCAACCCTGAAAACCAATAAAAGTGAATTCGGTGAACGTGAACCACGGTAAAAAAGCTCAAAGAAGAACTGCTAATCCACGAACGATATAGTGCTTTCACCGCAATTAGAGTTCGATAATACACCGAAACAACTCCCTCAATTTGGGTAAACAATTCAAACTTGTAAACTTGTGATATATGAATTTAGGCTTTAAATAAACCATTAAAGTCCATTATACATCTCTCTTCCAACCCCATTTGAAATATGCCTAACCAAGAATTTGCATACTAATTGGTTTACATTTAATCAATTATTCCAAAGAATTAAAAAAGGTATCTCTACATACCAAACAATTCCTTACAAGAAAGTCAAAAAAACAAGAAGTAGAAATCACCATTCTAGATTGAAAGAACATACAAATATTCTTATACAACCCTTAATACGGGACAAACAAACAAGGAGACTGAAAAGGAAATGGCCAACAGACCTAATGGAATATTAGAGATTCTCCCAATGGAGATAATCTCTTCACGTTATGTTCTCTAAGTTGTATTGTCAAAAAATTTGCTCACAGAATTTGTTTTCTGATTGCTGATAAATAAATGCTCAAAAAAATAAATATATTATTTCTTACTTCCAAATACTCAGCAATGTGTTCGCAGGCATCTTCTAGTTGATTTTCATCTAAAATTACATCGAACATCTCTGGAGGACATTGAGCTAATTTTTCTGCAGCTACCATTTGTACATTCAAATGCCTCGTTTGACTTTTACCCCGTGATTTGATGAGTCTTTGCAAAACCTGCAAAAAGAAATATATAGTGATTCTCACAGAAAAGTCACATTTTCATACATGGCAAATTAATTCTTACAAATAACTTAATATTATCGTATATTATTTAAACTAAAAAATATAGCATACTTTAAGAGTCGAAACAAAAATGTGCAATCTTTCACATTACAGGAATCTTCTTCGATTATCATTGACATATTATTCGTGAAAACTCATTAATGAGAAGCCAATACAAGTGAATTTTTTTTAATAATGGGTAAGACTTATCAGAGTTAACCATTTCGCAAAAAGGCAAACAAACTTTTACATATTGTAGAAGACATATGGAATTCTCAGATTTCGAACGAAATTCTAAAGTTTATTTAACCAATTTTCTTAATTTTCTACGGATTTCTTTATATTTTGGAATGTTGTACGAAATTTGAGTATTCCATATATCTACTAAAATAAAAACTCAGTTTTTCTTAGATATTTAGATTGTGATGAGCCACCTCTTTGTGGGAGGTGGTTGGATGGAAAAAAACATTACTAGATTGACTTCTTTACGAAAGGGGTGCGAACTAATCCTAGTCGGGAGGTCTTAAGAAGGAAATTTTCTCTGTGATAATGAAAATGCTAATGAAACTCGATTAATATTTTTATAGAACTATAATGATAAGGTGTACCAAAATATAATATGGTTATATCAGTATCAATCCTCAACTCAATTAAATCTCAATAAAGGTGACACTCCAACTGAATAATTAAGGAGGGGGCGATGTGAATACCTTAGGCACTACGAATCATTTAAATCATTTCTAATTCTTTTTAAATTCTTCAAACACAATAGTAACGAAACCATATGTCAACCTTCACGCGCCCCCGTAGCATTATATCTTGACGTGATGGGGGCGCTTGTCTTGACTAAGACCCTAGTTTCATCCCCATGAAATGGAGGGTTAAGTCTCGATGCCTAAGGTAATGACATTCGCGCCAGTCACTGGACCTGTGTCGTGGAAGATCTTCCGAATGGAACCCTAGTTATGCCTTTATGGTGGAATGGAGAGCTGATCCAGTTGATTAACTCAGTGACAGGGAGTCCGTCGCAGCACAGGGCCTCTTCCTTAAAACTAGCGTACTCTACCCTATTGCAATAAATCTCCGGATTTTTCTGTCCAATGGCCGAGTGCGTTATGTAGAATACTGCGTTACCTCGGAAGGGTGAATGCCCACAGGTGTTACTTGTATCATCTAGCCACCCGATTGGTGTTGGAATCGAGGGGGTAGTGGTTGAAAGTCCGCATGCTGGACTAGGGAGGTATTTCATTTATCTGTTCGCAGACCTCCGTGTTCGGGATATTCTCATGAAATGACTCAGGGTTTAGCGGTACTTGACGATTAGACCGGCCTCGTCCTGAACCTGGATCTAATGCGAAACGTTTCAGGGTTTGTGGATCTCGACGAAACGGCTAGTCCGTTGGTGCTTAACTCCAGGATCAATCGAAAGACTTCACATGGGTTGGTGGGTATTGACGTACAGGCCATGTTGACGATGCTCGTACCAGGATCAATTGATGCATCAATCTTGGGATTATCTAAGTTCTGCTACCAGTCAGACGGTTGTAGGTTTTCGAAATGAAGCCCAAACTGGAAGCTGGTGGGTTCATCTCTTTGAAGGGGTTCACGCTTCGCGCGATGATATGGCGTAATGCTTATCACACTTTCTGCCTCTGGTGGCAGACTGTCGAGACTGCTGATTAGTCACTTGGTGAAAGAGCCACGCTCACATACCAATACAACTATGATGGTAGAATTCACATGTCAACCTACACGCCCCCCATGGCATTATAGCTTGACACGCTGGAACCGCTTATCTTGAGTAAGATCCTAGTTCCATCCCGGTTAAATGGAGGGTTAAATCTTGATGGCATTCGCGCTTGTCACTGGACCCGTGTGGTGGAAGATTGACCCAATGGGGCCCTAGATTCACCGTAAAGTTGCTATGGAAGGCTGAGCCGCATTGATCAACTCAGTGACAATGAAGTCGCAGAACAGGGCCTCTCCCTTAAAAACAACGTACTCTACCCTATTGCGGTAAACCTCCGAACTTTTCTGTCAAACGGCCGAGTGCGTTATGTAGCATACGGCGTTACCTCGGGAGGGTGGAGGCCCTAGGAAAGTATTCGTACGACCTGGCCACCCAGTTGTTGTAGGACTCGAAGGAGCAGTGGTTGACAGTCCACATGCTGGACTAGGAAGGTATTTCTTCTATCTATTCGCAGCAACTCATGTTCAGGATAACTCGAGAAATGCTTCAGCGTTTAGCGAGACTTGACGGTTCGACCGGCCTCGTCCTGTACCAGGTTCGATTGCGAGATGTTTCTGGGGTTTGTGGATCTCGACGATACGGCTAGAGACCTTTGGTGCAGGAATCCAGGATCAATTGAAAGACTTCACAAGGGTTCGTGGGTCTTGACGTACAGGTCGGATTGACGGTACTCGTACCAGGATCAATTGAGTTATCAATCTTGGTTCATGAAACTGCGTTCGGGTGAGTCCATAAGAAGCCCCTTGGGCATGTGAGTTGCATGGTACTGACCATGCAGAGTCAGTAGAGGTTGGATAGTGCTTCGCTGTTACCAGTAACAGTGTAGGTTTTCGTACTGACGCCGAAACTGGAAGTTGGTGGGTTCAACTCTTCGGAGTGGTCCTCAGCATGCGTGATGATAAGGCGTCACCCTTATCAGTCTTTCTGCTTCTCGGGGCAGATTGTGAAGACTGTTGAGTAGTCCTTCTGGTGAAAGAGCTATGCTCACATGCAAGTAATCTATCCGGTATAATTCACGATGTCAACCTACCATCTAGTCGCTAATTTTTTATTCAAGTTCAGTTAGATAATTCCAACCTGAATAATATACTAAGATTCTTCTTACGAATAGACTTCAAGACCACATATTCAAACCAAAACTGGGCATATGCGATTTTCTACGAGAAACGGCCTATTTTCACACGAACAAAGGGACAACGAACGACTACTCTCAATCCATTGGTTCCGTAACTTAGCACTATCTGTACAATTTCTTTATTTCTGCTGACTCAATTCTTAGACCAAAAAAAAGTTACCATATTATTATGATAATACTAACCGAGACCAATTCAAGCCCCGCACCATTAACTTTTCTTAACAATCTTATTGGTTTTTCCGGCGTACCAAGACTCTCCGACAAACTCTCTTTCGGCCCTTTCAATACCTCGTATGCGTCGGTATTCTCCTTCCAAATTTTTAAATTCGTTCACACACTCAAAATTACTAGTTGGCAATTTTTTGCAAAGCTTCGGTTCCTTACCGGACCTCACGTGTCGATTCTGACGTCAGTGTTCGCCCACTCAAACCAATACACTTCTGAAGGAATATATTCTTATATTTTTCACAGGCAGCTCTTGTTAACTCTTTTAATCTTTGGATGATTATTACAATATATAGCACAGAGTAAAAGAATTTCTTTTCATGAAGCCGTTCGTTCGTGCCTCGAACCCGAATTCCTAAGTTTAATCAGTATCTGGTCTGTAGGTATGAATCAACTAACTCATTCAGTAGCATTAAATTTCGCTTGAACAAACAATTTTTTTTCTTTAAGTTGCTATTTTCTACTAGATTAACCCCTGTACCATTATAGCCCTCTTATGAATTCTATATCTTGTTGGATTATCACAGGATATTGGATAAATCTCTCTTTTGTCTTCAGAAAAATTCATATATAGTCCGTCTAGAAAGTATCCTGAATAAACAAAGCTCAATTGTAATTATTTAGTATATATTTTTAATTCTTCAATTAGAAAATTATAACAAAATATTCATTTTATTCACATATACAACCTCTATTTAACTGTAAACACTTGACTAAACGTCGAGGTACACCCGAAACTAGATGACCTTTATAATTTTCGGTGATGGTAGTTCAGGACTGTAAAACTGAGTGAATTAAATCATCCATTTCGTGGCGGTGCTCGTTCTACTTCAATCTTCATTAGTTCCCATATGTTTTCAATGGGACTAAGATCTGCTGCAGCTGCTGGCCATGAAATGGATGTCACTTGGTGTTCTTGCATTCAAGCTACTATCATTTAATTATTTGGAAGTGAACAAGTCACAATAACCTTAAAATGTCTTTGACAAGACGTCGAAATACAAATGACAATCACGTATCGACATGCGGAGAAAGAATATTACTTTCCGGTCCCCCTATTATACAAAATCTAAGATCTGGTCAAGGTGCTGCTTTCATTGATTTCTAGCCTTGTCTTTTCAGTGACATAAGGACGGTTTCTGGACGTACTTTTATATTTCATTGATTTTCAAACCTGCTAGCCAATTTGCGAAACCCCAGACGCGGATTGTGTGTTCCTAAGGCCAATAAAGCGTTTAAATTGTTTCCTTTAATCATACGCGGTATTCCTGAAACTGGTCTATGACTCATATCCATGTCATTTTTATCCTCTTTATTGTCTCATATACAGCACTTTTTCGCAGTTCAGTCAATGACACTAATTTTTTACCGTTTCGAAATCCCTTTCTTTACAAATATTCTATCTGTTTTTTTTTTCTAGTTGCGACGTTATTTCATAAATTGTTGACAATCAAAAATATTTAACAAATAGTGTTGTCATGCAGCTTTAGCCATAGCCGATTATCTACACAACTTATTCTATATATTACTTTTGTTTTAGAATTTTACAAAAAAGAAGTATATTAAAAGTATGAAAAATAATAAATACTTTCTAGACGGACTATAATTTTCTAGATTTGTTGGTCTTCAATTGCAATTCACAAATTTAGTTGCGACATAAGTAAGAATATGAGATTAAAGATTAAAGATTAAACCCATTTTCAATTAAAAAAAATACCCACCTTAGGACTAGATATTTTGAGGTAAACAATACAAGGTGCTAAAGAAGTTTTGGCAAGTTGTGAAGGATGGTTAATAGTATCACAATCCAGCACAACTAATTGGCAAGTTGTAGCCAATTCAAATATTCTTTCGATTTCAGCCTGCACTTCAGATAAACACGAGGATCGTGTTGTTGACCTCTCCATTATCGCCCGTTTGGAAGGATTATTTAACAAAGATCTTTTCGCAAGAGAAATATCGGCCATAACTCTAGTAATGATGATTCTGAAACAAAAATTATCAGTTGGGTTACATTATTATTAGTATTATAGTATTTTCATAAATTAATGAAGTAGTAAATATTTCATGTGGATATTACACATATTCACTTAGTTAATTTCCTCAGCCCAGTTAAGAAGAGTGCCCCCAAATTTCCTTTTCAAATGCACATTCCCGAGTCTATATATCACCCTTAAAGTGAACTCAAGCAGTTTGCATTTCCCACAGAATTCTTTTCTCCTGTATGAAATTCCGATATTATCATAAATATGCACGGGTTTCTTTATTCAACTGGAATTTGATAATTTGAATGCTTATGCAGTTTTTCTACTTCTTCCAAAGTTGTCATGCTCTTATATTACAGTTGAGATCGATGGGTAAAAATTAATCGATCGTGATATGCAATCAAACACATTTCATTTCAGAAGTATATTCAAAATATAAGTAGTGAATATAAAAAATATTTCAATACATCTTTATTGTAAAAATAATTTCCATTCACGAAAAAAATTTACGAAACCGTCTTTATTCACTAACGTTAATAAAAATATGTAATACGAAAGTTATACTGTGGTGGTATTCGACATCGAAAAATTTAAACAAAATAGTATGTGGTTTGCTTCTGGGTGAATTTTTTATTCAGAAAGGATTGTTCTATTTCTTTTCGAAGACCATAAAATTTTTCTCGAGTGATGTCTTCACACTCACTCAGTTCCAAATAGCCGGCTATCGTTTTCATTGCATGAACCAGTTGAGATGCAGATGGATATTTATATTTAATCATCGTCATTTGAAGATTTTTGATCGCTTTTGATGTGTTACCTTGTTTTTTACAGAGAGGGCAATTTCAGGATCAGATAAATATTCACAAACATTCGAAGACTCATCCACGCTTTCATAGACTTGTAATATGCTGCTAACATGCCGGTTGATAACCGGCGATTCCTATTGGGAATTTTCATCATTGAGCCTTAACCTTTGTGCTAAACGACAAACCTGCATGTCTATAACAATTATTTATGGTTTTTGAATAAATGAAGTTCCAAGATCTGTTGAAAGCAAGTATAGCATCAAGAAGAGAAAATTTTAATTCTTCGCCATTGCCTAAGTGGGAAATCAAATTACTCGGAAATATTTTCTTATAATGACATTTCGAACATGCTATAATCCCTTTGTCCATAAGCTGTAAAATTGTGGTCGTACTTGGAGGCAGCAACACTAATTTTATAATCCTTATATTGTCAACATATGAATTAGCAGGACAATTGTCAACAAGGAGGATTAAATTTCTCTTCTTTTTTGTAAATCAAAATCCCATTTTCTGATTTCAGTCTCAAAAATCTCGGATGTGATCCATGATTCGTTATTCGATGTATAATTAACAGGTAAAGTTTTACTAGACTTGAAACATCTAGTCTTGATTTACCTTGCCAGACATGTTGGCGCAAACTAACACTGTAATTCTGTGTTTATTTTTCTTACCCCCATAACATTTTTCGTTATGAAATTTGAGAGTATGATTTGTCATGAGCTTGAAAAAAATTCCAGTCTCATCAGCGTTGAAAATGTCACCATTAGAATTATTCTTCCTAATGTCTGGCCAGATTTTATTCAACCAATCATCTTTAATTTCAATTGAAGCACTTGCAGCGTTTCCATGCATTTTACTTGAAGTTCTTTTGGAGCGATCTATCCGGCTTTTAGAACAGGATACGTTTTCGTTATCAGGGGACAATAGTATGGAAAAATCTTCTGCTTTCTTCTGCAACATCGGGCCGGTAATTGGCACGATATGAATTCTTTTTTGTTAGCACCAATCTAGCAATGCTTTGTCAGTTCCTGTATTGACTGGTTTCCTAATTCTCTTCATTTTAGAGATGTTGGAATTCATCATACTCTGCAGTTTGGCTCTATTTTTCCAGATCATAGAGACAGTTGAACTGGACAATTCAAACTGTCGGCAAACATCTGCATTAGATTCACCATTCGCCGATTTATTTATTATTTGATTCTTTTTTCCTAGTGTAAGAGCTCTCCTCGACATTTTCATACAGATACGCGGACAGTATCGCAATGAAATACTGTAACAAATTGAATCAATAAATGCGATAAAGACAGCCAAATTTGGACAAGTTCGCACAAGTTTCGCGTAAGAGTACGTTTTAGGGAAAATTACTTCGTCGACTGCATGATTAGATCTCGTTGTAAAAGGAGCAGTTCTATCAAATTTGTAAAAATTATTTGAATATCAAAACAAATTGAATATAATATGTTGTCTTCTACAATTTTAATTAAAAAAAAAATTTATTCAAAAAACTTTTAGAATTAAATTAATGTCTAAAATAGGCACCGCTTACGTTTAGTAGACGTATATAATCAAAACTCAATATATAATGTCAAATGGAATAAATAAACCAACATATATACGAAAGTCATTGAAATTAATAAATAAATATTTAAAGGAGACAAAATTTTGTTTCTGGTCTTACCTTTAAGAACACCAATTGCCTTTTAAAAACATGAACACACCTTAAGGACTTCTCAAAGAATATAATTTATTTGAAGTATTTAATATATTTAAATATTCGAATGAGTTACTTCAGAAATCTCTCAAAACATGCACTATATCTTCAAAAAACAAATATAATTCTAAGTAATTCCTTCATTAATTTCGTATATCTGTTGGTTTATTTATTCCATTTGACATTATATATTGAGTTTTGATTATATACGTCTATTGAACGTAAGCAGTGCTTATTTTAGACATCAATACGATGAAGGAATTACTAAGAATTATATTTGTTTTTTGAAGATATAGTGCACGTTTTGAGAGATTTCTGAATTAACTTATGCGAATATTTGAATATATTAAATACTTCAAATAAATTATATTCTTTGAGAAGTCCTTAAGGTGTGTTCATGTTTTTGAAAGGGAATTGGTGTTCTTAAAAGTAAGACCAGAAACAAAATTTTGTCTTCTTTAAATATTTATTTATTAATTTTTTAATTACTTTCGTATATCTGTTGGTTTATTTATTCCATTTGACATTATATATTGATTTTTGATTATATACGTCTATTAAACGTAAGCGGTGCTTATTTTAGACATTAATTTAATTCTAAAAGTTTTTTGAATAAAATTTTTTTGAAATTAAAATTGTAGAACATATTACATTTTATTTGCTTTGATATTCAAGTTTTGTTATATTTCTTTTATCAAGTAAAAAGCCTTTTTCTATTTTATTGTAAAAATTATATTCGTAATATCCGAACTCTCGTTATATCCGAACTCGTTATATCCGACTTGGAATTGCCTTGAATTAAATAAAGGCCGATTTGTACCTACAGAAATTGTTCGTTAAAACCGAGCTCTCGTTAAATGCGATACTCGTTATGGGCGCACTCAACTGTATTTGCAAGGAAGATTAAGGATAAATCCTTGCCAATTTGTCAAGTAAAGTAATAATTCGTAACATAAAACAATTTCCTATTATTGCTCACCTTCCTTCGAATCTATGCTTTAAAAAATCGAATAAGGCTTTTTGCATCATATCTGTAACTTCATATCCTTTCAAAGATGGTCCAACTAAAACAACCGGCCTCATGGATGGAACGACATCATAAGGTGCTGTAGTTTCTTGCTTCTTGAAGAACGGTTTCTTCTTTTCTTTGGCAGGAGGTGTTGTGAGTGTTTTCCCAGATCTTGCATTACCAACAGAATCTGACTCGTCCCCTAAAAAAATCCATTCACAATCATTATATGGTTGAGTCTTAATGCAAAAAAAATATAGCAACAATCAGTCTATCACTTCATCTTGTTAAAATATTTTTCTCGATATCTACCTCACTAGCCTAAGTTATTCTAACTAGTTCTATAACTTCTATTCTATAAAGCCGGGAGAATTTTGGATTGTTATCAGGCTTCTTAGAGGATGGAGGATGGTATGGAAGGATAATAAAAAAAAACACGAGTTCTTTCAGTCCAGGTGTCACCTATAATATCTTCTGTGACTGAATCGGGAAATAAAGATGATAGTTAACGAGGATGAATGCAAAATTGTACGTTATTCAATATATGTATTGTACGAAAATGATCGCATCCTGGAAGAGAAATGAATTCATCCATTTCTCAGTATTCTTTTAAGATTATTGTTTGGTGCGCGTTTTAGTACTAGGTGAGAATAGAACTAGAATCGGAAATGTATGCTTATTTTCAATGTTGTTGTGATAATTTATTGAAATTTAATTTTACATTTACTACCTCAATTTTCATCCCTTTTCCAGAGGATTTATTTTGAATTATTGTATTTATCTTATTTCCGGAGTGACTTTCTTCAATACAAGGTTCATAAAAAATATCGAATCTCGATGAAAAATAAAAAAATAACCCGTCGTCGGATGGAAGGGACATACCAGGCGTGGGAGGAGTGCTACCTCTGGAAACATCGTTACCAGCGCCCCCTATATTAGAACTGGAGCTTGTTTTGCTTGAGTAAAGCTTGGTTGATCTAGTCGCAACTTGTTGTAACCTCAAATTTTCCAATTTGACGGGAGACGGAATGAAACCAATATCGCAGCCTTCTTTCACTAAACGACCAATCCACCAGCTGTTGTCATATTTCTCCTGTAAAGAAAATATATGAATGTACTCCAGTATTAGCTTTTAATACTACTTCGCATATAGATTTAATATCTTCAAATGAAGTATTATTTCTTTCTAATTCTACCGGACATATTTGCGTAAAATTAACGTTCGGAAAAACCCATCGTTTTGTTATGTTTTAAGTTTGAAATCTACTTATAGATCAATATATACCACAATGCCAGAAGTAAACTAGTATCATATCATAAATGAAATATCTAAATAATGACTACTGAGAAATGTACTTCTTTCTTGCTTGTATTCCAGAAATGGTTTTGAGAAAAACTGAAAATTTCAAATTCGTGAATGATGAATTTCACGCATATAGCCATCAAATTTTTTCCCTCAATGCAGATCCAATCAAGTCAAGGTAGAAAACTGAAATTCAGTGTTAAAAGTTGAATTCTGAAAGTTGCGAAAAAAATTCACCAAAATGATTCATAAAATTTCAAATCGATAAAATCCAGAAGATTTTCCTATTGTGGCTGATGAACATAAATAAATTATTCAGCTCTGGGTTCAATGTTTGAAGCCATTTTTGGATCTAAATTAATAGAAATAGGTGGAATGGCACGAGCGATGCAAACGTAAATAACGTTTGCATGGAACAGATTGAATAGGAGGTTATAGCAATTAATGACACAAAATTCTATAATTGGTATTTTCCGAAAAGTTTCAATCAAACCTGTATGGAAGAGAGAGACAGAGAGAGAAAGAAAAGATGATTATTGCTCCAGCAAATGGCTAATGACTTGCGTCTTTCTGCCAGTACAAAATAACATTCTTTATATACGTGGGTGGTTCAAATATGATCGTGACAAATACTCTAACACGTTTATTTATTATCGAAAAATTTACGAAAAATCACATTTTTTCTAGGTGATTCCCCTCACATTTTGTCCACCTTTCCGGAAGTTTTTTGATGCCGGTATCGAAAAATTCCTTGGGCAACTCGGACAGCATGTGCGCACGAACCCCTCCACCTCGTCGTCGGTGTTGAACTTTTGATCTCCGATGGCCTCTGTCAGTGGTCCAAACATGTGGTAGTCGCAGGGTGATAAATCCGGACTGTAGGGGGGGTGTTCCATTACCTTCAATTCCGATATTGTATCGAGCGTGAGACACGCGGTATGAGGGCGCGCGTTATCCTGGAGGAGAATCGCACTTCATGCTGGAATGCTCCTCCGTTTCGAGCGATAAGCGGGTTTCACGTGTGTTTTCAGAAGGTTAGAGTAGTATGCAGCATTAATGGTACGTTGAGTGCGCAGGAAACCGACGTACGGCACACCCTGCCGGTCTCAGAACACAGTACACATTCCCTTACCCGCGGAACAGGTCTTCGCTTTGACTGGCGCCCCTTCCTTCTTCTTCCTCCACTCTTTACTTGACACCTTGGTTTCGGGAGTGTAATATGTGTCTCGTCTGTAGTGAAGATTCGCGTTAAAAAACCGTCCCCCTCAGCCTCGTATCGCGTCGGTAAGCGGCGACAAACTTCCAACCGCGTTAATTTTTGCTCAAAGTTCAACAGTTTAGGAACCCGTCACGCCGTTGTTGTTTGTTTGTTCGTGGATGATAGACTTTATACTTCCAATACCGATGCCGACTCCAGCCGAAACGTATCTAACATTCATCCTACGATCCTCCAAAGTGAGTTGTTCTACGCCGCGAATGTTGTCTGGTGTGACACTGGTTCGCGTTCGACTATCATTCTCGACGGTTTCGCGGCCATCCTTGAATGTTTTGGCCTATCTAAACACGGCAGTCCTACTCGGGCACTCATTACCAAACTGCTTTTGCAAACGCACAAAATATCCGTGTTTTCAACGTCTTTTCCCACTAAAAAACGAACGATAATACGTTGCGCCACGGCAGTCGTCACTTGACGTTCACTTATGGTCGTAGCACACGCGTGAAACACGTGCTCCGACGAAAACAAATGCCACACTGTTCGTAAGAGACCCAGCTATCACATAGTCAAGCCACGACCTTCGAAACATACATGCGCGCCTTGTACAGAGTTAGTCTCGATCGTATTTGAACAACCCTCGTACATAGGACTTTTCTTGAAAAAGAGTGTACATAATTTTTGATAAAAAAATTTTTAAATTGTGAATAGACGGTGCTATCTATTGCCTCCACCGGGAAGGCTTCCTATTGCACCCATGAGCGCTTCTCTTGTTGAAATAAATTACCATAGATCATACTCATTATTAATGAATAATAAGGTTTCTTGATTTGGATCTTATGGAACAACGGGCTGGAGGACTTGGAGGTTGTGTGGTCTGCTCACAAATTTCTTTTCCTAGGTCTGAAGTCTATTCAGAATCGGTTCTATCTTCCCTTTGTCATAGAGAAGGTTCTTTGGTGGGCTGTGAAGTGGATTTCCTGGATGGCGTATCCTACTCAATGTCACAGTCAATGTAGAGTTATTATATATTAAAAGTCCATATTCTAAAATCGATCTGCAAATAGTTTTGTAGATTCTTGAAACTGTTGTGTTTTATGCCACGGTTTTTTTAGGTGAGAGATTGAAAGTGTCCAGATCTAGCAAATGTTTCTCTCTTTTTATTAGTGTATTTTAGAATTGGTCTTATTATCCACTGGGATTTCAAAGTATTCAGCGTTTTTGAAAGGTGTTATATTATGTTGCAGTATTCTAATGGTAGGTGAATTGTCTTATAATCTATATCTATATTACTAGTTTAGATTTGTCAGGGTTTGGTAGAATTCTCCACTTTTTCACCCATGTCATGATTTTGTCACGTAGATTTTATAGTTCCTCCATTACCTTTAGATTCTTGCTGTGTGTTATGAGCGTTATGTTATCAGTGCATTGGAGGATTTAACTTTCCAGTTTCTGTGTTACCTTGTAGATATCGTGTACGTAAATATTATATAGAAATGGTGACAATGGAGAGCCCTACGGCACACCTTGTTGAGGGGAGAAAGAAAGAGAAGAGAAATGCCCGTTGATTTGAACCCTCATGCTTTGTCCCTTCAGAAGTTTCGTATAATGTTTTATAGGTCCAATTTCTGGAGTTTGTGCAGAAGACCATTGTGCCATACACTAAAAAATGCTTTTTTTGTGTCCATGAATATGGCTACTGACTTGTGGCCTTTTTTCATTGTAGAGCTACTAATGGGTGGATGGTTGAATGATTCTTCTTGAACTCAAACTGTGAAAGAGGGATGTTTTATCTTACCAATTTTTCTAGACGAATTTTCACGAATTTTTTGAATGTTTTTCCTAAAATAAGTAAAAGGTTGATGAGTTGACAGCTAGAGCTAGATACTTGGTTGTAGTCTGTGCCGTGTTTTGTGGATTGTTGAAACAGTTCCGTTTTTCCAATTTATTGAGAAGTATTCGGTATTCAGGCAGTGGTTGTAAATCCTCTCTATTTCATTATGAACTCTGGAACTTAATTGACGTAGTTCATTCCTTGTAACGTTGTCATAATCAGGCGTTATATTCTTTCCATGTAAATTTTCTTCATACTCTTTATCAGTTATCTCTGGGGCTGGGTTGATACTATTTGAATCCGCCAATTTTCTGTAGTTTTCTAGTTGACTTTTAAATTTTTGGTCCAAAATTTTGTTCTTCCTAGGGGTGAATGTATCTTGGTGATATTCTTTTAATGCTTAGGCTTTTTCTTCATCTGTTTTGTATGTTCTTCCATTTTTCGTAATTTGGCTTTTGTTATATCCTGTTAGCTTCTTCATTTCTTGTCATTCAATTCATTGATTTTTTCAAATGTTTGGATCCACTTGGTCGACCTTTATTCAGTTATGAGTTGGTTAACTTGATTTCTAGTAAGTATAACAAATCAGAGAAATTCAAATAAATACTAGACAACAATTTATTAGAATTGTAGAACGAATGCTTCAAACAACAGGAGCAGTGCCAGCTTAGAAGAGTCCATGCCCTAATTTCTTTGTGTAGGTAATTAAGATGTGTCTATACAAAATCTTCTTTCACTAAGGAGCAGTCGAAAAAAACTTTTAATAGATCATTTGAAATATATTTAAGAGCAGCATTGGGGGTATGCTATGAAAAAGATGGTCAACATTTAGACAATATAATATTTAAGAAATGAAATTCACCTATATGTACTTAGAAAATATATTCTTGATGCTACACTTATTTTAGAACAAGCATCTGCTTTTTTTTACATATAGCAGAAAAGCAACTTGAGTAAAATTTCTGAAAGCACTTTTAACGCAAGAACAAAATTATTCAATTATTTGCCACACACTGGGTAATTTCATTTCGGATGTCTTAAACGAATCAACTTTTTGCACATGGCACAAATCACTCTCGATATTCGGTCTTCCATTATGGGGCAAAGAGCACATCTACTCGAAGCTGCTGGTGGCTTAGTAGGTACTTCTTCTGGAGCAGTTAGGTTGAGCACCCCGCATATCGCAATTGTATTGCTAAATCAATAAACACTGTGTTGATCTCGATTGTCGCACACGAAATGACTTGCCGTTTACTGAAAATAATGAAATACTGATGATCGTTGCTTCTTCCACTTCTGTTTAACGACAAATTCTAATAATGCTGGGGTACAAGTGTACCCCAAGTGACAGAATTAAAATTATACCAAAACCCTTCACCATGTTTTATTACATGTTGAAAAGGGAAATTTAATCTGAGTCACTCTGTATTGATGTTATATCGCGCTAAAGCTTTTGATGTAAAGTTAGTACTTGCAATATATATTTATATTTTTTATAATATTTTTCGCAAAAAAGTTTGGGTGAAACTTACACATTATAATTTAGATCTTACATACCTTTATGTGTAGAAAATCCCTAACGTCGAAGGAAACAGCATAACCATGAACTGGCGAATCATCGTCGAGGGTACCATCATACGCTACGTTTGTTCTGACAGCAAATGCTACCTGTTTCGTCTGAAATTAATAACGGTTTTATTTATTGAAAATAATTTATAGGGGAAATTTTATGACATTTCTGACTTAACCGATATCATTTTTACCCGTCCACGCACAACTGTCGGTGACTGTGTAGCATTTGGTCTAGCTACGTACTCTGAATGTTGGCGTCGAGTTCACCAAGAGCTTTGATTTAACGTAGCTCTACAAAAAAGTCAAATGATGTTATATGACAAGATTTTGATGGCCAATTGTCGACATCATTTCGTGAGATGAGCTTTCACTCAAAAAGTCGTTGATGACGACAATCGTGTAGCAAGACACATCGTCTTCTTGATAATAGATTTCGTTTTCATATATTGGTTGAGTTTGCAGAAATCAGAATTCATTATAGACGTACAGTATCCCTGTTAGTTTTCGAAGAAATATGGCCAATGGTTCAATGCCTTCACACCATCAGACTATAAAGTTCTCCAGATGTAAGACGACCTCATGAATCACTTGATGATTTAAGTAACACCAATTTCATTTATTGAAGAAGTCATTTAACTTGAATGAGCATCATCTAAGAAGACAAATTCTCGATGAAAATTGGGATTGCTTTCCAACATTCCTAGAGCCCAATGAAAATACAATCGTGAAATATGTTTTTTGACTTTACTTACCCTATTAACACTACATCATTTAAATGCAAGATCAACTATCGAATCGCAAAATTCACCAGATAGTCAACGGTATAGATAAATTTTCTCTGAGACAAACAGAAATCTCAATACTGTGAAGGATCGTAAATACCACCATTGCAGGACTGTTTATCATATCAGAATGGTTCTTTCACCAGGTGACTCTTAATCAGTCTACACAAACACTCGAAAGAAGGTTGTATGATAAGGATACGCCTTATCGCGCCAAAGTGAGAACCTCTCCAAAGGAGTCGAACCCTCCCTGTTTCCAGTTTAGGCTTCAGTTCGAAAACCTACACCGTGATTGGTAGCAGCGCAGCACTAACTAACCGCTACTGGTTTTGCAGGTCAGTACCCGAGTTATTTGAGACGCAACTCACACGCCGAAGGGGCTTCTTATTTCCACCCACCCAATTGGAAACTCAGGAAACAAGAAAAGTGCTTCAATCGATCCTGCTACGAGCACTGACAACCGATCGTATTGTGAAGATCCTCGAACCCTTGTGAAGTCTTTCAATCGATCCTGGTTCGAACACCAACGGTTTGAAACCATACAGTCAAAACCAAAACACGCCAGAATGTCTCACAAATTATCCTGGTTCAGGATAGGATCGGTCGCAGCATCCAGTCCCGCTAAACCCCTGAAGCACTTCTCTAGCAATCCTGAGTCAAGAGTTACGCGCGACCATAGGAATAAAATACCCTTCTAGTCTAGCATGCAGATTTTCAACTAGTGCACCCTCGAGTCCAACACCAATTGCATAGCCAGAAAGTACGGATATTGCCTGTTGGTCACCACCCTCCAGAGGTAACGCAGTTAATTGCATAACTCACTCGGTCATTGGGCAGGAAAATCTGAAAGATTAAACTTCAATATGGTGGAGTAACGTCTGTTTTAAGAGTGTAAGTCCTGTGCTGCAAAGGACATCCGTGCCACCGTATTAGGCACCACGACTTGGTCCTCCATTTCACCTAGGTGAAACTAAGGCACTAGTCGCGACAAGCTTCCCCATATCGCGGCAAGGTACGTGAATTCTACCAGGCTTTCGTATTGGCATACGAGCATAGCTCTTTCACCAAATGACTACTCAGTAGTCTCCACAGTTCACCCCAAGAGGTAGAAAGTGTGATAAGGATTACGCCATATCATTGCGTGAAGCGAGAACCCCTCCAAAGAGATGAACCCACCAGCTTCCAGTTTGGGCCCCGACTCGAAAATCAGACCGCCTGAATGGTAGCAGCGAAGCACTATTCAACCTCTACTGGCTCTGTAGGTCAGTACCCGAGTTGGTTTGTGACGCAACTCACCCGCCGGAAGGAATTCTTATCCAAGTATCTGAACGCAGTCCCATGAACTAAGATAATCTCAAGATTGATTACTACTATTGATCCTGCTATGAGCACCGTCTAGGGGCCTGTACGTCCTGACTTACCGAACCCATGTGAATTCATTTGATTGATCCTGGCGCAAGCACTAACGGCGAAGCCATTTCGTCGAGATCCACAAATCTTAAATTGTTACGCATTGATCCGGGGCCAGGACAAGCCGGTCGAACCGTCAAGTCCCGTTAAACCCTGAGTCATTTCATGAGAATATCCCGACCATGGGGGTCTGCGAACAGATGAAATACCTCCCTAGTCCAGCATGCGGACTTTCAACCCCTGCCCCCTCGAGTCCAACACCAATGGGGTCAGGTGAGATACAGTTAACACCTGAGGGCAACAATCCCCCCCCCCGAAGGTAACGCAGTATGCTACATAACGCACTCGGCCATTACACAGAATCCGGAGATTTATACTGCGATAGGGTAGAGTACGCCAGTTTTAAGGGTGAAGCAGCAAGGTACGGTGACATCTGGGGAAAGTGTAATGGATGCTTGTCAAGCATTTTGCCGAGAAAGCCAAACAAAATACGCAAGAGACACAGGATATCGCCACAAAACCGCAAAATGTAAAGATCGCCGCATAACTTACACCAAAGGAGTGATTGCGCCGCAGTGGTTTAGTATATCTAGGAGTCTCATTCGTATGCGTACCATTTAGATACGAAACGTCTTCATTCGTACTACCGTTCATGAATACCGAGGTAACCAAATGCCTTAGTGCGGAGAATTACTACATTAGAACCAAGAATGAAAACGGTTTTCTTCAGTGATTAACTCAAATTCTGATTAACATATATACTGTTGGTCGGGAAAGAATAAAAAGATATGGTGAAATACGTAATCCTCCATTTTCTCTGGAAAGGCATGTGTACTGCAATGTTGGAGTAGTATGGTGTGCTTTCACAGAAGGAAATATACTCTGATTCATATTGAGGAAATAGTAGCACCATCGAAATTCACCTTTGCAACAAGCAACCACGTGTAGGAGAATTAATTTGATATAGTTTAAAGAAATACCTCGATCTCCAGATCTTTTACCTTTACCTATTGATCATCTCTAGGACTTTATTAATAGTAGGCTACTCGATTTACCTTCACAAGAATCAGCCAAACTTTACATGTAGCCTGTTGGAGCTCCACACCTCAGGACGAGATTCGAAAATACTATAATCACTCAGCTTCTGTTTCCGAATCTACAGCACAGAGATGCATGGGCAAATGCCACAGTCCTACACCTTTACATGAGCTCCAGCTCCTTCCGTTCAAATGTTAGAGTGTTTACGGACGGGCCATTCCCACAAAATTACTACTGACCTTGGATTTTTCATCGACATCGAACTCCTCGTAATTTATCTTTACAAAATTAGCGTTTGTGTTGTTTCCTTTTTGCTTCTTTGATCCCTAGCTATCGATGGGGGTATGTTTTCCGCCTGAACCCGTATGTTGCTGTGGATGTCACTGAATTTTGAACAGTCTCTATCATGCTTTTCTACGCTTTAAGGTCCATGGTTACGGCCTTTGCGTCATTAATGTTTAAGGCGCTGCTTTCGTACATCCTCCTCAATGTGCCTCGCCCCCGTCTTTCTGGGAGCCGACCCCTGCACCCGCCCTGCCTTTTGGCGTTTTCGCCAGAATATTTGTAGAGTATCTGTTCTATAACCATTCTGCAAACGTGTCCGAATCATCTCAGTATCTTCTGATCAAAGCTTCAATGCTTGGTTGGTGGTCGCATCTCTCCCGTATGAAGTCGTTTCAAAGATGGTCCCGGATGGAAACTCCGAGGATATGCCGAAGACATCGCCTTTGGAAAACCTCGAGCTTTTGTTGTTACTTCATGAACAAATACCAAACTTGATCGGTCGGATTTGAACTTTCAAAAATATTTCAAGAACGAAATTTCAAATGAGAACAACTCATGAACCACAGAGCCTAGTTTGTCAGTTTCCATACTTAACTCATATATTTAGACTGCCGACCCACCATGAAAATTTGAAGTCTCTGGGTCTTATCGTTCGGAAATTGGCGTTTTTACCTCAAGTCTTCCAACTTGATAGTAATGCATCTTGAAATGTGGTATAAGTTTTCGTTTTGTTATTATACACCTAAATGCCAAATTGCATTTCGATAGTTCCTTAACTATCGGGACCATAAGTAAAGTTAAAGAACTTTGAAGTGAATAACTGCGACATTTTTGGGATAATTTTGGCCCAAATAAGAAATTAACCGAGATATATAGGCCTCAATCCACCCTGTTGAGTCTCTTACTATTTTCATTTAAAAATTAGAGTGTTCACGAACGGACCAGCTGGACAAAATTACTTTTGACCGCGCATTTTTCATCATTTAGTCGGCCCTAGACCATATTCGGCCCAAAATTCGAAGGAAAATGGAACAGACAGCCTAACCCACTGATCCAATGCTGGACTTGTAGAATAATCGGTTTCCTGCTACATATATTTGAAGATTTGAAACGTCACTTTTAAAGTTTTGAAAATTAATTACTCAAGATCCTTACAAAATTTTGCATTAGCCTTCTTGCCGTTATTTTTTATTTGAATACTTAATTAAAACTCGATCATATAACTTGTGGTATTGATTAAGAAGCTCTGCACATTTTTTCTCTTAAAATTTTAATCATATGTTCCTTGCGAAATGTACATTGACCTTTGTTAGCATGGGAAATGTAGCCTTTCTCATCTAATTGTTAAATTTAAACTCGATAGTGGGATTAGTGCTATGGTTTCTTCAGCGCTGAAGCTGCCACAAAATTTGTGTTCTTCTTTAATCTTCTAATCATACGATCCTCAGGAAATTTGTATTATCAGTATCCTTCTGCAACCCAAATTTCAGATCAATCGGGCTTGTGGTTTGGAAAATATTAATAAAACTAAGAGAAAATTCCAAATGTGAATAACTGCTAAACCAATGGACTGATTTCGGCCATAAACGACACTAACCGAAATATTCATACCCAAAACTCACATCGAAAGTTTCAACTCTCCATATCTTTCCGTTCGAAAGTTACACTGTTTTAGGTAGCGCTCAACGCCGGTCTGCTTACACAATTTCTTTTTCGGACTTCTAATCATACGATCCTAACAAATTTCGCAAGTCCATTTGCGTTACTATTCTACTTCTAAATGCCAAATTTCAGATAGATTTAGTCTGTAGTTTAGGAAATATTGGGAAAAATATTAAAAATCTCTGAACGAACTCAGCCAAGATATTCGGTCTACTGGAAAGTTCTGTCCGTTCTGGTTACAATCTCTCTGTTCTGATCGCTAATAATGTATGCACATCAATGTTGCAGATAAATTAAAACTAATATCATTTTTATTAGTATTAAGTAAGTCGCTATCGTGTACCTATGGCTACCGATAAAAATTATTTACGCCATTGTATTTTGTACGAACTCCAACAAGAAAGAAATGCTACAGAAGCATGTAGAAATTTATTGAAAGTATTTGGTGAAAGTACAGTTTCGGACAGAACATGTAGAAGATGGTTTGAAAAATTTTAAGTAGGCGATTTCGACTTTTCTGATAAGCCATGGTCTTTGATCGATGACGATACTGTCAAGATAATGTTAGAGCAAGATCCTTTTTGACAACATCGGAAATTGCGAAAAGGCTTGATTCAACTGAATAAATTATTTCTGATCATATTGAGAAATTAGAGTTTGTGTGGAAGTATTTGAGATGGGTGCCACATAAGTTAAGTGAGAAGAATTTGAATGATCGCATCATCATATGTACATCTTGCACGCAACAAAATCGAACCATTCTGGACCAGATCATAACTGGGGATGAAAAGTGGTTTACCTGTGAAAACATCATACGGTAAAGAGCTTGTGAACCCGGAAAAGTGGTTTACCTGTGAAAACATCATAAGGTAAAGGGCTTGTGAACCCGGAAAACCAGCCCCCTCCACCTCTAAACCGAGGTTGAGCCTGAACAAGAGAATGTTGTGTATAACATAACATAATATAACATGAACTTTATTCTCATAATCAATGTAATCATACAAATGAGAAGAGGAAACCGTCGAAAAAATATCACAACTTCAACATGATCTGAAAGAATATTTCATAAATTCCCTAATCGAATATAGTTCTATATCAACAATTATTTTAGTTATTCAGATTTTGAATTTTCTTAAATAAGATATATTGATGAACTCCTTAGGAAGTACATTGAATATCTTATACACATATATTTTGTGTTTCTTTCAGTAGGTGTCAAGGAATGCCTCGGAAAGTGGTATTGAAGAGTACGTCTTGTGTTGTTTCTATTCGACAGATCATTAAAATATTGAGGATATTTTCCCACAAATAGCAGACATTCCAAAACATAAAGTCCCGGAAGTGTAAACATGGAATTATTTCTAAAATGACCTCTGCATGATTCTTTATATTTCAATCCCATTATTGCCCTCAAGGCGTATTTCTGCAGGATAAATAATCTGTTTAAATCACTGCTTCCACCCCATATGACAAGCCCGTACTTCAGAAATGAAACAAAATTCGCATGATAAACTGTGTTTAAAAGTTCCGTGTCCACTCTCCTTGAAAATACCCTGATCATGCACAAAACTTTAGTGAGTTTTGAACAGTACGTCTTGTGTTGTTTCTATTCAACAGATCATTAAAATATTGGGGATGTTTTCTCACAAATAGCAGACATTCCAAAACATATAGTCTCGGAAGTGTGAGCATGGAATTATTTCTAAACTGACCTATGCATGATTCTTTATATTTCAATCTTATTATTGCCCTCAAGGCGTATTTCTGCAGAATAAATAATCTATTTAAATCACTGCTTCCACCGCATATGACAAGCCCGTACCTCAGAAGTGAAACAAAATTCGCATGATAAACTGTTTTTAAAATTTCCATATCCACCCGCCGTGACAATACCCTGATCATGTAGAAAACTTTAGTAAGTTTTTTGCTTAGCTGAGTCACATGATCATTCCATTTCAGGTGACAATCGAACGAAACTCCAAGAAATTCTGTCGAAGATAAAAATCTGACCTGAGTGTTATCCAGAGTTATTGACTGAGGATACGTATTTTTAGACTGAATCTTTCTAAAAATCACGCACTCAGTCTTGCTGACATTGAGAAGTAACTCATTTTGAGTGCACCAATGCTGTACTGAATCGAAGACTAATCTAGTTTGTTCAATACTCGAATTAAGATTCTTGCTAGGTAGCAAAGCACTCGCATCGTCAACAAACAACAAGAGGTCGAGTTCATTGCCATATCATAAATAAAAAGGATCCCAGATTACTTCCTTGGGGAACTCCTACATTGACATATTTATCCTCTGACATTAAAACAAGTCCTTCACTATCAATACAAATCATCTGAACTCTACAAGTAGCTCCTGAGCAACTCCAGTTGACAATCGCGAATACCACATAAAGAGAGTTTCTTCAAAAGGCATTCATGGTTCACGCTATCGAATGCCTTAGACAAATCTAGAAAGAGCCCAACCGGCACCTCATCGCTCTCCAAAGCATCAACAATATCACATACTGATTCATACATCGCTGTAGTATTTACTTCTGTTTTTTAGATAGCCATGTTGTTTCTCAGAGAAAATTTTGAACTTGTATATGAATGAGCAAAGCCTAAGGACCAAAAGTTTCTCGAATATTTTTGCGAAAGAACTGAGTAAACTAATTGGACGAAAATTATTGACATCATGTACATTTTCTTTCTTATGTAAGGGTTTGATCGAAGCTATTTTGAGGGCAGATGGAAATAGCCATTCAGTGAATGAGCGGTACATAATATATGGTGGAACATTCGAGTACCAATACATTTTGAGCTGTTGAAACCAAACGGAAGGCTAAATTCGGAGAGTTTATGTGAGCAATTGGATAAATTAAACACAGCACTCAAAGAAAAGGGGCCGACGATGTTCAATCGGAAGGACATCATAGTGCTTCATGATAATGCCAGGCCACATGCTGCTTTAGGGACTCGTCAGAAAGTCGCAGAGCTAAGCTAGGAAATTCTGTCGCATCCACCATACTCCCCGATTACCACTTGTTTCTGTCCGTACAAAATTTCTTGCAGGGAGAACAATTCAAGAAGCGAGAAGATATCTGACAAGCACTGGTTCAATTTTTCGCCTCTATTTTTTAAAAATAGGATATACAATTTGTCATTACGCCGTCAAGAAGTTATAAATAATAATGGCATTTATATTATTCATTAAAGTTTATTCAAAGTATAAAAATTTCATTCTTTTGTTTCAAGATCCCAAACCTTCCCTGAAAGTTTCAATACTTCAGCTCTTTCCGTTCGAAAGTAGTTTCTTCAACAGTGAGTCCAGCATAGTCGACCATTTTCGACTCAAAAGTCGAAAATTACAAACATTTGGGCAGTACGATAGCACGTTGTTCCCAGGTAAAACAATAATACTTTGTGGAAGTCCAAAAAATTAATATTTTCTAGATAATAACTGACCGATTTTTGATTGTTTACTGATCTTATCACCCTACAGTGACTTTTTGTGGATGTAATGGTCTCTCAGCAGTTACATGAGGATTTCCACTGCTCCAGATGCGACAATTTTGCTTATTCACAGAGCCGAGTGAAAAATGTGTTTCGTCGCTGAAGAAAATTCGATGCGAAAAATCGTCATCTAAATGTTGTTGTTCAAGCACCCAATCGACATATGTTCCACGCATCCTCTGGTTAGATGGCTTTAGTTCTTGCTTCAACTGAACTCCATAAGGATGGAGATGCAAATCCAGATGCAAAATACGCCATAGTGTGCCGTTAGAGGCACAAATATTGTGCGCGCTGATGAATTGGTAAATTTGGATGTTCTTCAACACTTTCACTTACAGTAGAAAGATTTTCGATCGAGCGTGTATTTCGATGATTTATGGGCCTTAAGACATCAGCCTCTTCGAATTTTTCCACTGTTACCAATTGTACGCTCAGATCAACGATTATGTCGACCATAATCTGCTCCTAATGCACGAAACGTACTTACTACAGAATCATTATTTTTGGTAGTAAGTTTTCACAATTTTCGCACGTTCAGCAGTAGATAAACGATACATATTATTAAATGGCTAACTTTCAACTGAACATCTGATGCTTCGTATCACAGTTCTGTTTGACATATGTCATGGAAACTGGGATGTGAAATCCGGACCACGAAACGGATAACCCGTTATTTCAAGTGTTACTGGATGTGCTCATTTTGATTGAAAACCGTCTCAGAATTTATGGCTTCCTTCTCATTTGAATAATTTCTTCACAGGTCTCATCGAACTTACCCTTGCTTTTTCCAGCTGGGCAAGAGCTTGGCGCTCTTTCTCCCTGCGAAGGGCCTCTTTTTCCTCGTCCAGTGATAAATCTGAAGAAGGCTGTGAGTAGTTAGAATCAGCGGAACCCTGAAAATAAAAAAATATGTTGAACTTCTTTCTGCTTCGAATTAAAGAGTATGATACCTATTCTGTAGCACTAAAAAATTGGAATCCTCAGCTAAATGACATTGCTTTTCAAGTTTCAGAAAGGAAGAAGGTGTAATTTTTAATGGCAACGATGATCTAAAATAATGATATTGTGAAAATGAAAACATTGAATTTCGCATGCATAACAATAACCAACAAATGCATGAACTAATATGTGGATGACACTAAGGAAGAATCGCAAATAAGTTGAGAGAAAAGGTATACTATCAATCATTAAACCTAATATTTACTAAACATTTAAATTTAATTCGTTCTATGGAATTACCTCCCTTGAATAATAGCTCTCTCAGCGATCACTGCAGAATATATAATTATTATCAGATGATCTAATGTTTCAGTCGATTACCTGAATTAATTTTAACAGTATAGTTTTCATTTTACCCAACTACCAATATTCTGAACAAAATATGCAATATAAATGGAAACAGATTTCCTCTTATTCAACAAGTAAATGAGAAATAGCTACCTCACAGTCTAATAGATATTTTCAGTTACAGGTAAAGTTTATACAAGACATTTAAATAAAATTATATTAAAATAAATAATATTTTTCTGAGTAGTGTGCAGGAAGTGAGTTTGTTTGAACGTGAAATTTTCCCAATTTACGGCGAAATTAATTGAGATAAAAACAGCTTCAGGAAAACCACATACTGATGAGGCTTAAAAAGTATGCAGCAATGCAATCAGTGGAAAAAAATAAAGTAACTCCAATTACAACATAAACTAGATGCACTCTTAAGCTACCGCAACGTGATAGAAGCTTCAAATAATAGACACGCTGTAACCCACTGCAAAAAAGCTGTAAACAGGGAAAAATGTCAAAATGAATTCTGTGCCGTTAAAAATAGACTTTGACATATTTTTATGGGGTCCTAGTGGCGGCGAGAAAAATTTGAGTACGTTGCACGTAATTAGCTGTTACAGTACCGGGGTCATAAACACAATTCACAATTTTAGCCGCCTAGCTTGCATTTTTGCCTTTATCAAAGAAAAACTGTAAAATGTACCGAATTTTTTCTCTGCTGACTTCCATTTTTAACACAGTATAACTCACAACTGAATGCACCTAACAAAAAAACAGCAAAAGAATTATTAATACTTTACGAGATATCGATCACTTCAGCCATCTACCAAATAAATAATGGATTTCTTTTTCCCCAAACTTTCATGATTTGAAATTTTGCTCAATATAATTCTTAAACTAAATGTAGCTTCCAGTTGACTCAAAATAAAATGTTCTTTCACTTGAAAGAACACTTGAATATATTTAACAATTTATCGCATCGAAGCTCTTAAAAATATAAACGACCGGAACACTTGTCAAGTTTTTGAATGATTCATGAAATAAATATACGGAATGTTTTTTAGATAAAAGAAATATATATAATTCTGTTTTCAAATTACGTCTTCCCATTAATGAGGGGGTTTTAATAATAAAAGAAATATTCCTAGATAATTAATTATTTCAATCGGGACTACCTTAGCCTCAAAATTCAGAGCTCAACATAAACTTTTTTCCCTCCACTAGAAAAGTATTAAATTAGAGGTGAGCTGAATAATTCAAAGAGCTATAGGCCAATAAGTATCCATCCAACATTCTCGAAAGTACTAGAACAAGCAATCTCCACACATCAAGATCAAGATATCTTAATTTCTTTCCAACAGCTATGTGAAGGGAACATCAACACAGACTGCAGTGTTTGAATTCATCACATAGGTCTTGAATGCATTGGAAGACTCAAGGATCACAATAACTTGGATGTTGGATTTATCAAACGCATTTGATAGCCTGTCCCACAATTTCATCAGAGAAAAACTTGAGTTGTTAGACATGGTATAAAGAGAATAGAACAGATGGTTTACGTCTTACCTTACGAACCGTAAATAAAGGATGGTCATCATCTGGAACAACGAAGAAATGATATCAGACGAGTATTTACTGAACTAGCAGTTCAACAGGGAAGTATGACTTTTCCAGAAACAAGGGACAGAGTGAAGACAGCATTAATTCAGGGCGGTGAATGGTTCAAAGCGAATACCTTTAAATAAAGGCTAAGAAGACGAAAGCAATCCTATTCAAGACCACGCATGCATGTTTCCAGACAATTCTGGACGTTTCTTGGACCTCCTCATAAAAAATCTCTGAATTGGAGTTATATTCCTGATCTATGAATAAATCTGAGTTTTATTTGCTACTTCTTGGGAGTCGTCAGAAATTACTATATAGGTGGGAGGAATATATCAGGAAATCTTTGAGTCAAAAATGACGTACAGAATAATGTTTTGCGGAATCTCAAACACCGAATGTGTTAAAGATACAGAAAAGGGCTATTCGTGTGATATTTGTTACGAAAAGGGCTGAGAGTTGTAGAAGGGTATTTCGGTAAAATGGTCTTTCAACCTCACCTGCAATTCGGGGAATGCCTGAATTTTCAGAAATAGGCATAGCTTCTAAGAGAAAGCCAATATGAAACCAGGACAACCACAATAAATACCCCAGGCACAGACTATCCCTAACTGAGATCGGAGCCGAACACAACTGCATATGATGTTACAATAAAACCGTCAACCACATGAGTGAAAAGCTCAGCTAAATTCATTTCAAAAATTGTTCATACAAGCTTCTGCTAAAGATCGAACAAAGCAATCTGAGTGCAAACTCTTGTTGACACTATCTCCTTTCAATTAGATACTCATGTGGAATTGTTGTTTACTTTAAATGAAATAAAGTATGTTCTTGTTATTATTTTAGGTATTCTGTTCAATGAACTACAGTTGTGTGAAAATACTTAGAAACTGACATCACGAAATATGAACAATACACAAAACACTTATTGGACTAGTATAAATGATTTTCCAGGTTTTCTCAATAAATTTGGAACTTCTTGTATAGGTAAAGAAATTTTGTCTCGCCTGAGTAGGCATAAATGAATCTTCTCGAAAATTATAATCCAATCAAAAGAGAATGCGTTGAGAAAGATGAATCAAAATACTTAATCAGTTTATTTCTAAACTTTATAAAAGGTTCAACTTCAAGCCTTTATTTTCCGCATGCAAGAAGGTTGAAAAGCTCATCAAAATCATGTTTCTCTGTTATTAGATGTTCTGTATACGTAGAGTCCAACTTTTTATTTATTATTAAAGGAGTTTTCAGGCAGGTACCACCTGAATCGTATTATTGTTAAATGTAAATAATTCAAATGAGTATCGGGTGTTTTTTTAGGGTGATGGAATATTAAATTGAAATTAACCACGTTTAAATTAAAATTGAAGCCAATTTTTTTTTATTTGAAAGATAATTTTATGACATTTATGTTTTAAAAATACTTTCCGGCATATGACCACCACGACTAGCTCTGAGGAACCGCATTCGACCAGACCAATTTTGGACCACTTTGTCGAGTAATTCAGGCCTTATTTCATCAATAACACGAGTTATGTTGGCTTCCAAAGCATCTATTGTTTCTGGTTTATCAGCATAAACCAATGACTTGACATAACCCCAAAGAAAATAATCCAGTAGAGTTATGTCGCCTGAGCTTGCAGGCCAATTAATTGGACCATTTCTCGAAATAATGTTATCGCCAAATCTTTCTTTCAATAAATCAATTGTTACGGTAGCAGGAGGTGTAGTACCATCTTGAAACCAAAACACTTCTGGATCGATACCACTCAAATTTTAAACCAAATAATTATTGATCATCGATCTGTAACGAGCACCATTCACTGTAACATTAGCTCCAGCATTTTCAGGATGCAATGGAACCTGCAGAACTTCTTGAGGATTGTTTACACTCAATATACGGCAATTTTGCTTGTTTACATAGCCGTTCAACCAGAAATGAGTGTCTTTCATCACTAAACACAATTTTAAGATATGAAAGTAGATCAACTTCAAGCTGTTCTAGAGCCCAATAAGCAAACAAACGAGGCTTATTATAGTCGAGTGGCTTTAGTTCTTGAACCAGTTGGATCTTGTATGGGTGTAGACCAAGATCTTTACGCAAAATTTTCCATGTGGTGGATGCACGAGTCCAACTTGTTGTGAGCGTCGACGAATAGACAAATCTGGATCATCATTAACACTATGACTTACAGCAGCGATATTTTCATCTGTACGTACAGTTCTTTGTCTTGTTGTTGTTGTTGTTGCATCGAGTACAGAAAATGTTGTCCGAAATCTATCGACGAATAAGCTGCTCTGATGGCCGATTATGCAAACCATACATTTCATGAAGTGCTGTATAAGTTTGGCGAATAGAACACTGATTTTGAAAATAAATATCAACAATTTGTAAACGTTGTTGCGGCATGGGTCTTTCTATGATAATTTGTCAATGCTTACTGAACAGAAATGTCAAAACAACATGGCTTCTACCTTCTATCAAATCACAGTTATCACTATCGAAAGTTATATCCCTCTAAAAAAAAACACCGGATATTACTAAGTAAAAACGCAAAGGCATAAAAATTCTATTTTGAATATTACTATCCAATATAACAACGCTTGAAACTTCCTATTTTTTTTATTTTTTCTACTTGACCCCTAAAGCACACATTGACTGATAAGACAGAGTCGTCAAATTAATTCAGTTTGAATTAAGATATGATTGAAAGATTTTCATATACATGAAAAGTCGTAGGTTTACATTTTATAATTATCCAAATACCATTTAATGGACTATAAAAGAGCCATTCCGATCGCTATATATCTAGTATATTTCGTTTCAAGATGGTTACTATCCTTGAGTGAACTTTTCCATTGTGCACTCTTGAGAAATCTCTCTCCACCAAGTTCACAAACAATATTATTTTTGGAGCGGTCAGCACTGAAAGTGTTTTCGGAGAAAATGAAAATTGATCACGTTGAATTGCAGAAACCTAATCGCAACGATAATGTTTTCGACATTGAAAATTCGTTGAAAGTCGATTTCTCAATCTCAACAGCTGCTATACAAGGTGCGTCCCTAAAATAACTAGAATTCCTCGAAATATAACACATTAAAGTAATCTAGAAAACCAATTCGATTTTTCCTATAAACGTTTAGATACCTACACCACCGGCAATTTATGTGGCTAACACTTATACCTTCTTAGTCAAACACTACCAACAAAAAGAAAGAATTGTTGAAAAAAGTCAGTGAGAAAATACAATAAATGAAAATCAATCACTTTAATGAATCTTTCAGAATGTTACAGAAACAAGTGAGTAAGAAGTAATTTGTTCTTTGTTAAGAGGTATGATCACTTCGTACATTGATTACGAGCCTGGCATCTGTTGGGCATGTTTGAAATATGGTTGTAGAATTTCAGCGAGTCTGTTCTATCCCGTCGATTAAAAAGATGATTAAACAGCTGTCCTCTCGTCTGGAATCGCCCTGTGGAAGAAAAAGTCGTCGTACCATTGAATTCCAAAGATGTTAGATCGGATAGGTCTGGAAACGGAGCAGACCATGGCAAAATATTAATGAGCTCGGAGCCCAGAAACTTATGTACTAGCTATACTGTGTGTGGATGAACATTATTATGCAGCTGGATATTTCTGTAGCATATAGAAGCACAAAAGATTCTTAAATACTGTCAGTAGCATTCAACAAGCCACCAAAAGAATGTTCTTTCTTTAACATAAATGCCGCCCTACAAAATAACTGTACCACCTTTATACCTTCTGCAAGACAGTGCAGATTTCCAGGGCGGCCTCTTGAAGAGTGCAGTAAGCTATTGCTGACGTCTCTAGATGTTCGTATATCCATTCTAGAATTCAACCGCGATACTCCTTAGTAGCTGAAAGTATATAAAATTGTCTACGGGCCTAAACCAGCGCAACCTGTTTCTTACAGTTTGGCTCATACTCACGTATCTAATTTGCTAACTGATCAGCAGTAATTATTGTAACGGACCAAAACGGTTCCATACCGGATGCATTGTTCTCTAATCTCCTTTGTTAACACTTATTCGAATGAAAAAATCATATAACACCTTGTAGAAGTCCATGTACAGATAGCATATTACAAAAATACAAAAATAGTAATAGAAAATTTTTAAGTGAAATTATGTCACTTGATAACGATTGCGATAGTTTATATTGAAAAGAAAAGAAGCAGAAATATCCACAGAAACTTTCAAGGTAATACCCGAGGATTCAAAAAAGTTATAGCAGATTTAATTCTTGTTCCCAAGGTTTTTTGATGCACTTTACGCATTCCAGCATAATCCCCTAGTGATAAATAAGTTGAACAGATACATCATTAACTGACGTCCTGTTACACATTTCCGACAAAGTGACATGCAAAAGCCTCATTTTAGCATCAAATTTACTGTACAAATTAAATATATGCACGAAATTAATATTAAACTATATGAAATTCTATTGTAACCTTGATAAATATCTGCTAAAAACGTTTCAGTTGAACTTCGAATAGTGTTGGCCTTTATATGACAATAGGACCTTTTACCCGAATAAAAACTTACTCAATGTTTTTTATATTACTGTAGGAGTTTCATTAAAGTGATAGAATTCAATTTTTTTCACCAAACTTTCTCAAGAAATCTGTCTTTTATTAGTAGTGCTTAATGAACACTATATAGGTATTGCTCAAATAACATCTTATAACTAAAAAGTTATAAGAAATTTGATTTTTTTACCTATATAATTGTGAATATCAATATGTGTATAGACATTTTCGCACAATTTGATGAAATGCATTATGGATTTTCATCAAGTACCTGATTTAACTGTCATATTGTAGAGTTGCTCCTCCGGATACAATGAAAATCTTAAATTACTTTCCAAGTATACCGAACAGTAATCACCTACAGATCTACTAGTTAGTATCTATAAGTACACTTTTCTAACATAAATTCAACTAGACACTTCGAATTAACTAATGATTTCCAATCAAATCACTAATAGATGTTTTTCTTGCTCCGAAATAAGTTACAAATATAATGTTCAAGCAAATGATATCCAATATAGCTAAATAAGGTGCATGAAACTATTAAACTATTTCATTTAACTCGGTATTTTAGTGAAACTGTCTAACTATTCATTTTTCTTACCAGAGATGTGTACTTTGACATAGGTTAGATGATGTGCCACTGAAAGCATGCGAATACAATATACAAGTAATAAACACCAAGTTTCAAAATAAAAATATTGTATTCAGTTATATTAAACCATAGCAATTACTCTTATGTTTTTCATCCAATTGCATAGCAGTTGTTATTATGTACAATAAAGTATTTTAGGAAAGAAAAAATTGAATATTCACAAATGGAACAACTAGTATATTTCCAGTATTTCAACATCAATCAACCATACAACATTGTTAATGATTAATTTGATTTGTTTAAAGATGAATTAATACTTTCAAACTGCGTTACAAAAATATAAACCCTCAATTAACACATGTATACACCTCAGATCGCAATGATTAATTCACAATGTGTTGATTTGGACTGTATTGAAGTAATGTGATGTTGTTAAACTGTAAAATGAACTTGTATGCAGTTATCTAATAAGATAAACCAATGAAGGAGAGGAAGTCAAATAAACACTTATAACGACAACAATTATATTTTGGTTTCACTGTATATCATAACAAGCCAGTTATGATAGCTACACAGCGAACAAAAGTGAATTTGTCTACACTTGCAACCGATAATATGTGGAGTATTTCTTTATTGTAATCGAGAACACAAGCGACAAAGTTAATTACTACCAGAATAATAATGCAATATCTTGGACTAAAAGGTCACAAGCGACAAAAGAAACTAGCAGATTCATAATGAAATAATTTGTGCTGAAGTCACAAGCGACAAGGTTGACTATGAAAGGGATAATGCAATATCTTGGACCAAAAGGTCATCAGCGACAAGAGTGATTAATAATAATAATGTAATATCTTGTTCTGAAAGGATTATCAGGGATAATTAATTTACAGTGTATTCAAAAACTGAAGGTTAGAGGTGTGTCAATGCATCCCTTTTAACAGAAAGAGGGAATTAACGAAATTGATTGAAGACTTTTTGTGAGTGGACTGAATGAGTGAATGGTTATAGAAAAAATTATGAGATCAATGCAAGTACATAAAAAGAGATTGAAACAGATTGAAATTTCCATTGCTGTGTCGTTGAATATAACTAATTCATAATATTTTTGGACTACATGCCCAGAAAATTGCCTACCAACTGGTCGTTCAAGCAACTGCGGTGAAAGATTCAACTACGAAAGCCATCTCGCTTGGAGGAACTGGAAAGCCATCCTAAATTATGAAGCAGATTTTCTTCATTCTTATACGAAAATATTCCCTAAGAAAATGAACGTACAGAAAAAATATAAAACAGTTCCACAGCAAATCCGAACAACTTCGGGGCAAACCGTTATAGTAGAAAATACAACACCTACAACGCAAGCACAATCGATAAACAATTTTGTGAAATAGCTTCATTTTCTTCTAAAAGGGTCACTAGGAAGCGAGTATAGTATGAGCATAAATATTTCTCATATGAAGAGCTCCTTTAACTTCAAGTTGCAAATCATTTCAGGATACATATTTATAAAGGATACCACTATAATTGGCAAAACTGACAACAATACCATAAGAATTGATTTTTTATAAATCAATAATGTATACTGTGAACAGAACTTGAAACAGCACGGTGCCTTGTGGTACTTCACGTTCGATGTTCGATTAATCACCGAGAGTATCATCTAGGTTCTGCCTTTTCAATAGATGCCTGGTTTTCCAAGATACTCAACAACATGCCATGATTGACAGTGATTGATACTGTCAATAACATATTCAGGTACATTGAAATTATATAAGGTGGCTCTGTGGGTCTTCTTGGACCCAATGGTCCAATTATTCACATATATAGGATTTAAATTGTACTATTGGCATCGTTGGATCTTTAAGGGAGGTTATCTTTCAAACATTATTCAATGACATGGTATTTCGTCGCTCAGTATATCCTAATGTATTCTTGAAGTACAAACCAAAATAATCAGTAATCAATTCTTCATCTCGGCTATTTCTCAATCCTTCCAGATAAATTTAAATTGAATAAATTCAAAAGATCATTCATTCTATTCCCTCAACACTTAGCAGATTCAATGCAGATGAGTCACTCCAATAGCAATACTATTTCTTCGAAGTAATACACACAAATCTACCTCGGTTGAAATAAATATTTCCGGATTTGTGAAAGAACATATCAACCGTTTTACGCAAAGCAGGTTTATGAATGAAATGTAGCGAAGTCGAACCAAATGTCTTGTTAATTCGGATATTTCGATATAGTATAGATAAAAAGAAGATTCTTCTTCAACATGTTAAACAAGAATATAAACCTTTCCATTTTGTAAGATTTTGTCGATATTTTCTTCAGGATAAAATGAATGTTTTTGAGGCTTCTGTGAAAAAAGAATTTGGCAGCCTTTCCTTCGTAACTACCACCAAAACGTTCGCGAATGTTTGTAAAACTGCTCAGCCCGCTCGATCAGCTTTCTGTGATTGCTTATTTAGCATCCCTAGCATTTTTGAATATATAGCAGGAGCATGTTTAAATTACATAAGTGCCATTTTCGGCCATTTACTCATTATTCTTCTTTGCTGCTCTTATGGACATAAGGAGTTATTTTAAACCGTGACCTTCCAGCATATTTACGAATGTTCTGAAATATTTGCGACCCTTCGACAAATTATTTTATTCCAAATTTCAATACAAATTTGAATCTCTGACTGTTGACCATAACATGATCCTTGTTATGAAATAATAACCTTTTTCAGTCTTCTATAGTCTAAAATAAAAGGAGGTTTATACTAGATAGAAGGTATATAAAATTATTTAAATATTTTAATATTTACAGATATATTCTGTACCCTTCTACATATTCAATTTCAAAAAATTATATTTCATATTATAACTTCAGGAATTAAATTAATGTCATATAAGTAACCATTATGTCAAACGACATATAAAATGAACATTCATTATAAGACATCAAAATGATATAACAAAATCCAATAAATATAAATTGTTCACAAAATATTTTAAAAATTAAATATTTTGAGTGGACAAAATTTTGTTTCTGCTCATCCCTCTTATGAAAACAAATATCTTTCAAAAATGTTTAACATAATCTTATGAATTTCATCTTCTATCTTGCCTAGAATATTCAATATTATTGGATATCTAAGTTACTTTTTAGAAAGTCTCAAGATATGTAAAAACATTACTAAAAAACAAGTTTTAAGAGAGACTATGCTGCGTCAATACTCAATCGTATTCAATAAAGTAAATAATTTTTGTTGGTTGATGTTATATTTTATTGAATACGATTGAGTACTGACGAAGCAAAGTCTCTCTTGAAACTTGTTTTTTAGTAATTTTTTTACATATCTTGAGATTTTCTAAAAAGTTAGTTAGTTGGATATCCAGTAATATTGAATATTCTAAGTAAAATAGTTTTATGATGAAATTCTTAAGATTATGTTAAACATTTTTGGAAGATATTTGTTTTCATAGGAGGGAGGAGTAGAAACAAAATTTTGTCTACTCAAAATATTCAATTTATAAGATTTTTGTTAACAATTTAAATTTATTGGATTTTGTTATATCATTTGGAATTCTTCTAATGAATGTTTTTTATGTGTCGTTCGATATAAGTGGTACTTATATGACATTAATTTAATTCCTGAAGTTCTAATATTAAATATAATTTTTTGAAATTAAATATGTAGAAGGATAACAGAATATATATGTAAATATTAAAATATTCAAGTAATCTTATAGTCTAGCTTAGGTAGATTCTGAGCACATCAGAAACTTGTTAGGAGTGGGAGTACCTTCTTCTGAGATCGAATATATGTTCTTTTATAACTTAAATGAAGCCTGTGGACAGTTGAACCATGGACATCTATTTTTTATTTCGCCACCTCTTCTTGCAGTGAGAGACTTGTTTATTCCAGGTTATTAACGTCCTTTCTAGGCAAAACGGTATTATCTTTCAGTACTGTCTGTAATTTTTCTGAGAATGAACTTTAATCGAAAACTTTTTGACTCCTATTTCTCCTTCAATTTTTGACATAGTAATGAATTCTCTAGTAACATTTCTATTCGACATTTACTTGCGTTCATAAAAAGTACACAATATTTTAATTAAAACAAGTTGTAGAAATTATGTTTTACTACCAATAAATTGATATTTTACACATCTAATTGTGACTCAAGTTTCGGGAATTAACTATCTTCAGACATTTCCCAGGATTCTGGTACATTATTTAGAATAAAGAATCCTACAGATGTTGAACCATGGATATCTATTTTTTATTCCAACCAACTCTTTAAGTGGAAGACTTGTTAACTTCAGGATATTAAGGCTTTTTCTGTAGTTCTCTCTCAGATATGGCCTTAAATTAAACTCAATGGCTCATATTTCTTTTTCAATTTTCAACATCGCTCTTATTGATGTATTCTTCCTATTCGACATTTACGTGTGTTCATGAAAAGTTCACAATATTTTTCATTTCCATGGATTCTGTTTCATCGTTTGAAATAAGGAAAATATGATAATACACGATCTGCTGAGGCACAACCTAATAGTTGAAAAGTATTTTAAATCTTTCAAATTCTTATTGAAAGGCGGGCCATCTAGAGTATACATTTTGTAGTAGTGATTATTTCGAGTCTGGCCACACTTCGCTCAATCTTGTTTCGACAGAAATTTAGTTTAATATTTGACATTGATGAACTGGGTCGATTTCCGCTGGAACAAAACTGGGAAATTTCCAAGTGGTGAATCCTCCATACAAACTATTAGAAATTTAAGTGAAAAATTTGATAGGAATGGAATGCCCTCACGGCAATTTGTGGATCAATTTATTCGTGAAAACTGGATCGGATTATTTGATAAAAGAACTCGTTTACGTTCTCGTCCAATGAGCACACTTGAAAATGCTGTTGTAGCCCAGATCACCCTGCTGAACATCCATCAATATTAACTCGTTATCCTGCTCAAAAACTGATCATTTCTCACACTTCTCTGAGGAGAATTTTGCATAAAGTACTCGGTATGCTCACAAAGTTCAACTAGCGCAATCCTCGTGAGAATCCGATGCGTTTCCAGTTCTCGCCATGGGCTTATGATCGCATGGCTGAAGATGAGCGTTATTCCAGAAAAATCATATTTTGCAATGAATCTCATTTTCACCTTGGAGTACCATTTTTTTGTGAGGATCTGTTAAAGGTAAGTGTTACACTAACCATCCAGAAACGATTGGTGCCTTAAAATACAAAACCCAAGTTGTCATTCATGAGATTTTGCCCAAAATAATATATAATATACTAATCGGATCGGGTTGATCGGATGGCATACTCTAGTCAGTCCTAGCTGTCATTTGAATGATGTTGTTTTTCATTCGTGAATGCCAAGGTTCAACCTTTCTGATAAATCATAACCTTTAACAAAATATTCATCAATTTTTTTATTTGTAGCATATCATAAATGCAAATTTTTTAATGGTAGACTCCTTAGTGTATAAGGGTAAATGTTTATATTTGTATCTGAATGGAAGATATTCTCCTCGATATAGTATTAATTATTAATATTAATCATTCAGTGAAGGTATTCAGATTATTTTACTTTCCAATTAGATGCAGGAACTACCTTTACGAATTAACAAATCTATAAATTCATTAATTCAAATGCAACAACTCCAAAAAAAAAATTTCCGCAGTCATTTGAATTCAATTGTATCGGGCAGTTATTCACTTTGAATCAATCATAATAAACATATGTTTGTTCCTAAATTGAGAGTAAAATTAAAAAGCTATCATATTACTCAAAATACTGGTTACATCAATGTTGAAATATGACATCCATTATAATTTTTTGAGAAGCAAAATGATCACTTCTAAATTCAAGATAAAGGAGCATACTGAAAATATACGAATTGCAATCACTATTTTCAAAAAATTGACAGAACACTTGAATTTGCCAGAAATCAATACATATTGTAAATAACCATTACACAAAATTTATTCTAATATATAAGGTGCTGGTATCTTCACGCGATTTTGAAAACGTGGCAAGTTTTTGAATAAGTTTAAGAATGGGCTTTCTTTACGGGCATTAAGTGTCATTTCTTCTCTTTCAGTTATATTTGATCTGAATTAGAATTTTTTTTATTTATCATTTAGTGCTTTTTGCATTAAAATTTTTTCAGTTGGCTGTTTGGCGTAACTGAAATGGATAAAATGTCTTAATTTCCGGCAATACATAATATCAAATCCTTTGATAGAAAGCCCATTCTTGAACAGTTAATTCTTGAAGAAATCCAAAGCAACAAAAATATTCGACAAAAAAGATAAAATATTTTCACAGTTAATGTGTTTTGATATTCTCGTAGTAGACCTTGAGTGGGAAATAAATATTATATATAGAATGCATCAATAAGAATCTGAATTAGAGCAATTTTCTCCATAACTTTTAAAATTTTGAATCGGAATATTTTCGGAGGAAAATATCACTTGAATGAGGAAACAGTTAATAAAGACTTTAATATATATTCAAGAATATAAAGAGAAATATATATTGGATTAAGATTAGTGTAATGTAACTTTTAGAATCAATAACAAAACATACCTGTGTAAATAATTTATTATATCCTTGATTATTATAGTTGCTATAACCCATCATATTGAGTCATTTCTCAGATTTCTGGGATGATTTGCTCACTGAAATCAATTAATGAGCAATTTTTTTCCTCTTTGTGGAGCTTGTTTGCAGTACTCCTGAATCAATATTTTGGGACAATAAAACATAGATTGTTGGCTAGGTACTACAGCAGGAGCGAAATAGATAATTTGGAAACTATTATAGAAAACAATATTGGACATTTGGTATATCACTAAGTTTTCACTACTGTTTAATTTTATGCAGTTTTCTCAAGGATTTCATTTAGTCATTTGACGCTTCGTTCTTTTGTTTTTCATCAAGTGAAAGTAAAGCAATATTTTACACTTCGATCGATTAAAATTTTTCCAAGAATAATCACTGATAAACATTGACACCTGGAAAATTTTGAATGGAAAACGGCTCTCTGATGAAGATTACTCATACGGTAATGCAGACAAACACTACCAGGCTGTATACATTCGTCACTAAACGCCAAAACATCGCGAACTTACGGAGTTTTCCAAAGAAAAATCTCTGCGTGACTAGAGTGTACACATGGAAGGGAGGTGGAGCGAGAAGTTGTGCGCATGCGTTGATATCGATTTGAACAACTGACTGGTTACGTAGAATGTAAGAAGGGGGCAGAAGGTTGATTTACATCACGTTTCAGCTACGGCGGAGTTGTCGTTTCTGGGAAACTTCATTAAAAAATCGGAAAAGCTGTACTGCAGTAAAGTGTATCGATCTCGACTGGAGGAAAATCTTCTGCACGAACTCAATTTATAATAACATACTTCAATAGCTAGGGAATTTTCTTATCAGGCAACTAAGGATTTGATTACGTACGTTCTCCATCAATTACATTTCAGGCTAATTTCAAGTATGTATTTATGGGTTTCACTATGTGAAAGTAGTTTACTGCATAACTATAACAAATTATTACTTTTCAAAAATGAATACCATGCCAAGGAAAAAATCTCCAGTCAGAGACATACGAAGTGTAGCAGAAAAGTAATAGGAAATTTGTTATTTCCCAAAGTTTCTATATTTTTCAGAGATCAATTTTAAGGCCTTCAAATTTCCCTCGGGCAGTTACACACCGATGGAGACGTTGTTCCCACTGTTGATAGCAGCACTGTATTGTCTTCACTATGTCCGTTGTACTCTTTGGGATGTTTTTTAAGCTCCCGAGAACCTAAAATTACATCCTTTGAAGACATTTTTCAGTTAAAGAAAAAGGAAAAAGTCACAGGGAATAGGAAGGCTGGAGAACAAAAAAATGTCTTTTGAATTCAACAATTCTGTTATGGAGAGGGCAGTTGACATGGGGCGCTATTATGATGGAACATCCATTTGCCTGCAATGTCTAATCTCCTGAGAATTACTCTGTTTCTGAACCTTTCAAGGACCTCCTTATAAATAACTTGGTTAACAGTTTGTCCTGAAAGAACAAATTCTTTGTGGATGATTTCTTTTCTGCCAAAAAGCCAGCATTGATTCGATTTTCGGTTTGTTCGTTCGAGCTTTCTTTGGTTGAGGAGAGTTTGAAGTATGCCACTCCTAACTTTCACTCTTGGTCTTGGGATCGTATTAAAAAATCAACACCTGTTATCACACAACTAAAGAAATCTCGCTTATTAGCGATTCTATCAGTGAGATCAAGACACTTGATTTTTGTTTTTTGGCACAGAACTTTTGCATATGCAGTCAAAATTTGTTAAATGGTAAATATGTTCAATTTCAATCCATCACTCAACATTCTTAAAGTTAAAGAATAAGAATGTTCAAACGTTCGATGTTTTTGTCGGTTTTCGAGTTGCTCCGAATTCTCCTGTTCCAGTTTGCGTGACGCACAACCAAAACACAACTTCACTAATGGCAGTCACAAAAATCACGTAGTTGAATGAAGGAGTTCAATCTCGCACTGAGCTGTGGAAGGGTACTGATACACATGCTCTGTCAATGACAACACCGCAGCATTTCCAGGTCGCTTGCAGTGTGCCAGTCACATTAGTATTCTACAACACCTCGTATATAAATATTTCTCCTAGGCATAGTATTGATTTTTGAAAATTGAATATTTGATGTAGGTATTCACAAATGAATTAACTATTTTATTTCAAGTACTCTCGACAGAAGACGGTCTCTTAATATTTTTGACCAAGATTTTCAGTCAAACTGCGACAGTTCTCAAGTACTTTTTTGATCATGGCTTGTCAACCATTTATGTATTTATTTCAAGTCCTTTTCTGGTGAGTCCCATAGTTCGACGGATAACTTAATCAAAAATGCTGCAGTAGCGCAAGATACTATGGGTGCTGAGTTCCACTTTTCGGCATATTGTTTTAATTTTGGTTTACATATAAAAGACCTTTCGAATAAGAATAAAAAAGTTAGTTTACCATGTTTTCCAAAAAATGGTTTACAGAAATTTGTTCTTATCACTTTATACATAATAAGCATGGGATGAAAACTTTTGTAGCGTCTGAGGCATTTCTTCACAGAAATATACTGAATCAAACTCTGAAATTTTGCAAAATAAGGTGTTTCAACCATCTCAACAGAAACACATCTTTTCAATTTCCTCCAAGCATAGAGGGTTTTGAATAAGTTGTCACAAAAATAGGTTACATGCGCCACCAATTCAATTTATTGCCCAATAACATTGCACTTATTTGATTATCTCTGCTCCCAAAAATCAATTGGAAAGTTTCATTTGAATTCAGTTTGAGCGAGTTCAGCGTAAAACATCTCTTAAGTTCTTCTAGGACGAGTTGAATCTTTTTAATAAAATCTTAATTGCACCTCAAGTGTATAATTATGGCTGGGTCATCATAGTACGAACACAAGAAATCACAATTTGTAATTCCCAGATCGTTAATATATTTCGGAAAAGTATGGAACCAATGCGGATCTTTGAGGTATCCCATGACATACATCTTTCTCTGTGGAAGTAACGCTCTTTCAATGAACTTTCTTGGTTCAATTGCTTAAATAAGACTTTTCAATTTGAGTCCATGCATTACAAGAGTGCAGTTTCTCCAGTAACACTGCCTTGAAACTGAATCGAAACCTTTTTTTCATTCAGAGCATTCATAAGTGTTGTAGCTATGCTTCGGCTTTTTCTATATCCTTGTTAGTTTTTAGTGAAATATTTTTTCTTCTACATTCATATTCAAATAAAATAATTCGGCTGATCTGTACCAAATATCATTGTTTGAGTATATAATTGTTACACAGATTTATATTAGACTGTCTCGATTTCTAGAAGTTTCTACCACCATAGTTCATATTCCTTATTAATGACTTCTATATGCAGTTCAACATTTTATAAGCGTTTCAAAAATTTTTGACGAGAATGCCAGAATAGCAATAGATCTCTAACTACGACAGTAATTTTTATCTCCTATTCCTTTATATATGGGAATTATACAAACCATTTTCAGTGGAACAGAAAGACAACCTTCACTGAGACATAGTACTCTGTCAAGAAAGTACCGGGAATTTTCAATTAAAACAATATTTTTACATTTAATCGTCAAAATTTATTGGGTCGCCTTCAAAATAGGCTCCATTTGCTCCAATACATCTATGCCAACGGCACTTCCAATTATCGAAACATTTTTTATAGGCGCTTTCCGGGATGGACTTTAGCTCTCGCGCCGAATTTTGTTTTATGGCTTCAATCGACTCAAAACGGGTGCCACGAAGGGGCAATTTTAGTTTTGGGAAGAGGAAAAAGTCGCAGGGAGCCAAATCCGGCGAATACGGTGGTTGCTGAAGCACGTTTGTTGAGTTTTTGGCGAGAAAGTCAGTCACAATCGTAGCTCGGTGAGAAGGCGCGTTATCGTCATGCAAAGTCCATGAATTGTTCGCCCACAAATTTGGCCGCTTCTTACGGATACGCTCACGCAAACGTTTCATAACGCCTAGGTAATACTACCTTGTTTACCGTCTGACCCTCTGGAACGAATTCGTAGTGCACCACGCCACGGATATCGAAGAAAACAATGAGCATCACCTTCATTTTCCAGCGGCTTTGGCGTGGTTTTTTCGGTTTCGGCTCATTTTTTGCCACCCATTCCGATGATTGCTGGCTTGTTTGCATATCGTACTCGTAGACCCAGGTCTCATCACCAGTTATAATGCGTTCCATGAATGTAGAATCGGAAATACAGCGATCCAGCATGTCTGAAGCAACCTGTTCGCGATGACGTTTTTGAAGAAAATTCAGGTCTTTCGGTACGAGTCGTGCGGCCACCTTTCTCATGCCCAAAATATCAATCAAAATCGTACGTGCGGACTCGTGGGATATCTTAAGATCATGTGCTATCTCTCTCAAGCTGGTACGACGGTTTTCCAGCACCCTTTCCTTAATTTTATCGACGTTATCTTCGATCGAAGCCGTCGATGGGCGACCACTTCACGACCGTCCTTGAAGGCTCTGTACCACTGATATGCACGAGTTTTCGATAGAGCATTATCACCAAAGACCTTTTGCAACATTTTCAATGCATCGGCACACGAAAATTCATTTGCAACACAAAACTTTAAACAAATTCTTTGCTCAACGTAATCACCCATAGTAAAAATCGGCACGCACTCTGACATCGACTGACTTAATCAGCTGTTGCAAACACACTAGTTGATAGATCCCGCTCAAGCTTGGTATAGTAATTAAGGACAGTGGTACCAACCTACAAAAAAAAAATTTTTACCTGCCTCATTGCCCCGCCAGATTTAAATCGATAATTCCCGGTACTTTCTTGACAGAATGTATATGTATGTATATATGTAATTCTTTATATTATCACACATGCGCGTGGCGGCTTTCTAATGCTGAGTCGTATCGTCTTACATTTTATATTTCTGTGATATTTTTGTATGGGCTATGCTCAAAAAGTTGGTTAGTTTATGCTAAGTGTCTGGTGAAAGAAGGTATGTATACATTTTTCACTGATTATTTTATTTATTTAAATAAATCCTAACTAAAGAGCTTGGATCCGAATTCATCAGGTTCTTTTTCTGGAGAATGTGCTATCTATTTTTTTGAAAAGGAAAATGAAAAGAAGACCTTTTTGAATTCTATGTAGAACATTTTTGGTATTTGAACTTGTAATTCTTTAACATCCAATCGAAACAAATTTTGTATTAAGTGGTGTTAAAATAATTTGGTCATTATTTTATATTTCTTTTATTCCTTATTAGTTAATTTCCACCACATGTGACAATAATATATATGTCTATGAAGTGATACAGTGTTATCTAGGGCATGTTCAAAAATTAAATTCTAAATGTTTTCAAGAGATTTATTTAGATTCAAATCTGTAGAGGTTGCGGAGAATTAATTCCAGGTATTATCTGTAATACTCTTCATTCTTGTCTCTTATTACCGTTTCAATTCCAGTACTGTTTTCCTCTTTATGTCGTCAGGAGAAAATGAATCATCTTCTTTAGTTACCGCTATTGTATTGCAATTTTAACTCCGCTAAATTTCATTTTTTACACAACGATTGCTTTGTCACAGCAGCTAAAATTCTCACCTGATGAAGTCAGGTTGAACTTTCAAAGAATTTTTCCACCATAATTAATTATTGAGCTTCCTGTTACTATAAAATCTCCTCATACTTAATTTTTTTTCATTTTTACATGATTCGGTTAAGATTCAAAAGGAAAACAAACAGACATACGCATAAATAAGACCTACATGCATATAGGAACTTTAAAATAATGCTTCGTCATATTGCACAAATAATATTACTATTAATAATATATACAACATTCCAGAGCTCAAGAGCTCCCAGTTTAGAATCGAATGAACTTCTAATAAAGCGAGAATTTAAGTGTTCCGGAAAAATATTTACTCTTGAAAGTTGAATATTCGAACCTTCTCCTCAAATATGCAGAATTATCTCATCGTGTCCGTTGCAGATCCTGGAAGTTGTAGGAACTAAAATTACCATCTTCACACAAAGATGAATGAGCGTCGGTTTCTGACCGACCTGAAATTTGTTTACGTCGTTCACAGCTCGGAATTTATTTCGGATACCGATTTTGAGGAGGAGTATGACACATCACTTCGAAAACGAATGAATGACGAAAGTCCCCTTCTATGGTGCACGGTTCAAGTGGAAATTGACATTGACAATTCAACTGATATTTTTAAAACCAAAAACAATCGCAAAATTACATAAATAGAGGTTAATACTTGATAGAAGGTATATAAAATTATTTAAATATTTTAATATTAGCCTTCTACATATTTAATTTCAAAAAATTATATTTAATAATTATAACTTCAGAAGAGAAGATTTTAATGTCATATAAGTACCACCTATATCAAACGACATCAGAAATAAATATTCATTATAAGACATCCAAATGATATAACAAAATCCAATAAATAAAAATTGTTAGCCAAAATCCTCATTAAATATTTTGAGTAGACAAAATTTTATTTCTGCTGATCAATCTTATGAAAACAAATATATTTTAGAAATGTTTAACATAATCTTAAGATTTTCATCATAAAACTATCTTACTTAGAATATTCAATATTATTGGATATCTAACAAAATTACTTTCTATAAAATCTCAAGATATGTAAAAACATTACTGAAAAACAAGTTTTAAGAGGTCTTTTGCTTCGTCAGTATTCAAATAATTCATATTCCATAAAATATAACATCAATCAACAACAAATATTTACTCACCCTTCAACAATTTAGAAAACTTCTTGTAAATGAATACTGAAAAATTTAAATGGGGTGATTACACCCCATTTAAATTTAGTTAACATTCGTTAACTACAAATAAATAATTCTGTGGTTTACCCTTGATCTAAAGGATTGGAAGACAATTCAACGTTCTCTGTTATAGCACAAGGACTATCTGTATAAAGAATGTTAAGGAAACCAAATAATTTTATATTATGAATAAAATAACAAAAATAGAGGTCAATATTTGATAGAAGGTATATAAAATTATTTAAATATTTATATGTATTTAAATATGAAGTAATAATTATTGAATATAATTTTTTCAAATTAAATATCTAGAAGACTAATAGTAAAATATTTAAATAATTTTATATACCATCTATCAAGTATTAACCACTATTTATGTTATTTTATTCATAATATATAATTATTTGATTTCTTTAACATTCTTTATACCCATAGTCCTTGTGCTATAACAGAGGCCGTTAAAATTGTCTTTCAATCATTTAGATCAAGGGTAAACCACAGAATTCTTTATTTGTAGTTAACCCCATTTAAATTTTTCAGTATTCTTTACCAGAAGTTTTCTAAATTGTTGAAGGCTGAGTAAATATTTGTTGTTCATTGATGTTATATTTTATTGAATATGAATTATTTGAGTACTGACGAATCAAAGTCTCCCTTAAAACTGAACTTTTATAGAAAGTAACTTAGTTAGATATCCAATAATATTGAATATTCTAAGTAAGATAGTTTTATGATGAAATTCTTAAGATTATGTTAAACATGTCTGAAAGATTTTTTTGGTTTTCATAAGCTTGATCAAACAAAATTTTGTCTACTCAAAATATTTGATTTATTGGATTTTATTGTATCATTTGGATGTCTTATAATGAATGTTTATTTTATATGTCGTTTGATATAAGTGGTTCTGATATGACATTAATTTAATTTAATTCTTGAAGTTATAATTATTAAATATAATTTTTTGAAATTAAATATGTAGAAGGCTAATATTAAAATAATTAAATAATTCGCAAAATTTCCAAACTTTTTAAAAAGTCCATTCTTTTGCTTTTATTATATTACCTTCGTGTAAGATCTCAGTTCTACTGAAATCTATGCAATGATTGTTATTTATATAATGTTCAGAGAAACCAGTTGTTATTTTATTATGCATTATACTTTTCTTGTGTTCTACTACCCTTATGTTTATAGATCATCCTGTGTAAAATGTAGGACATTCATTATAATATAATTCGTAAATGCCGTTTTTTTCACACGTTTCACGACAGTCTTCGCCATTGACCAAGTTTTTCTTATTTGTACAAACAGAGTTGATGTTTTTTTGTTTCAATCTATTGCAAATTTTGTTACTGATTTGTGGTATAAAGTTTATGCTATGGAATTTTTCTTTTTCGTTGTCAGGACGAAAAAGGTAAATAGAAGCTAGAGCTTTTGTATAATGTTTCTCTAAAAATTTATTTATCTTTTACGTTCGTATTGTTACCATTGTTCGACGCTTATGACTTTGTAACTTCAATTTCTTTGTTGAATTTGAATTTTATGAGAGCAGGAACTGCTATTTTGTATCAATGTATCTGTGCAAGTGGATTTTCTGAATATGTCATATTCAAGGAAAAAAACATTTCTAGTGATCAGAATAACAAAAAAAGTTTATTGATTTTTGGGAGTTTTCGACTTCAATAGTAAATTTTACAGAATTGAAAAATGAATTTATTAAATTTAAAAACATTTCTAATTGTCTAACAGAACCTAACCAAAATTACATCATCAACATATCTTTTCCAATAAACAACTTTCCTCATTAAATTATCTTGTGAAGAAAAGATTTTATTTTCGAGATGGGACATACAAACTTTGCTCAAAAGAGAGAACGCATAGGGAAACTCTCTAACTGCTGATAAATTTTATGGTTGAATTTAAAATAACTTTGTTTGAGGCATATTTCAAGTTGAATCATTGTTTCTCGTATAATATTTGTCTAGAAAAACATTTATATTTCTTTATATGACATTGTATACAACATGTAATCTTTTTTCCTTTAGTGTGCAACTCAAAAATGACTATAGAAATGATAAAATACTCAATTCAAATTATAAGCTACGTATTTCAGTGTTGTTACCAATCATATAGGTCTATCAATGAGAATTGAATAATAAAATTGAAAATTATCCTTCAAGAAAAAATTCTGAGCAGACTCCACATGCTGTTCACAAATGTCTATGCCTGGTAATAACTTTGAGATTGAAACACAGAATTTCGCGCAAAAATATAAGTTTGATGATGATTCAAGTCATATATCATAAATATAAGTGTCCAAAAGGTTTGGTGGAAAAACAATTTGGATGGTTCTCAAAATAAATATCAATAAATGAATCTATTTTTTTACGTATTTAAAATTAATATTTGAGATGCGTCTAAGCAAGTGGAACAATTTTCATTTATTTTGGGTACAGAAAATATTTCGGGTTTTGATAAATTAGTTAGGATGAAAAAATTCATAACGCAGTACTGAATATAAATGTTCTATTTACGAATCAAGCTGAAATATACAGAATACATTTTGAAATTATCATGAAATTCAAATTCATCCCGAATATCGATAAATATCGATGTGTCGGCATCTATCAGTTATAAATATAAAATTTTCCAGTTGACTTTCTTGATTTTAAACAAAATAGTTGAGTCAAACCGTGACTTCAAGTGTATTCAGGGCATACTGAACTTCTGGGCAGGACCAAGATATAGAAAAAAAACCAGGAGTTCTCTGCTAAGCTATAGGGTGATTACATAAAAAAGTACCATAGGAAAGTGTAAGTAGCCAAAATTTTATTGGATTTTCCTCCGTCTACGAATGTCTGATATTGTGAGACTTTTGTTCAGGCTATTTTCCATTCCTGTGAATAATATAGAAAGAAAAACCAACCACAGGAAACATATATCGAATGTTTTTTTTAGAGTGAAAGAACATTCGATATGAATAACTGTGATTTGGCAGAAGGTAGAAGCCATGTTGTTTTGACATTTCTGTTCAGTAAGCATTGACAAATTATCAAGGAAAGACTCACGCTGCAACAACGTTAACAAATCGTTGAAATTTATTTTCAAAATCAATGTTCTATTCGCCAAACTTATGGAACACTTCGTGAAATTCATGGTTTACATAATCGTCCATCAGAGCAGCTTTTTCGTCGAACTATCGATAGATTTCGGACAACATTTTCTCTACTCGATGCAACAACAACAAGACAAAGAACTGTACGTACAGAAGGAAATATCGCTGCTGTAAGTCATAGTGTTAATGATGATCCAGACTTGTCTATTTGTCGACGTTCACAACAAATTGAACTCTGTGCATCCACCAAATGGAAAATTTTGCGTAAAGAACTTGGTCTACACCCATACAAGATCGAACTGGTTCAAGAACTAAGGCCACCAGATCATAATAAGCGTCGTTTGTTTGCTGATGATTTTTTTTTTTTTTAGTGATGAAGTTCATTTCTGGTTTAACGGCTACGTAAACAAGCAAAATTGCCATATATGGAGTGAAAACAATCCTCAAGAAGTTCTTCAAGTTCATTGCATCCTGAAAAATGCACTGTATGGTGTGGTTTACACGCTGGAAGCATCAACGGTCCATATTTCTTTAAAAATGGTGCTGGAGCTAATGTTACAGTGAATGGTGCTCGTTACAGGTTGATAATCAATTATTGTTTGTTTCAAAATTTGAATGGTATCGATACAGAAGTGTTTTGGTTCCAACAAGATGGTGCTACACCTCATGCTGCTACCGTAACAATTGATTTATTGAAAGAAAGATTTGGCGATAACATTATTTCGAGAAATGGTCCAATTAATTGGCCTCCAAGATCATGCGACATAACTCCACTGGATTATTTTCTTTGGGGTTATGTCAAATCATTGTTTTATGCTGATAAAACAATAGACGCTTTGGAAACCATCATAACTCGTGTGATTGATGAAATAAAGCCTGAATTACTCGGAAAAGTGGTACAAAATTGGTCTGGTCGAATGCGGTTCCTCAGAGCTAGTCGTGGTGGACATATGCTGGAAATTATTTTTATAACATAAATGTCATAAAATTATCTTTCAAATAAAAAAAAATTGGCTTCAATCTTGATTTAAATGTGTTTCATTTCAATTTAAAGTTCTATCACTCTAAAATAAACACCAGATACATCAGATATTGCTAAGGACACACGGAAGAATATGATGTTCGTCTAAAATCTGTAGCATTTATCGAATGGCCGGTTTTCTCTATATGCTAACATAGATTCAATTGAATCGGTCCTTACTTGATAGATATTCATTTCATTTAAATGAAATAATACATATTATTTCCACAACTTGTTAAGATATTGACAATGGATTCGCTAATACTGTGGCTTCGTCGAGTTTTCAATTCGAACTAACTTTCAAAATTACTGATTCACTTCTTATATAGCTAAAAATTCGAAAAAATTTGAATGTGAGTAAATACTTGATAAAAGTAATTTCAAATAAATTCAAATTCAGAATTATATATTGTAACTTCTACAATATATATTGAAACTATATACAATAAGTATCAAAATGATATCTTGATATATAATCAATATAAAATATTTTTCAATGTCTCAGAAAAAACCTTTTTACCCCCACATGAAACGTATTAATACAAATGTATTAACAAAAACTTTATACACACATCGTCAAAAGTCTTGGCATCCCTTGGTTTCTCATGAAATAAACAATTTATGTTTTGGAAATGAGATAAATATTTTCCTCTATTCCAACTGCAATATATTTGATAGAAAATCTTTGTTTGTTACTCTTTGATTTATGCAGGATGAGACAAAATAGGAAAAATGAGAAAAAATCTAAATTTATCGATTATTTATTTCTGATAAATTATAGTTATTCCATAACTGAATCCAAATTCAATAGTCCTTATTGCCACCTGTTCTTTCAATCAACTTCCCAATACGCCTAGGCATCCCACCAATCAAGTCATTAATGAAATTTTCAGGCATATCTTTCCATTCTTCATGAAGGGCTAAACTCAATTCCTGAAAAGCGGAAGGTGGTTTTTGGCGATTGGATATTGCTCTCCGTAAGTAATCCCATACGTGCTCAATTAGATTCATGTCTGGTGAATTTGCTGGCCAGTTCATTCTCTGGATATTTTTGCAAGACTTTTGATGATTGGTGTAAGTATGCATTGTTATGAATTTATTATATGATGTTTTTTAATTATTAATTAAATTTTTGAATTAGTATTAATTATTTCTTATTTAGCAATCCCACTTTTTGGGAACCAATTGTTATGAATTTTTATTTCGTTTTAATATGAATACTTGTTAGATCACCCTTGTACCTGGTTGCACGTATTAAGTGTTGCCAGCTAACTCGTAAGATTATAAATTTGTTATTGAAATTTGCAATTTTAAATATTATTGATTTTGATTTGTTTTATTAGGGAGGGTTTAATTTGAATTCCAATAAGTTAATTTTCAAAATATATATTGAATCAAAGTAATTTGAAATATAAAAATGTGTGACTACTAAATTTATCTAATGTCTAAACTCTATGTTCTATGTTAACCTAACCTTATCTCTGAATATCGTGATTTTAACGTGAACAAGAAATGTAATTTGAAACAAAATGAAGTGATCTCTGCTATCAAGAATTTCATACTGAATGACGTTTTCCGTGCTTCCTCCTTTTATAGTTTTCATGAAAAATTGAATTCCAAAGCTTACTAGCTTCTGTCAAAATTATTGAAAAAATGATGTTTATGATGATTTTACAAAATTCACACTATTTCTATGTTTGAAATTATTCTAAATAATTAACCAAAATTTTTGTCAACATTTTCATATCAGTTTCATGTTAAACAGAACAGTGCACATCTTGTTTTTCATCCGTAAATTATTTCAAGTATCAAAATTTACCAATGTTTAACTTCTTAACTTATATAACTTATAAATTACGTAAAATTACCTATGAAATTAATTACCTTTCTTTAGCTCATATACTGTTACAATTCTATTGATGCCTACGCATCTTCAAGAATCTCTTACATTAATAATTTCAGTATATTTGACGAAGATACATACTAGGTTTTCCCTAATTAATTGAATTTTGATAAAATTTGTTCTATTAACATAATTCTGGTATGTTAGATTCAATTAAGGTTATTAACTGTTAATAATTTCAATACATTTTATAGAGTTATTATGCAATTAACAAATCTTTTTAACAATTTCTTCACCAATTTCAAACTAGATATCTAATTTCAAATTACTTCTATTTATTGTAAGTTTAGCTTTATTAAACATTTAATTTTTATGAATTGAATGCTCCCTGTGAGTTCTATTCAAGATTTTCAAAAGGATTTCTTGATTTTTTGACTATCGTTTAAAAAATTTTCATTTGTTAGGTATTCTAAATATGCTTTTTCTTCAAATTTTTGGCTTGTGAGTATGTTTATGAGTTGAATTATGGATATTTCTGCCTGAATTGATCTAATTTAATTGATTTTGATCTGATTACACTCTAACGATTCAACTAATATACAAGGGTGAATCTTTTCCTTGAATTTTATTGAATGTCATTATCTGAGTTTTCAATAATGGTTATTTAAAACTCGTTTGCAAGGTATAATTCACAAAAGTCTATGACAGTATATTAACATACAAATACAAGAAAATCCACTATTCCCAAATTAACTAAACTTCTTAAAATAAAGGATCAAATAAAATAATTGAACAAGAACTCCAACATTTGATAGCTGCTATTTCGGTGTCTAGACCTCTTCAGAAATGTATTGATTTCACATTCAAATATCTTGTAGTTTGGTGAGTTAAATTTTGATCTTGTGATATATCTGAATCTGAATTCAAAAAATTTCTGAATAGGTCTAGAGAACGAAGTAGCAGGCTATCAAATGTTGGAGATCTCGTTCAATTATTTTTATTTGATCCTTTATTTTGAGAATTTTAGATGATTTTGGAATAGTTAATTTTCTTGTATTTGTATGTTATATATATATATATATATATATATATATATATATTCTTATATAGTTTTTGTTTATATATTTGTATCAATACGTTTCATGTCGGGACGCAAAAAGGTTTTTTCCGAGACATTGCAAAATATTTCATATTGATTGTATATAAGGATATCATTTTAAAAAAATTTTATGTGTAGTTTCAATATATATTGTAGAAGTTAGAACATATAATGCTGAATTCAAATTCATTTAAATAACCATCAATTCACAGAAATACCGATGAAGAAAAATATGGTCCCCTTTTTCGCATATTTTTCTTTATCGGTATTTATGTAAATTGATAATTAGTTGTATACCTTTTTGCATATATTTTTGTTATCTTCATTTCCGAAAATTGTAAGTTCGTTGTACCGCCTTTTTTTCGAGTTTTTGGCTATATGAGAAGTGAATGTGTAATTTTAAGACTTATTTCCAAATGTAAACTTGACGAAACAATTGTCTTCAACTTAATAAATTCTGGAAATAAGCTAATACTATGAAAATAATTCAACAGTATTAAGTAAAAATTTGTGTCTGCATAAGAGGAGGATTTAAGGGATCACCTAAAAATCCGATATATGGCTTTTTACCACAAGAGAAAACAAAGATTTTCTGAAAATTCAATGTTTACAGAACTCATGAATAACAAAACGAATTTAATTGTCTCCATTGTGTCTTAATTTTCAAAATAACGAAAAATCTTTTAAATTTTAAATTCAAAATAACTCGTCAAGTAAGAATAGAGATATCCGGATACTGAAATTTCATTTAAAACTATAGATTATTCAGGAGAAAACGTTTTCTGAATGGAAATAGATGAGTGTTTCCAATTGATGATGATATTCGACTGAACTTCAAATAATATAAGATGTTATAAATAAGCGAAATATATTTAGCTTTTAACAAGGCCAAGTAAATGTTACTTAATTTTTTATAGATTCATCGATTAAAAACTCAAAAACCATAAACTCTCGGCAATGATAAGAGAATCGAACGAACGAACTTTTAGAAATTTTAATTTATCGCAGTTTGAAGGATAATTATATACATACAGAAATAATATTAGTAGTTTCAATCTATGGCATCTGTGGTACTTCGAATAATAAATTAAATAAAATATTTCATTATTTTCTCTTCGTATTTTTATAAACAATTCCCAGTGAAAAATTATAAGAGCATTCAAGTAACATCGGTGCTTCAGTAAATCTTTACAGTAATGGTTTATTTTCTTAGGAGTAAGACCAGAATCAGATTTTGGGTATGTCAATAAAAAATCCGCGGTTGCTCAAGTAAAGCAAATAAGACCATTTTGTGCTTCGGACTAATTACAGAAACAAAAATTAACCTCAAAATATTGCAGGCTGTGGATGTGACATTTGCATTTTTTTCAAAAACAGAATATTTTTCAAAACAATTTTCTCGTGTTGTATGTGGAAAAACAATGCAATAATATTAAATAAACAAAAGCTTAAACACGTGAACATTGGATCGCAAACTTTATTTTACAGTAACCTGCGTGAAAGAAATATCTGGAACATATTCATGCCTGTTCACTTTAGGAATTACACTTAATAAATCTATCAATTTCAAAATACCTCATCCGCTCTGAAACACTTAGTCAAAATGAAGTTAACAGCGTAAAATTTCAATGACATATAGCCTGTTTTCTGATTCAATTTTTGACGTTGGTTCATTTGAAAACTGAAGCATTATATTTTTGGAAATGGGATCTGAAGTGATTATATCAATTTGCAGTAACAGAAAAGACTATTTACTCGGATATACAGCCATATAATATATGTATATCATTCGAGTCGTGCTGTTCCAAAAAAAATCTGATGTTTTATACCAGTATTCACCGGTACAGCTAGGTATACAGTTAATTAACCTTTTATGATAGTACAAATTTTTGGATGAATCTAGTGAATTTATCTGTCGGGTGTTTTTTTTAGAGTGGTAGAACTTTAAATTGAAATAAAACACATTTAAATTAGGATTGAAGCCAAATTTTTTTTTATTTGAAAGATAATTTTATGACATTTATATTTCAAAAACAATTTCCGGCATATGTCCGCTACGACTAGCTCTGAGGAACCGCATTCGACCAGATCAATTTTGGACCACTTTTTCGAGTAATTCAAGCCTTATTTCATCAATGACACGAGTTATGTTGGCTTCCAAAGCGTGAATTGTTTCTGGTTTATCAGCATAAACCAATGACTTGACGTAACCCCAAAGAAAATAATCCAGTGGAGTTATGTCGCATGATCTTGGAGGCCAATTAATTGGACCATTTCTCGAAATAATGTTATCGCCAAATCTTTCTTTCAATAAATCATTTGTTACGGTAGCAGCACTAGGTGTAGCACCATCTTGTTGGAACCAAAACACTTCTGTATCGATACCATTCAAATTTTGAAACAAATAATCATTGATCATCGATCTGTAACGAGCACCATCCACTGTAACATTAGCACAGCATCGTTTTTGAAGAAATGTGGACCGACGATGCCTCCAGCGTGTAAAGTACACCATACAGTGCATCTTTCAGGATGCAATGGAACCTGCAGAACTTATTGAGGATTGTTTTCACTCCATATATGACAATTTTGCTTTTTTACATAGCCGTTCAACCAGAAATCAACTTCATCACTAAACGCAATTTTATGATAAAAAAGTGGATCAACTTCAAGCTGTTCTAGGCCCAATCAGCAAACAAACGACGCTTATTATGGTCAAGTGGCTTCAGTTCTTGAACCAGTTGGATCTTGTATGGGCGTAGACCAAGATCTTCACGCAAATTTTCCATTTTGTAGATGCACAGAGTTCAACTTGTTGTGAACGTCGACAAATAGACAAATCTGGATCATCATTAACACTATGACTTACAGCAGCGATATTTTCTTCTGTACCTACAGTTCTTTGTCTTGTTGTTGAATCGAGTAAAGAAAATGTTGTCCGAAATCTATCGATAGTTCGACGAAAAAGCTGCTCTGATGGACGATTATGTGAACCATGAATTTCACGAAGTGTTCCATAAGTTTGGCGAATGGAACACTGATTTTGAAAATAAATTTCAACAATTTGTAAACGTTGTTGTGGCGTGAGTCTTTCCATGAGAATTTATCAATGCTTACTGAACAGAAATGTCAAAATAAATGGCTTTTACCTTCTGTCAAATCAAAGTTATCTCAATGGAAAGTTCTATCACTCTAAAAAATTCACCCGATACCTGCATTGAAAACTCATATATCAAAAGTTCTTTCCGATCTCATCAGCGTCATGGAATTATTCATTTTCATACAAATAGTCATTTTATATTTTACTTTTTGGTTTCTACACGTTTGAGATCGACCTGAAGTATATCAAGTATTTCATGTAGATTTATTCTGTTAACCTCCTACAGAATAAAGCTGTATGATATTTAAAATATTGTTATGATCCTTCCATCAAGTAAAACCCCTTTTTATTATGATATTGTAATTATTGGGATACTTGGTTTGGATATGAATTGAATCTCAAACTCAAAGAGTTAAAGAATCTTTGCTTAACTTTCTCGAGTCGGTGTATGTATACACCATATTGAGGATTCCAGATCACATTAGCGAAATTCACTTCATTGAATATTTTACTATTATAAAGCGTTAGTGCAGTTTTCCGATTAGAAAAATATCAACTCTGTCTCAATACGAATCCCAATATAGCATTGCAAGATTATGTCATAAATTCATGTCTTCTGAATGATAAAAAAATATTCCTCAAAACTAAGTATGTGTTTTAATTGCTTTTGTTGAAATTTTTTTTCAGCCTTCATTTTTAACTCAAAAATAGGAAAAGGACTGACTTTTAATCTCCTATGTTGGAATCGTAACCTCTGTAAATTGTTATAAAAGTTAAACTTCGAATTCCAACATAAATAAAACAGTACTTTTTTGTGAATTGATTTCGTCATTTTTTCAAGGGATTTTCAACAAATTCATTATTGTCTTATATATGTTTCGGATTTCCATCAGATGGTAGGTAGAATTGAGGGTGGAAGAAAAACATATTCTCAAAGTGGACGAAAAAATGTTGAGAAACCTACGAAGGGCGTTCAATGTATTCTCGGTATCGGGGTGATTTGCTAACAATGTGAGTAATCTAATGACCTCATTTACTAATGACTCTATCTGAGGGTATACATGTAAAATTTCACTGATTTACGATTATTAGTTTTATAGGTATCTTCAATGGAAGACGACCAGAATGACTGACGCCACAATGATGAAGAAAATCGAGCATCGCAACGTTGTAAAGTTCCTCACTAAGCAGGAAAGAAGTCAAAAAATCATTTATGAAGAGATGGTTACTGTTTGCCAAGATGGTGCTCAGTCGTTATCCACCGTTCAAAAATGGTCAAGTTATTTCAAAAGAGGCAGAGAAAGCATTGAAGAAGATCCTTGCTTGGACGGGCCCTTTAGCGGCACTACTGAAGAAAATGTGAAAAACGTGGAAACGTTAGTACTTAAAGATGTCAGAATAAAAATCGAAATGTCCATCTAACCTCTCAGAGGTCAGTGCAAGATGGGTACCGAGAATGCTCACCGCACCTCAGAAGTAAGTGCGATTCGAGTGCTGTAAGGATATTTTAAAGCTCTATGGAGAAGACCCATCGACTATTTTCAACCGGCGGCTTACTGGGGATGAGACGTGGGTTCATTACTATGACCCTGAGAGTAAACAAGAGTCTATGCAGTGGATTGAACAGGGTGCACAGCCCCCAAAGAAGTTTAAAGTCACCCCATCTGCTGGAAAAATAACGGCTACAGTCTTTTGGGATTCTGAAGGTTCTAAACAGTTCAGTTTGAATGAATGGACAAACACAAGGCAGTATCGACTCCCTTCAGAAGGGATTTTTATTAAATAAAATTCTAATAAATATATCGATGCAGCTGGCCGTTTCCTATTAGTATTTTAGGAAACGTAATTTAATGTGATATATAAATTATTAACTTTCATATATGTGAATGGTAGAAATATATAATCTTATAAATAAAATAAATGGAATGAAATAAGAAATTACTTTGATTTCTATCACTTTTTATTATAACTGATACACAGTGACTCGAGTTTCGTAGTGTTTACTACATTTTCAAACTTAATGAACAAATTAGATCTCAACTATTATATATGCTGATTGTAGGCTTCGGCAGAGCTTCGAAGAGGGGGGTTTTCCAAAGTTCCGTCTGTTCGTTTAGTAGTTTTATTATTGGTACGTGCCTCTTATATTTTTCAATTATTATGGATTCCAGGATGTCAAGTTTTTTCCCTTTCGCTTCCACGTGCAAGATAACAAGGTTGTTCAATTCTGGGAACGTGTGATCTGTATTGAAGAAATGGTTCGAAAAATTGGAATTATTCTTCCGGTTCCTAAAAGCAGATTGATGCTCTTTGTACCTTTTATGGAAAGGTCGGCCCGTTTGTCCTATATACACACTATTACACTCTTAACAACTTAATAATAATAATAAAAGGTACAAAGAGCATCAATCCGCTTTTAGGAACCGGAAGAATAATTCCAATTTTGCGAACCATTTCTTCAATACAGATCACACGTTCCCAGAATTGAACAACCTTGTTATCTGGCACGTGGAAGCGAAAGGGAAAAAACTTGACATCCTGGAATCCATTGAAATTGAAAAATATAAAAGGCACGTACCAATAATAAAACTACTAAACGAACAGACGGAATTTTGGAAAACCCCTCTCTTCGAAGCTCTGCCGAAGCCTACAATCAGCATATATAATAGTTGAAATCTAATTTGTGCATTCAGTAGTGTTTACTGAAAGTTTGTTCATTATTTCAAATTTTATTTATTTTATTCGAAAATGTCCAGGTTCAACCTAACACACTTATAAATTTGAAAATATATTCATTAGTTTTTTATTTATAGGTGATCAGAAATACAAATTTCAAATGGCCCATCCCTTATATAGGAGAAAATTATGTTTTTCGAAGTTTTTTGCTGGAGTTGAACTTTGTCATTGAAGATGTACAGATTTTCGATACTAATGATGTCAGAAAGGCTATATTTCTATCAAGTTTGAGCTTTCAAGTAACAAATATTTTGAATGATTATTTGATGACACTCTAAATTCCGGTTAAGTGAACGAGTGAAATTAATTCAGGTTATAGAACTAGTCTGCTTAAATGAAATAAAATAAAAAAAATACTGAGATTTCTATCACTATTTATCAACTGAATATATAGTGACTCGAGTTTCGTAGTGTTTATTACATTCTCAAACCCAATCTGAAACAAATTGAATCTCAACCATTATTTATACTCGTTGAAGGCAAAACTTCGAGAAGAGGGGTTGCCAAAGATCCGTCTGCTCATTTAATATTTTCATTTCTAAAACTTACTGGTGCTTGAATATTTCTATGGATTCCAGGATGTCTAGTATTTGTTTTTGCTTTGAGTGGTTTCGAAAAAATGTTTCGCAAAATTAGAGTTATTTTTCCGGTTCCTAAATGAAAATTGATGTTCTTTGAACATTTTTTGGAAATATCTCCCGGTTTGACATATATACGCTATTGCATTTTAGATAACTTACTTTATAAGATAAAGAGTTCAGCTGGTTATTTTTGTCTTTTGCGTTAATAAAGAGGTTGGACATTTTATGTGAGGGTGTGAAAGTTGTTTTATGTTAATTTTTGGATATTTTGAAGCTATTTTTTGCGATATTTGTCCAAAGTATATTATAGTCCGTCTAGAAAGTATTCGAAATTTATTATTTTTCATAATTTTAAAATACCTCCTATTTGTAACATTCTAAGACAAATGTAATGTATAATATAGGTTGTGCAGATAGTCGGATATGGCCAAAGTTGCATGGCAACACTATTTGTCAAATATTGTTGATTTTCAACAGGTATACAATTTATGAAATAATGTTACAAATAGAAAAAAGAAAGCAGGTAGAGTATTTGTATAGAGAAGGTTTTCAAAACGTTAAGGAGCTAGTGCAATTGACTGAACTGGGAAAAAGTGCTGTATATGAGACAATAAAGAGGATAAAAAATGGCATGGATATGAGGCATAGGCCAGTTTCAGGAAGACTGCGTAAGATTAAAGGAAACTTTGAACGCTTTATGGTCCTTGGTTTGTCCAGAATCCGTCTGTATGTCACTGGAAAGACAAGGGTACATATCAAGGAAACCAAAAAAAATCCCTATAATGACACATTTACAAAAGGAACGAAAAATAGAAGTTTGTCAACGTTTTCAAGAAGATGATTTTAATAACGTCTTTATATCTGCTGAAAGCTGTTGGTGGAAATCACTTAAAAATCCTATCAAAACAAACTGTTACCGTCCAAATTTCCAAATTTCTCACCAAAATAATGACTGGGGGAGCAATATCTCAGCGTGGTGCTACGCCTCTCTGTATAGTTGATGGCACCATTAATAGTGAAAAGTATTGTTGCGTGCTAAATGATTTTCTCCTTGAAACGGCGCATGCGTTATATCCAGAGGGTTTTCAGCAGGATAATGCAAGATGCCATACTTCGGCCTATACTCAAGCTTGGATGCAAGCACGCCAAGTGACAACCATTTCATGGCCAGCAGCTTTACCAGATCTTAATCCCATTGAATACATATGGGGACTACTGAAGATTGAAGTTGAATGAGCAGCGCCAAGAAATGAAGATGATTCAATTGAGACAGTTTTACAGTCCTGGACTACCATCACCGAAAATTATGGTGGTGATCTAGTTTCGGGTGTACCTCGACGTTTAGTCAAGTGTTTACAGTTAAATGGAGATTGTATCGGGTGTTTTTTTTATGATTTTTGTGATAGAACTTTCTGTAGGGAACAGTGTTCAGTAAATATTGACAAATTATCATGGAAAGACTCACGCCGCAATAACGTTTACAAATTGTTCAAATTTATTCTCAAAATCAGTGTTCTGTTCACCAACCTTATAGAGCACTTCGGTTAATTTGTGGTTTACATCATCGTCCATCAGAGCAGCTTATTCGTCAAACTATTGATAGATTTCGGACAACATTTTCTCTACTCGATGCAACAACAACAAGACAAAGAACTGTACGTACAGAAGAAAATATAGCTGCTGTAAGTCAAAGTGTTAATGATGATCCAGATTTGTCTATTCGCCGATGTTCACAAAAAGTTTGACTCTGTGCATCCACCACATGGAAAATTTTGCGTAAAGGTCTTGGTCTACACCCATACAATATCCAACTGGTTCAAGAACTAAAGCCACTTGACCATAATAAGCGTCGTTTATTCAGATACTGAATTGTTTCAGCCGTTACTATTTGGTAGTTGATCATAATTAGAACAAATTGTAGAAATTACTATGTTTAACTACCAATGAAAATATATTTTACACATTTTCTTGTGACTCGAGTTTCGGGATTGTTTATTTGGTGATTGGGCCCTAGAACAGCTTGAAGTTGATCCTCTTTTTTATCGTAAAATTGTGTTTAGTTATGAAGCTCATTTCTGGTTGAACGGCTATATAAACAAGCAAAATTGCCGTATATGGAGTGAAAACAATCCTCAAGAAGTTCTGCAGGTTCCATTACATCCTGAAAAATGCAGTGTTTGGTGTGTTTTACACGCTGGAGGCATCATCGGTTCATATTTCTTTAAAAACGATGCTGGAGCTAATGTTACAGTGAATGGTGCTCGTTACAGATCGATGATTAATGATTATTTGTTTCAAAATTTGAATGGTATCGACCCACAAGTGTTTTGGTTCCAACAAGATGGTGCTACACCTCATGCTGCTACCGTAACAATTGATTTATTGAAAGAAAGATTTGGCGATAACATTATTTCGAGAAATGATCCAGTTAATTGGCCTCCAAGATCATGCGACATAACTCCACTGGATTATTTTCTTTCGGATTATGTGAAGTCATTGGTTAATGCTAATAAACTAGAAACAATAGACGCTTTGGAAGCCAACAACTCGTGTTATTGATGAAATAAGGCCTGAATTACTCGGAAAAGTGGTCCAAAATTGGTCTGGTCGAATGCGGTTCCTCAGAGCTAGTCGTGGTGGACATATGGTGGAAATTATATTTATAACACATAAATGTCATAAAATTATATTTCAAATGAAAAAAAATTGGCTTCAATCTTAATTGAAATGTGTTTTATTTCAATTTAAAGTTCTTTCACTTTTAAAAAAACAACTGATATAAGTATATAAGATTAATGTTCTGTTATAATATTCTGATTCAAGTATTAAAAATACATACTAAATAATTACAATTGGGCTTTGTTTTTTCCGGATAATTTCTAGACGGAGTATAGTTTCACAAATTATTCTTCATTATTTTCTGTTTTGGGGGTGATATATTTGTTTAAGAATCAGCTGTTTCTCTCTTTTTTATAAAAGAATTGTGGCTTTTGTCTCGAACTTATTGTTTGTGGCTATTTGTTTGATTGTATTCAGTTCCCATATCGACGTAGCATTATTTAAAGTAATTGAAGATGCTCCATGTATCATTGATCTATAAGTAGCGAGTTTATGAGTGTACGGATGGTTTGAAAAGTTGGGTACGATTGTATCTGTTGTTGTGGGTTTTTTGAATATACCAAAGGAAACTTCATCATTATTTTTGATTAAAGTTATACCCAGAAAATTTATTTTAATATCACATTGTGGTTCCATAATAAATTTGACCTCATCGTGCAAACCATTAAGATATTCCAGTGTGTTTTGAATGTGTTCCACAACCAGTATGTCGTCTACATATCTGAACCAATGATATACTTTGCTTGGGTGGATTTCAGGATTTTTCGGACCACTCCATCAAATATTTGAGTCTGCTTAAGTTTTCAACGTCTTTGTTTTCAATTTCAAATGAAATATTAAACATTATAGATATGGCGGTTTTTAATATTCCTGCAGAAACTTCTTAAAAATGTCTATAAGAGGAGATTTAATTCAGTCGATGATTTTGAATTGACCAAATCAGATTTTACAAAAATATTCCACTATGGGGCTACTGGAGGGATTCTTATTCAACAATATTAGAAAAATTACAAGTTTTTCTTCATACTGACAGTAGATTCAACGAGCATCATAGTTCACGAAAATATATTCCTTTGTAATGGACAAAAATCATAACAACAATAGTTACCCTTCTACTCTTTCCGAACGGAATGTAATGGTGTTTCTTGTGCCTCTTGCCATGTCTCGAAATCATTCCACAGACCGGATATTTCGAGATCACTCACAATCCAAATCTGTGCACAATTGGTTTACACTACGGAACGCAGTAAATATCCACTAAAATCAGTATTTATAACGAGCACTGCGAAACAGAAACTTGAGATTCATTTTGAACAATTGATATCACAGCTAGTCATCGTATATTATGCGATTCAAAGCGTGGAAGTCTGCTTTTTTTCGATATAAAGTTTAATTTTAAGACCGACCCGACCCAGCCAAGGAGGCATGGTTCCAAAAGACGACAAAGTACATCTAAAAATAAAACAAACATCCTATCATCCGTGCTCGGAACGAATTTGAATTATGCTATCATTCTAGACTCATTTGCTCGTATAGATTTCACGCATTCGTGGGTACTAAGCAGAAATGAAAAACGTCACGGGGGCGTGATTAAACTTAATCATGGGGAGTTTTATTGGTATATCTTGTATACATGATGCCCAAGTTATTTAAATCCAAATTTCAGAAAGTGATTCTGTAGGTAATTTGCAATCTACTTTTTACAAGTATTAAGTGAATGTGATGAATTATAAATCCAATAGTTCAGTGACTTTACGCCCTTCCAAAAATACATAAGACAGATTGTCCTATGAGGCCCATTGTTTCTTATATAAATGCACTCGCGTCAAAAATTTGTGAACATCTCAACATCATTTTAACAAATTTGGTACAACATAGCCCAAACATTCTACCAAAAATACTATAGAGCTCACAGAAGAACTAAAAACTTTAAAAATTCCCCCTTACGCTAAACCTGTTTCATTCGATTTTATGAATTCATTTCCTTCCATACCTAATTTAGAAATTAAAATTATAGTTCAAGATTTATTACAGCAAAACCAATCACTCACCTACGAAATTAAACGAGAAACAATAATTCTACTTGAAATATGCCTCCAACAAAGTTAATTTAAATTCAATCATAAAATTTATCAACAATTACACGGCCTATGGGTTCTCCCTTATCAACACTTTTGAGCGAAATTTTTATGACCCCTCTTTTAAATAAAATCTTTGTTTCACAAGATAATTTGATAAAGAAAGTTTTTTATGGAAAAATATATGTTGATGATGTATTTTGCATTTGGTTAGGTTCTATTAGACAATTAGAAATGTTTCTGAATTTGTTAATCATTTTTCAATTCTGTCAAATTCACTATTGAAATCTAAAATTCCCTAAAATCAATCAATTTTTGAGATATTCAGATCACAACAACTGTTACTTCTCTTGAATTTGACATATTTAGAAATTCCACGTTCACAGATTCATTAATACATAATAACAGTTCCCACCCTCATATAATAAAAATGTCTCCTTTTCACGCCTTCGTACATAGGTTACTATCATCCCCTCTCTATTTGTACAAATAAAAAAACTTAGGTTCACTCTTAGTTATAAGCAAAGACTGTCGTGAAACGTGTGAAAAAAGCGGTATATACAAATTATATTGTAATGAATACCCTGCATTTTACATAGGCTAGACAGGGAACAGAGAAAAAGTGTATTATATAATGAAATATCATCTGGTGTTTCGGAACATTGTAACAACCATTTCATAGATTTCAATAGAACTGATATTTTACACGTAGGGGATAAAAGCAGAATAATAAACTTTTCAGAAAGTTGGGAAATTTGTTTAGCACGTGGAAAGAATCTTCCCATCACAAATGAACAACTTCAATTTAATTTATCACCATTGCATTTATCTGTAAAAGATTAGGACCGAACTAACCCCATATTTTTACACTCTTTAAAATTGTACTTCTTATCTACCCTACTTATAAATAGGATTTTAAGTTTTGTTCTCTTCAGTTTTGAAAATGGGCTAAAAGACCCGAAACATATATGTCAACAGACATGAAACAGTGAAACTTAAGCAAAGTTGTTTTTATTTTCTTAATTAAATATGATGTGTTGAATAAAAATATGTAGAAGTTATCAAACATCATTGATAATTCTTTACAGTACTTTAACTGAAACCAGTTGGCCACGTCCTCCTCTTCATCTTCTTATGTGCAACGGGTTTTCCGCTAGCCGATCTATAATCCTATTTTCATGTACTTCCAGATTTTGGTGGTATTTTCTTGAACGTTTTCGGATTTCATCACTAACGAAAGGGATCTTCAGATCATGATGAATTGTCCAATTAGTAACATACCAAGTTACATCTGTTAATAAACGTAGTATTTTTGATTGGAGTCGCTGTATAATTTGAATATTGGAAATCTTAGCACATCCCCAGAATTGGATAGCGTATGTCCATATTGGTTTTATAATGGCTTTATAGATTAATACGTTATTTTGGAGAGATAGTCTTGATTTTTTGCCCAGTACTCAATACATTTGTCTAATTTTGATGTTTATTTGTGTCTTTTTCGCTTGAATGTATTGTTTCTAAGTGGGGCGTTGGTCCAGGTATTTTGCTTCTGTTTTAACTGGAATATATTTGTCATGTATTTCAACTGGCGGACATACATCGCTTTTTTTGGTGAATGTAACTTTGTATAGATTTGGTTTCGTTGATGATAAGGCTACCATTCGCTACCATTGTCCTAGTTTATTCAGATGTTCCTAAAGGATTTTGGAAGCTGTTGATGCCTTTTCATGGGATGTCAATGTCGCTATGTCGCCTGCAAAAGTGACCAGCGTAGTATTCTGCTTTTCTAGAATATCGGATGTATAAATCAGATAAAGCAAGAACCTAATATACTTCCCTGTGAAACCCCTGCTTTAACTTCAATCGAGATAGATATAGCAACGCCATATTTTACAGCAAAGTATCGATCGGATGGGTAGGACCTCAGAATTAGATTGTGGTAGTAGGTTGTGGAAGGATCTTCTTCCATTTGAAGAGTAATCCACTATGCTGAACTTTGTCAAAGGCTTGAGATGAGTCCAAAAATAAAGCAGTGCAATATTTTTTTTCTTCGAGGCTTGTTAAAATGGTGTTTATTAGCCGGTGTATTCGATGTGTTGCTGAATAATTTTCTCTAAATCCTAGTTGATGGTTTGGTAGAAGTATGTTTATGTGTATATGTATATGTAGATCGATATCCCTCTCCAATCTTTTGAATAGAAGCTTCTCAAACAATTACCCCTAATAGGCTTATTGGCCGATAGGATCTCACATCGGATGCTCTTTTATTTTTTAGTTTCTTGATCTCGTGAAAAACTTTTTTGGGTTTAAAAGGTTTTATGGGAAGAGACATGTGACAAGCATTTTCCAAGAATGACTCAATATCAGTTTCGTTATTACCTGGGTAAGGATTATCTGAGGTGAATACTTGTGATAAGTGTGTTGCAAAGAGTTTGATTTCTCTTCATTAGATCTGGCCCATTCTCCATTTATCTGTTTGATCCAAGGTTTTCTTCGTACAGATCTTTTGTACCTTTTTGTAGTCTTCCAGATATTGTGATCGCCGTTGTTGTCTATATTTTGAATGGGGTGTTGGAATTGTAAGTTGAAATGTTCTTGTGGTTTTTTATGGAGTGCTCTACTCAAGATTGTACTCTGTTTTGTCCACCAAAATGTGAGCCTCTAGCTTGTCTTTTCACAGCTATCAGTTCACGAATTTTTAACGGTATTTTTCCACTGTGCGATTGTCTTTTGGTTCATATGGTGTGCTTTCCCAGGCTACATTCTGAATAATATCGGTTATATGCTTTGAAGCTGCGTTCAAGTCTGCAGCATCCTTCACCTCAATATCCAAGCTTATTGTCTACTTAGAATTCCCTGAAAGAGGCTACAGTCTGTCCTACTTGTTGTGAGAGTAGTTTTATTCTCCTGGTTTTTAGCGGCTGTACTGAGGGTTATTAAAATCATTGTATGATCGGATGATGAATCTGGTGTCGATTCTGTTTGCATATAGTTATTTCTAATATCATTTGTGATGAAAAAGTCCAAGATGTCTGGGATCTTATTGGTATCAGTCAGTCAGTAAGTTGGTGTTCCAGGTGACATCACATCTAGACTTCTGGTTGTTATTACCTTCATCAAATTGCGTCCATTGGGGGTTATTAGTCTTGATCCCCAGTGAGTGTGCTTTAGGTTTCAATCTCCTTCCACTAGAAATCTTTGTTTAAAGTTTTTGAAAAATTCCACATATTGGTCTTCTGTTATACTGTGTGGACGTGGACAGTAAATGGCTGATACATTAAAGCTCCATGTTTCTGTGTAGACCCTAATATTTGTGGCTTGTATTTCATCAGTTATATAATTTGGCAACGTATGGTGTTCGATGTTTCTTCGAATCAATATGGCGGAGCCACCATGTGCTCTTCCATAACAATGTTCAGTGGAGTAGGTGTTGTAATGTGGGAGCTGAAAAGCTGTTCTTTCAGTGAATTGTGTTTCAGAAATGAGCATTATGTCTATTATATGCATTCATGAAAGTTGTCAATTTATGTTTATGATTTGGTAGGCGGTTTGCATTCCATGAAGCTATCGGTATCAACTTCGCCATTTTTGGTTGTAAACAAGTGTTGTGAGCAGGTTAAGGATAATCTCATTTTGGTTCATCATTTGTGTGATCATCACTTTGATGAATGAGAGAAAGGCCGTCATCATGGTTTCTGCAAAATACTTACCTATTGTAGGATGGTTAGTGAATAAATTATTATAAAGTTTTCTTCAGCCATAATATTACGTAAAACATTACTCTAAATTCTACCCTCTAATCGCCCTGGGAAATTATGCGCAAAAACTACCTTATTTATAAAGCTTTTCAACAACCCATAAGACATTCAATTAGATCTTAATTTTCAATAGACAAACTGAAACTGTGAAATTACAAACAGTGAGATATACACCATCTGTGGAAATATTATTATTTATTACATTCTTTATCATTCATACAAGTTCAAAACTTATCAAAAAAAATTCTGAAAATGCCTGCGACCTCCTCAAATACAAAGTCTACATCGTTTTCGGATAGAATCCATAGCTTTCCGCAACTGCCCCCGCCATTGCCTTAGCATATTGCAGCAGTTATGTATTCTGTCGATATGCTGGTCACGAGTATGAATTGGGGTAGTATGCACCAAATCTTTCAAAACACCCTAAAGGAAGAAGTCTAGAAGTGTAAGGTCGGGACTTTGAGCAGGCTTATTTTTGTCAAAAACATCTATATCTTAAATATCATATAGATTAAATCTGCTTAACTCACTACAAATTTCAAATTTATAAAAAAAATTTTCTCGACAACTTTAAAATTATATTGAATAACTATCTTAGAAAAGTTTCAAGTTACTAGACACAGTTTCATACAAACGTTTGTTTTGTATTTATTTATTATGGAAACCAAACTTCTCTCCAAAAAGAAACAACATAACCTCAAGAATTTCTTCGAAAATAACTCTCTTTAAGAAAAGTTCCTTCAAAAAAATTCCAAAAACATGCAGCATATCTTTAAAAAGGCCATTTGGAATTACCACGTCGATATCTCTTCAGTCCAACTTTGTATCCAAAAAATAAAAATAATTAATACAAATATATCTTACCCTACTAACCAGATTTTATTAAGTGAACAAATAAAGAAGTTGTGCATTTTTGGAGAGAAATTTGGTTTTAATAATACTTTGATACGAAACAAAGGTTTGTATCCTTAAAGTATTTATTTTATTTTTCTAATTGATATTCTATATATTCTTTGGATTTTTCTATTCCTTCTGGTTCTGTGTAATGAGTGTTATTTTTGTATGTCTACTTAATTAGAACTGTATTTTCCAAGATATTTATTCAATTTAATTTTGAAAGAGAAAAAAAATTTATACAATTAAAATTTGTAGTGAAGTAAGCAGAATTTATCTGTTTGATATTTAAGATATTGTAAATCTTCATATCAAGTAAAAACTCGCTTTTTATTATTTTATCTTATATGTAGGTACAGACGTGAAGTTTTTTCAATGAACTATTCACTCTGAAAATTTTAACATTGTGAATTACTTCATAAAGAAGCAGCATCTGCTGAATAAAAGTACAGAATTGTATGTTCTGTCATCCGAAACTCAAATGAACGTGATTTTTGCAATTTTAGAACTGTTCTCCTGAAGAAACACAAAATCTCATGAAAATGATAAATACATGGTTGAAAAGCACCATCCAACTTCTATCTGCATCGTTACATAATGGCAAAAGGGGGGGAAACCATATATTGAACACAACTTCATATACTCTTCATACTTTTTACCGAAATCATATGGAAAATGTTAAAAAATATTGATCTTCTTTGTCTCGTTAATTTACTCCTCAATATTAATTTGTACATTCGAAAATATTTGAAAAAGAATATTTCAAAATAGAATAATTAAGGAATTTAATTTTGATTGGATCCGTAGAAAATGATACGATAATAATAATAATATAATAATAGGTCAGTAATAGGTAGGCGATATCTTACATTTTGTATAAAATAATAAAAACAGGTTTTTCCTTGATAGAAGAATTATTATAATATTTTAAATATCATACAGATTCTGTTAACCTCCTACCAATTTCAATTTCAAAAAATTTCCATTCAGAAACATTTGGAATTAAATTAAATAAATTTCTTTAGAAAACACTGTTTCAATTTAGTAGACATAAAGAATTAACACTTATTACACAGAAATAAAAGAATGCAAAAAAATATAAATTATTAATTAAAATTACTGAATCAAGACTTGTTGTTTCGTACCTTGTTTTATGAAAACCAAATTACTTCATTCAAATACATTAAAAAAAAATCCTAAAGCATGCAGAACATCTTGAAAAAACAATTTAGAATTCCCACAACTGAAAACTCATCAGCCCTACTTCACATTTGAAGAATAAAATTAATTAACATAAAATATCTTACCAGACAATCTGAATGTACTTATCTGAACAAACACTAGAATGAAGTGAACTGTTAAAAATCCTACGTATTCTATGTTCGTCATAGAAATTAGACAAAGTTTGTGAGGTATTTTATGAATTCCTTTAAAACCAAATGGTAATATGTATAAGTGTAAAGCAAAATATATTATTATTATATATACAATAAAATGATAAAAAGAGGTTTTTTTCTTATAGAAGGATTATTACAAAATTTCATTCTATTCACCTCCTACAAATTTGAATCTAGAAAAATTTCTATTCAAAAACAGTGTTCTTAGATATTTATTTAATGCAATTCTAAAAGTTTATAAATAGAAATTTTTTGAAATTGAAATTTGTAGAAAGTTAACAAAATGAATCTTTATGATATTTAAAATTTTGAATAACCGTTATCCAAAATGTATGATACCAACTACCTGAAGATACTACTGTGATAGCGAAACAATTGTTGTATTAAATAACAATAAAAAGTTGTGAAAATCAGAGTAACCTATTATTCGGAAATATAATGTTTTACTTTAAATAATATAGGATGAAATTACATCAAGTAAAGACCGAAACAATGAAGAACTACAGTATTTCACGATTACAATAGAAAAAAATCAGCAAAATGTATACTTATTCAGAAAAAAATTAATTGATTTAGTTCTGCCGAATATACAGAAATATAATATATGAGATGATATTGCACATCTTGATGGCTCTAAAATATCAGTAGAAATTATATGATTGGGCCAAATTGAAATTTTGCTTTATTGAATCAACAATTATGGAACTTATTTTTTTTTTTAATTTTGATCCGGTAGTTATATACGAAGACATAAACATTTTTAAGCTTTGTTTTCTACTGCGGCTCCATCTACTTGTGTAGGTATGAAGTCGGTACACAGATAGATGTAGTCGGGCTCTTACTCATTTCAGATAAGTCGTACATAAACCGCTAGAGGGAACTATATGTTATAAAACAACCATGACACAAAATTTAGTTCTCCTGATATGATTTTCTGAGAATATATAAGCAGTTCCAGAGATTCAAATGGAAATAAAATTGAATTCACAAGTAAAAATTAATCTCATGCCTATTACGCCTCTAGAAAAATATAATTGATAACTGAGTATGACATTAGAAACTATTTTTTATTGACCTCTTGACAAATTTTCCCCAGTTTATTTATAGGATAATAAATTACATTCTATTAAATCTTGAAGAAGAATATGAGTTTCAATATACAACCCACCGAAATAGCATTATACATAATGAAGACACTCTACAGATATACAGGGTGTCTAGAAGATATGTTGGTGTAATATCTATTTGGGATGACACATCATTAAGAAAACCTCTTAGAGATTGGGAACATTTGGGTTATCAATTTTCACAGTACCTAAGGTAGACTTATTATCATAAACAATTTTTTCAACCAATATAACATGCATGTATCTAAATAAAAATCCTTGTATATAATCAAAAAAATTCAAGAGACATTTGAGCTTTAGGGAATTATTTATAGATGAAACATTCCCGTTTTTTATATTCTATAAAATTACTTGAATTACAAGAATAGTTCATAATTTTTCGCCAGGTTACTGAGTTGATCTCAGAAAATATAATAATAGAAATTGATGGAGAATAATTGAAATTCCAGAAAATTGCAATGAATCTACCTGGCTTGAAACATTGAATTTTCAAGTGAATAATTTAGAAAGTTACTGAGTTTGTATCAGAAGCTTTGGCATACTTGAATATTAACCAGTTGAATTAATTTCATCAATTTGCAAGTTTTGCAGATATTTGAAGTTCATTCGAAAATTCAAGAACTCCTTAGTGGGATATTTCAATTTATTCGAAATGAAACCTTCCGTAAACCGTCACCTGAATTTTTGATCTAATTCAATGACTTCATCGAACTAATTATGATTTATAGGTACGTGTTATATAGGGCGTCTACTTTTAAAAGGGCCAAACTTCAAGGGAAGATCATAAGTTATCTGCAACAAAAAATGTCATATAACACATGGTCGCTATATTGATGGTTCTTCAATTTGAAATTTCTTGATTTCATGAAATATTTCAAGTTTTTCCATATAATCAATTTATACTTCAGTTATCCTTCTAGCCTCTTCAAATTTGACCACATATTTGGAAACGGCATTAAACTTGCTACAAGGTAAGAAGTTCTGTGTGTCAAACTATTCATATTGCGGGCGTGGTAAGGAGATGAATAATATCACGATTCTGAAGTGAACAAAATTAGTCATATTTCTCCAATGGTTTTATCGATGAAAAATTATTAATTATGGACATGTTTTTTTTTCAGCAAAAAATACCTCAGTTAGTGTGCTTTCGAATGACATATCAATTTTCATTCTAGCTGCTTGTCCTCTGCCAAAATATCATGGCTAAGAAGATAACAACGAAAAGTTGAAATATTCCAAACCTAAATTTGAACTATCTTGAAGCTCTTTTTGATTGAATATTAAAGTAATTCCCATGGAAATCATGAATCTATCTGTCGAATCAAAATAATTCAATATAATAAACTAAATTTTAATAATACAGATTTTATGAAAAAATGTAAAAGAAGACAGGCTACTACCACTTAACAATTGTTCGAAATGTCCACTGCCTTGGTTAATACATTTCACACATCGTTTTCGCACTGAATCTACAATACGGCGAAGTTCACAAAGTTTCTGACGCATTTCCGCACAACACAATTTAATTGTTTCGATCATTAATTAATAATTTTTCATCGATAAAACCATTAGAGAAGTATGACTGATTTTGTTCACTTCAGAATCGTGATATTAACCTTGAGAATTTTTCGGCACACAGAACTTCATGTCTTGTAGCAAATTTAATGCCGTTTCCAGATGTGTGGTCAAATTTGAAGAGGCTGCAAGGATAACTGAAGTATAATTGATTTTATGGAAAAACTTGAAATATTTCGTGAAATGAAGAAATGTTAAATTGAAGAATAATCATCAACATTTCGATTATGTGCTATATGACATTTTTTGTTGCAAATAACTTGTGTGATCTCCTCTTGTAGTTTGGCCTTTTTAAAAGTGGACATCCTGTATATGTTTCGTTTAGATAAAGAATTCTATACTTATGAAAATAATCCTTCGATTCCACTGAATATTATTTCTGTTCTCAATATAAAGTAAGAACGATCCTCCCACTATAAAACAGTGACACCCACTTGAAACAACTACTAATGAATGCCGAGATGTGCACACTCCACTATACAAATCCCTTTCCATTCATTTGCCATTTACCATCCCAACTCACTCACGGCAATATTATTATCATACGATTCTGAAACAGTGAATTATGTCCATGAATACCTCGAGTGAATTTAGAATAGAAATAAGTTATCCACCCACTTCATTTTAAATTGATCTTTTTTTTTACATGTAGTGCGAAGAACGGCCATATGGTCTTTTTGTGTCTATGCGCCCTGAATTATTGCTAGGATTCTTTTGATTAATTATTTTATTCCTTCTCAATGACGATGTTCATCTGATACAGGAGCAGAAAATGTGGAAATGCAAAATAGGAGTGAGAATACAACAATCATTTTTAGTCACATAATCTATATCTTTCAATTCATATGGAAATTTGCACAGATTTTACAGAATGCTTCATATCCTGTTCGAAATATAATACACAGGATTTCCTAGTTATCTTTGATCAAAATTTTACAAGATGATTCTACAAGCAATTTACAACAAAAGAGTTTCCATAGACTATGGTCCAATTACACTGGTCGACAAGATATTTGTAACACAAAGGAGATCTTTATTTTTTTATGGAAATACCCTTTTAATAATGGGTCAAATATTCCTGAAGCCCCAACACTTTTCACTAGCTCAATAAGACCATTTCACATTTGCAAGTAATCAATTTTATGAGGGGACGGTTAAAATGGATGCATTTTATAACAGGGAAAGAACCTAAACTGTGTTGTTTACAATATTTGACATAAAATTAAGATTAAAAATCAGTCTTCTGTTGAGTTTCGAAGTGAGTGGTTCACTGTGTGTAGATAAGAAAGTGTTTTAAGGACGAAAATGTGGACACAGACACGCCGCAGTTGCAAAATCTCTCCTGATAAATTTTGTTATATTTGTGGAGAATTTATGATGAAATCACAAGCCAGGCTATTTTTTGAAAATGCTGAAAAACCTATTTCCAATATTTATCTGTTTAAATTGGAGATCAAGACAAGCAGTGTGCTGTGTTTGTTGTAGCGTATCGTTGGTGTAGTGGATGAATGGGAAGAGAAAAAGCATGCCTTTTGCAGTCCCTATAGTAAGGATGGGGAGAACCCACTCATCATTTAGACGATTGCTATTTTGCCTGACAGAGACTTAAGGTTATTCCAAAAAGGTAAAGCAGAAGATCGACTATCCCAATTTGCAGTCTGCAATACGTTCCTCATAATACAGATTTACCAGGGCCGATCGCACCTTTAAATCAAATTTATTCATCATTCTAATGTTAAAACTTACTCATACACAAAAATTCTCAAGAATTCAACAAATATCAATATTCAAGTTGTGTTATGGGCAACCATCCAGCGCTAAACCTGGAAATACAGAGTATTCTAAGTCTTTGTTGCGAAATCCTTGCCAATTACAAGTTATTGAACGCAGATGAGAGAAGTGGAGCAAAAGAGGAACCGAAAGACACCCAATCGCAGGCCTGCCGCAAAAGCGGCTACGGGAAAAAACCTCAACAAATAAATTAATGTTAACCTAAAGAATTCAACTTAGGAGAATTATATATTTACATCGCAGTTGGTAGATGAAAAAGTTTCATTTAAACTAGAAATGTCATATAGTGTTCCTGAATATATTGTTTTGTGAGAATAATAATTTTTTTTTGTTAACAATTGCAGTTTTTACTCTGGGAGGTAGTTTATTGAAAAATTTGGGACCAAAGTACGTAACAACTCTTTGAGTGTGAGCTTTGGTATACAGTTGGGTTCTCAATGATCCTGTTCTTATATTATAGTCTATAATTGAAAAAATGTATATGAGACAGTAATTTATTTCCACAAAAATGTTTACTACTACAATTGTTTCACCACTATGTGGCTTCTTCAGGTATTACATTGTACTGTCTGATGGTATTCAGTGTAACCGAGTTTAAATACATTGTTAGGTACGTGACCAAATAATGGAAGCACAAGTCATAAAAACTCTAGGTATTTATTGGAGTTTGCCGCTAAAAATGCCATTAAGGAAAAATATTCAGTAATGGAGAATGATCGACATCTGTTTGTTCGTTCAAAAGGATTTTACGGGTATTATACCTGTTGATTTCAAGAAATTCTTAAAGTGTTAATCTAGAACTTTTGCTTTCAACGTGGATAATTTCATAATTATTGTTGAAATTATGCCTGAATTCCTTAAGATGATTAGCATATGTCGAATGTACAGAATCGGATATATAACCCCTTTGGTGTTCTTGGACACGTTTCTTGAACGATCTACCAGTCTGGCCAATGTATACTAAGGGGCAATCTTTGCAGACTCCGGATTTATTTTCTTTATTTGTTCGATCTTTATTGTTTTTTATGTAGGTACTAAGGTTATTAATTGTCTTAAAAGCCGCATTGTAATTGAAACAAGTTTTGAAATATTTAGCACTATTTTCAGATAATCCATTGACATAAGATAACGAAAAATATTTCTGTGTTTTGTCCTCTTTTATGATTGGGTACACGAGATTTAATACCATTTTCTTTTGTTTATTGGATACCATTTTGTCTATAAGAGAGGGGTTGTAACCGTTGTTTGACGCTATTTGTATAATAATATTTAATTCTTTCAAAAAGTTATCTGAATTCAAAGGGACATTCAATAATCTGTGAATAAAACTATTATTATATGCTGACATCTTTTAGTTGGTGGGGTGATTTGAAGTTTTATGTATTGTGATGTCCGTATGTGTGGGTTTGTGAAAAATACTAAAATTATTTAGTCTTGTTATTGTGAGGTCAAGAAAATTAATACTTTGATTCTTTTCTTCTTCGATTGTGAATTTGATTTTTGGGTGGAGTTTATTAATGAAATTCGTGAAGGTATATAGATGACATTTTTTGTTGTTTCAAGGACACGGACCGACAAGTACATATTTTCACGAATTTCATTAATAAACTCCACCCAAAAATCAAATTTACAATCGAAAAAGAAAAGAATTAGAGTATTAATTTTCTTGACATCACAATAACAAGACTGAATAATTCACATGATTTTAGTATTTTTCACAAACCCACACATACAGACATCACAATACATAAAACTTCAACTCACCCCACTAACCAAAAGATGTCAGTATATAATAGCTTTATTCATAGATTATTGAATGTCCTTTTGAATTCAGATAACCTCTTGAAAGAATTAAATATTATTAAACAAATAGCGTCAAACAACGGTTACAACCCCTTTCTTATAGAAAAAATGGTATCCAATAAACAAAAGAAAATGGCATTAAATCTCGTGTACCCAATCATAAAAGAGAGCAATACACAGAAATATTTTTCGTTATCTTATGTCGATTTTCAGATAATCCATTGCTATATTGCTAAATATTTCAAAAGTTGTTTCAATTACAACACTGCTTTTAAGACAATTAATAACCTTAGTACTTACATAAAAAACAATAAAGATCGAACAAATAAAGAAAATAAATCCGGAGTCTACAAGTTGACTACCACACCAAACTATTAAACAGTACCTCAGTATAGATCATTTTCGCATTTAATATTTATCTCAGTTGGTAGAATCGGAAGAGCGAGTTCTTAATTTTCTTATTAATGTAATAGGCGTGTTCGTTCCAACTTTAGATCCGCAAAATGTTGTTTTGGAAGATATTGGGGACAACGTATCATCAGGCAGCTCCGAAGAATAGTGCGCCGGCCCTACTTTTACTCCAGGTCCGAGTTCCGACGGCCACATTTAATTAAAGTGAGTTTAATGATTTAGTACGTGATTTGAGGTTATCAAAAGTAACAGTCACAACTTTTTGGTTCTCTTCTAAAGGAATGAAACGAAAATTACGAATTTTAGAAAAAAATGCTCCGTTTTCTGCATTCTACACTTTGGAAAATTCGTTGTGTGCGTGTGCTGATATTGAAGGTTTAATGCAGGAACTTGATATTGAGTGTTCCCCCTCTGAGTGGCGTTCATTTATAGATTCATGTAAATACAGTTCAAAAGATCTGTCTGTTATTGCATAATGGAAATTTAAAACTCTCTATACCAGATGCCCATTCAGTTATAATGAAAGAAAGTTCTGAAATATGCGTTCTCTTTTGGATAAAATAAACTACGACACATATAAATGGCAGATATGTGGGGACTTGAAAGTTATAGGAATTTTAGTGGGACTTCAAGGAGGATATACAAAATTTTGCTGCTTTCTTTGTCTATGGGTCAGTCGTAGAGAAAAGCAGCATTATGTAACAAAAATTTGTCCAGAAAGAAGTGTATTTCAACCGGGATCTCAAAATGTTAAGTTTAGACCTCTTGTAGACCCCAAAAATGTTCTTCTGTGTCTCCTCTTCACATTAAACTTGGGTGGATGAAAAACTTTCTGAAGGCTATGAATAAAGACGGTGGTGGATTCAAATACTTAAAACAATTCTTTCCCAAGTTAAGTGGAAGTCATTTTTATTGGACCCCAAATCACAAAATTGCTGGACGACGTTAACTTTACAGAGAAGCTCACCAGGCAGGAACTCAGAGCATGGAACTCATTTGTTATTGTAGTAGAAGGACTTTTGGCCAACAATATGGATGCCAACGACCAACAGTTAGTTAATGAGTTAATGAACTATTAGATGCCTACAAATCACTTAGTGCCCCAATGTCGTTAAAAATTCATTTCCTCCATTCACATTTGTCTTTTTGTCCCTGAAAATTTGGGAGCTGTCTATGACGAGCAGGGTAAAAGATTCCACCAAGATATTAGGACAATGGAAATTCGCTATCAAGGACGATGCAATCCACGCATGATGGGTGATTACTGCTGGTTTTTGAAGGGAGAAGATATGACCCACTCATAAAAGGAAAAAATATAATTAAATTAGCATTTTAAGTCAATATTTTTAATCTTTGTGTTTTCCCAAATGTGAGGTAAGTTTAGTAGGTGTGAAACTAAATAAAGTCAATGCGTACGTTCAAAAATTCGGAAATCAATACCCATCAGATAATGTAATATTGAATGTGATTCTATAAATGTAACAAGAAAACGTTCCGTGTTACAACTTTTCTTCTCAATTTCGTATTTGGATACCTCCATTCTACCAAAATGAGTGTGGACAGCTCATTGGTAGAGCATCGGGCTCGTGACCGGAAGGTCCGGGTTCGAATCCTGTTCCGGTGGAAAAGAAATTCTCTAGTTGGACGGGTGTCGGCCACCATTTCACTGTTGGGTCAAAAATTAACAGTGCTGTGACCTAAAGTGGCGCAAGATCGCAGTAACAAAACTGAAGTCCTAACTCGCACAAGCTGAAAGAGCTACTGAGGGATCTTCACAGAAGATCTAGGAGTATCAGGATAATAATAATAATAATATGCTATTCAGCTTTATGTTACAAACAAAATAATTTTTTTCAACCAGTTTTATCTCTCGTTGTAAAGTTATTCAAGATTCTACTATTTTGTGACGTTTCACAATTTTTTCACTAATAACATAGCATAACTTAAAAACTATAATCTAAATCAAATTTCAGTTTACACCCTGAAAAAAAATGATTATAAAATTTTCTTCGGCCATAATCTTAGGTCAAAGTTTACTTTAAGTTTTGCTATGTAAACCTCAATGGAAATTATGTGCAAAACTGCCTTATTTATAAAGCTTTTCAACGATGTCTAATTAATTGAAGAAATACTTTATTTTTATTTTGAAATGGACGAAATAACACTTGACCGCTTTGCACGCTCTGGAATATTTAATTTTCACAATTCCCATGTTTGGGTCACTAATAATTCACACGCAACTGCTACGACTCATTACTAACACGAGTTCAGGGCTAGTGTATGGCTAGTCATGACAAGATATGAAGTTTTTGATCCGATAATAATTTCAGACTGTTTGAATTCTGTCATTTTCAAAAATCTTTTAGAAAATGAAATTTTTGATTTATTGAAGGACATGCCTCAGACAGGGCTCCAAATTTGGTTGTCTAGCACACAATATTAGAATAGTTATAGAGTGGATGAAGGAAAATACAAAGGAAGATTCGGACCGATCAGATGGCCTGCTCGAAGAACCGACCTTAGACCTTTAGACTTCTTCCTTTGGTGCGTTTTAACTTTTATGGTGTATACTACTCTAATTCGTACGCGTGACCAGCTTATCGAAGCATCCCCCGGAGCAGTAGCGGAAAGCTGTGGATTCTATTTCTATCCAAACATGATACAGACTTTGCATTAGAGAAGCTGGTAGGTATTATCAGAATTTTTTGTCATAAGTTTCAAACTTTTATGAATAATAAAGAATGTCATAAATAATCATTTTTTCTTAGATGGTGTTTAATCTCAGTGTTTGTAATTTAACAGTTTCACGTCTTTTGTCCAATGAAAATGAACATTCAATAGAATATATTATACGTCGTTGAAAAGCTTTATAAATAAAGTACTTTTTGAACATAATTTCCATGGAGATGTACGCGGCGGAAGTTGTAGTAAACTTTGACAAAAAATTATAGCTGAAGAAAATTTAATAATCATTTTTTCCTTAACCACCCTATAATTAGTAATTATTTTATGAAAATCTCCATGAGATCTTAGTCTAAGAAGACCAGTGTACACTAAATTTTTATTGAGGTGATAGTTTTCAAGTTATACCAAGTTTTTAGAGAAAACATTTCGAAACGTTACAAAATAGTATTTCTTGAATAATTTTACAACGAAAGATAATTAGAACATACTCTATAAAAAGTTTTATGTTGCAAATTGTATGTAGAATAACCTCCTGAAATTTGGTATGAGATAGCTTGGGCACCTTGTATATATCCATTCATTCGGTAGCCAATGGATATTACTGCAATTGCAATTAATAAAATAATTTATCAAAAAATCCATTTGAACTTCAATATGAATCCACCTCTTCGTTTTCATGACATCTGATATTATTTAGTTCATAGGAAACAGAATATTCAGAGAAACCAGCTTTTATTGCCTAAAATAACTTGACACTTTTTTGCAAAAAAAAAGTTTTTCTATGCGAATATCTGTGAATCTCAATAGCTAGATTAATTTCGAGGCTCCTTTTTTATATACTAAAACGAGTAGTCCACGTGAAGATTTTTTCCAGATTGAGTAGCAATAAATTTGTGTTAATTATGAGTGTTGTTTCTATTTTCTCATCATTAAATTCATAAAATGGTAAAAACTATGGGTATTCAAATTAAACCCAATTTTTTTTCTTGGATATACCATGCAAATGAATTAGACTATATTAACAGAAGTTATGATTTTTCCTTTTTGAGCTGATTTTGAATTTATTCTATAAATAAAAAAGGAGATACCTTTCAGTATATTATTAGTATTTCATTACAGAGAATGAAATAAAAGTTTACGTTATTCGGTAACAGAGTAAATGGATCGATCTACGAATATCTTATAATCTCATACTCAAAATTATCTGGTGTAAGTGATTTGTATGAAAAAATTCTTGAAATTCAGCGTTTGGGGGGTTTGAAATTTATACGATTAAATTACTAAATCATCTTAGAAGGAGTTCATAATTATTTCTCAAGCCTGTGTTAGCTGAAGTCGGATGTCAGTAGAGGAAAGAGTAATTTTTATATCTATAACATAAAATAATATACTTAAATATACACCAATTTTACCCACTCGTACGTAGCAGAGTACCTGAATGTGGGGACTATAATTTTTAGAGGCGCAGAACTTTAAATTTTTTTTTGGATAGACTTGATTTTTCTCGATTGTTTTGAGGTTAGTTTGGCTTAGCAATTCATCACCAGTAGACTGTTACTAGAGCAACGTTTGAAAATTTTTCAGATTGGATCCACAATTCCATTTAAAAACATTTTTCAGTGATTAAGCACACTTTTTTACCACTGACATTTTTTCTTAATTATCTCGCAACTGCACACTCGAAATTCTCAACAAAAGGTGAGGCACTGAATGAAAAATGTAATTTGAGCGTCTGAGGGTACATATTTGCCTAGAAAAACCAGATTTGTTGAAAGAAAACTTAAATATAAATTCAAAGGATATATTTCTTGGACGTGGGTTTTCCAATTTTTTCTCAAATATTAAGCAGAATAATTCGGCGAAACCCAAATTTTTTTGTTAGTATAACGCAACAATTGTTCTGCTATCACAGTATCATCTTCACCTGAAGATGCATGCTACTGTGAAAGCGAAACAATAGTATTATAATGACAATTAAATTTGTGAAAATCAGAATAATCTTATTTAATATGGATTTTCATCAAGTGAAGACTGATACAATTAAACTTCCGCGAAACCTCTACAAAATATGATGTTGAAAAATTCTTGAAACTTAAATCAAAATATTTTGGAAACACTGTTTTTATTTAAGGAGCACATACAATTCTCAACCTCACATATGACTCAAAAATATAAAGGAAATATAGAATATTGACTGAAATTACATAACAAATTCAGCCAACGCAGCTGTTTCATATAAACCTTATGCATAAAAAATTTCATTTCAAAAAATACTCTGCATGAAAAATCCTTTAAAAATCTTTTTTTCTATAATACCTTTCTCAACACTCTCCTTCATATATTATATTCAACGAGGTTAAAATTAGTTACGAAGACAGAATGTCAGATTCTATGTTCTTCGACATTCTATGTTCTTCGACGATTCAATGTGGCGCATATGTGTGAAAAAACAAATTATAATTATCATTTTTGAAATAAAAAAGGTATAATTTTTTAGGGGGTTTCAGAAAATATTTTTAAATGTTAAATAATATAATTCAGTTAAACCTCTACAAAATTTGTTTTAAAAGAAATTTATGGAAATTAAAAAAAATTGAATGGAAGTGTCTTAGAAATAGTTTTTCTATTTAAGTAGACATCTAAAATTCTCAATATCATTTTTAAAAATAATAAATTGTAGATATTAAATGGAATAATCATGTTTAATATTGAAAAAAACCATATTAAAAAGTTATCATTCTGAAAGAATTTCTGTCCAAAAACTCAACAAACGAACGAACACTGTATTCCCCTGGTATGGCTCTGATCAATATTTTTGTCTTTTCATAACTCAAATTATCACTCCGAGGTACTAATTTTTAGTCGACAGAAGATATGAAGAAAATTTGAAACAAGTAAAGAAGTCAGTTCCCCGAATTAAGTCCAGAAAATATTTTGGCGATTAAAAAATCATCAATAATGTTACAGTTAGAAGTTACAATATTGGATTGAAAATCAATCTATTAGATTCTTTGGAAAATTATTTCTCAAATAAAACGAAGTTGTGAAATAAACAAATTTTGAATTTCCGAATATTTTAAAGAACTAAGTGATATAATATTACTTGTTACTGTTACATATCACGAAAATACATCTCTTAACGAAGTACGAGTACTCAGAAGCTACTAAGGTCTCCACAGAGCTTTTATATATTTTTTCATTAAAAATGTCGAAATTATATTTTTTTCAGTATGGGGTTCCAGTTTTGGGGTATTAAGAGGATATTCATCATACGTCCAACAGGCGATAAGTTGCAAGCGACAGATGCAGTGTGTATTAGAAACACATTGCACTTCCGGTACCCTCAAAGTCGATGGCGTTTAAAGGTAACGACATATGCCCTTGGCGTGCAATTCGATACTTAACGAGTGACCGAACATTCGGATTACGCTCGAATAAATTTCAATGTCTGCCGATTTAAAGTCTCCTTGAATGTCGAACGGAGGCGCAGTAAAAAATATCTATACATTTTTATTTCAAACTTTCAACTCAATTCGGGCGAAAAAGGATTGAGGACAAAAAATTGCTGAAAAAAGTCAGTGTAGTACCATAGGTAAGGAGAATTCGAGGAACGCTTCCCTCATTAGAATGTACAAAATATTCGAATTTTTTTACATAAACTTTTTTCATTACTGAAACTGCAAAACCACTTTTTTGTATTGTGTTCACAATTTTTTCGAAGAAAATTGCCACACTTTAAACATATAGAGAATCATTAATTGAATATTATTTCGAAGGGTTTTTTTTACATAAATTTCAAATATTAATAAGAAAATTATCTTCTGAGAACCTCTACAAATTTTAATACGAAAAATCTATTGAAAATTCTTTAAAATTAAAGTAAATATTTTAGAAACACTGTTTTCTTCTATAGGCATAAAGAACTATTAACACATATGTGCGGCAGAACCATTATCATTCAGCGACCATCATCCGAGGCAGCTGTTTCGTAAATAACAAATTCCATCAGCGAAAAATGTTTCACAAAAATATATCATAAATTAGTTATTTCCATGAATATTCAAATAGGCATTGTTAAAGAATCTTCAATTCTCAATCTTCAATTCTCAGTTTTCAAATTAATACTGGTATTCAAAGATAGTTAATAAAAAAATTCATTTTATATTCGTGTTCAATTGAAACAGAAAGCAGATCATGTACACAATTCTGGGGTATTTTAATATTCAGTGTAAAATAAAAAAAGTATCTATTCCAGAGTTTATTGTTTCACATGTGAAATTACTTAACAATTATATGGTACAATCGACATTTCACGACAATAACGAAGAAACAGCGTAGCTTCTGATTCTAATTTCCCACCGGACCAAACAACTCAAAAAGTGAAAGGTAAACACGTAGTTTGCATCTAACCTTTTATTTATTGTAATCTATAACTTTATGAAATGGACCAGCATTTTTATGACTCTATCCTAATTAAACCCATGCTTGTCGTTACGTTGGGTAAGAAAATAAATTTATGAGCACTTTTAAAGCTTCTAAGGTTTAATTAATATAAAAAATTCGGTTATATATCCTCCGAACATTATTCAGTCAAGGATGTTGAAAAAAACGCCGTTACATGTTCAAGTCTAAATACCACCATCCTAACGTTTGTACGCTGTAGACTCACTTTGGTATTAAGTACCAGTACGTGTGAATACTGATTATGGTTTATGTGTAATCAGTGATTACCATGAAATGATCATCATACCATCAATTTAATTGGTAATTTCCCAATTTGATTGAATTTGATTGAAAAAGATGGAGCTTCGTATTCGACGATAAAAAATATCGAATTTCGTAGTATTTTACATAAATAGTCAATACTTAATATCGAATGTTCATTTTTAGTTAATTATGTAGCTTGATTTATCCAAGAAATAATGATTTCAACAATTGAGAAATGCTATAGCGTTGGATAACGGATGGACAAATATTTATTTTCGGAGCAAAATAATAATGAACAAAACTATCGTTCAAACAAGAGCTAGTACAACTTTCATAAACTTTAACCTTATTTGATTCATAGATAGTTATTCAAATCATATGATGTCAAGAAAAATTCAAACTAACACAGGTAATTATTATTTGAATACTTTAATATTAGCCTTCTACATATTTAATTTTAAAGAAATTATATTTAATAACTATAACTTCAGGAATTAAATTAAAATAATGTCATATAAGTACCACTTATATCAAACGACATATAAAATAAACATTCATTGTAAGACATTCAAATGATATAACAAAATCGAATAAATAAAAATTGTTAACCAAAATTAAATATTTTGATTAGACAAAATTTTGTTTCTGCTGATCAATCTTATGAAAACAAATATCTTTAAAAAATGTTTAACATAATCTTAATAATTTCATCATAAAACTATCTTACTTAGAATATTCAATATTATTGGATATCTAACTAAGTTACTTTCTATAAAATCTCAAGATATGTAAAAACATTACTGGAAAACAAGTTTTAAGAGAGACTTTGCTTGGTCAGTACTCGAATAATTCATATTCAATAAAATATAACATCAATGAACAACAAATATTTACTCACCCTTCAACAATTTAGAAAACTTCTGGTAAATGAATACTAAAAAATTTAAATGGAGTAAGGTTAACTACAAATAAATTTAGATCAAGGGTAAACCACAGAATTATTTATTTGTAGTTATTTTTGTTAACAATTTTTATTTATTGGATTTTGTTATAACAGTTTGATGTCTTATAATGAAGGTTTAATTTTTATATCGTTTGATATAAGTGGTACTTATATGACATTATTTTTATTTAATTCCCTAAGTTATAATTATTAAATATAATTTTTTGAAATTGAATATGTAGAAGGCTAATATTAAAATATTTGAATAATTTTATATACCTTCTATCAAGTATTAACCTCTATTTATGTTATTTAACACAGGTAAAATTGAAAATATATTTGCCGACCAACGTATTCTATATTTGAACATCAATATACAGGCTGAGTTATTTCTGTTACTTTTGACTTTAGATTCCTCTCATCAAGTAGAACACTTTTTGCTTGCTTTTTCTAGTGGACATCGTACTATGTTTCACACCAATGTCTGTTAATTTCGATTCGAATTTTCAGTCACAAATAATTTCAAACGACTCACTTATGTAGAATCCGAGGTCAGAAGTATTTATGTCTCAAATTTTCTCCTGTATTTTCAAAACTGCTGATTTGATCGAACTGATATTTTGCACTTGGAAGTGAAACGTTAACGCACATGTTCCTGCAAATTTCATGAAGAATGACCTAAGCACAAAATCATGAGAATCGAATTAGTGAATAATTTTTTATCATTATAATATTCCGCTTCGATACCTGGGTCATTAGCGGTTTTGGTACAATATAGTTTTAAGATTTTACTCACAAATTTAGTTGTATTATGACAAAAATTAGATGATTAATCAAATTGTGCTGCTATATTTTGACTCCAATTGCTCTGAGAAATAATATTATGTTGAAAGCTTCTGGTCTGCAAATGTAAGAGCATCATCCATTTTGGAACTCACTGCATTGAATTTCCTTTGGTTTTTATATAGCGAGCAATCCTTTTGTATATGCTTATGTTACTTATGTAACTTGGACGTTACATGAATTGCACTGTGGTGTGGGTTCTTTCTTCAGTAAGTATGAGTGTGTGAATCGTGTATGACCAATTCGAAGTCTTCTCAGTGTCACAAGTTCATTTCTTTTCATCTTGATGGGATGGGATTTGGCGGTAGAGTGGTCAATGTAGGGGAGTTTCGATCTTCTTTTGTGGAATACAGTTGCCCATTTAAATCTTATTTCATTTTTATATTTAGTGCTAAGGTCGTAGGTAGTCATGATTTTTTCAGGTTGTTCTTCAGATATTGCCGTCTTTGCATATGTGTTGACTTTTTCGTTACCTTCGATTCCTGAATGAGAGGGTATCCATATCATGGTTATTTTTGCCGTTGCTTGATTTTGGTTCATTAAGTCTGAGATGTTATTGACGATTGGATTTTTGGAATACATATTCATAATAGCCTGTATTGAGCTCAAAGAATCGGAGCAAATAAGTGGGTTTTGAAAGCTTTGATTGACTGCATATTCAATAGCTTTTTGTATTGCTATAAGTTCGGCAAGAAGATGGTACAATCCTCTGGTAGTTTATACATTTGACATGTTGTGTTGGAAAGATAAGCGCATCCGAATGCTTCCGATGAATTAGCTGCGTCCGTGTTTATTATTTGGCGGTTTTTCTAATAAGAAATCATCTCTCTGAAATGTTGTTGTAAAATATTTCCTGGAGTTTACCCTTTTTCTGTACTGTGTAAGATGCAGGTTGACGCTGAGTTTCTGTTTCCTATTGATTCAGGGTGGACGAGTAGGGTTCTCTATAAATAATTGTAGAGAGTAGGGAGGAGGTCAATGAGCTGTTCACTAGGTAATATAACGAGGTTTTAAAGTTTTCATTGTTTTCCTATAAGCGCTTGTATTTCTGGCTGATTATCTGATTTTGGCGTGGGTTTTGGGTGTCTGCAGAAATTTTTGCAGAGTATGTTAGCTGTAGCATTTGTTGTTGTCGTAATACTAAGGGCAGTTCATCTGTTACTTTGCATAGACTATCTGGTAATATGTGCACCTAATGCTAGTCGAAGTGCGGTGTTCTGTATAACGTTGAGCTTTTTGAGGGAGGTTTTACTAGCCGTGGAGTACAAGATTGATCCATTATCAAGCTTGGACCGAATGAATGTTCTGTAAAGCGTCAGTAGAGTTTTCACTTCTGCTCCCCAGTGGTTATTAGATAAAACTTTCATGATATTTAGTCTCCGAATGCAACTTGCTTTGAGTTCTTTGAGATGTTCCTGCCATGTGAGTCTTGTATCAAAACCGATCCCGAGGAAAGTGTGAGATTTGACGTTTTCTAGAGGAGTATTCGTGAGTTTTGAAATGTATGGTTTGTAATGCTTTCTAGTGAATTTCATCACTTTAGTTTTGGTCTATGAGCAGCGGAATCCGGATATATTTGACCATTCTTCGATTTCGTTAATACAGGCTTACAATAACTTCTTAGTTGTTTCAGAATTTCTACCACGACACATTATAACAAAGTCATCGGCGTATATTGACGGTTTAATAGGTGATTTTATTGAAGATACCTCATCATCTATGGCTATCAGGAACACAATTGTGCTGATCACCGAACCTTGTGGTAGTCCGTTTTGTAAAATGTAAGGTCTAGATTTATGGTTGACTCTGAAAGATCTTTCGCCCATGAAGTTTTGTATGTTATGTAGAATATTTCCATCAATGTTTTTTCCTTCAGTTTTTATAGCAGGTGGTGCCTCCATGTTGTCATAGCTTTCACAATGTCGAAAAAGCTATTAATTCTTCCTTATTAGCAAAAGCGTCCAGAATTTCTGTATTTAATGGTACTACATTGTCCATTGTTGATCTATTTTTACGAAATCCACTTTGACACTTTGATATTAACCTTTCCTTCTCCAATACATAACATAGCTTTTTATTTATAATTTTCTCCATGACTTTGCACACTGTGTTAGTCAGCGATATAGGACGATAATTTCTAGCTTCCTTTTTGGAACACTTCGGTTTAAGTATAGGTATAATAGTCGTTTCTCTCCATTTACTTACGAGGGTTTTCCCAATGAAAATTTTGCTGAACAGTTTTTGCAAGATCTCCAAACCTGATTCGGGAAGATGTTTGAGGAATATTACTGAAATCTAGTCTGGTCCTGGTGAGCTATTTTTGCTATTATCAATGGCGTACTTCAGTTCATTTAGAGTTATTGGTAGATACATTGGGTTCTGATCGTCTTGATTTATGCTGATATGTTCAGTGAGTTCAACGCATTTTTTTATGTGTAGTTATTATCTGATACATTTGCTTGAAAATTTTGCGCCAATAGTTCAGCGATTTCTTTTTTATCTGTGATAGTTTTTTGATTTTCATCTTTGAGTGCTGTTTTTTCGGCATCTCTTTTGGCCTTTAATAGCGTTTATTTTTTGCCAGACTTCTTTAATGTTTGAATTGGTGTTCAGTTAAGATACGTAATCTTGCCATGATTGTTTTTTTGCTTGTTTCAAAATTCGTCGTGTGATATCTCTTTGTTTCTTGAAATTCACGAGGTTTTCGGGTTTTTTTTTTCTTTTTTAGTTTAGATAGCAATTGTTTGCTGTATTTATCGGCGTCTTGACAGCCGGAATTCCACCACGTATTTTAATTTTTTCTGTAGATATTTTTCCTTTTTCCCACAAATATCTCAGCGGCATCTCTGATCGCACTTGTAAAGTTTTCTGCAAGTATATTCACTTTATTATCGTAATTAGTAAATAAGTTATCTCATACAATTTTCACTGAATTTCAAGAACCAGACGTCTGGTTATTCTTTGAAACGATTACATTAACAGTTATCTGTTCGAACGATTAAACAAAGTACAGGAGTGTAATTGCACACTGTGAAATTTTTCACCTTTCCACCTGAGCTGAAACTGGAAAATGGATAATGGATGAAAAGCTTTAACGTGAAATCGAAAGCTTTTGCCCGCCTTTTCAATAGCTCATTTCCCCTGAAGATTTCAGATCTGTGTATTGCTTCTCAGAGGCACAAATCATGAAAAAAAATATTTCCGAATTTTATCTTTCTGGTCAGTCAAAAAAACGGTTTTTTTGATTTATCCCAATCTGAATTTAGTACATATCTGAAAAGACACAAAGTATGTCGAAACTGATAGAAGAGGATGGTTAACTTGAAACTTCTCCAAAAACTGGAGCCAATCTCTTGGCGTGAACATTCGTTGCTAAATCGACTATCGAAACGTTTCGTCTGGAACTTCCAACAATTCCAATTGTATCACCTAGGATGAAGGCTATATACTTCAGACCAAGGATCATTCGTCGAGTGCTTGGTGAAGTCAATTCCAAGAATACAACTGGACCAAGCGGGATACCTGCCATCTCATTCAGAAAGTGTTCACTAGAGCTTACACCTGTTCTCTGTAAGACGTTCACTGTATCATAAAGGGAAGAAAAGTTTTCCTGATTCATGGAAGAGTGGACGAGTGCATCCTTTACCAAAAAAGGGGAGAAAGTCTTCTTCTTCTTCTTCCAGCGTCCATATAGGCACAATGCCTGTTCTTCATCGCAACTCGCTTCATATAGGTATACCATCCATCCATCGTTTTCGAGGTCTCCCTGGGCTTCGTTTTCCCAATGGTGACCTATCCCTAGCGATCTTCACGATTCGGTCCCCTGTCATTCGTGTTATATGATCATTCCACTGAATTTTTCTGTCCATTTTTCTGATGTTGTCGACTTGGCATGTTCTTCTGAGGGCTTCACTTCTCTGCCTATCCCATAGAGATTTTCCAGTTATTCTCCGGACTATTTTCATTTCCGCTGCCTCCATCATCTGGCGAGTTTTAGATGTCTCGGGTCTTGTTTCCGCCGCATATGTTAGTATGGGTCTTATAGTGGCCTTGTAAATACGGCTTTTTGTGTCTATCCTGAGATGTTTGTTGCGAAATATGGTGTCATTAAGTTGTGCAGCAGCTCTTGTTGCCTTAACCACTTGTGATCTTACTTCCGTTTCTATTTCGCCAAAACTGTAAATTTCTATGCCTAAGTAATTAAACTTCATCATTTGTTGTATAATGCTCCCATCAACAACCAATTTACATCTAAGGGGTAGCTTGGATGTGGTCATGCATATAGTTTTCCATGTGGATATTATCATCCCAAGAGATTGAGCCATTGTGTTGAACACATGTAGAAGCCTCTGCAAATCATCTTCATTTTCCGCTATCAAAACTGCATCGTCTGCATAGCATATAATTTTCAGTTCTTTATCTCCCATCTTATAACCTCTCTGTCTACAGACTTTTTTTATAATTTCATCCATGATAATACTGAATAGTAACGGGCTCAATGAGTCTCCCTGTCTAATGCCTCTTCCCAGTGGTATGGGTTCTGTTAACTCGTTATCTATCTTTGCCTGTATGTTGTTGTTCTGATATATATCTTCTATTTTTTTAATGATGTTGCTCGGTATTTGTCTGTTATAGAGGAGATGAACCACATCAGCTAATCGTATCCTGTCGAACGCTTTTTTTATATCTATAAAACAGAAGAACGTCGGTTCATTATACTCTATTGATTTCTCAGTTATTTGTCTCACGACGAACGCCGCATCTGTACACGATGGTCCAGATCTGAAACCTTGTTGCTCGTCAGCTAGTGTTATTCGTTCACTGATAAGATTTGAAATTACTTTGGTGACTAATTTCAAGGTAGTGCATAGCAAATTTATTCCTCTATAGTTCTCGGGCTGTTTTTTATCTCCCTTCTTGAAGAGTAAAATCAATGTGCTTGTTCTCCATTCGTCCGGAATTTTTTGTTGTTCGAGGATCCTTTGCGTGAGAATGGTCAGCTCCTGAATCAATCTTTCTCCACCGTACTTGAGGAGTTCATTTGCAATGCCGTCTTGACCAGGGCTCTTCCTGTTTTTCAATTCATATAGCGCTTTTCTCACGTCAGCTTCATCGATAGAGATGTTATTATTTATCATGATATCTGGGGCACCTTGTGTTGTATCAGGTTGGTCATCCTTGTGTAGGTCTTTTAGGTATGTGGTCCATGTTTCCTTATCAATTGGACTTACTGGTATTAATTCAGCAATTTCTTTCTTTTGGCCTCTAATGAATCTCCACATTTGTTTTTGGAGACCGTAAAAATCCTTCTCTAGTTGTTTTGAGAACTTTTCCCAATGCATGTCCTTCATTCTTCTAATCAGCGTACCAGTTTCGTTCCTGATGTTTTTGTAAGCGTTATAAGACTCAGCAGTTCTAGTTGTTAGATACTTAATGTAGGCTTGTTTTTTCTTTTTACATTGTGCCTTTACCTCTTCGCAGAACCATGGAGTTCTATTCTTGTGACTTCTCGTTTTTTACATTTTTTGGTTCCCAATACCTCTATAGCCGCGCTTTTAATGTTTGTTTTCAATTTCAGCCAGATAGTGTTTACTTCGTCTCGATCATCAGCTGGATTCAGTTCAATTTTTTCTCCTAGACGTCTTCTGTATAATTCTTGAGTTGTTGTATCCCAGAGGGTATCGATCTTTATTATATCTCCATTTGATAAGTGATTTTGATCTTTTCTTTTATGGTGGCATTTGATTCTAAATTTACCAAGAAGTAGACTGTGGTCGCTTCCAACGTCGGCCGAGTTAAGTGTTCTCACATCCAAGATTTCAGACGATGGTATATAACTGTTAGTTAAAATATAATCAATGGTTGAACGTTGACCCCGTGTGTTACAGAAAGTGTATTTATGCTGTTCTTTATGGCTGAAAAATGTGCTGGTAATTCTGAATCCATTTAGGGAGCAGAAGTCTATTATGAGTTTTCCGTTGTCATTCAGCGTTTGCTCATTGAATCTCTGCATTATGCCGGGGATCGGTTGATGACCAATACGAGCGTTAAAGTCCCCTAAAATTACTACTCGTTCCCTCGGAGGTAATGAGGTATGGAGAAAGTGTTTTCCATAAAATTACCGCCCAATATAATATCCATTTTGTGAGCTTCGCGGATAATAGCTCGTGTCTTCTTTCATCAGTGACAAATCCTTGAGCACCGTTGAGTCTCACCTCCATAGATGCCAGCAAATCGATTCCCCGAACGAAGATCTCAAAAAGATAAACAAATGGGGACAGTGCCTCGAAGACCCAAACAACGACTTTCTTCTTCAAAAACTCAGTTCGTGAATTCTGACTTGATAATGGAAAACCAGGTGCTTCAGTCAAGTCATTCCATGCATCTTCTTGAAGTGACTGTCTATTCTTTTGCCTGTAGGAGCAACATGTGACTGACATTACGAAGTCTGCTGCAAATAAGTTGAATTATTTGTTCAAGGCTATAAAATATGTCTCTGCAGATCAGTTTCTTTTACCATGTAAAGCCCACATCAGACCAGGATTCGATTAATACTTTCATGTTTGGAGCTGAACATCCAAGCATACAGTATGAATTTTGCATACCATCCAGAAAACAGCAGTACAACTGATTGACTGCCCAACCATAACAGCCAGTTTGAAGTTATTGAAACATAGAAGGAGAACTGCTAACTTGTGCTTGTTTTATAGATATTATCGAGGTCGATACTCAGAAGTCCTTCTTTCGTCGAACTGGCTAGTGGGACACGCTTCCAGCTGATGTGTTTCCTTCAACAGTTCAAGACGACTTTCGCTCGGAGCACCAACTAGCTGACATAGGTTTTCGTTTCCTCGGGTAGTCAAACGTGAAAAAATGTGTTTGTCTTATGTTCATCTTCTGGTTCAACTAATCTTTATTCTATCATTCAGTCTGAGAATTTTATATAATTTGGAAGAATAGATTTTTCTATATATGTACATAAGTGTATATTGTACTTAAACATTTTTATTAATACGTTTATTTCATGAAGTCAAAGAAGAGTTTTCCTAGACGTCGAACAATATTTTATATTGATTATAAATATTATGACAGTTTAACATATGATTTTCCATGTATATTGTAATTTTGAATTTAAAGTTATAAATATATAAAATAGTGACAAGAAGGCTAATGCCAAATTTCTTAATGATCGTAGGTTAATTGAAAGTATTCAGAACAGAGGTTCGTTTGATTAATTTCAGTCTTTCTTAAAACGCTTTAACTATTCAACTCATTAAAGCGTTTTAAGAAAGACTGAAATTAATCAAACGAACCTCTGTTTACCGACATCAAATAGCTCCCACATATTGAAGAGTTTACATACCCGGTTATTGGAAATGTTCGCCTATAAGATCGTTATCCTTGATATTTAACAAATTCACATATTGTTACAATAGGTCCACCATAAATAATGTATTCATGAAATTAATATTTAAATCACTTCGATAATTGTGGCAGTAAAGAAAAAAGTACATGAAATTTAATTAATCTCCAGGCATTCTCAATAGATTTAATTTTCGGTTTCGGAATTTGAACATGCTCAACTGATTATTATCACGAGAATAATCTGACGTAATAGTATCTAATAGCATAATATTTATACCCACTTACTTTATTGCATATTTTCATAATTATCTACCAAATTGTTGTGTCGAATATTACCTTCATACATCAGAGGTTTTTCAGTGAACACATCTACATCCATCAACAATGAATAAAACCTGATTTAAAGCACTGATATCTTATGTTCGTCTACATTCACGTGGTAGAGATCAGGCGAATTGATATTTTTTTTACTCTAGCGGTTTTATTATGTACGGGTTGTAATATTTCGTGGAACGCATACTGAAAAAGAATGAAGATTAATTACCATTTGCCATGTAGTATAGTGTAGCAAGTCTTCAAAATGTTCATGCATACTTGTCAAATTCATCATTTTTTCTCGATCGTTCCTAGTTCGCCATTCTTGATGTCTTCGCAACTATACTTAGTGTTATGGATTTTACAAAGTAAACCATATACCTTGACTAATATCAGTGATAGGTTGATCAGAACATTCTTAACGATAAACAATACTTGTTAGAAAAAAATTTTTATTATTGTTTTTTATGTGACTACTAGGGTTATCAATAACCTTAGTACTCACATAAAACAATAAGGATCAAACAAATAAAGAAAATAAATCTGGAGTCTACAAGTTGACTTGCAACGATTGCCTTTTAGTATACGTTGGCCAGACAGGTAGATCATTCAAGAAAAGAATCCAAGAAAACCAAAGGAGTTACATATCGGATGCCATACATTCGACATATGCTAATCATCTTAAGGAATTCAGGCATAATTTCAACAATAACTATGAAATTATCCACGTCGAGAACAAAAGTTCTAGATAAACACTCTTAGAATTTCTTGAAATCGGCAGGTACAATGCCCGTGAAATCCTTTTGAATAAACAAACAGATGTTGACAAGTCTCCATTACTGAGTATCTTTTCCTAATGGTATTTTTTAGCGGAAATTCCAATAAACACCTTGGATTTTTATTACTTGTTCTTCCATTATTTTGTCACGTACTTAACACTGTATTTAAATTCGGTTACACTGGACACCATAAGCCAGTAGAATGTAGATACCCGAAGAAACCACATCGTGGTGAAATATATAATATTTGTTGTATTTTGTGGAAACTAAAATACTGTCTCTTATATATTTTTTAATAGAAATATATCAAGTTAGTGAATGTCCAAAATTCGCTCAGTTGGCATTAAAAATTCTACCGTGAAATACGATATCTTATTGAGAAATAATTTTCAAATCAAAATTTTTGTGAATGATTGGATACTCTGGAATTTTTTATTTTATTTCAATTTGCCTCATCGCGTTTTCCAATATTGGGAAATAAGTTACGGACTTCGTCTATAAGAACTAAAATATTTCTTCATAATAGGGTACTTCGATAACGAATTTAATCTTCGAATTATATCATTCCTAATTAAATAAATTGATATAACTTAAACTCCTAATTATTCCTGAAAAAACAAGGAATACTAGATAAACGGTACTACCTGGTAGTTAATTGAATAAATTGAATAGAATTATATTAGAGAAGCGCCATAACTTGTGGGTAAGAACCGATATTGGTACCGGTTTTCCTAAAAGACTTTTCAACATCAAAACGAAATATATTCCATAAAAATAGTATGTGTATTTGGAAGTTCACCACAGGTCACTAGCCTCGTTAATGGCATACTTAAACTTCTTTCACATTATAAAGGATCATTTTTACCGGAGACGGCTTTGGAATAATGGTCGAATCATTGAAATTAGTTTTTTAATGTGATTTTGTGGAATTGGAGATTTTCGAGAAGCCGGAAATCGGCTTTTGCTATGTTAACAGTTTCTGTGAGAATTGGATTTCAATCTAGAAGAAGAACAGCATTTTTCTCAATATAAAAACTACGCATGGTGAGATCTAGGTATTTTTCTGCAGTTTCATTTTCATGTCTCATTCCCTGTAGACGAAGGTGATCTGGTTTGACGGATTTCCCAACAAAAACGAAAAACGTCCGCGCCAAATTAAAATAGAACACGGTAAATTCCAGAGAATATGTTACTAAACATTTCCGTAAAATGGGAAAATTTATGCCATTTTTGACTCAATTAACTTACTGTACTATCCATTCTCGTCAATTTCCGATGAGTCTTTGTGTGGTATTTAAATTAGTGACGACTTCGAATCGACCAAGAGTTTTAGGATTAGGTTTGCATAAATCTTTGATTCAACACAATTCTGCAGAAAATGGTATAGGGATTTTAAATCACGAGATTTAAGTGGCCACTTTTGAGAATCATTTAGTGATATAACTGACTAAGCAAATTCATCATGTGATAATTCCATCGTAATGCCAACATTGTGGAAAGTTTTTGAAAATAGCCATTATCAATTTCTTCACTTTGCGGAAAATCCAGTGCACAAGTTCTTTTGTTTCATTGTAGCTCTTTAGGCATTCTGCACAATCTGTATCGTTTGTCTGTTAGTGTCCATCACATGATCTATCATTTTTATTGGAATTCTTTTTACCTTTACCTTTAGAATCCTTATTGATTTTCGTTTTGCCAAAAAACTGAAAGGTCCGTCCGGCTGTTCCACAAACGCTTTAACTTTCGAACGGAAAGAGCCGTAAACTAGATATTTAGTACCTTACCTCAAGATTCTAGATATAGTATACTAAGATTATCTCATTCTGAGAAAACTTAACTCGAATTCGTTCCTTACTTAATGGAAATTAATTTCATTTAAATAAAATAATTAAGAATATTTCTACAATTCAGTAATTTTTAAAAATAGTTTTACAATATAGGTCAAATGTAAACTTGAAGAAACCACAGTGTTGGCGAAAAAATTATTGTAAATTAATAAATTGTGTAATAAATAGGTTTTTTACTTGATAGAAGGATTATTTAAAAAATTTTAAATATCATACAGATTTATTTCTATTAACCTCCTACACATTTTAAATTCAAAATATTTTTATTCGAAAACTTTTAGAATTAAATTAAATAAATGTCCAAAAACACACTGTGTCCCTTTAGTAGACATATTGAATTGAACATTTATCACACGTTACCAAATGGAATAAAAGAATTTAAAGAAATATAAATTATCAATCAAATATACTGAATTATTACTTGAAGGGGACAAAATTTTGTTTCGTTCCTTGTTTTATTAAAACCAAATTCCTTTCCAAAAATGCAAAACATTACCTCAAGAACTTCTTCAAAAACAACTTAAGGCAGATATCTGAACAAACACTAGAATGAAGTGAACTTTTAAAAATCCTACGTATTCTGTGTTCGCCACAGAAACTACCCAAAGTTTGCAAGGTATTTTATGGACTCCCTTAAATTTGTAGGAGGTTAACATAATAAATAAGTATGATATTTAAAAATTTTCAATAAATTGTGGAAATATTCTTTATTATTTTATTTAATTGAACCTAACTTCTTCTGAAAAAATATTTGGCAAAATAAAAGTTAGTTTTCGAGGCTTAAATGATGATCGATGTTCTTTGAACATTTCTGTGAAAGTTGTCCCAATTTTTCTTACATACTACTCTGTCAAGAAAGTACCGGGAATTTTCAATTAAAACAACATTTTTACATTTAGTCGTCAAAATTTATTGGGTCGCCTTCAAAATAGGCTCCATTTGCTCCAATACATCTATGCCAACGGCACTTCCAATTATCGAAACATTTTTTATAGGCGCTTTCCGGGATGGACTTTAGCTCTCACGCCGAATTTTGTTTTATAGCTTCAATCGACTCAAAACGGGTGCCACGAAGGGGCAGTTTTAGTTTTGGGAAGAGGAAAAAGTCACAGGAAGCCAAATCCGGCGAATACGGTGGTTGCTGAAGCACGTTTGTTGAGTTTTTGGCGAGAAAGTCAGTCACAATCGTAGCTCGGTGAGAAGGCGCGTTATCGTCATGCAAAATCCATGAGTTGTTCGCCCACAAATTTGGCCGCTTCTTACGGATACGCTCACGCAAACGTTTCATAACGCCTAGGTAATACTCCTCGAATTCGTAGTGCACCACGCCACGGATACCGAAGAAAACAATGAGCATCACCTTCATTTTCGAGCGGCTTTGGCGTGGTTTTTTCGGTTTTGGCTCATTTTTTGCCACCCATTCCGATGATTACTGGCTTGTTTGCATATCGTACTCGTAGACCCAGGTCTCATCACCAGTTATAATGCGTTCCATGAATGTAGAATCGGAATTACAGCGATCCAGCATGTCTGAAGCAACCTGTTCGCGATGACGTTTTTGAAGAAAATTCAGGTCTTTCGGTACGAGTCGTGCGGCCACCTTTCTCATGCCCAAAATATCAATCAAAATCGTACGTGCGGACTCGTGGGATATCTTAAGATCATGTGCTATCTCTCTCAAGCTGGTACGACGGTTTTCCAGCACCATTTCCTTAATTTTATCGACGTTATCTTCGATCGAAGCCGTCGATGGGCGACCACTTCACGACCGTCCTTGAAGGCTCTGTACCACTGATATGCACGAGTTTTCGATAGAGCATTATCACCAAAGGCCTTTTGCAACATTTTCAATGCATCGGCACACGAAAATTCATTTGCAACACAAAACTTTAAACAAATTCTTTGCTCAACGTAATCACCCATAGTAAAAATCGGCACGCACTCTGACATCGACTGACCTAATCAGCTGTTGCAAACACACTAGTTGACAGATCCCGCTCAAGCTTGGCATAGTTCCCCTTTTACTACAATATTATTTAAAGGATTGGAAATTGCTCTGTTGTCAAAGTTATGAGTTCGTTAGAAAGTTTGGACCATGCCATTTACCAATGGAAAACAATAGCAGTCAAATGACTGGTTACAGTACCTCATCCGATCATTCAATTTTTCAGTACATTGTCGATTGTTTGGGGCTCAATCTCATGAATGGCAACTTCGATTTCGTGTTTGAAGGCATTTCCTGGATCTTACCAAATCATGTTATTTTTTACTCTCCACATTTATTCTTATTTAATCGTAACTCATTGTAAGTTGAACAGATAGTTTTGATTTATACTGCGCGATATAATTCAGAATATAGTATTCTGAAATAATGAGCTTTCAAAAAGTGACTGCAAAAATGCTCTTTAGTTCCATTGGAAATTATTTGCTGAAAGTAAATATATGGTGGTGAATTCATCACTGTCAACTACTTCGAAAGCAAGATTAATAGAAAGCCGAGAGTACCAAAACTCTAGTCACACGGACGTACCAAGAAAACAAATTTAAACTCGGGCAACATATGGCAGGCACACTAAAACAAAATACATTTGCACATTCTATACCTAAAATACGTATCAGATTTCTTGCCTAGGAATAATACACCCTAAATTTCTGGGTTTCGTTTTCTCCAGAACACTCAAGCAGAAATATGTTATAGGTAAATTATACCAATAGGAACTGCCTTTGAGCAGACGAAATAATGCCTAAACAGTCGAGAGAAAGAAAGATCTGAGATGCAAATACAATGTGATATGAAACGATTTACTGAATACAATTCGAATTAACGTGATTAATATTTTCAATAATTTTATACTATTGTTATTACTACAATATAATATTTGAAGTTGATTTGATTAAAGGTATTTAGGTAACACGGAACGAAAATACTCATTTTCAGGACCGACTCTACTCAACGCAAATTCAATCGAAAATGGGTGTCTTGAAGTGGTTATTTTAGTATTGGAAAGAGAAAATAATCGATTTGAGTCGCACCTTGGAAATAAGGTGGTTTTTCGATAAGAGTGGTTGATTTTTTTACAAGATATTAATTCACAATTATAACTTTGTGACTCCGGTCTTTCGGCATTAGTCAAGCGGCAATGCCTTTCATGCCCAAACTATTATTAATCTGCTTGTCAAAAGTTAAGGATATTGATGTTTTCAAAAGAAGCATATTTTTTGTAACAACTCCATGTTTTTTTTGTCAAATACATAAACTTATAAAAATTAGAGTTACTCTTCTTGTTCATCGTTGAGCAAGTTTTTATCAAGTTCAATCATTTTTGTCCAATTGTGACAGGAATGGACATTTTAATGAATTTCTTTTCAGTCTATAACTCGTTTTCAATAAGATTAAATGGTTTTACATAATAAAAATCTAATTTTCATTATGACAAAAAAAGTTTTATCGGAGAGCACCGAAGCTTCAGGATGGTCAAACAGAAGGCAAGTGGCCAATTTCTTCAATGTTATCCAAAGTTTGATATCACGTTTACTGGCACGGTACTTTGCCACTGAAACTATTCGTCAAAGATCCAGAGGTGCTACACTATGTGCTACAACGCCAGTAGAAGACCGTTTTCAACTCTTTCGGTGCCTCTCAGCACTTGCAGAATGAAATTCAACGTTTTGAGATGCCACAGGTACTACAGTTCACCTAAGCACAGTCTGAAGACGTCTCCATGAAGTCAATATAACATCGCGACGCTCGTAAAGAAGAGTTCTACTCACTCGCAAATACAAGCTTCAAAGATGAGTGTGGGCAATGGAGCGGGTACACTGGCCATATGAATGGTGATACGTTCTAATAACTTTATGACTCTGTTCAAAGAGTTCACCTTTTTTGAGGAGGCATAACTATGGTTTGGGATGAAAGTGAAAAAAACAAAAACCTAAGAAAGCTAACTCCCGCGAAAACTTACTTTATGGTAGAATCGTATTAAATTCTAACGGTAGAATTGGAACATCAACAAAGGGAGCAGGTGTATAGGCAAAAGTAAGTGAACTTTATGACAATTCATGCTTCGGAATGACATTGAATGAATTGAGTTCACTTATTCGTAGTTATTTAGTTCAGATCTAAAATTAATTGATATTCGTAGAAGGTAAAGGATCTTTCAATAGGAACGCCCCATTTTTAAATTGATATTACTCACGCATAGCAGCCACTGTTTATTTGTGACATTGACATTTGTATTTGCCAATATCTACCATTTAATAATGGAAAGGTACAAACTCGAACAAAGTTTACGAATAATCCAAATTTATTACGAAAAATCTCGATCTGCTACTCTAACTTTACGTGCTTTAATCCAATTTTTGGTGGTTATATTCGTCCGGATTAAAGAACAGTTGAACGTTTAGTGAAGAAGTTTGGAACAAATTTTACACTTCATGATGTTACAGTGCCAGTGAGACAAAGAAATTCAAGAAGTGAAGAGAATATTGCTGCCGTACGTGAAAGTGTTCGTGAAGACCACAATTTATCGATTTCTCGACGTTCACAAGAACTAGGCATCTCCCAGGCGTTTTTGTGGCGAATTTTACGAAAGACCTTGGTTTACATCCTTACAAAATTGTTTCAACCCAAGAAATCAAATCAATAGAAAATTTGATTTAACACAATGACTTTATTGAAAACAAAATTCGGTGAATCGATTATCTCAAGAAATAGACCGATAAATTATCCGTTTCGTTCCTGCGATTTAACTCTATTGGAATTCCTTTTTGGGGTAACATTGAGTCATTGGTTTACAGCAATCATCCAGCAAATTTAGACGATTTACAGATCAATATTGAACGAGTAATTGCTAACATACGAACTGATTTGTGTGAAAGAGTTATGGAAAATTGGGTTCAAAGACTTCATTCCTGCCAGCGTTTCCGTGGTGGACATTTGAATGATATTTTGTTTCGTGGCTAATGGTATCCATTTTACTTTATAATGAAATAAAAATTTCAATTATTTTCAAATAAATGTTGTGTTTTATTCACAACACAAAATGAGGCGCTGTTAATGAAACACCCGTTATATATAAACCTATATTCATATCGCCATCACAAAAAGTAGAAATAGTACAGCAAAATCTAATTCAGTACATTTTCACGTAGTACTTCACAGACACGATGGCCTTAGAATGCCACTGTCTCACAATTTTTTTACTGCAGAAAGAACCTAGAGTATTCTTCTGTGATGTTACAAGGTAGGACCAACCTTCAATACCAAGGCAAACAGCACTATTGGTCTAAATCTAATTACGATTTCTCAAACCTCCTGTACGACAAGTATTCAATACTTTTACAAGGTCTAACCAACATAAAACATCCTCAGGGACAGGTAATCTTTGAGCTCATTTTTAGCTAAAATTTTCATGGGAAGTTTGGAAAACTATTCATGAAAATAAAAAAAAGAACAAACAAGATCACATAATGGTGCAGATAAGTCGATGACAGAATAGTAGGCTCTTAAGGTACTAGTAGACAGCTTGATTGTTTTTTCCATTACCTAAAATCATTACCATACATAGAAGTTTTGAGTCCACAGTGAAAGTAGAAACCTATGACTCCTTAAATAATTTGAGTTCGGCAATAACTTAATTCAATAACGAACATAATTAAACCGTTATTAATATGCCTTCTATACAGATAAAACATGTCATTATATATATTATACATAGACTATCACTGATTAATTCAAAAATTCTAATCATGAAATGAATTCAATGAAACTAATATCAACTAATAACGGTTACTCGCTATCAATAGTAGACAGTACTATTGCCAGAAAATAGTACAAAATGGAATTTACTGAATATACCTCAAGTGAAACGAAAAAATTTTCAACTTTCTTAGCTACTATGGTGAATCATCTATGCAAATAGGGAAGTTCCTCAATAACATAGACATTATTATAACATAACCTTCAGCACCAAAAATTCTTTGGAAAAATTTTTAAAGAACGTTCAACCTAAAACGAAAAAATCAAGGTTATCAGCTGTGTACTATGATCATGTGATATCTGTCTAAAACCTTATATTGAAGAAACCGGAAGGTCCTTTGATATTAGAATAAATGAACACAGGCGGTCTTTCCTCAATGATAAGTTAAATCCTAAGAATGCGGAATATGAAATAACTGGAAAATACGATTATAATGAGTGTTTCAAAATTTTGCATAAGCAAAATAAAGGCCTGAAGCTGAACTTGGAAAAGTTAGAAATAGATTCATCAAGAAATTCTGACAATTTTATGAATGACCAGATCGAGTAACCGAGTTTATCCCTATTGGATATATTCTCCCAGAAACTGGTTGTTTTTCCAAAAGTAAAAGAAAATTTATTGTACTCTTATCTCAAAACTGAATACATTTAGATATTTTTTTGACTAACTTAACAATTCCTATAGGTAAAAAACATATTTTAATGTGCAAATCGAGATTTTTTAGTGAAAAATTCTATCTCGAAATATTTGATGTTTTTATATTGAATTATTCTTGAAAAAAGTATCTACTCACAATTATACAGGGTGTTTCCCAAATGATTGTACAGGCTTTCAGGGAAAATTCAGGACATTTTAGTGAGTCTGAATCAGTGCTCAAAATATGTCCTAACTATATTAATTCAAGAGATACAGGATGTTTTATGTATTTTATCAAAAAATTTCAATCGGCATACTTCTTGAGCGCCTATATGGATCTTCATGAAAATTTGAGGGAATGAATATAGGTCAATGCCTAATATTTGCTAATATTCAATATCTGCACTTGTCGATAGTGCAGGTTCGGACTGAGAATATTATATTCTTTATCCCACATCTTGTTAAACACCTTGTACATCGAATTTTCGAAAAGTGAAATTCACCTCAGGAATACTCTTTCAAACAAGCTCATTCAAAATAATGGCACGCTTCGCATCAATATTTTATGAGCTATTAAATATCTGGAATTTTCGATTCATAGACACACGCATACAAAACGAAATACTTTTTGACTCTTATTAACACTTTCGCAAATAAATTCTTTTATACCCCTTTCCCCATCAGTTTTGGTATGTAATTTGTTCTCGAAAATTTCCCGATTTCTTTTTGAAACCTGCTAGCTCTTGTATTGAATGTTCTGCAGCTTTCATTAGCCTTTCTTTCGGGTCCACTATTTATCATCTCACATGCTGCTTGAATCAATTGGAAGCTTAAAATATCATTTATTTTCAATGCTATGTGAAAGATCATAGAAGAAACTCGTTTACTCTGAATTCAACCCATTTCAAAATCTAAGTGGCTCATGCTAAGAATTTTGACATTTCAAACCATTGACGGGTAATTATTGAAATTAAAAAAATACGCAAGTGGTAGACTGTTGTGTTTTCATAAAATTTTCACTAAGAGAATTATCGAAATGCCGTCATTTACGAATACTAAGTATACTGATATGTTGTTAGTTTATGGATTTTGAAAGTGCTATGGTCGTGAAGCTGCTAGGGAATATCGAAGGCTATATCCGGATCGTCGAATTCCTAACCACCAAACATTCGAACATGTTAATCGCTCACTTCGTGAAACTGGACACTTTTCGTCAGTAAGTAAACGAGAAAGAACAAGTTCGATGGTAAACCATGAAGAGATAATAGAAGCTGTCCAAGAAAATCCCCCAACCAGCACTCGGCGTCTTGGTTTAGTTTTAGGTTTGCCACATTGTCAGGTCTGGTGAGTTCTGCAACGTGAAAAGTGACATCCATTTCATTTACAATCCGTCCAAACCTTGGAGCCAGGCGATGAACTACCGAGGATGCGATTTTGCAGATGGGTTTAGCGGAACCAGCGAGCTATCTTCAGAACGCTTTTTACTTATGAAGCGACCTTCACAAAAGATGGCATTTTAAATGTCCGCAATGCACATATTTGTTCCAGAGTAAATCCGAAAGTGACTAGGAAACGCAATTCACAACATCGTTTTTGCAGTCAATATTTGGTGTGGAATTTACAATAATCGCCTAATTGGACCATATATTCTTCCACACAGGCTGAATGGAGTGATATATCTACAATTTTTAATCGAGCATTTGCCAGGGCTCTTGAATGATGGAAGCAATATTGCAAGAGGAATGTACTTCCAATATAATGGATCTCCGGCACATTTTACCCGTCAAATTGTAGCCCATTTGAATGAAGTTTATCCAGATCATTGGTTTGGTAGAGGGGGACCTAATGACTGGCCTGCAAAATCCCCAGATCTCACATGCTTGGATTATTTTCTTTAGGGGTACTTACAAAATTAAGTTTACTCTGATGAAATCATAGACAGGGAGCATCTGATAAATCATATTCAAGGTGCATGTGAAGCAATACGAATTCGACCGAAAATTTTGAAGAAAGCTGTAGCTCATTTGATCACAAGAGCTAGAAAGTATTTTCGAAAACGAGTTATAATTTTGTATCTTATTTATTGTCAATTTTTTTAGTTCCACACATGTTTATAAGATACATTTTATATTTTTATTATAAAGTCCATTTTATGATAGTCTAATTAAATGATCAATGTTAATTCGAGTTTTCGGTTAAATTTAGTTTTGCAAAAAATATTTGATGTTGCCCCTACATTCATGGATTGGATGGAATAAGATGCAGCACAATACCTAAGTCATGTTACTGAGAATTTCAATCGATTCAATATAAATAGACGCATTATTCGGAGATTCACTGGTCCGTGTTTACTGTAAATTGAAAATTTCTAATATTCAATGGTTCATAAAATGATGATGCGACGTGTGTAATTGATACTAATAGGCTTGTTTGAAAGAATATTTATTGTAGATTCTGAAGAGAATTTCGCCTTTCCAAAATCGGATGTACAGGGTGTTTTACAAGATGTGGGATAAAGAATGTAATTCTGTCAGTCCGGACTGTGCTATTGATAAGTCATTATGGGCAAATATTTGGCATTGGCCTATACTCATTCTCTCAAGTTTTCATGCCGATCCATGCAGGCGTTCATGAGGTATGCCGATTGAAAGTTTTTAATAAAATACATAAAACATCCTGTATCTCTTGAACGAATATAGTTAGGACATATTTCGCGCATTGATTCAGACTCACCACAATGTCCTGCATCTGCCCTGAAAGCCTGTACAATCATCCTTCGTGAAACTCCCTGTATAAACCTGAATTCATATCACCAGAAGAAAGAGTAGAAAAAGTACATTCAGTACATTTATCATGTAGCAGCTCACAGACACGATGGTCTTAAAATGCCACCCTCTCACAACTTTTCTACTGCAGAAAGAGCCTCTATATTCTTCTGTGATGTTACGATGTAGGACCAACCTTCAATACCAACAGCGCTACTGGTCTAAATCTAATTACTATTTTTCAAACCTCCTGTACGGCGAGTATTCAATACTTTTACAAGGTCTAACCAACATAAAACTTTCTCAGGGACAAGTAATTTTTGAGCCCATTTTTAGCTAAAATTCTCATGGAAAGTGGAAAAAACTTTTAATGAAAATAAAAAAAGAACTAACAAGATCACATAATTGTACAGATATGTGGATGGCAGAATAGTAGGCTTTAAAGATGGCAGTAGACAGTTTGATGGGTTTCTCCATTACCTAAATTCATTACCATACATAGAAGTTTTGAGTCCACAGTGGATGTAGACACCTATGACTCCTTAAATAATTTGAATTCGAGAAAAACTTAATTCAATAACAATCATAATTAAACCGTTTTTCATATGCCTTTTCATACATTTAAAACATGTGATTAAATATATGACACATAGACAATTAATGAATCCTTTATTCCCGAAAAATTCTAATCATAAATGAATTCAATCAAACTAATATCAACTAATAACGGTTACTCGCTATCAATCGTAGACAGTATCATTACGAGAAAACAGTACAAAATGGAATTTACTAAATACTGACAATTTTATGAATGACCAGATCGAGTAATCGAGTTTATCTCTATTGGTTATATTCTCCCAGAAACTGGTTGTTTCTGGGAGAAAAAAAATTTTCTGTAAAAGAAAATTTATTGTACTCTTATCTCAAAATTGAATACCATTAAATATTTTTTTGACTAAGTTTGTTAAGTTAGTTTGTTCCTATAGGTAAAAAACATATATAATATGTAAATCGAGATTTTTTAGTGAAAAATTCTTTCGTGAAGTACTGGATGTTTTTATATCGAATTATACTTGAAAAAGTATCTACTCTGAATTATATATACGAATTGAAAAATGACTGATGACAGATAAACAAAATTTATGACTCAGATAATCTTTAAACTTTTATATTGCGATTTCAAAGCTTCAACAGAAATCCCAGGTGTCGTATCTCTGATTCATGTAAATTCAAATATAATTCTTTATCCATTTACATGTCGCAACTATGGACCGTAAGAGAACACAAAAATCCTGATTAAAAACTGGTTTGGAATATTTAGGATGTTTACGTACCGACCGAAATGATTATTGAATTAATTTTCCCCCATTTTATTGGTCGAGTTCGAAAATCTAACAGTTTTAATCGTTTAATGAACTGATAGAAATCGTGACAAAAAGTTAGAAATAATTTCACATTGGGACAACATTCCATCTACAGTAACTAACGTGTTTGAGCACAGATTCTCACGAATTATATTTTTTTGATTGCCTCGGTTCTCTTGGATACAGGCAAATATTCATATAATTCAATGAGAAACGGTCCTTTATATGAGCAGCTGCGAAATATGCAACCGGCAAAAAGTGTCCTTAAATTTTTTCCCACTGATGAGATGAAAATATCTCGAAATTTTGTTTTTTTGAATATCGTATAAATTTTTGTAATTTAGGAAACTGGAGCTCAAAGGACCTACCGATAATGAAAGTTTGTTGTTTATCTTCTTCTTAGAATTTCTTCGAAATGATAACTTACAGGATTGATATTCTTAGAGTAGGTCTCAAGCCCAAATGAAAAGATCCAGGTTATTTTGCACATTTGAAATTTAATTTGGAATATCTCACAAACTCAAGATCCTAAAAATTTGTTATCAGGTAGTTTGATGTAGAAAAATTGGAATATTTATTAGAAGCTTTGATCATAACATTTTTTATTAACGAAATGTTTGAGTATTACAGATAAACATAAAGTAATTAGTTTCAGAACCGAGTGAAACTTAATTGTTCAGGCTGAATCTTTCGAAACGAAACGGAGCCCAAATCAGACATGTTTTCTTAGTAGGAGAGCTGGCACGAATTTTTGGGTAGGTATTTGAGGCAAGCTAAAACTCGTCAGATACCTCTCCTATTATATCCAAACTCGGAATTGCAGACCTGGCTGGTGAGTAGCGGGGCTAAATGAACCCCTAAATTTCTAAAAATATTATTTTTTTTCCCAAAAAATATATTTGAGGCACCACGCAATTTATATATGTTGCAGTGTAATACTTAATGAGTACGAAAAAAAAATAAGCCAGATAATTTAATCGGGGTTTTAACATTGCCAGACACGTGCAAAAATATTTTGCAAAAAATTATAAAAAATGTTTTTGAGGCAGCTTCAAATTTTAATGGAGTGTTATTTATAACTAAAAAATAAGATTCCCAAAAAGACAGATCATTTCGGTGGGGCTTTCTACCTGCCAGTTGATCAAACACATAATGGGGATACACTAGATTTTCACTGGTTTGACGGAGACTGTATGCTGCAATTGGTATTCGACGCTGTTCACGAGGAAAGTAATAATAAGGATTATGAAAATCATACTGGAGGTGAGAATAAATGGTTTATTTTTAACAACTGCTGCATTCAAATTTCTGTGACTAATTAAAAAAATAAATATATATTTTTAATACGTAACCCTTATTAATTTTAAGATGAAGAAATTTTAAATTTCCGTATAAATTTTGAGCTAGAATACTGCCAGAGAAAAAAAAACAATTTTTAGTTTTGAATGTAGGGGTAATAATATGAATCCTGTACAAATATTTTTGGAACAAAAATCTTTGAAAGAATAGTTTTTTTTTAAATTCTCTTCGAAAAATAAATATTTCTGCGGAAATATCAAATATTTAAACAATTTATTACGTTCATATTCGCATTAAAATTGGAAAAATAACTAATTTTTGAAAATTAAAAAGAAATCACAAAAAATATATCCTTTTAACAGCCATAAATCAATACAATCTCTTTTACGCAAAATGTTTTTAGTAGAAATTCAGAAAATTTTATATTTTTTACTCCGAAATTTTAACTAGAAACCTCATAGGTTATTGTAAGTCACGTGGCTTCGCCAGAGCCAATAGTAACGCGGCAAGCAAGAACGAAGACAGCTGTCGTTATGCGCTCTCTCTCACACTACAACTTGTCTATAGCACTACAGACTCGTACCCATTCATTATTTTTTTGATCACCTCGCAGGTAGAGAGCCCCACCGAAATGATTTTTTTTTCTTTTTGGGAATCTAATTTTTTAGTTATAAATAACACTCCATTAAAATTTCAAGCTGCCTCAAAAACATTTTTTATAATTTTTTGCAAAATATTTTTGCACGCGTCTGGCAATGTTAAAACCCCGATTAAATTATCTGGCTTTTTTTTTCGTATTCATTAAGTATTACACTGCGACATATATAAATTGCGTAGTGCCTCAAATATATTTTTTGGGAAAAAAAAATATTTTTAAAAATTTAGGGGTTGATTTAGCCCCGCTACTCACCAGCCAGGTCTGCAATTCCGAGTTGGGATATAATAGGAGAGGTATCTGACAAGTTTTCAGCTTGCCTCAAATACCTATCCAAAAATTCGTGACAGCTCTCGGACTATCTGGTGTTGAAAGTCTCTGAGAAAGGTCACTAAACTTTTGAAATAATAAATAGTGAATAATATTAAATGAGGTTATTCTGATTTTCACAAAATTTTTATTGTTATTATAATCCAACAATTGTTTCGCTATCACAATAACATCTTCATTTTACATTTTTGAATATACTCAAATGCGAAGTACTACCTCACCCACCGTACTGGCCAGACATTACTCCTTTCGATTACAATCTCTTTCGATCGATGCAACATGGCCTGACTGACCAGCATTTTTCCAATTATGATGAAGTCAGAAAATGAATCAATGCATAAAAAGCCCCAACAGCTCCCTTTTTTTAGTGATGGGGTACGTCAATTACCAGATAGATGGGAAAAGTAGTAGCTAGCGACGGACCTTGAACGTATAACCAGTTTTTCACAATAAAGCTTCAATTTTCGACAAAAGCCACACGAACTTATTTTTACTCCAATATATTTATGAACGAAAAGTGATCTTAATAATTTGAATATTTTCTTGAATTTTTGTTTACGTTATATGCCTTATATTATTATATCACTTTTTTATTCCTATCCAATCTTACCGATTAGTGATATGCTTGAAAAATCATTTCTATAGCATTTCTTATTTACAAAAGAGTTTGTGACTCCACAGGGAGTTGGTTATTCTAAATAAGTCCCCTTGCAAATAAAAATTGACTTCTTTCGACGTTTCCTCGGGTTATATTTAATCTGTTCGATATTGGTTTCGTTCCATTTTGAAAGACACTCTGTATAATAATATCCCTATTATAAAGGCAAATTATATAGCTATAAGAGAAGACTTATTCCGGAGACATGTTTTAAATCCATGCTCATAGAAATGAGCTATGTTTTCGCTAGAAATAAGCCCCTAATAGATGTTAACTAAGACTTGCTCCATGCTTCGCTAATGGAAGAACTATGTAAATCCTTTGAATTTCTATACAGAAAATAATGTATTTTATTCTTCAATTCAAGAAGAAATTCATGAATTATATATCTCGAGAAAGGCTTGGAAACTGCTAAAATAATTCCCATATATAAAGAAAGATTTATCATGTTAGCGTCTATAAGTCCAAATTTCAGAAAATTTTATTCAAAAACTTTTAGAATGTCTTATAAGCACTGCTTAAATTTGATAGACATATAAAATCGAAACTCATTATATAACACTAAATGGAATAAAAAACCCAACGAAATATAAATTATCAATTAAAATTACTGAATAAATACTTGAAGGAGACAAAATTTTGTTTCTAATCTTATATTTATGAAAACCAATTTTTTTTCAATGATGCAAAACATAATTCCATAATTCCAAAACTAATTTATTTCAAATATTTAATATATTTTAATATTTAAATGAGTTACTTCAAAAATCTTTCTAAACATGTAGTACATCCTCAAAAAACAATTTGAAATTAAATAAGATCGTCATCCCTATTTCACAATTAAAACATAAAATCAATTAAAAAAAAATCTTACCACACAGACCTCTTGGTATCCTTGTTGAACAAATACTAAAATTAGAGGACTTTAAAAATCCTACGTATGACAAAAGTCACACAAAGCTTGCAAGGTATTTTATAATCTTAGTTGAAACCAATTGACATTTATATAATGAATCAGGAAAACCAAAATATAATTATATACTATATATACAATAAAATAATAAAAAGAAGTTTTTTACTTGATAGAAGGATTGTTAAAAAATGTAAATATCATTACAGATTTATTCTGTTAGGCCCCTACAAATTTAAATTTCAAAAAATTTTATTCAGAACATTCAGAATTAAATTAATGTCTTATAAGCACTGCTTAAATTTAGTAGACATATAAAATCTAAACTGATTATATAATATCAAATGGAATAAAAAAACCCAACGAAATATCAATTATCAATTCAAATTATTAAATAAATACTTGAAGAAGACAAACTTAAAAAATCTCTCTCTATTAAATTTGCAGGAGGCTAACACAATAAATCTGTTGATATTTAAATTTTGTAATAATTCTTCTATCAAGTAAAAAACCTCTTTTTATTATTATATTGTATATATAATGTAAAATTATATTTTGGTTTTCCTGACGCATTATATGAATGTCAATTGGTTTTAACTAAGGCCATAAAATACCTTACAAGCTTTGTGTGATTTTTGTGATGAACATAGAATACGTAAGATTTTTAAAGTTCTTTAATTTGAGTGTTTGTTCAACAAGCATACCACGAGGTCTGTATGATAAGATATTTTTTAAATGTAGGAATGATGACGATCTTATTTAATTTCAAATTCTTTTTTGAGGATGTACTACATGTTTTGAAATATAGGATTAGAAACAAAATTTTGTCTCCTTCAAGTATTTATGCAGTAATTTTAATTGATAATTTATATTTCGTTGGCTGTTTTATTCCATTTTATTTTATACAATGAGCTTTGATTTTATATGTCTACTAAATTTAAGCAGTGCTTATAGGTCATTACTTGAATTCTAAAAGTTTTTGAATAAAATATTTTGAAATTAAAATTTGTAGGAGTCCAATATAATAAATTTGTTTTATTTAAATTTTGTGATAATCCTTCTATCAAGTAACAAACCTCTTTTTATTATTTTATGATAAAAATAAATGTAAAAATTATGGACCTATTGCTATTCTGCCATGCTTCTCAAAAAATTTAATAGCTGTAAAAAACAGAATGATAAATTGGATAGAAAAAATGTTTTTTAACAAAAAACCAACACGAATATCAGAAAGGACTAAAGCACGACTACTGCACTTATGTATGATTTGTGAAATTGTTGAAGCAATGGAGAATTTGTGAACATACTAAATTTCAACTTTTGATACAGAAACTACGCTGTTTTGCGGGCAATGTCCTTCAATAAATAGTCTTACTTAAGCAATAGAAGTCAGAGAATGCTGGTTCTTTTGCAGTGAAAGATGTATGCCATGGGGTACCTCAGCAATTCGTATTGGGGCCTATACTTTTTCTGATTCATGCTAGAGATTTGAATATCATGAACTGTTATTGCATGTGCTTGTACTGTGTTAACACATCTATAATTAGATTTTACATTCAAAGTGCAATGGTGATTTAATTGAAAAGATACCACTCGCCCTGGAAGGAGTCTAGTAATGGTCCGCTCTTAATTCGCTCAGACTCAATTCGGATAAAGTCAAGTTAATGTTTGCTGACAGAGAGAATCAAGCAAATGAAATATTCTTGGAAATTATTTTGGACACTTAAGTTTAATTGAACGGCGTATTTCGACTATGTCTATGGAAAATTATCCAAAATTTTTTCGAAGAAATTGAAGATATGCGGTTATGCTAAGATGGTTAAAACAGTATATTTTGCAAATTTCCAGAGTGTGCTTTTATATGCTATACTTCTGTGGAGAAGTGCGTAGGCCGCTGCGAAAGTTTTCATCCTACAAAAGAAAACAATGCGAAGTAGCAAGTAGCGTTTCTTGTAGACCGTTTTTTGTATACCATTTTATACTCAGTTTTTCATTCTTATTTTTAAGAGAATGTTTCAAATTCGTTTGACAAAATAAGAACAGTATGCTGAGAAGTGAAAGTTACCACTTATTTAACACTAGATATAAAAACGATCACCTTACTCCAGTACAGAAAGAATACGCAGAACTAAGAGACATTCCTGAAAGGAATCTCATGCAGGAACATGCAGGATATTTATTGAAAGTTGCATTTTGCTTCTGGAGAAGAATTTTTTTGTTGTAATCTGGCATGATATATGAATGGTTGACAAACCATGTGAATAATAATGGTTAGTATATTATAACTATTATTATTATTATTAACGCAGTTTAAAACTATCACAAAAAACCATAAGTTGCTCCTTATTGAAAGCCTATTTTGAGAGCTGTATTATGTTGTTAATATTAATTTTAAGCATAATAATGCTTTGAATTAAGCAAACGTACAAGGAGCGTTTGTCTCTTAAAACGAAGCTGAGCGCATCGGACAAACTCAATAACTATTTTCTGAGAAAACGCTCCGAGTGGTCAATTTTGGTTTGGAATTGTATATCTTTAGGTGTACAAACCTCTCAGGGAGCAGCGGTCCCTGAGAGGCGTGGCTACCATTTGTGAATTTTGAGGTTACCTCAAGAGTAGGATTTAAGCAACTCCTCCCGAATCTTTAGATCTAGATGATTTGAGGGAATGTATAGTTGCACAGTAAAATTATGTACTACAGTGTCACAAAAGTAACGGAAATCGATCACTGAAACACAAAATATACAGTGTGGAAACCACTTATGGAATAAAATTCTTTGTGTCTTCAAGTTAATGGTCCTGATGCATGGTTTATTATACCGGGTGAAATAATAAAATCAATAATTCATCACTGATCAGTTATTGAAGATCTAGGAGTATCAGGAAAATATATTACAATTACAATATATCACAATCACTTGTTGAATGATGGTATTTTTTAAATAACCTAAATTTATGATAGATTGGGCCGTTGCTTGGTAGAAATCAGTTGTAATTGTCATTATAAAATAAAACACTTGTTTACATTTTCTACTTTATTTTTGGTATTGACGTCTTTGCTAGAAAGACTTCATCAGAATACGAAGTAACAGTTGTTGTACAATGAATTTATAAGATTTTTTACAGAAGGTGTACATGTGTTTTTAATTGTTCGTCGGGTTGGTTTTCTCAAAGAATATTCCCTTCAGAATCGTGTTCACTCGATCCCTTGTAAATATTGAATAGAGGGGTGTAATAAAAATCTATTTGTTCATTTACTAGGTTATTGCTGTTTTTATGTTTATTTATTTCGTAAATTTCCCATAAGTTCAATTTTAGACCTCTATTTTCAACATGTAGAATTTCTATTTCTTTTGTGAAAGAATGGTTATTTTCAAGAAGGTGTTTAGCATAATGTGAATCTTTTTTATTTTTATCGAAACTTCTTTTATGTTCGGTTAGGCGTGTACCGAAATTTCTACCTGTTCTACCAATATAAATCTTTGGGCAATCTGGGCAAGTGAGTTTGTATACACCTGATAATTGAAGTTTATCCATACTGTTTTTATTGTTTTTGATGTATTTGCTAATAGGATTGTTTGTCTTGAAAGAGACTTTAATATTTTCTTTTTTGAGTAGGTTTTTTAGTTGAATACTAATGTTTCCGAGATATGTGAGGCTAACGTATTTGTGTTCAGATAGATCAGATGTTACTGGATAAATTTCTTTTATTGTGTTTTTGTGTATACGTTGGTTAATTAAATTATCTATTAGAGATGTATTATATCCATTGTTGAAAGCTATTTGTTTAATTATACATTTTTCTTTTTGGAAATTGACTTGGTTTAGTGGAATGTTCAATAAACGGTATATCATACTATGGAGAGCTGCTAGTTTGTGTTGGAATGGATGAAAAGAATTACGGTGTATAATGGTATCTGTTTGTGATGGTTTATGATAAATTGCGAAGTTATGTTTATTGTTTTCTCTAGTTATCGTGAGGTCAAGAAAGTTGATGGATTCATTATGTTCTATTTCTGAAGTGAAAACTATTTTTGGGTGGAGATTATTTATAAAATTCTCAAATGTTAATATTTGTCTGTTAGTACCTACGAAACATGCAATTATATCATCCACATACCTATACCAATAAGGGATGTATTTTTTGAACGGATGTTTATGAATTTTGTTTTCTAGGAAATCCATGAAGATTTCCGCGAGTAAAGAGCTTAGTGGATTTCCCATGATTAAACCTTCTTCGCTAGTATATAAAGTATTGTTAAATTTGAAGAAATTTTGGTTTATACAAATATTTAATAAGTGTATTATTTCTGATTTTATGACGGGGTTTACTTTGTTATAATTTAAAAGTTCTTCTATCAGTTTTAATGTTTCCATTGGGGGGACACTAGGAAAAAGGTTTTTAACATCCCACGAAATCAATTTTGCATTGTTAGGTAAAGTTATATCTTTAATTTTTTTAGTTAGTTCTGCTGAGTTTTTTATGGAATATTTAGATGAAAATTTGGTGTGTTTTTTTATTATTTCAATGAGGTGTCTAGATAATTTGAAGGCCGGTGCTGTACAGTATGGAACTACGGGTCTGATGGGATAATTTTCTTTATGTAATTTAATGAAAGAGTATAATTCTGGTGGTTGGGGATTACTATTAATCAATCTATATTTTTCTCTATCTGTTATAATGACTTGTGTATCTTTTAATGCATTTTTTATGGCTTTTTGAAAATTTTGAGTTGGGTCTTTGTTTAAGATGTTATATTTGGCAGAATTAATAAAATTTTCGGTTTTCTCAATGTAATCTGTCTTGTTTATTGCAATGATTGAATTGCCTTTATCGGCTTTAGTGAAAATTAGAGAGTTTGTTTTGGTTTTTGTTTTGATTGATTTGAGTGTGGAAAGGTTTCTGTTTATAGGTGTTTGGGGATTGAAAGATTTTATTATATCAGTTGCGGCAAATTTTGTTTGATTATTACAGTTTTTTAAAGCTAATTCTGTTTCTATAATTAATGTGTCGATATTTTGTTTATTTTTAATTACCATATTATGTTTAAAGCCTTTATTTAGGAGTGATATTTCTTTTATCCACAACTCAGTTTAACACAAAAGAAATATCACTCCTAAATAAAGGCTTTAAACATAATATGGTAATTAAAAATAAACAAAATATCGACACATTAATTATAGAAACAGAATTAGCTTTAAAAAACTGTAATAATCAAACAAAATTTGCCGCAACTGATATAATAAAATCTTTCAATCCCCAAACACCTATAAACAGAAACCTTTCCACACTCAAATCAATCAAAACAAAAACCAAAACAAACTCTCTAATTTTCACTAAAGCCGATAAAGGCAATTCAATCATTGCAATAAACAAGACAGATTACATTGAGAAAACCGAAAATTTTATTAATTCTGCCAAATATAACATCTTAAACAAAGACCCAACTCAAAATTTTCAAAAAGCCATAAAAAATGCATTAAAAGATACACAAGTCATTATAACAGATAGAGAAAAATATAGATTGATTAATAGTAATCCCCAACCACCAGAATTATACTCTTTCATTAAATTACATAAAGAAAATTATCCCATCAGACCCGTAGTTCCATACTGTACAGCACCGGCCTTCAAATTATCTAGACACCTCATTGAAATAATAAAAAAACACACCAAATTTTCATCTAAATATTCCATAAAAAACTCAGCAGAACTAACTAAAAAAATTAAAGATATAACTTTACCTAACAATGCAAAATTGATTTCGTGGGATGTTAAAAACCTTTTTCCTAGTGTCCCCCCAATGGAAACATTAAAACTGATAGAAGAACTTTTAAATTATAACAAAGTAAACCCCGTCATAAAATCAGAAATAATACACTTATTAAATATTTGTATAAACCAAAATTTCTTCAAATTTAACAATACTTTATATACTAGCGAAGAAGGTTTAATCATGGGAAATCCACTAAGCTCTTTACTCGCGGAAATCTTCATGGATTTCCTAGAAAACAAAATTCATAAACATCCGTTCAAAAAATACATCCTTTATTGGTATAGGTATGTGGATGATATAATTGCATGTTTCGTAGGTACTAACAGACAAATATTAACATTTGAGAATTTTATAAATAATCTCCACCCAAAAATAGTTTTCACTTCAGAAATAGAACATAATGAATCCATCAACTTTCTTGACCTCACGATAACTAGAGAAAACAATAAACATAACTTCGCAATTTATCATAAACCATCACAAACAGATACCATTATACACCGTAATTCTTTTCATCCATTCCAACACAAACTAGCAGCTCTCCATAGTATGATATACCGTTTATTGAACATTCCACTAAACCAAGTCAATTTCCAAAAAGAAAAATGTATAATTAAACAAATAGCTTACAACAATGGATATAATACATCTCTAATAGATAATTTAATTAACCAACGTATACACAAAAACACAATAAAAGAAATTTATCCAGTAACATCTGATCTATCTGAACACAAATACGTTAGCCTCACATATCTCGGAAACATTAGTATTCAACTAAAAAACCTACTCAAAAAAGAAAATATTAAAGTCTCTTTCAAGACAAACAATCCTATTAGCAAATACATCAAAAACAATAAAAACAGTATGGATAAACTTCAATTATCAGGTGTATACAAACTCACTTGCCCAGATTGCCCAAAGATTTATATTGGTAGAACAGGTAGAAATTTCGGTACACGCCTAACCGAACATAAAAGAAGTTTCGATAAAAATAAAAAAGATTCACATTATGCTAAACACCTTCTTGAAAATAACCATTCTTTCACAAAAGAAATAGAAATTCTACATGTTGAAAATAGAGGTCTAAAATTGAACTTATGGGAAATTTACGAAATAAATAAACATAAAAACAGCAATAACCTAGTAAATGAACAAATAGATTTTTATTACACCCCTCTATTCAATATTTACAAGGGATCGAGTGAACACGATTCTGAAGGGAATATTCTTTGAAAAAACCAACCCGACGAACAATTAAAAACACATGTACACCTTCTGTAAAAAATCTTATAAATTCATTGTACAACAACTGTTACTTCGTATTCTGATGAAGTCTTTCTAGCAAAGACGAAACGTACGTCAATACCAAAAATAAAGTAGAAAATGTAAACAAGTGTTTTATTTTATAATGACAATAACCTAAATTTTTAAAAACAATTCTCGATAAGCTCATGGATTTTGGTTTCGTTAACATCTTTTGTCATGAATACCAAAAAAAAACCTATCTATATGCCGATAAATACAGAAAAACCGGAAATAATCTTGGTTTCATCAGTCAGATGTTGCGGTGTTGAGATTTACATTGAAATAGTATATTCGTAATTGAAAACGTATTTCTTGTAGAAGTAAGAATGAAATATTTAACTCACCGAATTGAGGTTTTGATGGTGATCGGTTACGGGGATAATTGCAGAAGTCAAGTTGAAGTGGAAAACTTATTTAATCACAGGTTTCCTCAGTTGCCTGATATATTATTTCACAAGATACCGTGTCTAAAATTCATGTGCAATTCTTGAACATGTCAAACCATTCAAAAAAAAACCGCAATTTGTTGAAGATACTGTGAAATTGGATTTTTTATTAGGTGTTGCAGAGGATCCAACGAAAAGTTCACGTCAAATTGCCCGTGAAAATAATGTCAGTCATAAAACTGTAATAAAGTGTCTCCACAAAAAAAACTTCATCCATATAAAATAACATTTGTGCATAAGATTGTAGAATGCATTTCTGCAAAATAATTATGAATAACCTGAACAGAAATGAAATAGCTGTTGGTACAATCCTTTTTTCTGACGAATTAACATTTATATTGAACAGGGAGGTAAACCCGCTAAATTCTAGTAGATATTGGTCAGCGGAAAATCCTCGTTGGACGCTTGAGACACATACGCAATATCCTCAAAACCTTAAAATCCTCAAAATCCTCAAAAAGTGAACGTTTAGACAGGTATCATAGGACTGATATTATTGGTCCTATATTTATGGATGGAACTTTGAAAGCCGAAAAATATTTGAGTTTGATTAGAGACGAAGTTGTTTCTGTATTAGTCAACTTATTTCTTAATGCAATATATTCAAGCCTACCTAAAGAAAAGTCTTGTTCCAGTAGGATGGAACCCCACTCCATTATGATTCAATGGTCAGAAATTACTTAAATGGAATCTTCCCTAATAAATGGATTAGACGGAGAGGTACTATTGAGTGGCCAGTTAGATGTTCTGACTTTACGCCGTTGGATTTTTTCTGTGGGGTTATCTCAAGAACAAAGTTTATGCAACACAGCCGACGAGCATCGCAGAACTTAACGAAAGGATAACTACAGAAATGCGGAATCTTTCAACTCAAACTTTGAACACAGTAAGGAACGAGTTTTATAGGAGACTGTGTTATAACCCTAAATAAGGTGGAGAACATTTTGACCATTTATTTCAACATATTAAAATCAATTACATCATGTAATTTAATTATTCAGTTTTGTTAAAATCAATTATGCATACTTTCGGAATTTCATCCGGTATTATTCATAATAGACCATACCTGGTTCGTTGAAATGGGGTTATTAAGGAACTTTAAAAAATATACAGGGTGCTTCATTTAAAATGAAGAGGACAGACTATGCTGGACTTGCGCGAATTACCCTGCACATTTAAATTTATGTTTAAAAAGCCCACTATTGAATTTAAAAGTATTTTCTATAATTTGCTAACATAAGAACACAAATAATTTTAATGAAATAAATAGAGGTTAATACTTGATAGAAGGTATATAAAAATATATATTAGCCTTCTGCATATTCAATTTCAAAAAATTATATTTAATAATTATAATTTCAGGAATTGAATTAAATTAATGTCATATAAGTACCATTTATATCAAACGACATATAAAATAAACATTCATTATAAGACGTTCCAATGATATAACAAAATCTAATAAATAAAAATTGTTAACCAAAATCCTATAAATTAAATATTTTGAGTAGACAAAATTTTCTTTCTGCTCATCAATCTTATGAAAACAGATATCTTTCAAAAATATTTAACATAATCTTAAAAATTTCATCATAAAACTATCTTGCTTAGAATATTCAATATTATTGGATATCTAACTAATTTACTTTTTATAAAAATCTCAAAATATGTAGAAACATTACTAAAAAACAAGTTTTAAGGAAGACTTTGCTTCGTTAGTACTCAATTATATTCATATTCAATAAAATATAACATTAATCAAAAAAAATATTTAAATTTTCAGTATTCATTTACCAATAGCTTTCTCAATTGTTAAAAGGTGAGAAAACATTTTTGTTGATTGATTCTATATTTTATTGAATATGAATATAATTGAGTATTGACGAAGCAAAGTCTCTCTTAAAACTTTTTTTTTAGTAATGTTTTACATATCTTGAGATTTTATAAACAGTAATTAAGATATCCAATAATATTTAATATTTTAAGTAAGACAGTTTTATGATGAAATTCTTAAGATTATGTTAAACATGTTTGAAAGATATCTTTTTTCATAAGATTGATGAGCAGAAACAAAATTTTGTTTACTCCAAATATTTAATTTATCGGATTTTGGTTAACAGTTTTTATTCATTGGATTTTGTTATATCATTTGGATGTCTTATAATGAATGTTTATTTTATATGTCGTTTGATATAAGCGGTACTTATATGACATTAATTTAATTTAATTCCTGAAGTTATACTTATTAAATATAATTTTTTGAAATTAAATATGTAGAAGGCTAATATTAAAATATTTAAACAAATAATTTTATTCCATAAGTGGTTGTCACACTATATATTATCCATCGAATTGTAAAATATTTTCTTCACTGTAGTGCCCATACGAAGAAATAAACTTACGCCAATGAATGATCAACGATCAACATTTTTTCAACGCATTATCAGGAATGGATTTGCGTAATTGCCGCGAATTCCCTTTCGTGTTATTTATCGACAAGAGACTTGCACCTCTAATTTCTGAAAAAGGAAAAATATCAGTCGGGCACATATCAAGCGAATAAGTTGATTGTTGGATGAGATTTGTTGAGATTTCGGCCAGAAATTTGTTTACCATGACAGCCTTGTAACTAATGCAATAGTCGAACGGCTACTAGTTTCATAACTAAACAATCGTTTGAAATGATTTGTAAGACACAGAAATTTCAGCGGTCATCTCTATCGAACTCAAACAATTTCATTTACTTTAGCGATGTTAAGTTCAGTTAAAGACGTTTATGGTCGTCAAATAAATTCACTGTGGGCCTTGCGTAACATTTTATTCATACGAAATTCCATTTTCAGTGCAGATAATCCAACTCGGTATGAGTATAGAGGATAGCTATGTCAACTCAACGACGAAACAAATTTCGACCTTCGACTTAAGCACACTCTTTAAATAACAATAATTTCACTATAGGTACATATAAAGTGAATATCTCGTAAAATGTAATTTATCATAACGTAATTTATTTATTTTTTTATATAAAAAAATAAATAAAAAATAATAATAAAATAAAATAAAAATATACACATCCCACCAATTTAAGAAAATACAAACTTATAATCCGTAAGAAACTAAACAAATATAAAATCTTAATTTAACAGGTTTATTTTTCTCTTGAATGAATAAATTGACAGGAACAATATATCATTGTCCTTATACTTAGAATTATATACTTTCATGGTTCTGTTGACCGGATAGTGCTTTTTCAAATTTGTTTTATGAAACGTAACCTCAAAAACAGCATAACCTCTAGATGGTCTAGATGGAACATCAATGCTCACTGAAGAGGCTAAAGCATAGCGAAACAATTATTATGTTTAAATGAATATATGGAAATTTTAAATTATATTATACAATATTTCAATTTTTGAGATTGCAAATAAAATTTAAACCACAACAAAAAACGCGGAACCATTGAAAAAACTTAAAATTCCGAGTTCAGGCAATTTTGAAAGAAAATTTGACTCAACTAGAACTCGTGATTAAAGCAAAATCATTCACAAGCGATGTCTTTTCTGTTAAAGTCGTACTTCGCTGTCACAGCTTAGTCATACTCGCAGTTTGCATGTTTCCCCTTAATTAAAGGCTATTGGAGAGAAAACACGAGTATTTTTAGTATCACCTGCAACATCTAAATTTTTTCAAGAGACATTATTCACTTCCTTGTTCACCCACATCGCTCTTGTGGAATCGGAACTACGTTGAAATATTTTTAATCGTGAACAGTAATGAACTTAAGCCTCTACTTAAATTTAAATATAAGTTCAGGCTGAGGGGAATATGGAGCAGCTATCAAATAGCAACTTGGTGCATTCCTCCTCATTACTGGAGACACAAATGAAAGGCAGGGGTGTATTTAGCCTGGAAGTAAGTTCAATTTTTCGAACTGTGATATGGTTCAGAAAATATTCCACAACGAATACTCAGATAAAAAAGCTTATTATAATCTCAAAATAGTAGACTAGAAATATCTTAAATATCAACCAGATTAAATCTGCTAACCTCATTACAAATTTCAATTTTATAATAATTTTTCCTCAACAACTTTTTGAAATTAAATTAAATTGATGTCTTAGAAAACACAGTTTCAATTTAGTGGATCAATATTTTATATTTTCTAAGACATTAATTTAATTTAATTTCAAAAAGTTTCGAGAAAAAACATTTATGAAATTTTTAGTTGTGGTGAAATTAGAAGAATTAATTTGTTTGACATTTGAGATATTATTCTATCAAGTAAAAAAAGCCCTTTTTATTATTTTATTTCGAAGATACAATTTTCAATTTCTGCTATTCTTTAATTTAACCACAATTGTGACTATTGTACTTAATGATAAACAGCTGCATCTGCTTAGTATTTTATGTAATTTTTGTTAGTACTCTATATTTTTCATATATATCTTTATGTTTTTGAGTATTGTGTTATGTCTGAATATTCTATACGTCAACTTAAATAGACACGTTGTTTCTAGATTTGTTTATGTTTCCTAGAATTATTCTGTTTTAATATTAATTTCTTGTATTCATTTTGATTTAGTCCATTTCTTCCGCATGGGCCTCAGACATGCAATTGATTTTAGTTTATATCGTTGTTAATCTCTGGAACTTTTTGATTTTAAATAAACATAACTATTATTATTATGTCTAAAAGAAGCTTTACACATGTTAAATCTTATTTGTTAATAATATAATAAAATTTGAATATCGAAACAGATTTAATCTGTCAGTCTTCTACAATTTTGATTTCATAAAACTTTTAGAATTAAATTAATGTCTAAATAAGCAACGCTCATATTTGATAGACGTATATAATCAAACCTCAATATACAATGTCAAATGGGATAAATAAACTAACGAATATAAAAAAAGTCATTTAAAATTAATAAATAAATATTTGAAGGAGACAAAATTTTATTTCTGATCTTACCATAGAGAACACCTTTTTCAAAAACATTAAACACAACTTAAGGACTTCTCAAAAAGTATAATTTATTTGAAATATTGATTATATTTGAATATTCAAATAAGTTAATTCAAAAATCTCTCAAAATTTGCACTATATCTTCAAAAACAATTAAAATTCCGATAATCTCTTCATCGGCCCTAGATAATATTCAAAATATCAAGTAAAAAGCCTTTTTCTATTTATTTAATAATATAACCTTTTCGTGTTCTATAATTCTTATCTCGGACGATTTTATTGTTTGACCCACAAAAGGTCAAGTACAATGGGTTATCTTTGAAACTTCTGACATTTTGATTTTGAAAATTATGTCTTCTTTCTAATTGAGTTTTGTTATATTCAGATCCAAAAACTCTAGGGCTATTTTTCTTCTTCATAGACAAATTTAATAGGTGAGAATGATTTATGGACGTTGCAATACGTTAGAAATAACAAATTCACTGAATTATCATTTCAGTTGTTCTTGAATGATTTTGATATTATTTTACTTAATTTTGGAAAAGCTATGTGCACTAGGCTAGCTCTATAACTTACTTTCCTTAATCCGGTACCCACTTGAGTTACATAATATTCAACGCTTGAATATTGATTGAAATCAAATTCTCCACACTTAATCTAAAATTAATGCTTGATTTTTCAGTTTTCACCTTGACATCATTATTTTGTCGAAAAAAGAAACGGGAAGGTTGTTTAATATTCGATTCTGCATATCTGTTAATTTTTGATAAAAGCTCCTATGTTAACGTAAGTATATAAGAAGCTCCTCTTTATATGTTGAACAGTTTATCTATGATCGTTACCTCAGTTTGTAGTTTGTAGCATCAGTTAGAAATAAAAATTTAAAATTTTCATAGGTGGATATTAGGGTATCTGAAATGAAAACCAAAATTGAAATCCAGCAGCTCAAAATATTAATTACAGACCTGCAATTCAAAAGTAATACTGACGCTTCCTAAAATAGAAACCTAGTCCAATATACATGTGGTATTATTGTTGACTCTGAAGTTTAAGAAAACGATGCAAATCATCCTTTCGTATTTTCAAAATATTTACAGGAATGTGTTTTAACACAAATATATTTTTGAATATTGTTATTTGAGTTAACAAGTCGTGTCTCTAATTGTTCTCTGTGGAGATCCCTAAGATGAAGATAGAGCAATTACCTCTTTTTGATTTCCTTCATCTAATTGTGGGGTATTTAAGCAAGACTGTTTATTTTTTTAAATCACTCAAGAGATGAAATCTTCACAGGATATTTTCGAAAGATAATTTTTATTGATTTAAAAACTTGAGAAGGGTTGAAGGGGGCACATTTTTCTAATTAAAGAAGAGTTATCAGTTCTGAAAAATTGCTTTACTCGAATCTGAAGATGTATATTCGTTATTTGAACGCAAATACCTTCACAAAACCTATTTTATGTTTAGAGACACTAAAATGCTTGATGCCTAAAATTCATAACCGCGTGTATTACGAAACAGAAAACACGGAAACCGATGCAATATCCTGCGTTGAAAATAAAATAATAAGATTTCAGAAATAATACATATTAAAAAAATTCCAGGGTTAGGGACGGAATTTATTCCCAACTTAACAGAAAATAAAAAAAGAAACAATGTTTTTCAAAATATCTTCCTGCTATTCGTTACTTATAGACTGAAAAACAAAACAGAGTTCTTAGTTTTCGATGTAACCGCCTTTGAACAATTTTATTTTCTTCAATATCTCAAAATATCATCACATAATACCCTGATGACACCTGGTGAGATTTTGGCTCATTCTCGCTTCAGCCAAGCCACTGTTTCATATTTTGTTGTTCCCACTTTGCTTTCCAAATAGTCCTAACTGTAGAAATCCATAAGGTTTAAGTCTGGGAAATATGAAATTCATTATCGTGGTGAAATGAATGCATCGTTTTTGCTAAACTGTAAGTAACTTCTAAAGGTTGTTAAATTTTCGGGTGTTTATGTTGACCATTTCTTATCGTGGTGTAAACACATTGAAAATCTTTGCTGTAAACTGAATAGACAGATATTCTAAGGCAGTGGAGGAAGCTTATTATATCGGGTGTTTTATTTTAGAATGATAGAACTTTTAATAGGGATAACTGTGATTTGACAGAAGGCAGAAGCCATGTTGTTTTGACATTTCTGTTCAGTAAGTATTGACAAATTACCATGAAAAGACTCACGCCGCAACAACGTTTTCAATTTGTTGAAATTTATTTTCAAAATCAGTGTTCTATTCGCCAAACTTATAGAGCACTTCGTGAAATTTATGATTTACACAAAAGTCCATCAGAGCAGCTTATTCGTCGAACCATCGATAGATTTCAGACAACATTTTCTCTACTCGATGCAACAACAACAAGACGACAAAACACTGTACGTACAGAAGAAAATATCGCGGCTGTAAGTCAAAGTGTTAATGATGATCCATATTTGTTTATTCGTCGACGTTCACAACAAGTTGGACTCTGTGCATCCACCACATGGACATTTTTGCGTAACGATTCTGGTCTACACCGATACAAGATCCAAATAATTCAAGAACTAAAGCCACTTGACCATAATGAGCGTCGTTTGTTTGCTGATTGGGCCCTAGAACAGCTTGGAGTTGCTCCTTCTTTATCGTGAAATTGTGTTTAGTAATGAAGCTTATTTTGGTTGAACGGCTATTTAAACAAGCAAAATTGCCGTATATGGAGTGAAAACAATCCTCAAGAAGTTTCATTGCATCCTTGAAATAAACTATATGGTGTGCTTTACACGCTGGAGGCATCATCGGCCCATATTCCTTTAAAAAAGATGCTGGAGCTAATGTTACAGTGAATGGTGCTCGTTACAGATCGATTTGTTTCAAAATTTAAATGGTATCGACCCATAAGTGTTTTGGTTTCAACAAGATGGTGCTACAACTCATGCTGCTACCGTAACAATTGATTTATTGAAAGAAAGATTTGGCGATAACATTATTTCGAGAAATGATATAGTTAATTGGCCTCCAAGATCATGCGACATAACACCACTGGATTATTTTCTTTGGGTTTATGTCAAGTCATTGGTTCATGCTGATAAACCAGAAACAATAGACGCTTTGGAAGCCAACATAACTCGTGTTATTGATGAAATAAGGCCTGAATTACTCGAAAAAATGGTCCAAAATTGGTCTGGTCGAATGCGGTTCCTCAGAGCTAGTCAGAGTGGACATATGCCGGAAATTATTTTTAAAACATAAATGTCATAAAATTATCTTTCAAATAAAAAAAAAATTGGCTTCAAACTTTATTCAAATGTGTTTTATTTCAATTTAAAGTTCTATCACTCTAAAAAATACACCGGATACATCTATGATTATTCAACCATCTACCGAATGAACTTAGTAGGTAATTTGAAGATTTTTAAGAGAAAATAAAGTTTATTAGATATGGATCCATAATCCGTGGAGGAATATTTTTCCATTGTAATAAAGAACGATAATTCCCTTATGGTTTTCATTGTAAATCAATAAATTATTATCATTATTTTTAATACGTTTCTTGTATCAAGGTGAAAAAAGTTTTTGTCTAGACATTGAAAGAATATCTTGTATTAGATGATCTGAAATAATTCTGAATTCGATTTTATTCTTTCATATGTTAATATTCTTAAACCAATAAAAAAGGAACAGTATTTATATGGAAGAAAAATGCATTTCAACACAATTTTTGTCGTTTCAAAAATTGTAATCTCTTGAGTTAATATTTGTATTCTAAGAACTAGTTATTTTCTGCCAATGAATTCAATCTAATCGATATGCTAAAAAATGTTTCGTGATGGCCCGCGATGCATTATCCCAAGAAAAGAGAAGGTTAAAATGAATACTAATCTGGAAACTCAATTTGATTGACTACATAATTATTTAATAACGTAATATCATTTTCAGTATATTTCGTAGCAAATTGTAAATTATTATTCAGTATATCCTTGATTTCGGCAGCACAGACTGGCTATTCCAATTATTATCTACCTCCAAATTCTGATTGCATGGCCACTCTACCAGTCACTAAAAAAACTGTTTTGCATATTTTCTCGTTGAACGAATGGAACAGTTTGCGCCAAATTGTTAGAAATTTTATGGAACGCAGATGTGAGATGATGTGAAATACGTCCATTTTCGCATATAATTAGAAATTGCACTGAAATGAAAAATATATGTTGACAACGAAGAGATTTTACCTTTCTATTATTGACGAATCATTAAGATGAAAATAATGTTTCACTATATTTCAAACAAAAAAGGAGAGAATATATTTTAAGAGTGAGATTAATCGAAAGATGAACTACGACTATTGACAATCACAATCCTGATGTGAAGTAATGAATATTTGTTTAAATATACGAATTTAATCAAATTGGTAATCATTTCTGAAAAGTGGTGAAAGGCTCTTACGTGAAATCGTGATATTTTGCACGAGTGTTCAACAGTACATTTTATCTAAAAATTTGAAGTACAGATTTAAAATTTACTTTGGAATATTACAGATAATAGCAGGTTTAATTGTCAGAAACCTCCTCAAATTGAATCTAGAAAATCTCTCAAAAAACTGTCTTAAAAAGACTGTATCAATGTATAGACATAGGAATTATCAATACATTTGAGCGGCACTTAACCAATAAAGAATTCAACGAAAACATAAAGTACTGACCGGAATCATCAAGAATCATCATCCAAGACAAGCTTGTTTCGATTGGATATTCAGAAATAACAAATTCTATCACAAAAAAATGCTCCAAATAAAATTTAATAAGATCCTTTAAATTCCCTCTTCAAAAATGGAATATGAAATTCTTAGCTATATTCTCCTAAGTTATTTGGATGCTAAATAAAAACAGTCAATAAACTATATCTAAACACGTTTATTCACCAAGTATTCTGTTTGAAAGTGACCTTTGATGAAAGTACTCAACTAATATAGTGAATTTTCAATCTGTATTTGTTTGTTTTATTTATTATTTGTATTCTCACATATGCGCGTGATAGTTTTCAGATATTGAGTTTATGAGCGTATCTTCTTTTCCATATTTCTCTGCGGAATAGCCTACTTTTTTTAATGTTCTGCAACTACGTTTATTAAAGTTCGCTTTCAAAAGAATATTTGGTGATTGGAGGTATGTAGATATATTTTATTGACTGTTTTTATTTAACATCCAAATATTTTCCAAGTGAGGAGAATATGGGTAAGAATTTTTAAATTCCTTCTTTTTACCATGGGATAACTCCGGGATCGGTATTGGATCCTTGATTTATATTAATGATCATAATAATAATAATAATATTGATAATAATGTTTATTCACTGAATGATATAATTTGAGCAAAACCATTACATTATGTAAATAAGCGGTTCAATTCCACAGAAGCTGATATTTTGGTATCAGCTTATATGTGGAGTTGCATGAATTTCTTAATAAACTATCCATAATCTATATCTATAAGTATAATACCAATATATTATAATATCATACATTTAAATTTATAACCAAAATATCAAATACAATTATGGCAAAAATAAAATAACAGAACGAATGTAAACGTGACAAATATCTCAGAAAAATAACAACCTCATCCAACCAATCACACTTACATGATCAGAAAACAAACACAAATAAAATTTAACAAGGCCCGGTAAAAATTTGATACTAACTATTATTGACAACTTAACCTATATTTATTTGATAATGCTTGTAAACACCTATTATATCCTTGGAATTAATATTATCTTCGAAATCTTATGTACTTATTAATTATGTCATGAAACACCCTTCGGCCTTCTGTAAATAACCATTCTTTAATTTTTCTCCTGTATAAATTGTAATTTTTAATGGTTTCCAAATATTTCGGGATGTAATTTTATAACTTCAAGCTTATGTTCTCGCAACTATGTTGACCTATTGTTTTTTTATTTTTACTTAAAACCGTTCTTTACTCTTTATCCCGTGTATCATAGTTGTGGTTGATCCCCTGAATCCGTATTCTTCCCTTATGGATATCCAGTAGAATCTTCATTGCAAACAACTGCACCCCATCCTAAGATACCATAAGACAGTAAACTTTGTTTCAATGCATAGTAGACAATTCTTAAATGACCAGTGTCCAGGGCCTCCTTCAAAACTTTGAATCTAGTGAGTAAGCCTCTTATTTTGGTAACTAAGCTCTTCATGTGAACATCCCAGCGCATATGTCCGCCGATCATAATGCCCAAGTACTTTATCGACTCACATTCTGGAATAGTTTCTCTATCACTCAAGATTAACAGTCCCAGGTTCGGTAAGTTGGCGACATATGAGGAGAAAGGGAGATACTTAGTCTTATCTACATTTAACGTGAGTAGATTGTATTCAAACCCTTTTTTTATTCTTCTCATATCACACTCAGTTTCGTCTTTCAGGATTTCCCATGATTTACCTTTGTAAAATATCGCCGTATCGTCAGCAAAACTGAGAACACTGCCTCGGTATTCAACCGGAGCAGGTCATTCATATAAATTGTGAAAACTATAGAACCCAGGACTGTTCCTTGTGGAACCCCGTAATTGACATTTCTCCATTCGCTGATGACCCCTCAATATTCACTCTGTCCCTTCTATTAGTAAGGTAACCTTCAAGGAGCTCAAATGCACGTCCTCTTATTCCGTATGACCACATTTTCATTAACAATTTTTCGCGAGAGACAGAATCGAAGGCCTTGGAGATATCGACGAATACACAGATTGCAGGAGCTTTCTTGTCTAATACATTGTAGATTTCAGAAGTCAATTTCAATATCGCATCCTCGGTCGATCTCCCCTCTATAAAACCGTACTGTGCGTCACACAATACTTGATTTTTTTTATAGGTAACTCAATATTCTATGTCTTATAAGCCTTCCGATAATTTTTGAGACGTTTGAGATGTCATTTGGACTGCTTCTTAGACTTGCATATAATTCATTTTTCTTGGTTGTTGATTGTAGCAAACCCTTTGTCATCCATGGTTTTCTGAATATGGCACCCTTCCGATATGTTTTAGTAAATATATTCTTTGCGATATGGAATTTTAGTATCTCTATGAAATTTATTGCCATCTGATTAGTGTCAGTTCCACCATATACCCCCACCCATGTTTCACTCCTCAAATCAATTTTCAGATCTTTAGTTTATGAACTTTCGTTTTTTACCCTCTTGCCTTTGATACTCCCTAACTATCAACGGAATTGGGAAGTGGTCTATAATGTCATATCTAAATATATATGCTTCCGCAAGTTCATCTACCTCTAACAAAAAAAATATCTAGGCACGTTAAACTTTCTGTTCTCGTATGTTCAGTAATATATTATATAATCCCATGGGAGCTCATTATATTCTTATAGTCTTCAACATCTTTATCATTGTCATCCAATAAGTTGATATTTACATCCCCCGTTAGGATATGTCCATATCTGCTATCATTGTTAGATTACAAGTACTCATTTAAACCTTCGTAAAAGATTTTTGGGCAAGTGGCTGGAGATCTTTACAAAGATGTTATGTAATTTTTTTGCTTTATTCGGATGCACTTAATTTCACCCATGTTGACTATTTCGTAAGTAAGTTCCAGCCCTGTTTTTATGAAAACAACGGTTCCATCATTTCTATTCAAATCCCCAGCATTATATATAACGTTATACCCCTCCAACGAATACAAAGAAATCTCTTCAATATAACGTATTTCGGTTAATACTATAACATCAAAGCCCACATCAAGAGTTGACAGGACCAATAGCAACTCATCAAAATGTTTTTTAATACTTCCTATGTTGAAATTACCTATTCTAAAAGTGATTTTGTTGAAGTCTTTTATGTTGTTAATAATTTTCCTCTTGATTGGGATATTTTCATAATACTTCAAGAATGAGTCCATTATTTCGTGTACTTTAGCTACCGCTCTACATATTACCTTCAACGTTGCAAATACCTTTTTTTCTTCTTGTTTGCTGGGAACTTGAGTTTGATCTGAGGTGTCTTGCCCTAACCAATGTAATGTCGGTCTTTTTCTTGTCAACTTCTGCGTCTCCTGTCCTACTGTCATGTTTCTAGAGCTATCGTCTCTATTCTCTAATCCAGGTTTACCTTGTCCTGTGTCGGGGTTGCGGGCTCACTGTGGCTTTTTATAGAATAGATTACTTTCGCTCACATAAAGATCAGTTTGTTCTAACTGTTCTTTGGTGTATTGTTTGTTGTTAGTCACCAATTTTTTGCCTTTGATGTAACTGATCCCGTTTGTGTTCTTCCGCCTAATTCTCTCCAGATGTTGTTTCAGCAGTTTAGTTTCGTTCCTTTGTTTGACTGTTAGATCATTAATTCTTCTTGTACTGTTATGGTACTTCTATAATATCATATTCGAAATGATGATTTCACTGAAAAAATATAACTCGCCCTGCAAGGAGTGGAAGAATTCGTTCAAACTGAATTCAGATAAAAATTCCAAGGGAATCAAGCAAGTGAAATAATGTTCTTGGGAATCATCTTGGACAATAAATTGAGTTGGGAAACACATATCGATGTGGAAAAATATCCAAAAACAGCTATCTTTCGAGGAAATTGAAAAGATGTGCTTCTGCTGGTATGGCTAAAAAGCATATTTTATAAATGTTTAGAGTGTGGTTTTATACAGGGAAATGCCTAATGCTAAAAAAGTTTTCATCCTACAAAAGAAAGCAATGCGTATTATGTGAAGTGATAAATAGAGATTCGTGTAGACTTTTTATTGAATAGCATGGAATATTCAGTTTTCCATAAGCTACTTATCTGCTGCGGGGTCGGAAGTGGTCCGTTGGAGGAAAAAGGGAGACTACGACGTTTCGACCGAGAATAGGGGCCCGGAAGACTGGCTCTGCTTGCCCCCAACTCTAGCCCCACTTTTTGATCCTAAAGCCCATCCTCTACGATGCTTCGGAGCCTTGCTTTTAGCAGTCGAACAGCAACAGTGGTCCTTCGTGGGGGGGGTCCATGCTGGGAAGCTGTTATTTGTTTTGTTTTGATGCTTCGATCTTTCACAACCATAGAGACACTCTGCTCAAATGACTGAGTATTGGGATCGACAGGGCGTTCCTTTTTTGGAAGGGGAGGTGACTTGTGGCGGCCCCTCACCTAGTTGTACTGGCGCAAATTTCTCTATACTTTTCCTTCAAAATTCCTATCTTTTCTCTTTCAGCTTATCGGGGGTCTGCCGGAGTGTCAAAACTTGAGCAGAAGCCTAGGACAGCAATGATGACAATGATACTTTAACGTTGGTGAAGAGCTCTGCTCATATGCCGACATGGACAATTCTGAGTATGATACTGCATAGCCAGTAGACGTTGGATAGTGCTTCGAAGCTACCAGTCTGTACTTGAAGCAAAGGGGGACTAATGTTTCGTTTTGCGTGTTGATTGGGCGTATCCCAATCCCGCGCCGATGGGTCAGTGACCATAGCCCCAAGGGGCAGGTAGGCCTCTTTGATCTTTACGTCCTTAACGCCAGTGAAAACTGGCTGTTCAATCAGTCTTCATGGTTCTGGATGGAATCCAAAAGTTTTAACGGATGCTTCTGATTTGTGCTTTATACAGTGGAAGAAGCTGATCTGCAGAGAAATATTACCTAGCCTTGAACAAATATTCCAGCTTATTTGCAGCAGACTTCACATGTTGGTCACATGTTCCTAATAGACAGAAAAGTTGACAGTCACGGTAAGAAGATGCATGCAATCACTTAGCTGAAGAACCTGCTTTTCATCATCAGATTGCACGAACTGAGTTTATTTTTAATTATCTTTTTGAGATCTTCGTTCAGTGAATCGATTTGCTGGCATCTGTGGAGGTGAGAATCAACGGTGCTCAAAGGTTTGTCACTGGTGAAAGAAGACATCAGCGTGCTCTCATATTCGAAGTTCACAATGTGCTTCTCAGTTGTACTAAAACGATCGTATGTGGATCAGGAATAGAGTGAGCGACAAAATGGTACGGCAGCGTTCATGTTGAAACCACGGAAACCTACACAATCTACGACAACATTAATGTTTCTGTTGGTGCGGAAAGTCTTCATCCAATCGCAGAGACTCGCGGGAAAACCATTCGAAGATAGCTTTATCGGAATAACCTTATGTCAGTCACGCCTTGGATATGTCCAGAACAATTGATCTAGATTATCCATAGCGCTTAGTAGCCCTCGTCCAAACTTGCGTCACATAGCTAAGAGTTTACCTGTTGATCGGTTTTACGGAAACCAGATTGTCTGATGAGACCATTGCTTTTTATTTCGAGATTTATAGCTGCTTCCATGACTTTCGACAAAATGGATATTATTGCTATTGGACAATAAGAAAGAAGAACACGCAGAATATCTCGACCTACTGGTGCAGTAAAATTTTCAACAGGTTACACGTTGAAATAAGAGACTTACCAGAAAGTAGATTAAGAAAGAAAATACAAGAGAACAGTGAAACTTGTTTTTTATTCTCTATAGGGATTTTTTTAAAATTTGGCATTAGAGAGATAACATGATTGACATTGATATATTTTTATTATTACAAAGGTTAAGACAAGGGCGAAAATTGAAGTAATATTTAACTTCATTCGTAGTTTTAGTTCTCACCACCTCCAAACGATAACAAGGTTGAACACTTTTTAGAAGTGATTAAAATCACATTCAGTAGGAAATAAAAATATCTGAAGATATTCGTTGCCCAACCTTCTACACATGATTTACTGCTTTTAATACTAATTCGCAAAATTTCATTGAAATCGGGTTTACATAAGGTCCTATAAAACTGTCGCAACTCGCACGCTCAAACCACTCATCGCAACAGAGCAATAAAAATCAAATTTCTAGATGTCTCCAGACTTGTTTACCATTCCACGTATTACCTACATTTGAATTCTGTTATTTTCAGAACGGAAAAAATGTGTTTCGCAACGCCCATCCATGAGTAATCCTGTATGTAATTTATCTATGAATGCTTTAAAGTATTTTCGGGTGCGCGTATATCTTGTACCGGTGCGTTGTAGATAGTTTTTACGCAACCGTGGCTTCCACCGTACGTTAATAATGGATCGTCTCCTACGCACCTCATTAAAAGATATCGCTTCCAAGTATAATGGATATTCCGACGCTCATACTTCTAGTGAAGGTAGCATTTAGAGGTTTAATTGGTGAGTTTAAACTGATGCACTACGGGATTCGGAGATTTCGAATCACGTGCTATGGATTATTCGTTTCGTCGTGTCTTGGAATGGATGAACCGATTCTCTCGATGTCAGGAAAACTTGCTCCATAAACTATCGAACTGGGTGTTAGGAAACCATTGTATAAAAAATTCATGATGGCACTTACTTGCCGTGAGGATTCTAAGGAGATTAAGTGCACTCAGTCATTTACATCTGACGTTTCTCGGAACTTTCCTATTGGTCCGACGTCACGTTATTACTAGACTGAATGACAAAAAATGGTAACTGGACATATCTGTTCATCCGATTTCAATAGTTTTTCGAAAGTCGAAGTGTCCTATCTTAAACAAGTAAATGAAGTTTGAGGTTCACTTGTTGAGTTTTTGAGGTACCTTCAAAGTCGTCGAATCATAGATGAGCATTCAGTTGTTGAGAGTGTATGCTTTGTGTAAAGCTTGTCGTCAAGCAACTAGCGAACCGCAGTCCAGGACCACTAGAGGTCGAAACTTGAACCTCCAAAATATTTGAGTTATACAATTTCATGAGATAATTGAAGAATATATATGAAATAAATAGAGACCAATGCTATCCTTATCAGTATTTCAAAACTATATGCAAATGAATGAGTTCGTTTTTTAAATATTAAAGCTTTATTGCGAAGAATTGGTTATACATTCAAATTTAAGAGTTTTGTCCATCGCTAGCCACTACTTTTCCCCATCTTTCTGGCAATTAGCGGATTCCATCGCGAAAAAAGTCCGGCTCTCCAGCTGGTCCCATCAAATACACAGCAGGATCTTCTTACTATGAATATTCGGCTTGACATTTGATGATGAGGAAGTTGGTTTGTGACGCAACTCACCCGCCGAAAGGAATTCTTATCCAAGCACCCGAACACAGTCCCATGAACTGAGATAATCTCAAGATTGATTACTTCTATTGATCCTGGTAGGAACACCGTCAACTGGCCTGTACGTACTGACCCACCGAACCCATGTGGAGTCATTTGATTGATCCTGGCGTCAAGCACTAACGGCTAAGCCATTTCGACGAGATCCAGAAAGCCCAAATAGTTACGCATTGATCCGGGACCATGACTAGGCTAGTCGAACCGTCAAGTCCCGTTAAACCTCGAGTCATTTCATGAGAATATCCTGAACATGGGGTCTGCGAACAGATAAATGAAATACCTTCCTAGTCCAGCATGCGGACTTTCCACCACTGCCCCCTCGACTCCAACATCAATGGGGTGACCAGGTGGTACAAATAACACCTGAGGGCAATCCACCCCCTGAGGTCACGCAGTATCCTACATAACGTACTCGGCCATTACACAGAATCCGGAGATTTATACTGTGATAAGCTAGAACCCGCCAGTTTTAAGGGAGAATCCCTGTGCTGCGATAGACTCCCTATCACTGAGTTAATCAACAGGTTCAGCCCTCCATTTCACCAGAATGGCAAAACTAGGGCCCCGTTCGGAGATCTTCCACCATACGGGTCCAGTGACTGGCGCGAATGGTATTACGTTAGGCACCATGACTTAACTCTCCATTTCGTTGGGACGAAACAAGGGTCCTAATCATGACAAGAACCCCCATCACGACAAAATCTAATGCCTGGGGGGCGGCTTTCAAACGACAGACAATTCAAAGCTTTAACATCGACATAATTGAACCCATGATCTACCGCCACCAGGACAGATCAGACGTAGCAAGAATCGATCCCGCCACCAACCATCAGCCCGGAGCGGCAATCTCGGCTCGTGCGAGAACAGACGAGTACGTCTGCAGCCTAATAGAGTCACACTGTATATAGCCTTTCGACCCATAGAGGCTCAAAAAGGTATCGTTGCCACCTTTGACTAGACAGGATACGGCCTCAGAGGAGTTCAGGCATAATCCCACGGATGATAGCTTCGCACCACCGCCCGCCTGAGCGGGCGCCTAAACCAAATGTCCGAAGCTACGGTTCCTCTCGTAATGAGCAGGATTATTCTCGCAACGCCGAGTCATCAGTAGGGTAAAACTAACCTTTCTCACGACTCTAAGTGTTTTTGCGAATTCCTCTTGCGTTTTTTATATATCTTCATCAACTCCTGCCTCTAATTCTTCATCCTTAAGCTTTTGAGGCGCTCCAGGTCGTTCTTTGTCTTCCAAATCAAATTTGCCACTTTTAAATCGAGCAAACCACACTAACACGTTTGTTCACACTAACACGTTTGTTCACCATACGAATCCATTAAATTACGAAGACTTTCGACAGCCTTTTTCTTCATTTTGAAGTAATGAAGTAAAACTCCCCGCAAAAATATATTAGTCGGTACAAAACACTCAACGACACTCAAAAATGAAGGTGTTGCCAGAGGGAACAATGGAATATTAAACTAGTAGCGACATCTGTTATTAAAACTGCAAGAACTTATTTCTTATGATTTTTTAAAAGACAAAGTATCTTACCGTAAACAAGTGAATAAATTTTGAGGTTCATTCGTTAAGTTCCTGAGGAGGCTTCAAGGTCGTTAAATCATAAAAGAGCATTCAGTTAAAGATATCATTAAAATACGTGATAGGAACATCTTTCTGAGACCAGTATAAGAGCAGAATATGTTGCGCTATGTTGAGTAAATAAAAAATGAAAAGCCCGTGGTATATGAGGGTATACCTGTTACTCTTCTGAAAATCAGTTCATCAATACTAATAAAACCATTGACACATATAATTAATAGAATAATTAAAACATGGAACTATCCGCAAGCTCACAAAGAATCTTGGTTTAATCCAATTCACAAAAAATGTAATAACAACACTTATGAAAATAACAGACCCATACCTTTATTTCGAACATCAATAAAATCTTCGAGAGAATATTTTTTGTTAAAACCATCAACTTTTTTGAGACAAGCAACATCTAAAACAACAATGTGGTTTCAGGCAAGGAAAATCAACAATAAACATGCAATTAATTCAGTAATGAAATCATCAAACTAAGACTTTTTTCGTTTTATCTAACTGGAAGAATTGAAAGAACAACTGAAAAGGCAAAGGAGAGTAAGCAAATATCAGATGGCCTATTTATAGAAAAAGGTGTGCCTCAGGGCTCCCTTGTTGTACATTATATATATCAAACATCGATCCAGGAAACATCTAGCGGTATGCTGACGATGTATCACTGATTTTTGGTGGTACTACTGCAGATGAATGCCTAAAAAAATTTAAAGAAAATCTGTAAAAGCTGGAAAAATGGTTCCAAACTAATGATCTAGTAATGAAGATCACTAAAACGAAAATATTGATATTTGGAGATAAAAATCAACATGCTATTAATGTGACATATTACAATGATATATCATTGTACTAAGGGTACTAAGTACCTTTTCTGAGAATTCAGATTAACTATAACTTGAATTGGAAACCATAAATTGACAATATCGCAAAAAAACTGCTATGCTCTAAGATTGTTAACAAATACACCCAGTTTTGATGCGGCCCTGACAGCTTAGCAGGTATGAGATTATTTTCTGGGAAAATTCAGTTGGAACTGTCTAGTTGCATTCGAATGGAGCAAGTATCAGCCCAGTAACTGTTCTGGTAGGAATGGGAGAAGGTCAGCAGACAATGTAATCAAAATATTTTGAAGTAGCTGGCCGACAGTAACTGACTCAGTTTTGTTTTCGTGGACCCAGTAGCTGTCGGAGAGTAATTGTCCTTCACTGTGCGACTCTACTACCCCTATGAAAACCAGGATTAACGACTTCTTTTCACCTGAATTACAACGAATACGTGTACCAATACAACGTGTGAGGTTCCAACAGGATGGACGAAGGTCCCAGAGTAAGATAAACGTTATTCGCCCTATCTTTTCTGTTTGCCTCAATTACAGGTTTGGTGATGTTCATTGGGCTACTTGGTTCCCAGATTTAGCCATCTATCATTTTTTTTCTTGTATGGTCACCTCAAGGCATATATACGAACACAAGCCCCGAATACTGAACGATTTGAAAGTAGCTATTCGCGTGGAAGTCGTCTAAATTGGCAGAGCGATGTTGGAAAGAGTTTATGCAAACTTTACAGGACGCCTCCAGCTATTCATCATCCAAAACGGGACACCGTTTCATTGATATCATCTTTCACACTTTATTTTCCAAAATTATATTTATTTATGAAGTTGAATCTAACAATAAATTTATTTCCAAGTGTAAGTAACCGATTTTGTAGTGTTTTCGTCTATGCTCTATGTCGCACCTTGTGCTAAATCAATTGTACAAATATCTGTTGAAGAAATTATTCATCATGGGTGTAATTGAGTATAGATAAAAATAATGTTTCAATTCGAATCTCAAAGTTTCCGATGAGGACTCATTGCGATGTATGCGTCATACTTCGAAAAATACCACATAAATTGGCTTTTTCCCAAGCAGACAAAAATTCATGTGTCGTTACGCAGAATCTGCATAATTGTGTGGTTCCTCAACGATTCTTCGGGCGATCGGGCCGCGAAGAAGTTCAATACACTTGCTTGAGTCATGTCTTCGAAAATTCCATTTGAAATTTTTCATTAATTAGAGAGTAGGTACGTAACATCCGTTCATATATTTTCATCTACGGGTATATGAATCAGATAAAACATTCAATAACTGGTTTAACAGCACTCTCCGATTCGGTCATGAAGTAAGTTACTGTCGAAAATACCAGGTATCTGTACAAGACATCTAGATGACTTCCACTCAATTTGAATAAGATTTTATTACTTAGAAGAAGCGGTCGGTCATAGGGTCAACAAGAGATTACTTTCCGAAATTTCTCTTTGATGTCAGTGAGAATATATCGTTGTTTTATATTAATTTTCACAGGAAATCCTTGGTGAGAAAGACACGTTACATTGTAAATTCTGGAAATAATACAAATGTTCAAATTCATATTTTAATATAACCTTTGTTGAAAATTCTATGGAAACAGAGACGTAGCATGAGAAATTTCATCACATTCGAAAAATAATTGAGGAAATATCATTTACTTATAACAAAAGTATGTAACATCGTATAATCTCGAAATATTCCACATACTGAGGAATAAGAATCCTTGTTATTGTGGAACCAAAACATTTGATGGAAAATCAATAAAGACAATAATGTAAAGTTACGAAATTCAGCTTATTCCAAAAATAATTCAATAAAATCAACTCATTTGGAACATCAGATGAATAACTAAAATTGAATCAATCGAGATTTCAAGGATGAAATATTCATGAAACTATTCATCTGAATACATACAGATTAAGACACAAGCGCAATATGAAACTATACCAGTATTTTATAAGACTGAGGTTTTTATAGGTGAAATGATAATGGAATGGAAACGTAGTTAATTTCAGCATTTTTTCATAGCAAAATCTGACAAGACTGTAAATAATATAAGAAGAAGAGTTATTTGAATAGTATAGATAATAGCTGAATTAATTCTCCACAGATTTTAATGTGAACAAAAGGTAACATTCAGAATTAAATTTTAAACATGCCTTAGATAACACTGTTTCATTTTATAGATTTATATATTATCAGCTCATGTTGTATTAATTAACTAAAAAAGAATCAAAGCAAACGAAGTATTAACCACATTACTCAAATTCATCACCTAGTATAATATTTCTTGGCGATTGAACTTGTTATTCCTCAATATCCACTAGAAACAATTGTATTGGGTGATGAACTTAAATAGTTTGGTCTATACTTCATGCTTCCTTTGATTCTTTATTAGTTAGCTACAACCTCATGTGCTGTTAATATATATGTCAATAAAGAATTATCTACGGCATGTTTAAAAATCAATTCTGAATGATTTCAAGAGATTTATTTGGAATAAAAAACAATATTCCATTTTCGGTTATATAAGCGGAATATTGTTTTTTATTCATTATTTCAAGATGAATTTCCGTCGAGTAAAGACCGAAACAATCATAGATTTTTTGGATTAAAATCTGTAGAGGTTCCGGAGAATTGATCCAGCTATTATCTGTAATATTCAAAAAACTCCTCATTGTAAATTTTCAATATACATTTCCGATAATATATCACTAGTATTTTCGGTACATGTCTATTAATTGCTGCTGTGTGCATCGTACAAGGTTTCAGAGAAACCGACTTGAATCATACTCAATTCTTCGAAGGAATTTCCGCATGTCGACATTCACTACTGCAGCTGTAAAAGACAAGAAAAAGCACTTCAATTGAATTGATTTCATCTCTCTTCTGAGAATCCATAAAAACAAGGCATCATTATTTTCAAGGTCTTCTTGAAGTAATCACCCCGCAACATATTGTAATTAATGTTGGCCCAAAACCCGAACCATCTTCCATTGTTTTTTTCATAATTTATTAGACGTGTGGGTAGCTTCAAGAAGACGTGTTCAAGTGCTGTAATCGATCTATCTAAATATTTTTGATTCCTTCGGTCCTTTATTGTATTCGAAGACGATGCGAGGTTATAATATATTTGAAGATTGTTCCTGGCAAAAAATCGTGTCAGTAGTTATACGAACAGTGCGTTTCTAGGAACAGAATCTTTGTTCAAAGATGTTACTTATTTTTATATGTTGGGAACCAGGATCGGATTCTGAACGCTACACATACGAGACTGGGATACCATTACATTCGATTGTGCAGTTCTTCACTTGTTGTTGAAAAGTCATTTTAAACGATATATCGATACATCAAATAATATTATTCAATAAAATAGGAAAAAGCTTGTTGCTTGATAGAAGGGATATAACAAAATTTGAATATCAAAACAGATTTAATCTGTCAGTCTTCTACAATTTTAATTTGAATAAAAATTTTTCATTCAAAAAACTTTTAGAATTAAATTAATGTCTTATAAGCACGGCTTATATTCAATAGACGTATAAAATCAAAATACAATATACAATGTCAAATGGAATAAATAAACCAACAAACATAAATTGTCAATTAAAATTAATAAATAAATATTTGAAGGAGTCAAATTTTTGTTTTTGATCTCACTATTATGAACACCAATTCCCTTTCACAAATATAAAACATAACTTAAGGACAAAAAATATAATTTATTTGAAATTATCAATATATTTAAATAAGTTAATTAAAAAATCTCTCAAAATATGCATTATATCTTCAAAAACAATTAGAATTCCGATAATGTTTTCATCGGCCCTAAATCGCATTTGAAAATCGAAATCAACCAGCAATAAATATAGCTTATCTAAATGTGGTGAATGGATCCTTGTTTGAAACAACAAACTTTAAAATCAAGATATTCTATGTTCGTCACAAAAATCACAAAAAACTGTAGGGTATTATAAGGTTTTCTATAAACCATTGATATTCCATAATGAGAATTTATTCAAGCCTACAAGGCTACATATTAAAGAAATCCCTATAATGACACCTTCACAAAAGGAACGAAGGATAGAATTTCGTCAACCTTTTCAAGAAGATAATTTCAATAATGTCTTTATATCTGATGAGAGTTGATTTCATTTTGGTGGAAATCACTTAAAAATCCTATCAAAACAACCTGCTAGCGTTCAAATTTCCAAATTTCCCACCAAAATGATGGTTTGTGGAGTATTATCTCAGCGTGGTGCTACGCTTCTCTGTATAGTTGATAGTACCATCAATAGTTAAAAATAGTGTGGCATTTTAAATGATTTTCTCCTTAAACGACGCATGCTGTATATTCAGAGGGTTGGCGTCTTCAGCAGGATAATGCAAGCTGCCTATAATCAAGCTTGGATGCAAAAACACCAAGTCACAACCATTTCATGGCCAGCAGCTTCACCAGATCTTAGTCCCATTAAAAACATATGGCGACTTATGAAGATTGAAGTTGAACGAGCAGTGCCACGAAATAAAGATGATTTAATTCAGTCAGTTTTACAGACCTGGAATCATCACCGAAAATTATGGAGGTGATCTAGTTTCGGATATACTTGGACGTTTAGTCAAGTGTTTACAGTTAAATGGAGGTTGTATAAGTAAATAAGATGAATATGTTGTTATATTTTCCTAATTCAAGAATTAAAAATTTATACTAAATAATTACAATTAAGTTTTATTTTTTCTAGATACTTTCTAGACGGACCATACATATATTGAAAATTCTCTACGAAACCTTAACTAAATCGCCATCCCTATAGGATACGCCGAGCAAAGCGGAATTCCGGGCACCTCGCCACATACGATATGGTCTAAAATGGTTAGTAGCTTGTCTTTGTATACATTAAGTGTTTTGTTGCTTAATGACATTAAATGGCAGAAAATCTAAATGGGCAGACGATTCAATATTCAAGGAAGTACAACAAAATCAATTACTTTTAATCAACAGCTTTCATCTTTTTAGGGACCTACAAGAATCCATTATTTCAAAAAGATTGAAACACAAACAGTAAGGTCTATGTTAGGTGCCACTCAAGTACCCAAATTCTTGATCGGGACTAGAAATTCAATTAGAAATTTGTGATATTTCAACTCGAGGTATAGGAAACACGCGGTTGTTGGAAGAGAATATGATATAATCGAATATTACTTGCCTTTAACAAATTTAATTGGGTTACTATATGCCAATTACTACGCTACGCTTGTATATGTGCGGGTTCGTTTCTTGTGAAACAAGAACTCAATTAATTTAGCTGGAGAACATTTGATATACATATACGGAGTGAATTATGCATAAGGGGCAGCAAATTTAGAAGTCAGATTCTTGACGAAGTTCAAGTTGACGGCAAGACTTGAATATAATTTTCCTCTCTGGAGGCAGGTACATAGATGTTAGGATGTAATAACTAAGTTATCAGGGGTCCAACATTTTACTGAAGAAGTTGTACTTAGAATGCAGCAAGACAAACTATATGAAGAAATGATCCAAACTCTATGTCTTTTTTCAGTACAATTACCATTATTCATTATTTCATATTGATGCTATACTAATTCTCGTATCTCTCTTGGAAAGCCGGTTGATCAGTTGTTCTATGGTTCGTTTCTGGTAGTGCGTTATTTTTCCACATCATCAAATAAAAACCATTTGTACAATTGGCGACTAACTTTTTTTAACGTGTAACGTTGTAAAGTCGCGGAACTGCGTACTGCACAAAAACTTTTCCGAGCGATGGTCGTGGAAGACCCACTGGCGCGAAAATTCATTACCATATTTCTTAGTCTTAGTGTGAATAGCGCAAGTATCCATAAATAATCAAAAGATCAGAGGATCTTAGTATCCCACTAAAGTGAGATCTACAGTTTTATTCACGAATATAAGTACTACTTTTGTCAGTTAATTTTCCTTGAATACGGATTTCAGAGTTAACACCGGTAAATTAAATATTGCATGTCCACGTTCACTCCAATATGGTCTTCAAATATTCCAGCTATTCTAGAAATAAGTTTTCGCCTTTTTCTTACGTTCATGCTCTACACCGCCATAATTTCTGTTTACCAGGTTCCAGAAGATACGAACCCACAAAAGTTTCCTTTACCATTGTTCTGTGGTATCAAGTATCACAATCCATAACTTTCGTTTTTTATATTGATGAAGAACTGAATTCAAAGTGCTTATACCAACCGAGTTCTCCTATACATATAGTTTGCTCATTTTGTGAGCAGATTAAATATTAAATTGTTGTTTGTTATTTACACCCTGTGCTAAGATTCAATGAGAGGTATTTAATTTCTTTGAATTTTCTTCATTTAATTTTTCACGAATGACAAAAAATAGTCCTAGCCAGACTTAAACGGGGAAAACGGCTGTGGAACCTTTGCTGAACCATGCAAAATTCAAAACAAATGTCGTTTAAACGTCTTCTTCAAGACTTCTAGAGAGAAAATCATAACACTTAACACTGACTATTATTTCAGTTTTATTAGTTATTTTGCCTCCCAGTGGCAAAATTGCTCAAATAATTCGCTTATTATCGGAGATATTATCCATTTAAAATACTTGCAAATTAACGTTACATTCACAATATTCTTTTACATAGGTGAATTCTACTGAAGAGAAATTGCCAACACGTAAAATCAAAGCTGGAAATGGATGATTCTTATTCCATCTTTTACGAGTATATCTGGTTCTTGCAAGCATATAATTTACTATTATTTTATTCGTATTTGTTCGCGATATTTTTCGTTGTTTTTTTTTGTAGAGTTTTCTATGCCTAGTATTTGCTTCATTTGCAGATAAAATGCTGCTCGCTCAACCGGCCTATTCTTCTTCTTCTTCTTCCTATCCGGTTCTGATGTTGACAATCATACTGGTAATTATTATTATTATTTAAAGTGAGCGGGTGTCTATCCGCCCTAACACTGCATCTGCACGGACTATCGTGGTTCACCCCTAATTTATATTTCCCCGACGAGATCTAGTTTTTTGGATAAAACCGATAATCTTGTTCGGGGGTAATTTTTTCAGTTCTCATTGGGCTATAAAAGCCTAACTAAAGACCTCGAATCTGATGCGACTCGCCGCTGGGCATTCTAAGACGATGTGCATAGCTGTTTCAGTGTCCTCAAGACACAGCCTGTATTCATCGTCTTCAGTCAGACCGATTTTGTGCAAATGCGCTTTCAGCCTGCAGTGACCTATCATAATTCCGACAAGTGTTCTTAATTTGGCCCTATGCTGACCTAGCGCCAGGTCCGCCATCATTTGGTTCGAAGCTGTTCCCAAGAACACCTTCGAATGTTTCAGGCCAGAATGGCTCAGCCAGAAAGACTTGAGTTCATTCTGCCTGTTATCGTCCGCTATATTGGCAATTACAACCTTCTTTGTTGCTGAGCTTTTCCGAAACCAGGTTCTCAGGTTTCGCAACCATGAGGTCCTTTTTCTTCCCCTTTATTATCGTTTGCAGTCGAGGTCTTTATTTTTCATTACATGGCCCCCATATTCTAGTTCTCTTCTTTTAATGATGTATATTATTTATAGGTCTTTTCTCATTAATTTAAGCACTTCCTTGTTTGATACGCGAGCTGGCCGTGGTATGTTAAGCATTCTACTATACAGCCATATTTTGAATGCTTCTGGTGTTTTTGTGATGGCTTCTGGGTTCAGGATTCTACGACCCATAATGATACTGGGAAGACATAGCTTCTTCGTCTCAGTAGATATGTGGCTTTTGAAGATGGCACTCATTGTGTTGAATACCGCCCCAGCTTTTCCTCTGAGGCTTTTTTTTTCTTGTGCACTGTCCCATTATTTATTCATTACAGTTCTAAGGTAGTTATACCTTTTCACTCGTTATATTCGGGATCTGTTGACAAACAGATGAGATCCACTTCTGTTGGCTTTGCTAATCATTATCTGTTTTGTCTTATGTACGTTGATATTAAGACTATATAGTACTTGACTATATTGCGTGATTCGGTTCATCAATATTTGTAAAACTTTGTTGTAGACTCTGTTAAAGATGTCGGTAATTCAGTCTAATCCTTCATCATCCAGCAGTTCAAGAATTTAAGAAACTCAGCCCCTATATTATCTGCTTCTTCTTTCTTCAATTTGTTTCAGATGGGCCTGCCGCCTCTTCTGATAGTGAGTAATCGATTCCTGGTCTTTGATCTTCAAAAAGTGCTTCCAAATATGATTTATATTTTTTTGCCGTTCTCGTTTGTAGATGATAATTTTTCCATTTGTGTCCATGATCTTCATCACTTGCCACTTTCTAGTGGTTCCAATTCCTTACCTCTTTTGTGTATGTTAAAGCTAGCTGTGAATGGCGTTTATGATCTCGATATTGTGAGAACTGATTACTGCAAATTTGATTTCGTCGATTCCGTTCAGATATTTTTGAAAGAATTTTGCAAAACATTTCTTCGAAAAATTCTTGAAATATTACATCTGGAAACGAAAGGCAAAAATGTAGACATCCTGGAATGGATAGAAACATTCAAGTGTAAGCAAGTTCTAGTAATAAAATCATTAAACAAAATTTTGCACAAGCCATAGCCTTCAGTAAATATATAACCGTTGAAATATAATACAATTATTTTATTTATTTTGAAAATGAAGTAGATGCTAAGAAACTCGAGTCATTTTATATTCAGTAATGAAAAGTGATAGAAAACGAAAAAATTTACAATTTGATTCCATTTTGATAATAGATAATGAATGTTTTCTTGTGGTGACTAGTGTAACAAATATTCCTGCAGCGCTGGTAACCAGAGCCAGGTCCCTAATATTGAAAAGGGTTGTTGAGTTGGTATGCTCGCGAAGATGATCATAAATCTCGATTTCGGTAGTTTACAAAGACTAGTTGACCTCGCGCATCTTTTGCGCTCCTAACCTATTTGCTACCTGCTTTACCGACCGTTGTACCGCCCTAACTTGCCTACCGCCAATGAGCTAGCCTGCAACCCCCGGGCCAAATATTCCGGCTAGTTTTTGCGAATTGATATAACATCAGCAATTCCCGGTAAATTCGTGAATGGGTCGTTAATTTTCGGATGGAACCACCAAACTATCGATCTGTATCACGTTATTTTTATTGGGGAATTCATTTAAAGTTCTTAGAAGCTTGGCTCTAAACTTTTTTCCTGGTTGTTCACGATTACTGGTTGGATTCGAATACTGGGATTCGAAAAATCCGGAACAATAAAGGGCCATTTGTACAGTCAAATCGAAGCCTGGCTTTTCAAGAAGACCTGTAATATCCTCATACCACAGGTTAGTTCTCATTCAATTTGATGATTTAACAAAAGTTTTCAGCCTATCGAACGATATACTTCATTGATATCAGGTGAAAGCTTTTATATCTCAACAATGAAATGTATAATGGAGTATTTGATTGTGTCGGTTTTTCTCGACAAAAATTAATATATATTTCATTTTGAAATATATATTTTGTTTCGTGTAAATTAATATTGGGGTATACTAATGAATTTCTTGTTTGTATTGCGTTTTCTTTAATAAGTTATCTAGAATTGAGGGATTAAAACTATTATTTGTTTGATTGTGTCGACAATGAATACAACACAATCACACAAATAGCAGCAACTAACGGTCCCAATCCCTCATTTTTAAATAAGTTATTAAAGAAAACGCAGTGCAAACAAGCATTAGTATACCGCAGTATCACTAACATACCTAGAACCACAAACTGAACAGGTTGCTAGATGTCTGAGGAAAAATAAACATTATAAAATCTCATACAAAACCAATAATGCACTTGGGTAATTAATAAAAATAACAAAGAAAAAATTTATAGGAATAAGAATTCAGGAATCTACAAGTTGACTTGCGGTAGATGCCGGTACATATACAGGTGACCCAGGGGTCATTTCTATTCATGCTATCGACTTGATTGTTTTTCCAAACGATAGGAGGTACAATCCGCACATCCTAAAAATATTTTCATCCACATACAGGATGTCCGAAATGAAATACATACATAGGCTCGGTTTTTTTAAATGGCAACCCTATACTTTTCATACATCTTTGGATTTTCCACTTAATTGTCGATAAAAGGACTTATTTGAATCAGTTTTTGACCTATGTCAATTTATGTGTCGAAATAGCGTCGTGCGTAGACCCACAGAAAAAGTTATAACTTCGGAACCGTTCAACATAATTCAATCATCTTTTTTCCAGTCGATTCTTCAAGCTTCTGCGCATTTTTTGAAATGGGCCAGAATTCGATGTCCGTGTTCTATCGCCTACTACATTGATTTTTAAGTGACAAATTACAAATTGAATTAACTCGAATTTTTCAAATGCAACGTATTTTAATAAAGTAAATGAAAACAACTTGACATTAAAAATGTTTCACCAAGTGATATGCGAGAAATCAATATCATCCTGTATTTTATTATACCATTGCATGACATTTCGTAAGAGCTTTTCGTCGAAGGCTTGTGGGGTCCACGTGAAATTCGTGAAATAAATTTCAAAATAAGAAATGTGGATTGTTTTAGTAGAATCTAGTAGAAAGTTGTCGTAAAATCGGAAATATCTATACAAAATAATTGAAAAAAATGTTTTCCAAATTGTAATAGCAATGTTTGAAGAATAGTAATAATAGAAAGAGGAGAATATCAAGAAGCCAACAATTGTAGTAACAAGAACATGAAGCGGTGAATAACAGAAAACCATGTGAAAAAAATGTTCAGGAAAGCCTTTCTTTACATGCTCAAATAGGCCGCCATCATTTTCCACACAAGCTGGAGCACCATCGTGCTGTAACCACATGGTTCTTCGGGTATGCAGGTTCACTTCTTTTAACATTTCAGGAAGAAGTTCGCGAAGAAAATGTGAATAGCGTTCACCATTCAGCACATTATCGAAGAGGTCCAATAAAGTGATGTCCAATATATCCTCCCCAATCAATGAACGATCATCGGTTTTGGTGATTAACTGTTCTCAACTAATGAGGATTTTCGACTGCATAATAATGCATATTATGTGTGTTGACCGACTCACTGCTTTTAAACGTTGCTTCATCGGAAAACAGAATTTAGTTTAAAATATTATAATCCTCCTCACTTATGCCATTCATTTCTATACTACTATACTATACTATATTTTCCTGTAGCATCAATAAAACCTGTAGTTCATTCTCCTCATCAACTTGACCACCAACAATTTCTTTTTTAGGATAGGTAACACTACCAGTGAGTCCAAATCGATCTCTCAACCTTTGGAATGAAACTACCTGTGGAGTTCTTGCTTCCGGATAAATTTCAATGTAGATTCTGTGTGCTAATAAAACATTTCTATCAGCTTCACCAATACAGTAAACCATTTTCACTAATTCTTCGGGTGTAAAATTCATTGTGGTGTTATTGTTTTTACTTCGACCAATTGAATGAATATTTTATTACTCCAAATTTCAGGATTTAAATGATATGAATACTTTATATTTAGCCGTTTAATTCAAAAATGAAGCTATCATTCTCGGTATACATTTGAAGCATCTCCCGAACATCTCGAATATCAACATACCATTCTTAACAATAAGATGTGTACAATTATTGACAATACACAGATGTTTCAGATTTTACGACAACGTCCTACTCGATTCTTCAAAAACCATGCACATTTCTTATTTTGAGATTTATTTCATAAATTTCACATTAGAACCTATACTTCTGGTCCCAAGTAAAATAGCAGTACTTGCTGAAGTGCCTTCGTTTCTCTCACGAACATGGTATGTGTCCTCACATGCATTATTGACAGGCTTTATCCAAACAACTAACTTGAAGAGTCCTATGGATCATCAGGGAGAAACATCTACCTTCCTTAGTTCCAACAAGATTCGAAATTGATTATCGAAGATTACTGCCTTCGTTAAATGACTATTGAGGAACTTAAATTTGTGTGTCTGTAAGGAAATGTGTTTATTAGGGTGTGCGTTTTAATGTTTTAATTCATTTTGGATAATTTTCTTTCGAGTTGTTGAATATTTGTGTATTGATACTGCAATAAATTCATTATCATTGTAGTTATTAAATCTTGTAACTGTCTGATAACTCCACTTCAAAGAAAGCTACAAAATTTATTATTTCTTGTTATTATCTATTTTTCAACCGAATTTCATCGAATTGATTTCCGGAATTGACAATATGACAGTCAAGGATTTTTGGGTTTTATATATCATTTTGAACAACTTTCCACTTCACCCTTGCGCTACAATACTAGGCGGTGCATATAATCTAAAATCTGTCAAATAAACTTGTACATTTCTATGGCTTACGTATGACGCAATGGAGGCTGCTGATACATGGACTGAAACACGCCACGCCTACTTGCTCTGGCTTTCGCCAAGATATAATGCGGGGCTATTTATCATATAAATTATAATCCTTGATTAATAACCTGTAATCGTCCGCAAAATGTAGTTCAACTGAACACAATAAACAAGAAGCTAATTCTTTAAAATGAAAAGAGCAAAAGACTACTACTTCTATGAGATATCTCAATAGGTGAAAATGGTATTTCAGTTTCTCTTTTAAGTTTTCTGGAATGTAAATTCCAGTTTGTCACAAATACCCAGCTGTAAATAAAAATATGTATTCAATTCCAAATGAGTTCTACTTAACACAAAGAATTCCTGCTGTATGACGTTTGTATTAAAATTCAGAATCTAATTCCACAAGGAGGCCCACAAAAAGGTCATTCCAAAAAAGAGATCGTCAATTAAACGGCCGGGTATATATATGCGCCATTCTGTTGTTGAACAAGTATTCAACCAATTCCAACAGAACTATTACGATTACCATAATTTATTATAACCATATATTACTTTTAAGGTGAGTCTGAGTATTAGATTGTTTAATATGCGAGTAGGCAAATTTACAGTCAAGAATACCCAATGTTAGGTTCATAGCTTTGAGGCAGATATCAATATGGAGAAAAATGTTTTATCAGACCAGACATAACGGTATACTTTTTGTGATAAATTAGAAAAGCTGAAGTGGATCTATAATGAGGAAGAATTGCCTGCATTTACATACCAGTGGCCTTCGTTTAGCATAATCAGTTTGAATGGGTTAGATTGGATATTAACAGATTTTGTCCGAAGGAAGGGAAATAATTTGCCGGTGGATATTGCGGAATAGATAAGATTTGAACTCAAAATCTGACCGAATTAGAAATATACTCAATGGGATTAGAAGGGTTACACCCAGAAATTATCTTCAATTAAATTCCTTAGGAAAGAGGCAGTCTTAAATTAAGAATGAAACAATAAAAATTGTAAGACATTTCTTCAGTACGTTTTCCAACAAAAATTTATAATATATTTGGGACTCGGTAGAATCATTTGGACGTCTAGAGATCAACAAACTGAGATGGTCGATGTCTGCTTGTGCCACCTCGTTTCAAATAACCTGAACTTCCTGAATTAACTATGTCTTTAATATAAATTCGAAAGTCTTCTCCCTATCGTAACCCACATATGATCGATGGGATTTAAATCAGATGAACGAAGTGGTCATGGCTAAATACTTACGCCTGCTTGTGGAGAGAGTCATCAGTTCGACGAACAATACGTGGAGGTGCGTTGTCTTACTGACATGGACTGCCATCCAATTAAGTCTACCGTAAGCAATAACATATAATTGGACTATACGATTTTAGTGGACAGGTAAGCAAACACAAAATAAGTAATAACATAGAAAAATTTAGTTTTTGTCGAAAAAAGAATCACTTATTAATATCGGGTGTTTTTTTAGAGTTATAGAACTTTAAATTGAAATAAAACAGATTTAAATTAAGATTGAAGTAAAATTTTTTTTATTTGAAAGATAATTTTAGGACATTTATGTTTTGAAAATAATTTCCGGCATATGTCCACCACGACTAGCTCTGAGGAACTGCATTCGACCAGACCAATTTTCGACCCTTTTTAGAGTACTTCAGGTCTTATTTCATCAATAACACGAGTTATGTTGGCTTCCAAAGCGTCTATTGTTTCGGGTTTATCAGCATAAACCAATGACTTGACATACCACCAAAGAAAATAATCCAGTGGAGTTGTGTCGCATGATCTAGGAGGCCAATTAATAGGACCATTTCTCGAAATAATGTTATCGCCAAATCTTTCGTTCGGTAGCAGCATGAGGTGTAGCACCATCTTGTTGGAACGAAAAAACTTCTGGGTCGATAGAATTCAAATTTTGAAACAATAATAATAATAACCGTTCTTTATTGACCACAGTCAAAGGCCATCGACCGAAGTCCTTCAGCCCTTTGAAACAAATAATCATTGATCATCGATCTGTAACGAGCACCATTCACTGTAACATTAGCTCCAGCATCGTTTTTAAATAAATATGGACCGATGATACCTTCAGCGTGTAAAGCACACCATACAGTGCATTTTTCAGGATGCAATAAAACCTGCAGAAATTCTTGAGGATTGTTTTCACTCTATATATGGCAATTTTGCTTGTTTACATAGCCGTTCAACCAGAAATGAGCTTCATCACTAAACACAATTTTACGATCAAAAAGTGGATCAACTTCAAGCTGTTCTAGGGCTCAATCAGCAAACAAACGACGCTCATTAAGATCAAGTGGCTTTAGTTTTTGAACCAGTTGGATCTTGTATGGGTATAGACCAAGATCTTTACACAAAATTTTCCATGTGGTGGATGCACAGAGTCCAACTTGTTGTGAACGTCGATGAATAGACAAATCTGAATCATCATCAACCCTATGACGCATAACAGCGATATTTTCTTCTGTACGTACAGTTATTTGTCTTGTTGTTATTGTTGCATCGAGTAGAGAAAATTTTTTCCGAAATCTATCGATAGGTCGACGAATAAGCTGCTCTGGTGGACGATTATGTAAACCATAAATTTCACGAAATGCTCTATTAGTTTGGCGAATAGAACACTGATTTTGAAAATAAATTTCAACAATTTTTAAAGTTGTGCGGCTTGAGTCTTTCCATGATAATTTGTCAATGCTTACTGAACAGAAATGTAAAAACAACATGGCTTCTACCTTCTGTCAAATCACAGTTATCCCTATCGAAAGTTCTATCACTCTAAAAAAAAAACACCCGATAGAATACAAGCACAACACAAACGAAGTTTAGATTCACATTCGCGAACATGTGTCTTCTGAGTTTTTCCAGCAGTAGGACTTCCTCTTCGTACCCCCAAGCTTCTGTGACCTGCCAGATAAATTTGATGAAGTTCCTGTGAATGATGGAACCCCCTTTGATAGCCCATATGGATGAGTTCAGCAGCTGCGGTCTTTGGTATCTCCAGAAGATCCTCTTTATTTTCTGGGCATCAACCATCTCTAGAGGTATAAGAGATTTGTTTCCCATGATTAAGTTCATTAAGTTTTTGTAGGAAGCTTGGTGCTCGGCAGATTACTTTTTCATCTTATATGGCATTCTCAGTGGTTCAGGTCCCTCCTAGGATACCACCATAGTCGAAATGATGATGCGATCCTGTAGTAAGTATGAGGTTAGTCTTCAGAATTTTTCCTTCTTAATTTAGGATGTAACACTCCAGCCCTTTCTAAGTGGCTAAGTCTTTCAGTATTGAAGCGACGTAGTCGTGCCGTTTCATTATCTCCCAGTGCATAAGTGGACACCTTTGCAGGACGTTGCAAGGAGATTCTCTCCTTTGACAGCCTGCTCTGTACATAGCATCTTGCCCGTGATTGTGTCGGTGTTGGCCCTAACATAATCTTTACCTGACCAGTATTTAGAGTTTATGTAGGTATTGCTGTGTTTCATCTCTCCCAATCCCGTTACATGGCAGGATTCTTCTTGCTCTGTCTATATCCATAGTGAATGGTGTGGCTCCAGCGGGGACCATTTTCGCAATGACACCTCTTTCATCTCTGTAGTCATTGCATCGTAGGATTTTTTCAGATCCTCTATTTGTCGTAGCATTATAATAGGTGTCTTGTCGGCAAAGCTGAACACTCCTGTCCCTATTTGTTTTTGTGGGGTCGTATACTTTAGTCATGCACGCTGGATGGAAGTTGTAGTGCTCTTTTGATTCCCTATCTTATGGCTCGACCTGCTGCCTTGAGAGTCCTTTTGTGTACGAATGGGCTATGGAGTGAGTGGATGTAACGAGGAAAATTTTTGGGCTATGGATAGTTACTTTCTGGTCTCTTTGACTTGCCAGGATCAGAAGGTTGTCAAAAGCAAGATAGCTCTCCAATACTTACTTCTGGTATTCTTCTCCAAACCATTTGTCAGTGATTTACGTAGTAGCAAAAAGGTCTCAGTGGTGTTGTCTGAAGCACCTATTTTTATGACTTGTGATACGGTTTGGATGACCAGTCGGTTTTCTTCGTGTTCCTCTATGTTTTTCTTTTCATGCTCGACATACTCACCTTGTTGTCATAACATTATAATAAAAACAGAGGCGATAGTATAAATCAACATTCCGATAACAATTTTACTCCTGTCAAAGATTTTGAACTCAAGGCATTTCGTAACGCTTACCACCAGTAACAAGGGTGCCATAACTGAACTTATGTGTACTATTCAGTTCTCAAAATATTAAGAGCAAACATTTTATGCTGGCAAAAAATTATCAAAGATAAAATGTTAATATTATTACCGTAGAATTCTTCAGAACAAAAGGAATTCTGTTGCAAGAAATGTGAATTGAAGAAATGATTCCATCCAGGTGTAAAACTTCTAGTGTCTCTGAGTATCTGTGAATAAATATTTACCACTGGAAAATAGTTCAACATTCAATGATAATTTTTTGTAACACTCATTTAAAAAAATACCGTACGATATCCAAAGTTTCTTCCAGAACAAATTGAGTAAAATCAATATTTTTTAGTATCAAACCCCAAAATCATTTCGCAGTTATCCAGAAAGCTCTGAGAGAATTTCAAAAAGTTATTGAAAATGATTAACGATTGCTCAATATTTAATATATTACTTTCATGAAATAATACACGACTCTTTGTTAGAATGGTTTTTATAGCTTGAAAATTTGGCTACAGGAAAAGTTTACATTCAATATTTCAAACAAGTCTCCAAAATAATAGTCACTAGAAATTACTAATAAGGAGTATAAGCTATGGTAATAGAAAGTTCTAGAAATCGAGACAGTGTAACATACATTTGTACAACAATTCCATACTCAAACAAACTTGACAAGGTTTTGTAGATCACAGAGGTAAATGCTCAAATATTAGCATATTCATTGCACATTGCATTGACGAAAAACAATCAGTTCGAAACGTGCGCCTGTCTGCAATTTGCCTCTGAGTTCTACCAAATCTTATCGAGTTTGTTTCAGTATAGAATTGTTATAGAGATGTATGTTACATTGTCTCGATTTCTAGAACTTTCTATTACGATAGGTAATACTCCTTATTAATGATTTTTGGTACAGATCAGCCGAATTAATTAATTTTAATAAGATTATGCTAATTTTTGAGCATTACGGCAATTTATGATCTGATTTGAGCATGAGGAAAGTTTATTCTGCGTTGGTAACGTGAAAATATCGAAAATACATTTCTTTACTTGAAGTAACTCGCAAAGGTATGTCTTTTATGTATTTTGCATACTCGAAATGGCGTTAGTGTAATATTAATATCTTAGAGTCTCTGTGTATGTATTTTGCATATTCTAGATGGCGCTAGTGTATTATTAATATCTTGAAGTCTCTGTGTATAGCGAATATAGATACAGATTTGAAGTCACTAGCAAACATTGCACTAACAAAAACCAATAAGTTTGAAACGTGCGCATGTCTGCAATTTGCCTCTGTGATCTACAAAACCTTGTCGAGTTTGTTCGATTATAGAATTGTTATACAGATGTATGTTACACTGTCTCGATTTCTAAAACTTTCCATTACCATGGCTCATACTCCTTAGTAATGATTTTGGGTACAGATCAGCCGAATTAATTTATTTTAACAAGGAATTACATGAGATCAAGCAGAAAATATTTGATTTATTACGATTCGATATTCAAACAGGTTACAGATTGATGATGAAGGAGAAAGATTTGAAAATGAATAACTTATTCGGAAATTAATTATTTAAAATTCATTATAAAACGTGTTATAAGGAAAAATTTGTCAGATTTAGAAGAAAAGTTTACAGAATTCATGCTGATTTTAAGTCAGAAATAATGAATAGATCATAGACATGTGAAAGATCAGAGATGTGTCAATGATTAAATAATTATAGAATTGTAGTTGTGTGTTCTGTGGTGAACTATTAGAAAACGTTTAATTGATTCGGTCTTCACTTGGTGGAAACTCATTTTAATTAAAAAATATATAGGAGACAGTATTTTAATTTCCACAAATATATTTTCGAGTTATTTGTGGAAATTAAAATACGGTCCCTTATATGTTTTTTATTAGAAAACGATATTACCAAGTACGTAAAATAAAACAGTGAAAAAAATTATTAGAGACGCTACTAAAAAGGTAGAAGCTCTTATTGAACAATGTTCACGAAATTTTGTATTAGCCTTCTTGTGGTTATTTTACATCTAAATGTTAAATTTTTACTCGATCATAGGACTGGTGCTATGGTTTCTTTAGCGCTCTTTATTTTGAATCTTCTAATTACGCGATCCTAATCAAATTTTGTAGAAATATGTACGTTATCATCAGCATTCCAAACCCCAAAATTCAGATGAATCAGATTTGTAGTTTGGAAAATATTAATAACAATAAATGAAAATTCCAAATGTGAATAACTACGAAACCACTGGATTAATTCTACTCAGTAATAATACCAACTCCAAACATACTCGAAAGTTTCTATCTGTTTCTGTTGGAAGGTTATAAGGTTTAAGATGACCAATTTTTTTTTCAAATTTTCTAATCATATGAGCTTCACAAAATTTCACACAGTCCGCGTTAATTTCTCCTTCTAAATGCTAAATTTCCGACCAATGGAACCTATTGCTTCGGAAATATTGAGAAAAACATGAAAATTTTTCAAATATGAATAACTGCGAAAAGATTGAACCGATTTCACCCATTAACGAAATTAGCTGCACTATTCAGATCTTAATCTTCCTTTATAATTAAGTCCAACCGAGTCGTTTTAGACCATCTTCGGCTTAAAATTCTAAAATTACAGACATTTGGTCGAAACGATAGCACGCTGTTCCCGGGAAATAGCCTGCAAAAGACTACACGAATTAACCAGCTCAAGTCTATCTTATAACCGACCTTTGATGCGGAAAAGTAATTTTTCTACATTTATCCGTACACTAATATATGCGTCATTCATAGATGGTAAGTCGAACTGTTAATCACTCTTCTTTCCATCCTTTCACAATTGAAGACTGTAATATGATGACTATCTGCCGTTATTATTAGGTTCACTTCAAAAGGAGGAAGCCCTAGAACACGACGTTTGAATGAGATTAGTGCAACAGAGACGTATAATTTGGTTACAAATAAAAAGAAATTAGTCTAAATAACATAAGTGAACTCGCTAAGAGACTCCCACGCACATTCAATGTGACACGTGGATTGGAATGGATGAGGTATCTCTACGGAGATTTATACTTAGCCCCCCTGATTGAATAAGGAGCATATTTCATTGCTATGCGGAAATATCCGAACGAAACCAAGTATCGGGTGTTTTTTTAAAGTGATAGAACTTTAAATTGAAATAAAACACATTTAAATTAAGATTGAAGCCAATTTTTTTTTATTTGAAAGATAATTTTATGACATTTATGTTTCGAAAATAATTTCCGACATATGTCCACCACGACTAGCTCTGAGGAACCGCATTCGACCAGACCAATTTTGGACCACTTTTTCTAGTAATTCAGGCATTATTTCAATAATAACACGAATCGATGATTAAAGTAAACCAACTTAATTTCCGCTAATTTATTTAATTTCACAACAAAAGTCTCGTCATGATAACATTACTTCGTCAGGTGAGTATGGTACTAACTACATAATTGAGATTGAGTTCTTTAAATATTCAAAATGTACAGAAAAGAAGATAGTGGGAATTTATAGTAATTTGTTTTTTATTATTCCACAAAGTTTCAGAAAAGGTTAAGTAAGGGGGATTTATTGAGATCCGTCTGGTCATTTAGGAGAATCTGTTGATTTCGAGGGCTTCTATTCAGGGTACTTTTTTGGAGTAACGCAAACTAGTTACTTTCTTATAAATTTAATTGTACTTAAATATTTTCGCAACCAATAAATTTTTCAATGAAGTTTGAATTTCATAAATCCTTCACTTTATTCATGGAATTTTTGTATCCCTCTGATTTGTTTGAAATTGGTTTCAGGTAGTCTACAGTGAGAAATTATTGGAAATAGAACAGAGTCTATGTGTAGAGTTTACAGATATTAGTACATTTATTCTATTTTTACTCTTTATATCTTTTTTGGTTATGATTCTAGGTGAAAGTAAACCATTAATTCCTAACAATTGTAGAGTCATAATAACCTAAGTAAAATATCTCAACACGGTCAGATGATGCAAAGCCCATGATTTCCAATGCCAATGCTTTCAAGCTATTATAAACTAAGTACACACTATTTCACTCTACATGATATGAACGGTATAACGGAATGACCATAATTCAATGATGAGAAATACTCCCAGTCAAATCTACTAGCAAGCAATAATGATACTAGTCAGGCCAACAAGATCCATTAAGGTGAGATGCCGGTTTGGTAAAAAGGAGTCTACTTCTATAAGAACAATAACTCCTGTAATAAATAACGATTCTTATCGATCAAGCATCAAGTCCAAGTATTCGGTAATAACGTCCATTTGATAATATCCACCTATGCGAGGCCGATACATGTATATAGAGCGTGTAACGCCTTGTTGTGAAGGAACTAGAGGAGCACGAAAGGAAAATCGAAATAAGAACTATGTTCTTAGATTCTGAGATGAAGAATATCATTTAATCATTTGGCGAGAAAAAATAGGAGTACAAATTTCTCAACGCTAGCAGTGAATCAAAGAAATATTTTTCTTTTGACTATTTCGTTCAAATATCTTCATTTCAAGAATTCGGTGTTGAAAGTCATAACCAAGTTAAATTTCCTCGGGACATCCTCTATTAGCACAATAACTGCCTTGCCGTACGAGTCTAAAAAACTTCCCAATTTGAATTTCTATTGCATAATAAAGAGTGGGCCATCTTGAGTTTGAATCATAAAGAGGTGGTTATTTCTAGTCTGGAAACACTTCTGTTATTCGTGTTTCGACAAAAAGGGAGTTTAATGTTTGAGAATAATGAAATGGGTCGATTTACGTCTGAACAAAATTGGTAAATTTTAATAATAATAATCTATTAATTCATTTTGGACAAATTAAGGACAGATCATAAAAAAAAATATATATAATATAAGTGTACAAAATCGACTACTCACTAATATGTCAGAAACATAACCCTGAATACTAACATAACTGAATAATAACATTTACGTAACAATATACCTTCAACAGTTTTCTTAAATCCCTTGAAACTAAGAGATCGAACAGCATGCGACAAATAATTATGAAGTTTAATGCACTGATACATAGAGGACATCTCTAACTTGGATGTATTGTGTTTTGGTATATACAATGTTTCCTCACTTCTGGTATTATAGCCATGAAAACAGGATAACTTATACATTTGGGACATTTAAAAATGAAAATGGAGGACCACGTTAAAATATCATTTTCTAACAAGACGAGTCTACAGGACGAATGTAGATTTATATTGAATACTATGCGTAAGATCCGTTTCTGTAATATGAAAGCCCTGTCAACTTCTGAAGAGTTTCCCACAGCAATAAATTATATGCGAGGTGGCTATAGACTAAAATATAATATATATTAACAAGAGATTCTATGGGGAGTAAATGTTTCACTCTATTAATAACATAATATGAACTATTCAATTCCTTACACAAATATTGAATAAGCACAGACCACTTCAAATTGTTATCTAATTACATAACAAGAAATTCAGTATTATCCGTAGATCGGCTGACAGTATCTGAATAGCGAATGACGATCATTATGGTCAAATGTAAAATGAATACATTCATTTTTATCAATGTTGACCATCAAATTATTCCCTTGACACCAGTTCACAAAGATTCTGTACTAAAAGCTCACAAATCATGTGAAGCTCCTCAAAAGTAGGCGCCGTAACTGCCATTGAAGCATCATCAGCGAATAGGCCAATACGTAACTTTTGTGGGACTGATAATATACTGTCACATCCCAGACAGCTACACAAATTGATGAACATTCGTCGCAAACTATCGGGAGAATCAGTAATAAAATGAAAAATAGAAGTGACCCGAGGAGGAACCCTTGTGGTACTCCCAAAGTTATATCGTATTCAGCAGATGAAGAGTTCTGATTTTTGACAAACATGGGTCTACTCTAAAGATAGCTGAGGATCCAATCCAAAAACAAAGCTCGGAAGCCCAAGTTATAACATTTATTAATTGTCAAGGCATTCATAACGAACTCAACGAAATGAATTGCTGCCGTTTGAGTTGAGTGGCCAGAACGAAAGCCATGCTGAGCGGCATCAAGTATGTTCAATTTTTCTAGGTACTTAATAATTTTATTGGACACAACTCTCTCGAATACCTTGGAAAAACACTTGAAAGAGAAATTGTTCAAAAACTTGATGAATCTTATATGGAACTTGTTAGAAATTTACGAGGAAAATTCAATAAAAATGAAATGCCCTTACGGAAATTTGTGGATCAATTTGTTCGTGAATACTGCATCTTTACTTAATACGTTCAGTGAGTACAACTGAAAACATTACCCAGAATATGGCTGAACATCCATCAACATCAACTCTTCATCGTGCTCAAGAACTGTGCATTTCTCGCACCTTTCTGAGTAGAATTTTGACCTCAATGAGTTAATGACCGCATGGCCGAAGGTGAGCATTTTCCAAGGAAATCATATTAAGCTTTGACTTCTTTGAACTATGTTTATGGGAATCCGTTAAGTATAAGTGTTACGCTAACCATCCAGAAGCGATTGATACCTTGAAACCGGAGTGAGTGTTGCACCACAGGGCGCCCACCCATAAAACTAATATGGTTCTATCCGATTGCAGGTACACTGTACATAAGGCCTACTATGTCAGAATAATATCTATGCTAGCTTTAAGGAGAGGGATACTTTGACGTGTTAGTTTCCTCGAGTTTATGGATTCTGGCATCGAGTTGAACTCTTCTTGGCCCTTGGCCGTTGACTCCTTTCAGAATTAAGGTTACCACAGGAAGGTAGATCGGCCCAGAGGAGTATTCGTTCTCCTGGCTACTGGATTTGGTGTTGAACTCATGGGGCAGTGGTTGAAAGCGTGCATGCTAGGCTAGAAGGGTACTCTCTACTTGTGCCTGAATAACCGGGACTGTCCTGGAGGTTAAGAAGTTTCGACCACGCATTGGCTTGGCTTGAACTCGGATCGACTGGGGTGTCTACAGCGAGTCTGGACCTCGAGCGGTCGAATGGACAGCGGAGGTAAGAAGCCCCTTCGGCGTGTGAGTTGCGTCCCAAATAACTCCGCCACTGACAGTGCATAGCCGCTCCCCATGGCATTAAAGCTTGACGCGCTGTATGCGCTTGTCTTGACTAGGATCCTGGTTTCATCCCGGTAAAATGGAGAGTTGAGTTGATGCCTATAGAAATGCCATTCGCGCCAGTTACTGGACCCGTGTGGTGGAAGATTGACCGAATGGGCCCCTAGTTTCACGGTAAAAGTGGAATAGTGGGCTGAGCCACGTTGATCTACTCAGTGACAAAGGAGTCCGTCGCGGCACAGGGCCTTTTCCTTAAAACTAACCTACTCTACCCTATTGCAGTAAATCTCCGGATTTTTCTGTCCAACGGCCGACTGCGTTACCTCGGAAGGGTGGAGGCCCTAGGGAAGTATTTGTACGACCTGTCCACCCAATTCGTGTTGGACACATGGGGACAGTAGTTGACAGTCCGCATGCTGGACTAGGAGAGTATTCCTTCTATCTGTTCGCAGATAGAATCTATATATAGATATATATATATATATATATATATATATATATATATATATATATATCTCTCGAAATGCTTCAGGGTTCAGCGGGACATGACGGTTCGACCGGCCCCGTCCTAAATCAGGATCGTTTGCGAGACGTTTCTGGGGTTTGTGGATCCCGACGATACGGCTATACTGTTGGTGCTTGAAGCCTGTATCAATTGAAATACTTCACAAGGTTTCGTGGGTCTTGACGTACAGGCCGGATTGACGGTGCTCCTATCAGAATCAATTGAGGCATCAATCTTGAGACTATCTTGGTTCATGGTACTGCGTTCGGGTGGTTGGATAAGAAGCCCCTTCGGCGCGTGAGTTGCGTCCCAAACGACTCACCAGGCAGAACCAGTAGAGGTTGGATAGTGCTTCGCTGCTACCAGTCATACGGTTGTAGGTTTTTGAACTGAAGCCCAAACTGGAAGCTGGTGGGTTTAGCTCATTGGAGCGGTTCTCGCCATGCGCGATGATAAGGCGTAACCCTTATCATACTTTATGCTTCTGGGGTCAGATTAAGGAGACTGCTAATAGTCACTTGGTGGAAGAGCTATGCTCACATACCAATACACTAACTGGAAGAATTCACGTGACAGTGCATAGCTAGTAGAAGTAGGATAGTGACTCGAAGCTACCAGTCTATACTGGAAACAGAGGAGGACTTCTGTTTCGTTTTGCGTGCTGATTGTCTCAGACAAATGAAAATTCTGACAGTTATGAATTCAAATATCATGTTTTAAAAGCGCTCGGAAGAAATCTCAAAGGTTATTTGATTGTATTGTTCATCTTAATTGCTTCCATTAGATATATGGAATAACGGTTCAATGTGATATGCTTCAAGAACAAAGAAATGTTAAGTCACACTGGACTTTTTTGAAGAGGTGAAAGATACAAAAGGAGAAATCTTTCAATTTGATATTATAAAAATAAGACACGACAACTGCATACTACAACAATTAAAAATAAATAGGTATAAATCATGTGAACTTTGTTTCTCGTTCCATCAAGATCTTAATTTAATTTTTTATGTACGAATATTAAAATGGGCCTTAGTATTTCATGAATTCCATTAAATTCTAATTATTCGATCTTATCCAAAGACCCTCCGTTTGCAAGATAATAAATGGTTTTTTATTTATTGCAGACCTTTTTACTAAAGCAATTTTTTGACGTAGACAATCAGAAGAAATGGAATAAATTGTAATTTTTCACATTGTCGATTTCAAGACGGAAATATTATTTCTGTTAAAATTACCGATAAAAAACTCCCTCAGTAAGAACTGATACTATTGTGGCTCAAAGAATTTATTACCTCATTGCCGGTGTATTTTATTACTTTTCCTTATTTAAATCCCTTATTCTTATAAAAACAACCCCTATAAACCCCTTCGTTTTTGTGTACAGCAGGAAGCTCCATTTATTGTATTGCAGTAAACTGCGTCCTTGTCTCCCTTCCGTGAGAGGGGTAGAATCATTCAATATTTGTGGTAGTGTTTCAAATAACTATAAAACAACTATCAGTTGAGCAATTTAGTTCTTCCGATCGTATCATTATTTTAGCAGTTACCTTATAAGAATTCAATTTTATGAATTTTTCTATTTGCTTTTTTTTAGTTCCCGCTGTTTGACTGTTATTTAGTCTTCGGTAATGGAATGTTTCGTCCGCGGTTCCGAAACAATGCTAAAACCCCTCACATTGTTGTTATCACTTCACAGGCAGTGCTCATAAAAAAGATGAACCCACTCAGTTAAGGTACCTACAACCTTAGTCACTTCACGCACATCGAAATTTGAGCTGCAGACTCTCCATAAAACTTTTTCTTGGGTAGGTGGAGGTTTTTTACGCAAACAAGAACTCTAGATAAGCATACAGTAATCACATTTTCCAATTTTTCTTCACATTGAACTTCAATGGCTGTCAAATACAAATTAGAAGATGCAGCCTGCTCAATATTTGGCAGCAGTCTACTGACAGAAGGTAGTTGACGGAAGCAGTGTTGCATTTAAAGCTAGCACTAACAAAGGTAAGTGAATACAGGTACTGTTTCATTGGACCACTGCTGTACGTGCTGTACACCACTGGCCTACTTACAAATCCTCATATCCTATTGGAAACTCACGCAGATAATAGAGACGTTCTAATTTCTGATGAACATCCACGAAATGCCACCAATAAATTGCAGAAACATTTGAACGAAATACAAAACTGGCTCCACTAGTGGAAAATTCAGATGAATTAATCAAAATCTGTGCATATGAATTCCACCTTACGGTGAGGCCAGTGTCCACTGTTATATATCAATAATGAGACCAGAGGTCTCAAGTATCGGGTGTTTTTTTTAGAATGATAAAATTTTTGATAGGTCCAACTGTGATTTGAAAGAAGGCAGAAGCCATATTGTTTTGACATTTCTGTTCAGTAAGCTTTGACAAATTATCATGAAAAGATTCACACCGCAAAAACGTTTACAAATTGTTGAAATTTATTTTTAAAATCAGTGTTCTATTCACCAAACTTATAGAGCACTTCGTGAAATTTATGGTTTACATAATCGTTCATCAGAGCAGCTTATTCGTCGAACTATCAATAGATTTCGGACGTTTTCTGTACTCGATGCAACAACAGCAAGACAAAGAACTGTACGTACAAAAGAAAATATCGCTGCTGTAAGTCATAGTTCTAATGATGATCCAGATTTGTCTATTCTTCGACGTTCACAAGAAGTTGGACCCTGTGCATCCACCACATGGAAAATTTTGCGTGAAGATCTTGGTCTACACCCATACAAGATCCAACAGGTTCAAGAACTAAAGCCTCTTGACCATAATGAGCGTCGTTTGTTTGATGATTGGGCCCTCGAACAGCTTGAAGTTGATCCACTTTTTAATCGTAAAATTGTGTTTAGTGATAAAGCTCATTTCTAGTTGAACGGCTATGTAAACAAGCAAAACTGGCATATATGGAGTGAAAACAATCCTCAATAAGTTCTGCAGGTTCCATTGCATCCTGAAAAATGCTCTGTATGGTGTGCTTCACACGCTGGAGGCATCATCGGCCTATATTTCTTTTAAAACGATGCTGGAATTAATGTTACAGTGAATGGTGTTCGTTACAAATCGATGATCAATGATTATTTGTTTCAAAATTTGAATGGTATTGACCCAGAAGTGTTTTGGGTCCAACAAGATGGTGCTACACCTCATGCTGCTACCGTAACAATTAATTTATTGAAACAAAGTTTTGGCGATAACGTTATTTGGAGAAATGGTCCAATTAATTGGCCTCCAAGATCATGCGACATAATTCCACTGGATTTTTTTCTTTGGGGTTATGTCAAGTCATTGGTTTATGCTGATAAACCAGAAACAATAGACGCTCTGAAAGTCAACATAACTCATGTTATTGATGAAATAAGGCGTGAATTACTCGAAAAAGTGGTCCAAAATTGGTCTGGTCGAGTGCGGTTCCTCAGAGCTAGTGTTGGTGGAAATATGCCGGAAATTATTTTTAAAACATAAATGTCATAAAATTATCTTTCAAATAAATGAAAAATTTGGCTTCAATCTTAATTTAAATGTATTTTACTTCAATTCAAAATTCTATCACTCTAAAAAATCAACCGATACAAATTACTTGTGGATGCATTTTTATAGCGAACGTACATGGAAGGAACACACAATCAAGAAAAGGAAGCAAACTGACTCAAAAATACGAGAACTATTGCTTATTAGTAGGAAATCTGAATTGGCACTGGAGAACAAGAGACTCATCTATAAAAAACTGATAAACCCTATATCGGTCTATGGTATCGAGCTTTGGGGGTGTACAAACAAATAAAATATATTAATACTTCAGAGAAGCCAATACTTCAAATGGTAACAAGTGCTCCATGGTACGTCACTAATCAAACCCTATCCGAAAATTTACGATGTCATTTAAGAGCTAGAAACATGCTAAACTAGAAAGCTATACCAACCATCTATTACATCCATTGGTCCTGCCTCAATATAGAAGAATAGGAAGGAAATGGCCAGCTCACTTGAGATATAGTTGAAGGGGTCTTTTCACTGGAAAAGGCTTTATGTCATGTTAGAGCCTTAAGATCCATAGTTAGCACCTTAGTTTACAGAATGTGTATATTCTGATTGCTAACAAATGAATTATAATAAAAAAAAAACAATGCCGGTATGAGGCAGTATTCTATCCACTAACGATTGTTGAGTGAGTTTGATCAATATTTTAGTAGTTGTTCTAGTATTCTAGTAATCAATTTTATTGATAGTAATCAAAGGGCTATCGACCAAAGTCTTCCTGCCAATTACATTCTTAATCAATGTGAAATAAGGTTTATTATATGGAAAGAAAAGTAAAAATAACAGGTATTCAAATATTGGTAGCGCTGGGTATTTGACCTTTCGTGGGCTTTCTATGTCATAATTATGTATCAATGTGCTTCTAGACAAATTTTTTGCTCAATTCTTGTAGCCTTGGTAATATTGGCTCTATTGTTGTTGATTCACGTAAGAGTTGGTTTGGAGGGTTATGCAACGAGTTGTTGCATAATTTTGGTTATTTTTCTCAAATTTGTTCTTTCGGCTACTTCCAAATTATAGAGCGTTGATCTAGAAGAGTTCAGAAAAATTGTATGTCCGTACTCCGCAAATCATCTTATAAATCGAAGTAGAAATCTTCACATTGATGCCCAAGTTTTTATAGGTGAGTGATCTGAAATGACCCGCTCGTGTAATGGCTGATGTTTTATGGAATCTTGTGTGTGTTTTGAAGCTGAGATTGTTGTCTATATATATATATATATATATATATATATATATATATATATATATATATATATATATATATATATATTCCCAAGTGCTTGCAGATATTCGTAAGGCTTATTAGAGAATTAGTATTGAATAAAATAATAAGAAGAGGTTTTTTACTTAATAGAAGGATTATTACAAAATTTGAATATCTAAACAGATTTAATCTGTTAGTCTCCTACAATTTTAATTTCAAAAAATTTTATTCAAAAGCTTTTATAATTAAATTAATGTCTTATACGCACTGCTTATATTTAATTAACGTATAAAATCAAAACTCATTATATAATATCAAATGGAACAAAAACCCCGAAAAATATAAATTGTCAATTAAAATTGATAAATAAATATTTGAAAAAGGCAAAATTTTATTTCTGATCTTATAATTATGAAAACAAAATCCTCTTCGAAAATAAAAAAACATAATTTTAAGAGCTTTTTATAATTTATTTGAAATATTCAATATATTTGAATTTTCAAATAGGTTCCTTCAAAAATCTCTCAAAACATGTATCACATCCTCAAAAATCAATTGGAATTTAGATAAGGTATTCACCGTCCAACTTCACATTATAAAATTAAATAAATTTATTTACCTCCAAGAACTCAGTAATTCTAAAACTTTTCGAATAAAATTTTTTGAAATTAAAATTGTAGGAGACTAACAGATTAAATCTGTTTTGATATTCAAATTTTGTGATAATCCTTCTATCAAGTAACAAACCTCTTCTTATCATTTTATTTTAATAAAATAGAAAGGCTTTTTACTTGATAGAAGAAATATAACAAAATTTGAATATCAAAACAAATTGAAATATGTTTATCTTCTACAATTTTAATTTCAAAAGAATTTTTTATTCAAAAAACTTTTAGAATTAAATTAATGTCTAAAGCAAGCACCGCTCACATTTAATAGACGTATATACGTCTATTAAATGTGAGCGGTGCTTGCTTTAGACATTAATTTAATTCTAAAAGTTTTTTGAATAAAAAATTCTTTTGAAATTAAAATTGTAGAAGATAAACATATTTCAATTTGTTTTGATATTCAAATTTTATTTTATGTATAATATAGAATTATATTTAGGTTTAAAAAAAAACTCCATTATATAAGTATCATGTGGTTTAACTAAGACCATAGAATACCTTACAAGCTTTGTATGACTTTTGTGATGAACAATGTCTTGGATTTTAAAGATAGTGTGCTTAAGCGAGGATACCACGAGGTCTTGGAGGTAAGTTATTTATTGTTAACTGATTTTATTTTAAATTTAAATGTGGAGTGGGACCGATAAAGACCTTATCTGAATTCTCATTGTTTTTAAGGATGTGATAGATGCAGTGAGATTTTTGAAGTAACTTATTTAAATATATTAAATATTTCAATTAGATCATTTTTTTGAGAAGTTCTTAAAATTATGATTTGTATTTATGAAAAGGATTTAGTTTTCATAATTATAAGATCAGAAACAAAAATTTGTTTCCTTCAAATATTTATTTATTGATTTTTATTGACAATTTATATTTGTTGGGTTTTTTATTCCATTTGACATTATATAATGAATTTTGATTTTATACGTCTATTAAATATAAGCAGTGCTTATAAGACATTAATTTAATTATGTTTTTAAATCAAATTTTATTGAATTAAAATTGTGGGAAACTAACAGATTAAATCTGTTTTGATATTCAAATCGGTATTGATTTTGTGATTGAATAGGACAAGCTTTGATTTTGTTGGGTCGGGTTGTAATCTTCATCCATATTCAATATTTTCTTTGAATTCTTTTTATCTCTTTTTAATGCTGTACGATAATTCTATATGTCCACTGAAGAGGAACAGTGTTTTAAAGAAATTTATTCAATTTTTTTTCAATTCACTAGAAGTTTTCTGAAATTATAATTTGTAGAGCGGTGTTACAGAATTACTAGGCTTGATATTTAAGATATTGGAAAAAACTTTCTACCAAGTGAAAATCTTCCCAGTTTAATAACTATATATTCTGTAACTTCGGTAAATATATAATAAAGAATACTTCGGTTTTATTGGACGACCAAAACTATACAATTAGTATTTTAAAAGTACAATCAAATGGGGAATCAGTTTCTCCTGAGGATAACTTTGTGCAACTCTGAAATGAATCCGATCGAACCGAAACGATAAACTGAGCAATAAACAAATCTCCCGAAAAAGAAAATTCCACAAATCACGCACCATTGCCCAATACAATTCATAAAACTCCTGCGGAGACAACAACAATATTTCAATTTGTAATGGTGAAAGCTTCAATATTCTCACAGGATCAACTTTGATACAGCTACCAACCGATACTATCAAATCATAACTTCTAACTCCCGTCTCCAAAATAAGATCGTAAATTAAAATGTGGCCGTTATAACTGCTATGACCGATAATGGTGGTACTCCACTTCGTACAAAAAAGCTCATTATCGAGCTCCCGTTGTTACATCTCTGATATTACGGGAGAAATTCATTCAAATTTATTGCATGGGCGGGAATTCAAATGTGCCATAAATAATCAAAGTTCATCAAGTGAATTACTGAAGAGCATAAGTATAATTTTGGGACGATAAAATGTTTGAAATTATAAGTTACATACGGGTTTTTTTGAGCGTGTTGCTCTTCAGGAAACATTTTGGAATGATGCAGAGTAATTATTTTAGGCGGAAAGCAATGTCACCGGATATTTGGTCAATTCCTTATTCATATTCAGTATAATTTATATCCTAATTATTGGAGCTCAATAAGTTTGACCCCAATAGTTTCGGAGAAATTTGCAACAATTTCCATTATGAAATGATTTACAGGTTTTGATTTTTGCTCGCTTAATCCTGGGTGGCTATGTTTTCGCGCAATTATCATGTAGACTCACTAATTGTTAAACATATAAGGAAGCATTTCTTGAACTTGAATTTTTGGCAACAGTATAATAGTAATATAATCATAATGAAATAAAATAAATCATTAAATAATATTACAGATAATCGCTGGAATTAATTCTCTAGAACCTTCACAGATTTAAATCTAAATAAATCTCATGAAAACATTAAGAATTAAATTTTTTTTAAATATATCCTAGATAACACTGTATCAATTTATAGACATATATATTATCATCACATATGGTGGAAATTAACTAATAAAGAATCAAAAGAAATATAAAATAAGGACCATGTCATTTAGACATCACCTTACATACATGTTTCGATTGGATGTTAAAGAATCGCAAGTTCCATCACCAAAAACTGTTGAACATAGAATTCAAAATTTTTTTATATATTTTTTAATGATTATTTTGTTTATTCAAATAACTTCTTACTGAAGACATTTGGGTCCTAATTTATAAGGTTCTTTCTCTGGAGAATGTGCTATATATGCTTCAAAAGAGCAATTAAAAATAGGGTTTTTTGTAATATATGTTGAACCTTTTTTTAGTGATGGAACTTGTGATTTCCTAACATCCAATCAAAACGTGTATGAATAATAATATAATAATATGTATAATGAGTGTGGACAGCTCAATGGGAGAGCATGGGGCTCGTGACTGGGAGGTCCGGGTTCGAATCCTATTCAGGTGGAAAAGGAATTTTCTATTATAGTTGAACGGGTGTCTGCCACCATTTCACTGTTGGATCAAAAACAAAACAGTGCTGTGACCTAAAGTGGCGGAAGAACGCAGTAACAAACCCAGAACACAACTGAACTCCTAACTCGCACAAGCTGAAAAAGCTTCTGAGAGATCTTCACAGAAGATCTAGGAGTATCAGGATAATAATAATAATGTGATGTCTAAATAATTTTGTCATTATCTTATATTTGTTTTGATTATTTATTAGTTAATTTCCACCGCATGTGATGATTATATATGTCTATAAAGTGATATCTAGAACATGTTATTTAAAAATTTAATTCTAAATGTTTTCATGAGATTTATTTAGATTTAAATCTGTAAAGATTCCGGTGAATTGATTCCAGCTTTTATCTATAATATTCAAATACTTCTTCATAGTAAATTATCAATATTTATTTTAATAGTTGAGAAATTTCTATGTATAATAACACATGCACGTGGCAGTTATCTAATGCTGAGTCTAAGTCGTATTCTGTTTCATTGTATATTTCTGTAATATATCCTAATTTTCGTATAAGCCATGCTTATCCAAAAATTGGTTAGTTGTTGCAGGAATTTCTGGTGAAAAAAGGTATTTTATATATTTTTTAATGATTAGTTTGCTTATTTAAATGAATCCTTACTGAAGAGATTTGGGTCTGAACATATCAGGTTCTTTCTCTGAAGAATGTGCTATATAGTATATTCTCTAAAAGGGAAAAAGAAGCCTTTTTTGAATCATATGTTGAACATTTTTTAGTGATAGAACTTGTAATTCCTTAACATCCAATCGAAAAATTTATGTATAAGATGATGTCTACATAATTTGGTCATTATTTTATAGTTCTTTTAATTATTTATTAGTTATTCTCCACCACATGTGATGATAATAAATATGTCTATAAAGTGATATAGTGTTATAATTTGGTCATTATTTTATATTGTTATTCTATTAGTTATTCTCCATCACATGTAATTTTAATATACACACATCGTCAAAAGTCTTGTCCCCTCAAGGTTTTCTCAAGAAATAAACAATCTATGTTCTGAAAAGGAGATGAATATTTTCCTCTATTTCAATTGCAATATATTTGATAGAAAATCTTTGTTTGTTACTCTTTGCTTTATGCAGGATAGGACAAAATAGAAAAAATGAGAAAAAATATAAATTTATCGATTATTTATTTTTGATTAATTATAGTTATTCCACAACTGAATCCAAATTCAATAGTCGGTAATACCACCTCTTCTTTCAATCACTGCCCAATAAGCCAATAAGTAATCCAATACATGCTCAATTGGATTCATATCTGGTGAGGTTGCTAGACGGTTCATTCTCTGGATGTTGTTCTCTTGAAGAATGTTTTGAACACGGTAACGTGGGGCATTATCATCCTGATCCTGAAATTTTTCCTAACTTCGTTGCGCAGAGGAACATTGATTGGTTCCAGGATGTGTTCTACGTAGATGTCACCAGTAATTGATCGTTCAACGATAATAAGAAGGGTACGGCGACCGAACATTATACCCCCCAGCACATTATTGATCCGCCTTGAAAAGGCACAATTTCGCGGGCGAAATTGAGTCGCTCTAGTCTGCCTGGACCTCTCCAAACCCTTTCTCGTCGACTATCATTTTATGAACCGAATCGTGACTCGTCCAAAAAAAGTACGTTGCACCATGTTGGTAAAAGCCAGTGTTGGTGGTGTTATGCTCATTGCCCACGGGTAGCTCTATGTCCAGGTGATAGCCGAGGTATTCTTAAAGGTCTTCCTGCCCTCAAATTTGAGGAATGCAATCGTCTCCTTATGGTACTGGTTGAGAGTACCCGTCTATAGTTCTTCAAAAAGTGACTTCGAAGAGTTGTTACAGATACCGTTCGATTTCTTCGAGTAAAATTTCCGATATAATGTTCTTCCCTTGCAGATGTTACTCTGGGTCGACCAGGCACTGGTCTCTGGGCAACGCTGCTGGTTTCCAGGAAAAGAGCCACTATGCGCCTTACTGAAGTCCGTGGAATATTCAAACGTTGCGCAATCTGGTGGTTGGACAAAGCTTCTTGAAGTAGGGCTACTATTCTTGCCCGGTTAAACTGAGAAATTGGATGTCCCGGTATTTTCACGGAATATTCTCAATATTACAACTCTCGTTATTCGCTGAAAACTGATTAACTTCGAATACACCTGTATTCTCCTGAACAAGAAACATTTTTTGCTGGTTTATTATTTTAATTTGATAAGATAGTGAAGATTCCACACACAAAAAATTGTCATGTTACATTCAACAATTTGAGAGTTGATAGGGGAGACCATGACTTTTGACGATGTGTGTATGTGTCTATAAAGTGATATAGTGGACATGTTTTTTAAAAATTTAATTCCAAATATTTTCATGAGATTTATTTAGATTTTAATCTGTAGAGGTTCCTGAAAATTAATTCCAGCTATTATCTGTAATATTCAAACACTTCTTCATAGAAAATTTCCAATATATACATTAAATAATAGTATCAGCGGTTATGTTATCCGAACATGATATAAGCTATTCAGATGTTTGTATAACATGATCGCTGATAATCTAATTTACTTGAATATGAGCTGAATATTTGGCATTTTTCCGCATAATAAGATATGATTTGACCATAAGGAAGATTTCTACAATTAGTTACTTTAGAAATAATCAAGAGTATAGTCCACTGTTTGAATAAGCTTGTTGGTATGTGTGTTCCTATGCATAGATGGCGCTAGTGTTTGTTAAAAACTTTGGCGTTCTTATGAGTGTTGAGTAGCGAATATAGGTGCCTGGCTACGTTGCATTCCTTGAAAATTAGAGTGTTTCACTGATGAGAAACTAACAAGCTCCTAAACACGAATGTCTGCTGCTTATGTATGTTAACAATAAAAATTCATTGATACTTTTAGACAAATTAATATAGAGGATGCATCAGTGAAAGTACGAATTCGCCAATACATGACCGAGATAATCGTTCACTATGTAATAACGTTTATTTTACAATAAGCGTTTTACAGCCTTCTTAAATTCTTCAAAATATCTAATGCAATGTGGCAAAAGGTTGCAATGTTTAATTCATTGGTACAAAGGAGACATCTTCTATCTACTTCGTTGATTTATGTTTGGGGATATATAATGTTTCCTCACTTCTGGTGTTAAAGCTATGAAAGCTCAGATAATTTTACAATATTACTTTCGTTTTTTTTTCATCTATATGAGACATCTTAAAATGAAGTTGGAAGACTATTTTCTATAACTAGAGATCTACATGACGAGTGCAGTGGTATGTTATATATCATAGGTAAGATGCGTTTCTGCAATATGGAAGCCCTGCCAACACCTGAGAAGTTTCTCCATAAAAGAATATTAAACGGTGGGCCTAAAAATGCAAAACTTTGCATTTTTCATCTACGGCCATACATGCTCATCGAGTGAAGTGAAAACGTATTGCATGATCACGAGGCTTCATTTCTTGCACTAGTTGAACTTTGTAAGCCTTCATAACGAGGTTTTTATGAAAAATTCTCCTCAGAGAAATGCGAGAAATATTCAATTCTTGAGCACGATGAAGAGTTGATGTTGGTGGATGTTCAGCTACATTCTGGGCTACAGCAATGTCTTCAGGTATGCTTACTGGATGAGAATGTGCACAGTTTGTTTCGTCAAATGATTATTCAATTTTAAGAACTCATTTCACAAACTGATCGACAAATTGCCGTTTCGATTTTATTGAATTTTCCACGTAAATATCTAACAGCTTCCATACAAGATTCACCACTTTGAAAATGTGTTTTTAATATTTCCCAGTTTTGTTCACGCGTACATAGTCCCATTACGTTAATGTCAAAGATTTATCTAACATTCTATCAAAGCACGAATGACAGAAGTGTTACCAAACTCGAAATAACCACTAGTTCAAAATGCAAACCTCAGATAGCACTCCTTATGTGACAGGTGACTATAGACAAATAGCTACAAGAGATTCCCTAGTTAAAGCATAAAAAGAACCATTTTTTACACAACGATTCAATTGGTCTAGACCACTTCAAATTTTTATCAAGAAATTAGTACTTTTCTTAGAAAGGCGTAATACTATCCAAATGGCGAAGTGACCAACATAAAATCAAAGTCTAATTGTAAAATGGATAAAATCAGTTTTATCTATGTTGATCATGAAGTTATTATATGACATCGGTCCACAAAGTTCGATAAAAGAAGATCGTACGCTGTCTTAAGCTCCTCAAAAGTTGTCGCCATAACTACCACGAATGTATAATCAGTGAGCAGTTGATTAGACACTTTCTTATCGATGATAAAAGATCCTGACCTATTAATAAGCATATTTCGCAATGTAATGGGAAGATTATTAATGAAAATTAAAATAAAGGCGGTCCAAGGATCGAGCTCTGCGGTACTCCAATATTCATACCGTATTCGGTGATAATAGAATTTGTTTCTTTGACTAACCCTTGGGATACCTAAGTAGTCAAGCCAAAAACATACCCCCGAAATCCAGGTTGTAACACTCGACAGTTGTAAATTGAAAGTAAAGACTATCGAATGTTTTAAAAAGGTCGAAGAATAAACCAGCAACGTACAACTTGTTGCCAAATACTATTCGGCAACACCCCTATATTGGATACTGTTATTTCCTTGCGCCCTAAAAATACACAGATGTTCTAAGTGTAATGAAGGAACCGTTTCAATTTTAAGTTAAGTTCCTTTTTGTACTCCTTTGAAGACATTTTTTGTGAATATGGGTGATTGGAATCAATAGGAATACATATATCAGTGAATGTGGGTTTTCTGAACTCGTTGAAATTTATTTTTCTATTCGAGTGTGATATCGAGAGGTCTAAAAATGTAATACTGTTCTTCGATTCTTTTTCTAATTTGAATTTAATTTTTGGGTGAATATTAGTCAAGAAATTCAAAAATTGGCTTAGTTGTCTGGATGTTCCGGAGATACACGTAAGAATATCGTCTACGTATCTGTACCAGAAATGAACATTTACAGGTAGTTTCGAATTGAAGATTTTATTTTCTATTTCTGACATGAATATGTCTGCAAGGAGTGGACTCAGTGGTGAGCCCATAGCTAGGTCGTTTAATTGTTCGTATATTTTATCATTAAATTGAAGATAGTTTGTGTGCAGGCATTGTTCTAAAAGGGCAATGAAATCACCGTGTATCACGGGATATACATGTGATTTTTCAAGAATGATTGGATAGTTCATTTCCCGAAACTCGAGTCACAAGAAAATATGTAATATATATTTTTTGTTAGTAAAACATAGTAATTTCTACAATTTGTTTTAATTCAATTTCATAAAATCAGTTTGCCAACTGAAAATTGTGCGAGAATAGTAGAACTTATTGAAAATGGGCTGAGCCAGAGATCTGTTGCTAGAAGTATGAATGTTACCCTATCTACAGCCCAAAGAATATTGACAAGGCATCAGGAGACAGGTAGGCTGATCAGAAGACCTGGATCTAGAAGAAGACGGTGCACATCGTTGAGGGATAACAGATTCATGGTTTCCACAAGTCTTAGAAATTGCCATCTTACTGCTGTTGAAGTTCGAAATCGATTGATGGAGGTACGTCAGTTAAATGTAAGTGAATGGACCGTGAGACAACGTCTCTCAGAATCGAATTCACAACCATACAGACCTGCGAAAGGTGATGAACTTCTCAGAAAGCAACGAATTGCGCCTCTTCAATTAGTACGAGATGACATAAACTGGTAAGAAGCTCAGTGGGCCCATGTACTTTTCTCTGATGAATCCCGATTCAGCATTTGAGGAGCTGGTGGTCGTAGACGCGTTTATAGACGTCCAGGGGAAAGAGACGTCGATGCCTGTATAGAGGAGCTAGTTCCATTCGGTGGAGGATCTGTTATGGTCTGGGAGGTATGTCTTTAGAGGGCCGCACAGAGTTGGTTTTTCTAAATGGATCTTCAACAGCAGAAATTCTTGTGGACCATGTTGTAACCTATATATCATTTCTGGGAGAGCATTTTTATGCACGACAATGCACGCTCACATACTGCTCAAATAGTGAATGAGGTTGGAATTTTAAGGTTCAACTGGCCAGTACGAAGTCCTGACTTGAATCCCATCGAAGATCTATGGGACCAACTGGTCCCATGAAAGGCGAAGAACTATGGTTCCATCATCCAATAATTTACAAGAGCTCCTTGAAGCCCTTCGTCATGAATGGGAGAATATTCCACAAGACAAACACGAGTAACTGTAATCAGAGCTAGGGGCAGGTCGAAAGACAAAAACACGTGTCAGGTTTCTGAATAAATTGTGAAACATAAAAACTGTGTGAATTTTTTCAAAATAAAATTAATAAAGAACCTGAAAAAAGCAACAAAGCTGTTGTTTGACTATTTCTGTTCCTTCCATTTTCCTACTATTTCTAATGCATTCTAAAGTTACCAGAGCAGCTTCATTTCTCAATGGTCTCATTGTAAATGATCAATTTATTCACAAAAAATTCGAATTATCAAAAGAATATATATCACGAACTTGAATTTCACAACCAACACCCAGTTTGATGTTGGAAGTGATTGATATGGCAGGGAAGTCGAAAGTTTTACAGACATCGATGAACTGATTTAGCAGCAAACGATCAACCTGAGGGTATCACTGATCACTGCAGGATACGCCGATCGCGACTTCATGAGCTATAATGATCGGCTAGTAGGTATCTAGCGGTTAAGACGGTTGATCGCATCTAGCCCTCTTCACACCTCTGGTTTTCGGTATAATCTGACCTGATCCCTATCTTTGAGTTAGAACATTGAAATTTTACACGGTGATTCATTATTTTCAAATCAGAATGTACCCACTTTATTTGTTTTCTGCTGATTTTTTTTCTTCAAAGCAGACAAAATCAAGAAATACATATAACTGGATAGGAATGATTCCTTGTAACAATTTTTGCCGCTTGTTTTAGGGAACCGTAGTTCAGATCGTCTGTAAACATATTCTACCTTTCTAACGGAAAAAGTTAGAGGCTGGGAAGATATGGGACCTTAATATATTGTTTTAGTTCATTAATGGGCAAAATGGTTCCGAGTTACTCACAGACGATAGGAGGCAAAAATGTTAATTTCTTAACAAAAAGACCTACAGACTTGAAATTTCCAGGGAATTTGGAGTCTAAATAGATCAGTTATGTACAAAAATTGACAAAATCGGCGAAACTGGTTTCTAGAGTATTCTCGTTTGAAATTTTATTCCTCAAATATTTTTGAAAATAGTAATCCGATCGAGTCCTAATTCATCAGTTATGAAATAACGACACGAAGGGTCATGCATAATTTCGTGAAGATAATTAACGAACATTTCTGTATTTATTTTGTATCTGATTTCGACAAAGAGTATATATCATTATTTCAAATATATTTTTTTCCACTCTTTTTTGCCAATATGTGACGATAGAGATCGGAGTAAGAGAGATGGATCCTTAGTATTTCTAATATCTCAAAATATATACAACCAGGCCGAAGTTGAGAAGTTTGATATAGAATAACTATTCAAAGGTTTGCGCAAAATTTCCTGAAAGTAGGGACTCAGATCCATGAAAACAATTTTAAAAGATAGTTATACCTTTATAATCGTTCGGTAATTTTAGCTGGAATTTCGTATATATAGGGTTTTTCAATAAGAAGTTTCATTTTGGCACTGGTCACTTTTGAAGCTGTCACCTTTTGACATTTGACAAGTAAAAAATACACCATTAAAAATGGAATGATTCACGCTTCAACAAAGCATTGACATTGTTAAATTCACCACGAAAATGGTGAAAATTTTGCAGTCACAGTTCGCAAAGCTAAAGCACTTTTGGGTCCTGGTGAAGAACCTTCTCGGCCGGCAATAATGAAACTGGTGTAAAAATTTGAGCCGTTGGAACAAGTTAATGACGTGAAGAATCAGAATCGTGTGCGTCACCTAAGAAAAACTGAGAATATTGCTGCCGTAGCCCGTAGTATTGACGAAAACCCAGGTTTGTCAATTCCTCGTCAATCTTTGGAATTAGGCATTCCACAAACGACACCGTATTTTACATAAAGTATTAAGACTCTTAAAGTTTAGTTTACACTAGAACTCAAGCCGGTCTATCATCAGGAACGCCGATTGGGTTCTTAAATTGCATCAAAATGATCCAGATTTTCATCTTCAGTGATAAGACCCATTTTCAAGTCGGAGGCTATCTTAATACTCAGAATTGTCGCATTCTGGACTAAGAAAATCCAAGAATGATTGTTGAAAGCCTCTCCACCTCATAGTGTTACTTTTTGTTACGGTGAATGGATTGCACTACCGAGCAAAGATTAATGATTTTTTTATGTCCGGAATTGGAAAACTAACCTACTAACCTAACCTAACCTAACCTAACTTCTTATTGGAAGACTCTTCAAATAGCTTCCCATATTAAAATAAATAATGTCTATCAAAAACTAGTTTTGTAATTTATTTAGATTATTCGAAGGTATTATAAAAATATATTTCTGGAAATTACTTCAAAATGAAGTTATAAATATGCATATTACTGAAAGAAAATACATTTTGCAAATCAGAAAGTGCATAAATAAATAACATGAGCATAAATCAGATCCTCATTTAATCATCATGTTAACCTATTCAATGGTCCATACCAATTGTATATTCTGTTCAATAACGCTTATTCGGTCCCCTTATACCGGGGGATCATTGTTAAAAACATTCGAAGAATTCACGTACGATTCAGGTACCAGTTTATATTTATAGACCATAACCAGATAGAGATAATGGACCCACGTATGTTTTATTTTTTCGATACTTAAATTTGTTGATTATTCATTCCCGCGTGGTTCAACGAGACAAAGATAATTCGGATCAAGTGGTAAGTGCATTTCTGATGCTGCATCCCGACGATAGACTGCATCGAAACAGGTATCCCCAAAATTACCTGGCCCATCAGACGCAAGAAGATATGTAGCAGTATTTGGACATGATCGTTTACATTTATCAAGGGTCACCTTGAGCTTGGAACAACAATTAAGCATCCCGTGTGAAGAGATATACAGGCTGTAACGAGCCGAATTGTTGCTATTCCAGAATTTTCAGCATGCTATAAAACATAACTCGAGTTTAAATTTCTTTTGACAGTATATAAATGATTGTTTGTCATAATATATGAAAAATAATTAATGGAAGATACTGAAATGGACGTCAGGCAGACTGCTGTTTTCGTTTGGTAATAACACTGGCCGAAAAAAAAATTTTTTTTGGTTGTAATATAAACCTGAATAGCATATTATAGTAAAATGGACGTATCCAAATACTAAAATAAGAAAAAAAGCGTAAGGTTTTCTAGATACATTTATAGAACCACATTTAATGTTACAATATCTGATGTGCATTGAAAAAAATTATTTCAGAATTTTGAACAGAGAATATCGACTTTATTTAGTTTTACACCTACTAAACGTACCTTACATTTAAGGAAAACACAAAGATTAAAAATATTCATTTGAAATATTAATTAAATTCTATTTTTTCCTTTTATGAGTTCCATGCTCTGAGTTCCTGCCTAGTAAGCTTCTCTTTAAAATTAATGTCATCCAGCAATTTTCTGATTTGTGATCCAATAAAAATGCCTCCCTTTTAACTCGGGAAAGACTTGTTTTAAATATTTGAATCTATCACCATCTTTATTCATAGTCTTCACAAAGTTTTTCATCAGCCCAAGTTTAATGTGAAGAGAAGGCAGAAGGACATTGTTGGGGTCTACAAGAGGTATAAACTTAGCATTTTGAGATCCCGCACGACTGTCTCATAGACAAAGAAAACAGCAATATTTTGTAAATGCTTCCTGAAGTCTCACTCAAGTTCCTATAAATTGAAAGTCTCCACATATCTGTCAATTATACGTGTTGTATTTTATTTTATTCAAAAGAGTGCGCATATTTTCATAACTTTCTTTCATCGTCGCTTAATGAGCAACTGGCGTAGAGGGTTTTAAATTTCCATTATGCAGTCACACAGCGTTTAAACTGTATTTAGATTAATCTATAAATAAACGCCACTCAGAGAGGGAATGCTCAATATCAAGTTCCTGCATCAAACCATCAATATCAGTACATGCACACAACAAAATTTCCATACTGTAGAATGCAGGAAATGAAGCATTTCTTTTTCTGACATTAATTTTTGTTTCGTTGTCTATTAAGTTCCATTCCTTAGGGCGGTAACCAAGAAGTTCTGACTGTTGCTTTGATCATGTAGTTAATCATTTAACTCACGTTGAATAATTAAATGTGGCTCGTCGGAACTGGGACCTGGTGGACTGTTCTTCGGAGCTGCCTGCTGATGCGTTGTCTCCAATATATTCCAAAACGATATTTTGCGGATCCAAAGGTGCGATCGGCACTAGTAAATCTGCATTATGAGGAACAGGTCGTATTCCAAACTGCAAATTAGGATAGTCGATCTTGTGCTTTTCCTGTTTAGGATAACCTTCAGTCTTTGTCAGGCAAGAATACCAATAATCTAAGTGATTAGTGAGTTCTCGCCATACCATTGGGACTGCAAAAGGCATGCTTTTTCTCTTCCCATTCATAAACTGCACCAATGACAGGCTACAACCAATAAAGCACACATGGGAAGCACACTGCTTGTCTTGATAACCAATTAAAACACCAAAATATCGGAAGTAGGCTTCTTTTAAATTTTCAGAAAAAGGCACGACATTTTCGTCTTTAAAACACACAGGGTACCACTCACTTCGAAAGTCAATGAAACACTGATTTTTATACTTATTTTTTTGTCTTATATTGTAATCAACACAGTTTAGGTACTTTTCCTGTTATAAAATGCATTCATTTAACCGTCCCCTCATAAACGTGTAAAGGCTTTAGGAATATTTCTCCAATTATAAGAAGAGTATTTCCATCAAAAAAATAAACATCTCCTTTGTGTTACAAAAATCTTATCGACCAGTGATAATTAATATTATTCCCTTTCCTACGTGTGGCAAAAACATTATTTTTGAGCTACGAAAATCAAACATTTTTATGCAATGACCCGAGTTTTGTTATTTCACTGCATTTTCAAACTGGTATACAAGATGTATTTCAAAGATATTCATTCTATATATTTATGCTTCGGTTGGTGTAGAAAAGTGGGGAATACCACATGTCCGTCTGCGCGTTTAATAGTTTTACTGCGGAATCGTGATAAGTTTTGTGAACTGATTCCAGGATGTTTAGTTTGCAGCCTTGCAGTTCCAGATGTAATAATTTAAGATGATCTTATTCTTGGCAAACATGACATGTTTCAAAGAAATGTTTGGCAAAATTAGAGGTATCTTTTTGAAACTTTAATGATGCTTGATGATCTTTCATCCTTTCTAATAGGAAATGATTTTAAAGGTTTGAGAGTCTAGTGAATCAATTGTAATGATTTGAACGCAACTACGCTGGTTAAAGAGTAAGAAACTTTGATACAAGACTACAGAAAATATTTTGGTCTTCTTTGAACATATTAAAGCTTTCAATGACCATATCATTCTATATATATATATATATATATTTATTTATTTATATAATATATATATATATATATATATATATATATATTTATTTATATATAATATATATATATATATCGTATATATATTATATAATATTATACATAAATATATTAGGAGAACAAATAAGTTTCCGCCGTTTTTTAACACAAATTAAATATTTATTATAGAAGAACGGTAATATAAATGTGAGACTGCTTGCTGAGTGACTTCTAATGCTAGAGCAAGTTCTTTTTGTGTTTGAGATGAATCTTCCTCCAATAATTCCTCCAATTCTGCATCCTCGTAAATTTTTGGCTTTCCACTGCGATCTTTGTCTTTCACGTCGAAATAACCGTTTTTAAACTTTTGAAACCACTCTCGCCACGTTCTCTCACTCAAAGCACCCCCACCATATGCTTCTACGAGCAATTGATGCGCCTCAGCAGCAGATTTCTTTAAATTGAAGAAGTAAACTAATATTTCCCGCAAATGACGCTCACTTGGCTCAAATTTTGACATTTTCAACTTATAAAAATTATATTTTACCAATATAAAATCAATGATATTAATAGGTTATGGTGTTCTTGAATGTCAAAACTATTTTTTAAGCCGGTTATCATCTACGAAAGCTAACCGAAACTCCGTGCCGCGCCATCTACAATAAAACGGCGGAAACTTATTTGTACTCCTAATATATATATATATATATATATATATATATATATATATATATATATATATATATATATATATATTTTTTTTTTTATTCAAAAGATCCGCATCAACCACAAAGGTTATTAGCGGCGGAACAATATAAAATATAAAATAATATACATTATAGGATTATTAGATTTCATTAAATATCTGAATACTCTTTAGAAATTTTACTATCACATCAAGGTTTCCTGGATCCAAGGCATCTTCAAGGTTCTCTGGTAGTCCTGAGGATCTCCACTTCTCCCGGAAGTCGGGGCACTCCGTCATGAAGTGTCTTACGGTCAGCACCTCATCACACGTTATACATCTTTTGGGGTCTTCATTTTTGAGGAGATATTGGTGGGTATATCTAGTATGTCCGATTCTCAGTCGAGTTAATATGACCTGTTGTTTCCGTTGCGTCCCTGCGTAGCAGACTGGGTTCATGTTGGGATTAATAATCCTTAGTTTATTATTTTCTAAAACTCGCCATCTTTCCCTCCATATGCTTCTGCAAAAAATTCGAATATTAGGCGTCAAATCTTCGTGTGGCACTCGTTCGATCCGGTGATGTGGAGTTTCTGAGCTGTTGTCTTTGGCTATAGTGTCAGCTGTTTCATTTCCTGGTATACCTACGTGAGAAGGAACCCAAACAATAGCCACGCGTATACCCAAGTTTGCCAATTTTCCCAATTTAGATTTTATCATGCGTAGTAGGCCATTTTTTGGGTAGAGCTGTTTGATGCCTTCTATAGCACTCAAGGAGTCCGTGAAAATGACGACATTCTTATCTGCTTTTCTGCAGTGATCAAGAGCTCTTTCAATGGCGTACAGTTCTCCTGTGTAAACAGTTGATTCCAGTGGTAGATCAAAGCTATAGTTTCCCACTTCAGTGATTATTATTATTATTATATTATATATAATAATAGCCTCAAATTTTTCCATAGAAAAATGAATTTATTGAAGTGTTTGCAAGTAACCAAAGATCATAAAGATCCCGATCTTCACACATTGAGCAACCAGTTAGAAATGAACCATTCCCCACTCTTCAACATGTCAGCCTACTCTGTCGAAACCTTAACATGTAACCTCCATAATGTAATTCTCTCTATATCAAATGATATTATAATCGTATCACCTTCTCAGTGAATATAAATTGTGAATATTTGATAAAATATAGTGATTCATTCGTTAAGATACAAAGCATCTTCAAATAAATAAGTCATAAATATTCTACCAAAACAACCGAGATCTGTCAAATCAGTTGTTACATAAAACGGTGTTTTCAGCTCAAAGTCCCCCACCTCTAATAAAACTTTTATTAATTGACAGTTCTTTATTGTCAATCCTTTTATTGAAGAACTGTAAAATCGACATGCCAATTTTAAGTTATCCGATCCCAACAAAACAACCTTTGGTAATGAGGAAATAATTCAATATTCGAAAACTATTTCAGTCTCGAAAAGAACTGAATAAACGAAACAATAAAAATCGGGTAGGCCCTAGAAATAAGAAAGGAAATTATGAAAGGCGTTAAAATGTTAATGCGTTCTGAAATTAATTCAGCTTTCATTTTCTAAATGGCCGAAATGTTTTTCGCTCTTACAGAAATTGAAACTTCTCAGAGAGGGTACCGCATTATTTCGAAAGCAATGTTTCGCTTTTATTGGGGAGTTTTATTACACTCGCAGAAGTGCCGAACTATATCCACCCACATTTTTATTATTACGCAAGTAAGCAAAAAGGCCCTGAGAACTTTTCGAACTGAGAGTTTCATTCGCGAATGAGGAATGATGGAAATAAAAACTTCTTACTATGCGTACATTCCGAAGTAAATGGTTTTAGGGGATAAAAGGAAAAGTTTCAGGCGGATACACTCATTTTATTTTCCTGTTTACACCGATTCTCGAATGCCTGCGTTCCTTTGTTGAAATGTATTGAACAAATAGAAGAAAGAAAAAAGTCTATGATTTGTCCAATTTCAATACTTTCGATATCTACGATAGAGGGACACACTTTATTCATTTTGAATTCAGACTTATATATCTTTCAACTTCTACAATGTATATTTAAACTATCAAAATGATATCCTTATCAATCAATATAAAATATTTTTCAATGTCTCGAAAAACACTTTTTACTTCACATGAAACATATTAATACAAATGTATTAACGAAACTATTTAAGTATGTATATTAACATAAAAATACAAAAAAATCCACTATTCCAAAATTATCTAAAATTCTCAAAATAAAGGATCAAATAAAATAATTGGACTAGAACCCCAACATTTTATAGTTCTATCTATTTCAGTCACTAGAGTTCATCAGAAATGAGAAACGTGTTGTAAACCATTAAGCATTCGTTATTGGAACACAGAAAATCACAACAAATATTATTCACTCCAAATAATGTCCCATGATGAGAAAAATAACTAGAATTTCAATAATAATGAATAATTAAGGAATATATTGTGGATATTGAGACTCTATATATGATTTTAATTCATAATTTAAAATTCTTGATAGAAGTAAATTAAATAACTTTAAATTCAGAATTATATCTTCCAACATCTACAATAGTTTTTTGAACGAGTTCTGGCTGGCTTTTATAGCAGGTTGTTTCGAAAAGAAGAATCTTCAACTAGATGACAACATGGTATAGTATTTTGACCAGCAGATCTTTGACAGCTACTTGTACTATGCAGGATCAATTGTGAATATTGTGCATTCATGCGAAAGCTGTAATAGTTTAGGGTACTTTTTTCATGATTCGCTTCCGGCATTTTTTTGTTCATACAGTCTGATTTCGAGTTGATAAAAGAAATCCTTCTATTCCTGTCTATAATTTTCTATGGGCTAGCCAGTAATTCGACGCAGAAATGTTGGTATATTCCTTAGTCACCTCGTTACCTCTGTTGATTTTTAAATGTCTTCATTATCTCTTAAATTTTACATTTGACGTTGTACGTTCTTGATATCAGTTTAGCTCTAGGTATCGGGTGTTTTTTTAGAATGATAGAACTTTAACTAAAACACATTTGAATTAAGATTGAAGCCAATTTTCTTTATTTGAAAGATAATTTTATGACATTAATGTTTTGAAAAAATTTCCGGCATATGTCCACCTCGACTGGCTCTGAGGAACCGCATTCGACCAGACCAATTTTGGACCACTTTTTCGAGAAATTCAGGCCTTATTCCGAGTTATGTTGCCTTTCAAAGCATCTGTTGTTTCTGTGCATAAACCAATGACTTGTTTATGTTTATGTTATCAGCATAAACCAATGACTTGCCATAACCCCAAAAACAATAATCCAGTGGAGTTATGTCGCATGATCTTGGAGGCCAATTAATTGGACCATTTCTCTAAATAATGTTATCGCCCAATCTTTCTTTCAATAAATCAATTGTTACGGTAGCAGCATGAGGTGTAGCACCATCGTGTTGGAGCCAAAACACTTCTGGATCGATACCATTCAAATTTTGAAACAAATAATCATTGATATCATCTATCTGTAACGAGCACCATTCACTGTAACATTAGCTCCAGCATCGTTTTTGAAGAAATATGGACCGATGATGCCTCCAGCGTGTAAAGCACACCATACAGTGTATTTTTCAGGATGCAATGGAACATACTTCTTGAGGATTGTTTTCACTCCATATAGGGCAATTTCGCCTGTTTACATAGCCGTTCAACCAGAAATGAGCTTCATCACTAAACACAATTTTACGATAAGAAAGTGGATCAACTTCAAGCTGTTCTAGGGCCCAATCAGCAAAGAAACGACGCTCATTATGGTCAAGTGGCTTTAGTTTTTGAACCAGTTGGATCTTGTATCGGTGAAGACCAAAATCTTCTCGCAAAATTTTTCATGTGGTGGATGCACAGAGTCCAACTTGTTGTGAAAGTCGACGAATAGACAAATCTGGATCATCATTAAAACTATAACTTACAGCAGCAATATTTTCCTCTGTACGTACAGTTTTTTGTTTTGTTGTTGCTATTGCATCGAGTAGAGAAAATATTGTCTGAAATCTATCGATAGTTCGACGAGTAAGCTGCTTTGATGGACGATTATGAGAACCATAAATTTCAGAAAGTGCTCTATAAGTTTGGCGAATAGAACACTGAATTTGAAAAAAAATTTCAACAATTTGTAAACGTTGTGAGTCTTTCCGTGATAATTTATCAATACTTACGGAACAGAAATGTCAAAACAACATGGTTTCTACCTTCTGTCAAATCACAGTTATCCCTATCTAAAGTACTATCACTTAAAAAAAACACCCGATACTTCCCTCCGCTGAAAGTGTAGATGAGAACTGTGTTCGCGTAGCTTTACTATTTTTATCTTTATTATAACTGTAGTCTTCCAGGAAAACAAGGTTCAATATTCACAGACCTTTTTTGAAAAAGGTTGCTTCAAACCTTACAGCAATGTCTGATCTTCTAACTCGCATGATCACTTGAGCTTTTGAGAGTTGTTCTCAGAAAACGTGAAACTATTAGGACGAAAACAATATAGTATGTACTTTCGGTTTTTAATAATCATCACGATTCTACCAGATTTTTTTTTGTCGCAGATAGTATTTGGAGTACTTTCTGAATTGAATAATATTATATCTTAATGTAGGTTTACGTCATAGAGAAAATAAATGTGGAGTTTTCTTTCAAAAACAATTTAATTTACCCCAGTGTGAACAAAAATGGCAAGATTCTTTTCCATAATGAAAAAATACTTAAAAAATTACATATATCACTATGACTGATTCTTAGAATTCATTCGTCAATTCGATTAGAGAAACAATAATCTGTTGATACTTGTATCAGCATAGTGCTGTTCTTTTCGTCATTTGCTGTTTCAATTTTACTAAATTTATTAGAAGACTCAATATGGACATTGCTTCTTTTTTATTGAATCTGAAAATGTTTAGTGTATGGAAATCAACAAACATAACGCTTCAGTTGAAATGGCCGAATCTCAGGTGGCACATATTAATTCCATCAAAAAATTTCAACTTCACATGAAAGATCAATTACGAACATGAACACGAAATGAAATGGAGTCGTACCTGAAAATTGATTAAAAATAATTACCAGTCGAATGTTGCTTATCAAACTCAAAATATATACATGTTCATGTTTTCATGCACAGAGCAGGGGTGGACGTTAACCAGAAATGGAGTGCGTTGATTCAAGAAAATGAAAAAGGAAAAAATTTAATGCAGTCACGCACCGAGCATAACATGAAGGTTATCAATCAGTATTGCCAACCTTAATTATAACAATTTTCCACCGAAATGCATGGTACGGTTTCGTGAAAGGCCTGATGAAATTTTGACAATTTTCCATTGTTGCGGTTAATAAAACTAGCGATTTCCATTACTTCAGTTATTGACGTTGTTAACCAGAGATGGAACTAGAAGAAATTCGCTGAACTAGCATAAATTATGGTTTCGATTTAATCAGTTTGAGCGACATATTAGTAATCATGTAAAAGGCTCCTTACTCCATATGAAGTCAAAAATTGTCATTAAATATCCATTTTACATCAACTGAAACTTGCTTTTAGTGAGAATTAATACTATAGCCAGATGCCTAATAAATAGTGTTGACATTATTGTACTTTAAATCATTAATTTCAAGTGAAAATTCAATTGAATTTTTACTTGACTTTTTACACAATTCATTAAGTTAACTAAAATCGTTTCGCCATTTATGGCCATTATTGAAAATATGTCCAAATTCTTTCAAATTACTGGCATATAAGACCACTTTTAGTCTCCAGATTATTGACTTGTAGAAAACTAGAGGAGTTACACGTCAGACATGTCACATTCAACATGTCAGTAATTTGAAAGAATTTGGACATAATTTCATCAATAACTATGAAATTATTCATAATGAAAATAAAAGTACGAAACTCACGCTTTTGGAAGCAGTAGAAATTAGTAGGTACAAGAACCCTGAACTTTAAAATTATTCTCAGCGACCAAACAAATGCCGCAATTTCTGCTCTATGAGGTATTTCCGATAATTGGCCCCAATATATGTTATGGATATTTATATCCTTTTGTCGCTTATTTTCCTTTGTCGGTATTTTTGTGAATTGCTAGTTATTTATCCCTTTTTGCATATGTTTTTCTTATCTTTATCTGAAAATTGTAAGTTAGTTGTACCGCCTCCTTTTTAAGTTTTAAGCTATATAAGAAGTGAATGTCCAATTTAGTTATGAGTTAGTTCAAGATATAAACTTGACAAAGCCACAGTGTTGGCAAAATAATTGTCGTTAACTTAATGAATTGTGGAAATTGTGAAAATATTGTTGAGGTCATATCACAGATTTCTCCAGTTGTCTGGAGTACGTAGCGGAATCTATGCGAAAAAGTAAAGTGTAATTTTATATTCAGTTCAATTCGTACAATATTTTTCTACATAAAAATTGCTGGACCATTTAGTTTATGCATCTATAATGTATTAATTTTCTCTACGAGAATTTAAAACTTCACTGATAGGAATGAGGAGCCTTCATAATGAATATAATAGAACAATTTTTAGGAGAATTCATACAAATCTAAAACTCTTCACCAAAAGATCTGACAGTTGCATAAAGAAATGTAAAAATTTAAGTCCTTCCTTTATATGCAACAAAGTCCAATAAATTTTGATATATAATTGATATTTATATCAGTAGTATTGTGGCATGGGTAAGACAGATCAGGTTTTTACATATGAGATTCAAAGTTTACTGATAACAGATTACAGTTGAAAACTATCCATAATATTGTAGATTCGTGCAAATAAACATGGTTTCATATTTTCACATTACCTTTTGAAACAGACCAATCTACTCAGTGACATTAAAATCAGAATACCCAGTAAAAAGTAGAATATTTTATTTATTTTGGTATACATGATTTATATGGTGAGATAAGTAAACGATCATTTGTCGACATATTTGTAGGTGAAGCTAACGTTTTGTCTTTAAAAGAACGTTGTTTGTCTCAGAGGGCCATGTTAGGAAATCTGTTGGAGCTGCTGGTCTTTTGGCCAGAGTTAAAAGAAATTTCCATCAGTCGAATATAATTATGTTTGAATATACGATCACGTTGTACTGAAGTCTGACGTTCAATTTACCCCAGAACTATGTACTTGAAAATTTATTATCCTGAAGTAAATTGTTAACCACAAGGACCTAAATGATAGTCTAGATGGGCTGTATATCTTTGAAAAGTGACACTTGTTTTTTGCCGTAATCACAGATCTTGTTTCAGCAAATACCCGGACCTTCACTGTCAAGTTTCCTCCTTGATCGATTCACGTCTTCAAAATATGATGAAAAGGAAGAGAGCTGTAGAAGAATTCAACCTCAAGACAGATTACGCATCCCAAAGTTCTTTCTCGAACCACTTGACGGGAGTTATATCGGAAGCGAGAAGGAGATATGAGGTGAAAATGGCGACCAGTAGAAATCCGAAATAGTTTTAGAAATACATGAGAGAAAGTCAAGTAGGCAAGGTTGGTGAATATCCAAGTTTGTATCTGATCGTAAATTTAGCGTTAAAAAAGGTTCATACGAGAGTGTTAAGCGGCCAGTAATAAGTGGTGTTCCACAGGGGGCGGTGCTGGGTCCTCTTCTCTTACTAATATACACTTCATAAATTCCCTATCACTTGAAAATGTTTTGCTCACTGTATGCTGATGATACCAAAATATTCTGGAATCCCCTCCAGAGTTTGCAGAACTTTCAGTGTACCATAAATAATATTTATTACTGGAGTAGAGATTGAATATTACCTAAATTGTCTAAGTGTTGTACTATTCATGTGGGAAAAAATAATCCTCTGGTTTATTATTTTCTGGATAGCGTCACAAAGACATAGAAATACTTGTGAACTTGGACTTATCGTGGAGTGACTATATAACTTGCCAGGTGAAAAAGCGAACACTACTCTTTTTTTGCTGAATAAGACATTCCCGAAAGTAGACTGCACACTCTATAAAATATGTGCGTCCGATTCTCGAATTCGCTAACAGTGTTTGATACTCGGTGCTTGTTCGTGACAGAAACTCTTTGGAAAACGTACAACGCCAAGCACTTCGTACGTGGAGCGCTTTCACATCATGAATGTTTTCAATGTGAAGTACAGACAACTGAGAGATGACCTCATCGCAACTTTCAATATCTAACACAGCCCCAACTCTTTCACGAGACATCTCTTCCAGTTGGGTGACGATAATCACCTCTGAGGTCACCCACTGAAGCTGAGAAGGAATATTTTCAGGAGCACGACTAGAAAATATTTTTTGCCAAACCATATTTTCCACTAGTGATATTCGTTTTCAGAGGATGTCGTTGTGTCGGACATTTAAACGAACGTCTGGATAGATTTGATGAACAATAAGTTGTACATATGTGATTTATTTCTTCTTGTCTTTCTTTCTTATTGTTACAGAATGCGTTGGTTCATTTTCTCTTTCACTAATATTTTCCGTACTTGCTGATGTATTCCTTAAAGCAAAACAGGTTGTCTTTATTCACTAATAATAATTTAAAGATAGAGATAGACTAGTGAATCTGAAGCCAGTTTGTCTTTCAGAGAAATTACGGCGACAACAAACAGAACATTAAATACTGCAGTTGGTGTTTGTCAGGCATAATTCTACAGCCACAGAACTACAGAAGACTTCAACAAAAGCGAGTGTGGTCCAGTTGTTTACAGAACATTGAAGTCCCATTGATATCCGTAGCGTTTATTGCAGAATATAAAGCTTTGGACTGTTTTCATAGCCTCCTCCTTCAATATTACTTCTCACAGAATATCGACGTAACCGAGTGATGTGGTGCATGGAACGTCAACGCTGAAACCAGAAATATAATACGTTTGTCGTTAGTGACGAATCCAGATTCTGTTCAGGAATGAATGATAGTTGGGCAAGGGCAAGAAGACTACGTGATTCTTAATTTTCTTTGACAAAGCAAATGAACCGTTTTGTTGGAGTTGGAAATGTGAGGAGCGATTGTTTTTCGAAATAGGTCACCTTTGCCTAACATCAAAGCATGTTCAGCTCAACCTTTAAGTAAATAGGCCCCTACCTATCTTACACTTCTGGGGCATAATGGATATGTGATTAATTAAAACAAATTGTAGAAATTACTGTTTCACTATCCCATCTTCAGACAACAGTTCAGTATCTGAAAAGGATAGGTGATTGATTACCATCTACTACAGACTTTGATAGATTTTCGTGCTGAGTTAGAAGCGGTTTGTGTTACAACACATATCAAGAGTAAGTTTCAATAGAAATATGCCCAGATGAATGAATGGGTGCATAAACAATCACCACATTGTTTCTTGAAGCAATGCTAGATTCCGAATGCACTATATCAGCCTTAGAAAATTTGTATACCAAAAATTATGAAAATAGTGACTGTTACTCGGTGTTCTTATTTTAATGTCAGTGAGTATACAACCAAGATACAATACTTAATGAAAATAAATAGATATAAGATCTACTCACAGTAAGTCTATTACTACGCCGATAATTTCAACTGAATACCTTATTCAAAGATTAGGAAACTAGCAGAATCATAAGCTACAGGTTTTTACTCTACTTTCTCAATTTTCGAATACAATTAGAATTTTTGCAAATATGATCTATCTTTAAATAAACGATGAATTAAAAAAATTTCTTGTATTTACCTGGTTAATCAAAAAGATTTTCTCCATATTTGGGTTGGCAAAACTGATTGTGTTCAGTGATTATTAATATTAAAGCACACTGTTACACACACCTTGATTGGACAACGTAGTGGACGCATGGCCTGCTTACCTTTGACGATATAAGCGTCAAAGTTGGGGATGATTCCTGAAAAAAAATATTCATTTGTTATAATAAATTGCTTTAATGAATTATTGCTGTATTGATGCAATTCAAAAATATATATGAGAAAGAGTATGAGCTACGGTAAATTGGAAGACTTATCCTGAAAGGCTACGTAAGTGTGATTTGCGCTGTTTGGAATGACAACAATGTCCCTATGCAGTGAATGTAGGTGCGCGGCTGTTTGCATTCTTTAATATAAGAAAAACAAGTGTTAACTGCCGCTATTTTATTGATTTAATCGACAATTGTTCCGTCATACCATGACTTCATCAGGTGAGTATTGAAACTGAGGTATACAATGCAAAAAAGGACCTTAAATACACAGCTCTGGTTTACAATCAATGAAAAATGTTAAGTAGGGGGAATCTGTTTAGATCTATTTTATCATTCAATAAAATTATCTTTTATTATATCTATTGATCTCTAAAGTTTCTAACAGATTTAGTTTCTGACTTTTGTTTTCGATATGTAATATTTCATGGTTCCTATTAAAATTATGACCAGTCTCTAACAAATGGTTGGCATAAGTTGAATTTGGTTTATTATTAATATAGCATTTTTCATGTTCTCGTATCCTTGTCTGGAATGAACGGCCTGTCTGTCCTACATATACACATGGGCAATCACAACATATTAACTTGTAAACTCCTGATTTTTTGTTTTTAGGAATGACGTCTTTTTTATTTTTTATTGAGCTACCTAAAGAATTATTGGTTCTAAAAAATATGTTATAATTTTCCTTTTTCTTTAAATATTAGCAATCTTTTCAGATTTTTGGCCTATGTAAGTAAATTAAATAAATTTTGTTTCGTTTGAATTTTGAAATTTTGTATAAACAAGTGATATTGCTTTCTTGTAATTCATTTTATCAAGTAAATTATCTATAATTAACAAATTTAATTTCCGTCAAGTAAAGACCGAGACAATCAAAAAACTTAATTCTTCATTTCTACTAACAATGAAACACTATTTTCAAGGCATTCATTTAATTTAATTTCAAAAAGTTTTTAAAAAATTGTATAAAATTTTAATTTGTAGCAAGTTATATCATAAAAACTCGGATACTTAATATTCCTCTAATATAATTCAATCTGCAACAAATGTAAATTTAATGTACAATGATTGTAGATAATTTTTGATCACATTTAAGCGATATTGCAGAAACCTAATAACATGAGTTCGAGTCGAAATTTGACCCTTTCTTTTCGTTAGTCGAGCATTCAACCCCAACTTCCTCACATTCATTTAACAGAAGTCTAATATGAGTTCTGACAGCTAAAACCTAGTAGACCAATATGGCCATAAACATTATTCATTATCCTGAGTCACATGACGTATATACGTTACAACTACTTTTTACCCCCGCACTAAATTAGATTCCTTTCCTTTAATTAGTTAGAACTAAGGGTAGTTTCGGATCCCTTACCTGATTCAATTCATTTTTATCATCTGCTACTCTGGTTTGTAATTCAAATGCATTTATCGTCAGAAAGCAGCTGTGAAGTGAGTCAATTAGATTTACGTAACTGAATGGTACTTTTTAGACAAATTTAGATCCATTTGTTTTACACATTCATTAATTTTTCAATATATTTACTTACGTAGTCAGATCATTACAGCGAATGGTTTTTTCAGAGTTTGTGGAAAATAAAGGGAATTATTATAAAAAATTGCTAATTAATAATATGAGATCTGGAAATTAAGGAACTGAAAATACAGAAAATTAAGGGACTATCTTTGCGATATTTAGATATTAATGAATTTGATGTGACAATATCACATACTCTCATGATAAAGTTGAAATTATAGGTAATTGCGCAGATCATTTGCATTACTTTTCCTATGAAAGTTTGAAAAAAGCTGTTCCGGGGAAATAAAATAATGTGCTATCATTGAATTCCTCAATCCAGTGTTGTTGAATACAATTTTTCTCGTTGATATTGTATCTTCAGATATACAGAGGTATGAAAATGTGGACATTCAGTAGATTCAGAGGAACTGCAGAAATACAATTTACTGTGTTCTTGTAACGTTTTGAGTGATTACAACCTCAGATTCATAAAAAAAAAACCATTTTGACGCTAGATTTCGTAATAGTAGCTTGAAATACCATGAAACCAAAATCTGATATCAGCTTAAATCATATCGCTTATTGTTACAGTTTAAATGAAAAATAATTTCAACTTCCGCTGGATTTTGTTTTCATTTATAATTTCAAGATGAATTGCCGTTAATTTTAAACCGAATTCTGAATTTGAATTCACCGAAACAATCGAAAATAACAACCTCATAATAACACAATTTCAAAAGGGTCTGATAATCATTTAAGGTACATTTTAAAAATCATCATTATCTAGGCGATGGATTGGGTTGATACATTCTTTCATTTTTTCTTATCGTGCAAAGACAAATTATAGAAATTTAATTATGTTTGGTGAATGTTTAAGCCAATTTGCATACAATATATTGTAATTATAAGCTATGTGCACAAACTTTCTTCGTGAATCAGTCTTTCTATCGAGGACCACCACATCTAAATCTTACAGAAGTTTAAAATATCATCTTTAGAGAACCGACAGACTGAAAAACGTAAAATGAACTCCATTTGAAATAAATGAGGGGAAAGAGGCGATTGAATAACATCGAATAAAAAAAATATACAGTAATTATCGCCAGTGATTATTCAAAGGCATCTAAATTTCCATGAAAATGAGAATTTCCATAAGAGCTCATAAACTTGAAATTGAAAGATTGTGGGTGTTTGTGAGGCGACAAATCACAACGAAAAAGCATCAGGCAAGCTGGCGATTCATTTTCTAAATATCGAATCCATGTTCCACTTACAACACTCAATTCACCACATAACAACAAAAATCATTAAAAAATATGTAAGAGATAGTATTTTAATTTCCACATAATGTTTATAATACAACAATTATTTCATGACGATGTTGCTTCTTCAGGTATTCACATTTTACTGGTTGATGGTGTCCAAGGTATCGGAGTTTAAATACAGTTAAGTACGTGACAAATAATCGGCACACAAGTCATAAAAACTTAGGGTGTTTATTGGGGTTTGCGGCTAAAAAATGCTCCAAACAACGGTAACAACCCCTTTCTTATAGACAAAATGGTATCCGATGGACAAAAGAACATGGCATTAAATCATAAAAGAGGATAATACACAAAATGACTTTTCGTTATCTTATGTTAATGGATTATCTGAAAATATTGCAACGCAGCTTTTAAAACCATTAACAACTTTAGTACTTACACAAAAAACAATAAGGATGGAATGAATAAGGAAAATAAATCTGGAGTCTGCAAGTTGATTTGCAACGACTGCCCTTTAGTATATATTAGCCAGACAGGTAGATCATTCAAGAAAAGAATCCAAAAACACCAGAGAAGTCAATATATCAAGTTGTAGAAATTAAAATACTGTCTCTTATATATTTTTTCATTAAAATGAGTTTCCACCAAGTAAAGACCGAATCAATCAAACATTCAACAAAAATCATGTCTCTAGAGTATTAATTACTCATGCTGACATGTTTCTTATAATCGTTGATGCATCTGAAAATAATACTTTGCTTCTAGTATGGCGCTGACACCTTCTCGACATAAGAAGTCGCAAACATGTGTTGATTTTTCTACCTTAATCCAACAGAGGGCGTTATGCTGCCTTTTTCCTCATCTTCGAATGGGAACGAAATTGAAATGTTATTGCTTTCCCAATTCCTCAAACCATGAGGTTAGCAGTTCCTCATAACAACTTTGTGAGTTAAACTAGCTACAATATATTAGTTGAATATCAACAAAAGATCGTTCTAAATTACTCTTAAAGGAATGTTGCCATTAATATTGCAATTGTCGGAAAGTACGGGGGTTTGATCATTTAAAAAGCTCACCTAAGGAATTGTCGAAATTTAAACTGCTCGTTAGAAGTTAAGGATATTGATGTTTTCTGAAGAATCATATTTTCCATGTCATCCAAATATTTTTTTCCATTACATTAAATTCTAACGATTATAGAAACGTTTACTGGTGAAGCAATTTTTTTATCAAGTTGTAATAATCTTTTGTCCATGTATCAGGAAGGTAGATTTCAACGATTTTGTCTTAAGTCTGTATTTCGTTTCAACTAATATCAAACGGTTCTACACAATTATGTGAAGGCAAGTTCTGTTCGAGGACTATGTCAACAGAGCCATTGGAATGCTTCAGTTTGGTCGAACACAAGTGCAAGAGGCCAATTGCTTCAATGTTAGCCAAAGTTTGATATCACGTTTACGGACACGATACTTTACCACTGGAACTATTTGTTAAATACTCAACAGTGGTAGATCACGTACTACAACGCCAATAGAAGACTGTTTTTTAACTCTCTCGGTGATATGATAGTCTCTAAGTTTTTGCAGAATGACAACTCTACGTCTTCGAAATGCCACAGGTATTTCAGTTTCCCTAGGCACAGTCAGAAGACGTCTGCATGAAGTGAATTTAACATCGAGACGCTTCTTAAAAAGGTTCCATTCACTCGTGAACACAAGCGTCAAAGATTAGATGAAAGGTCATACGTTCTCTTTACTGACGAGTCCAGATATGAATAGTCGATGAGTACGGGTGTAGATACATCCATTTATATGAAGGAACTGCCGCTCTGTTCAAGTCCACCTTTTTCGAAGAGACACAATTATGATTAAAGGTGGAGTTAGTTTCTATAGCAGAACTGACTTATTAGTTCTTCCAAGAACCATGATGTCTAAGACATATCTTGACGAATTTATCAAAGGGGTGGTCCCATAATTTCCCGCAGCTATTGGCGAAATTTCGTTTTTCCTGGATGATAATGCACTGGCACACATCTGATTATTGCTAGTGAAAATCAGGGTATTCCACATCTAGCATTACTTCCAAGATCACCTGACCTAAATCGAATCGCGTACGCTCAGGCCTAATTACAAAGAACCCTTCATATCCACAAAACACAGCCGCAAACGCTTCAACAGCTTCTAGATCTTTTGCCAGACATTTTGGGACAAATTATGCAGGATATCCTCAAGAACTTGGTGGGCAGCATGCAGAACTGCCATGCAGTTATTGATGCATGTGGACGTCATACTTGGTTTTGAAATTTTTAAAATTTCGAATTTTCATATAATTCAAATATTTTTTCAAATACTGTTTTTTGTTTTTATGAAATTCTTTGAAATCTTAATAAATAAAAATATGAATGTACAAAAAGAATAACAAAAAAAAGTTAAGGAAGTTTGATAGCTTCTTGCATGAGATCATTTTTATCTTCCAGTTCATCCAGCCTCTGTATGAAATTCATGTTCAATCTCTTCATACGCTCACTGACGGGTGGTATTCTTGTTCTCTGGTATAATAATTGATTAGAGGGGGTTGCGCAGGAAGTTATTTGGGTTCCTTATCTTTGTTATTGTACTGAGGGATGATATTTCAGCCACTTCGACCATTTTCATTACCGACTCTCTCTAATTCGCGTATAAGGTGTTCATACTCAAGTATTGGTCTACATATAGATATGTAAATTACTGAAGCTGTTTTGGTGTTAATTCCTTGGTCCTTGTATATCAAACTTCTGTTCTATTCTGCTCTATTAATAATTAATAATTCTTCTCTTTATATTGTGTTGCTTCAGGCTGGATTTGTTGTCTATTTAAATACCTAGGTATTTTAGTGATGGAGTTGGTTTCACTATTATATTGTTTATTGAAATAGTTGGGGGTTGATGTTTAATGCTGTGATTAAATATTATTAGTTGTGACTTTTCTTGATTTCATCAATCTCCGCTTGGCAAACCATGTTGTGATGTAGATTATCCAGCCTTAAAATATTTTCTCGTTTGAAATTGCTGTTGTATCATCTGCTTACTGTACATATTGTTTCGCATTATGGATTGTTGGAATGTTACTATAGTAGATGTTTAATAGAAACGGAGGCAATAGTGATCCCTGAGGTATACCCTGCATTGGAGTGAGGGAGCTGGATGATGGCTTATTAATTTTTATTTTCAATTTTCTATCCTCCAAACAGGATCTTATTATAGGGCTAGGATATGAAGGTATGTCTTTTTTGAGCAAATTGTATAGTAGCTCCTTTAGTCACATACTATCAAATGAAATTTTATTATTCTGAGTTGAAGCACTATACGTAAACATGTTTTAAAAGGAAATTAGATTTTTCTGGAGAGACAATACAAATTAATTCAATTTCCTTAACTTTTGTCTAGTAGTTTATTTTGTCGCTGAGATGAACCAAATATTCACCATTCTCTCTTAGAGATTTTATATATATTTTGAAATTTTTATTACGGAAAAAATATCGAACAAAGCATTTGTCATTAATTTTGCACTGCAAAGGAATTAAATGATTACTGGGAAAATAAAACCCCACGCTAACGATATTACCTCACAAGAAAGTCATTGTGAATGATTTTTTGATCGAAAATCAGCAAATCTCATGAAAAAATCACCGTATTCCGCTGACATGGCTGACTCCAGCCGATTTTTTCCGACTTCAAGCCACCTGTTTCTAGTCGATAGAAAACAAAATAATTCGCAGCGATAACTGAAGTCGATTCCCACAATTCATTCAAAAAATGTTTAAATGACTGGATTATTTATTGACATAAATGTATTATATAAGTCTAATTTGGAGGCGATACAATAAATTTCGATGATTATTGCATATTTCGTGATTCATTGACCAATTCTCAGTGTGTTAATAGAAATGCAATATTTCAATTATACTTACAATGTTTTACCCATTCTGTACAGGTGAGGAATATTTATTGAAATATTTGTTGAAGATCCGTCCCTGTTCTTCCAACTCCGCGTCGCGTTCAATATAAAATTAAATATTTTCCGTAGGGCGGTCACGGAGAGGAGTCCCAAGTTGCTCACCTATATTCCTGAGCACGTGCTGGTTGACTCCAACCAACCCGGCAGATGCTATTTTGCAGCCAGAGCATATGGCCAAGCCGCGACCAGAAAAACGAAAAAAATCCTGTCTCATCTTATATAACCAGATAATGCGACCTAGATTATGGTCCAGACCAGACGTAGAACAATGCGCACTCTATTATTTTTATTCCCAGTTCTATAAAACATGGTTTTCAAGGCGATCAGCGGACGGCCTGTGGTTCTAGCTTGAATGAAAATTATTCTGCGAATCAAGTATTGAAGGATGAATTTATTGGTTAGTTTTCGATTCAGATGCATAAAGAGTAGGCCGTCTAGAGTTTGCATTTTGAATTAGTGGTTATTTCGAGTCTGGTAACACTTCTATTATTCTTGTTTTGGCAGAAGCTTAGTTCAATATTTGGCATTAAAGAAATGGGTCGATTTATGCTTGAACAGAACAGGGGAATCTCAAAAACTTATCTTCAAAGTCGTGAGTCTTCTATCCAAACTGTTAGAAATTTAAATGGAAGATTCAATAGTCCAGTGAGCACACCGAAAACATTGCTGCTGTAACCCAGAATGTGACTGGATATCCATCAATAACCACTCGTCATCGTGCTCAAGAACTGAACAACTGTACAAGATATACCTTCTGGAGCCAATTCGAGTAAAGAAGCCTATTTTCACGTTACAAACGCAGGAAATACTCTCCTCGCGATCAAATCAGATCATAATATGCCGTAATGTTCATTATTAGCATATTCATATTCAAGTAAATTGATTTGGCTGATCTGTAGCAACTATTATTAGTAAGAGTGAGCTATGGTAATAGAAAGTTCTACAAATCGAGACAAGGTGACATACATCTGCTATAATTCTAAACTTGTTTAAGTTCAATAAAGGAGATATCTAAGAAAAACGAAATTGCTCCCCAATTTCAAAGTGTATGGAAAAACAGAACACGATGTGAAAGACCTCCATTAATTTCTGCTCAAGAATTATCTCTTAAAATTTTTCGCTTCAATTAAGAAACACCTTATATATCGGGTGTTTTTTTTACAGTGATAGAACTTTCGATAGGGATAACTGTGATTTGACAGAAGGTAGAAGCCATGTTGTTTTGATATTTCTGTTCAGTAAGCATTGACAAATTATCGTGGAGAGACTCAAGCCGCAACGTGGACAAATTGTTGAAATTTATTTTCAAAATCAGTGTTCTATTCGCCAAACTTATAGAGCACTTCGTGAAATTTATGGTTTACATAATCGTCCATCAGAGCAGCTTATTCGTCGAACTATTGATAGATTTCGGACAACATTTTCTCTACTCAACAACAAGACAAAGCACTGTACGTACAGAAGAAAATATCGCTGCTGTAAGTCATAGTGTTAATGATGATTCGGATTTGTCTATTCGTCGATGTTCACAACAAGTTGGACTCTGTGCATCCACCACATAGAAAATTTTGCGTAAAGATCTTGGTCTACACCCATTCAAGATCAAGCTGGTTCAAGAACTAAAGCCACTTGAACATAAAAAGCGTCGTTTGTTTGCGGATTGGGCCCTAGAACAGCTTGAAGTTGATCCACTTTTTTATCCTAAATTGTGTTTAGAGATAAAGCGCATTTCTGGTTGAAGGGCTATGTGAACAAGCAAAATTGCCATATATGGAATGAAAACAATCCTCGAGAAGTTCTGCAGGTTCCATTGCATCCTGAAAAATGCACAGTATGGTGCGCTTTACACTCATCATCGGTCCATATTTCTTTAAAAACGATACTGGAGCTAATATTACAGTGATGGAGTTCATTACAGATCGATGATCAATGATGATGTGTTTCAAAATTTGAATGATATCGGCCCAGGGGTGTTTTGGTTCCAACAAGTTGATGCTACACCTCATGCTGCTACCGTAACAAGTAATTTATTGAAAGAAAGATTTGGCGATATCATTATTTCGAGAAATGGTCCAATTAATTGGCCTCCAAGATCATGTGACATAACTCCACTGGATTATTTTCTTTGCGGTTATGTCAAGTCATTGGTTTATGCTGATAAACCAGAAACAGTGGATACTGTGGAAGCCAACATAACTCGTGTTATTGATGAAATAAGGTCTGAATTACTCGAAAAAGTAGTCCAAAATTGGTCTGGTCGAATGCGGTTCCTCAGATCTAGTCGGAAATGCCGGAAATTATTCCTAAAACATAATTGTCATAAAATTATCTATCAAATAGAAAAATTTGGCTTCAATCTTGGTTTAAATATGTTTTATTGCAAATCAAAGTTTTATCACTCTAAAAAAAACACCCGATATATAGTTGATACAGATGAATTTCTTGATGATTTCTTTAAAAAAAAGGTAAATATTCATTCAAGTAATTTTTCATATAAATTTTCAAATGAATATTGAGTAACGGTGTTTTAAGCATATGATATCTTTTCAGATAGTGATACTACTACTTTTCAAAAAGCTCTTTCGAAAAATTCTTCAAAAATATGTTACACATCTTCAAAAAGACGATTTGAGATTTTCACCGACAATCTTCAGTCTACTTTCATGCCACCAGAATACAAAACAAGCAATAAAAAAATCTATCTTACAAGACCATACGTTATTTCAAACAAAGATAAAACACAAGTAGTTTATTAACGGTTACCATTCTTATTCTATGTTCGTCCACAGAAAATACACAAAGTTTGTATAAAGTATTTTTCAAGACTCAGTTATATCAAACAAATATTGTGTGTATGAGTGAAAAAACAAATTGATATTATAATTTAATTAGAATCAAATAATAAAAAGAGGAATTTTTCACTAGAAAGAAGGTTTTTTTAAAGAATATTCGTTGTTTCTCAGTAGATCGCTAAGTTGACATTAAATGTTTTATTGGGTTTGTAGTGAGAGTGAAATGAAATTTAAACATTTGTGCGAAACTTGCAAGATGTTTAACTTTTCTTTACTCGGTATTCTTTGATAACTCTGTCATCAACGGTGCTTAAACAACAAGAATGTAGAAAATCTGTTTTTTCATCCACTGAAATGAGAAAGAAATAGTTTCGAATTTGAAATAATTCTAACCATTCCAAACTTCTCACTGCAGGAATTACTTCATATTTACTATTGGGAAACAGCCCCATGAATCGAATTAATAGATGAAGCTAATGCTTCACAAACATTTATATCACCTGTGAAGCTTCTACCTGATCGAAGAGAAAGAATAACCTGACTCCATCGAATTGTAATGCAATGGCTTTTTTGTTCTTGCCCCTTGTACCTTTCTGCAACGAAAGAATCCATTATTGTTTCCTTGCAACCAAGGTTTTGAAATTAAACGATATTTCTTGGAATTCCTTCACCCCAGGACCATTATTTTCGTTCTAGACGGGATCAAGACAAAAAGAGGACATTGCTGAATTAATTCGGAATAGTGGAGGATAATTACTATACCATCAGGTTCTTGCAGAATTCAAGAATGATTCAGAAGGGTTAGGCTGGACTTAGAAACAGCGGACTCTTTCTTGGAGAAGTCCTTGATGAATATACGAGGTGTACGTAAAAATTTGAAAATAAAGTTGTCATATACTATGGGTTTTAAAACAAGATGATACCAACATCATAGGTTATATCAATTTCCATAAACCCGCAAAGATTATTTTGAATGTATCAATAAAAATTAAAATATTATTAAATCTTATTATTTTAGTTAATTATTTTTCACGCACTCTTACCAAGGCCAATTTTAATTCAAATATGGCGTTAAATGAAAACAATAACAATAAATTATTCATTCTTTAGACAAATGAATGTATAGGATATGTCAAAAAAGAACACAGAATTAACTATTAACTAATACATAGCAAAGGTAATACTTTGTGTAATAACATGAATGCAACAATAAGAATTTAACACCTTTCTTAAATTCATTACAATTAAGAACTCAGAAAATAATGTGAATTTTAATCCACTTGTACGTAGGAGATACTCAATGTTGGTTATTTTATATCGGGTGTTTTTTTAGAGTGATAGAACTTTCGATAGGGATAACTGTGATTTAACAGAAGGTAGAAGCCATATTGTTTTGACATTTCTTTTAAGTAAGCATTGAAAAATTATCATGAAAAGACTCACGCCGCAACAACGTTTACAAAGTGTTGAAATTTATTTTCAAAATCAGTATTCTATTCTCCAAACTTAAAGGCAGCTCGTGAAATTTATGGTTTACATAATCGTCCATCAGAGCAGCTTATTCGTCGAACTATCGATAGATTTCGGACAACATTTTTTCTACTCGATGCAACAACAACAACAAGACAAAGAAAGAACTGTACGTTCAGAAGAAAATATCGCTGCTGTGAATCAAAGTGTTAATGATGATCCAAATTTGTCTATTCATGGACGTTCACAAAAATTTGGACTCTGTGCATCCACCACATGGAAAATTTTGCGTAAAGATCTTGGTCTACACCCATATAAGATCCAACTGTTTCAAGAACTAGAGCCACTTGACCATAATAAGCGTCGTTTGTTTGCTGATTGTGCCCTAGAGGAGCTTGAAGTTGATCCACTTTTTTATCGTAAAAGTGTGTTTAGTGATTAAGCTCATTTCTGGTTGAACAGCTATGTAAACAAGCCTAATTGCCGTATATGGAGTGAAAAAAATCCTCAAGAAGTTCTGCAGGTTCCATTGCATCCTGAAAAATGAACTGTATGGTGTGCCTTACACGCTAGACGCATCATCGGTTCATATTTTTTTTTGAAACGATGGTGGAGCTAATGTTACAGTGAATGGTGCTCGTTACAGATCGATGATCATTGATTATTCATTTCAAATCGACCCAGAAGTGTTTTGGTTCCATCAAGATGGTGACACCTCATGCTGATACCGTAACAATTGATTTATTGAAAGAAAGATATGGCGCTAACATTATTTCTAGAAAGGGTCCAATTAATTCGCCTCCAAGATCAGCGACATAACTCCACTGGATTATTTTCTTTGGGGTTATGTCAAGTCATTTGTTTATGCTGATAAACCAGAAACAACAGATGCTTTGGAAGCAAACATAACTCGTGTTGATGAAATAAGGCCTGAATTACTCGAAAAAGTGTTCCAAAATTAGTCTGGTCGAATGCGGTTCCTCCGAGCTAGTCGTGGTGGACATATGCCGGAAATCTTTTTTTAAACATAAATGTCATAAAATTATCTTTCAAATAAAAAAAAATTGGCTTCAATCTTAATTTGAATGTGTTTTATTTCAATTTAAAGATCTGTCACTCAAAAAACACCCGATATTTGCGTATATGTAATATTCCTTCATTTCTGGTGTTATAGCTATGAAAAATGGTTTCATTTTCTTTTATATATTGAAGACATCTCGAACTGAAAATGGAAGACACCATTCAGATACAATTTCATACAAACAGATCTACAGAACGAGCACGATGATATGTTGTATATCATACTTAATATTTGTTTCTGTAATGAGATGCTAATTGAAGTAAATTTCTCACCCTTTTTATGGCACAACAATGCAGATGGATAACATTCAGAACTATCCTTATATGTGTCTAATTGTAAAATGGACGGAATTAGTTTTATCTAGGTTGACCATCAAATTATTTTAATGACATTAGTTCACAAAACTAATCTGAAGCTCCTTAAAAGTTGACGCCGTAACTACCATTGAGGTGTCCCAACGAAAATTTGACTCCCCCATAACTCAGAAACGAAGAATTTTTTAAGATTTTAAAAATACAGGTCAAGTACTGTTTTGAGAGTGGGTCACATTTCCATCATTAGTTCATTCCGAAAAAACCACCTCATGAAGGTGGTTTCGAATAAGAAAGAGATGTCGATTGTTAGTTAGATTGAAAGTTATTTATGTTCTGTGCACAACCCAGTTAAAATTTTCAAAATCGGTTCATTATTCACGAAATAATGTAACATTGAACTTACCGTCAGGAAACCATATTGTTGGACCAATTTTTATGGATGGGAATCTTGACGGAACAACTTATTTGAATTTATTATATGATATTAATGATCCAATGATTACTGAAATTCTGGAAAACGTAGTAGAATATTAACTGACATTTCAGCAGGATGGTGCACCACCACATTTCGATATGGGTCTTCGACAATTTTTGAACGAACGTTATCCATGACGTTGGAACAGCAGGAGAGATCCTATAGAGTGGCCAGAAGGATCACCCGATCTATCGCCATTAGGTTTTTTGTGGGGCATTTGAAGTCCAAAGTCTATGCAACTCCACCTGAAAATCTTGCAGAACTGCGACAAAGAATCATCACGGAATGCCAATTACTGACACCAGACATTTTCAAAAATGTTAGAGAAGGATTCGACATAAGACTATATTGTACGGAGGTTGGTGGTGGTCATCTTGAACAATACATACGCTAGTTCTTTAAATAGTTTACATTTTTTTCTAGATGTTCCCAATCATCATTTACAAATCTGGTGTATTTGAATGTATAAGGTTTCTGTTTGAGTTACCCTTCTGATAATGTTCTATATCAAATTGCTTAAAATATCTCCGAATTTGAAAATTTCAACTAGGATGTTTAGAGAACAAAAAAAGTTTTTTCACTAAAACACATCCGCCATCTCTTTCCTATTAAAAAAAAATTGGGGATTGTTTCGGAACAAGGTCGTCATTCTCTCTTGAAAATAATTTTTGGAGTCTTCAAAACTCTTAGGTTCTTGAATTTGGGCGGTTCAACTGTCTGTTCAACATTAACTTCTGACGGTAAGTTCAAATTACATTATTTCGTGAATAGTGACCCGATTTTTTAATTTTCAACTGTGTTGTGCACAGAACAGACAAACCAACAAACTAACCAACACTCGAGATCTCTTCCCTATTCAAAAAATGTTGGGGGTTGATACCACCTTCATGGCGGTAGTTTTTTCGGAACAAACTCATGATTTAAATTCATCTTCCCCCCCCCAAAACAGAAGTTGACCTGCTTTTTTAAAACTTTCGAAAATTCTTCGTTTCTGAGTTCTGGGGGTGTCAAATTTTCGTTCGGACACCCTGTATTATTATCAGTGAACATGCAAATTACACACTTATTGATCGACGATCAAAAATTCTGACAGGTATGCGGAGTATATTTCGTAAATAAACGGGACGATCATTGACAAAAAGCAAAAACAGAAGACCGACCCCTGTGGCACTCCCATTTCACTATTATTTTTATTAAATCTAGGGTTATAAAATACGCGGTGACATCAAACTTTTTTCTAGAATTCAATTAATATTTGAGCTTAAATTAAAATATAAATATGCCTCTTTGTAGCTCTGTTTTCTTCAATTTCACAAAAAGAAGAGATTATAACATTAAAAGGTAATTAAAATAAATTTTAATACCTCAGGGACAATATATTGGATTTCATATGAAATTTGGATCTAAATCTATTGTTTCAAATCAAAAAAAAAATTCATCTTCATCTATAACCCACATTATTAGATTGACTGGGACTCTCAATTTAACATCCAAAGCACCATTACTGACAAACTCTATAAAAGAATATTATGTTTAGTGCTCGAAAGATAACTAAGAAATAAAGACTTTACTGAAGTTACCAAGTTAAATTCAGAAGAAATTGTCAACAATATACGAAAATAAAGCAGCTCTCGAATAGTGAAAAACAATTACTTTATGCTTGAATTATAATAAACGAATTAGCATTGAACATTCTTCTTTAAAGCAATCTTTGCCTTGGGTATAAAAGTAACTGTGAATTTCATATTTAACTTCAAAAAATCTTTTATATATCATAACTGAGAGAGGTGAGCCATTTAAAATTTGCATTTTTAATCGACTATAAATAAATAACTAATGAATATCTTTTCAAAGTTGTTATTTTATTAGAAAGGTCGAACCTTAACATTTACGAATGCAACACAATATCATTCAAATAACCACGACTGGCTGCAATCAATCAACTCAATCTGATCAACTCAATTTTTCAGTAAATTGTCTATTGTTTGGGACTCCATTTCATGAATGGCAACTTCGATTTCTTGTTTCAAAGCATCAGTCGTTTCTGAATTATTAACATATTCCCACAAAAACTAAACGTCCGAGGTGAAAATGAGCTTCATCCCTAAAAATAATTTTTCTGGGAAAATGCTCATCTTTGGCCACGTGATCATTAGCCCATTGAACGAAGTAGAAACGCATCACAAGCTTGCACTTCTTGAACTAGTTGAACTTTGTGATTCCTCATGCCGAGGTCTTTATGCAAAATTCGCCTCAGAGGAGTGCGAGAAATGTTCAGTTCTTGAGCACATTGTCAAGTTGATATTGCTGGATGTTCAGCCACTTTTTGGGCTACCGCAGCAATATTTTCAGGAGAGCGTGAAAGAGTTATTTTATCAAATAACGATTCAGTTATCCGAGCAAATTGATCCTTAATTTGCTTCTATTTCTATTAAATTTTCTACGTAAACTTCTAACAATTTGAATATAAGATTTTCCACTTTGGAAATGAGTTTCTGATATTTCCCAGTTTTGTTCGAATGAAAATCGAACAGACTCGAAATAATCACTAGTTCAAAATGCAAATTCTAGATGGCCCATCATTTACAGTAAATTAACACATGGTTCTTTAATGTACTACTATACACAAAAATTTGTTGAGCTGCTGCATCTTTATTTCTGTGATTGTTTCGGTCTTCACTTGACGGAAATTCATCTTGAAAATATGAATAAAAACAATATTCTAATTTCCGCTAATACTTTATTAACACTACGATCGTTACGTCATACCATGACTTCTTCAGGTGAGTATTACAAGACACTGAGTATACCATGAACAAGAATTTCATTTTATAGTACATGGATATACCAAAAATAGAGGGGGTGAAGAGAGTTTTACAATTCTTTTGGAAATCTGAAAAATGATTCAAAAAAGATTCAACAAAGGGGAGCTACTTAATTCTGTTTGGTTATTCAATAATATTTTTCTTTTATGATATCTATTAATTTCTGAAGTTTCTAACAAGTTTAATCTAAAACTTTTGTTTTCTGTGTGTAAAATTTCAATGTTACTATTAAAACTATGTCCTTTGTCTAGAAGGTGCTCTGCGTAGGTTGAATTTCCCTTTTTGTTACAATAACATTTTTCATGTTCCCTTAGTCTCGTCTGGAACGATCTTCCTGTCTGACCAACATATACCAAATGGCAAGTACCGCAAGTTAACTTATAAACACCTGATTTCTTGTTCTTAGATGTTTTATCATTATTATTTTTTATTAGTTTTCCTAGGGAGTTATTCGTTTTATAAGAAATTCTAAAATTGTGGTTCTTCTTTAAATATCTAGCTACCTTTTCTGTTTTTGGTCCCAAGTATGTCAACGAAATGTATTTACTTTCAATTGAATCAAAATTTATGCGATATACTAATTTCAAAGCCAGCTTTAATTGTATTTTTGTGAAAAGATTCTCAATAATCGAGACGTTGAAACCGTTGTTCAACGCAATCTGTTTAATAATGTTATATTCTTTGTCAAAATTCTCACGTGACATGGGTATGTTGGCTAATCTATATAACATACTATTGCATGCTGCTAATTTTTGTGAGTATGGGTGGTTTGATGTGAAGTGAATTGTGCTATCTGTATGGGTTGGTTTCCGGCATCTTTATTTTTCATAGAAAATCTTATGAAAACTTTAGTAATCGAGAAATCGCACAATTATTTTCATCAATAATTATTCTCTAGATGACCACCTTTTATCATATTAGATATTTCTAAGAGCATAGAAGTTTTTAGTTTCATTTTATTTGAAATATTCCAAACAAAACAATTCTTCCTTATAATACTGGTCGACAAGATTTTTGTAACACAGAGCAGTTCTTAATTTTTTTGATGGAAATACTCTTCTTATAATGGGAAAATATTTCTAAAGCCCTAACACGTAGGTACTACCACTTTTCAATAACTCAATAATACCATTTCACATTATCAAGTAGTCAATTTTGTGAGGGGACGGTTAAAATTTATGCATTTTATAACAGGAAAGATACCTAAAATGTGTTTACAGTATTAGACATAAAATTAAGATTAAAAATCAGTTTTCTGTTGAGTTTCAAAATGGGTGGTTCCCTGTGTGTAGATAAGAAAGTGTTTTTTAAAATGTCGAGACAGTTGCAAAATCTCTCCTGACAAATTTTGTTATATTGATATGTTGAAGCTTAAAAGTTATAGGAATTTTAGTGGGATTACATGCATTATTTAAAAAATATTGCTGTTTTTTTTGTTCTATGGAATAGTGGTGCAGTAAATCACCATTATATAACAAAAATTCGGTCAGAAAGTAGTGTATTACAACCAGAATCCCAAAATGTTAAGTTTAGACCTCTTGTAGACCCCAAAAATGTCCTTTTGCCTCTTCTTCACATAGAACTTGTGCTGATGAAAAACTTTGTGAAGGCTATGAATAAAGATAGTCATGGATTCCAATACTTAAATCGAGTCTTTCCCAAGTTAAGTGATGCCAAATTAAGGGAAGCCATTTTTATTGGACCACAAATCAGAAAATTGCTGAACGATGTTAATTTTACAGAGAAGCTTACCAGGCAGGCACTCAGAGCATGGAACTCATTTGTTAGTGTAATAAGAGGATTTTTGGGCAACAATATGGATGCAAACTACAAACGGTTAGTTAGTGAACTATAAGATGCCTACAAATCGCTTGGTGCCCGAATGTCATTTCCTCCATTCACATCTGTCATTTTTCCTCAAAACTTGGGAGCTATCAGTGACGAGCAGTTATTAGGACGATTCGCTATCAAGGAAATTGGGATTCAGTCACGATGGATGATTAGTGCTGGTTTTTGAAAAGAGAAGATATGACCCCTCATACAAAGAAAAAATAGAATTTAATTAGTATTTTAAGTCAATATTTTCAACCGTATTGTTTTTCTTGAATGTAGTACGTTAAGTAGGTGTAAAACTAAATAAAATCTATATATACGATTAAAAAATTCTGTTATCATTTTTTTCAATACACATCAGATATCGTAACATTAAATGTGGATCTATAAATGTAACAAGAAAACCCAACGTGTTACATTTATTTCTCAATATCGTAGTTGGATCCGTCCATTCTACTATAATATGCTATTCATCTTTATGTTACAACCAAGAAAATTTTTTTTAGCGACCAGTGTAATTGAGGCTTATAATTTTTATGATATATTGAAAAATATAAGTCTGTTGAATTAACTTATGAATTCAGATACGGTTGAAACATTTATTTTCAATGTGATGCTCTTTTATATGTGCCCCTGTATATTGCATAATAGTGCAGCATTTCTCGCCATCCAACATGAAATGTGAGAAGATTCATCCTAACGTGGGAGGAAGACAGAAATATTCACCAAATGTATACCTGTCTCCCAATCAATTCTCACTATGCCAGAGTTGTTTACAGAGTAGTACATACGAACCGTAGGGTAGAAACGATAAAAAGTCGTTTATTTCACTGGTCAGGCTCACTAAATAAGGGAGCACAATACCTGAGTCCCAAATAAATAATGCCAATTCACATGCCCATATTCAAGGGACCAGGTTCGTGCATTTCGTAATGACATACGATTTTATATTGGTGGCTTGTAGACAAGAACAGCTTCATTTTACGTGGCTGCGTCTCAGCTTAACTGAACGACTCACTTTGGGTTTACAACTTTTATGAAGTTGCCATTTGCGTGAAGATGAACGAAAGTTCGAAACTAGTTGAAAAAATTGGAATGAACTACCACAAAGTAACGGACTACATCATCCAATAGTTGCAAACATGTATATCTTACATATTGTAAAACATCTCAAAATTGTTGGTAGTAAAACAAACTGATAAAAAATTTGTTTTAATTCTTTATGAAGTATTTCGAAGATTTAAAAATATTAAGGAATGAAAAAATCAGTAAGCTGGTTTTCCCACAAACAAATAATTATAATACTTAAAAATTGGTAAAATATCATGCGAAACTGTACCCTAAAATGAATATCTAAAGTTTTTCAATCAAGTCTCAGTCATCAACTACTGCCAATATTCTTTATTTTCTACAGATTCCTTTATATTCTGGAGTGTTGTATGATATTCGAGAAATCTATATATGTATCTTCTTAAATAGAAACATAACTTTCCTGAGGACAAGGTTCAATTTTTTTTTAAATAAATTATATAGATTTCATGATAATTTCTGTTTTAATATATAAAATGTTCACTAAAGGTAGTGACTTATTTCAATGTGCCTTGATTATTTGCATCGGTATCATCTCTAGACTTTAGTAATTTGATAAATTATAGCTATGCAAAGCTTGAGAATGTTTTAAAAAATACTATTATTTCCAATTGTTCCATGAACTGAGAATAAAATAATTCTACTAAAGCATTAGAAATTGAAATTTAATTAAATAACAAAACAGATAATTTCCGTTTGCCTTCTACAAATTTCAATTTCAAAAAATTTTATTCAAAAACTTTTAGAATTAAATTACCGTCTTATAAGCACTGTTTAAATTTAGTAGACATATAAAGTGGAAACTTATTATAAAATATCAAATGGAATAAAAAACCCAACGAAACATAAATTATCAATTAAAACTACTAAATAAATACTTGAAGTAGATAAAATTTTATTTCTGATCTTATATTTATGAAAACCAAATAATTTTTCAAAAATGGAGAACATAATTTCAAGAATTTCATCAAAAATAATATATTTAAATATTTGAATAAGTTACTTCAAAAATCTCTCAAAACATTAGTACATCCTCAAAAAACAATTTGAAATTAAATAAGATCTTCATCAGTCCTACTTCACATTTAAAAATCAATTAACAACAAATATCTTACCAGACAGACCTCGTGTTATCCTTGTTGAACAAACAGTAAAATTAGAGAATTAAAAATCCTACGTATTCTATGTTCATCACAAAAATCACACAAAGCTTGTAAGGTATTTTATGGCCTTAGTTAAAACCAAATGACATTTATATAATGAGTCAGGAAAACCAAAATAAAATTGTATTAGATATAAAATAAAATGATAAGAGAAGGTTTTTTACTTGTTAGCTTGATGCTTATTAGACATTAATTTAATTCTAAAAGTTTTTGAACACAATTTCTTGAATTTAAAATTTGTAGGAGGCCAACAGAATAAATCTGTTTCGATATTTAAATTTTGTAATAATCCTTCTGTCAAGTAAATAATCTTTTCTTATTATTTCACTAGAAATTGGGTTATAATTGGTTATATAGTGAATTTCAGTTTTATGAATTTTGGAAAAATTTTGTACAACATTATTTTTGGATTGTAAGTCATTATTGCAAGTTTTCTTATTAGGAATACCTCAATAACTTAAATAAATTAATAAATTATCTACTCTTTGCGTGATAATTTTCTAACCCTTGAGATGCGAAATATATGGTATATGTTTTTTTGGGTGAAACATATTCTTTGATAAATCTAAATAAATCATTATGTAAAGATGTATATTACTTTTTGTGTCTTGAAGTATTCAAATAATTTTGTTTTCGTGACATGGTAATGTGTGGACTTCTTAATATTATTTGTAAAGATGGATGCATTTGCACTTCCTCCGGTATAGGGAACTTGTAATATAGATTTCTCTATATTACTGTGGGCAGTAAAGTTCTCTGTTTCTACATCAATAAAATTTCAATTTGAGTTGTTATTGGCAGTAAACTTGTCAAAAGTAAACCGCTGATTTATATTACCAAAGAAAAATCCAAGGGTTATGAACTATTCATAGTAACAAAGCCTCACTTGTTCGTTGTTTGTTCACTTAATAATTTTCAGAAAAGTATTTTTCAAATTTCAATGTTAATTTCATATTTGACACCTAAAATCGAAATGATGCAGTTAGTATGAAACAAAAAAGGTTATAATAGATCACATAGTTAATACATACTTTAAAACTTCCAAAGTTCTAGCATTCAGCGATTTACTTAGTCGAAGGTATACACTAATACCAATCGATACTGATCAGCACTTGCTTTTGTTTAAATTTGGTCATTTTCCTATCCAAAATATTCACTTGTTCTAGGTCAAACTTTCATTTTCAAGCATTCTTTGGTCAGTACTTCTTAGTTTGATAAATATACTCCGTAGTTTTTCATCATACTATATGAATCGAAATATATAATACTGATTATTTTATGAAAATTGATTTTATATTGGAGAATAAAACCATATATTTCATTAAAAATTTTAACAATCAATTCACTACGAACATGATGCACGACGTGTTTCGATAATATTATCATCTTTAAGCGAATAATGTTATGAACTGTGGAAAATTTCGATAAAACATGTTGTTTTGTTCTCCAATATAAAATCGATTTTCATAAAATAAATAACTCATCAATATTATTTATTTCAATTCATGCTATAGCATGACGAAGAACTAAAGAGAATAAATATCATAGTAAGAAATAGGAACAAAAGGTAGCTGAAAACTAAAATTTTGAGGTGTTAATTTAAGGAGGGATAAGTGAACATTTTGGCGAAGTCAATGGGCAAAACAGAGACAAGTGTAGATTGATGTTAGTGTATATTTTAGACTAAGAAAATGCTAAAACTTTGGAGATTTTATAGTGATTATCAATTATGTGATCGATAATATCTTTTTTGTTTCATACTAACTGCATCCATAATTAGGAATTTAGGTATCGAACCTGAAACAATATTAATATTTGAAGAATTTAAAATATTCTTGCAAAAAATCTTGTATGTAAAAAATACTGAAAAGCACTGATGTAAAGTCAGAAAACTTTTGCACGCTTGTTCAGCAGTCATATGAATGAAAGCTCAAGTGCTTTGGCATCTGCAAGTCAAAAAAGGTGATTTTTCGCAATTTTAGGAATAGGTGAAATGGAAAATTTCGTGAAAATGAAAAAACAATGGTCTAAAGACCTTTTACTTTCGATCTGCATCGTAACATGATGGCAAGAAAGAGAGGAAAAACACAATGAAAAAAACTTGACATGATTTTCATACTTTCTGTCGAGATTAGATAGAAAAAAAATTCAATTCTCAAAATTTATATTCAAGAAATTGTACATGAGCCTACGTGTTGTTATTTCACATCTAAATAGTAAATTTAGATTCTATCGGATCCGTACTTTCCAAGATATTTGAGAACAAAATTTCAAGTGAGAATAACTAAGGAACCATTGAGCAATGATACTACCCATTTTTAATATTGCGGAAATATACTGACTGCAAAGCTACCCGAACATTTCAAGTATTTTCGTTCTCTTTAAATATTTTAAAAAGAGAGGTTATCTGAAGGAATTTCTTAAGTTTATATTGGGCATTTTCATTATTGAATTTGTTATTCATAAGGTTGGTTTTAAACAATGGTTTAAATCCTATTCTATATATCTTATAAAAAGGAATAGTGTTTATAAGACATTTTATTTGAATAATTTTTTTTTAATTTTCAAGAAATTTTTAAAATTAATTTCATTATTCTAATTGATATTTAGACATTGAAATAATCATTGCTTGGAAATAATAAATCCTTCCAATTTATTTTTAACGAATTTAAACTAAATATAATATTAATTGAATGTGTATTTCATTTTCATCTGATACACATCAGTAATATTCGATATCCATCATAATCTAATATACTCTTAATAACAGACTCACCAAGCAAGATGTTGAAACAAAATGAATATAAAAAGTGAAAATAGATAAATTCACTCCTCATAACATTTTTTGAGATAAAATGAATGATAAAGTTGATACCGAGTAACTTTTAAAAAATATTATTTTAAAATCATATTGAAATATTTTATCCAGCAAGACTCATTTGAATTTTATGTAATATTCACAACTCCAAGAGAAAATCCATATATATACTTGAATGGAACATATTGAAAGAGAATTCAATAAAAATGAGAAAGAAAACACTCTCATTTAATTTTCAGGGAACTGACTGACATCTTTGACTGTTAGGTTTTTATCAAGTCAGGTGAATATAATATATTTGGCTTTATTTTGACATTAGAAAAAATTGGTGGTATTAAATGTAAAACGTTCAAATACTGGTGAGATAAATTTAAACAACTCTGAACACCTGTATATTTGAAGTGAAAATATTATTTTGGTCATCAGAATATTGATGATCTTTAAAGACTTCGTTAAATGAGTTTATCACCTCCGAAAAATGTCATATATCAGTAATGGAACTTTCCAGAAATAGGAATGTATCCAATTCCGGACCGCCTGTATCTGAATCACCCAGAATTCACTTTCGCATCGAAGTCAACACGTTATTGAGCGCATGTTTCTTCAAGAGCACATCCGAATCTCGCCCAACAAAAGGCATTTGCCTCGACCCATATCAGAAATATGCCACATTGAAATTGCGTTAAAAGTCATCTCGGTTGGGTTCAGGTAAAGATCGGCCCTCCTCACCCATGGCAATTCTTGGTTCCCGTATGGTTCTCATGTCTGAAGCTTACATAAAAATAATAATTAGAAGGTCTGCCCTTTCTGAAAGTCAAATACATCATTAAAATAGTGGAAACACCAGTGTTGAGATGGGTTATTTGATGGTTTTCTGGAAAATAAGACTTGAAGATCCCCATCTAGAGTTAATTTTAGTGAATACTGATATATTTTTTGTGTCTCCATGAAATTATTTTGCACGCATGAACGTTAATTGTTTCATATGGTGACCTTGAGGATGAATAATAATATTAATTAATAATAGTTTTTTATCAATAAAATGAATACACACAATCATTAAAAGTTAAGTTCAATAATATACAAATAAATAAACAACCATAATAGCCGTTAGGTTGTACATGGGTAGTTAACTATTTGTTCCATTTTTCATTTCATTGCTTGAAAATAAATTGAATCTACAATTCTACAAAAAAAATTGAATTATATAGAAAATGAATACATCTTATTTGTTATCAATCCTAGGGAATTAACCTCAAAGATATCTCTTTCATGGTTTTCCGGCAGTAAATTGAATTCTTTTAGTCGGGTATAGTAGAATGTTGACCAATGAATTTTCTTACTTTGTGTATTTGTAAAAATTGCTCGGTACTATTTCCCGTCTCATATCGATGATTTTGCCTCTTTTCATTGAGTGTTTTTTGGATGGATAAATTAAAGCATTTTACATACATAGTTGCAGGGTGTCCAATTATTTCGTTTTATCAAAGAGAATATTCATTCAACGATTATAACGACTATTGTTTTCTTAATTATATTTTACAAAACGAATAAGTTCCAACTGAGTATCCATATTGAAAACGGGAGTCAACGAAAGCATAATCAAGTATTTTCAAATAATTTATATCCACGAAATTTCTCCTGTATTTGATTGTATGCACCAGAGGTCTTCGTGTTCTTGTTACATTACCAATGTGAACATCCCATCTTAGATGTGAATCTTTGGTGATACCAAGATACTTGTGGGGCTTTCGATTTTATTTTTACTATTTCGCCATTATTTCTTATTTCCAGTTTGTTATAAATTGCATGATCTTTTTCATAACATATGAAAGCGAAGAAACAAAATTTTTCTATATTGCCTGTCAAAGTTCGATGGTTGAACCAGTCAAATATATTTTTAGATCTGTTTCTGCCTTTATTTTTAAACCTTTCCTGCTGTCTCTCATATGTACAATTGCTGTGTCTTCTTCAAAGCTTATTACGGTGCCGAAACTATAGGATGTAAGCAAATTGTTTATGTTTATTGAAAACAATAATGAGTCTAGAGCTGCATCCTGTGATATACCAAACCTTATCAATTTTTCTTCACTGGAGTAATTTTCAATTCTTACCATCTGCACCCGATCTTTAAGATATTCTATCAGCCAAAGCATTAACCCGTATTCCCACTTCCTTCAAAGGCTCAACCAGTGCTGAATGACATACCGGGTCGAAAGCTTCAACCAAATCAAGGGAAACACACGGGGTCGTCTCAGCATTCCACCGATATGTAAACTAACCTGGTCATTAACAGAACACCTTCAGTCCCACAATTATCCTGCACACTGAATAAGAAACGAATTCATCCTTATGGGTGATAATGCCAGGTGTGTCAATGTAGAGCTATTCAGCAAGACTTAGATTTAGAACATCATACTATCCCTAGATAAAATCGTAAGGGAAATTCCCTGGACTTGAATCATAGATGATATGCATCTTAAGCCACGTCCAAGCGAATTAACCAACCAGTAAATACGCAAGAACTTATTGATGCTACAAAAGAGGACCTGAGGAATCTGCCACAGAAAACAATAAATAATTTAGTTACACCATAGGTATACATGGGCGAGTGCGTCACTAGTGAGAAGAAGTGTGTTAATTAGTAATTATCTGTGTCCATTCCTTTTTTCTTCAGACAAATTACTTTCATCTTATAGACTGAAAATTTATTTAGAAGAGTTGTTTTGAAATATTACAGATAATAGCTTGATTAATTCTCGGAAAACTCTACAAATTTATTATAAGAAATCTCTTAAAAACTTTGTCGAATTAAATTGAATAAAATGCACTGTTTCACCTTATAGACATATGGAATTATCAACAAACAGAGTGTCCCAACGAAAATTTGACCCGCCCAGAACTCAGAAACGAAGAATTTTCGAAGATTTAAAAAAAACTGGTCAACTTCTGTTGTAAGGAGGACAAATTTCCAGCATGAGTTTGTTCTGAAATCGGTTCACTATTCACGAAATAATGTAATATTGAACTTTCAGTTAAAAGGTGATGTTGAACAGACATTTGAACCGCCCAAACTCAGAACCTAAGAGTTTTGAAGAATCCAAAAATAATTTTGAAGTTCTGTATAAGGATGAAAGAATTTCTATGACGACATTGTTTCGAAAAAAACATCTGAGGATGACAACAAACCCCAATTTTTTTTAATAGGAAAGATATGTTTGATGTGTTTTAGTTAAAAAGCTTTTTTCGTCCTCTAAACATCCTAGTTGAAATTTTTAAATTCGGTGACTCAAATAGAAACCCAATACACCAGATCTGTAAGTAATGATAGGGAACGTCCAGAAAAAAATTGAACTATTAAAGAACTAACCTATATTGTTCAAAATGACCACCACCAACCTCCATACAATGATATAGTCTACTTTCAAATCCTTCTCTAACATTTTCGAAAATGTCTGGTGTCAGTAATTAGCATTCCGTGATGATTCTTTGACGCAGTTCTGGAAGTTTTCCAGGTGGAGTTGCAAAGATTTTTGGATTTCAAATGTCCCCACAAAAGGAATCTAATGGCGATAGATCGGGTGATCTTGCTCGCCATTCTCCATTCTAAAATATTTGGGGGTTTTTTCGGAACAATGTCATCATAGGAATTCTTTGTCCCTAATAAAGAACTTTAAAATTATTTTTGGATTCTTCAAAACTCTTAGGTTCTTGAGTTTGGGTGGTTCAACTGTCTGTTCAACACCACCTTTTGAAGGTAAGTTCAATATTACATTGTTTCCTAAATAACGAACCGACAAACTAACCAACACTCGACATCTCTTCCTTATTCAAAAAATGTTGGAGGTTGATGCCACCTTCATGGGGGCGGTTTTTTAGAAACAAACACATGATGACAATTCTTCCCCCTCAAAACAGAAGTTGACCTGATTTTTTAAAATCTTCGAAAAATCTTCGTTTGTGAGTTCTGAGGGGGGGGTCAAATGTTCTTTGGGCCATTCTGTATATGAGCTGCAGCACCAACAAGTATCAAAATAAAACATAAAGTACTAACTACCAGATCCATCATCCAAGACAAATTTGTTTCGATTGGATATTCAGGAATAACAAAGTTCATCACCAAAAACTGTCCCACATAGAATACAAAAAGGTCCCTTTTCAGAAAATAGATAGCACATTCTGCACAAAAGGAATTTGGAAGTTAGATAGCACATTCTCCTCAGTTGGAAGTTATTTGGATGCTAAATAAGGGTTCCAGAGAATTAATCCAACTATTATCTGTAATATTCTCATATTCTTCAAATTGTTTTTAGTCTTTTTCCTTGATTCTTAATGTAAATAAATTTGATTAATTCAACACTCTTGTTTTGATTTTGGTCAATCATTAGACCTAACATAATAAGGTTTCAGAAATATTCTTTCTACTTACAGTGTTAGATCCCCTTCAAGACATGTGAATGTGGTTGTATTTCATTCGAGATCAATAATTTATGCATATTAATCAACGGTTCAGTAGATACATAACTCATTGGCCAAAACATACCAGGATGTTGATCGTGCCTCATCAGACTAGAATGGTGTGTTACCCCTTCCATTATGTTCCAACTAATCGCCAAAGCTATGCTCTTTTTGTCCTAAAACGAATTCGGTATATGCTTCGATAAGATGCTCAACGAGCAATTGCTCAATTCGCGTACATATACTACAAAGCAGTCGTATTAATAGAGCAGAGACCCATGCATTTATCGTTTCCTTTACTTGATTTGCCTGAGCTTTGAAGCGGTACTGAAGGAAACGTCGAAGTCTATCGAGGTATGTGAAGCTATCGTGATGTGCTTAATCATGATTCAGTGAACAGTATATGTAGATTACGCCTCTTGCTTGTTTCAAATTTGTCGGGGTGGTTATTTGTTTTCTACCATTTAGAGGGTTAACAGATTTGAAGTAAATCGATAACTTCATATATTGTATCTACAACTAAAGCTAAATTTTATTTTAATATATTCAAATAATTAATTTCAGTTACTTATCATCCATAATGATGATGATACCATCTTATAAGAATCTTCATAACATGAAGGAATTTTCTATTTTTGAGTTTTGGTCATGAAGATGCTCCGATTACGATAGTACAAGAACTGTATAGAACTCGTTTGTTGAAAGTAAGATAAAGGTCATAGATTTAAGTACCGAGAACAGGTTGAATTTATCAAGAATTCCAATCGAAAAGAAATTAAAGATGAATTCAAAACAAATTTTCAGAAATAACCAAATTTCACTGACATAAAAACTTTTTATATTAACAAAAAAACTGTCTGAAAATGAAGTGATCCTTCATAACTGCAGTAACATAAATGTCATTACTTAAAAAGCAGATCTTAACATCATCTCAATTGTTTTGATAGTTACAGAGCAATTTCTAAAAACTTCACATTAATCAAATGGCAAATATCGGGTGTTTTTTTAGAGTAATAGAAATATCGATAAGGATAACTCTGAATTGACAGAAGGAAGAATCCATGTTGTTTTGACATTTTTGTTTAGTAAGCATTGACAAATGATCATGGAAAGACTCACGCCGCAACAACGTTTACAAATTATTGAAATTTATTTTCAAAATCAGTGTTCTATTCGCCAAACTTATAGAGCACTTAATGAAATTTATGGTTTACATAATCGTCCATCAGAGCAGCTTACTCGTCGAAGTATCGATAGATTTCGGACAACATTTTCTCTACTCGATGCAACAACAACAAGACAAAGAACTGTACGTACAGTACAGTACTGTACGTACTCCCGCTGCTGTAAGTCATAGTGCTAATGATGATCCAGATTTGTCTATTCATCGACGTTCACAAGTTGGACTCTGTGCGTCCACCACATGGAAAATTTTGCGTGAAAATCTTGCTCTACACTCATACAGGATTCAACTGGTTCAAGAACTAAAGCCACTTGACCATAATAAGCGTCGTTTGTTGGCTGATTGGGAGCTAGAACAGCTTGAAGTTGACTTTTTCATCGTGAAATTGTGTTAAGTGATGAAGCTTATTTCTGGTTGAACGGCTATGTTAACAAGCAAAATTGCCGTTTATGGAGTGAAAACACTCCTCAACAAGTTCTGCAGGTTCCATTGCATCCTGAAAAATACACTCTATGTTGTGCTTTACACATCATCGGTCCATATTTCTTTAAAAACGATGCTGGTGCTAATGTTACAGTTACAGCTGGTGCTCGTTACAGATCGATGATCAATGATTATTTGTTTCAAAATTTGAATGGTATCGACCCAGAAGTGTTTTGGTTCCAACAAGATGGTGCTACACCTCATGCTGTTATCGTAACAATTGATTTATTGAAAGAAAGATTTGGCGATAACATTATTTAGAAAAATGGTCCAATTAATTGGCCTCCAAGATCATGCGACATAACTCCATTGGATTATTTTCTTTGGGGTTAAACCAGAAACAATAGACGCTTTGGAAGCCAACATAACTCGTGTTATTGATGAAATAAGGCCTGAAGTACTCGAGAAAGTGGTCCAAAATTGTTCTGGTCGAATGCGGTTCCTCAGAGCTAGTCGTGGTGGACATATGCCAGAAATTATTTTTGAAACATAAATGTCCTAAAATTATCTTTTAAATAAAAAAGAAATTTTACTTCAATCTTAATTTAAATGTGTTTTATTTCAATTTAAAGTTCTATCACTCTAAAAAAGCACCCGATAGTTAAGGCTAAAAATGTATAACGTCAATAGTTTTCACTGATTTACTTCCCTTCAGACTGGTTGATGTCGTACTAGTCAAGAAGATAAACGAAAAGCAGCAAAGGAAAGTTTATTGCTACTACCCACTATTATAAAAATTAATTAATTAACCCACTATTGTAGGTCTTCAAAATATCACTTCATCCCTCATTTAAATATAAGTTTAGCATAACATAAGATGATATAATAATAATAAGATAATATACTAAACAATTCTTCTATTTCATGCAGTTTATGGACACTTAATATTTCCAAGGTTCCATTTTGATTGTATTAATGAAATAATATGAAAAAAAATATTTTTCGATACCGGGAATCGAACCCGAGCCTCCTGGGTGAAAGCCAGGTATCCTAGCCACTAGACCATATCGGAGAGTTGTGAAGTGCTCCCGAAAGACTCTGATTCGGTTTAATTTTTTTAGTACTTTTTAATCAGTGTGTTAAATTTTTTAATTTTAAATTTTGTACTAGGCGCTTTTTTACACTTAAATAGAATTCGGTATAAAACAAACGATTCACAAAGTAATTATTTCCAACTATTGTAGGTTTGAATTCAAAGTATCATTTCATATCTCATATAAAATATTTAGTATTTACTTTCGTAAAACATCATCTTCAATTCTTCCATTTGATTTAGTAGTTTCAGGAAACGTAATATCAATATGAAATTTCTGATATTGACCTTTTATACAACTTGCTCTGATCTCAGTCTGTTAAATTCGTGAAGTCAAAACAGTATAGAGGCATTGCCCTATTACCCTCCGAAAGGATCAGGTTCTAAGATAATTGATTCAAAAAATGAACTTTTCTAAGTATTCTAGGTTTTCTGCAAGTTGCATATCTTTTCTTATAGAAAATATAATTTTGGCTAATCTTATGCACGCTATCTTTAATTATTTTTTTCAATTTAGCTATTTATGGATTATTATGGAATATTCAATATTTTCAAAGTATCTTTTAATAGTAAAACATTCTTTCCGATACCGGGAATCGAACCCGAGCCTCCTGGGTGAGAGCCAGGTATCCTAGCCACTAGACCATATCGGAGAGTTATATGCGATCTCAACCGATGCTGTGATCATTCACTTTTATTCGACTGACTTTTGAGTCGGTCCATTGAATTTGTAAACATGAAATTTTGAAGGTTATGATAATGTTGATAATTATTCTTGAATAGAATTCAGTAGAAGTCAACTATTTTTTTCCAACTATTGTAGGTTTGAATTCGAAATATCACTTCATAACTCATATAAAATATAAGTTCATCACCTTCAATTCTAATATTTAATTTGGCAATTTTTGAAAACAAAATATATTCTTAACGATTATATTTTACCCTAATACAAGAATATAATTAAAATTGTTTCCGATACCGGGAATCGAACCCGAGCCTTCAGGGTGAGAGCCAGGTATCCTAGCCACTAGACCATATCGAAGCTTTATACAGAACAGCACTCGACGTGTTAATATAACTTCTGACCTTTTATTCAACTTGCTCTGGTTTAAGTCTGTTAATTTCTTGGATTAAAAACATTGAATGAAAATTTAGATAAGTTTTTAAGGTATTTGATTCACAAAATAATATTTTCTAACTATTTAACGAAGAATACGAAGATCTTGATTCACCAAAATCGTCATATCAACTTGATCTGTGATTTGGCAGCTTTTCTAAGTTAGATTAGAGCACAAAATGTTTTGTGGAACCCAATTTTTACTCGGTCGATGATTAACAGACGTTAATCAGTCATAGTTTGACACAGTGACTAAATATATGATCTGTATTTAGCTGCGATTATAGGTTAGATCAGAGCACAAAATGTTTTGTGGAATTCAATTTGTACTTGGTCGATGATCAACAGAGGTTAATCTGTCATTGTTTGACAGATTGACTTAATCTATCGTCTGAACTTTGGGAACATAAAACAAGATAAATTGTAGAAAGACTCCGTGATCAACAGGGTTGATCCGATGACTAAAGTTCGGTGAGATCCACTGTATGCGACCCAACATTTGCGCACGCCTTTCTACCAAAGCGAACAACCGCCCAACGACCAATTTTTTTGTGGTGCAGTGTATGCGGGGAATAATAACGAAAGCGAAAGGAAACAATTCGAGCCGCATCTGTTGTTGGTACTTGCGGCAAATGGTTGCGATTCGATGCAATCGGGCCCGCCGCCCGGTCGAGTCTCAAGGACAAATTTAGGTATATTTTTTGTCGGTTGGTACGGTCAATTCTCAAACAGCAGGTGGTTGTGATTTTCAGAATTTCCGTCTAAATTGAAGATCCGCCGATTTTATATTTGCCGTCTGTGTGTGCGAGTGTGGAAGGATGGGTATCGTGATAACCGTGGTACGAATTTCTTCAGGTACGATATTGTTTCAGGTTTGGTATCAGAAGTCCATGCGGAGATCTGCTCATTGTGACCGACCTCATTTTAGATTTTATTCTTTCGAATATGACTGTGACGGTTAGAACAGGTTGAAGCATTGTAAAGGAGGAAACAGGTAACTTTAAGTATTGTAATATTATATAGTCCGTCTATACTGGGTACACCCGAAACTAGATCACCCCCATAATTTTCGGTGATGGTAGTCCAGGACTGTAAAACTGACTGAATTAAATCATCTTCATTTCGTGGCTCTGCTCGTTCAACTTCAATTTTTTTAAGTCCCCATATGTTTTCAATGGGACTAAGATCTGGTGAAGCTGCTGGCCATGAAATAGTTTACACTTGGTGTTCTTGCATCCAAGCTTTAGTATAGGCCGAAGTATGGCATCTTGCATTATCCTGCTGAAAACACCACCCCTCTGGATATAAAGCTTGCGCCGTTTCAAGGAGAAAATCGTTTAGAATACCACAATACTTTTCACTATTAATGGTACCATCAACTATACAGAGAGGCATTGCACCACGCTGAGATATTGCTCCCCAAACCGTTATTTTGGTGGGAAATTTGGAAATTTGAACGGTAACAGGTTGTTTTGATAGGATTTTTAAAGAATTTCCACCAAGTTGGAAACAAATTATCTTCATGAAAAAGTTGACAAAATTCTATCCTTCGTTCCTTTTGTGAAAGTGTCATTACAGGGATTTTTTCTGGTTTCCTTGATATGTATGTAGCCTTGTCTTTTCAGTGACAAACGGGCGGTTTCTGGACATACTGTTATATTTCGTTGATTTCAAAATCTGTAAGCCAATTTGCGAAACCCCGATCACGGATTATGTCGTCCTATGGCCAATAAGCCAATAAAGCGTTTGAATTGTTTCCTTTAATCTAACGCTATCTTCCTAAAACTGGTCTATGCCTCATATCCATGCCATTTTTTTATCCTCTTTATTATGTCATTTACAGCACTTTTTTCCAGTCCAGTCAATTGCACTAATTTTTTCACGTTTCGAAAACCTTTTCTATAAAAATATTCTACCTGTTTTCTTCTTTCTAGTTGCGACATTATTTCATACATTGTATACCTGTTAACAATCAACAATATTTGACAAATAGTTTTGCCATGCAACTTTGGCCATAGCCGACTATCTGCACAACCTATTTTATACATGACTTTTGTCTTAGAATGTTACACAAAAGAAGTATATTAAAATTATGAAAAATAATAAATTCCTGATACTTCCTAGACGGACTATATAATAACTAAAAGTTAGCAATACACCCGGTCGTATCATTACATCAAGAGCCCTCTTGCAAAAGTAGCCTATAATTCAAAGAAAATTTAAAAGGACAAGCACATATCAACTCATCCCATTCAATAAAAAACTCAATTGACCTCACATAAAACCTAAAAAATTTTATCCCTGTACTTAACAGTCTTCTAGTATCATTTGATGTTAATATGTATACCACGTGCCGAAAGTATGATTATAAGCGAAAATATCCTAACAAAAATAACATATCAATAAGGAAGTTGTTATTGCCAAAGGTTCGAAAAGACCTCGTGATATTCGAGTAGGTTCAACTCTTTTTTTTTTGTTACCTGAATGTAGAATTTCGGTTTTACAGAAGTCTATGAAGTGGTTTTATTTTATGCAATGACTAGAAAAAACAGTTGTTGTTTTATTTTGGAGTATAAATATCATATAATATAAATATTAACCTCCATAATGTTTCATCAAGTAATTTGCGAGAACTCAATATATTTAAAATATAACATCAATCTGGACATAAACGAAATTTTCACACGTTTCGAGAATAAGCACGTTTTGGCAAATTTGCAATTCGAAACATAACCTTTTACCAATGCATCAAGCTTATAATGATTATATTCACCTACCTGTTCTGTGAAAACAATTGATATGTCTGGTTTCAAAAAAACAGTCAAATCAATGTCGGTTCGCAAAGCTTATTTATAGTGTAAAAAAATATTTAGAAGATAGCTAATTGATTATGTCCATTTTGTGTCTTAGAGGATGAATAAATTTATTATTAGCAACAAGCGATATTAAACTTTTTCGACGGTTTTTCATCAATGTACGCCCAAGATCAAATTTCTTGTAGTTTTACAAAAAGTAATTCATTTTTTGAACTAGTGGAAAATGAAAATTTCAATTCATATCCATTTTTGAAAAAAAAGTCAGTAGGATCCGCTTCAAGATATCAAAAACTTTTACCGACAGAAATTTGACAGATTATTAATTGAAGTTCTAGATGAGAAATACCCAACCAATAATGAAGCTAGAACATGCAAATAATGCCAACTTTTACATTATAATCACTTTTGTTTTATTACAGATAACTGTAATATTTGGCATTGCAAGAGAATATCATCTTTTAAAAAAAATTTCCGAATGACACGGCAAAATACATTAATGTTGAAAACCCTGTGCAATAAATACACTGTTTTCGAAGATCTTCTGGAACATTACTTATAGGGCGATATGTTAACGTTAAAATGCAAAGGGGGATGGAAATTTTCAATTGTAAATGAGGCCTAATTACGAAAAATCTGAATAGCGAAGCCGAAAACTGACGGACCTAATACATCCAAAACATGAACAAAATTTTAAAAAATTCTGAAATGAAGTTTTCACATTTAATAAAAATAATTGTTTGAATGGGTTTTTTATCTAGATAGAGCAAAATTGAAGCAAGAAAAACAAGACAAGGCTTCAGACTTAACAATATACGACTCAACTGTCCGTCGGAAAAGATGTTCGACTACAGAGAAACAACAACTTCTTATTGACCACATGATGAACCTTATGTGGTTCTAGGTCACAAATTTGGACTACCAAAAACTGGAAAAATGTCTTATTTAGAGATGAAACCCACTACATTGTTCAAGAACAGCGGTCTAAAATCATCAAAAGGTCTTAAAGCTTCACCTCATATGGACCACATTATAATACGTTCAGTCAAAAAAATGTTTTGAGGGTGCTATTCAAATAAAAGGCTTGAGATTTTTGATCCCAATAGAAAGCATGATGATCAGACAAAAAGTTCACCATTCAAACAAAGAACTCTAAAAGTGCTTGAAACAGCAATTCAACAGAATTCTGCCCTCTGTCTAAACTAATGTTGAAATATTTTCAAGATAAGAAGATCTGAAGATATTCTAAAGTGACCTCATAAATCGGTCGATTTAAATTCCATTCAGATTTTATGGACCATTTGCAATACTTTATATTGAAAGTCGGATTACACTACAGTGTATTTAATTGGGACAATTCAAATGATTTGTTCCAGTAAAATCTTCATATGAGGATGCTATTATTCAAAGGAAAAAACTTTGCTTCTTATGCTCGTAGGTTTTTTTTTTAGCAGGACTCAATACTTATCATGCTGCTTTAGTAAGCTCATTATATTTTATTTCTTTGCATACAACTAGAAAGACTATGCATATTGTATAAAATAATTTTAAATAGTTCATTGCTGCACCGGATGCATATGCATATATTTCATTGGATTTTTTGAAAAAGTTGATTCATAAAAAACTCCAGGACTCGAGTAAAATCAAGGAAAACATCTTAAGAAATGGAGTCAAGAGAATTCACGTTGTGAATGCTTTAAGATCGGTAAAGAAGATATATGATGCATTGGATGTACAATAATTCGATAATTTGCTGCGAAAATTCGTAAAAAATTTCACTGCACAAATTATGGTGTAATATTGAATGATTGAAATATATTTTATTACATAATTCCAAAATATAATACACAATATTGTGTAACTGTTCTTCATTTACGAAATTAGTAGAATTTGTTGATATTTTCTTATACAGTAAGGACCTAGATGCTTTTCAGAAATTAAAAATTCTTCCTAGAAAAATTTATAATTGTTTAAGTCTCCTTTCGACTTTTTGATTGTTTAAATTAAGAATGAAATATTTGTGCTTCGATATTTATGATTTATAATTATCCACATGAAACAAAAAATAAATATATCATGGTTTTGAAAGAATGAACAATTTTGAATGAATTAATATTTTTTCAGATAAAAGAAAATGAAAGAAAAACAATATCCCTTGAAATATATAAAAATTCGACAGAAAGAGTCTTTTATAATAAATGGAAAGGGTTTGTGGGAAATATTTACACGCATTTTGTCAAATATTTACTCAACAAAATCAGAGAATATTCGGATACTATTCGGCTTCAGTTAATATAACATTTGCTAAGACGACAATCAGTAATTAAAATTCTCATTTCCGATACCGGGAATCGAACCCGAGCCTCCTGGGTGAAAGCCAGGTATCCTAGCCACTAGACCATATCGGAGATTTATATAGTACATCTGTCATAAGCTGTGGTTAGACTTTCTTCGGTGATTATACTTAAATCGAAACTAGACCTAGTTTTAGAAAATTCTATAGGAAAATAAAAATTTAATTATATGTAATTAAATTTTTTTTCCTGTAGAGTTTTTGCTAGGTATCTGTAATTCGACAGATATTTTCTCTTAACTTCAATTATCGTGTATAAGCTCAGATACTGAATCCGTAAAGTTTTAAATCTACCTTCCATTGTGTTTCGGCTATTGTAATAACAGAAATAGTCTAGCGGGTATTCAGAAATAAAATAATTTTTGAATAAAAATTCTACCTAGAAAACTTTTAAAATTGATAAACTTTTTGGATTTTTTAACTGTTTGAATATGGTTATTAAAAGAGGTTGATTACTTGGTAGAAGGTTTCTGTCAATATCCTATATATCATGCAGAGTAATTCTTTCAATTTTTGATTTCAGAAAATTACTTGATATTTAAAAAAAATCCAATTAAATTAAATATCTCAGAAACACTATTTTCAAGAAAGTATCTAAAATTCAAATATGTGGATAAGTGTGACTAAATGGACTCTGTTTGACCTGTTATATATTTTTTAAATATAGAATGAGAAAATAAAAATAATGTACTTCGGGACCACTATCCACGATTTTCGATTCTCTAACAAAAATGATTTTATTTTTAAAGAATTATGGTAACAACTGTAAAACTCTTCAATATTTGTAATAATATTATATGCTTTGAAATACGAATATAAATAATATTTTGGAAACGTTCAAATACTCGCTCTATCAAATATTTAAATCAGAAATAACAGAAAATATTCGTTTACTATATTCGATCAGTTAAAATTTATTTCCGATACCGGGAATCGAACCCGAGCCCTGGGTGAGAGCCAGGTATCCTAGCCACTAGACCATATCGGATGATATGGTTGGAATTATAAAGTACTTTTCATTCTGATTGAACTTTCTTGTCCTGGGAGTCATTATTATTGCTATTATTGCCTGATATGTTCAATACCTAGAGATTATTCACCAATATTATTTGCGAAATTAAAATGCTTTCTAGCAAAATCGTATATCTGTTAAAAAATATCTACTATATCTCAGTGATGTAAATCCATACGATGCGAGATACTTATTCGCTATTATTCGACAGTTTGGTATCAGTCTGTTAAATTCCTAAATGCGAATGTTTTGAGGAAACGATTGCGCTCTGCTATGCTGAATTCACTATAAGATAAATGATTCACAAAGTTATTTTTTCCAACAATTGTAGGTTTGAATTCAAAATATCATATTATTTCTCCTATAAAAATAAGTTTCTCAAAACATCATCTTTAATTCATTAATTTAATTCAGCAGTTTATGGAAACTAAATATTTTCAAATTTTTCTTACGATTGTATTTCATCCTTATGCAATAAAACGATAAAAATATTTTTTCCGATACCGGGAATCGAACCCGAGCCTCCTGGGTGAAAGCCAGGTATCCTAGCCACCAGACCATATCGGAGAGTTGCTTGGGAAAGCACTCAATCTGTGACTGTCATTCGTTTTTATTCGACTTGTCTGGTGCCAATCTCTTCAATCCGTAAATTTGAAGGAGATGGTAGCTTTCTTAGATCTCATCAAACTACAAACTGCTAGGTTTTAAAAATACCTTAGACGCTCATTTGTTATACTCCTACGTTTTTCCCCTTCTATTGCTACATACTACAACATAGAAATAATAAAAAGGTGGTTTTTATCTCATAGAAGGCTTTTACAATATGTAAAATATCACACTGCAAACTAGAAATTTTAATTTTAACAAAATTTTTTGAAATTAAATTAAATAAATGTCTTAGAAAACATAGTTTAAATAAAGTAGACATATAGAATTAAAACTCATTACACATTATCAAAATGAATAAAAGAATCCGAAGAAAATATAAAATATTATTTGAATTATTGAATGAGTACTTGAAGAATACAAACTTTGTTTCAAAACGGTATTATGAAAACCAAATTCCTCTCCAAAAATGTACAACATAAGCTTAAACATTTTTCGAAAATAACTCTCTTTAAAAGTTCAAAACACTCTCCAAACACATGCAGTACATCATCAAAAAGGGAATTTGGAATTCTAGCCGATAATCCTCAGCCCTGGGTTAGTTCGTGGAGAAACACGAGATTTGTTAGGGGATTGGTATTTTGTATTTTTCTATTAATTATACCAAGTAGGACTGAGGAGTATCGGCTAGAATTCAAATGGCATTTTTGAAGATGTGCTGCATGTTTTTGGAGAGTATTTTGAAGTAACATTTTAAGGAAAATTATTTTTGCAAAATTTTTGAGGTTATGTTGTGGAAAAAATTTAATTAATATTATATATTTGCTTTGGATTTTTTTATCCTTTTTGATGCTATGTAATGAATGTTCTATATTGTTCTACTAACTTTGACTATCAAAACAGATTTAATCTGTTAGTCTCCTACAAGTTAGTCTTATAAGCACTGCTTATATATAATAGACGTATAAAATCAAAACTCATTATACAATATCAAATGGAATAAAAAAATACAACAAATATAAATTGTCAATTAAAATTAATAAATAAATATTTGGATGTTTCGTTCCGAGCATGCGCACCTGAAATCTTCAGATAGACATGGTGCACAGCGCTGTCTGTGACAAAATGTTTTGTTTCTGATCTTATATTTATGAAAACTAAATCTTTTTCAAAAATACACAATATAATTTAAAAACTTCTCCAAAACTGTTTTATTTGAGATATTTAATATATTCAAATAGTTAAATAAGTTACTACAAAAACTCTCAAAACATGTAGCACATTTTCAAAAAACAATTAGAATTCAGATAAGGTCAGTCCAACTTCACATTCAAAAGATAAAATCAATTAACAATAAATAACTTACCCATAGGACCTCGTGGAATCTTTGTTGGATCAACATTAAAACTAGATACATTTAAAATCCAAGGTATTCTATGTTCTACGCTCACCACAAAAATCACACAAAGTTTATAAAGTATTTTACGGACTTAGTTAAACTTGATATTTATATAATGAAACTTTTTTCATTTAAAAACCTAAATAAAATTATATATTATATATAAAATAAAATAATAATAAGCGGTTTCTTACTTTATAGAAGGATTTTATTACAAACTTTAAATATCAAAACAGATTTGATCTGTTAGTCTCCTACAATTTTAATTTCAAAAAATTTTGTTCAAAAACTTTTAGAATTAAATTAATGTCTTATGAGCACTTCTTATAAGACTAAGAGACTAACATTAAATCTGCTTTGATATTCAAAGTTTTTAATAATCCTTCTATCAAGTGAAACACTGCTCATTATTATTTAATTTTATATATAATGTATAATTATAATTAGGATTTTAAATGAAAAAAATGTAAAGTGGTGTAACTAAGACCATAAAGTGCCTTACAAACTTTGTGTGATTTTTGTGTTGAGCATAGAACGCTTTGGATTTTAAATGTACCTAGTTTTAATGTTGATCAAACAAAGATTCCACGAGATTGTATGGGTTAGTATTTATTGTTAATTTTTTTTTTTTAATTTCAAGTTGGACTGACCTTATCTGAATTCTAAGTGTTTTTAAGGATGTACTACTTGTTTTGAGAGTTTTTGAAGTAACTTATTTAAATATTTAAACATATTAAATATTTCAAATAAATTACTTTTGGAGAAGTTCTCAAAATTACACCTCTATTAAATATAAGCAGTGCTTATAAGACATTAATTTAATTCTAAAAGTTTATGAATAAAATTTTTTGAAATTAAAATTGTAGGAGACTAACAGATTAAATCTGTTTCGATATTCAAAGTTTGTAATGATCCTTCTATCAAGTAAAAAACCGCTTCTCATTATTTTATTTTATATGTCTACTAAATTGAAACTGTATTTTCCAAGATATTTATTTAATTTAATTTTGAAAAGTTTTTGAGATAAAACGAAAATTTTGAATGAGGTTAGCAGAATTAATCTCTCTGATATTTAAGGTACATCATAGAAGTGGAATAATGAAACTTAGACCAAAAATACGAGAATCGGGGTGTATGTTAGACAGGCAAGCCCATTTGTTTTCCAGGGGGAGACAGGAGAAGGTGAGGGAGACGGTGCTACATTTTGTCTAACATGATCAAAAAAAGAAATATGTTTTTTCAAATGAATATTCCCCCTAGAAAACTTCTCATAAATGGTCATATAGCCAATCTATAAGCTTTAAAAATTGAATAAATCATAGTTTCATGAATCCCAGCACATCAACAAATCATTTTCGAATGTGTTGATTATTATTCAAACTTTTTAATTCATAATAATTATATTTATTCCTTTGCAGAAACGTGTTTATTTGAATTTACCTTAAACCGATGATTATTACTTTTAGCTGTTCGAAGAACAAACAATTTCCAATGAGCAATCTCCTTTTTTCATGAGTGGGTCGATGCCTAATTATTTATACCTGACTAATAACACGAAATCAGGAAGGAATAATTTATTATTCTCTTACTTCAACCACAGAAACTCCAGATAGACCGAATTACCAAGAATCTACTTCACAATACTACACCTTAATGTTCAATTACAGTACAAACTGGTTCTTCACAATTTGTTTTCCATATTACTCATCTGATGAGTACTCTCATTTACCAAGAATCCTCAAGACGTACATTCCTCCTGGAAAATTAACACATGATTTAATAGATATGTATCAAGACTACAAGAATGAAGAATTTTGGTATGTAAGGTTCTAGATTGTAATGAGTTTTTGGACATAAGTGTTTAATGTTTTATATGCATAAATAATGATAACAATCATTTGACCTAAAGAAGGACGGTAAATACAGAAGGTTTTGAGAAGTGGGCCATTTAAAATTTGCATTTTCGATCGGCTATAAATAAAAAACTAATGCATATTTTTTCAAAGTTATGAGTTACTTAGAATATCCTCCAACTGACTGGCACGTCTGGCTACAGTACCCCATCCGATCAACTCAATTTTTCCTTACGTTGTTGATTTTTTGGGGCTCAATATCATGAATGCCAACTTCGATTTCGTGTTTCATGGCATCAATCGTTTCTGGATGTTTAGCGTGACACTTTTCTTAAAGGATTTTCACAATAAATAGTCACCCGACGTTAAAATGAGCTTCATCGCTAAAGATGATTTTTCTGGGAAGATGCCATTGCGATCATTAGCCCATTGAGCAAAGTGAAAACGCATGAGATGCCACGAGACGTCATTTCTTGCACTAGTTAAACTTCGTAAGCCTTCATACCTAGATCTTTATGCAAAATTCTCCTCAGAGAAGTGCAAGAACTGTTATGTTTTTGACCACGATGTTGATAGATGTTTAGCCACATTCTGGACTATAGCAGAAATGTTTTCAGGTTTGTTGGTTGGACTGGCTTCACAAATTGGTCCATGAATTGCCATTCAATTTCTATTGAATTTTCCACGTAAATTTCTTAAAGTTTGGATAAAAGATTCACCACTTTGAAAATAAGATTTTTAATATTGCCCAGTTTTGTTCAAGCGTAAATAGACCCATTTTGTTAATGTCAAATATTGAACTATATTTCTGTCAAAACATGAATGACAAAATTGTTGCCAGACTCGAAATATCCACTACTTCAACATGTAAACTGTAGATGGCCCACCTTTATTAGAGACGCAGAAACTTGAATTGGCGACACTGTTTTCTGTCATAGCCCATTCGACAGTTCTCAGTTCTCAAACTGGTATAACGTTCGTGAATCGTTAGAATTTATTTTGATTTAGTCACCTAAACAATTTTATATGCAAAAAAATTAACGCTGTGTGGACACGTTGATTCATTGATCTTCAAAAATCCATTAAGAGTAAGTAGTACAAAGACATGATGGCTAACTTTGTCATGCCATAATGTAATGTTTCAGATATATGGTCACATCAGGACGGTACACATGTCAAACAGCCAGCGAATCATTAGTTTACTGAATAAATAATTCTTGACAAGTTATTAGATTATTTTCTCTGGCGAGATGTGAAGTCTAAATGTCGCTGCTAAAGTTCATTAATGGGCAAAATAAGTGCAATTGTTTCGCAGTTAATCTCGTTTGAAACTTTTTCATATTTTTCTCAATATTTATGTTACCACAAATTCGATCGATCTGAAGTTCGCATGTAAGTACAAAATGTCGTGAGGTTTGTTTGATGAGAAGTATAAATAGTATACACACATCATCAAAAGTCTTGCCCCCCTCCTATCAACTCTCAACTTGTTGATGGTAACAAGACTTGTTTGTGTGTTTAATCTCCACTATCTTATCACTTAAATGAAAACAATAAACCAGCAAAACATGTTTCTTGTTCAGGAAAATACAGATGTATTCGAAATTAATCAGTTCTCAGCGAATAACGAGAATTGTAATACTCAGAATATTGCTTGAAAAATGCTGAGACATTCAATTTCTAAGTTTGACCGGGCAAGAATAGTGGCCGTTTTACTGGAAATCGGCAGCGTTGCCCGGAGACCGGTGCCTGGTCGACCCAGAGTAACATCTGCAAGGGAAGACCATTGTATCCCAAATTTTACTCGAAGCAATCGAACGGTATCTGTAACAGCCCATCGAATTTTTTTTTTTTTTTTGAGGACCTATAGACGGGTAGTCTCAACCAGTACCATAAGGAGACGGTTGCATTACTCAAATTTAAGGGCAAGAAGACCTTTAAGAGTACCTCGGCTATCACCTGGATACAGAGCTACCCGTCGGCAATGGGTAGAACACCACCAAGACTGGCTTTCACCACAATGGCGCAACGTACTTTTTTCGTACGAGTCAAAATTCGGTTTACAAAGTGATAGTCGACGAGAAAGGTTTCGGAGAGGTTCAGGCGACTCAATTTTGCCCGAAAAGTTGTGACCTTTCAAGGCGGATCAATAATGTGCTGGGGGGGTATAATGTTCGGTCGCCGGACCCCTCTTATTATCGTTGAACGAACAATGACTGGTGCCATCTACGTAGAAAACATCATTGAACCAATCATTGTTCCTCTGCGTACCAAATTTGGAGATAATTTCATTTGTTCTTTGGATAAAACCGATAATCAGTTCGCAGTTGGCCAAAGACCTCCAATCTAATGCAACTCATCGCTTGGCACTCTGAGACGATGTGCATGGCTTTTTCAGTATTCTTGAGATACAGCCTACATTCATTGTCTTCAGCCAGACCGATTTTGTGCAAATCTACTTTCAGCTTGCAGTGACCTGTCATAATTACGTCAAGTGTTCTGAGTTTGACCCTAAACAGACCTAGCGCTAGGTCCGCCATCTTTTAGTTCGAAGTTGTTCCAAGGAACGTCTTCGAATGTTTCAGGCCAAGATGACTCAGCCAGAAAGACTCTAGCCTTAAGTTTATTCTGCCTGTTGTCGTTTCGGGCCTACGAGAAATAGCATGGCTCCAGCAAAGGCCAGCCGATCTGCTTCTTCGTTACCCAAATAGTTTGAGTGGCTTGGTATCCAAACAAGAGTGACTCTGTTATACATACCGAGCCTGTTTAAAGCCGTAAGGCAACTCCACACGATATGCAACAGCTGTATTCCAGAGCTTTTAGTACTGACTGACTATCAATAAATATTTTTATTTTGCCGTGGTGGATCTGCCGTTTTATCAGCAGATCTACCGCGGTTTCAATGGCTTATAGTTCTGCCTGAAATATGGTTGCGTATTGACCGAGACTCAATGAGATGTGATTCTTGGTTTGCTTCCATAGACTCCCGCTCCCATTCTGTTCGTCGTTCAACAAGCCAAGGTCGGTCCCCAATGGAACCTCAGCATGATGGGTCCATTCGTTTCGGCTAGGGACGATTACATTGAAATATCGTTCGTGGCTTCTGACATAAGATCCTAGGGCGTCGATAGGGTGCTGTTCGTTAAACCTCGTCCAGCAGTCCTGAGTCTCCCATCAGTATTACCTCTTGCCTGTCCATCGCCAGTTGATGTAGATTGTATGTGGTTCGTTCTGTCTCCATCTGCACGAACAGGTGCAGGGTGGTAGATTTAGTGGTAACGCGCATGCTTGTTTAGAATTTCGTCAGGATCGCATAATTAGAAGAAAAAAAATGTAGGCGGAGCAGATGTAAGTTAAACGCACAAGAGCTGATGCAAAATATCGTGGAGATTGTACAATTAGAAGATGAAAAATCATATTGTGAGCAAAGCAGCGTTAAATGCTACCGAAACTACAGCAACAGTTCTAAAATTGGGATTAAGTTTAGTATTTATTAGATGTAAAATTTCATGAAGATTGTGATATGAACAAACGCGCCAAAACTCCAGACTTCATGCGAGTACTTTTCACAATTTTTCTCCTACAACCATCTTGGTAATGTTTCTCGAGTATCAAAAAAAAAACTATAGTTTAAAACAGATTTAGAAAAACTTGAAATTTTTTCATGAAAAAAAATAAACATTTATCTAAAATTCGTTTCACTTTTTTTCTGCAAGATTCGAAAGATCATTTTTTTTTATAATTCGCCCATGATAAAATTGTATTCAAATCGCATTGAAATTTTTATTGGTGTTATATCAGTTTTTATTTCCTGTGTTAAAAATGATGTAGTCTTTCCACACCATTTATTGACTACATAGATACATAGATATTTGTCTGTAGAAGAAAACATTAATTTGAACTTACACTGATGCAGTTCTATAACTGAACTTTATGATCCCGGATATTAAATTGAAACAAAAATGTACTCAGCTCTTTATGACATCCGAATTTTTCCATTTTTATTCCAGTCATTAAAGACGATATCCCAGTCCCCCAACAACTTCATTAAATCGGTTCGCGATGGCATTTGAGACTGTCATCCGTTTCCTAGGAGAAATTAGTTTTCATTTATTAAAGCAATAAAAATATCAAACGATTTATTTTAAGTCTCGCTTGAAACGAATGTGAGGATGCATACTGAATATAAATAGAAAGCTGTTACCAATTCAACATGGAAGGTGTAGATATCAAATAATACTTTCAGTTCCCAAGTTGAAGAATTAGCATAAAGTGATATTTGTGGTTGAAATAACCAAATTTTCATGTTTTGGCCTAGAATTGAATCTTCAACATATTGCGACACATTTTTACTCTCACTTGAAATCGATGGCATCTACTCAACACCTTGAAATATAGATAGACAAAGTGATACTCTTGCATATTTCATTATTCTTCACTGGTCTCCAAATAAAAAATTCTTGTTATGATATTTCTGAAGTTGGTCACATTTCCAAGTATTGCACCATATATCTAGCTGAAACTGTGAATGGAGGTAAATAAATTTATTGGCTTCCCATATGGTGAAATTTTATAGAGAAGTCACTTTTAATTTCATATTATATATAATACAGAAGCATACAAGAATATTTTTTGGTATTTTTCTGAATACTAGGTTTTTAATTCTGAGAAATTTTGAAAATTATTATTAGAGTTAATGGAAAAATATTAAATTTTTCCCGAAGGCATATTTGACGAATAGGTGCATAATTATTTCTAACATAAAATTTTTATCGCAGTACATGTAGAATTATTTATGCAACAAGGGCTAGATGATTGCAAAAATCCTCTTAAATCAAAGAGTATATAAACATTCTTGATAGAGGATAATATTTGGTATAAAATATTGAATACTAAAATTACAATTATTCTTAATTTAATTCATAATAATTTAATATTAATTTTAAAGGAAAGTAAATGATGGAAAAAATGAGAGAGTTATGAAATTTTCAATACTACATCTACTTATATATGTCTTTAAAAATAGAAGAATAAGCGAACGATGAAACTCATATCCCTCTTATATTTAATCAAAAATTTTATTCGAAAAATTTATACCAGTTGTAGGGGCATCAGATTGAAATACTTGAAAATTAAGGAATTAAAAACCCGAAAATACTGAAGAAATGATGAACATTAAAGTACTATATCTTCTCCATATAATGACATAAAAATTGGGGAAGGTCGGAAGGTTGTGCGCTAAACCTGCTGAATTTTTAATGAAAAGATCTATAAAGACTTTCAATGTTGAGGGTATATTTGAGACTAAAATATACAACATAAGTTTAAATATAGGCGAAATTAGCTCAATTTTACCTGTGTTATTACCATTTCGAGACAACAAATCCAATCTGGTTCAAATGATGTATTTGGAAGTAACATAACGACACGAAGAATCATGTAACATTTTGTAGGGAAATAATGCGCGGTTTTTTTTAACATTTAAATACATAATAAATGACCTTTGAATTCTCCAAACTACCAACTGTCTCTCAATGCTCGCCCCCATGGCCTTATAGCTTGACGGGCTGGGGGCGCTTACCTTGACTAGGACCCTAGTTTCATCCCGCTGAAATGGAGGGTTACGTCTTTATACCTAAAGTAATGCCATTTGCGTCAGTCACTGGACCCGTGTGGTGGAAGATCGATCGAAAGGGGCCCTAGTTTCTCTGTAAAGCTGGAATGGACGGCTGAGCCGTGTTGATCAACTCAGTGACAAGGGAGTCCGACGCAGCACAGGGTGTCACCCTTTAAACTAACGTATCTCTATCCTACTGCAGTAATTCTCCAGATTTTTCTGTCAAATAGCCGAGTGCGTTATGTAGCATACTGCGCTACCTCAGGAGGGTAGAGGCCCTCGGGAAGTATTCGTACGACCTAGCCACCCAATTGGTGTTGGACTGGAGTGGGCATTGGTTGAAAGTCCGCATGCTGGACTAGGATGGTACTCCTTCTATCTGTTCGCAGATACTCATGTTTAGGTTATCTCGAGAAATGCTTCAGGGTTTAGCGAGACTTAACGTTTCAATCGGCCTCGTCCTGAACTCGGATCGATTGCGATACGTTTCTAGGGTTTATGGTACCGACGATACGGCTAGTCCGTTGGTGCTGGAAGCCAGGATCAATTGAAAGACTTCACAAGGGTTCGTGAGTCTTGACGTACAGGCCGGATTGACGGTGCTCATACTAGGATCAATTGAGGCGTCTATCTTGAGACTATCTTGGTTTATGGGACTGCGTTCGGATGGATGGATAAAAAGCCCCTTCGGTGTGTAAGTTGCGTCCCAAATAACTCGGGTACTGACCATGCAGAGCCAGTAGAGGTTGTATAGTGCTTCGGTGCTACCAGTCATACGGTTGTAGGTTCTCGATCTGAAGCCCAAACTGGAAGCTGGTGGGTTCAGCTCTTCGGAGTGGTTCTCCCCATGCGCGATGATAAGGCGTAACCCTTTTTGCCTTTTGGGGCAGACTGTGGAGACTGCTAACTAGTCACTTGGTGAAAGAGCTAAGCTCACATGCCAATACATTAAATAGTAGAATTCACGTGCCTTTCTGTGCTTTGTGGTCGAACCCGGGAGCTAATTGGTGATAGTATTTTCGAATATTTTCGCAAAATAACTCATTCTGCATATCAAATTGTAATAAAATAGAAAAACAAGATACATGAGCTTTGTTCTGTTTAACCAAAGCATAAACAAAAGAGAAAGAAGAAAAAGCAACAACACTATATGATATAATGAAATAAATGGAGGTTCATACTTGATAGAAGGTATATAAAATTATTTAAATATTTTAATATTTACATTTAATATATATTTTAATTTTTACTTGATAGAAGGTATATAAAATGATTTAAATATTTTAATATTAACAGATTTATTCTGTTAGCCTTCTACATTTTCAATTTCAAAAAATTCATATTTATTATTATAACTTCAGGAATTGAATAAATGTCATATAAGTATTACTTATACCAAACGACATATCAAATAAACATTCATTATAAGACATCCAAATGATATAACAAAATCCAATAAATATAAATTGTTAACCAAAATCCTATAAATTAAATATTTTGAGTAGACAAAATTTTATTTCTGCTTATCCCTCTTATGAAAACAGATATCTTTAAAAAATGTTTAACGTAATCTCAAGAATTTCATCATAAAGCTTTCTTACTAGGAATATTCAATATTATTGGATATCTAACTAAGTTACTTTTAAGAAAATCTCAAGATATGTAAAAACATTATTAAAAACAAGTTTTAAGGGAGACTTTGCTTTGTCCGTACTCAGTTACATTCATATTCAATAAAATATAACATCAATCAACAAAAAATATTTTCTCACCTTTTAACAATTCAAAAAGCTTCTGGTAAATGAATATTGAAAATTTAAATGGAGTGTATTGTTAACTCAAATAAATCATTCTGTGGTTTACCATTGATCTAAAAGATTGAAATGCAATATAACGGCCTCTGTTATAGCACAAGAACCATCTGTATAAATAATGTTAAGGAAACCAAATAATTTTATATTATGAATAAAATGAAATAAATGGAGGTTCCTACTTGATAGAAGGTATATAAAATTATTTAAATATTTTAATATTTACAGATATCTGGTAGCCTTCTACATATTTAATTTCAAAAAATTATATAATATTTAATATTATAACTTCAGAAATTAAATTAATGTCATATAAATACTACTGAATTATAAAAGGTTGGAAAATATTTTTTGTTGATTGATGTTATATTTTATTGAATATAAATGGAATATAATTGAGTACTGACGAAGCATGTCTCTCTTAAAACTTGTTTTTTAATAATTTTTTTACATATCTTGAGATTTTGTAAAAAGTAACTTAGATATCCAATAATATTAAATATTCTATGTAAGATAGCTTTATGATGAAATTCTTAAGATTATGTTAAACATTTTTGGAAGATATCTGTTTTCATAAGAGGGATAAGCAGAAATAAAATTTTGTCTACTTAAAATATTTAATTTGTAGGATTTTGGTTAACAATTTATATTTATTGGATTTCGTTAAATCATTTGGATGTCTTATAATGAATGTTTATTTGATATATCGTTTGGTATAAGTAGTACTTATATGACATTAATTTAATTCCTGAAGTTATAATATTAAATATAATTTTTTGAAATTAAATATCTAGAAGGCTAATAGAATATATCTCTGAATATAAAAATATTTAAATACTATTTGATATTTCTATTGTTTTTGCTGCAGCCTGAAAAAAGTACAAAGAATGTGAGAATCCCAGAATTCTGTATTCTGCAGTGAGCATCAGAATATTATGTTCTAATATCTCTATAATGTTGAGAATCTATAAAAAAAATATGCAGTAAATTCCAAATTATATTTTGTAGATATTCGGTAACTATTTATTGTGTTTTATGGAATCGTACTATGATCATTGCGCTTTGGTTCTAGGAAAGAGCGTGCTACTTTACTTTCGAAATTTGAGTCGAAAATTGACGTAAACTATAAGATACTGAATTGTTTCAGCCGTTACTATTAGGCAGTTGATCATAATTAAAACAAATTGTAGAAATTACTATGTTTTAATACCAATAAAACGATATATTACACAATTTCTTGTGACTCGAGTTTCGGGAAAAGAACTATCTCATCATCAGACAGCGAGTTGTCGGATCACACAACAATTAACTCGGAAGTCTACTGTCATCAGCTGGACCAACTGAATGATGCTCTTCAACAGAAAAGGCCAGAATTCATCAGCAGAAAAGGCCAGAATTCATCAACAGAAAAGTAATAGTATTCTACTAAGGTAATGCGAGACCTAACACAAGTTTGGTCACTCGTCAAAAGCGTTTACAGCTTGAATGGCACTGCCACACTCATCATATTCTCCAGATCTGGCGACTTCGGATTATTATTCGTTCCACTCTTTGCAAAATTTTTGGACGGTAAAATGTTTACTTCAAATGAAGAGATCAAAAATCACCTGGATCAGTTTTTTGCCAGCAAAGGCCAAAAATTTTATAAGCGTAGAATCGTGCTACTAACAGAATGATGGCAAAAGGTATTTGGACCAGAATTATCAATATATAAGTTGAAGAAATATTTACTCATTATACGAATATTGTCTTTTATTTTTCCAAAAAAAAAAACGAAATTACTTCCCGAACAACCCAATAGATATCAAATTAATTCTAGTAGTTTGTTTAGCAACTATCCTTCTGGGGTATCAGCAATAATAACTTCATCTGCATCTCGTAGATTCCTGATGATCTAACTGTTAATTTTAATATCATCAGTTTCTTCCTGTAGAGCTTGCGGGAATATGAATCCCAAATATGAAGTTAAAAGTTGGCATTTTGCAGACATTCTGGCAAAACAATATCGCCTTTGTACGATCACGTTTTATAGCGCCCAGCTTAAAAAATCAATGGAAAAGTATACTAAACTGTGCAATAAACTTTCTGATTGCTGAAGGTATTTCTTAGATGCTTCTTTCCAAATGAATGACTTCAATGAAACATATTACTCTTAGGTGTTTTCAATGGTGTAAGGCGAACGGTTGATAATTGACTTCAACATAAAACTATTTGTTGACTCTTCAGAGTTGATTACATTTAGAATTGTTATACAGCTAGAATCAATTACGGGCAGAAATATACAGATACCATTATCGAATAAAAATACGATAGGTCAAACAAATTAAATTGTTACTTTGTTATTACCCGGATTGTTATTGTCTCTATACGCTTCAAAAATAGATCAAATTGATTCGTTCTTTTATTTCGCGTTAATAAGAAACGTATTCCGGAAAATTAATTCTTATATTGTTAGACTTGCAGATGTTAATCCTGCACAAATATTCGAAAAAAAGGTGAATATTTAATTTCGATATCAGCTTCATCGATTCAGGTTTTGGTGTAGTCATTAAGCTTCGTCTTCTGAACAAAAAATGGGAAACCAAGATGTAACAATCTGTTTTAGTTAAGAAGTTATAGTCCTTCAAAGTTTCAAAAATGATCCATCTTCAGTTCCCTTTTTCTACTATGAAAACACAAACTAAGTTTTGCACAAATCATGTTTGAATATTGGCACAAACGTTCGCGGTATTTTTTTTGGAAATATTTAAAGAAAAAATCATCGAGGGTTAACATATAACCAAGAACTGAAAGAAAAATACAGCGATCTTCAAGGACATTTGGCACTTCGTTCGACAGTATGTTTAGTGATGTTAAATGAAAATATGGCAGAAGTAAGAGTATCTCAATTAACTCATTTCAATACAGCTCCTAGCTAATAACGATATCGGTTTGAATGAAAATTTAGAATATGGTGGCTTGTTCATATCAGCTAAGATCCTCACGAAATTTTGCATTCGCTTTGTTGTGGTTACTTAAGATCGAATGGGTGTTTCAATTAGAGTGCAAGATTTGAATTGCGTGCCATGTTTGACAGACATAACATGATTATGATGTGACAGATCGAATGTTGACAGATGAGTATTAGTTAACATGGAGCATTACACGGTAGAACAACGCGTCCTAATTGTCAAAAATTATTATCAAAATGGTGAAAGTTTAATTGCCACTATTGCGTCCGTCCAATGTTCTGTCGAAATAATGTGCCTAATTCATCTACTGTGAAAAAAATAATCAAAAAATTCTAAAGTACTGATTCCGTTAGTGATGTGAAATATACAACACGAGCTCGTAGAGGTCGTTCGGAACAAAACATCACGGCAGTTCGCGAGAATGTGACAGAAAGGCCAGAGACGTCAATTCTCCATTGGGCACAAGAATTGGACATTTCAACAGGCACTCTGCGCATTCTCACTAAAGATTTACAGCTGCAAGCCTACAAAATCCAACTGACTCAACAACTTCTGCCAGTAGACAATGAACTTCGAAGAGAATTCACCAATTGGATCCTTGAGCAACCTGCTGATTCTGCAAACAAATCATTTTCAGTGATGAGGCCCATTTTCACCTCTGTGGCTTCGTTAATAGGCAAAACTGTCGCACTTGGGGAACAACATGATGAGATAGTTCATTTCCCGAAGCTCGAGTCACAAGAAAATGTTTAATATATCTTTTTATTGGTAGTACAACATAGTAATTTCTACAATTTATTTTAATTAAACGACAAGGTTGAGGCTTGAACCTTGCAGGGTACGTTTGGGGCCTGAATTTGATCAACAAAATTTTTAGGTTGTCCAAATCAGTCGAGTTATTTATCTTTGGCAATATTTATAATTTTCAAATATTTTTAAGACTACAGATCGATCTGAAATTTGGAGTTTCGAAGTAGAATGATAACGCGCATGTTCTCGCGAAATTTTGTAAGAATTGCATAATTAGAAGATCCAAAATAAATTGTTAGCAGCACAGCCTTGAGCACTGCCGGAACCCTAGCAGCAGTCCTGCGATCGAGTTTAAATTTAGCATGTAATGGGTGTTTCAATAAGAGCGCAGGCTTTCAGTGTTCAATAAAACATGGTTTTTCGTAGCAAAGTATTGAAATATTTATTGATCTAGAAAATATACATTTGGGAATTATGTATGAAACAAAATATGTTGTTAATGACTACCACGGTTTTGCTGGCATATACGTAACCCTTTGACAAAACTTTCAATATCGTTATTGAATACATGTGGTGGTATTTCATTGATACAGCGTCTAATTTCGACTTTCAATGCTTCGATGTTTGCTTTGAGTTTGGTTGAGTCAGTTGGATTTTGTAGGCTTGCAGCTGTAAATCTTTAGTGAGAATGCGCAGAGTGCCTGTTGAAATGTCCAATTCTTGTGCCCGATGGAGAATTGACGTCTCTGGCCTTTCTGTCACATTCTCGCGAACTGCCGTGATGTTTTGTTCCGAACAACCTCTACGAGCTCGTGTCGTATGTTTCACATCACTAACGGAATCAGTACTTTAGAATTTTTTGATTATTCTTTTCACAGTAGATGCATTAGGCACATTATTTCGACAGAACATTGGACGGACGCAATAGTGGCAATGAAACTTTCACCATTTTGATAGTAATTTTTGACAATTAGAACGCGTTGTTCTACCGTGTAATGCACCATGCTAACTAATACCCATCTGTCAACTTTCGATCTGTCACGTCATAATCATGTTATGTCTGTCAAACATGGCGCGCAATTCAAATCTTGCACTCTAATTGAAACACCCATTCGATCTTAAGTAACCACAACAAAGCAAATGCAAAATTTCGTGAGGATCTTAGGTGATATGAACAAGCCTGCAAAAGCTTTGACTTCACGGCAGTGCTTTTTACCATATTTTAAATTTTCATTCAAACCGATATCGTTATTAGCTAGGAGCTGTATTGAAATGAGTTGTTTGAGATACTCTTATTTCTGCCATAATTTCATTTATCATCATTAATACTAATTACACTAATATATACTGCCGAACGAAGTGCCAAATGTCCTTGAAGATCGTTCTATTTTTCTTTCAGTTCTTGGTTATATGTTAACCCTCGATGATTTTTTCTTTAAATATTTCCAAAAAAAATACCGCGAACGTTTGTGCCAATATTCAAACATGATTTGTGCAAAACATAGTTTGTGTTTTCATAGTAGAAAAAGGGAACTGATGGATCATTTTTGAAACTTTGAAGGACTATAACTTCTTAACTAAAACAGATTGTTACATCTTGGTTTCCCATTTTTTGTTCAGAAGACGAAGCTTAATGACTACACTAAAACCTGAATCGAAAAACCTGATATCGAAATTAAATATTCACCTTTTTTCGAATATTTGTGCAGGATTAACATCTGCAAATCTAACAATATAAGAATTAGTTTTCCGAAATACGTTTCTCATTAACGTGAAATAAAAGAACGAATCAATTTGATCTATTCTTGAAGCGTATAGAGACAATAACAATCCGGGTAATAACAAAGTAACAATTTAATTTGTTTGACCTATCGTATTTTTATTCGATAATGGTACCTGTATATTTCTGCCCGTAATTGATTCTAGCTGTATAACAATTCTAAATGTAATCAACTCTGAAGAGTCAAAAAATTGTTTTATGTTGAAGTCAATTATCAACCATTCACCTTACACCATTGAAAACACCTAAGAGTAATATGTTTCATTGAAGTCATTCATTTGGAAAGAAGCATCTGAGAAATACCTTCAGCAATCAGAAAGTTTATTGCACAGTTTAGTATACTTTTCCATTGGTTTTTTAATCTGAGTGCTATAAAATATTATCGTACAAAGGCGTTATTGTTTTGCCAGAATGTCTGCAATATGCCAACTTTTTACTTCATATTTGGGATACTTATTCGCGCAAGCTCTAAGGAAGAAACTGATGATATTAAAATTAACAGTTAGATCATCAGGAATCAACGATATGCAGATGAAGTTATTATTGCTAATACCCTAGAAGGATAGTTGCTAAACAAACTGCTAGAATGAATTTGATATCTATTGGGTTGTTCGGAAAGTAATTTCGTTTTTTTTTGGAAAAATGAAAGACAATATTCGCCTAATGAGTGAATATTTCTTTAAATTATATATTGATCATTCTGGTCCAACACCTTTTGCTATCATTCTGTTAGTAGCACGATTCTACGTTATAAAATTTTTGGCCTTTGCTGTCAAAAAACTGATCCAGGTGATTTTTGATCTCTTCATTTAAAGTAAAGGTTTTACCGTCCAAAAATTTTGCAAAGAGTGGACCAAATAATAATCCGAAGTCGCCAAATATGGAGAATATGATGAGCGTGGCAGTGCCATTCAAGCTGTAAACGGTTTTGACGCGTGACCAAACTTGTATGAGGTCTCGCATTACCTTAGTAGAACACTATTCCTTTTCTTGATGAATTCTGGCCATTTCTGTTGAAGAGCATCATTTAGTTGGTCCAGCTGATGACAGTAGACTTCCGAGTTAATTGTTGTGTTATCTGGTAAAATATCAGAAAAAAAACTATTCCTTTAAAATCCCACCAAATAGACAGCATCGCCCTTTTATGATGGATATTGGCTCTTGAAATGCTTTGGGGCGGTTCATCCTTCTTGCTCCATGGTCCCTTGGATTTGACATTGTTATGTACATCCCATTTTTCGTCCCCAGCAATGATGTGCTTCAAAAATGAATCATTTTCGTGACGTTTGAGAAGCGAATCACAGACGTTAATGCGACAACACAAATTTCTCTCCATGAGAACATGGAGAACCCATATATTGAGCTTTGAGGTTAAACCCAGCCCTTTCAAGTGGTCATAAACAGTTGAATTCAATAAATTTAACCTCTTACCGATCTCACTTGTTGTTATTTGCCGATTTGCTTTTCTCTAGTAAACAAGTAAAATATGACGAGAATACCGATTTTTACTCTCCATATTTGAAAGGGAACCGGAAACAACTTCATAGAATTAATTGAAATTTTTCTACAAGTCTTGCTATATCATCTCTCGAAACATATAAAGCTTAAGTGTTAAGTTGGCTTAGAAAAAATACAAATAAATCCTCTGTCGGGAAAAAACGGAAATACTTTCCGAATAACCTTACTGTTATCTTAGTTCCTTTCAAAATATCGCTATACAATAGCAATAATAACTTGCTAGAAGTTTCAGGCCAAAAATTCAAACCAAAGCTCATCTCAACGCCAAATTGTGGAGACTATCGAATCAACTAGCACCCTGAATTTTTCGTCATCAAAGTGCAAACACTCACTCTTATGGAGATATTATTCAATTAGCTGCTACCGTTTTCCAGAAAATCAACTAAAATTTCAAATAATCGAAATATTTTACGAATAATTCGGTTTTCGATACCATACTGTGCTAAATACTGAATCATGTATCTCACTTAAATGTTCGTCATTTCTATAAAAAAAATTCAACTTCTAGAAAATCGCTTGTTGGCCATTTATCCGCGCTTGCTTGAATTTCTTTACCCATCATTTTTGGCTATCCATGCCAAACTTTGGCGACTACCGGATTATAAAGCACACTGAATTGTTCGTCTTTAAGGAGCGCACACTCCTATGAAAAAATTATTCAAATGTCTTGGAGTTTTTACTTTAAAATTACCTTTCATTAATTCATTTCTATAGGGTAATTGTCCAAGCTGTTTTTCGTCAAAGTTTGGATCTCTGAATGATTTTCCACAGTTTTACATGCCTCCCATTAAGAACAGTATACATTTACTACTCAGAATTTGAAAAAAATGTACAAAACTTTACATTTCTTGATATTCTCTTTGTTCTTGATGAATTTCCAATTATTTCGTCTAGTTTTTTCTGCATTTGTAATGTGAAAATACCGGGAATACATTTCTTTACTTAAATTAGCTTGCAAAGGTATGTCTTGTGTGTATGTTTGCATACTGTAGATGGCCCTAGTGTATAATTAATATCTTAGTGTCTCCTTGTATAGCGAATATAGATACTTGACACATTTATAGTCTTTGATCAACGAAACCTTATCGAGTTTGAGTATGGAATTGCTATACAGATGTATATTACACTGTCTCGATTTGTAGAACTTTCTATTACCATAGCTTACACCCCGTTTTAATGATATTTGTTACAGATCAGCCGAAATAATTTATTTGAATATGAATAGGCTACTTATGAGGATTACTGTATATTATTTTTTTTCTTTTCCTTACTTGAATTAGCTTGCAATGGTATGTCTTAGTATGTTTGTTTGCATACTCTAGATGGCGCTTGTGTATGATTAATATCTGAGTGTCTCTGTATATAGCGAATATAGATACTTGACAGATTTGTAGTCACTGGTATATATTGCACTGATGAAAACCAACCAATTTGAAACGTGCGCATGTCTGCCATTGGTGCCTGTCATCAACAAAACCTTATCGAGTTTTTTTGAGTATGGAATTGTTATACAGATGTATGTTACACTGTCTCGATTTGTAAAAATTTCTATTACCATAGCTCACACTCCTTATTAATGACAAAAACTAATTCGGTCCGACCGTACACACGCTAACTTTCGAAAGAAAAGAGCTAGAGATTTGAAACTTACAGTGTAGGTTTGAAATATCTCGGTTGAATTAGTCAGTGGGCGCAATTTGTCTTATAAATCCGCAGTTATTCACATTTAAAATTTGTTTATGTTTTTCAGGAGTTTTCTGAACCTTCAGATCTGATCCATTTGAAATTTGGTGTTTACAAGTAGAATAATGACGCACACATTTTTGCAAAAATGCCGTGAGGATCAAATAATTAGAAGATTAAAAAAAATATATTTTATTAGCAGAGCAATATTCGTTCAGATGTAAAATAACAGCAAGAAGGCCTATGAAAAGTTTCGTGAGTCGGTAATTTTCAGCATTTTTTCTCTAAATGTATAACTTTCGTTTTCGGATGTTACGAGAACAGGAAATGAGAAAAAATGTCTGCTAACTGCTGAGTTTACGGACTCTCTCATTAACCCACCTTCAAGGTTTTTGATGCATATATTTCTGACGTAGAAGAAATAAGTGAAAAAAACAAAATAATAAAAAGAGGTTTTTTACTTGATGAAAGAATTATTAATTAATATCAAAAATTAATTAATAATTTATTTTTAAAAACAGATTTATTCTGTTAGCCTCCTTCAGATTTTAATTTCAAAAAATTTTCATTGAAAAACTTTCAGAATTCAAATTAATATCTTATAAACACTGCTTCAATTCAAAAAAGATACCACGTGGTCTGACTGATTAGATATTTTCTGTTAATTATAATAATTTTATTTTTTGAATGTGATCTAGGACTGATGACGATCCTATTTAATTTCAAATTGTTTTTTGAGGACGTACCACATCTTTTGGGGGATTTTTTTAAGTAACTTATGTAAATATACTGAATATTTATAGTTCTTAAAATTATGTTTTGCATTTTAGAAAAATATTTGGTTTTCATAAATATATTATAAGATTAGAAACAAAATTTTTTCTCCATCTAGTATTTATTTAGCAATTTCAATTGATAATTTATATTTCGTTAAGTTTTTTTCTTCCATTTGATATTATATAATGACTGTTGATTTTATATATGTAGTAAATTGAAGCAGTGCTTATGAGACATTAATTTATTTTTAAAAGTGTTGGAATGAAAATTTTTTGAAATTAAAATTTATAGGAGGCTAACTCAACAGATCTGGTTTTATATTTAATTTTTGTGAAAAAAATATTTCATAAAATGGATTGAACGTTATTGAACGTATAAATAAAATACCAATTTCTTGTATTATATTATTGTGAAATAATTTTATACAATAATCACTGAAAGATCTTCAACATATTGCATTTATTGTTTGTGAGGTAATTGTTATTTCAGATACCACAATACGGTGAAGTGCTAAAAAATGTAAAATCCGCAGTACACATGCTGTGGTGGCTTATTTCTGAAGGTGCCTACTTTGAAGACAAGAATATGAGTTAGAAGAGTTAGAAAGGTCGGGGAAAAAACCATTATTTTTGCCTGAACTTCAAGACTTTATTTAACATGTGTCAGATTGTTCGGTTTGGGTCATATATGTACCTTACTGTTCTTTAATTTGTTGCCATTTTAAGTAGCTTCATAAGTCGCTCTCATAGAAGTATTGGTTCTTATTAGCGAAAAACTCTAATAATCGATAGTATTCTTCTCTTGAGGCTACTTTCCCATTACTCAGGAAATTTTAGAAAGCTAGATAATGATGGTAATCACTTGGTGCCAGGTCCGGACTATATGGTGGATGCAATAAAACTCCTCAACCAAACTCCAAGTTTCTGGTGACTCACTACAGACATGTATGGCCTAGCGTTGTCCTGATGGAACACAACACCTCTTTTCTTGATCAATTTTGGCCGTTTCTGGCCAATCGCTAGCCTCAAACGGTTATTGACAGTAAATATGCGAATTTAGTATTTGGCCATATGGAAGCAACTCGCTATAAATGATTCATTTCCAGTCCAACCAAATGGAAAGTAGAATCTTCCTGACCATCAGTCTTGGTTTGCCAGCCGTTTGAGCTGCTTCAAGGCGCTTTGACCACGATCGTTTCGCTCAATATTTCTCATCCGGCCACTATCCCTTTATGAAATGGGTCGTTTGCATTCCATTTGGCCAAGGCTTCGCAGATAGAAATTCGATCCATCCTGTTTGGTGTTAATTGGTGTGGCACCCAAACATCGACTTTTTTTTAAATCTAACTTTGCGCAAATGGTTTAAAAAAGTTTCATTTTCTATCTTTAGCTCCTGATCGATGTTACGACTACTAACATGCCTGTCAACTCTTATTATATCTGTGATTTTATCGTAATTTTAGACGCCTGCCTGTACGAGGTGTATCTTTAACATTAAATATATCTGAACGGAATCGATTAAATCAAAATTGCGCATAATTAGCTGTAAAGTATCGAGAATATAGACACCATTCACAATTTCAGACACCTGGCTTGCATTTTCGCCTTCATCAAAGAAAAACTGTAAAATGTTCCCAATTTTCTCTTAGTTGACTTTTTCAACACCCTGTTACTCATAACTGAATTTAGCAAACAGAAAGCAGCATAAGAATTTTTTAGTGTGAAATGTCACCTTGACAACAAGCAAAAATCTGAAATTATTTGATCGATACTTTACGAGATATCGATCACCACAGCCATCTATGGAAGAAATAATGGATTTCTTTTTCCCCAATTTATTATTTGATTGACCGATTCTCGGTACCTTTTCGACACTATACTGGCACTCATTACTCTCTCAATTATGAACGTATCATTTCCAAATCCGATACGAGTTCAAAAGTTATAAACGAAAAATGTTATGACAGCAAAATTCACAACGTCGAATTTTTCGAAATTTTCATTACCTTTCATTTTGTCAATATTCTAAAAATGTAACCATATTTTCAGATGTAATTTTTTATGTTGAAACTCCCCTGTATACAAATAGAAAAACGAAGAGAAAATTTTCAAACCGTTAACCATTAAGTTTCAGATCTTCTAATTCCTCACCGTATTTAAATTTCATAATATAACACCATATTGACCTTAATGAGGTATTTTTATAGTGAAAGAAGTAATACATATAATTTTATTTTCGCATAACAGTTCACGGCATTCCGAAACTACATGCAGAGTTGATTTCTGTGAATAAAATATTGACAGCGCAACGAAACTTTTGGATATTTGATTTTAATTAGGAGACTTGACCTTTATCTTAATTGTCGCCATAAGATGGTGAAAACGGTACCCTAGCTTAAATTTTAATGAGAACATCTCTTTAACATACTGGATATCCTCACGTCTCCTTATAAATGAAGCGCATTTTGTCTAATGTATTTTTATCGGTTTATTAAGTTGTTTACTTGATATACTTGCTATGGCTAATATGCTAATACCGCCTTATGTATATTCTGGGTATTTCGTGTAAGAAACTGGATGATATATACTTAGTCATTCAAGACTACCTGCTGGTAAGTGACATTAAATGTAATTCTTGACGGAATTTAGAAAAGACATAAGATTTCACTTTAACAAATGGGTGAACCATCTAAGAATATTATTACAGAATTACGTAATAATATTGTGTAGGAAGATCATCGGAAAATAAAAAGGATACTGTGTCCCCACTCCTTGCTACACATAAAAAAAACATTAAAGACCATATTCAACGAATATAGCTCTCAAAGCTTTCAAAGAATCTTGAGTTAATCCCATTCACAAAAAGGGTGATTAGAACGATTATGATAATTATAGACCAACATCAATAAGATATCTGAGAGAACAGTTTTTCTAGTAAAAACAACAATGTGGTTACAGGCCGAGAATATCAACAATGAAACACTATACCAGGTACTTAATTCAGTAATAAGGATGAATAAGCAGCCCTCTGGCTCGATCTAACAGAGGCCTTTGACAGGGTGAATCACAAGATCATAATAAATAAAATAGAGAGATACGCCATAAGAGCTATAGCTCTGAGCCCTTTTGCGTCCTTACTGGAACAATTTAAAGAACTAAATTGAAATAATTTAATTCGGCTGATCGGTACCAAAAATCATTAATAGAACTTTCTGTTACCATAGCTCATACTCCTTATTAATGAATTAAAAGAACTACTGAAAAGACTAAAGATGGTACACAAATAACATCAGATACCTAGTTTTTAGAATGTCTGCCTCAGGGTTCAATACTGGGTTCGTTGTTTTACATTATATATACCAACGATCTGATCCAGGAAACATCTAGCGATACCGTTACGCATGCTGACGAGTTATTAGCGATTTGAGGTGGTCAAATTAGTGATTTGAGGAGGTAACTTTGCAGATTAATGTAAGACAAATCTAAAACAAAATCTGCAAAAGCTAGATAAATGGTTCCAAATTAATAACTTAGTAATGAGAGTTGAAGAGTATCGATAGCTTAGTGGTTATAGCTCTGGGCTCGAATCCGACAGGTGTTGGGTTCAATTCCTGTTCAAGTGGGAAAAAAATTTTTCTAGTTCAACAGGTTTCCGCCACCATTTCACTGTTGTGTCGAAAATTAACAGTGCTGTGACCCAAAGTGGCGTAAGATCGCAGTAACAAAGCCTACCCAGAACACAACTGAACTTCTAACTCACACAAGCTGAAAAATCTTCTGAGGGATATTCACAGAAGATCTAGGAAGAACGAAGAAGGTATCAAGATAATATAAAAAAAATTTAAAAAATAGTGGTATTTATAGAGGATAATCAACATGATATTAATGTAACATATCATATTGAGAATATCATAGACGAGGACTCAGAGTTGGAAATTCAGATGGACCACAACTTTAATTGGAAACCGCAAATTGAATACTAAATTTTATGTTTTGTTTCTCATATTTTTTCAATTTAAGGTTAAAAGCCACATGTTTTTGAAAAACTAAGACTATTGACGAACAACCCAAAAAAACAACTCTTCACGTTAGTACCTCCTGTGTGTTGTGAAAAATACCTTTTGTTTTCATTCAAAACATAACATGAATTCAATTTTCGGTAGAAATTATTACATATGAAATTTTATGCACTACATCGTTAATAAGAAGTATGAGCTAAGGTAATAGAAAGTTCTAGAAATCGAGACAGTGTAACATACATCTGTATAAAAATTCTATACTCAAACAAACTCGACAAGGTTTTGTAGATCATAGAGGCAAATTGCAGGCATGCGCACGTTTCAAACTGATTGATTTTCGTCAGTGCGATGTATACTAGGGACTCCAAATCCGTCAAGTATCTATATTCGCTACACACAGAGACTCCAAAGGTATTACTAATACACTAGCGCTATCTAGAGTATGCAAAATACATACACAGAGACTCTAAGATATTAATAATACACTAACTCCATCTAGAGTATGCAAAATAGATACAAGACATACCTTTGCGAGTTAATTCAAGTAAAGAATTGTATTCTCGATAGTTTCATATTACGAACGCAGAGTAAACTTTCCATATGTTCAAATCAGACCATAAATTACCGTAATGCTCAAAGATTAGCATATCTATACTAATCTGTATGTCATACTGATCTGTACCAAAAATCATTAATAAGGAGTATAGCTATGGTTCTAGAAATCGAGACAGTGTAACATACTAATAATAATTCTGTAATAATAATTTCTGACGAAAATTCATTTGCAACACAAAACTTTAAACAAATTCTTTGCTCAACGTAATCACCCATAGTAAAAATCGGCACGCACTCTGACATCGACTGACTTAATCAGCTGTTGCAAACACACTAGTTGACAGATCCCGCTCAAGCTTGGCATAGTAACTAAGGACAGTGGTACCAACCTAGGAAAAAAAATTTTTACCTGCCTCATTGCCCCGCCAGATTTAAATCGATAATTCCTGGTACTTTCTTGACAGAATGTATATCTGTATAACAATTCTATACTCAAACAAACTCGACAAGGTTTTGTAGATCACAGAGGCAGCCTAATTAATTTATTTTAATATGAACATGCTGATTTTTGAGCATAACGGCAATTTATGGTCTGATTTAAGCATGAGAAAAGATTACTCTGCGTTCGTGACGTGAAAATATCGAGCATACATTTCTTTACTTGAATTAACTCGCAAAGGTATGTCTTGTATGTATTTTGCATACTCTAGATGGCGTTAGTGCATAATTAATATCTTAGAGTCTCTTTGTATGTATTTTGCATAATCTAGATGGCGCTAGTGTATTAGTAATATCTTTGGATTCTCTGTGTATAGCGAATATAGATATTTGACGGTTTGGAATCACTAGCATACATTGCACTAACAAAAAACCAGTTTCAGTTTGAAACGTACGCATGTCTGCAATTTGCCTTTGTTATCTACAAAACGTTGTCGAGTTTGTTTGAGTATAGAATTGTAATACCGATGTATGTTACACTGTTTCAATTTCTAGAACTTTCTATTACCAGAGCTCATACTCCTTATTAATGATTTTTGGTACAGATCAGCCGAATTAATTTATTATATTATGCACTTCATGTTTATTACTCCTTTTTGGAGTAATGATACGTCAGAATACGAATTTAAAAATCACAAAAACATATACCATTCCGTTGTTTCCTCGTCATAAATCTCACTTCTCCACATATTCCGTGTATTTAAAAACGATTTTTTGTAATAAGGACGATAACATAGGGAATCTGTATCGAATAAACATAAAACTCCCATAATGAATAAATGCGGCGTTGCTTTACATGGTTTCTATCTGAGAAGGCTATGGAAAAATTAATATTTCAATTAAAAAAATATATATGAGATAGCAATTTATTTCGACAAAAATGTTTGTAATACTACAACAATAGTTTCACCACGATGTGGCTTCTTCAGGTATTAGGTCTGATGGTATTCAGTGTAACCGAGTTTAAATACATTGTTAGGTACGTGACCAAATAATGGAAGCACAAGTCATAAAAACTCTAGGTGTTTATTGGAGTTTGCCGCTAAAAAGGCCATTAAGGAAAAATATTCAGTAATGGAGACATATCAACATCTGTTTGTTCGTTCAAAAGGATTTTACGGTCATTATACCTGTTGATTTCAAGAAATTCTAAAAGTGTTAATCTAGAACTTTTGCTTCTAACGTGGATAATTTCATAATTATTGTTGAAATTATGCCTGAATTCCTTAAGATGATTAGCATATGTCGAATGTTCAGAATCGGATATATAACCCATTTGGTGTTCTTGGACACGTTTCTTTAGTGATCTACCAGTCTGGCCAATGTATACTAAAGGGCAATCCTTGCAAGTCAACTTGTAGACTCTGGATTTATTTTCTTCATTTGTTGAATCTTTATTGTTTTTTATAAAGGTACTAAGATTAATAATTGTCTCAAAAGCCGCGTCATAATTGAAACAATTTTTGAAATATTTAGCAACATTTTCAGATAATCCATTGACCTAAAATAACGAAAAATATTTACGTGTATTGTCCTCTCTTATGATTGGGTACACGAGATTTAATGCCATTTTCTTTTGTTTATTGGATATCATTTTGTCTATAAGAAAGGGGTTGTAACCGTTGTTTGACGCTATTTGTTTAATAATATTTAATTCTTTCAAAAAGTTGTCTGAATTCAAAGGGACATTCAATAATCTATGAATAAAACTATTATATGCCGACATCTTTTGGTTGGTGGGATGATTTGAAGTTTTATGTATTGTGATGTCTGTATGTGTGGGTTTGTGAAAAATACTAAAATCATGTAAATTATTTAGTCTTGTTATTGTGAGGTCAAGAAAATTAATACTTTGATTCTTTTCTTCTTCGATTGTGAATTTGATTTATGGGTGGAATTTATTAATGAAATTCGTGAAGATATGTAGTTGTCAGTCGGTGCCTTTGAAATAACAAAAAATGTCATCTATATTTCTATACCAATAAAGGAAATATTTGCTTATCGGATTTAGGTGTATTTTTGATTCTAGATCATCCATAAATATTTCAGCTGAAATTGAACTGAGTGGATTTCCCATTATTAAACCATTGTTAGAAAAATAGACGGTTCCGTCAAATTGAAAGTAGCTTTGTTCTAGACATATCTCCAGGCAATTAAGAATATCAATATGGCTTGAACAAAACTACTTTCAATTTAACGGAACCGTCTTTATTTCTAACAATGGTTTAATAATAGGAAATCCACTCAGTTCAATTTTAGCTGAAATATTTATGGATGATCTAGAATCAAAAATACACCTTAATCCGATAAGCAAATATTTCCTTTATTGGTGTAGATATGTAGATGACATTTTTTGATGTTTCAAAGGCACCGACCGACAACTACACATCTTCAAGAATTTCATTAATAAACTCCACCCAAAAATCGAATTCACAATCGAAGAAGAAAAAAATCAGAGTATTAATTTTCTAGACCTCACAATAACAAGACTAAATAATTTACATGATTTTAGTATTTTTCACAAACCCACAGATACAGACTTCACAATACATAAAACTTCAAATCACCCCACCAACCAAAAGATGTCAGCATATAATAGTTTTATTCATAGATTATTATTGAATTGTATCAGTCCTTACTTGGTGAAAATCCATATTAAATAATATCATAGATTATTAAATGTCCCTTTGAATTCAGAAAATTTTCTGAAAGAATTAAATATTATTAAACAAATAGCGTCAAACAACAGTTACAACCCCTTTCTTATAGACAAAATGGTATCCAATAAACAAAAGAAAATGGCATTAAATCTCGTGTACCCAATCATAAAAGAGGACAATACACAGAAATATTTTTCGTTATCTTATATCAATGGATTATCAGAAAATATTGCTAAATATTTCAAAAATTGTTTCAATTATAACGCGGCTTTTAAGCCAATTAATAACCTTAGTACCTACATAGAAAACAATAAAGATCGAACAACTAAAGAAAATAAATCCAGAGTCTACAAGTTGACTTGCAAAGATTGCCCTTTAGTATACATTGGCCAGACTGGTAGATGATTCAAAGAACGTGTCCAAGAACACCAAAGGGGTTATATATCCGATTCTGTACATTCGACATATGCTAATCATCTTAAGGAATTCAGGCATAATTTCCACAAAAATTATGAAATTATCCACGTTGAAAGCAAAACTTCTAGATAAACACTTTTACAATTTCTTGAAATCAACAGGTATAATGACCGTAAAATCCTTTTGAACGAACAAACAGATGTTGATAAATCTCTATTACTGAATATCTTTCCTTAATGGCATTTTTAGCGGCAAACTGCAATAAACACCTAGAGTTTTTATGACTTTTGCTTCCATTATTTGGTCACGTACCTAACAATGTTTTTAAACTCGGTTACACTGAATAGCATCAGACAGTACAATGTAATACCTGAAGAAGCCTCATCGTGGTGAAATTATTGTTGTAGAAGTACAAACACTTTTGTGGAAATAAATTACATATATTACATATATATATTTTTTGTAAAATGAGTTTCTACCAAGTAAAGATCGAATCAATCAAATATATATATTTCTAAAATCATATTCTCTAAATCAATGAAAATTACTGCAACTTATCCAATCTTCGAATCGAAAAAATTATAATTGTTACAATGTCCAAACAGAACAATAATAACTCCACTTCATGTAACATAATCGTGATGAATCAAACGTTCAACAAAAGTACCTACAGGATCCTCCTACCTCATTGTTAATATCGTGGAATCATTTTAATAGACTTCAAATTAAAAGAAGCTTAACAAGCAATTAATTTTTATCAGATCGGTTGAATATGAGGTAATTGAAGAATAATAGCATCAAAGAATCGTGATATTTTCTGTACGTCTCGAATATCATGACAGGAATTGTGTGCTGTAACAATTACTCTATATCAGACAAAAAGGTGTAGATATTGAATATCAAACCGGCTCATATCCTTTTGTTTAATGGAAAGTATTGTGCTAAGTTTATTTGAAATTAATAATACCTTTAACTGTGTGTCCTTGATTGAATATCCCGACAAATAAATTTTTAACCTCTCCCTTACGCTACTATGTCCAAACACATGATTCGAATTTTAAAAACATTGATAAAAAAATAATTAGCGTGTGAACTTCAAATGATGTTCGTTGCTATTTTCCGTTACTTTTTGATATATTCCAGATATAAAATCACCTTGGTAAATTGGTTATTATATTTAATTAACTAGAATATTTTTTGCGGGACTGGCTTGAAGTAGCTCATCATTTAATTGAATTGTTCATTTTAGCCTTTATTCAATACGATGATTATCTGGATCTATGAAAGAAGAGTGATTATGAATCACTTCCCTATTCATTTAAAGAGAATTTTTGCGAACATATAAAAAAATCAATAAATGACTAGAATAGAAAACCCATTTTTCATATAACTGCGAGTCACACTTAAAAGTGAAACCTAATTAAAATAAGGAAGATGGACGACGGGAAATTAAACGTTTTCATCGATTACAATGGAAATTTGAACCTAATGATTCTTCGTTCCTCAAAAATTTGCGAATTGTTGAAGACTGAAAATACTAATTACATTAAATAGATGATAATACTGACTATAACTTAATGCTTGACTGTAAGTTTCATGATCTGTCATCTATAACATTTTCACGAAAAAATGTGTAGAACCTTCTCAAAGGTAAATACTTATACGGAATAGCAAGTAAACTTTCAAAAATGCAATATTTCGACTTTGCAATCCGACTAATTATTTTTAATATTTTTGAATGTTTTTATTGACAAACAATATTTCTGACGTTGAACAATTATCCGAAATATTAAAAATTTATATGACAGTTGAAGCATTAAATATTTCACAATAAACAATAATTTCAAACAATTGGTTAAATTTTTTTAATCAATTCTTCTTTGGAATTTATATAGGGCATTCTTTGGAATAAAATTTGTTATTCATAAGTTTCATCGAATAGCTGCATCGAATATAGATCGCTAGGTAATTTCAGTCAATAGTCTATATTTTCTATGAATTCTTTCATGTTTTTGACTACTGTGCATTGCTTGAGAATTCTATATGTCTACTTAAATAGAAACAGTATTTTTTAAGCAATTCGATTTAATTTTCTCAAATGAAAAAAATGTTTTGAATTAAATTTTTGTAGAGGTTTCAGCGAATTATTCTGCTTAGTATTTAAAATATTTAAAAAATCAAATGCAATAGACTGAATCACTGGAAATAAACCGGCAGCATAAAAAGAATATTTTGCTGAACGATCAAACAGATGTGAACCGATCTCCGTTATTGAACCTTTTTTAATAACTTCTGAAAATTCCCTAAAAAATCTCCATTTTATCACGTATTTTGTTAGTCAAACTTGTATTTAAGGAGAGAGCTTTTGTAGAAATAGTTAGTTACCATACTCACCCGAAGAAGTTAATATGTAATTGACGAAACAATTGTTGTGAACAATAAATATAAGCGGAAATAAAGTTTTTTACTTCAAATTATATAAGATGAATGTCCATCAAGTAGAAACCGAAACAATCAAGAATTATAATTTGTTTTTCACACAAGCGCACAAGGCATTTCTGAAATAATGAAATATGTGATCAAGCCTTTCCTTATATTATTTTCTTTGTAACAACATAGAATTTGATGAATGTTTTAGGTTCTTCGAAGTATTGAATTGCACTAGATTCCGTTAACCTCATTTGTTCATCTTTTTGAGATCTTCATTCAGGGAATCGATTTGCTGGCATCTATGTAGGAGAGACTCAACGGTACTCAAAGATTTGTCACTGGTAAAAGAAGACATCAGTGTGCTAGATAATTTCGGTCAATATTCTATATTTTCTTAAGACTGTTTTTAATTTTGAATGGGAATATTCTTGAGCAGACTATCCCTATTTAAGAACAAATTGTATGGTAAAATAAAATAAGTAATAATTTGTCTACGTATAGTTTTTGGAGAGTTATCAATGCTAAGAAACATACTTACGTGTAAAATACCTATAAATATTTGTTATGAAATATTAATTTGAATGAGAGTCAGTACTTGATAGAAGTAAAACTTAAATGACTTTAAATTCAGAATTATATTTTCTAACTTCTACAATATATACTAAAACTATATACAAAATCTATCAAAGTGATATTCTTATATTTAATCAATATAAAATATTTTTGAATGTACCAAAAAAACCTTTTTCCATCCCGACATGAAACGTATTAGTACAAATATATTAACAAAAACTATATAACAAAATTTGAATATAGAAACAGATTTAATCTGTTAGTCTTCTACAATTTTAATTTCAAAAAAATTTTATTCAAAAAACTTTTAGAATTAAATTAATGTCTACAATAAGGACCGCTTATATTTAATAGCCGTATATAATTAAAACTCAATATACTATGTCAAATGGAATAAATAGACCAACAAATATAAAAAAGGCAATTAAAATTAATAAATAAATATTTGAAGGAGACAAAATTTTGTTTCTGATCTTATCATAATGAACACCAATTCTTTTTCAATTTGAATATTTAAATATATTAAATATTTCAGATAAATTGTATTTTTTTAGAAGCCCTAAAGTTGTGCTTTATATTTTTAAAAAGAATTGGTGTTCATTATGATAAGATCAGAAACAAAATTTTGTCTCCTTCAAATATTTATTTATTAATTTTAATTGCCTTTTTTATATTTGTTGGTTTATTTATTCCATTTGACATTGTATATTGAGTTTTGATTATATACGTCTATTAAATATAAGCGGTGCTTATTGTAGACATTAATTTAATTCCTTAAGTTTTTTGAATAAAAATTTTTTTTAATTAAATTGTAGAAGACTTAACAGATTAAATCTGTTTTGATATTCAAATTTTGTTATATTTCTTCTATCAAGTAAAAAGCCTTTTTCTATTTTATTTTATACATAATATATAATTATATTTAGGCTTGAATAAATCTCATTAAAGAAAACCTTATAATACCTTACAGTTTACTGTGATTTTGTGACGAATATTGACTACCTGGATTTTTTAAAGTTAGTCTGTTTGAGCAAGTTCCTGTACACTTTAAGGTATGATATACTGATTGTTAGTTGATTTTGATATTTTAAATATTATCTAGGGCCGACGAAGAGATTATCGGAATTCTAATTGTTTTTAGAGGATATAGTGCATGTTTTGAGAGATTTTTGAATTAACTTATTTGAATATTTAAAAATATTGAATATTTCAAATAAATTATATTTTTGGAGAAGTCCTTAAGTTGTGCTTTATGTTTTTGAAAAAGAAGTGGTGTTCATTATGATAAGATCAGAAACAAAATTTTGTCTTCTTCAAATATTTATTTATCAATTTTAATTGCATTTTTTATATTTGTTGGTTTATTTATTGCATTTGACATTGTTTATTGAGTTTTGATTATATACGTCTATTAAATATAAGCGGTGCTTATTGTAGATATTAATTTAATTCTAAAGGTTTTTTGAATACAAATTTTTTTGAAATTAAAATTTTAGAAGACTAACAGATTAAATCTGTTTTGATATTCAAATTTTGTTATATTTTTTCTATCAAGTAAAAAGCCTTTTTCTATTTTATTTTAGAAACTATATAAGCATTTAAATTAACATACAAATAGAAAAAAAACCACTATTTCAAAATTATCTTGAATTCTCAAAATAAAGGATCAAATCAAAATAATTGAACGAGAGTTCCAACATTTGATAGATATTTCGGTCTCTAAACCTCTTCAGAAATGTGTTGAATTCACATTAAAATATATCACAAGATCAAATTTTTCTTTATCTTATTTGGTGAGTTGAATTTTAATCTTGTGATATATTTGAATCTGAATTCAATACATTTCTGAAGAGTCCTAGAGACCGAAATAGCAGGTATCAGATGTTGTTCAATTCTTTTTATTTGATCCTTTATTTTGAGAACTTTAGATAATTTTGGAATAGTGGATTTTCTTGTATTTGTACTTTAATACACATACTTTATGGTTTTAGTTAATACATTTGTATTAATACGCGTCATGTAGGGATGTAAAAAGGTTTCTTCTGAGACATTGGAAAATATTTTATATTGATTATATATGAGGGTATCAATTTGATAGGTTGTGTATATGGTTTTAATATATATTGTAGCAGTTAGAATATATAATTCTGAATTTTGAGTCATTATAAAATATTGTTGTAAACTCGAACCATTTTTAGGATCTTAATCTTATTTAATAGATTCTTATCAAGTCTTTTAACGAATTTTTAAAAGAACATCATTACTTTCATCAGAATGTAGATTAATACATTTGATAATTATGAAAGATAGATGCCCCAACGTTTTATGTAACAACACATGGACTCGAGTCACCATTCACCATAAAAGCATATAATTCTTAAATACTTTTTCCCTCAGTAAAAATGCTTTTTTATTTATTTTCTAGCTGTAATATCATGAACCAAATCCAATTCTGTAATAAAAATACTCTTAAACCGTTCTTCAACTAGCATAACACCGTCATTATTGCCTATTTTAACGACTTACTGGAATATTCTAAAATTAGTTCTCTTTCAATAATTCAACGACACAAAGGACCGAAGAGCACATAAATTATGCTTCAGGTTGTGAAAGGATCTTGAACGGCTTCTTATGGTTAAAACTTAGAACTTTAGATTATTAGAAGTTTGACCATGACAATAAATTGGTTTGGCTTTGCCTTTTCGGCAAGTATTACTTACTTGATGTTATTTCGGTAGGTTATACGATACGGTGGACTCGAAAATCAGGGCTGGATCAGAATAGTAAGTATATTAGCTATATAAATTTGACTGGTTTATGGAAAAAATTTCATCAAATTATTGAGATGTGTTTAATGTGCATATAAATTGATAGTTTTAACCACTTGTTTGTGCTTCCTCAAGTAATAGGTAGTCACAATTTGAATAAGCCAAAAATTTATCTATATAGTTTCAATATATATTGAAGAAGTTAGAATATATAATTCTGAATTTAAAGTCATTTATATTTTGCTTCTATCAAGTATTGACTCACATTCAAATTGATTTTCAAATTATGAAATGAATTCATATAATAATCTCTGGTATATTCCTTAATTATATATTATTTTTGAAATTCTGGTTATTTTTCTCATCATGAGACATTATTTGGGGTGAATAAGTTTTTTTAGGTTTTTCTGTGTTCCCAGTGCAAAAAGTTAGATGTTATAACTAACAATAAGTTGATTATTTCTGTTTCATTTTGGATACTTTAAAGCTTACTTCAAGTTTATTTGTTCTAGGTTTTATATTATTTGGTGAGTTAAATTTTGATCTTGTGATATATTTTGAATCTGAATTCAATACACATCTGAACAGGTCTAGAGACCGAAATAACAGCTATCAAATGTTGGAGTTCTCGTTCAATTACTTTTATTTGAACCTTTATTTTGAGAATTTTAGATAAATTTGAAATAGTGGATGTATTTGTATGTTAATATACATACTTATATAATCTTTATTAATACATTTGTATTAATACGTTAATTACAATGTTGGGATGTAAAAAGATTTTTTCCGAGACATTGGAACAAGTTTTATGTTGATTATTATTATATTATTATTATTATTATCCTGATATTCCCAGATCTTCTGTGAAGATCCCTCAGGAGCTTTTTTTTCACAATTTGATATCCTTTGCATATTATTTCAATGTATATTAAAAAGATAAGAATACAACATTCCGAATTTAAAGTCATTTATCTCAAGTAATATGGCATTGAAGAATAAAAAAAGAGCGTGACCTTGTAAAATTGAACCTGCTAAAATTAAATATCATCAGTTTTTTACTAGACTATTTGGTCGAATGAGTTATTTTCAGATACGTATTCGTTCAAAGAACCATTTCCTCAAATCGAAAAATAATGAATATAATACAAGAGATGAGTTGATGATCCTTTTCAGCAATGCTGAACAAATGAATTTGGTATATGCATTCTAAAGAAAAAGGTTCCATAATCTATATTATCTGAAGCATTCCAGCTACTTTTCCGAGTATTCTGGTTAAACCTTTTTCTTGTTTGACACGCCCTTAGTATTTTTATGTTCTAATCAACGTCCTTCGAAACGACTCGAATTATTTTTGCAACGACAAGGAGTCCTAAATCAAAATATCTAAGACAGCGGACACATTTGTTTCTTATGTCGAAACAAAGTTTGAAAAAAATCTACCTTCTAGTAGTCACACAAGAATAAAACAGAAATATAATTATTACGACAATAATGAAATAGTATAAACTTATATTCATTTAGCCAGAAATTTAAAAAAAATCATAAGGGCACTTACTGGATATAAAGAGGTTTGGCACATTCGTTTATTAATATATATGGTGTTTTTTTTGAAGTAATAGAACTTTCGATAGGAATAACTGTGATTTGACAGAAGGTAGAAGCCATGTTGTTTTGACTTTTCTGTTCAGTAAGCATTGACAAATTATCATGGAAAGACTGACGCCGCAACAACGTTTACAAATTGTTGAAATTTATTTTCAAATTCAGTGTTCTATTGGCCAAACTTCTAGGGCACTTCGTGAAGTTTATGGTTTACATAATCGTCCATCAGAGCAGCTTATTCGTCGAACTATCGATAGATTTCGGACAACATTTTCTTTACTCGATGCAACAATAACAACAAGACAAAGAACTGTACGTACAGATTCTCGTTACAGATCGATGGTCAATGATTATATTTTTTTAAATTTGAATGGTATCGACCCAGAAGTGTTTTGGTTCCAACAGGATGGTGCTACACCTCATGCTGCTACCGTAATAATTGATTTATTGAAAAAAAAATTTGGAGATAACATTATTTCGAGAAATGGTCCAATTAATTGGCCTCCAAGATCATGCGACATAACTCCACTGGATTATTTTCTTTGGGGTTATGTCAAGTCATTGGTTTTTGCTGATAAACCAGAAACAATAGACGCTTCGGAAGCCAACATAACTCGTGTTATTGATGAAATAAGGCTTGAATTACTCGAAAAAATGGACCAAAATTGGTCTGGTCGAATACTGTTCCTCAGAACTAGTCGTGGTGGACATACGCCGGAAATTATTGTTAAAACATGAATTTCATAAAATTATCTATCAAGTAAGAAAAAATATTTGGCTTCAATCTTAATTTAAATATGTTTTATTTAATTTAAAGTTCTATCACTGTAAAAAAACCACCCAAGAGAATCGTTTTTTTTTATTCTAATAAATGAAATCATTATATGTAAAGGAAAAGCAAAACTTATCTGTATTCTTCCTTATCTGGAATGATGTTCGGTTTTTGAGAATATTCAAAAATAAAATTCCTAATGTAAATATGTCCAAATTCTTTGGTGGGGTTTTGCCTATTCACAATACTTTAGATTTAGAAAGTGTTCAAAGTTCAAAAACAGACACCGGACTGACGTACATTATTGAATTTTGCGACAATTTGAATACTATTTTTGGCCCAAAATTAAAAATTCCTCTGAAATGTTATCCGGTAAGATTTAAGTAAAAAGTACAATAGATGAAATTCAATTTCTTCAATAACTTTTTCTGAATAAATAACAATTGTTTCACCTCACTGCTGCTCAAATAGGTTCTACATCGGAACTGTTTAGATGTGAGAACTTACATAGCATCTTATACTTCTATAATAGTAGGTACATACTGCAGAAAAAAGGGTCATAATTGGAGTTTGTGACTGTGAATATATTAACACCAGAAGATGAGTTTATGTGGCTGTTAGTATTTAGAATGAAGCCGTCCCTGTTTCCTCAAAGGCATATGTGAGAGTATGCTCATAGCCATACCTTCTTGTAAACCGATTTCCTGTTCTAATTACTAGCAGGCTATGAGATTCCGAGAATTTGCCGAAATTCAAGATGCAGTTCTCACTAGACCTCGTTTCGAATCGTATTTGCCTGCACATATAAAATTAATGACTGGGTGAACGCCATACTGAACTGCATCGTCTATAATTTTTCGGCAACTGAATCCGTTGTAAGTTTATGATGACGGTAGAATAAAAAATGACTTGATGTGGGTTAATTCATAACTTTTTTGTGGGGAAATATCAGGTATAACAAACTGAATCATCATCAGCATATGCTTAAATAAATGGAATATATTCGTTTCTCGATATTCAACCCCACAAGGAATGGCAAAGTGACATTTTTTGCGAGGAATTTTCATATTGAGATGGAAAATGAAAAACTACTCTGAAATTTTAACACAAAACTCTATGCTAAACATATTTAGCCAACTATCACCGATTCAGGAATTTTTTTCTTTCAGCTTAATCAATAATGACATAATCTTTATTTAGTTTCAGCTCGGTTGTTTCAGTTTTTCTATTCGCAATTTTTTTGATACGATACCAGAAATTGAATGACAAAGGCAATTTTTCCTTATAAACTATTATATATTAACAAATGATGAATTTGAGAGTTTCAAAAACTTAAATATAAATCTGACATGATTTTCTTATGGGAAGATATTTTTCAAAAAGGCAATAATTTGGAAATGTTCCATAATTCAGTATTTAAGCATCTTTCCAGATTTATTAATCAAATATGTGACATGGATGACTTATTTATTTTAATATCGATTAGAGTAGTCCGTTTCTTTGTGATAGTTTATTTTGTAATGGAATGAAATGAGAAATTACATAGTTTTCTTTCACTAAAAGTGATAGAAAACTAAGTAATTACTTATTTCATCCTATTTATTGATTTATAGGAAATTTATTGTAAACTGCAGAATAAAATACTTTATTTTATAAAATTTTCACAATCTATTCATTAAGGATGTGATACATGACACGCCTTTCAAAAATTAATAATGTGAAAAATTTCGAATAAGATTCATTTCATGTAAAAAACTTGTTTACAAGAACTCAAATGAATGCATACCTCTAATAAAAATCAGCAGAAAACAACATTCATCCATTAACAGCTTCAGAACTCAAAAACATATTCGAAATTTGCTCCACACAAAAAAGATTCAAATTAAAATCATAAAATTCTGGAAATCAGGATTAACTATGGGGGTCACTCTTTTGTTGTATATTCTAATGGATTTGTTAGAAAATAATAGATTTCCGTTTGCTTCTGGGTATATAAAAGTATATAACTATTGTTTTCTTGCATAAGGGTTATATACAATCGTGAATAAAATATTTCGTTTCCATCAACAGTTAAATAGAAGAATTGAAGATTTTGCGAAACTTATATTTTATATGGAAGAAGAAGTAATGATATTTTGAGTTTAAACCGACAATAGTTAAAAAGAATAATCTGGTGAATCATTTATCTTATTACGAATTCTACTTCTGCACACCAGAGTGCTATCAAATTTATAAATTAACAAACTCAGACCAAAGTAAGGCGAATAAAAGCGCATCACAGTCTCACATCTGATGACAATAACTATCCGATATGGTCTAGTGGCTAGGATACCTGGCTCTCACCCAGGAGGCTCGGGTTCGATTCCCGGTATCGGAATGAAGATCTTTTATTATGTTGTTGCATTAGGGTTATTTACAGTCGTGAAGAAAATGTAAAGATTGCATAGACTGTTAAATTGAAGAGAAGACTTGAAGATTGTTTGAAGATGTTTTGGGACATTTATTTATTATGTGAGACATAAAGTGATATTTTGAGTCCAAACCGACAAAAGTTGAAAAGTATAAAATAGTGAAATATTTATCTTATAGAGAATTCTTCTTTAGCTCACCAAAGCGCTACACTTCTTTGAAAATTTCAAATTAGTGAATATAACTCAAAATTAGCCTAATTAAAGCTAATGATAGTTTCATATCCTGTACACTTGCAGCTCTCCGATATGGTCTAGTGGCTAGGATACCTGGCTTTCACCCAGGAGGCTCGGGTTCGATTCCCGGTATCGGAAACTTTATTTTTGGTAGCTTTTTTCATTAGGGTTATATACACTTGTGAAAAAAATATTAAGTTTCCATAAATTTTTCAATTAAACAGAAGAACTAAAGAATGTTTTCGGATACTCAACTATTATGTGCACCATTAATCGATATTTCGAGTTCAAACGGACCATAGTTGTAAAGAATGAAATGGTGAAAGTTTTGTTTTAGAGCGAATTTGATTTCAGCTGGCCATAGCGTAATCGTTTCTTCGACAACTTCAAATTTATAAATATAATTGACTGACATCGAAATAAGTCGAATAAAAGCGATTGACAGTTCCATATCGGAAACAGCCTTTAATCATCCGATATGGTCTAGTGGCTAGGATACCTGGCTTTCACCCAGGAGGCTCGGGTTCGATTCCCGGTATCGGAAAAAGATTTTTAATGTTTTGTTTCATTAGAGCTATTTACAGAGGTGAAGAAAATATTTAGTTTCTATAAACTGCTGAATTAAAAAAAAAAAAATTTAAGATGATGTTAAGTGATACTCATATACTATATGAAAGATGAAATGAAATTTTGAGTTTAAATCGGCAATACTTGTAAAGAATAACTTGGAGAAAAATTAATCCTATAGTGAATTCTACTTTAGCTAACCAGAGCACTATCGTTACCTTGAAACTTTCAAACTTATGGATTTAGTAGACCGACACCAAAATAAGCTGAATAAAAGCATATGACACTGAAACATCGGGTATTTTGGTGTTCAGCAATCCGATATGTTCTAGTGCCAGAAATCTGGCTTAACCATGAAGTCACTCTTTTGACTGATATTCTTGTGGATTATTCAGAAAACAATATATCTCCGTTCGATCGTGAATAAAATATTTCGTTTACATAAAGGAAAATTAAATACAAGAATTGAAGCTGATGTTTTGGGAAACTTATATTTTATATGAGAGATGAAGTGATATTTCGAGTTCAAACCGGAAATAGTTAAAAAGAAAAATCTGGTGAATCATTTAACTTATAGCGAATTCTACTTTAGCATACCAGAGCGCTATCGTTTCCTTAAAACTTTCAAATTTATAAATTAACAGATCAGATGAAAGTCGAATAAAACCGCATAACAGTCTCACATCTGGAGACTAAATCGCTACCTATCCGATATGGTCTAGTGGCTAGGATACCTGGCTTTCACCCAGGAGGCTCGGGTTCGATTCCCGGTATCGGAAATCTCTTTATTATAATGTTGCATTAGGGTTATTTGCGGGCGTGAAGAAAATATAAAGGTACCATAGACTGTCAAATTAAAAAGGAGACTTGAAGATGATATTTATTATGTGAGACATAAAGTGATATTTTGAGTTCAAACCGGCAATAATTAAAAAGAATAATCTGGTGAGTCAGTTACCTCATAGAGAATTCTACTTTAGCAATAATAAGTTTATAAATTGACAGACTCAGATCAAAGTAAGTCGAATAAAACCGCATAGCAGACTGACATCTGATCTAATCAAATCTTCAACTATCCGATATGGTCTAGTGGCTAGGATACCTGGCTTTCACCCAGGAGGCTCGGGTTCGATTCCCGGTATCGGAAAATATTTTTTTTGTATTTCGTTGCATTAATTACGGTTATATACAATTGTGAGGAAAATATTCAGTTTCCATAAGCAGCTAAATTAAATAAATGAATTGAAAATTATATTTTGGGATACTTATGTATTAAGTTTGATATAAAGTGATATTTCGAGTTTAAGTTTACAATGGTTGAAAAGAATATCTTTGTGAATAAGTTATCTTATAGCGAATTCTCCATAAGCTCGCTAGAATGAATTCAGCACATTGACACAAAATTTAGTCTCATTATGGGGCCATTCGAAGGGTGTCCTGTATAAGACCGTACTTACTTTATAGAAAAACTTCGCTTTTGGGTATATCAAAGTATATAACCATTTTTTTCTTGCATAGAGGTTAATTACAATCGTGAATAAAATATTTCGTTTCCATAAACGAAAATTATATAGAAGAATTGAAGTTGATGTTTTGGGAAATTTATATTTTATATGGGAGATGAAGTGATATTTCGAGTTCAAACCGGAATTAGTTAAAAGGAATAATCTGGTGAATCATTTAACTTATAGCGAATTCTACTTTAGCATACCAGAGCGCTATCGTTTCCTTAAAACTTTCAAATTTAAAATTAACAGACTCAGATCAAAGTAAGTCGAATAAAAGCGCATAATAGTCTCACTTCTGGTGACAATATCGTCAAATATCCGATATGGTATAGTGGCTAGAATACCTGGCTTTACCCAGGAGGCTCGGGTTCGAATGCCGGTATCGCAAATCTTTTTATTATTAGGTATGTTGCATTAGGGTTATTTGCGGGCATGAAAAAAATATAATCACCATAGATACTGAATTGTTTCAGCCGTTACTATTTGGTAGTTGATCATAATTAAAACAAATTGTAGTAATTACTATGTTTTACTACCAAAATATATATATGTATATATATATATATATATAAATATATATATATATATATATATATATATATATATATATATATATATATATATGTTTTTTGGTAGTAAAACATAGTAATTTCTACAATTTGTTTTAATTATAATTACGATAGACTGTTAAATTGAAAAGGAGATTTGAAGATGATATCTATTATGTGAGACAAAAAGTGATATTTTGGGTTCAAACCGGCAATAATTAAAAAGAATGATCTGGTGAATCATTTACCTTATAGAAAATTCTATTTTAGCAAAAATAAGTTTATAAATTGACAGACTCAGATCAAAGTAAGTCGAATAAGAGCGCATAGCAGACTGACATCTGATCTAATCAGATCTTCAACTATCCGATATGGTCTAGTGGCTAGGATACCTGGCTCTCACCCAGGAGGCTCGGGTTCGATTCCCGGTATCGGAAAATATTTTATAATATTTTTTTGCATTAATTACGGTTATATGCAATTGTGCGAAAAATATTTAGTTTTCATAAGCAGCTAAATTAAATAATTATACTAATACTAATACTTATGTATTATGTTTGACATAAATTGATATTTCGAGTTTAAGTTTACAATGGTTGAAAATAATAACTTAGTGAATAAGTTATCTTATAGCGAATTCTCCATAAGCTAACTAGAGCTTTAAACTCTCAATTGTATTAATTTAGCAGATTGACATAAATATAAGTCTCATTATGGGAACATTCGAAGGGTGTCGTGTATAAGACAGTACTTACTTTATAGAAAAGCTTCGCTAGAGAATAGTGTCTGCGTATACTGAAATAACATCTAAAATGTAAGAGAAAATATGTTGAACGAAGACACTATTACTCTCTAGAAATGAGATGCAGGCTAATTGAACATCTTATTGATTGAAATTCGTTCTGAAACTCAACCACTTAGGAGGATGATCGTTCACTTACATGTTTGCAAGCAACCGATAACCGTCTTCAAATAAAAATTGACCTGTCTCGGCGTTTTCCAGAAAAACTCATACTTACGGAAATTTTCGAGAGTTTCATATGGGAAACCTAAAGGATCTTTCAAAGGGAACGCCCCATTTTTAAATTGACATTACTCACGCGTAGCAGCCATTGTTTATTTGTGTCATTGACAGTTGTATTTGTCAATATCTATCATTTAATCATAGAAAGGTACACACTCCAACAACGTTTACAAATAATCCAAATTTATTATGAAATATCGCGATCTGTTACTCTACAATAACGTGCTTTGACTTAAATTTTTTGTGCGATATGTGTGAGAGTCATGGAAAATAGGGTTCAACGACTTCATTCCTGCTAGCGTTTCTGTAGTGGACATTTAAATGATGTGTTGTTTCATAACTTAATTGTATTCGTTTATAATGAAACAAAAATTTCAATAATTTTCAAATAAATAATGCGTTTTATTTACAAAACAAAATGGGGTGCTGTTGATGAAAGACCCTTTACATATGAAGCAACATGGAGTATCCCGAAGAAGGATTTCGGTTAGTAGTTATATGAAACTCAACCAATTCAAGAAATAAAGCCCATTGATTACCATGGACGACGAGATTCTGCTACTGTTCACTACTTAGGCTCATTTTGCCTAAACAAACGAGAATAATTCTAATGGAATGAAATAAGAAATTACCTTGTTTTCTATCACTTTTAATTGAAATAAAATTAATTAACGTCTGAACTCAGATATTAATCTTTATTCATTTTATTAGGGTTATAATAATAGGTTGGAGAAATAGAAATACATTAGTTCTTCTTAGTTGTCAAGGTGACATGATTATTATATTATCCTGATACTACTAAATCTTCTGTGAAGATCCCTCAGAAGCTTTTTCAGCTTGTGCGAGTTAGGAGTTCAGTTGGGTTCTGGGTAGGCTTTGTTACTGCGATCTTGCGCAACTTTAGATCACAGCTCTGTTAATTTTCGACCCAACACTGAAATGTTGGCTGGCACACGTTCAACTAGAAAATTTCTTTCCCACCTGAACAGTATTCGAACCCGCGAATTTTCGGCGACGAGCCCTAGGCTCTTACCATTGAGCTGTCGGCACTCATATCAATATCATATTATTGGTTTTAACAAAATTCATATAAAAATTTTCGTGTTTATTATATATGTGAGTAAGAAATTGGTTATCCTGAAAATTAAGCGAATGATCTTCAAGAATTTTTCAGCAGTAAAACAAATTTACTATAGATATATCTCAAAAATAAAATATAAGAAGTTAAGACCCATTTAGGGATTGGAAAACACGAATTCTACCAAAACTATTCGGAAACTGAGTTTCAAATTCAAATGCAATTGTGTTTTTTCTAGTGAATGAGAATTATTCTCAAATATTGGATGGAGTAGTCCGTTACTTTGTGATAGTACATTTTAATGGAATGAAATAAGAAATTACTTTGTTTTCTATCACTTTTAATGAATTTCCACCAAGTGAAGATCGAATCTATCTAATATTTCCATTAGTATATAATTCATTACTATTACAGTGTACTATAATACCATTCTATAGGTTCATAATACTTTCGCTGAACAAATATTATTTCGACACAGCCATATAATAATTTAATTTCATTGTTCAGTAGCAGAGATTACGAAAAACCACTGTTGCCTAGAAGATCCTGATACCTACACTCAATTTCGAGATTCTATTCTCATTATCCCAACTATCGAATATCAAATGAACACAGCAGGCGTGACCCTCATGTCTTGGGTATTAAAAACACTATACGGTATACTTTTTCGTGATCTCCTCTAATAATACCAGTTAAAAACTGGTTCTTCTAAACGGTTTGAATTTCCTTCACTTGCATTAATCAGGTAATATAATAGAACGACATAAAAAATAATTCAAGTATTTGGTCATTGCAGGAAGAGATACGATGGTTTAGAAAGCATGTTGAATTCTTGAAATTTAACTTGTTTCAGATGTCCCTCCTTGCCCCCCCACTGAAAGATGGACACCGTGGGACGAAATCGTTTTGACCTATGAAGCTTGCACTGGATATATTTGGTGTTAAGTCGAGAATAATTAATTCTTCTGTTCTCACGTATATATTATATCTTCATTCCAGAATCGGAGATGAAGATTTAAGTGTCCTCATCATTTGCCATTTCAGTTATAACGAATGTTAAATAAATCATGGTAATATGGGACACTTTATCTTGATAGAGCTAGAAGCGGAGGAGAGAAGTGCTATCTTGGATTTCAATTATTTTGCCTAATCATTGGAAAGGAGCTGTAAATCTCCATAAAATAATTTTATAAGGCGGGGTTTATTCTGCGTAATTTGGATGCTGTAACTCTGCGTAATCATAAAAATCTTACGTCATTAACTCTTGAGATGAAGTATAGAGAATGGTCGACGCAAAAATGATATCATCAAAAAATTTATGAACGCTAAGAGTTCCACATATATGAGCAATGAAAAAATTACTTTAAATACAGGACAGCCGTGTCGCCTGTTATGAAAATGCAGTAATCATAATTTGCAGATAGATCGGTAATCAAATAAATACGAGTAATAAACATATATATATATATATATATATATATATATATATATATATATATATATATATATATATATATATAAGAATGTAATCAATTCTTATTTTTATTATTGAAAAAATAGACGATTTGATGTCATGATTCTGGAAGAATTTATTTCCTTTAGTTTAAAATATGCCAGAATAACATACACAAAATAAAATAAAAACATACAAAGAAATATAAAGAAATAAAAAAAATAGCTTACTAACCTGGAAGAAATCAAAAACAATGCTATTTCTTCGGGTTTCTCAATTCACATTTCTAACAGCTAACTGAATATGACATGTGACATTTTTAGGTTTAAATATTAGATATAGAACATAGATCATAAAACATAGAACATAGAAGTTACAGAGTTGTTTTCCCTAAAAATAACAGTTTTATTTTTACATCCCCCATTACATGTTTGCGTTTTCACATGAGAGCAACTTAGTTACATGAAAATAGTTATTATACTTTCTTTTAATTCCAATATCTATCTCATATATAGTGTTAGAAATTTTTTTCACTATCGGAAAAGGTCCTATTCTTATTTCATCAAGTTTTTTTTCTATTCAATTTTGATTTATTTTCAACGTAAACATAGTCTCCAATTTTAAAATCATAATGTTTCCTATTCTTGTCGATCAGTCTTTTATTGTATTCATGATAGCGTAAAGAATTGTTATATGCTATTTCTTTATCTTTTGGTAAATTTCCCTTTTCAATAAGTTCTTCTGGAGCAATGGGATCAGTTCTGCCACAAAGTACATATTCTGGAGTATATCCCCTTGTAGAATGGTCTTTTCTATTGTATTCTTCAATACATTCATCGGCTATTTTCGTCCATGCCTTAGTTTTTCTTTCGTTTTGTTTGCATCTTATTCTGTTCACTAATGTCTGATTTAGTCGTTCATTCAGACCATTAGATAAAGGACAATCTACTGTTGTGAAAATCAATTGAAACTTCCCATATGTTGTCTGAATTTTTCCAAATTTATTCCTGGGTATATGGTATATGGTTCCTTTGCTTGGCCGAATTGAGAAAGGAGACCATACTTTTTTACTCTCGTTTTACTTTTACAACATATGTCACATGATCCACAAACTTCTTTTGTCAGTGAATCCATATTCTGAATGTAATAAAACTTCCTGATTTTATTATTTATCTTACTAGCACAAATATGGCCATAATGCTTGTGCACTTTTCTGATTAACTCTTTTCCGAAATCATTGGAAAAAATTATTTTTTGTTATTTTTGTGCAATTTGTAATGAATCTCTTTCTGTACAACAGTTCTTCTCATATTATTTATCTTTAAGAGATTATTCTGTTGATTGTTTTTTATTTCATTTAATTCAACCAAATAACTGTTCTTATATATTGGTCTATATTCTCCGTTTCTTCCAGAACTGTGTTTATCGAAAGGCAATCTGTTTCTACATTTCTTGGTTCATATCTAATCTCAAAATCGAATTGTGATAGAAAATTCATCATGTCACCCAGCTCTTTATCTGCTCTTGTACGAAATTCTTTCCCTTCTAATGGCTTATGGTCAGTAACAACAATAAACAATATGTCCAAAATTTAATTGCCTCTTCAATTGCCAGATAATTCTAGGAATATTGCTTTCTTGTTCTTTTGATATTTATTTAGTTTTTTCGAAAAATACGCTACGGGTTTCATTTCACCATTAATCTGTTTTTGTTTAAGAACAGCTCCTACTCCTTGAATACCGGCATCGGTATATAGTAGTATAGGCACTTGGGTCGAAAATTGCAAGAATTGCCTCAGAACAAATGATGTCCTTAATCTTATTAAAAGCTTCCTGACAAGCCAATGGCCAATTGAATTTTAGATCTTTTTTCAGTAAATTATGCAACGGTTCTAATAATATAGCATTTACATTTTTGTGATAAAAATTAACTGTACCCAAAAATTGCCTTATCTTCTTCCAAGTATCTGGTGGAGAAAAATTCCTAATGGAAATTAAATTGTCATTTATAGCTCGTACTGTATTGTTTCCTACAATATGTCCTAAATATTTGACTTCTTCTGCAAAATTACACTTTATAAATTTAAGTCTTCATTACATATTGCATTACATATTGCTTTCAAGAGACTCTCCAAATGTTCTATATGTTGGTCAAATGTTGAAGAAAATATTAGAATATAATGTATATAATTCAGGCAGAATAAATTCAGCTTATATTTTCTGATAATATTATTCAATATACGTTGTAATATGGCCGGGGATGTCCAAAAGGTAAACACTTCTATTGCCAGTGACCATTCTGTGTCACAAAAGCAGTCTTATATCTATCTTTGATACGAATAGGAATCGACCAAAAGGCAGAATTCACATCTAATGTAGTGAAGAATTTTGCATTTCGGGTCTTGGCTAAGATTTCATCAATTAATGGGAAAGGCTGTGGTTCGGGAACAAAAAATTTATCGAGTTCACGAAAATCGACACATAATCTTGTTTAAGACCCTTCATATCTCTTATAGGCTAAACTGACTGGTGATGCAAAAGGTGAAGAAAGAAGAAAGAAATGCTCAATCAGATTCGTTTTCAACAATCTTCCTATTTGGAATTCTATCTCTTTTTGATCCTCCATTGAGCATCTGTACAGTTTTTTTGCTACAAATTTGTGTTCTAAAAGTTTTATATGTGCCTCATTATTTTGCACCTGACCAATATCAAACTTGTATTTTGGAAAAATATGGTCAAATTTATTTATTGAAACTTCAATTTGATTTCTCTGAATCGTTTCCAAATGGTCTAATTTTGCTTCGAAAAGTTCTGTTGGTATCCCTTTATTGAAATTGATGGTGTAATCATTGTTATCATTATTATTATTATTATGGACACAATCGATCTTTCTCTCTTCATTCATATATAATCTTTGATAAATATTCAAATCAAAATCTTGTTTTAATTGAAAATTGATCACTTGATAACTGTAAAAAAATATCACAATAATAAACATATAAAATAGAAATCTGGGGTGATGTACCCAAGTAGAAAATTATTATTATCCCGAAGTCAATTATTAAAACAATTATTTATCTTTCACTGGCATGCAGTCGTGTCTATGTTAACACATAGAATAACTAACGTTATTCTGCATGAATACCGCAGTCCAATATCGGGTGTTTTTAACATTTCCGTCAGATATCTCCGTATGTCTTTCAAATGAAATCATTAGCAGTTATAGTATGGTCGTGAATTCAATAAGTGATACTTCAAAATTTCTTGTATTGTGATTTGGCTTTGTATCAATTTTGAGCATTTATCTTTAAATAATTGTGTGGTAAATCTGGCTCGGGTCCCTTATATCGGTTCTATCATTCATGCCGTTTTTGTTTATATATATCATCTTTTTTATGGTCCTTTTGTCACTATTAGACTCGTATGCAAGAATATTCGTATTTTAGAAGTCTGGATTGTGGTGGTCTGTTATTATACGTTTATTAACTACAGTAATAGTATTTTCATGTATTTGTGACCGTGACCATTCAATCTGTTGTTTAAGAGTTTAATGTTTTCCTATATATACCCTCTCACAATCGTTGCATGGTATAGTGTATATTAAGTTTGATTTTTGCATAGGTGGTATTTCACTTTTTAATGGCGTAAAAAATGTCTTCAGTATATTATGTGTTCTATGGCATAGTTGTTAATTATGTGCTTTCAGAATTTTACCTATATTTTCTGATAACTTTTGTACGTAAGGAATTGAGAAGGATTTTTTTTCTTGAATTTCTTTCCTGTTCCTCATCTTGTTGTAATGGGCACAAATACATGAAAAACTCTAGCACTGTACTAAATAAACATATAATAACAGAAAACCACAATCCAGACTTCAAAAATACGAAGATTCTTGCATACGAGAATAATAGTGACAAAAGGAATTGCAGATTAGTTTTTCAGATTTTTCTGTCCAAAGGCCGAGTGCAATATGTAATTTACTGTATTACCTCAGAATGGTGGAGGTCCACGGGAGTATTCATACTTCTGGCCACCCAATTGGTGTTGAACTCCAGGGGGCAGTAGTTGAATGTCCGCATGTTAGACTAGAAGGGTATTTCATTCGTCTGCTCGCGCATAATTCATAACTCAGAATTGCTAGAGAAGTTCTTCAGGGTTTTAAGGGAACCGCCAATTCCGTCCTGAACCAGGATTCTTTTTGTGAAATTTCTTAGGTTTTTGGGTCTTGACGATACGGCTTTAGACCGTTAGTCCTCGAACCAGGATCGATGGAAAGACTTCACAAGGATTCGCGGGTCTTGATGATAAGATCGGTTCTCAGCGCTCATAGCATCGATTAAAGCATCCGTTCTGGAGCTTTTTCTTATTTCAACTGGATAGGTGGAAGCAATAAGTCCCTTTGGCGTGTGATATGCGCTCCTCTCTCAACTCGGGTACTGAATTGCAGAGCCAGTAGCGGTTGTAAAGTGCTTCGCTACTACCAGTCACGATGAAGGTTTTAGAACTGAAATGAAATTGAAAGCAGGATGGGTTCATCTCCATTGGAGGTATGCTCACATACCAGTAACTGCAATGGTGGTATTCACATTAACCATAGATCATACTCCTTATCATATATGTGTATTATTTAATTAAGCCAATATTTGATGTCTTGGAGTCATGCTGTGTATTAGAAAAGGTGGTATGCTAATTCAAAAAACCAAAACAACTCACAATGAATTGGTAATCTTCCGAAGGAATCAGACACTTCTAAACGAATGTATAAACATTTGATTTCTATTATATATTACGCTTGTCATTTTTCATTCCTTATGATACAGAAATTCCATCTCACAAATTTTAAAATTTTGAGATGATCCAGAATAAGTGAAGAACATACCTGTCGTTTGACACTGGAGGAGCTATCGCTTAGACTACCAGAAGCGCCAAATTTGCGACCTCCCCGCTGTTTCTGGCGGGTTCCGGTGTTTGTGTTAACTGGAGGCGGACCACCGGAGGCTAACGCTTCTTCTTCTTCTTGAACTTCTTCGATATTCTGAAAAAAAAAATTTTAGTTAGGCTCAAGTTCCTTCTTCCAGATTCATATGTTCACACAATTTCATCATCACTGATAAATCAATTTCGTAAGGCATCCGGGAGATCCAACAGGGTATTTATTTTTCTTAGATTATGTTTTTTTCACCGTTTACTCAACTTAAACTACAAGTATGCTAGTAATTATTTAAATATTCAAACTATAGTCCATCTAGAAGTATCCAGAAAAGGCAAAGCTCAATTTTAATTATTTAGTATAAATTTTTAATTCTTGAATTGAAAAATTATAACAAAATAATAATAATAATTTATTTGCACCAGAAATACATACACTAGATATAGTAAACATAATATTAATATAAACAAAATAGTCTGACACAAATAAATAAGGAGAATGAACACAAAGCTTTCGCTGTCCGTGTCATATCTCATTTACTGACCCATATCTGAAATGCTAAACACAACAATTAATTTCGGAAAAGCATTGAGTTACAAATATACACATTCACATTCCTAATTTTTTTTTTCAATTATATCAGTTAAAGAAAGCATGTACAACCTGTCTCCGGTTACTCAGTAGAAATGACCTAACCTTATTTCTATAATGTACATCAGAATAAGAACTGCTGAAGAGGAAGTCCTGCGAAAGAGCATTCATGAATCTTGGCCCCAGGAACGCAAGACATTTTGTTTCCACTGTCTTATTTGCTGATGGAGTTTTAATCTTATTTGAATATCTAGCTCTGGTTGGATAATTATGAAATAGAAATTCAATACGTTCCCTATTTTTGTGCAGAAAATACACTGCTTTAAGAAAGAAGCTCTGTCGGGCATCTAGTATCCTAGCTTCCTTGTATCCGATGGGTAAGTTCTTTCTTTCTTGAGAACAATTTAATTAAATTAACAAATATTCATCTTATTTACTTATGCAATCTCCATTTAACTGTAAACACTTGACTAAACGTCGAGGTACACTCGAAACTAGATCATCCGCATAATTTTCGATGATAGTAGTCCAGGACTTTAAGACTGGCTGAATTAAATCATCTTTATTTCGTGGCGCTGTTAGTTCAACTTCAATCTTCATTAGTGCCCATATGCTTTCAATGGGACTTAGATCTGAAAAGCTGCTGGCCATGAAGTGGTTGTCACTTGGTGTTCTTGCATCCAAGTTTGAGTATAGGCCGAAGTATGGCATCTTGCATTATCCTGCTGAAAACGCCACCCCTCTGGATATAAAGCATCGTTCAGAATGCCACAATACTTTTCACTATTAATGGTACCATCAACTATACAGAGAAGCGTAGCACTACGCTTAGATATTGCTACCCAAATCATTATTTTGGTGGAAAATTTGAACAGGTTGTTTTTATAGGATTTTTAAGTGATTTCCGTCAAGTTGGAAGTAACTTTTATCAGACATAAAGACATTATTAAAATTATCTTCTCGAAAACGTTGACAAAATTCTATCCTTCGTTCCTTTTGTGAAGGAGCCTTTATAGGGAGTTTTTTTTTTGTTTTCTTGATATGTAGCCGTGTCTTTTCAGTGACATACGGCCGGTTTCTGGACATAAATTTATATTTCGTTGATTTCGAAATCTGTTAGCCAATTTGCGAAACTCCAGGCGCGGATTGGTCTATGCCTCATTGTATCCTCTTTATTGTCCCTTATACAACACTTTTTCCCAGTTCAGTTAATTGCAGTAATTTTTTAACATTCCGAAAATCTTTTCTATACAGATATTTTACCTGTTTTTTTTTCAGTTGCGACATTATTTCAAAAATTGTATACCTGCTGACAATCAACAATATTTGACAAATAGTGTTGCCATGCAAGTTTGGCCATAGCCGACTATCTGCACAACCTATTTTATACATCACTTTTGTCTTAGAATATCACAAAAAGAAGTATATTAAAATTATGAAAAATAATAAATTCCGGATACTTTCTAGACGGATTATATTATTAGGTGTTCTTATTCTGAAGTCACATAATACGAAAAATTTACTAGGTGTTCTTATTTTGAAGTTTCCCAGTACGTGAATGTATTGAAAATATCTCAGCCCACTTTTGAAGTAAACAAAATATTTTATTGTTCAACACACTCTCTCCTCAATTGAATATTTTTATAAAAACGAACATGCTGTTTTTTCTGACTTCACGTTAGTGCTTCTCTCGAATTTTTTTATTCTAGAAGTCGACTAAAGATTCTGAATAAGAGTGTTTCAAATCCTGTTCAATATGAATAATGCGTTATATTTTGAATTCATATAAGACATTCATTTATTTGTTAGCCATATTATTCAGATGAAATAATTTACAGTATATATATGTTATTTAATTACTATATATTTATATATATGTTATTTAATTTCTATAAATTTTCTTTAATTTCAATCGTTTCCTTTATGTCGTTAAATTCAGAGTTAAATATTCTAACTTCTACAAAATATATTGAAACTATACACAAAAACAATAAAAATGATATCCTTATATATAATCAATTTAAAATATGTCTCGAAAAAACCTTTTTACATCGTGACATGAAACGTATAAATAGAAATGTATCAACAAAAACTATATAATTATGTATATTAACATACAAATACAAGAAATTTCACTATACCAAAATTATCTGAAATTCTCAAAATAAAGGATCAAATAAAAATAATTGAACGAGAATTCCAACATTTGATAGCTATTTCGGTCTCTAGACCTCTTGAGAAATGTATTGAATTCAGATTCAAATATATCACAAGATCAAAATTTAACTCACCAATTAAGATAAAACCTGGAACGAATAAACCCGATGTAATCTTTAAAGTATCCAAAATAAAACAGAAATGATCAACGTGTTGTTACGTTAAACCTTTAACCATTTGAACACAGGACAAAAAAAACAAAACATAACTTATTCACCCCGAATAATGTCCCATAATAAGAAAAATAACCAAAATTTCAAAAATAATAAATAATTATGGAATATATTGTCGATATCTAGATTCTATAGGAATTTATCTCATAATTTAAAAACCAAATTGAATGTGTGTCAATAATTGATACAAGTAAAATTTAAATGACTTTAAATTCAGCATTATATATTCTAACTTCTACAATATATATTGAAACTATATACAAAAAATGTTAAAATGATATCCTTAAATAAAATCAATATAAAATATTTTTCAATGTCTGGGAAATAATATCTCGACATGAAACGCATTAATACAAATGTATGAACAAAAATTATACAAGTATGTACATTTACATACAAATAAAAGAAAATCCACTATACCAAAATTATCAAAAATTCTCTAAATAAAGAGTCTTAATATCCACAATATAGTCCTTAAATATTTCTTATTTTTGAAATTCTGGTTATTTTTCTTATCATGGGACATTATTTGGAGTGAATAAGATTTGTTATGTTTTTCTGTGTTACACAGAATTGTGTTCCGAGTACAAATGGTTATAGGTTAATGGTAACAAGTTGATCATTTCTGTTTTATTTCAGCTACTTTAAAAGCTTACGTCGAGTTTATTCGTTCCAGGTTTGATCTTATTTGGTGAGTTAAATTTTGATCTTGTGATATATTTGAATCTGCATTCAATACATTTCTGAAGAGGTCTAGATATCGAAATAGCAGCTATCAAATGTTGGAGTTCTCGTTCAATTATTTTTATTTGTTCCTTTATTTTGATAATTTTAGATAATTTTGGTTTAGTGGATTTTCTTGTATTTGTATGTTAATATATACATACTTATATAATTTTTGTTAGTACATTTGTATTAATACGTTTCATGTCTGGATGTAAGAAGGTTTTTTCTGAGAGATGGAAAAATATTTTATATTGATTATATATAAGGATATCGGTTCGATAGTTTTTGCATATATTTTCAATATATATTGTAGAAGTTAGAATATATCATTCTGAATTTGAATTGATTTAAATTTTACTTCTATCAAGTGTTGACCCACATTCAAATAGATTCATTTATATTTTGCAGTTTCTTACGATATTTGAGTAGTTTATATGTCTACTCAATATCTTCTATGGCTAAAATTACATTCGAATTTCTTATTCACTTTATTTCAGTATAATACATGATTAATGAAATCATAGGAGAAATCATCTTTATACTGAATGATTTTAATACCTTACTTTTGTTAAATGGAATATCATTCTTTCAGTCTGCACATACGACAACATTTTAATAAGGAAATGTAACTTACAGTCCACAGCTATAAATATCTGCCGCACGATGTGTAAATTTTTTCATTATTCTTTGCCCACGTTTGTATGATATATATCAGAATAGAACAAAAATAATCATTTCTTATTCGAAACAGAGATGAATTGTTGGCCTACGGCTAAGAATTAAAACTCGCTGCCAACGTGTTGGATGAAAACGATTTTTTATATGTTTCAAACGTGTAAAATGAAGTGAATTTCTCATACTTTTCATCTTGCATTTTCCAACTGGAGTATACCCCCAGTTCGAGGAAAAAGGTTGAGGATGTATATCAGAGACACTTATCCATGTTATCTGTCTGCACATTAAAACCGGCACGTGCTAGTGCAACCTGCCAGGTTTCGAATATGCTCCCTCGAAGATCTCAAATTGGCAGATGGTTATTTAACAAGCTTAAATATTTGAGGATGTCCAATCAGATGGCACCTTATTCGAGTTCAACCTTTCTTATTTTAGATAATTACGTTCCATTAAATTTTGATGCCATTCCTGCAATTTGAGTTGCTGTTTATTGGTGGGCCTGAGTTTTTTTAGGGCAAAAAATGAAAGACCAATTGTCAAAAGAAAATCGTTAGAACCTAACGCGTTAAGAGTTTGCTGGATTGTTATTGTTTTACTACTTTCAAAATGAACATTCGAATAGAACTCTAATTTTTTATTCACGTAGCCTGCAAAAATTCAAGGTTTTCATTATTATTTTATAAGGTGTTTCTGCAGGTGGATTTGTGCATTAACAGGGGGAGAAATACAACATTAAAATTTTATTGAAAGCAGAATTTAAAAAATTATCCGTCTCATTTCGACTCTAGTTTACCTTCAATTTAAGATAATTCATAGCTAAATACAGGTTTAGCTACGGAATTTATCCTTAACTAAGGTGAAAACGAATGAATATTTTTCCGAAATTCTTTCTAGTTATAAATTATAGACTGGCAATCAAAACGTAACCATCAGTTTTTTATGACTACTTCTAACAATTTATTGCATTTTCCGCAATCCCTCAAAAAAATAATCGCATGATGCCCATTTGAAGTTTGTGCGACTTTGGCCCATTTTGCTTAGAGCAGTCTTCAGGTCAGCCATTGTATCGTAATTTTTGCTCCCACCTTGCTCTCCAGATAACCTCAAATGCAAAAATCTAGAGAGTTTAAGTCTGGGCAATATATTATTGCTCTCTGTAAGCCGGTGCAGAGTCTTACTGAATTACAAAATTTGAATATTAAAACAAATTAATATATGTTTATCTTCTACAATTTTAATTTAAAAAATTTTATTCAAAAAACTTTTAGAATTAAATTAATGTCTAAAACAAGCACCGCTTATATTTAATAGACGTATATAATCTAAACTCAATATACAATGTCAAATGGAATAAATAAACCAAAAGATACACGAAAGTCCCTAAAATTAATAAATAAATATTTAAAGGAGACAAAATTTGTTTCTGGTCTTGCCCTCAAAACGCCATTTGTATCTTAAAAACATGAACACACTTAAAGGACCTCTCAAAGAATATAATTTATTTGAAATATTTAATATATTTAAATATTCGAATAAGTAAATTTCAGGACTGAAGACGGAATTGCTTTGAACTATATTTGTTTTTTGAAGATATAGTGCATTCTTTGAGAGATTTCTGAATTTACTTATTCGAATATTTAAATATATTAAATATTTCAAATAAATTATATTCTTTGAGAGGTCCTTTAAGTGTGTTCATGTTTTTAAGATACAAATGGCGTTTTGAGGGCAAGACCAGAAACAAATTTTGTCTCCTTTAAATATTTATTTATTAATTTTAGGGACTTTCGTGTATCTTTTGGTTTATTTATTCCATTTGACATTGTATATTGAGTTTAGATTATATACGTCTATTAAATATAAGCGGTGCTTGTTTTAGACATTAATTTAATTCTAAAAGTTTTTTGAATAAATTTTTTTAAATTAAAATTATAGAAGATAAACATATATTAATATGTTTTAATATTCAAATTTTGTTATATTTCTTCTATCAAGTAAAAGGCCTTTCTATTTTATTTTATATATAATATATAATTATATCTTGGCTTCAATAAATCTCATTATGCAATGTCAATGAATTTAAGTGAACCTTAAAAATAGCTCACACTGTTCTTTGATTCTGTTAGAGCATAGATAAATCTTGAATTATAAAGATGATCTATGTCTCGAAACATTATTCATTTACACGTGGTGAGTGCTTTGGTACAGGTTAGTTTTTTGATTTTAATATTTTGAATATATTTCAGGACTGAAGACGGAATTGCTTTGAACTATATTTGTTTTTTGAAGATATAGTGCATGCTTTGAGAGATTTCTGAATTTACTTATTCGAATATTTAAATATATTAAATATTTCAAATAAATTATATTCTTTGAGAGGTCCTTTAAGTGTGTTCATGTTTTTAAGATACAAATGGCGTTTTGAGGGCAAGACCAGAAACAAATTTTGTCTCCTTTAAATATTTATTTATTAATTTTAGGGACTTTCGTGTATCTTTTGGTTTATTTATTCCATTTGACATTGTATATTGAGTTTAGATTATATACGTCTATTAAATATAAGCGGTGCTTGTTTTAGACATTAATTTAATTCTAAAAGTTTTTTGAATAAAATTTTTTAAATTAAAATTGTAGAAGATAAACATACATTAATTTGTTTTAATATTCAAATTTTGTTATATTTCTTCTATCAAGTAAAAGGCCTTTCTATTTTATTTTATATATAATATATAATTATATCTTGGCTTCAATAAATCTCATTATGCAATGTCAATGAATTTAAGTGAACCTTAAAAATAGCTCACACTGTTCTTTGATTCTGTTAGAGCATAGATAAATCTTGAATTATAAAGATGATCTATGTCTCGAAACATTATTCATTTACACGTGGTGAGTGCTTTGGTACAGGTTAGTTTTTTGATTTTAATATTTTGAATATATTTCAGGACTGAAGACGGAATTGCTTTGAACTATATTTGTTTTTTGAAGATATAGTGCATGCTTTGAGAGATTTCTGAATTTACTTATTCGAATATTTAAATATATTAAATATTTCAAATAAATTATATTCTTTGAGAGGTCCTTTAAGTGTGTTCATGTTTTTAAGATACAAATGGCGTTTTGAGGGCAAGACCAGAAACAAATTTTGTCTCCTTTAAATATTTATTTATTAATTTTAGGGACTTTCGTGTATCTTTTGGTTTATTTATTCCATTTGACATTGTATATTGAGTTTAGATTATATACGTCTATTAAATATAAGCGGTGCTTGTTTTAGACATTAATTTAATTCTAAAAGTTTTTTGAATAAAATTTTTTAAATTAAAATTGTAGAAGATAAACATATATTAATTTGCTTTAATATTCAAATTTTGTTATATTTCTTCTATCAAGTAAAAGGCCTTTCTATTTTATTTTATATATAATATATAATTATATCTTGGCTTCAATAAATCTCATTATGCAATGTCAATGAATTTAAGTGAACCTTAAAAATAGCTCACACTGTTCTTTGATTCTGTTAGAGCATAGATAAATCTTGAATTATAAAGATGATCTATGTCTCGAAACATTATTCATTTACACGTGGTGAGTGCTTTGATACAGGTTAGTTTTTTGATTTTAATATTTTGAATATATTTCAGGACTGAAGACGGAATTGCTTTGAACTATATTTGTTTTTTGAAGATATAGTGCATGCTTTGAGAGATTTCTGAATTTACTTATTCGAATATTTAAATATATCAAATATTTCAAATAAATTATATTCTTTGAGAGGTCCTTTAAGTGTGTTCATGTTTTTAAGATACAAATGGCGTTTTGAGGGCAAGACCAGAAACAAATTTTGTCTCCTTTAAATATTTATTTATTAATTTTAGGGACTTTCGTGTATCTTTTGGTTTATTTATTCCATTTGACATTGTATATTGAGTTTAGATTATATACGTCTATTAAATATAAGCGGTGCTTGTTTTAGACATTAATTTAATTCTAAAAGTTTTTTGAATAAATTTTTTCAAATTAAAATTGTAGAAGATAAACATATATTAATTTGTTTTAATATTCAAATTTTGTTATATTTCTTCTATCAAGTAAAAGGCCTTTCTATTTTATTTTATATATAATATATAATTATATCTTGGCTTCAATAAATCTCATTATGCAATGTCAATGAATTTAAGTGAACCTTAAAAATAGCTCACACTGTTCTTTGATTCTGTTAGAGCATAGATAAATCTTGAATTATAAAGATGATCTATGTCTCGAAACATTATTCATTTACACGTGGTGAGTGCTTTGGTACAGGTTAGTTTTTTGATTTTAATATTTTGAATATATTTCAGGACTGAAGACGGAATTGCTTTGAACTATATTTGTTTTTTGAAGATATAGTGCATGCTTTGAGAGATTTCTGAATTTACTTATTCGAATATTTAAATATATTAAATATTTCAAATAAATTATATTCTTTGAGAGGTCCTTTAAGTGTGTTCATGTTTTTAAGATACAAATGGCGTTTTGAGGGCAAGACCAGAAACAAATTTTGTCTCCTTTAAATATTTATTTATTAATTTTAGGGACTTTCGTGTATCTTTTGGTTTATTTATTCCATTTGACATTGTATATTGAGTTTAGATTATATACGACTATTAAATATAAGCGGTGCTTATTTTAGACATTAATTTAATTCTAAAAGTTTTTTGAATAAAATTTTTTAAATTAAAATTGTAGAAGATAAACATATATTAATTTGTTTTAATATTCAAATTTTGTTATATTTCTTCTATCAAGTAAAAGGCCTTTCTATTTTATCTTACTGAATTGTTTACTTGCCCAAGGCTTCAAGGAACCTTTCTATATTTTGTATTATAATCCGTTCGTCGGATGTCCGTTTTGAGTACGATAATTCTAAAGATATAACATGGGGACAAGAAAATTGAAGCCAAAAAAGAACATAAAGGAGCGAATAGGCAAAATTCTCAAGTGACATCTAGAAAAGTGCCTTTAATACACTATAATGTATATGATATATAACTGCAATAAGACAAGACGGTGATGATAGTCCAGGACTGTAAAACGAACTGAATTAAATCATCTTTATTTCATGGCGCTGCTCGTTCAACTTCAATCTTCATTATTCTCCATATGTGTTCAATGGGACTAAGAACTGGTGAATTTGCTGGCCATGAAATGGTTGTCACTTAGTTTTCGTGCATCCAAGCTTGAGTATAGTATAATGCATTATCCTACTGAAAACGCCGCCCTTCTGGATATGAAGCATGAGCCGTTTCAAGGAGAAAATCGTTTAGAATACCACAATATTTTCCACTATTAATGGTACCATCAACTGTACAGAGAGCATAGCACCACGCTATGATATTGCTCCCCAAACAAATATTTTGGTGGGAAATTTGGAAATTTTAACTGAAACATGTTTTGATAGGATTTTTAAGTGATTTCCACCAAGTTTGAAACAACTTTCGTCAAATATAAAGATTAAAATTATCTTTTTGAAAACATTGACAAAATTCCATCCTTCGTTCCTTTTTTAAAGGTATCAGGATTTTTTTTAGTTTCCTTGATATGTAGCCTTGTCTTTTCAGTGACATACGGACGGTTTCATATTTCGTTGATTTACAAATCTGTTACCTAATTTGTGAAATCCCATGCGCGAATTGTGTTGTCCTAAGCCCAATAAAGCGTTTAAATTTTTTTCTTTAATCTTACGCGGTCTTCCTGAAACTGGTCTATGACTCATATCCTTGCCATTTTTATCGTCTTTATTGTCTCATTTACAACATTTTTTTCCAGTTAAGTCAATTGCACGAATTTTTTAACGTTTCGAAAACCTTTTCTATAGAAATATTCAATCTGTTTTCTTTTTTCTAGTTGCAACATTATTTCATAAATTGTATAAATAGTGAAGAATCAACAATATTTGACGAATTGTGTTGCCACGCAACATTGGCCATAGCCGAAATGGAATGTTCCACAACAAAAGTATATTAAAATCATGAAAAATAATAAATTCCGGATACTTTCTAGATGGGCTATATTTTCATCCATTGGAATTTTCCCAAAAAAAAAAAAAATTTTCCGTTTATACCTATGAACTGGTTACAAAAGTAAAAGTTTTATTTTAACAGTTGCTTTTGTCTACTGACTGACCATAAAATCTAACTATAAGAATAGTTTTCTGGTAAAATTTTCTGCTGATTTCAAATATTTCATTTTATTTTATTGAGTTCTACTTTTGCATTTGAAATAAAATATTTGTTTTATTTTTATAATGAACTTGAACGTACCTTCAATTGAAGAAAGAAATTTCAGCAAACAATATTTTTCAAAATATCTCTAATAAGGTTATTAAAGTTAGAAACAAAAGGCAAAATTAGTTGGAAGGATGCAAATTCAAATTTAAATAAAATCGAATTTTTTATTTTGGTTTGAGTGACCCCTAGGGAAATTTCTAGAAACGTTAGACAGAAGTCAATGATAATAATTAACGATTAACGAGCTCTTAGAGCTTCCGATGATAAATAACATTTTTTAGGAATTTGCCATTTTATAAACAAAGTGGGTTCATATCTCTCAAATAAACTGGGGATTCTTTGAGGATTTGAAATTATAGATATCACATTGCACCCCTAGATACTTCAACAAGTAAACCTTTAAATCTCCTTCTAACGAAGATGTACTGATTTTTTCAGTACTAAACTACAGTTTTATGTAAAGCATTTTTGAATGAAGTTTATTTCAATATCGAATTGGGTGGGCTACTTGGTAGTTTATTTAGCTACTTGCTTTGTTTTTGAGATGAGTGCACGCCGTTCTATTCCTTTTATTTATAATTTATTTTAATTTTAAAAACCAAAATGTGAGGTTTTTATGTGATTTTCCAGAGCATGGTAGAAGTCTTAGTTTAAATTTCCATCCAATTCATGCTATTCAATATATTTTTAGGTAGTCGAATTACTCAGTGACCTCAGTCTATGGAATAAGTAACTCTAATAGCATTATTTTAATTCAATGCTGTGTCGCGACGCAAAGACTTGAATGAAAAAGATTATATTCAAATGTGAGGACATTTCACTAATGAAGATATATGAACGTTTACTTCGGATATGATTACTAAGTCGTTAAACTTGTTTTTCACTGATGTATAGAGATATCATGATCCATCAATACTTTTTAAGTTGAGCTCTTTAAATTTCAACTTCTTCAAGACGTGGGCGTAACATCCCAAATTAAAATATGATTTCAGTTAATCAAGAATATTTGAATTGCCTCGCCTTATCCGAAGAAGAAGAATTATCCATTCGCTATACAAGGATCAAACTTCTCATGTGCTCTCATGACAAATTTTAATTAATTCGTCTTGAATGATCTTCTAGTTCGGTAGCTATTTATTTTACCTTTTGGGCTCCATTCTGTAACCATTTCAGTTGTACTCAGTGTCACTCAATCATCCTAATGTGTCTCTTGTATTAATTTTATTTAAGGATATCTGATTTTATATCCACTCTTTACACAAACAAAATTCTTCGTTAAATAACCCACATATATATGTTGATTACTATTTATTATCGTGAGTTGCTCACATGACGCGTTTCGTTTACATAGTAACTTTTTCAAATGCTGGTCTGAAATTTGGTAACACACTGTATTTGTTTGGTTTCTGTTTAAAGATAAAGGAACTAATATAGAATTCTAGAATCAAAAATACACCTAAATCCGATAAGCAAATACCTCCTTTATTGGTATAGATATGTAGATGGTATTCTTTGTTGTTTCGAAGGCATCGACTGACAGCTAGATATCCTCACGAATTTTATTAATAAACTCCATCCAAAATTAAAATTCACAATCGAAGGAGAAAAGAACCACAGCATTAATTTTCTTGACTTATAACAAGACTAGATAATTCACATGATTTCACTATTTTTCATAAACCCACACAGATATTACAATACGTAAAACACCAAACAAAAGATATCAGTATATAATAATTTTATTTGTAGACTATTGAATGTCCCTCTGATTTACAGATAACTTTTCTAACGGATTAAATATCAATAAACAGAGAGCTTCAAACAAATGTTACAACCCCTTTCTTACAGACAAAATGGTATCCATAGTGTCATTAATGACATTATCTAAGGGTATTAAAATAAAATTTCACTAATTTACGATCATTAGTTCTCTAGGCATCCTCAGTTAAAGACGACCAGAATGACTGACGCCACAATGATGAAGAAAATCGGGCAACGCGCCGTTATGAAGTTACTCACTAAGCAGGGAAAAATTCAAAAAATCCACGTTATCCAAAGTTCAAAAATGGTCAAGTGAATTCAAAAGAGGCTGAGAAAGCATCAGAGACGATCCTCGCTCCGATGGATCCGTTAGCGGCACCACTGAACAAAATGTGAAAAAAGTGGTAATTGAAGATGCCAGAATAAAAATAAAGGTGTTAGCAGAGATGATAAACCTATCCGTGGGTACCATACATGCTATCTTAATGACTATCTTTACCTGTCAAAGGACAGTACAAAGGAAGGTACCGAGAATGCTCATCGCATCTCAGAAGCAAGTGCGAGTAGATTGGTGTAAGGAGTATTTAGAGCTCTGTGGAGAAGACGCATGGACTATTTTCAACCGGCTGGGTACTGAGGATGGGACGTGGGTTCATCACTATGAACCTTAGAGTAAACAAGAGTCCATGCAGTGGATTGAAAAGAGTGCACAGCCCCGAAAAAAGTTTAGGGTCACCCCATCTGCTGGAAAAATAATGGCTACGGTCTTTTGAGATTATAAAAGTATTTTATTGATAGAATACACTAAAAAGGGTGAAAATATTACAGCAGCATCATATGCAACCACTTTGCGTAACTAAAGAGAAGCAATTAAAGGAAAAAGGTGGGGAATACTCAGAGCGAGGGTGTTGCTGTTAAACGACAACGAAGGATGCTGTGCGGGAATGTTGCAGCGAAGAAATTACTCAATTACTCCGTACAGTCCCGACTTGGTTCCCAGTGACTACTACCTATTCCCAAATGTGGAAAAAGCGTGGAAAGCGATTTTCCGACGGTGAAGAACTGAAGGCAGCAATTAATACCTATTTTGAGGAGAAGCCAAAAGAATATTTTTCACAAGGTTTAGAGAAGATTATTTCTCGATCTTAAATATGTATTGATGTTCTAGGAGACTACTTTGAAAAATAGAATTTTTCTGAAATTTTCTGATTGTTCTTTCATACCTATATCGAGAATACATTGAACACTCCACGTTGTTATCCAAAAATCTGACATTTTCATCAGCGTTACAAAAATCGTATTATTTGAAACTCAAAAAACTTCAAACAGATGTAAAATCTGTTTAAATCCGCGGAAATCAGATGTTACTATTTAAAACATTAGTTCTTTTGAGAACGGACGGAATAAATTTGTACTTCCAAAACCTCTTAAGAGACATACATTCTGTCAAGAAAGTACCGGGAATTATCGATTTAAATCTGGCGGGGCAATGAGGCAGGTAAATTTTTTTTTCCTAGGTTGGTACCACTGTCCTTAATTACTATGCCAAGCTTGAGCGGGATCTGTCAACTAGTGTGTTTGCAACAGCTGATTAGGTCAGTCGATGTCAGAGTGCGTGCCGATTTTTACTATGGCTGATTACGTTGAGCAAAGAATTTGTTTAAAGTTTTGTGTTGCAAATGAATTTTCGTGTGCCGATGCATTGAAAATGTTGCAAAAGGCCTTTGGTGATAATGCTCTATCGAAAACTCGTGCATATCAGTGGTACAGAGCCTTCAAGGACGGTCGTGAAGTGGACGCCCATCGATGGCTTCGATCGAAGATAACGTCGATAAATTTAAGGAAAGGGTGCTGGAAAACCGTCGTACCAGCTTGAGAGAGATAGCACATGATCTTAAGATATCCCACGAGTCCGCACGTACGACTTTGATTGATATTTTGGGCATGAGAAAGGTGGCCGCACGACTCGTACCGAAAGACCTGAATTTTCTTCAAAAACGTCATCGCGAACAGGTTGCTTCAGACATGCTGGATCGCTGTAATTCCGATTCTACATTCATGGAACGCATTATAACTGGTGATGAGACCTGGGTCTACGAGTACGATATGCAAACAAGCCAGCAATCATCGGAATGGGTGGCAAAAAAAGAGCCGAAACCGAAAAAACCACGCCAAAGCCACTCGAAAATGAAGGTGATGCTCATTGTTTTCTTCGATATCCGTGGCGTGGTGCACTACGAATTCGTTCCAGAGGGTCAGACGGTAAACAAGGAGTATTACCTAGGCGTTATGAAACGTTTGCGTGAGCGTATCCGTAAAAAGCGGCCAAATTTGTGGGCGAACAACTCATGGATTTTGCATGACGATAACGCGCCTTCTCACCGAGCTACGATTGTGACTGACTTTCTCGCCAAAAACTCAACAAACGTGCTTCAGCAACCACCGTATTCGCCGGATTTGGCTCCCTGCGACTTTTTCCTCTTCCCAAAACTAAAATTGCCCCTTCGTGGCACCCGTTTTGAGTCGATTGAAGCCATAAAACAAAATTCGGCGCGAGAGCTAAAGTCCATCCCGGAAAGCGCCTATAAAAAATGTTCCGATAATTGGAAGTGCCGTTGGCATAGATGTATTGGAGCAAATGGAGCCTATTTTGAAGGCGACCCAATAAATTTTGACGATTAAATGTAAAAATGTTGTTTTAATTGAAAATTCCCTGTACTTTCTTGACAGAGTAGTACTCTTAATTGACCACTGCACATGATTATTTACATAGAAAATAATAATTTGACCATAAAATTTGACATAAACCAAAGCGGTTTAATCTCCGATATTCATTGAAACACATGCATTGCATTAACAAGAACGATAAGACAACGTCCGCTAAGAGACATATTGCGAAGAACGCTGCTGCCGACAGTACACCACCCATAAAGTCACCACTTTAAAAGGCGATGAGCGCAACCATACGGCACATCATGTCACATATTCCGCTAGTTAAGCAGTAAAGTTATCGCATTAAGATCACCATCTGACGATAGCCGTGACCCCGCGGAGATCTCGTACCCAAATCTGTGCAGTAGATCATCTCACGAAGACGCCGAATCGGGCACGTGCTACGTGGACACGCGTCCCAGACAGAACCCTTCTGGCCCCTGCAATTAGATTCACTTCTCCAGAAGCAGATGGGCGAGCAGGTGGAGACGTCGACTGAATGTCATCTTCCAAGATATTCTATATTATAAACTCATTTGGTGATTTCGCACGGGTAGGGTCTTTTTTGCGATGGATTGATTTTTGAAGCTATGCCAAGGTTGGGTACGATAATTCGCTTAGTGTTTATTCGTGCATTAGAGAACTCCGACGATAACACGTAACACTGATGAGTCTTCAGGTTCGGAAGGTATTGATTTAATTTCAATTATGAAGTTTCAACTGCAGTAACAGACGATCCGAAGGGTTTAAGCCACCGCGATATCCTTTCCCTAAATTATATTTGTCGTTGAGAACTATGCAAGGTACCTATTAACTCCATCATACCACATGGAAGTGTCTTCAAAGACGAGTCTATTTCAAACAACAGTTTGAGCATTATTGCTTGATGTACTGTATTTTACGTAAGTAGAAAAACCTGTCTTCTGTTAACCTGGACCATTTTACTTCGATTTACCTTCCTAATTTATTCTTCCCTTTTGTGAAATTTCAAGTATTGCGAGTATAAATTGATTAAGTCTGTTTGGGTCAAAAAATGCATTTATTTCAACAGATAACGAATGAGTACATCAATCAAAATATTATCCATCTCTGCTTATTAATTTTCTTCATCTCTCAGGCTATTGCCGAATCGCGTCTTACTGTCTTTTAGGCAATCCAATTCTGAAGCCAATTTTCGATTTCTTCGAAAGAATTGAAGCAGTGACCTGCCAAATCAGCCAGTAGTTATAGAAGGAACAATGTCCGGAGAATACAGTAAGATATCCCATTAGATAGAATAACTTGATGATATATTCCTTATATTCCGGCCATTTTTCTTGTAATGCAAGTAATTGCTGTCTCTACCGATCACCCCTAATGGAGTCATCAGATTTCAGCAGATTGTAGAACACAAACACCCCCGTGGTCACTCCAGATATACGGCATAACTTTCGAACCTTGAATATTCAGCTTTGGTGTTGATGTTGAGGTCGAACGCAACGATTAGCCACGTAAAGCGTTGTATTATTTTTCTTGGGGTTGTCGTAGAAGATCCACTTTTCGCTACCAGTCACCATCCTGCATAAAAATCATTTCTTTTTGCCTTTGAAGCAACTGCTCACAAGAAATTAATCGCCTTTCCAGATCTCAGTTCATAAGGAATCAATTTCCTTGATTTTGAATCAGGTCTACAGATTTCAAACGTACAGACACTGCTTGCTGGGTGACCTCCAATGCAGGTGTAAACTCGTCTTGCCTTAGATCTTCATCGTGTTATGTCTGTAATTCATAGTCTTTGAATTTTTTTGGAGAAGTGTAGCTTCATCGCTGAAATCATCATACTTGAAGCGCCGAAACCATTCTCTCCGTAGCTTGTCAGTTGGAGCATAGTCACCGTAAACTTCCACAAGCATACAATGAGTTTCCTTTTGTTTCTAATTAAAACATAAAATTAAAACTTTTCGGAAATACTGTTCAGTTATCAAAAAATCTGATATTTTCAACGGGGTAACAAAAATAGTTTTGTACACATCTCAAAACAATTTAAATTTTCAAATGTCCAATCTATCTTAAACATTTTTATAAGTCCTTAAATTATGTTTTGTATTTTTAAAAAGGAATTAGTTTTCATAATTGTAAGATCAGAAACAAAATTTTGTCTTCTTCAACTATGCTTATGAGATATTAATTTAATTCGAAAAATTTCTGAATAAATTTTTTTTTAATTAAAATTAAGCGAGATTAAATCTGTTTTAATATTCAAATTTTGTAATATTCCTTCTGTCAAGTAAAAACATCTTATTATTTCATTTTATATATAATATATAATTATACTAGATTTGAATAAAACTCAATATGGAATATCAAGTGGTTTAAAGAAAACCATATGAGTTTTGATTTTATACGACTATTAAATCTAAGCTGTGCTTATAAGACATTAATTGAATTCTAAAAACTTTTGAATACAATTTCTGTTATATTAAAATTATAGGAGACTAACAGATTAAATCTGTTTTATATTCAAATTTCATTACTTTTGTCTTAGAATGTTACAAAAAGAAAGTATATTAAAATTATGAAAAATAATAAATTCCGGATACTTTGTAGATGGATTATACAATAAACATCTCAGCTTGTGATGCAATTTTAATTATATAATAACAAAATAGCAAATATTTAGTGGTGACTCGTCAGGACCTCAAATAACGTCAATAAAAACTTTCACTTCTCCTGGCTTTGTCATAAATTTATTTATTGATTCATTTATCGCCTGTACAAAATTGTTTGAGCACAAAGTTACTCGAATCTCCCCAAAAGCGAAGTTTAGTCAGTTGACTTCCTTTCACTTGACTTCTCTGAAGGTCATACCAAGTGCAAAAAATCGATTAAATTAGAGAAACTTTAAAAAAATATTATATCCACAAGGATACATAAATCGAGCATACAAAATAAAGTAGGAGGAAAAATCTTGAATGTCAATCAATAGGAGCATAGTACAGCTTGAATGAACGCACGAGAAGTTTCCTCAATGAAAACCTGAGAAACCTTCTGGAATCATAGATAAGCTTTAAACGAGAGAACTCCAACCTAATCAGATCAGTAGCAGGTGCGGAGAAACTGAACTGCCTATCAAGTAATAAACCTAAACTTCTTGTACAGTCAGTCACAAGCACTTATGCACTATCTACAGAAATATCCACATTACTCTAAAATGTTCATAATCTCTATGCTTAGAAAATATCAAGATCTTACATTTTGCCAGATTAACAATCAACTTGAGGGATAAAGAACGATGTTTAATGAGAGATAATTTATTATCGATACTATATGATACCAGATGCATATTAGCTGGAGAAAATTTAAATTTCAGCTGCGCATCGTTCGCATACCACTCAGAGTCAGCATACTGCAAAAAACAGAATATTTCTGTGGTATATATTATAAAGCAAAGGTCCTTAAATGGAACCTTGTGCAGCCCTCGCCTTTCAGGCAACTCCAGTGAAAAAATTTAACAGATTCAGGTCCGGGGAACGCGGATGCCACAAATTGGACCCAGATGGCCAATCCATTTATCTGAGTAGGTAGCGTCCAAGTAAGCACGGACGTTCACTGTATAGTGCGCTGGACACCCATCGTTTTGGAACCAATGAGATTCTCTCACATCTTTGGGCACCCCTTCCAACAAAGTTGGCAATTAATGTTGCAGGAATTCTAAAAATTTTTCACCAGTTAAGTTGTCCGTAAGTTCGGAAGGGCCAATTATCTTTCCATTAAATACTCTAGTCCAATAATTTATTTGTATAGGTGCTGGGACTTGTCTTATCTCATCAAATGAGGATTCGAATTTTCCAGCTGTGCAGATTGTACATAATGCAGTTTCCATCTCGCTTCAGTGTTGATTCAACACTCCACAGAATATTATGGAAGAATTGTGGATCTTCTTCTATTTTCGCAACCATCTGTTAGCAGAAAAGTTATCTTGCCTGGTAGCCTCTCACCTGCAATGTTTGCACTTGTGATAGGGATGAAATGTATTTTTCTTTAATATATGGTGTGCATTCTATCATAATAGACCAGTGCGTCGTGCGATTACTCTCGACGAGGCATCGTGAATTCTACCGATTAGGTTATTGGCATGTGAGCGTGGCTCTTTCACAAGGTGACTACTCAGCAATCTCCACAATCTGCCCAGGGAGCAATTGAACGTAAATTCAAAATCCTGACTCATATCCCCAGTACATCTTTCACTTACCTCCTTGGAAAAATCAGAAATCTTCCTTCTGCTGGGTGTTAACTCCTCGCTAGACACACTAACCCCGTTGTAATCATCGGAATAGAAACGATGATTACCACGGGGTTAGTGTGATAAGGATGCACCTTATCATCGAGCATTAGCGAGAACTACTCCGAAGAGTTGAACCCACCAAGTTTCAGCTTCAGCCCGAAAACCTACACCGTGACTGGAAGCAGCGAAGTACAATCAAACCGCTACTGACTCTGCAGTTTCAGTACCCGAGTTGTTTCGTAACGCAACTCACACGAAGAAGGGGTTTCTTATCCACCCAGCCGAACGCAGTCCCATGAACCAAGATAGTCTTAAGAATTGATGCCTCAATTGATCCTGGTACAAGCACCGTCAATCCGTACGTCAAGACCCACGAACCCTTGTAAAGTCTTTCAATTGACCCTGGCTTCAAACACCAACGGTCTAAGCCGTATCGTCGAGATCCACAAACCCCAGAAAGGTCTCGTAAACGATCCTGCTTCAGGACGAGGCCGGTCGAACCGTCAAGTCCCGCTAAACACTGAAGCAATTCTCAAGATATTCTGAATATGAGTTTCTGCGAACAAATAGATGGAATACCTTTCTAGTCCAGCATGCAGACTTTCAGTCACTGCCCCCTCGAGTCCAACGCCAATTGGGTGGCTAGACTGTACGAATACTTCCTGAGGATCTCCACCCTCCCGAGGTATGCTACATAAGGCACTCGGCCATTGGACGGGAAAATCCAGAGATTTACTGCAGTAGGGTAGAGATACGTTTATTTTAAGGGTGAAGTCCTGTGCTGCAACAGACACCCTTGTTACCCTTGTCAACGCGGCTTAGCCCCCCATTTCACCTTTACTGGTTAAACTAGCACCAGATTCGGTTGAACTTTCACCACACGAGCCCAGTGACTGGCGCGAGTGACATTGCTTTAGGCATCAAGACTTAATCCTCTATTTCACCGGGATGAAACTAGGATCTTAGTCAAGACAAGCGTCCTCAGCGCGTCAAGCTACAATGTCAGCTCTCTTGACGAGGCACGTGAATTCTATCAGTTAGTGTATTGGCATGTGAGCGTAGATCTTTCACCAAGTGACTAATTAGCAGTCTTCACAGTCTGCCCCAAGAGGCCTTATCATCGCGCGTGGTGAGAACCCTTCCGAAGAGATGAACCCACCGCCTTTCAGTTTGGGCTTCAGTTCAGCAGCGAAGCAGTATCCAACCTCTACTGGCTCCGCATGGTCAGTACCCAAGTTGTTTGGGACGCAACTCACACGCCGGAAGTGCTTCTTATCCATCCATCCGAACGCAGTCTTATAAACTAAGATAAGTGCGGCCTTTACGTCAAGACGCACGAACCATTGTGAAGTCTTTCAATTGATCCTGGCGTCAAGCACCAATGGACTAGCCGTTTCGTCGAGATCCACAAACCCAAAAACGTCTCACAATAGATCCAGTTTCAGATCGAGGCAGGTCGAACCTTCAAGTCCCGCTAAACACTGAAACATTTCATAAGAATATCCTGAACATGAGTTTCTGCGAACAGATAAACGGAACACCTCCCTAGTCCAGCATGCGGACCTTCAATCACTGCCCCCTCGAGTCCAACACCAATGGGGTCACCATGTAGTACAAGTACTACCCGTGGGCATTCACCCTTTCGAGGTTACGCGGTATTCTACATAATGCACTTGTCCATTGGACTCAAAAATCCGGGGATTTACTGCAATATGGTAGAGTACGCTAGTTTTAAGGGAGAGACTCTGTGCTGCGACGGACACCCTTGTAATTGAGTTGATCAACGCGGCTCAGCCCTCCATTCCACCTTACGGTGAATCTCGGGCTCCATTCGGTCGACCTTCCACCATACGGGTCCAGTGACTGACGCGAATGGCATTACGTTAGGCACCAAGACTTAACCCTCCATTTCACCGGAATGAAACTAGGGTCCTAGTCAAGGCAAGCGCCTCCAGCGCGACAAGTTCTAATGCCCTGAGGGACGACTTCTGATGAGGCACACAAAGAGTCGTAGAAGTCGGTATATGAGCAGAGCTCTTCACTGACGTTAAAATACCGTTATCATCATTGCTGTACCGGGTTTCTGCTCAAGTTTTGACACTCCAGCAGACCCCCTATAAGCTGAAAGATAAAGAAAGGATTTTTGAAGGAAGATAATAGAGAACTTACGCCAATACAACCAAGAAGGAACCAGCACAGGTCACCCCCCTCCAAAGGGATCGCCGTGTCGATCCCAGCACTCAGCCGCATGTGCAGAGTGTCTCTATTTGGTGGTTGTAAAAGACCGAAGCATCGAAACAACACAAATAACAGCTTGGATCCCTTCCCCAAAGGACCGCTGTTGCTGGTTGACTGCAAAAAGCTGATAAAAGCGAGGCTCCGAAGCATCCTAGAGGATTGGCTCAAGGATCTAAAAATGGGGCCAAGATCCCACCCCGGTTGAAACGTCGTAGTCTCCCTTTTTCCTCCAGCGGACCATTTCAGACCCCGCAGCAGATAAGTAGCTTCAGGATCCACGAATGGGGCCGAAGTTCGGGGCGAGCAGAGCGAGTCTTTCAAGATCCCACCCTGGTCGAAACATCGTAGTCTCCCATTTTCCTCCAGTGAACCAATCAAGACCCCGCAGTGGGACCTTAAGGATCTAAAGATGGGACCAAAGTTGGGGGCGAGCAGAGCGAGTCTTCCGAGATCTCACCCCGGTTGAAATGTCGTAGTCTCCCTTTTTCCTCTAGCGGACTATTTCAAATCCCTCAGCGGATAAATGACGAAGGTTGGAAAGCTCACGCTGAGATTCAGCAGGGTTTCGTCTTCGCCCGTATATGGATTACAAAACTCTAAGCGATCGCAGGATCGCGTGACTCCGTCGTCAACCAGAGCCACAACTACCCCGTAGGATTCCAAGCCTTGCTGAAAGATATGGACAGTTGTGGGACAACATAATGAAATGGTATGCAAGAAAAAAACAAAGTAAGGAAGTTAAGTTGGATCCAGAGTGATGGCTCTGCAGGTCAGTACCCGAGTTGGTTTGTGACGCAACTCACTCGCCGAAAGGACTTCTTATCCAAGCAACCGAACGTAGTACCATGAACTAAGATAATCTCAAGATTGATTACTTCAATTGATCCTGGTACGAGCACCGTCAACAAGGCCTGTACGTCATGATCCACGAACCCATGTGAGATCTTTTAATTGACCCTGGCATCAAGCACTAACGGCTAAGCCATTTCGTCGAGACCCTAAAAAGTTACGCATTGATCCGGGTTCAGGACAAGGCCGGTTGAACCGTCAAGTCTCGCTAAACCCTGAGTCATTTCATGAGAGTATTCCGAACACGGGAGTCTGCGAACAGATAAATGAAATACCTCAACTGCCCCCTCGAGTCCAACACCAATGGGGTCACCATGTAGTACAAGTACTACCCGTGGGCATTCACCCTTTCGAGGTAACGCGGTATTCTACATAATGCACTTGTCCATTGGACTCAAAAATCCGGGGATATACTGCAATAGGGTAGAGTACGCTAGTTTTAAGGGAGAGACTCTGTGCTGCGACGGGCACCCTTGTAATTGAGTTGATCAACGCGGCTCAGCCCTCCATTCCACCTTACGGTGAATCTCGGGCTCCATTCGGTCGATCTTCCACCACACGGGTCCAGTGACTGACGCGAATGGCATTACGTTAGGCACCAAGACTTAACCCTCCATTTCGTCGGGACAAAACTAGGGTCCTAGTCAAGACAAGCGCCCCCATCCCGTCAAGATCTAATGCTTGGGGGGCGTATATGACGAGGCAGATGGATCTTGCTCTATTTCTTCAAGAACTGTATTTTTCATGACGGTCTTAGCCATTTGTCCAGTGCTTGAGCTACCAGGAGCCAGGAATTCGCATTTCTATGTAACACCCATGGACTCTGTTGTGTAGTAGAAATCATTATTTTGAGAAAAGATATTTCTACTGGGGATAGATTTTTTTTCTATTTTGTTCAGAGCGCCCAATAGCTCTTCGATATAGTGTTTCAGAATTATCCATTCATTCTGGGACACCATGTTTAATTCTTTTCAATGTGTTTTTACCTGTGGTTACCTGTGCTGTGTCCGGCTGTACTTTTAGTCCTTCATATTCAATACTGATATCTTATATCAAACTTCACTTCTTATGGAAACAAACTCATTCTCTTTTAAAATGATTAAGTTAGCCATGACAATATAAAGAAAAAATGGGAAATTCAACAATTATAATACTTGAAAATGCGAAAAAAATTCCATTGACTAGTGGAAGGTGATTCATAAAAACAAAAGCACTTTCATTTTTCAACATAATATCCTACCCAACAAGAATGCAGTTTCATACCGTTGTTGTTCTACCTGACCATCCTCAAATATACAACCTTTTCGGGTAAACAGTTCGCTACAACACCCCGCTGGGTCACGCAATTTAAAAAATATGAAGTAACTTCGTATCGTGGGAGTGGCCAATCCATTTCAACCACCTTGCACTCTCCATTTCAAAGTCATCCATCTATTCGGTACCCGGATGATGCCCCCTGATCCCCTTCAGATAGTTCCATCTTGAAACTATTGTTCACAAATATGAATTCTGCTCAAAATAATTGTGGGTCTTGTCTGAAGATCTTGATAAATGTGAATATTTTGGGGTTTATTTTTATAACCATTAAATTTAAGTGAATTCTTTCATCTGGAGCTGGTCGCAGGTAAAAAGATCGCCACGGCCGACTCTTAAAGTCGATTTAGAAGCAGATATACTGACCTATTTGGGTTTTAAAATATTTGTTAGTACCTTAGGGAGAATTAAAGTTAATGAACGTGATGGATAAGTCGAGATTAGTTGGTAACGAAAAACGTGTTTCTGTGCATTTGAAGTAGTTTCAATTGAAATACACCAATTTTTTTCCATTGATATCCTCAGACATCTTGAGAAATGTGTTGACCTAATTAAACTGCTCATTTACCAGAAAATCAAATAGTTGCATGTATTATTACAGATAACACCTAGATTCATTCTTCGAAACATCCACAAATTTAATCTAAAAGAATCTCTTAAAAACTTTATAGAATTAAAATGAATAAAATGCCTAAAAACACTGTTTCACTTAATTGACATATAGAATTATCAACACATATAAGCAACAGTTAATAAAGAATCAAAAGGAAACATAAAATACTGACCGCAATCGTCAAGAATTTACGCTATAGACACAATAGCAACAGTTGTACGAAGAGTTTTAATTTAGTATTCAGATATAAAATAACAAGAAGGCCTCTGTTGCCGCGCAAGGGTCTTTGCCGATGCAATGCCTCTTTTCTGTGTGCTCAAACCCGGGAGCTGAGCAATGATAATATTTTTAAATTGTTTCGCAAAGTCATGACGCTCATTTGAACGATATTGTCTTTCCATAAAATATTGTACAATGTATTTATGTGTCCAAATAGACATATATTATTATAAAATTTGAATATCAAAACAGATTTAATCTGTTAGTCTTCTACAATTTGAATTTCAAAAAATTTATTTAAGAAATTTTAAGAAATAAATGAATGTCTTTATAAACACTGCTCATATTTAATAGACGTACAAAATCGAAATTCATTATACAATATTTAATCGAATTAAGAAAAACCAAGGAATATAAATTGTCAATTAAAATTCATAAATAAATAAACATTTTTTGTTTCGTTCCAGGCATGCGTACCGAACTCTTCAGACAAACGTACAAGCCCTGTTTGTTATAAAATGTATTGTTTTCTGATCTTATATTTATGAAAACTAACTCTTTCTCAAAAATATAAAACATAATTTCAAGAACTTCTCAAAAACTAATTTATTTGAAATATTTAATATATTTAAATAAATTACTTCAAAAAATCTCAAAATATCTAGGACATCCTCAAAAAATTATCAAAATTCAGATAAGATCAGTTCAACTTCACAAGTAAAAAAATTATATAATGAATTTCGATTTTATACGTCTATTAAATATGAACAGTGCTTATAAAGACATTCATTTATTTCTCAAAGTTTCTTAAATAACTTTTTTGAAATTAAAATTGTAGGAGACAAACAAATTTAATCTGTTTTGATATTCAAATTTTGTAATAATCCTTCTATCAAGTAAAAAACCGTTCCTTATTATTTTATATATAATATATAATCATATTAGGTTTTCAAATATAGAAATTTATTAAACACTGTTGAATTTTTTTAACTAAGACCATTTAAGTGCCTTATTAACTTTGTGTGATTTTGTTGTGAGCATAGAACATAGAGTACCTTGGATATTAGATGTACCTTTGTGAATGTTAAAAAAATCACATATTTCTGGAGATTGCATTCGGTAAGTCTATTTATTGTTAATTAATTTTATTATTTTTTTATATGTAAAGTTAAATTGGTCTTATCTGAATTTTAATTATTTTTTCAGGTTGTGCTACATGTTTTGAGATTTTTTGAAGTAATTTATTTTAATATATTAAATATTTCAAATAAATAAGTTTTTGAGAAGTTCTTAAAATTATGTTTTATATTTTTGAGAAAGAGTTAGTTTTCATAAATATAAGATCAGAAAACAATACATTTTGTAACAAACAGGGCTCGTTTGTCTGAAGAGTTCAGTACGCATGCCTGGAACGAAACAAAAAATGTTTATTTATTCATTAATTTTAATTGATAAATTATATTTGTTGGTTGTTCTTAATTCCATTTGATATTGTATAATGAATTTCGATTTTATACGTCTATTAAATATGAGCAGTGCTTATAAAGACATTAATTCATTTCTTACAGTTTCTTAAATAAATTTTTCGAAATTAAAATTGTAGAAGACTAACAGATTAAATCTGTTTGATATTCAAATTTTGTAAAAACCCTTCTATCAAGTAAAAAACCGTTCCTTATTATTTTATATATTATTATTATTTGTAAATATCAAGGATTAATCTTTCTAATAACCTCATTACTTTGAAAAGATATTCATCAGTCAATGAAAAATACAAATTTTAAATGGCTCACCCCTTATAAGATTTTGATAAATAAGCTATCAAAAAACTCGGTTGTCAAACAGAGATGAATCTATGAAATTTTGAAATGATGGCGTTTTCTTGAACAATATATTTGTATATAGTTGTTATAATTTTAGGTATTCATTAAAATAACCAATTCCTTGAATATGAACTTCAACTTATATATATATAGTCAACTTTCAGAGATTGAAATTCCCACAACTTGTGAAAAACTTCCAACACAATGTCGGTGCTTTTATAATTTTTTGATGTACTTTTTTGCTGTGGACATTCAATATATTACATGAACTAAGGGGGCCGCCAAGCTTTTTACTGGAAAAAGTCAATCGATATGTCGAAATATTTCGGTGTCTTTCTGTGAATTACAGGATTCCAGAATAATAAATAAAAGGATATCTAATGGCTCTTTGAGGTTCTTCACCGCAAATTTCAATTTGGATGCCACATTGACGTCTGCAAACTAGCAACATGATCAATTAAATTTTAATTTAATACTGAGTTCTCCACATTAAACCGGATAAACGACTGTCCCAAACAAGCAACACAGATTTGTTGAAATATAGTCTATTACCCACCAAAAATACAGAAAAGTTAGATGAAAACGCAATCAAGCTTCGCGACGAGTTTTTTTATGCCAATTTTATGATTGCTAAATGAAATTTATCATTGGCTTTTTCGGCAGATGTTTGGAATGTTCTGTGAGTGATTTGAATTTCAATAAGTATGTGGTTTTAGGTAACACCGTTCTTTTCGAAGCGCAGACGAAATATTTTTTCTTTGATTAAGTTGTAGAAATGATTATGGTTTGGTAATATCGAATTCTAAAATTTCCAAACAGAATCCTATATTTTTCACTTGAAAAGAAAGAATGTCTGCAGGATACTTCGCTTTTCTTAAAGATATTTCGTTCGTTATTCCCAGTTACCTAAAATTATTATGTAGTAATGAATACATTATAATTACACCAATTTACCCAATATCGATAATAATAATTCAATTTCTGCACTAAACTCATATGTCAGAATTTCACAAAAAAATTATAGAAAAATACTGAGGTGAAATCTTTTAATTATAAAATCCTAATACAATTTTGAATAAACACCCGCGTCATTATTTTACTTCTAAATACAATATTTCAGAACGATTGGAATTTAAAAAATATTGGAAAAAGTATAAAAAGATGTAACAAGTTTCCTGTAGCTCATTTTTAGAATCAACGTAAGTCTAGCAATAATTAAGGACACTAATCAGAACGAGAAAAAACCTTTTTTTGCTTTCAGATAAAACCAACATCAAATATTTAATTATCTTGTGTGCAGTATTCAAATAATTTTTGCACCATATATAATTTTTTCATATCATTTTATTATGTCATTTTTTTCCATTTCAGTTTTTATATCTGATTTAGAAGATATAGATATTTCATTCTTCCTACATCATTTTACATCACATAATTCCTATAATTACCATATTGAAGAACAGACCCTTGCAGGATCATATTGAATTTGGTTGAAATTTGTAAACGAAAGCTGCAATTCATTCTGAAGAAAATGCTTGAGTGCAAGTGCAAAATGACCTTGATATTATTGCATTATATATTTCATATATTTAATTATTAATTTATATTATTGGATGGATATATATTAATTATTAATATATACCTATATATTATTTGAATAAATATTTCAGATTTTATTATATCACTTTTTCATTACAATTTTTCAAATTTCTTAGAGTCATTTTGATACTTTTAGGAAGGATTAAAGAACAAGTGAAATTGAGTAAAATTTGACTAAAACAATCTGGCACATTAAGGTCGAATACTTATCGAAACAACAACTCTTTTATTCAAACAAGCATCGCAAAGAATTACTTAACAATGTTACAATCGAAAAAACAAGAGATTTCTAAAACAAATGCAAATTGCGGGATTACCCAAATTCATATCCGACACTGTATTTTATTTAAATTCATAATTGAACTATGTCTAAAAGTTAATAAAAATGATACCATAGGATTTATTAAAAAAAAGATCCCTGATTATTAAACCAAAACTTTTTGAGGTAACCCTCAAAGAACAGATAAAATGTGTTACCAAATTTATACAGTTCTTACTGGTTCGCAACTTTTTCATTCAATTTCTATGTTCTTTTGTTTTCGTTGTAAGGACCTGAACCCACAATAATATGAATAAGAATAGAAAGCATCTACCAGTCCAAGTTCTCCGCTAATAGGAAATGTAGATATTGAAATAAAAATTTATAACTCTAATTTCATGGCTATTCGCCAAACGTGACGCTTCTTTTCTGGAATAAGGCTCCATAAAAAGCCATTTCTTGGGCGTTATCTCTGAACAACTTTGTCTATAAGAAAAGTTCGACGATACAAGAGTTGTATTTTCAGTTTTACGACAATTTAACTCGATATTGTATCGCTGCTTTAGATGCCAGATCGAAGTATGTCGTGACCGAAGGGAGGCAGTGGTTGATTTTTTATCTCCTCTCTACGATCCTACCAATAAAAATAGTCTATGCCTTCAGATTTCAGAATGGGGCTATTTCAGACGAGAATTCACGATTTTCAGTAAGCTCCGTTGAAAAATGAAACTTAAGAAGAATGTCGTGATAGCGTTATGAAATTACTCAAGTTACATGATAGCTAAGCATATTTAAAGGAAAATCGAAATCTCAATATTCCATATAAAATCAAATTCTGAAAATTCCCAAAACAAATCTTCATGTTGTTACGTTTCTTTTTGCTCACACCTGAATTTAAGGTGACCAAATTTTTAAGAGTAGTTATTACCATACTCACCTGATGAAGTCAAAGTATAATTGACGAAACAAATATTGTGTAAAAAATAAACATTAGCGGAAATAACGTGTTTGACTTTAAATCATATACGATGAATTTCCGTCAAGTGAAGACCGAAACAACCAAGAAAAAAGATAATGAACTTCTGATCCGATAAATCTGAAAATGCTTGGTGAGAAATTTCTGAAAATTTGCTATAAAAATTACAGGTGATTCTCGAATGCGAGATACTCACTCAGCATTTATATAAATTTTTCTGGGTTAAATTTAAATTGTTATAATAATCACTTGATTTTGAAGAAGGCTAGATAGAACAGGGTATTGAAATCCTGAATCACTTTTTAAAGTTGACAGTGATTCTGGTCCACTTATTTCATGAACAAATTTAAACTATAAGTGTTGAAATTCTGGATTAAGTTGGAAATTGACGTTGATCTTCGGCGACACATAGATATTATCGTATAGCACATGCTACCATCAAACTAAAAAAGTATACGTTTCATTAATAGATGCTAAAAAACAACCCCTACAGGTACCTGGGTAGACAACTGGAATAAAACAACCAGGAAGCTACCTGCAATTGCCTGTCTCTAGAAACGAATCTATAATGACAGCAACCACCCTCTAAATCAACTAGTCACCTGTATAGTCCCAATACATTTCGTTCCTTAAATTCTTCCAATTTTTTCGGTTCATTGATTTAATCGACATTGTCAGACTATTTCAATGCTTTTAATCCATTCGTCTTCACAAACGAAAGGAACAAAGACGAGGAAGAATGCATGTAAAACCATGATAAAATATCATTTAAAGTAAAACCATTTAATTCCCCTATACGTAATATTCCGTTTTATTAAATCTTCAATATCTTAAAGATTAACTATATCTTAATTCCTATATAAATAGTTCTAATCACTGTACCAATATTGTAAAAATCATATAAAGATCGGTAAGAAGGAGTAATGATGGTAATTTCCTACCCAAAATAACAAAATTCACAATTATAGAATAACTTTTATCATTTTTCAGAATATAAGGAAATTTCATCACAACAATAAATAGGCCTTTCCACTAATAAAAGAATTTATTTCTGCTTCGTAATGAGTCAATACTGAAATCGGATCCCTTTTTTAGTTATAAGTTCATTATTATATAGTAATTCAGGCAGAATAAATTCAGGTTATATTTTCTGATAATATTATTCAATATACGTTGAAATATGGCCGGGGATGTTTTAAGTCCAAAAGGTAAACATTTCCATTGCCAGTGACCATTCTGTGTCACAGAAGTAGTCTTATATCTATCTTTGATACGAATAGGAATCGACCAAAAGGCAGAATTCACATCTAATGTACTGAAGAATTTTGCATTTCGGGTCTTGGCTAAGATTTCATCAATTAATGGGAAAGGCTGTGGTTCGGGAACAAAAAATTTATCGAGTTCACGAAAATCGACACATAATCTGGTTTAAGACCCTTCATATCTCTTATATGCTAAACTGACTGGTGATGCAAAAGGTGAAGAAAGAAGAAAGAAATGCTCAATCAGATTCGTTTTCAACAATCTTCCTATTTGGAATTCTATCTCTTTTTGATCCTCCATTGAGCATCTGTATAGTTTTTTTGCTACAAATTTGTGTTCTAAAAGTTTTATATGTGCCTCATTATTTTGCACCTGACCAATATCAAACTTGTATTTTGGAAAAATATGGTCAAATTTATTTCCCGGTACTTTCTTGCCAGAGTAGTATATATTTATTGATCAAGGTAGCATATTAGGGTTCGTGGTATTTCTGATTTATGTTAATGATATACCAAAAATTACTGAGTATATAGAAGAAACTGCGGTAAATTTTGCAGATGATGTAGGGGACAACACACGTTTTTTTGTATATTAAACGAAGAGAAAATAAAATTGATAATTTTTGATACGAAAATAGAACCTATCACTTTTTGTTAAAATGTGTTTCAGGTATCTGAGAATATAAAGTTTCTTGATTTATATTGATGAATTTCTCAGCTGTCAAGAAAATCGTGAATATTTGTTGAATGAATTGAATAAGATCTGTTTTTCTATTAGAATTGATGCTCAATATATGAATGTTAAAACATTTAGGATTTTATACTTTGCCAATTATGAATCAATCTCTTAATGAATTATGGAATTATTTTTTGGGGGACGCATCAAATATTTACTACACAAAAGAGGATGATTGGAATAATTTTTAAAATGGGATTTAGGGGATCTTGTAGGGATATCTCTTCAAATTGAATTGTATATTTTCAGTTTATGTTTCCATCCAAGGTACAGATTAACGCTCATAGGAACAAAAGCACACCATAGGTTTGTATAAAAGTATCTTGCTTGTTCGAAAAAACGTCATTTTTATGTTGACGGAATAATGATTTTGGGAATCTTTCAAAGTTACTAGCTCGATAAAAATAATTTAATGGTATGGAATAGTTGTCTCTACCTCTCGAAAGATATTTTTGTAGAATGTTCTAGAATAAGTAGCAGAAATTCTGAGAAATCATTCATTGATTGAGTATTAGTACCGCGGGTTTCAATGTTTTAACTATTTTTAATATCCGTTAGTGATATGTTCATTATTAAAATAAAATTTACAGTTGTGATGTACTTATTTCTGCTAAACGCAGGAATGAAAATAACCCTAAGGTTACTTTTGAGAAAATGTGAGACATTAAATTCTCTACATTATTCTGAAAAAACAAAGCATGTTACATTTGAAAAAATGGAGACATAATAATTCGAAGTTCTTTATATTTGGCCATTAATCACGTACACGCTCTATACGACAGGTTGATCATTTAGGAATGATGACTAGGCAAGTCTTCCAGTTACAAAAATGTATGATCAAATTCGTGTTACAATTGTTTCTGGCAATCGGTAGACTTTTAGCAGTTTTCTCTGAATATGATCTGTATCGTTGGAAAAATATCTCTAATATTTAAGGCCATTGTAAATATATGAAATATACGGGGTGATTCAATCAAAAATTCCCCATTTGCTGAATGATTTTTTGTGAACATTTGTATATCAGAAAATAATTTCATTAAAGTACAAGGAGCCTGATTTCGAAGAAAATTTTTAAGATGTCTGGTTCTGCAGCTATGGAAACGCAACGCACTATCGCAGAACCTGTATAACAGATAAATTTCAATTATTTTCAACATTGTCTTATAGCTTTAATATTGTCTGTATTACTCACATTTTTGACCAAATTTTTTCTGGGACTAGCCCACAGGCGTTCGTACAAATTTTCCCAAAACATTATGAATTGTTTATCAAGTTTGCCCATCACGTTCCTTTATAAATCTTTTGTTTTGATAATGAATTTTAATAATTTCAGAACATTATTTGGATGTTCCATATTCCATATGGCTTAATGGTAACGTGACCTTCAAAACTAATCAAATAATTTTTCGATGAGAAAACGTGAGCACCCTTTATGAGTAAATAAATGTATTCCCTCATGACTATGTTCAAAATGGAAATCAATGTACTACAATACAAAATTCTACATCACACAAGCGATAAACGGATCCAAAATTTTAATTGAATCGGTCTTTACTTGATAAAAATTGATTTTAATCAAATAATATAATGAACCCACAGACTCCAAAACTTCATTCTCTGATAAAACTCCATAAAAACAATAATCCAATAAGACCAGTAGTTTCCTATGTTGCTTCGCCTATCCTCAAATTGTCCAAAGCTTTAATTTCCATCATCCAAACAGAGACAAAATTTCTTATAGATAAAATTAAAAATATCAAATTACCCCAAAGTTCTAAATTAATTTAATTTGATGCATAGTATTTATTTCTAAGTATTCCACCTAGAGAAATAATAGATGTTATTGAAAACTTTTAGTTAAAAATAACAGTGATCAGTATGAAAGAATGATATTTTAAATAGTCTGGAAATTTGTCTAGGAAAGAACTATTTTCAATTCAATGATTCTATTTATATTTCAGAAGAAGATTTAATTATGAGAAAAATTTTAGCCAAAAGTTTCAGGGATAATTCAGAAAGAAAAATTCACTTAAGTTCCTTGAGCAAATTTTTTCTTTATTGGTTTTGATATTTGTAGATGATATTATTTGTTGTTCTGAGAGAACAGATAGATAACTCTGCAATTTTAATGATTTCATAAATAAAATTCATCCAAACATTGAATTCACTTTCGACAAAGAGAAGAATTCTAGTATAAATTTTCTTAAAATTTTGAGAAAAGATGATTTGCATGACATTAGTTAATATTTGTCGTACACCAAGATATACAGATATCACAATTCATCACACATGGATGAATATTAACCAAAAAATGGCAGTATATTACAGTATGGTCTTTAGATTGGTTAACGTACCTATGAATCGCGTTAAAATTCCGTACGTGAATATTATTTAAATATTTTAAAAATTTTTAAAAAAATTTTAAAAATTAGCCTTCTACATATTTAATTCCAAATGTTTAGTTTATAGGATTTTGGTTAATAATTTTTATTTATTGGATTTTGTTATACCATTCGGATGTCTTATAATGAATGTTTATTTTATATGTCATGATATAAGTGGTACTTATACGACATTATTTTAATTTATTTTCAGAAGTTATAATCATTAAATATAATCTTTTGGAATTAAATATGTAGAAGGCTAATTTTAAAATTTTTTAAAAAATTTTTAAAATATTTAAATAATTTTATATACCTTCTATCAAGAATTAACCTCTTTTTATGTTATCTTACGTGAATAGTATGTAGAAAATATTGCCAAGATTTCGAAATAACATTCGATTCGAATGTAGCTTTTAGAACAGTTAATTATTAAGGAATTCATATGAAAATTAACAAATATCAAACAAGTAAAAAAAATAAATCTTGACTTCTAGTGATTGCCCTATGTTATTCGTCAAAGAGGTAGATCCTTCAAGAAAATAATTCATGAACACAGCGGAGTTAAACGTAGGACATCTCGCTTTTAAAGTATGCCAGAATTTGGACATAATTTCAACACTAACTATAAAATTATCCACAATGAAATTAAAAGTTCCAGACTCACACTTTTGGAAGTTGTAGAAATTAGTAAGTATAAGAACCTTAAAACTCTTCCCAACGACCAAAGAGATGTCGCAAGATCTCCACTGCTGAATAGTTTTACTTAGTGAGGTATTTATGATAATTGGCTCCAATATATTTTATGGTTATTTTTATACCCTTTTTTTCGCATATTTGTCTTTATCTGTATTTCTGTTAATTGATGGTTATCTGTACCTCTTTATTTCCAAAAATTGTTAGTTGTAACACCTTTTTTTTCAAGTTTGTAGCTATATCGGACGAGAAGGTGTAATTTTAAGAGTTCAAAATGCGAACTTGAAGAATCTACAGTGCTTGTGAAAGAATTGTCGTTTATTTAATAACTTTTGGAAAAAAATTTTTATTATTTTATTTTACTCGTATGAAAGGATCCATTAAATCTCACATAGTCCGGTAAAATGCCCCTCACCTGAAGAGTTAAACATTCGCATCCCCCCTTGAATAACTTCATGACGACAGTAATCCTAGCTTAACCTGTGAATTTAATAGGAGCAGGTAAAAAAGATGCAGGTTGCATCTGGCACTTATCAACTTTTGTATTTCTAAGAAATAAAATCTAACAACTCCGATCGTTAGCGGGCTTATTCTTCAGTATTCTATCGAGGGTGAAGGGGGAGGGAGGAACAGCGAAGAGGGTGAATCCATGCAGGTATATGCAATGACAGGCCGCATCACCGTTATGTAAAATGTTTTTATTGTGGGAGCCGAATACGGGAATATGTGCCTTTTGTGTGAAAGTCGAGCTTAAAGATAAGTCTGATTTTACACGGTGTAGACGCTGTATAAGGATTTTGTGATTTATGGGGCATTATTATCAGGCATAAAAATGGATTTATTCTACTTTAAACTCAAAATGATATGAATTTGATTCACAGGTTTCGCGATTTCATTGCAGTGTTAGAGCTATTTTTATTTAATAATAAATATGGGTGAAATCACATTCTGCAGGAACAAGTTCCTTATCATTCTCCCCCTAAAGCCCGATTTTTAGATCATTCAGATTTGTAGTTTGGAAAATATCTTTAAAAATGAGACAAAATTTCATATACAAATAACAGCAAAACTATTGGTCTGACTTTCAAATTTCCATATATTTCGGTTCGAAAGTTATTGATTAAGGCAGCGCCCAACACAGATCAGCTCAAAAGTTTTTTTTTTGATTTTTGATGATACAATCCCCATGAAATTTCACAAAACATGCGCGTTATTATTCTACTTCTTAGTGCCGAATTTCAGATGCATCGAGTTTGTAATTTCGAAAATATTGGAAGGAATATGAAACTCCACTCTTTCGAACGTTAATAACTGCGAAACTTTTGAACCAATTTAACCCATTAAAATTCAGCCGAAATATTCGAACCCAAAACCTTTTCTGAAAGTTTTGAGGCCCTAGTTCTTCGCGAAAATTAGCGTGTTAAAATTACTTTTGACCTCGGATTCTTCATATCTTCAATTTAAAAACACCCGGTATTGTATTAAGCAAAAAGTTTCACCTGAATATATTGAGTCTTTCGGTTAAATAATAATTGTTCTTTTCAGCCAATTTAATTCAATATGAAATCTGCACAAAGATGATAATTGAAATAATCCTATCTTCTTAAATTATTTCAAGTATAACAAAATTTGGACTGTGCGTGATTCTGGAGTTCGAAATTTATCCTGAAAATCTCAAGTCTTTTTTTCTTAATGCTTTTTATTTTGGTATATAACTCGGTAAGTTTTTCTGTCCAGACAAGAAGAGCATTCGCCATTTTGTGAATATCCAATATTGTTCAGCATTTCATCGAATGCAGAAGTGAAAAACCCTTTTGTCTTGTCTATCTGTGTATCACTGAATCTTTGAAATAGTTGTTGAATGGACAAAAATGCATTTTCAATATTATTATTTATAATTGTCACCTATCCTCTTCATGATCAGATTCAAGAAATTTTTTATCCTGAAAAGTTGAATTTTGAATCTACTTCAAAATTCACAAATGTGAAGTCGGGAGATTTACACACTTGTTCTTATCTCCTACGATCCTCACCAAATTATGCATTTTCCTTCCTGTCGTATTTTCGTGGAAACTGTTGCTATGTTTCAGGTAGCGCCCAACGCTGTTCTGCTTACAAATTATTTTATCTTCTAAGACAAGATCATCATAATATTTTGCTCGAACATGCTTGTAGTTATTCTACTTCTAAATACGAAATTTCAGATCGATCAGAATTGTAATTTCGAAAGTATTGGAAAAAAAAATAAGAAAAATTTCCAATAAGAATCTTCGGAAGCAACGATTTGGTCCATTTTCAAACTCAATCAAGATATTCAATCCTTAAATCTATCCCGAAAATTTTATGTCTGTTAATCTTTCATTCGCGGAGAATTATACATTTATATTTGAATAATATCCTAATAATACTAAATTTTTTTTAATATTTCTCAGAAACTTCTGTGTACTTCATGCGATTTAGAAGATCAACTATGTTCTGCTTCTGCTAGGAAACAGTATAAAAATGCTTTGGTTATAAGACATTAATTTAATTCTAAAACTTTTTCAATAAAAATGTTTTGAAATTAAAATTCATAGGAAGCTTATACAATAAATCTATTCATTGTTGCGAAAAACTCTTACTCTTAAACCTTAAAGTTATAAAGCATTATTGGTCAAGTTAGCTGAAAGTTAACCGGATATTATTAATAGTGGATTGGGGTTGGTTTTATAAATATGCCCTATTCACAGAATTATAGATATACAGTTGAACATTTCAATAACTTTCGATTCTCTAAGAAAAATGCCTAAAAGGAATTGTAAAATTACCTGAAGCTCTGAAGTGCTCAAGTTTTAATACCCAAACTATTAGAAGGGAGCAATAGTGACAATGAAGGTATTATGGGTAATTATTAATCTCAAAGACCTAATTACTATTTTTAGAATATAGAAAGTTTAATATCACTTTCAGTACTATTTATGATAGGAGTTATATGACAGTAGTCGAATTCGTTAACAAATTCAGAAATAAAATAGTATATTGACTCAAAAGGTAATTTTGTGCAGAATCGCATTTTAGCATAATTCAAAATGCAAAGTTGGTTGATGTTTTATCTTAATCACGAAAATATGATGCAATCCTCTGCGAATTGCACAAGTCAGAAAAGCGGAAACACTTCCGCTTCAAAAGATATTGAAGGAACTTTTTGCGAAAATTAGATAGGTCGATTTGGTGAGAAAGACAACAACAAAATTACCTGTGCTGTTTAGTGATTAAGGTGAGATTTGTCGGAGTAGAAAAATGAAAACGTGTTAGTCGATGGTTCAGCCATCATCCCTCTTAACTTTCAGCGTTTGAAGTTATGCGCCCCATCGAGCAAGCTGACGCAATGCAGTAAGTTTTCTGGACGTTCTCATGATTGGTTTGAAGTAGGTCGTATATTATCATGAATATCTCTTGTCACGGCTTAACTCCGTAATAATGCAGGTAAAAATGTTCGACGGTGGTTGAACCCAGGACTGGACTTAATCTTATTGTCACAAACCTCAATTTCTATGATACACAACGGGTATCTATTTCATCCATGAAATTATCCAATAGCACAGTTGAAGTAAGCACAATCTGTCTGTTTTTGAGGTTTCATATTGATGTTTAATAGTATTTAGCTTACATTTTAAGAGGTATGCTTAATTAGTCTTCTATTCAAATACGTTCATGGTAATTCACTAGAAAAATTGTTTCCAATTTTTTGCACTGTACAAGTAGAAATAATGATATAAAAATGGAAGCTCTGAAAAATACAGAGCATTGGAAGTATAGATACGAAGTTTTACGGAAATTAAAGTTACCTGGAACTTTTTATGAATATAAACAATAGATTTCTAGTATAAGAAGTGCATGTAGATTGACTGGATTTTCACTTCATGAAAACAAATTTCAAATGATATGTTGATTGATATTACGCTGCAAATCTGAAAGAGAAGTTTATTATCTAATGATGAGAAATATTTTTTCGAAATCAATAATTTTGGTAATATAATGAATTTTTCAAATCTGAATACTTTAAAAGGTAAGCTGTGAAATTTTAAGAGGGAAATCAAGATTGAATGGTTAAATGATTTTCGTTAATGATATAAAGTATAATTTTTATATTTTTTAGCATTAACAAATCAATTGGTTTTAAATCCTTATAATGATGATGATCTGAACTTCGCAATATTAGAAACCCTCTGAAGGGTATCCCAGATTCTAAATTGAAGCTTGTTTTGTTCAGTATTGTTTAATTTTTTTTTCGAGTTAAAATCATAAATTAATAAATTTTATGAGTAATCAATTTTTTATTTAAATTCGCAACGTTTTTTTTTTCAATGATTAAAGTAAAACAACTTAATTTCCGCTGATTTATTTAATTTCACAACAATTGTTTCGTCATGACAACATGCCTTCGTCAGGTGAGTATGGTACTGAAATTAAATATATTAGCGGAAATTAAGTTGTTTTACTTTAATCATCGAGATGTACTAGATGTATGTCCGACAAGTAGAGACCGATACAATCAAACAGTTTTTTTTCAGTTCATGATAGGGCTTATTGAACAAAATAGATTGCAAGGAAATATATTCTCTGAAATTTAAACTAAAATGATTAATTTTCGAGCATTTTCAAACTGAAGAGAAACTGTCTCAACTCACCAATTCCCAAAAATAAATGAAATATTTTTAATCCTTCTCACTTTGACACCCTTTACAATAACTCAGACGCCCAGTTCATTCAAATTAAATTGTAGTAGAAGATATATCTGCATCATTAATGAAAACAAAAAAAATATGCTCAAATGATTCAATTAAAAAAAAAAAAATAGGAATCGTTATTCAAATATCAGTACCTTTTATTTCGACTAGTGCTGATATTGATTTTAATCCTAGGGATATTTGAAATGCAGCTTGAAATTAATTTACGACCTCATCTTTTGTTTATATATCATATTCGGTAATGAACTACTTCGAAGTGCGACAACAAAAAATTAAAATCCACAAATTCCAAAACCGGCCAGATTTTATGTTTTCACATTCCTAAACGGAAATTCTCATGGAATTATTCGATTTTCACATTCTTGTCGATGAAAATGGATTTGAATTTGATTTATTTCATTATATGATTTTCAGAAACTTATAGCAATAATCTAATTCCTATAATATTTATAGGATCCAACCCTGGAGAGGTAGTTCTATGAATTTGGATTTGTTACTTTAGAGTAATGGTCGTAAACTACCGAAATAACCCTTGCAGTAAGTGTGAGATTCCTCATTGAGTTTTTGTTTTCTACATTTACATTCCGTCAGCTTTGTCTTCTAGGAAGCAATTTGTGAAACTTATTGTAGATATCATTCATGACGGATTTCCATGGAGCTATTCTTGATCCATTTATTCAGAGAAATGAAAATAAGATTAAAGTTAGAAGTGCATTGAAAATTATTCCCATATGGTAAATCTATGACCATGAATAAATCAGGCAACCAGTGCAGGAATATTCTTGCCAATGTTCATTTCATTGAAAAATCATTTGTAAAGATTATTATTTTTTGCGTTGCTTCGTTCTTTACATATTTCCATCAATAAGTAAAATAGTAGAATGGGTATGACTGTACAATGAATATACAGGGTTATCCATTTTGTTCTCCCGAAAATAAACGTAAATAAAACACTCTTCCATTTAGAATATCGATCAAATTTATCTTTTAATATGTAACGAACAACTTCTTCGCTCCTCGTCCAGAAACCTGCCTTGCTCTATCGTAGCTTGACAGGCGTACCGATAGAGGGACCCGACCAGTCATAAGAATCGTGGCTAACCGTCCCCGCCAGGTTCAAATAGAGTAAGACACCACGTTTGAAGATCAGCCTTCCAAGCGGACGCATGGTCACCGGCGTCACAGGCAGAGCCTGCGCATCATGCCTGTCGGATGAGTTTCAGATGCGCATGCTCGGAAACGAAACGCCGTCTCCCTAACTAAGAGGTGAAAGCTCCCTCGCAACATCCGCATTTTCACCCGAGAGCTTCACTGGTGACCCCGACGTGATTGGGAGGGTTTGCTTCAAGAGCGAACCAACCCATTCATTAGGTGACCCTAATTGCCCCCTATCCAGCATTCCGAGATGGCAACATCATTTCAATCTCCCCGTGATCTCTTACAGGACTCGATATTTGTGAGGTAATTTTCGATGATTCGCCGGCACTTTTCGAGCAAAACTTCACCAATAACTTGACGAATGTTGGTTTTTAGATCGTCAATATTCTGAGGATTATCGGTATAAACACAATCCTTCGAATAACCCTACAAAAAATTCCAGAGGCGATAAATCACAAGATCTTGGTGGCCAATTCACATCGCCGAGAAATTAAGCGTCCTCGCATTGAAGCTAAAATGGGTCGTTTTGTGTGGCTTGTTGCACCATCTTCCTGAAACCACATCTCTGCTAATTCCATATAAAAAATTTCATACCAAAAATAATCGGTAATCATTTGGCTACAGCGATGAGAATTGACGGTTTGAGTGACACCTTCATTTTCAAATTAATACGGGCGACTCACTCCACCAGACCAAATTGCACACCATACAGTAACTTTTTGTCGATTTAATGATCCCTCAGCAGTTACATGACAATTTTCACTACCCCAAATGCGACAGTTTTACTTGGTTACATAACCACCGAGTGAAAAATATGCTTCGTCGCTGAAGAATATTAGACGCGAAAAATCGTCATCCAAACGTTGTTGTTTAAGCACCCAATCGGCATATGTTCTACGCATTCTATGGTCAGCTGGCTTTGGTTATTGGGTCCACTGAAGCTTATAAGGATAGAGATGCAAATCCAGATGCAAAATATACCATAGTCGGTCATAAAAGAGAACCAAATATTGTGCTCGCCGAAAAATTGATAAATTTGTATTTTCTTCAACACTTTCACTTCAATAGAAATGTTTTTGCTCGAGCGTGCAATTCGATGATGTATGGTCCTTAAGACATCAGTAACAGATCCAGCCCCTTCGAATTTTTTCACTATGTTACCAATTGTAGGCTCAGATGAACGACTAAGTCGACCATAATTTGCCCGTAATGCACGAAACGTACTTACAACAGAATCATTGTTTTTGTAGTAAGTTTTCACAATGTTCACACGTTCAGCAGTAGATAAACGACCCATATCGTTAAATGGCTAAACTACAACTTATGAGGCTTCGGATCAAAGTTCTGGTCGACATATGTCATTGAAACAGGGTGGTGAGATCCGAACCACGAAATAGATAACCCTTTTTTATCAGGAAATCGACTAGGAATGGTAGAAAATAGCAATAGAATATAAAAAACGATTTTTAGAATTCTTGCTCGTCTGTCCGTTTATTTGTTACCTCTAATCTCCGAATCTTCTTGGCGGATTTTCATGCGGTTTTCACAGTTGTGGATCTTGAATAAACATTCATTCTTTATTGTATAGAAAGCGGAAGCTAGATAAAAAGATACTCATTTGAAAATAACAAAAGAGATTATTGAATATAAATTACACATAATATAAATGAAATTCTTTAATTTGGAGATTCATTCATTCTTAGTTATTAAATACAAAAACTAAGCTAATATTCAAACAACATTATAAAATTTCACTTTTGTACTTTGAAATTAAGTTCACGTGAACGAAATCATGGGCATCAGATGGTATATTAGCAAATGAAAATCCACATATACCAACCACGTTTCGTAGACAGGACATGATTTCGACTGTAATTTCACAGTTCCCCACAAAGAAAACGGATCTAATAGATTAAACTTCCTAAAGGTAATAGAAGTAAAAAATGCATTTTGAAGAAGAGACATGAATACTCCTTTATTGAATTTTTTTTAATAAGATTTCCGAAATTTCTAAAAAAGGGCTAAAATCTCACCACCTTTTTTATCTACATATTATAAAAAAAAACAATATGAAAGAAATTGTTAGTTTACCATACACACTTGAGGAAGTTAAATGTAATTGACGACACAATTCTTGTGTAATTAAATATCGGGTGTTTTTTATAGAGTGATAGAACTTTCGATAAGGATAACTGTGATTTGACAAAAGGTTTCTGTTCAGTAAGCACTGACAAATTATCATGAAAAGACTCACGCCGCAACAACGTTTACAAACTGTTGAAATTAATTTTTATAATCAGTGTTCTATTCGCCATACTCATAGAGCATTGAAAAATATTGAAATTTATGGTTTACATATTCGTGCATCAGAGCAGATTATTCGTCGAACTATCGATAGATTTCGGACAACATTTTTTCTACTCGAGGCAACAACAACAAGACAAAGAACTGTATGTGCAGAAGAAAATATCGCTGCTGTAAGTCATAGTGTTAATGATGATCCAGATTTGTCTATTCGTCGACGTTCACAAAATGTTGGACTCTGTGCACTTGGATGATTTTGCGTGAAGATCTTGGTCTACACCCATATAAGATTCAACTGGTTCAAGAACTAAAGCCACTTGACCATAACAAGCGTTGTTCGTTTGCTGATTAGGCCCTAGAACAGCTTGAAGTTGATCCACTCTTTTATTGTAAAATGGTGTTTAGTGATGGAGCTCATTTCTGGCTAAGCGGCTATGTAAACAAGCAAAATTGGAGTGAAAACAATCTTCGAAAAGTTCTGCAGGTTCCATTGCATCCTGAAACATGCACTGTATGGTGTTCTTTACACGCTGAAGGCATCATCGGTCGATATTTCTTTAAAAACGATGCTGGAGCTAATGTTACAGTGAATGGTGCTCGTTACAGATCGATGATCAATGATTATTTGTTCCAAAATTTGAATGGTATCGACCCAGAAGTGTTTTGGTTCCAACAAGATGGTGCTAGACCTCATGCTGCTACCGTAACAATTGATTTATATAAAGAAAGATTTGGCGATAACATTATTTCGACAAATGGTCCAATTAATTGGCCTCCAAGATCATGCGACATAACCCCATTGGATTATTTTCTTTGGGGTTATGTCAAGTTATTGGTTTATGCTGATAAACCAGAAAGAAAAGATACTTTGGAACCCAAAATAACTAGTGTTATTGATTAAATAAGGCCTGAATTACTCGACAAAGTGGTCCAAAATTGGTCTGGTCAAATGTGGTTCCTCAGATCTAGTCGTGATGGATAGATGCCGGAAATTATTTTCAAGATATAAATGTCATAAAATTATCTTTCAAATAGAATGAAAATTTGGCTTCAATCTTAATTTAAATGAGTTTTATTTCAATTAAAATTTCTATCACTCTAAAAAAACACCCGATATTTGTAAACAGAAATCAAATATTTTATTACATTGAAAATAATCTTTTTCATTACAATAACCATTTTATTTACCATTTAGGTTTCATATGACAAACAGAATTCATTTTACGTCCAAAGAGACAAACTCATTCTCAAATGAATAATTAAGATCAAGACTTGTTGAGAAGAATATCATGAGCATTCCATGTCTTATTCACGCACAACGTTGAACCAAGTAACTCTTTCTTATTTTGTAATTAATAATATGAATTAATGAATAAGACTAAACCCTATTAGGTATATTGAATATATCATAGCATATCGATTTTAAAGAAGAAGTAATGAACCTGTGTGTAGAAACTGCTTCATTCCATAATGCTGCTAAGATTTTAAAATTTGACTAAAGTTCCTAAAAAGCAACTATTAGGTTTCTAGTTCTGACTTTATCATTTATGTGAAAATACTGCTATAATACTTTCGACTTTAGAAATAAATTCTTCCATAGTATGTCCTATGATTAAATAGAGGGATGTAATTAAAACACACTATTTTTGTAAATAAATTTTTATAATCTTTGGCGATCGATTTCGGTAATTACCATCTTCAGGCCAGCTGAAAATATACAATGATATATACGTATTCTGTTCTGGTTTTGTTTCGATAAAATAAATTGATGTTTACAAACTTTTGAGGTTAACTAAGAGTGTGCAACTTACTGTCTACTGAATTAAAATGGATATGAATGTATTATATATTTGTGTACTTCTCAACTTTATTAATGTTCTATTTTTTATTATTTAGTCGATATATTATATTGTAATTAAGTGGAGAGTCTTGGTGTGTTTACTTGTTGGAATGTCATCCAATTGTGGGAGAGGTGAAAAGCGAATGTGAATACTGTCAAATTTTGATATTATTTCGGTGGCAGGAAAGATTGTGAATTTCTGTTCTTTTTATGTATCAATGAGCTTGAAAATGTTCCTTCCATTAAATTCTATGTTATCATTTAATAGAAATGGATCATCTCTATTTTTGTGTATCTCAAGTTGTTCGAGTAATACCATTTTATAATAATTATCCTCTTTGTGTAGTACTTTTAAGTTGTCAAATGTAATATTATGCTTAGTGTCGTCTATATGTGATCCTAGAGCAGATCGGGGTTGATTTTTCTTGTGTTCCTTAAATCTCTTTTCTACATTTCGAGTGGTCATTCCTATGTAATATGAAGGGCAATTCGTACAAGTTATTTCATAAATTCCGCTGAGCTGTTCCTGTTTGTATTTTGTTTTATTATTGACTAATATATCTGCTAGAGTTTTATGTCGTTTATTTGTTAAAGTATAATTGTAGTCTTTCAAAGTTGTATCCATTTTTTCATTGAGTTCTTTATAATATGGCGTCGATACAAAATGTTTTTCAACTGATGTGTGGGGGTAGATTTTATTCATTATCATCTTTCTTTTCATCGAAACAAATACAAACAACACTTCTTAAAAAAGAAATCAAAAGACAATATCAACAGTCCGGAATAATCGATATGAAACTAAAATTTTTCCACCACTACCTCAATAAATATTTGCATACTATCGAATATCAAAACTTAATTGAAAAACTAGAAGAGGATATATTCTATTCAAACTATGAGGCAGACAGAAAGAGAAGAGCAAAGCTGCGGAAACTAATTGAAGATAAGAACACACTCATAAAGTCCCAAACGAGAACCGGCAGACGAAAACCAGAAACAACAACACCAAGCTCACATACATTTCACGACAAATTCTCTAATCTCTCAGGGATAACTTTGGATGAGGATGAATTGAGAGTATTGAACATAGGACAGAAATTCGCACCAATCCCCAGAACAATGAATGTCTACAAAACTGCAGTTGATCTAGAAGTAAAAATCAGGGGTAATCCAGAATATCACACAATGGCTAACAAATTGGCAGAAGATCTAAAAATATATAAAAATAGAAAGGTAAGAGCGTGCAACCATGAACAATTTAAAGATAATGAACATTTACAAAAAACTATGAAATCAATTCAAAAAAGGTTAACCGATAACGATCTTATATTAACAAAAGGTGACAAAAATGCGGGGCTAGTACTATTAGAAAAGAAATTATACATTGAAAAAACATTAACATTTTTCGAAGAAAATAATATAGTAAAGTGTAAAAACAATCCCTTACAAAAATATAGCACTAAAGTCAACAACACACTAAAAATGACTCTTCCAACATTACAGAAATTCAATGAAACAATTCACACCATGAAAGAAAAGAATCCACAACTCCCGAAAGTATACAGTACGATTAAACTTCACAAACCAAACAAAAGCATAAGACCAATCACATCCGCAATAGGTTCACCAAGTCACAAGATCTCAAAATTCATTAATAAATTGTTCAACAAAAAACTAAAATATAAATCAAACTATTCCATAAAAGATTCAACAGAACTTATTAAACATTTACAATCTCTCGAACTTGAACCGAATAAAACTTATAAGATCATATCATTTGACATAATAAACCTCTATACTAACATTCCCATAGACGAGTCCCTCTCATTATTAAAAGAACAATTAATGAAATACGCCCATAATGATGAATTAAATTTAGATGATGCAGACATAGAAAACATAATGAAACTTAGTCAACTAATAACAGAACAAAACTTCTTCATATTTGACGAAATAATATACCTAATGAAAGACGGTTTACCAATGGGCTCACCATCTAGCGGACTAATAGCAGACGTATATGTAGATCATGTAGAAGAACAGATAATGCTCCTACCTTGTAATACTCATATTATAACCTGGAAAAGATTTGTAGATGACATCTTTTGTCTATGGTCAGGAACAGACAAAGAACTGGAAAACTTTCTTACAGATATTAATTCAAGATTCAAGATTAAATTCACAATAGAGCATTCGATATCAAACTCCTTAAACTTCTTAGATTTAAATATAACAATGAATAGAGATAATCAATTTTCCTTCAACATCTACAGAAAACCAACACAAACAGAATCAATTATACCATTTAGCTCCTATGATGCACCCACTATGAAAAGAGCCGCTTTTAGATTTTTGTTCCACAGACTGCTAAACGTCCCACTATCCCAAGAAAACTATAAAAAAGAAATGGACATTATATATCAGATAGGACGAAACAATCAATATCCGAAACAATTCATAGATGAAATTTTTGTTTCGATGAAAAGAAAGATGATAATGAATAAAATCTACCCCCACACATCAGTTGAAAAACATTTTGTATCGACGCCATATTATAAAGAACTCAATGAAAAAATGGATACAACTTTGAAAGACTACAATTATACTTTAACAAATAAACGACATAAAACTCTAGCAGATATATTAGTCAATAATAAAACAAAATACAAACAGGAACAGCTCAGCGGAATTTATGAAATAACTTGTACGAATTGCCCTTCATATTACATAGGAATGACCACTCGAAATGTAGAAAAGAGATTTAAGGAACACAAGAAAAATCAACCCCGATCTGCTCTAGGATCACATATAGACGACACTAAGCATAATATTACATTTGACAACTTAAAAGTACTACACAAAGAGGATAATTATTATAAAATGGTATTACTCGAACAACTTGAGATACACAAAAATAGAGATGATCCATTTCTATTAAATGATAACATAGAATTTAATGGAAGGAACATTTTCAAGCTCATTGATACATAAAAAGAACAGAAATTCACAATCTTTCCTGCCACCGAAATAATATCAAAATTTGACAGTATTCACATTCGCTTTTCACCTCTCCCACAATTGGATGACATTCCAACAAGTAAACACACCAAGACTCTCCACTTAATTACAATATAATATATCGACTAAATAATAAAAAATAGAACATTAATAAAGTTGAGAAGTACACAAATATATAATACATTCATATCCATTTTAATTCAGTAGACAGTAAGTTGCACACTCTTAGTTAACCTCAAAAGTTTGTAAACATCAATTTATTTTATCGAAACAAAACCAGAACAGAATACGTATATATCATTGTATATTTTCAGCTGGCCTGAAGATGGTAATTACCGAAATCGATCGCCAAAGATTATAAAAATTTATTTACAAAAATAGTGTGTTTTAATTACATCCCTCTATTTAAAAATACTTTCGACATTCAAATAGATTATTTATTTTAATATTTTCAATTTTTAATAATTCAATAAGTTTGAGTGCGGGCAGCTCAGTGGTAGAGCATTGGGCTCGTGACCGGAAGGTCTGTGTTCGAATTCTGTTCAGATGGAGAAGAAATTTTCTAGTTGGACAAGCGTCGGCCACCATTTCACTGTTGGGTTGGAAATTAACAGTACTGTGACCTAAAGTGACGCAAGATCGCAGTAACAAAGCCTACCCAGAACACAACTGAACTCCTTACTTGCACAAGCTGAAAAAGCTTCTGAGGGATCTTCACAGAAGATCTAGGAGTATCAGGATATTAATAATAATAAATAATATCAATAATTAACCACAAAACATGGTGATAGAGTAACCACCCTAATGGTTCAAGATCAATTAAAATTTGTCCCTTATTCATATGAACTTCATGAAGTTGATATCTATGATGGTATATGGAAATATATGAAGACATTAAAAACTAATGAAATTTCATTATTAAAACAAATTGTAGAAATTACTATGTTTTACTACCAATAAAAATATATTTTTTACACATTTTCTTGTGACTCGAGTTTCGGGAAATGAACTATTCCATCATCAGACAACTGAAGACCTAACAGTGGTACAGAGGTATTTAAACGAAAGTGATAAATATTTTGAATATTTCAATAGATAACACCTAATAGTGGTACATTGGTTTACAAGCGGAACGTGATAAAAACCCGGTTAAAAAAGAGGGGCCTTCTAACAGATATCGGAATGTCGGCAATCGATAAAGAAGGTTATTAAACAGATGGTACCCAAATATATCAAATAATTTTTTGGGGTTACATAGCTCCGTACAGTTATTCATTATTTTTACGTTATTTTGTTGTACATCTCAAATATTTGGATTTACATAGCTCCATACAGTCATTCATTATTTTTTAAATTATTTTTATTGTGAACAAATTTGAAAATTTTTAATAATCAAGTTTTTTTCATTTCAATCTACATGTAAAATTTTCTTAAGATTTTCTTTTGTCGAAAGGAATTACTAATTTCTAAATAATGAGTGGCAAAAGTTGAATTTTTTGTTTACTTTTCATTAAATTAATTTTATGTTCGTTGAAAAAGGTTTTAAACAGATGTTACTTTTTGAATATCTCAAATATTTTCTATTTACATAGCTCCGTACAGTCATTCATTATTTTTACATTATTGTTATTGTGAACTAATTTGAAAATTTCAACAGATTCTAGATAATCGAGTTTCTTCCCTTTTGATTCTACATGTAAAATTTTAAGATTATCTATTGTTGGAAAGGAATGACCGTTTTCTAGACAATGAGTGGCAAAAGTAGAATTCTGTTTATTTTTTATGAAACTCATTTTATGTTCGTTGAACCTCGTGTTGAAGGAACATCCTGTTTGTCCTATATATTTATTACTGCACGTAGAACAAGATAACTCATAAACTCCTGATCTGTGTATGTTTGGAGTAGGGTCCTTTGCTTTAAAAAATACCGATGATAACTTGTTTTGCGTTTTGAAGGCAATATTGACATCTGATTTTGAAAAACTATTGGCCACTTTTTGACTTATGCTACCAAAGTACGATAGATAAATTATTTTTTTATTTTCTTCAGTTTTTATGATAGGATAAATTTGGCTCATAGCTATTTTAGATAGTTTCTGTCGAATTAGATTATCTATTATATTGGGGTTGAAACTGTTGTTCGCGGCTATTGATTTTATAATTTGGACTTCAGCTTCGCGGTCATTTTTTGATAAGGGTAATGCGAAGGCTCTATGGATCATCGATTGATAGAAAATGCGTAAAAAATATATTTTTATTGGTAGTAAAACATAGTAATTTCTATAATTTGTTTTAATTATGATCAACTACCAAACAGTTACGGCTGAAACAATTCAGTATCTAATGAAATTTCATTTTGCGACTCACGAATACCGAAGAAGGAGCTTTTCTTTAAATGATATCATAAATTTGGCAGCGTCGAACTAATTCGTTTTATGCTGATTATTTTATTAATGAATTAAACATGGACAGAAGTAGCAAAATTATTCATTCGTTTTGGTTCATTTCTCAGAAAACAATTCTGCATTAGAGTTAATCAAAGTACACAATATTAATGTATACCTAACATATTCGTGAAAGAGTTTATAGTCTCGACTTCAAGTAATAAAATATTTCAAATGTCAATGTTGTAAACCTATATACCAACCGAAATCTAATTAAACCAGTTTATACAACATTGGCAATTCGTGTCAGTGAAATAATAGAATATCAATTAACATTTGTTAGATATTCTTCAATTAGGAACTTGAGATTCATGTTTTTACATAACTGATAAATTGAAAGGTAAAAAAGAATCGTTATATCCCAATTATACATGGAGATCTTAATCTTGACAGGATATTTTACTTGTTTAATATTTATAGATGTTTTCTATGTATGAATCTGCATTGAATGAATTATTTGAAAGTTGAAATAAAAACAATATACCAGTTTAATTTAATATATGACCTTTTAATTGATGAATCATATCGTGTAATTAACAAGTAACAAGTGTAAGTAGAGAAGAAACTATCTTGAGTTTTGTATCAATTACAGTAATAATTGAAAACGGATCCATATCAAGAATATCTTATTAATGAGGGTTAAATTTTAAATATAAAAAAAAATTATTCTGTGAAACCTCTACTTAATTTATTTATTTGAAGAAATATCAGACCAAGATATCTCGAAAAAACTAGGTTTCTATTTTAGTAAACATATAAAGTTTTCAAATATCGTACAATATTCCGAAATATAAGGATATCAATAGGAAATGAAGAAATTTGTTAGAAAATATAAAATTCACGTGGTTGATACAATATTGTACAAAATTAAACTATAGCACATTCTTCGGGACAACAGAATAATTCTGTTTTTAAATTTAAAATTAGATATTAACACTTATCAAGAATGAACCCCTGAAATTCTTCTTATCTTTCACCAAGACAATAGAACTTGGCACCTATGCCAAAATTGCCCTAATTGTGTTCCAAATTTGTGACACTGAGAACAGTGACTTTTACGTGTCCATAGGCCTACAAAAATGCTGGCCGAAAAGAGATTTGGCTTGAAGTAAAAGGTGATTACCGAAACAAACGCCTATTTTGAGGTCAAAGATAAATCGTTCTTCATGAAAGTACTCGAAACGTTATAGAAGCGCTAAAATGATTGTATTTCTCTTAAAGGAACCTATGTTGATAAATAAAGTCATCGCCATTAATCTCGCCAGTGTACCTACTCCATTGGCCACTCTAATCTTTGACGCCTGTGTTCGCGAGTGAGTGGAAAACTCTTCCTACCAAGCTTCTCGATGTTAGACTAACTTCATGGAGACGTCTTCTGAGTGTTCTTAGGAAAATTGAAGTACCTGTGGCATCTCGAAGACGCTGACTTGCCAGATTGAAAGTGCTGAGAGATCGTCTTCTGACCGAAAGAGTTAAAAACGGTCTTCTACTGGTGTGATAGCACGTGGTGTTTCACTTTTGTGGTCTTTGACGAACAGTTCTAGTGGCAAAGTACCATGCCAGCAAACATAATATTACACTTTGGCTAACATTGAAAAAACTGATCACTTGCCGGCCTGAAGCATCCCAAGGTCTCTGTTGGCATCGTCCTCGAATAAAATTTGTCTTGGCATAAAAAAAAATTCGATTGAGCGTAACGGCGGCTCCTTGCTCATTTTAGAAGAAAAAAGACCCAATTATGCCACCTGACCAAAAATCGTACCAAACAGTTACTCATTGTGGGTGCATCGGGCCTTCTCTAATAACGCGTGGATTCCCTGATCCCCAAAAGCGAGTGTTTTGCTTCTTCACATATCCTTCGAGATAAAAATGAGCTTTATAGCTGTAGATGACTTTTCTGGGAAAATGCTTATTTTCGGCCATGCGGTCATTAGCCCATTGAGCGAAGTGGAAACGCATCTGATGGTCACGAGGCTTCACTTCTTGCACTTGTTGCACTTTGTGAACCTTCATAACGCGATCTTTATAATAAATTGTCCTCAGAGGAGTGCGATAAATGTTCAGTTCTTGAGCACGATGATGAGATGGTGTTAATGGATGTTCAGCCACATTTTGGGCTACAGCAACAATGTTTTCAGGTGTGCTCACTGGGTAGGAACATAAACATGTTGTTTCATCAAATAACGATCGAGTTTTTACTAACAAATTGCCGTGATGGCATTTCATTTCTATTCGATCTTCCACTTAAATTTCTAATACTTTGGATAGAAGATTCGCCACTTTAGAAATAAATTTTCAATATTTCCCAGTTTTCTTCAAGCGTAAATCGACATATTTCGTTAATGTCAAAAATTAAACTTACTTTTTGTCGAAACACGAATGACAGAATTGTTGGCAGACTCGAAATAACCACTACTTAAATATTTAAACGCTAGATGGCCCTTTCGTTAAATGAGTAGAATTGTTGAAAACGAAATGTAATTTTTATGACTTACTGGGAGAAACAATTATTGATCTTAATGGAAACTTGCTTCACAATGAAACAGAAGACGTTTCTATAATCGATATATGTTCATGTTATTGAAAAAAAAATTTAGTTGATACGGAAATATGCAATTTTTGGAATACATTAATATCCTTTCTCAACTTTTAATGAGCAGTTTATTTATAATAGGAAAGCACATTCTGCAATTCGCGAAAATATTCGCACTTAATCTAGTACTTATTAACTTCCTCTGTTCCGGTACCCAGTCTAATCAACCGTTTTTATCATCCTTCAAAATGAAATAATTATTACATTACTATTGATAAGAGGTTTGGCAAGAAGCGAGACTATTCGAACTCGATAATCCGAATTTCCAAATAAAAATTACATTCTCCTGAAACCACAAAGATTAAAAAAGTAACCACCGACATTTTTATCTTCGTTAATTCAAGTCCGTGCTGTATCTAACTTCCTTTGTACAATTCACATTGAATACCGCATTAAATTGAATTCGAAGAAATCAACAATGAGATCATTCACAACGTTTAGTTAGAGTATTCGTACATGTTTTTGAATTTCGTTGTTAAGCGACTTGATGAAACCGCCAGACTTTCATTACATTCTGCAGATGTTACTCTCGTTCTTATTAAATTGGCCATCATCAATACTTTTTACTTTATATTCTGGATTTTCAAAATGTATAGCAGAATGTAGGTGAACAGTTCAGCAGAAAACATAACGATTATATCATTAATCATAATTTCATAGGAATACATTATGAGAAGGTGTACTACTGAGCTGATATCAGTAGTTATTATCCACTAGGGAATTAATATTTACATTAATTTCACTTACTTCAACATTTGACAGTAACTAAAGTTTACGCAAATATTCAGATCATTATCCATAGTTGATAACTTCAGATAATATAATATAAAACCTCCTTCACGTACAGGGTCCTGCAACAATGCATTCCATAACTTCCGAACTAGACATCTTAGAAATTTCCTTGGAAAGCATGATCCTTGTACTTTCGTTTCTTTATCTCAGGAAATTATTTTCTAAAATACAGGGTGTTGACAAAAAAATTACTCAACAAATGGGTGATTTTTTAAATGGATCATCTCCTATATTTTCAGTGTCCTTCAATATCTCTATCATGACGCAAAATATTAGAGATACTTTTCCAACGGTTTGGATCTTATTCAGAGAAAACTGCAGAAAGTAGAGGGGACAGTAGTTCGCTAATAGTCTTCTACCGATTGCTAGAAGCAAGCGTAGCACGAATTTGATCAGAAATTATTTTAACGGAAATATTTGCCTAGTTGTCATTCTTAAATGATCAATCTGTCATACATAGGATGTCCGTTATTAACGGCCAAATATGAGGAGCTTCAAATTTTAATTTCTCGATTTTTTCAAATGTAACATCCTGAAGTTTTTTTCATCATAATGTAGTGAATTAAATGCCTCATATTTTCTCAGAAGTTACTTTTGGACTATCTCAACTATTGCGTTCAACAGACAGAAAAAATGACATCACTGACAATTTTATTAACATAATAATTTTATTAACATAATTTATTTAACATAATAACTAAGGAATATTAAAAATAGTTGATATAATGAAACCCGCCGTAGAAATTATTCAGATAATATTCGGTACAGCATTACATGCATGATTTTTCGGAATTTCGGCTACTTGTTCTACGAAATTTTGCGAAAATATCTTTCAAAATCGAGAGAAAACTGTTCTTAACCATTAAAAAATTTTCATTGAGCTAGCTACAAAAATTTAAAACATTCCCAATATCATAATCCCTGAGCGTCAATGTAAAAATGATGATGGTTTTCCAAAAAAGCATCACCTATTGATCATATGCCTATTCAACCAATACATCACTGTTTTATTGGCATTCCAAAAATCGAATATCAATTAAGTTATCGTTCTTTAGAGCCCAAAGTTACTTTCGAACAAAATAAATCAGCATGAATCTAGGAAAAAAATTTTTTGATATGATTTTCATGTTGAGTAAGTGCCACAAAAACTGTTTATTAGCGAGTAGAACTTATGCTGCAGAATATACCAAAAATTTATGTCAAATAAAGTTTTTGATATTATTATTTAGTATAGCCTACGTTCAGTTTAAAGAATCCTCAAAAAGTCCAAGTTTCACGCCTATCACATTTAGATGCACCACGCGCTTGCCGATAATGATTTTGAAAACCTTCAAAATTTTTATAAATGGGCTAGTTTTCAAATTGAACACAACCGTTCATTTTTCGATTTTGTTTTATTCAGCGATAAAGCAACTTATCACAATTCTAGTCTTGTCATTACGCACAATTTTCATAATTACTCTTTCGAAAATCCAAGAATGATGAAGTCGACCATCAATACAAGTGGTCATTTAAAGTCTGGTGAGCAGTTATCCATCATATGTTAGGATCTTATGTTTTTCGAAGGAAATATCTACGATGCCGCATATTTACTTTAATTTAACTCATAATTTTCCTTGCGTTATAATTTTTTCTCTGTAAATCTGTGGAATTTTGATTAATTGATATAAATTTGGATAACACTTTTGAACCGAAATGTCTTCTGAAATAAAGTAAAAAAGATTGTTTCTCGAATAGAAGGACACACTTTATTTATTTCAATAATTTCACATTATTATTTTTCCACACTTGAATTCACAAAATGTATCACTGTCTACGTGAACCTTCTATCAAATCATGTGATTTTATTAAATTAATTATTTGAGGATCTTTAAATTTGTAAGTACTCTCACAACATCGAGAAAGACACATCAATCATTTCAAGGTCATCTGAAACACATAGCATGTCAAGTCTGCATCAGTTGAAATAAATATGATTCAAAATATTGGACATTTCAGCAAATGAGATAAAATATGGAGAAAATTCATATACTAAGAACATCCAGAGATTATAACTCAATCAATATGGAGATTAAACTCGAAATTAACTAAAGTACAGTCCTTTGATTATTAAACGTTTACTCATCCTCAAATATTGAATCTAGTTTTTAAATCATTGGATTTCCTGCGAATTTAAACCATGAACATGATGTAATTTACTGACATACATAAAAATATATTGAAGGTATGAAAGAATGAATTTTTATGTATTTCATTTATTGATAGACTTGATCATATCAAACCTTAACACTTCATTGTGGGGAAAATTAGCAACAATATAGTCGTAAAATTATTGTCAGATGTCAAAGACAGATAGAAATGAATTGTTGAAAAAATTATTAAATCTTACCTGTTCCGATAGCGGTGGTATCACCGTCCCTTGATTGACACTAATATTATATGATTGGCGAGATGTCATGACCTTTTTAGATCATGATTATCCCAAGTCTATGCGATCATTTCGTTTTATAGGTTATGTCCGGCTCTGTTCGAACCACCCAAAAGCCAGTATCGGAAAACAATAAACGACCACGATAAGAACTTATTAACATCTATCAATAACATGACTTTCACTTATATACAAGATTTTTCTTTAATCAACCCGTCTCGCGAATGGAGTCTACGTTCTGGAAAAACAAGGGCGAATGACCTACTTTGCCCTGAGAATTATTTTTCTAACCTTTACATAATCGGGGTGTGATTTCGGTCATCTTGAGTGAGTCAAACGGGACATTTAAGACGTGAAAACCTTCAGACGTAGTTAGGAACTATCCTTAAACTTAAATGTACTGAATTATTCAATGAGTCACTTCAAACCTCCCGTGTTCTGATGATTTTCCCGGGGAAAATCTCGACACGAAGGAAAACTGCACTACACCGTAAAAAATCTTTCACTTTTCATGATTTATTCAGATTCACATATATTTTTCAATTGAACCGGAAAATTTTGCACTTCACCCGCAAGAAACGTCAATCACTACCAGCTGGGAGGTCGTAGTTTTCCGAGAAAATTCGGGACTTTCCGGTATTGAAGGGCCGCAAGTCTGTGTTGACGTCACAGGCGTCTATTTATCGATTCGGCGAAAATCTACCGGGTGCCTCGTATTTATTTTCAGTTATTTGAAATAGGGAGGCCGCGATGGACGGGTTCAGGAGTAGAAAAGAGCTGGAAAAACGACCTTGTTCGCTGGCAAATTTTTTTCCATTTCAGATAAGTGAATTTATTTTCCGCGAATGAATTATTGGTCTACTCTGAAAGCCTTTTTCCGAGAATTATTTATTGGTGACAAAATCTTGCTCTTAACTTTTTTGGAACGGATTAAGATCTAGTGTTATTCCTAGAATTTGCATACTGTAGATTTATCATTTTCTGTAACTAGAGAAAAAATTTATGGGGAAACCAGTTCAAGAAAATTTTTTATCGGAAAGGATTCGTCCTCTTTTATTATTTTCCCAAAACATCACTTACAGTTTTTTATATTTTTAGAAATGTACCTCAATTTGAATAACGCGATATCCTCCCCATTTACTTATCTCAATATTCCTCACACATATTTTGACCATTAAATTTGATGATTGATAAGACAGGACTAGGTGAACGCATCCTGTAAAATTTGTTAGAAACCTAATTTCAGGCTTGAAACCATGAAGACAAGAATGTTTCTTAAAACCAGGAGAAAAGAGCGATATTTTCAAGTTATTTCTTAGAGTTATGCTTTATGTGATACTTTAATTCTTATTAAAACGAACTTTTTCCTGTTAAATATTTTCATTTTATGAGAATTCATCTCTCAATAATTTCGTAAAGGACATTAGTGAAAAAATAATTGAAAATAATTCTGGTCTACAATACCTACTGATATCATTATACAGGTGGCTCTTTTTATTGTAAAATAACCACGATAAAATGTTCAATTTAAAGGGAAAAATATGCTGTAAACATAGATCCGCAAACGCTTTGTAACCCACCTAAAGGGTATTCAAGTTCCATTTTTTTTAATTTTTGTTAATAACTCTTTTATTTTCGAAGATTTTCTGATCAAACATGGAGGATAAGGTACTATTAGGGGTTCAAATAGAATGTTGATCAGAAATATTGTAGGAATATACAGGGTGAATTGAAAATTACTTTTAATTTGCATATTACAGAATAATAGCTGGAATGAATTCTCCAGAACTTCTACAGATTTCAATCTAATTAAATCTCATGAAAACATTTAGAATTAAATTTCAAAACATGTCCTTAATACACTGTATTACTTTATAGACATATATTTTATCATCACATGTGGTGGAAATTAACTAATAAAGAATCGAAAGAAATATGAAATAATGAACAAATTTATCAGACATCACCTTATACAATAAATATGTTTCGATTGGATGTTAAGGAATCACAAGTTCCATAACCAAAAAATGTTCAACATATAATTTAAAAAGGCCTATTTTTAATTTTTCTTTTTTGAAGAATATATAGCACATTAACCAGAGAAAGAACCTGATAAAATATCTTCAGTAAGGAGTTATTTAAATAAACAAAATAATCGTTTAAAAATATGAAGAGATTTTGTGTCCGAATTTATCAGGTTCTTTCTCTGGAGAATGTGCTATATATTCTTTGAAAAAGGGAAAATAAAGAAAGGCCTTTTTGAAGTATATGTTGAACATTTTTTGGTAATGGAACTTGTGATTCTTTAACATCCAATCGAAACATACATACGTGTAAGATGTTGTCTAAATAATTTGTTCATTATTGTATATTCATTCTGATTCTTTAAAAGTTAATTTCCACCACATGTGATGATAATATATATGTCTATAAAGTGATACAGCGAATTTAGGACATGTTTTAAAATTTAATTCTGATCTTTGCATGAGATTTATTTAGATTTAAATCTGTAGAGGTTCTGGAGAATTAATTCCAGCTATTATTCTGTAATATACAGGATGAAACTTATTTCAAGGTTACCCTCACTTTTCAACTTTTCAGAGGACTTTTCATTTCATGTGTTTTTTCCTTAGTCGCGACAATGCACAAGCAAAAATCGAATTCACTAAATATTGATAAGGAAAAATTCAAAAAAATTTCAAAAACGGTTCTTCTCAAAATCCTCTGGTATCTGAAGATAGTATTTCAGAACCTACTTGATCATGGGCAACTCATTTTCATTTGAAGCAAATCACTGGACAGAAAGAAAGCTTACTAATACGGAAGAAGGGATCCTTTCGCCATTTTATAGAACTTTCAGTTCAAAAGTTTCAATGAATGAAAAAAATGCTTAGGTCTTGCACACCATAACGTGCACCTGGGACTGATCACGGTATTCAAGTTTGATATATGGTATAGCAAGACCATTTTCAACATACGGCGAAATCGCTTTTATATAATAAAGAAAGAGGGATTATTTTATTTCTCGAAAGAAATCGGCTGAATGCAACGCTTGCCAGGGCACGAAGAAAGCAGAATAAAGAAAAATGGGGCATTACCCATCAAGCAGGAATTGAATGTCAGAATCACATATCCAACGCACGTTTTTCCGATAAATTGCGTACCTAAACAAAGTTCGATTTTCGAACGTAGAAAGTTTTCAGTTCAAATGATATTATTTATTCAGAATCACTATTAAAGGAAACGAAATACTGGATAATATTGATCTTGAAGTCTAATTTGTTTCAGCCGATTATTTTGAAATAATTATTGCTCTCATTTAAAACATTAAGCAAAATAATCGTGCAAAATCTCTACCGAGCTTAATCTTGAAGAATTATTTGAAAATGCAATCGAAACGTCTTAGAAACACTGTCACGTCTAGTCATCCATCATTTGTACATTATTTTTATGAACTACTCTGAATATTTCAATGGATTCTACCTAATTTAGTTTTCTGCCTTTCGGTTCTAGAATTGTGAAGTGTCAATTGAGGGGAAGGAATGACCGTTTTCAATACAGTCACTTGCAAATGTTAAATTTAGTTTATTTTTGGTAAAATTAGATTGGTGTTCCTTGTAACTAATTTTGAAGGAACGTCCAATTTTCAAATTGAATTCAATCCGATAAATGATTTATTATTTTCATGTAAATGTGAAAAATATTTTTCCACCTATATAAATCTTATAACTCTAAAACTTTTACAAACGACACGTTGCAGTTATATTATTTTCGTAGATACTGCTATCACCCAATTTGCATTAGACATAAATAATCTGTACCCACTGAAAAGTGGTCACTTTGTCAGAAGATGATTGACAGTTTGAAACTGCAGTAACACGTTATCACTCAACAACAATTTTTGATAGTAAATTCATAAGAAATTTCACAAAACTTGTGTTTCAATTATGATCCACTACCAAATAGTAAGGGCTGAATCAGACAAATATTAAATACAGAATATTTAATGTTAACCTAAAACTTTTGTCCGATTCTATTTTCGTCCACACAATATACCTAAAGAAGAAGAAACATGGTACGGATTCAATTATGTCATAGAGGAGTTGAACGCATGTGTGAGAAAAACCGAATTAAAATTATTATATATAAAATGAAAACAAAGTGGAAGGGTATACTCTTAGAAGAAGATTTTTTGAATATTCAAAATATAGATCAGAATAACAGTTATGTTTTCTATCGAATCTTTTATATCTTTAGGTGTTGGTCAGAAAAAATCAAATAATTCAAATATTTATATATTCTGTTAGCCTTCTACATATTCAATTTCAAAAAATTATATTAAATAGTATAACTTCAGGAATTAAATTAATGTCATATAAGCACTGCTCATACCAAACGACATATAAAATAAACAATCATTATAAGACATCCAAATGAGATAACAAAATTTAATAAATATAAATTGTTTAGAAAATCCTATTTTAAGTAGAAAAAATTTTGTTTCTGCTCATCCTTCTTATGAAAACAAATATCTTTCAAAAATGTTTAACATAATCTTAAGAATTAATTTGAAATAAAGTTATTCTGATTTTCACAAATTTTTATTGTTAAACTCACAAAAATTGTTTCGCTATCACAGTAGCATCATCAGGCAAGATCACATTTTGAATAACTAAGCTTGTTTCCGAAATCCATGGCTATTTATATTACAGTAAGTACAATAAATTTTTATTGAACACTAAAACCCAAAAAAGGGTCCCTGCAAATTCCAGCTTATCTGAATATATTTAACAGAGGTGAGCTATTTAAATATATTTGTTCGTTAAGTAATATTCCAATTTTATTATGTTTATTTATCTCTAGGGATTCTAACAGATTTAAGGCATAACTTCTGCTTTCTATATGTAGAATTTCAAAGTTATGGTTGAAAGTATGTCCTGTTTCTAACAAATGGTTGGAATATGTAGAATTGCTTTTATTATTGAGGAAACTCTTCAAATGTTCACACATCCTATGACGGAAAGTTCTTCCAGTCTGACCTATGTAAACTTTAGGGCAATCACCGCAGGTTAACTTATAAACCCCAGATTTATCATCTTTATGTGTGTAGTCTTTATTGGAAGAACTTTCCGTCATAGGATGTGTGAACATTTGAAGAGTTTCCTCAATAATGAAAGCAATTCTACATATTCCAACCATTTGTTAGAAACAGGACATACTTTCAACCATAACTTTGAAATTCTACATATAGAAAGCAAAAGTTATGCCTTAAATCTGTTAGAATCCCTAGAGATAAATAAACATAATAAAATTGGAATATTACTTAACGAACAAATAGATTTAAATAGCTCACCTCTGTTAAATATATTCAGATAAGCTGGAATTTGCAGGGACCCTTTTTTTGGGTTTTAGTGCTCAATAAAAATTTATTGTACTTACTGTAATATAAATAGCCATGGACTTCGGAAACAAGCTTAGTTATTCAAAATGTGATCTTGCCTGATGATGATACTGTGATAGCGATACAATTGTTGTGAGTTTAACAATAAAAATTTGTGAAAATCAGAATAACCTTATTTCAAATTATTTAATATGGATTTTCACCAAGTAAGGACTGATACAATTCAAAAATCAATAATCTTAAGAATTTCATCATAAAACTATCTTACTTAGAATATTCAGTATTATTGGATATCTAACTAAGTTACTTTTTAGAAAATCTCCAATATCCAGTAATATTGAATATTCCTAGTAAGATAGTTTTATGATGAAATTCTTAGGATTATGTTGAACATTTTTGAAAGATATCTGTTTTCATAAGAGGGATGAGTGGAAACAAAATTTTTTCTACTCAAGATATTTAATTCATGTAAACAATTTATATTTATTGGATTTTGTTATCTCATTTGGATGTCTTATAATTAATGTTCATTTTATATGTCGTTTGATATGAGCAATGCTTATATGACATTAATTTAATTCCTGAAGTTATAATATTAAATATAATTTTTTGAAATAAAATGAAATTAAATATGTAGAAGGCTACCAGAATATATCTGTAAATATAAAAATATTGAAATAATTTTATATACCTTCTATCAAGTATAAACCTCCATTTATTTTATTAAAAATCAAATAATAATTATTATGTATAAGGAGAAAAATGTGATAGGGTTTATACTTTGAACAGGATTTTTCAAATATTCAAAATATTAATCAGAGTAATATCTATACTTTCTATAAAATCTTCGATGTCTTTAGGTATTGATTAAAGTATGAGAGCTCTATATGACTACTTAAAAAGAAATAATACTCTTAAGACATTCCGATTTAATTCTTAAAAATTATTTAAATTCTCTGCATCCATCAATACATTTTCCTAACGAATGGGAAGTTTTTTGGCACCATTATTGAAGAATGAAGTTGGTCGTGCCTTCGTCATTGTGACAACGGCTTCCTCCCAATTCTTCTTTGAATGGACCAAATATGTGATAGCCACACGGGTCAGATCTGGGCTGTAGGACGAATGCCCGAGTATTTTTCATATAAATTTCTCCAATTTTTCTCGGACCAAGGCTCCTGCGTGTGCTCAAGCGTTGTCATGAAGAAAAATCACACTTTGGCTGCATGTGTCTCATCTTTTTCGTCGATAAGCCAGCTTGGCCTCATCAAGAAGCTTGCTTGTATTCAACTTTGAGCTGCAAGTCGTCGGTCAGCTTCAATCAGATCACTGCTCGCAAAATCTTCATATGAGTTAAACTTGTTCGCGCAAGGTGGGCATGACTCGCATTTCCTACTGCTGCACGACCACTTAAAAATGTGTTGTGCCATTCCTAGACTGGAACTCTTGAAAGCGTCTTTTTAGCCAACTGCAAAGTCAACCGACGCAAAATTTCGGAAGGCTTTATGCTTTCCCGCGATAAAAATTTTATAGTTATCGTTGTTCAACAGACATATGTAGCGTTGGCTCAGACATGAAGCTTCTGATGCCCAATCAATTGCAGTGAACAGGAGTCTTTCCTAAACGAGCCCTTCTAACACACCCTTGTGGTCCAAGAGAAAGTAGAAGAATTTTAAAAGTAGGTGTGGTTTTTCTTAAAACCTCTTTTTTTTAACCCTTACAATAAATTTATTCCGAATTCACTGGTGCAAGGGTTTTTATTTGAATAAAACTATTGACCAAAATTTTATCGTAATGCCTCTGGCTATAGTTTCCGAAATCCTTACGCTAACTTATTTTCAACGCGAAACGGGTATCCAGAATAGATAGATATCGTAGAAACTACGCATTTTCCAGATCCATCCATCTTATTGTACAGAGATATTCATCTTCCGGGTCGGAAAATTCATTTCTGCAGATTTATTCCTCTTCCTCCGGAGAAAATACTATTTTCTATTTCTTAAACAAATTAAATCGGATAAATCGATAAGGGTCGGCAAAAGCAGTTTGCGTATAAAATACACCCTATGAATTTTAAGGGAACAGCATGAAATACGATTTTGTTACTTGATTTGAATTGGTAATAAAATTGGAAAAACAAAATTCGGTCTGATTTATGGACGTATTATATGAAGCAAAAAATAATACTGCTGACTAAACTAAATTTATTGGGACAGTTTGTGCTTCGTTGTCAAGGGAAGACCACCATGTTCGATCTTTGCTGGCAATGTAAGAATTCACAACTGGAAAATATTCGTCTCATTCCAAGCTCAGGAAACTTTCTTGCAATCTGTAACGAAAATATTGCCAAAGAAAATTGTCTAATTCTTTCCTTTGATGAGTTACCTAATTACCTAATAGGACGACTGGATTCTGAGAGCTCATGGATTAATGGTTTTTTAAAAATTTTTGAAATACAGTGGAATTGATAATGTGTAGAGTTTGGCATTTTACGCTTTATTCCTTGATAAAACTCCCCAAAATAAGTTACCCGATAAGACCAATAGTTTTATATTACACAGCACTAGCATCCAAAATTTCTAAATTCCTTATAAATATAATCAGAATGTTCTGTGAATTTCAAGTACAATTTTCCATTAAAAATTCACTAACACTCATTGATAAAATTAAAGGCATCGAAAGGACACCAAATACTAAACTTATCTCATTTGATCTTGTAAATTTGTTTAGTAAAGTACTATCTGAAGATTTAATAATTCTAATTAAAAAAATGCTATTCGAAAATAAAGTGAATTCTGTGATAATATCAGATATCATTTATTTATTGCAAAATTGCATAAATCAAAATTATTTCAGATTTAATGAAGAAATCGACAGTAGTACAGAAACTAAATTATTTCAGCCGTTACTATTTGGTAGTTGATCATAATTAAAACAAATTGTAGAAATTACTATGTTTTACTACCAATAAAAATATATATTACACATTTTCTTGTGACTCAAGTTTCGGGAAATGAACTATCCATCATCAGACAATTGAAGACCTAACAGTGGTACAGAGGTATTTAAACAGAAGTGATACATATTTTGAATATTTCAATATATTCTAAGTAACACCTTATAGTGGTACAGAGGTTTACAAGCGGAACGTGATAAAAACCCGGTTAAAAAAGAGGGGCCTTCTAACAGATATCGCAATGTCAGCAATCGACAAAGAAGGTTGTTAAACAGATGGTACCCATTTAAATATCTCAAATAATTTTTGGGGTTACATAGCTCAGTACAGTCATTCAATATTTTTACATTATTTTGTTGTATATCTCAAATATCTGGATTTATTATACATAGCTCCGTACAGTCCTTCATTATTTTTTACATTATTTTTATTGGAAACGAATTTGAAAATTTCAATAATCAATTTTTTTTTGTTTAAATACCTCTGTACCACTTTTAGGTTTACAGTTGTCTGATGATGGGATAGTTCATTTCCCGAAACTCGAGTCACAAGAAAATGTGTAATATATATTTTTATTGGTAGTAAAACATAGTAATTTCTCCAATTTGTTTTAAGTAGTACAGAAGGCTTAATTATGAGGAGCCCCTTGTGCCCACTTTTAGTGGATATCTTCATAAATATTTCGAAAAAAAGCATTCATGAAAATAAAAGTAGAGTCGCTAACAAGATAGTTTATTGGTATAGAAATCTAGATGAAATCATTGTATGCTTTACAGGTACCACTAGACAACTTGAAGGTTTTTTTTCATTACTTGAATTCATCACATGAAACTATCCAGTTGACAGTGGAAATGGAGACTGAAACCTGAATTAAGCTTGTTCATGACTGCAAATTTTGCCACATGATTCGAGGGAACGGTCATATCTAAACATTTAATGAAACAGTAAAATTGCAATTACTGTACGTTCAGGATATTTGTCGAATACTCGTATCGACTGGTACAATCAATGGAAGAAGGAATATTTAAAAATAAATTACTACCAGAAAATAATTCTGTGCAACTTATGTATAGTTAAAGTTTTAGAAACATTAAATTAAAATATCTTTGAAACATTGTTATGGAATTTTCAAATATCAAACTGCTCTTGAAAATATAGAATTCATAGAAAATCTAATTAAAAATTCTAACATATTTTGAGTTTATATTTTTAAATTTTAATTTTTTTGATTTAAATCATGGATGGTTTCACAGAATTATTATTCTCTTTCGATATTCAAATTTCAAATTCTTTGGGTCATCCCTGGAATAATCCATTTAAGTGAAGATGAATCATTCTCAAATCTTCAAGAGTGGATGTTTGAAACTTGCAAAAATATCTACAACGACTCCGACATTATTATAATAGTTCGAGTAGCCAGATGCCTTCGAAATTTCAAACCATTATTCGAATCTAGGAGCTGCTCAATTTTTTTTCTCTGATGTCGACAAAAAGTATGAAAACTATATGAATTCTAATTTGATTGATTCGATTGATTCGAATCAATCAAATATTTATTACAAGCTGAAACCAGCTTTTTGGTCTTATGGTATTTCAAGCTTCTGTTAAGAAGTAAGAAGAATATCCAAAATATTTGGTTTTTTACCAAATGCATACATTTGAACGTGTTCCCGAAATACATCAACTTCAAACAAAGAACAAGAGCCCCGCAGCCACTTATGGACGAATACATGGAATGAAGACATGGTTGAAGAATGACATGAAATCACAATACTACCAAAGAGATGTCACCAATGTTTACTTAAAGGTAATTCATACAGAATTAACTAGTAGACTTCATTCTATTCAGTTCGATATTATTGACAGAAATACTAGAGAACGTGTAGGCAAAATTATTCACTCCGAATTCTTAAATCAAACTAAAAACTAAAAAATTTAACTCATAAAAATAAAAAGAATATTCAGAAATTTAATAAAATTGAAAAACATCTTTTCTCTGAACATCAATTTTACCCTAGATTTGTCAATTTATCTGATGTAAAATTCAACAGTAGAGAATCCAACCTTTTAGAAAAGGGATTTAAATTCAACCTAGAAAATAATAATTCCCAAAAATCCCTAGATTATTTAGCAATAGATTCAGAACTCGCCATTAAATCTAATCAATTACTCAAAAATCAATCAAATTAAAATTACAATAAATATATTATTGCTGACATAATTAAAGACAAAAATAAAACTGAAATTCGTCCTTCCTCAATAAAACAGAATTTAGTTAAATCAATCATCGAAAAATGAAACACCAATAATTTAATATTCACTCAAGCCGATAAAGGAAACAGTATCGTTGCTATTCCAAAACATGAATATTTCAACTAAACTACTCCACTCAGTTCAATTTTAGCTGAAATATTCATGGACGATCTGGAATCAAAAATACACCTGAATCCAAGCAAATATGTCCTTTATTGGTATAGATATGTAGATGACATTTTTTGTTGTTTCAAAGGCACCGACCGACAACTGCACATCTTCACGAATTTCATTAATAAATCCACCCAAAAATCAAATTCACAATCCAACAAGAAAAGAATCAAAGTATTAATTTTCTTGACTTCACTATAACAAGACTGAATAGTTTACATGATTTTAGTATTTTTCACAAACCAACACATACAGACATCACAATACATAAAACTTCAAACCACCCCACCAACCAAAAGATGTCAGCATATAATAGTTCAATTCATAGATTATTGAATGTCCCTTTTTGAAAGAATTAAATATTATTGAACGAATAGCGTCATACAACGGTTACAATCCCTTTCTTAAAGACAAAATGGTATCCAATAAACAAAAAAAAAATGGCATTAAATCTCGTATACCCAATCCTAAAAGAGGACAATACACAGAAATATTTTTCAGATACTGAATTGTTTTAGCCGTGTCTATTTGGTAGTTGATCATAATTGAAACAAATTGTAGAAATTACTATGTTTTACTACCAAAAAAGATATATTACATATTTTGAATATTTCAATGAATTCTAGGTAACACCTATTGTGGTACAGAGGTTTACAATCGGAACGTGATAAAAAACCTGGTTAAAAAAGAGGGGCCTTCTAACAGATATCGGAATGTCGGCAATCGACAAAGAAGGTTGTTAAAGAGATGTACCCATTTGAATATCTGAAATAATTTTTGGGGTTACATAGCTCCGTACAGTCATTCATTATTTTTACATTATTTTATTGTATGTGTCAAATATTTGGATTTACAAAGCTCCATACAGTCATTCATTATTTTTTACATTATTTTTATTGTGAACGAATTTGAAAATTTCAATAATCAAGTTTCATTTCTTTTGAATCTACACTATTGTTTGAATACCACTGTACCACTGTTAGGTCTTCAGTTGTCTGATGATGGGATAGTTCATTTCCCGAAACTCGAGTCACAAGAAAATGTGTAATATATCTTTTTTGTCATTAAAACAAAGTAATTTCTACAATTTGTTTTCATTAGAAATATTTTTCGTTATATTATGTCGATGGATTATCTGAAAATATTGCCAAATATTTCAAAAGTTGTTCCAATTATAACGCGGCTTTTAAGACAATTAATAACTTTAGTACCTACATAAAAAATAATAGAGATCGGACAAATAAAGAAAATAAATCCACAGTCTACAAGTTGACTTGCAAAGATTGGCCTTTAGTATACATTGGCCAGACTGGTAGATCATTCAAGAAACGTGTCCAAGAACACCAAAGGGGTTATATATCCAATTTTGAACGAACAAACAGATGTTGATAAGTCTCCATTACTGAATATCTTTCCTTAATGGCATTTTTAGCGGCAAACTCCAATAAACACCTAGAGTTTTCATGACTTGTGCTTCCATTAGTTGGTCACTTACCTAAAAATGTATTTAAACTCGGTTACACTGAATACCATCAGACAGTACAATGTAATACCTGAAGAAGCCACATCGTGGCGAAACAATTGTTGTGGTAGTACAAACATTTTTGTGGAAATAAATTACTGTCTCATATACATTTTTTTAATATATGAATTCTTGTTCAACATATTTTTTCCCCTCTTTCTTGCCAGTATGTAACGATGCAGATTGAAAGAAGAATGGAATTTTCAAATCATGTATTTTTCATTATTATGAGATTTTTCTTTCCTTTAGGGAACAGTTCTGAAATTGCAAAATATAACATTTATTTTGTTTTCAGAAGACAGAACATAGAATTCTGTGTTTTCGTTCATTCAATATAGGTTCTCGAAATAAGAATTCTTAGATTTGAAATTTTCAGGGAAAATGGAATGTTAAACATGCGTCTAAAAGATTTGGACTTCATGTCTATGCTTTTCTAAACTTTTTAGAACTAGAGATGTCAGATAAGTATTCGCATAAATAAGTAATTGATCGAACGTATCAAGAAAAGCGGCTTATCTTTCAAATTATTAAAAATTCATGAATTAATCTTGCTCGTTTCTCAAAAATATTTCCTTGCATCCACTATTGATGTTTCCTTTAATACTTAATTATCAATAATTGGATAATTATCTTTTGATGATGGTAACCTGAAGGATTCGTCAGGATGGAAACTGGAATAAGTTCCTAAGCTACTTTCAAATCCATTGAGAGAGTTAATCTGGGTTATCCAAAGGCAGTTTAGTATTTGATATTTCTGTTCATTCAATTCATCAATCTGAAGACAAATATTAAAGTTAATCGAGCGAAAAACACAAGAACCATTGGGAGAAATAAGGCGTCTACATGAACTTGATTTAAAACGAATTCTGAAATAAGATTTCAGATGGTTTTCTACAGCGAATTCAACGGAGTTTTGAACATATTATTTTATTCAGTTATTGTAAATAGGACCATATCAAATGCTTTCAAAATTTTCTCAAAAGTAACCTAAGGGCTCTCTTCACGTCTGCGCTCAGCAGACAAGAACAATATCATTAAAACTGAAATTTTGATTTGAATAATGACTATAATAACTATCGGTTGTTTTTTTAGAGTGATAGAACTTTGGATAGAAATAACTGTGATTTGACAGAAGATAGAAGCCGTGTTGTTTTAACATTTCTGTTCAGTAAGAAATGACAAATTTTTGTGGAAAGACTCACGCCGCAACAACGTTTACAAATTGTTGAAATTCATTTTCAAAATCAGTGTTCTATTCGCCAAACTTATAGAGCACTTCGTGAAACTTATGGTTTGCATAAGTCATGTTGTCATGACGAAACAATTGTTGTGAAATTAAATAAATTAGCGGAAATTAAATTGTTTTACTTTAATCATGGAAACTTCTGTTCCCTCAACTTTTAACAGTTTTCTCTGATAAAGATCTGTACCGTTGGAAAAATATCTCTTTGAGTCATGATTGAGGTATTGAAGGCCATTGAAAATATAAGGGGTGATCCAATCAAAAAATCACCTATTTATTGAATAATTTTTTGTAAATATTTGTATATTAGAAAATTATTTCATGAGATGCAGAACTGAAAGTACAAGGAGTCTGTTTTCGAACAAAATTTCCAAGATAACTAGTTCGGCAACTATGGAAGCGCAACACACTATTGCAGGACCCTGTATATGATGTATAAATATAACATGAAGAAATATTTGTTTTCTTTCATCATATGGTTTTCTTTAACTATTTCGTCTTACTAAGCAAAAACTAACTGACAAAGGCCCTGAATAGTATAGATCCAAGTTTAACTCCTCTTTATATCGGATGTTTCAAAATAACAGAACCATCGATAAGATCCGCACCCATTCATCACAATTCAAGACAATAATAATAATTGATAATCGCAGAAGCGGAAATGGCAGGTTCTTCCAACCCTCTTCCCTTACAGAATGGCAAAACAAGATGACAAAACGGACAGTTCTACTTAGGAATCGCATATATCAACAATTCCTTGAGAGAAGGATCGACGTACGGGGGCTGAGAAGGAATAGTTCCAATGTGCCAAGTTGTGAAAGAGAAATGTAGTTACGTAAGTCGGCGATTTATGCCCTTCTAATACCCTAGCAACTACTGGCGGCAGTACACCGTCTCTTTTAAAATCGATATGGTTGTTTTGCACGAATGTGCGGGGTGAGACATGGGCGTAACAGAGGAATGGAGAATTTAAGGGTGCTGCAAGAAATATGCTGCTTCCTAAAAAAAATTCACATTTCCTGCTCATTATTATACGTTGTAAAGAGTGAAATTACTGATGTTCTAAAAGCGAAGCCAAAATATTTACACTTGATTAGAAACACAAATTAAGCTTCTCATCAAAAGTAAAGGATATTGATGTTTCCCGAAGATGCATATTTTTCCTATCCTCTTCATAGTTTTTTCGATTTTAGAAATTTATAACGATCATAGAAACGTTCTCTGGTAAAGCATGCTTTCTTCAAGTTCAATCAATTTTGTCCATTTGTTTCAGAAATATTGATAATAATGAAAAATTATGATGAAGGTCTACATAAAATAGATTTCATGGAAAAGTAATGAAGAAGCAATTGAAAGGGCGAGATTCCGCACACTTTATTGAGCGTACTGTTCATGTTTGAATGATTTTCTCTGCAGACTGTATTTTGTTTTCATTAAGATCGAACGGTTCTCCACAATAAAAAATCTAATTTGCATTATGACAAGAAAAGTTCTATCTGAGGATGATATCATCAGAGCCCTTGGGAAGCTTCAGCTTGGTTGAACACAAGTGGAAGTGGCCTGTTTCTTCAATGTTAGCCAAAGTGTGGCACGGTACTTTGCTACTGGCACTGTTCGTCAAAGACCCAGAAGTGGTAGACCACATGGTACAACTCCACTATAAGACCGTTTTTTAACCTTTTCGATGAAAACACAGGCTCTCATTACTTGCTGAATGGGAAATCAACGTCTTAGAGATGCCACAGGTAATTCAGTTTTCCTAAGCATAACCAGAAGACGTTTCCATGAAATCAATCTAACACCGAGACTCTTATTAAGAAGAGTTCCACTCACTTGCGAACACAAGCATCAAATATAAGAATGGTAAATGAAGCGGGTACCTTGGCGAGATGAATAGTAATAAGTACTCTTTACTGACGAGTCCAGATTTGGACTTTTCCTGATAGTCAACTAGTTCGTTCACTCATATGAAGGAACCCCCGCTCTGTTCAACAAGTCCATCCTTTTCAAGGAGGCCCAGTTATGTATTAACACCGATACTCTTATTAAGAAGACTTCCACTCACTCGCAAACACAAGCATCAAATATTAGAATGGTAAATGGAGAGATGAGTGGTAATAAGTACTATTTACTGACGAGTCCGGATATGGACGTTTTCCTGATAGTCAACTAGTACGTTCACTCATATGAAGTAACCGGCGCTCTGTCCAAGAAGTCCATCCTTTTCGAGGAGGCACAGTTATGGTTTGAGGTGGAGTTTTTCTCGATGGCAGAACTGACTAATTAGTACTTAAGAATATTTGGTTGAAATATGCTCCACAATCTTGTTAGCAACAGCTGATTAGTCCACTTTATCATATAACATAAGGATGAAACGACATATCACCACTCAAGTGTTGATCCATAATGCAGCAAAATCCTGGCGATCATTGGGCTCTAGTAAATCAGTTCCATTTTATATAACCGTAAACCTGAATTTCGCTTCAGAACCCTCCAGGCACATCCATGTATCATGTTCAATTGCTGATAATGACGTCTGGTTACAAACCCGGCTAAAGCCCATCGGTTGAGACCCTCAAACCTCCAAGTGCAGTCCCTGGCTAACCAGACTCCTTGTGGGCATCCACCCACTCATGGTAGCCTTGTTTCCAAAAGGAGCCGTAGGGGGTATCGGTCGCCAAGAGGAGTTCTACTCGGTGCCAGAAATAAGGAACTCGAGGATTCTAATACGTCAACACATTCCTCTCCTAAAGATAGCACAGATGTATTTCTGACGTATTCGTCCTTATGACTGGGCGCCCTGTGTTGCAACGTCCACCCCAATTCAGTGATGTCGTGTACACTAGATTTTAGATGCCCCAAAAAAAAATCTAAACTATTAAAATCAGAGGATTTCGCAAATTATGACTGAAGTCCACCGAGTCCAATGAATTTGTTTTTATAATTCTCGTTCAAATGCTCCCTAGCCTGAACTGAAGAATGACCATGAACTGTATTTCATGTCGTAGCGAAAGAAGTAAATCTTCAGGCAACACAGGCGAATCGTTTTCTAAAAAATAACTTAAATGAGTGACCAGTACTATTAAGTGGCTCTTGGCTTTTCTTGAATTTCCATTTGTAAGGCTATCAATGAATCGCATGTCAATCATTTCAAAATTCTAAAAAATCGCCATGTTTAGATTGGTATCAAAACAAGTTTGAAAACACTGTATCCAAAGCACTTGAGTTAAATTGGATCTGTCAAAACTGATTAGGAAACCACAAGTTTATCCAAATATATCAGAGCCTACTGAATTGATTCTGAAATCTTGATTTTTCGATTTTCCTGATGACTTACAGTGAATTGTTTCATTTTTTCCTTGAAAGCTCTTATTGATACAAAAGAAGGTGAATCCTGAGATTGTCCTAAATTTTTTAAACTACAGTGACGTATCATTAAAAATTTCTGGGGGAAATTGGAGACATTGCTATAAAAAAATCATCACCCTCTAGATTTTGACAGGTAATTGATATGACATATGATGTTAACCCTAAGGTGAAATATCTTTGCCGAATTTCAGCTGAATGTATTAAGAAATACAGGTGCTATGTTGGAAAAACTCAAACTTCAACACCCTGTATCTCGAAAACAAAACGTTTCGTTTATACCTTCGATTGGCTGTATTTTAACACGATTTTTTCTTCGATTATCCAATAACATGAACTACTTTTCAAATTTATTCATATTACGTATTGACTGTTTATATTTACGATTCTTCGCACCAAATCAAAGAACTTCATTTTAGATTTCGCAGCGTTGTTGTGATCTGGAATATTCTATATTGTTCTGTGATAACGTAACTTACAAAAATATCTGCTAACTTATTTTTGACGTGTTTCAGTGTTACCCGTATTTATCTTAGAATCTTAAAAAACCAGTTGTCTGACAGTCTATATCTACTTTAAATGACGCTAAATGTGCTTGCACGTAATGGGATTTTGCAAATCAGTTCTTATGCAATTCCGCATTAATGAATAATTTCAAATTCCCCACGCGTATCGAAAACTACTGCCGAAATGAAAAATTCAACAAAAATATGTTCTTTCTTTTCGTAAAGTTCTCCAAATAATTGATTGTCTCGGTCTTTACTTGACGGAAATTCGTCTTCAATATAAGAAAGTTAACAATTGTTTTTCTTATATATTCTCGAAATAAGGTCAGGAAAAATATAACGCATTCGCCATTTTGCAACAATTATCCTTTTTTTGCGCTCTTAAAATTACACGAAATATTTTAGATGAAATATATAATTAGATGCAAAATGAAAAATGATATCTAGTATAATTCAAAACTGAATTGAATATTCAAATTCACTTTAATTCATATAGTTTATCTATTCATCATGAAAACTGCATTTAACCATGTTTACTGATTGTCTGAAAATGTTATAAATGTTCAATTATTCATATTCAGCGAGATCTTCGGGAAGATTTCAATGAATATAAACCAAGACTGGATAGTGCAATATCACATTTTACCCAATTCTTTCCAGAGTTATTCAAGTAAAAGTTTTGTGACTTTACAATCACTAATAACGAAACTGTCTAATGAACAAAAACTGTAAAATATTACCTTTTTATGGACTTATGGATAATACCTAAAGTCTTTGATAAATGCTATGATATCTCAAGAGAGTTAATCTTACCTACAAATAAATTCAGTGTTGAACGCAAGTTTCTGAAATGATGTACTCTTCTTTCTAGGACAATTTTGTCAGACGGAAAATTTATTCGTATATAAGAGTGTAGCTACTTGCTTAGCTATTATTACATACACCTGATTTATTGAAAATAAATTATTGGTCGCATTCGATCCTATAAATAAAGCCTCAGTGGATATTTGAATTTTTATTAAAGGAATAATTGCGAAAAGTTTTGTTTTATTTCAAACATTTTGTCCCTATGTATATCTCCAGTTTCAATTATTATATTTTTACTCTTTAAGTATGGTATTCGAAATGAATTTTACATCCCATTAGATAACTCATAATATAGGAAATCTTATCTCAGTACTTGTGAATATAGGAGTGAAAACGTATATATATATATATATATATATATATATATAGAAATATAATATATGGTAGCCAAAATAGTTATAAGTGAGCTTAGTCTAATTGTGCTCTAATTTGGCTCTGTTACACTTTTCTCATGCTAATTTTCTAAATATCATTATTATTAACTTATTTCTAACTTTCTACCCAATAACGAAATAATGTGAAATAAAGTTTGGCAACCTTTGCGAGAAAATTTCTTTCCCCGCCAAGATATGAACCACACCAAAGTGGATTCTTCGCTCAGGAGTCGGGCGTTTCATCACCGACAATATTACATATTGGGTTGTACTGGACAATTAACAATTACTAGTTTCACCAACTTCATAATTTCCGGCTCAAGGTATTTCTAGTTCTCATCACCAAAAAAGTATAATTTCAAGACGTTGCAATAATTGAAGTTTTTTTGTAAAACTATAAATCAATGGTAATCCGATGGCGTTAAGCCAGTGGGCTACTTGGCTGATATGACATCATTCCCTAATCAATTACGACTCACCAGCTCTAGTAATTTTTCTCGAATTTCAGAATTGTCCAATTGGTGACAATATACATTTGAATAAACTGTTGAATTCCTAGGAAACTGCTCAAGACACACCGTAATTTTGTGATCACACCAAAGTTATAACATAATCTCCATTTGATGCCTTTTATTTCTTGATATGGCTTGCGCTGATTTATTTCCTTTTATCTACGATCTTTTTCGTTCAATTTTGTCATGAATTATCCATTTTTTCGTCCCACGTGATTATCTGTTTCTGCAAAGTTTCGATTTTGTTTCTTTCGAGATGCAAATCAGAGATTTTTATGCATTTATTTAAACGAATTTGCTCCAACTCATAAGAAAACATCGAATTTTCCAAAAATGAATATGATTCAAAAGGTTTTCAATGTGCGATATATTCAACCTTTTTGCATTCAAACAGAAATATGACGGGGTTGATTTGATCAACTTCAAATTAAATTTGCTTATAACATCGTGATTCCTCATCAAACCAACTCCGACGCTGAATTTTTTATAGAGCTTCATCGCTACACACATCCCTTCACTTTTCACCATGGTTTGCGTTCGTTCCTAATCGGAAACGATAAAGCTAAATGTGACGTAAATGAAAGCTTTTAATAATAATGATATTTATTGATCCCAATAGATATAATAATGTATATAAGACACGCTTTTAATAATAATGATATTTATTGATCCCAATAGATATAATAATGTATATAAGACACGTCAAAGAAAAAAATCTCATATGATTATAAAATTACAAGATTACAAGCTAATTTAAATGAACAGCTATATTCTCCTTAGAAAACGCTTTGACAGAATAAAATTCCTAACTCTGAAGAAAGGACTCAATTATTAATTTGAATGTTTTTTAAGCTTAACTCTCAGATGATGAAGTAGACGATTGAATAGTTTAATGCTTTGGTATGAAGGAGAGCTTTCAAATTGCTAAATTCGGTATTTTGGTGAGAGATTTGTTAGTTGACTTGTTGAAATGGCCTTACTAATGAACACAGATCTGAATGATTTCCTAGGATTTAAGTTGAATATCATTCTCAAAATTCGCTTCTGTAGAATAAGCTCATTTTTACTGAATTATAATACAGTACAATAATGTAGGATACATGATCGTATAACAGAGGTAGTTATTAGAGACTTGACTGGTAACGATCCCTTTATCCTACTTAAGGCATATTAAGCATCATTTAATTTTTTTCAAACATGGTTTATACGTTCTGTCCAGGAAAATCCATAATTTTTTACCATAATGACATTAAAGAATATTCAAAATCAGATGTCTCCTACCAGCACCCTTAAGGCCAAAGTGAGGGTCTGGCAGTGAAGACGAACGTTTTTGAAATGGCTACTTTACCCTCTAAGGAGTGGAGCCAGTACCATTAGGGTCGTAGAGTCTTACCATTTGTTTTTCATAGAGCCATGGAGCTGTGGTTGCTGGAATACCGTGTATTCGCGTTCGACAGCTTCATACGAAATAACGAGTCTGTCATGGCAGTTCAGCGTGAATTCCGTCGCCACTTCAACACTCACCGGAATCGAAGTGTTCCCTGATGAAACACCACTATTCATTGGGCTTCATTACTCCGTACACAAGATATTTAGACGAATAAAAAGCACCCAGGGGCTCCACGGACAGCTCGAACCCCAGAAAATATTGAGCAAGTCTAAGAAGCACTTTTGCGCAGTCCATTCCGCTAAACTTCGTCTGAATACTCGGAAGTTAAGGCGTATTTTACACTTTAACCTGTATTTACACCCTTACAAATTGGGTGCTGTTCAACAGTTACAACTAAAGTATTGCGACAACGACTAACCTTCGCACGTGAGATATTCTTAACAACTGAACACTTGCACTAATGGTCCTCACTTTTTTGGAGACGCCAACAGTAGAGCTGTAACCACAACCTCGACTGACTATGTTGACATAATCACAACTTCTTCTTGTCTCAGTTACGACGAAAGACGAATCCCAATCTGATGTATCTGCATTCAGCAGCATGAGGCATCGGCCCAGATTGTGAACCCCTATCCAAATGTGAATATTTCTAGTAGAAACACCTGACAGCATAATAGTCGAACTCTCCAAGATTTGAAAGAAGCAATTGTCGTGGGAAACCTCACGATCTATAGAGCGATACTGGAGCTAGTGGCGGCAAACTTCCAAGAACGGCCTCGCGATGCATTGCACATGTCATATGTTGTTTTTCACCTTTGAGTATCGTAAGCGCTATGACCTGACGTACCCGAAAATATAAATAAAAATTGCTTGACATGAAAATTGATACTTTTAGGAAATTTTCAGAAATGTCACTCTTTACTACCCCAACCTTTATGAGTAGTCTGTCATATGAACTTTTAAAATTGCAGCATTTTCATGATACCAACAATTAAAACAGCTTAAAATATTTTGGCATGCTTTTGCTACTAGCTCTTCATGGCTCGACACTGTGACACCAAATGCAGTTCCATCAGCAATAATAATGATAACTTCAACTAAAATATGTTCTGGCAGATATATATATATATATATATATATACTTAATTTGAATTTTAATAAATTCAATGTTGTTTACAGCTGATAAACGTCAAAATTAGAGGAAACACTACTGTCATCTAGATTTGAAACCTTCAATTACTTTACTGATAACCTTATATGTAAATAATTGAAATAAAAACACATTTCTAGTCACCAAGTTCCTCCTCCCCTTTTCCAATCAATCAGATGGCTGGAAAGTAAGGGAAAATACGTTTTACGACTGTTTAGTAGGCATTGGCAGTATTATAAACGGGCAATAAAGTCTGCAACGCCTCTGACGAAAATAGTAAATGCGGAAGAGGAATACCCTTCGAGGCGGCAAAGGGGCGGAAGGGGTAAGTGCGTATGGTACGCCATGTTACGAATTGAAAGGCTCGAAAAATAACTTACACATGGTTATTACCCAGTTGTGTTTAGTCAATAACTGCCAATATGTAAGTTTAGTTGTTTCAACAAACGTCATACAAGTATGACTGACAAAACTTGTGCTCTGTAAAACCGTGATTCAAATTATAAGTAAGTAGTTTTGCTGAGTAAAAATACAAGATATTATTTGGCGATTTTGCTAGAGATTTATAAGAATGAAACACAGTGTGATTCAAACTGACTGTAAAAACTTTTGCTTAAATTATAAAAACAAGATACATGATGTATTTATTTTAAGGATAAAATAAAATTGTCATGTATGAAACGAGTATAAAAAACAAGATGCTAGAAGAAACAAGTGCTTCTAGCATTCTATTAGTCTGAAAGGGGAAGAAATTGTACTTTATCATCAATCAAAAGCTTGATATATTCTCTCTTTTCTTTGTGTATATCCCCTAATTCTTTCATAAGTTCATTTACTTTTTTGTATTCACCATTTAGTTCAAATGCACATTTTTGTTAATTCTTCACCGAAAATGATAAATACTCTGAAACAAATACTTTCTTATGATAAATGACCTAGAGACTTCAAATTTCCAGAGAAGGTCGAGTTGGTTCTTTCATAAATGGTTACCATTAATTTAAAAAATGCTGAAAAAGCGGAAGCTTTTGCGCACTTATTCAGCAGTCCATTTCCCCTAAAAATTTGAAATCTCTGAAATAATTCTTGAAGAAATTACATACAGGGTATATAATTTACATATCGATCAAATTTTTATTTCAATATAATGCTTGGACCTTGATGACTTTTTCAGGCCAAAAATAAATCGGTAATCATTCGGCTATTGGCGATGAGAAATGACGGTTTGAGTGACAGCTTCTTCATTTTCAAAGAAATACGGGCAAATCACTATACCAGACCAAATTGCACACCATAAAGTGACTTTTGAGGGTGTAATGTTCTCTCAGCAGTATATGAGGATTTTCGCTACCCCAGATTGGACAATTTTGATTTTTACATAGCCACCGAGTGAAAAATGTGCTTCGTCGCTGAAGAAAATTTGATGCTAAAAATCTTCATCCAAGCGTTGTTGTTCAAGCATCCAATCGGCATATGTTCTACGCATTCTATGGTCAGCCGGCTCTAGTTCTTGTGTCAACTGAACCGTATAAGGATGGGGATGCAAAATACGCCGTAGAGTGCCGTAAGAGAGTCATAAATGTTGTGCGCGCTGATATGCTTTTCGTCAAAAAAAAGAAAAGTTTACCTCGAGATTCGAATACGAGACCTTCGATTAGTAAGCAGGTGGCACATCCTTCATAATTGAAAGAAAGTATTAAAATTATCTCAAGATGAACGAGTCGTAAGAAGTAATAAGAACAAAATGGAATAATTTATTACTTAGACCGCTCAAAGATTTATACTGTTAGAATATTGCAAATAATATTGATATTTTACACATTGAAAAAATAAGTCTGAAACTGAATTTATGAACTTAATAAGAAATCAATAGACGTTGATGACCAGGTCCTCAAACGAACAATGAGAATTTTTTTACACCCATCTTTTCAGTATTTTTAAGAATTAGTTTGAACATTTTGAAGAAAATACTTCAAAATTTCTTAAAGTATCGGGTGTCTTTTTTAGAGTGACAGAACTTTCGATAGGGATAACTGTAATTTGACAGAAGGTAGAAGCCATGTTGTTTTGAAATTGCTGTTCAGTAAGCATTGACAAATTATCATGGAAAGACTCACGCCGCAACAACGTTTACAAATTGTTGAAATTCATTTTCAAAATCAGTGTTCAATTCGCCAAACTTATAGAGCACTTCGTGAAATTTATGGTTTACATAATCGTCCATCAGAGCAGATTATTCGTCGAGCTATCGATAGATTTCGGACAACATTTTCTCTACTCGATGCAACAACAACAAGACAAAGAACTGTATGTACAGAAAAAAATATCGCTGCTGTAAGTCATAGTGATAATGGTGGTCCAGATTTGACTATTCGTCGACGTTCACAACAAGTTGGACTTTGTGCATCCACCACATGGAAAAGTTTGCGTAAATATCTTGGTCTACACCCATACAACATCCAACTGGCTCAAGAACTAAAGCCACTTGACCATAATAAGCGTCGTTTGTTTGCTGATTGGGCCCTAGAACAGCTCGAAGTAAATCCACTTTTTTATCGTAAATTGTGTTTAGTGATGAAGCTCATTTCTGGTTGAACGGCTATATAAATAAGCAAAATAGCCTTAAATGGAGTGACAACAATCCTCAAGAAGTTCTGCAGGTTCAATGCATCCTGAAAAATGCACTGTATGGTGTGTTTTACAAGCTGGAGGCATCATCGGTCTATATTTCTTTGAGAACGATGCTGGAGCTAATGTTACATTGCATGGCGCTCGTTACAGATCGATGATCAATGATTATTTGTATCAAAATTTGAATGGCATAGACTCAGAAGTGTTTTAGTTCCAACAAGATGGAGCAATACCTCATGCTGCTACCGTAACGATTTATTGGAAGAAAGAATTGGCGATAACATTATTTCGAGAAATGGTCCAATTAATTGGCCTTCAAGATCATGCGACATAACTCCACCGGATTATTTTCTTTGGGGTTATGTCAAGTCATTGGTTTATGCTGATAAAACAGAAAAAATAGACGGTTTGGAAGCCAACATAACTCGTGTTATTGATGAAATAAGGCCTGAATTACTCGAAAAAGTGGCGCAAAATTGGTCTGGTCGAATGCGGTTCCTCAGAGGTAGTCGTAGTGGACATAAGCCGAAAATTATTTTTAAAACATAAATGTCATAAAATTATCTTTCAAATAAAAAAAAATTGGCTTCAATCTTAATTTAAATGTGTTTTATTTCAATTTAAATTTCTATCACTCTAAAAAAACACCCGGAAAAAAACCGATATTAGAGAAACATCTGTTTTTTTGTTTACTTTATGTAATTATTAAAGGAATATCTGAATATTTCATTATTTAAAACAATAAATTTAAAAATCAAAACTGTAAATCGTATACCCTAATTTAAAAACATAATAAAGACTATTTCCACTATTCATTAATTAATGAAAATTTGTTTGCCGATATTGTGACTTCCCCAAGTTTACACTTTGAATTAACTCTGAAAATTACACCTTCACTTCTCATATGAGAAGTTTTTAGCTATATAGCTAAAAATTTGAAGAAAGAGGAGGTACAAATAACTAACAATTTTTATGAATAAAGATAAAAACAACATATACAAAAAAGAATAAAAATAACCATCGATTTACAGAAATACCGATAAAGAAAAATATGCGAAAAGGGGATACAAATAACAATAAAATATCTCACTGAGTAAAACTATTCAAAGAGAAATCTTTCGACAACTGTCATTTCGAAAGAATTTAAGGATTCTTGTACCTACAAACTTTTTCTGCTTCCAAAATTGTGAGACTTTAATTTCATTTTGAATAATTTCGCAGTTATTGTTGAAATTATGTCCAAATTCTTTGGAATGACTCGGAGGTGTTGAGTGCAAGATATCTGACTGTCCGCTGATGTTCGTTAATTCTTTTCTTAAAGGATCTAGCTGTTTGAACAATATGTAGTATGTATTATATACTATGTATATAGTATATTTTACAGGGCGACAAGAAAAACCTCGGGTAATTTTTTTTTCATCTAACTTAATTAAACAAAAGAAATTAAACAAAACAACAACGAATAATAATAACATAAACATTTGGTAACAATACGTAATAAGATTTTTAGATGATTTCCACCAAGTTGGAAACAACTTTTATCAGATATAAGGACATTATTAAACTTATATTCTTGAAAACGTTTACAATCGTTCTATCCTTCGTTCCTTTTGTGTCATTATAGGAACTTTTATTTTGTTTTCTTGATATGTAGTCTTTTCAGTGACCTAAGGACGGTTTCTGGACATACTTTTATATTTCGTTAATTTACAAATCTGTTTATAATAAAGCGTTTGAATTGTTTCCTTCACGGTCTTCCTGAAACTGGTCTATGCCTCATATCCATACCATTTTCATCATCTTTATTGTCTTAAATACAGCACTTTTTCCTCGTTCAGTCAATTGCACTAATTTTTTAACGTTTCGAAGTCTTTTCTATACAAATATTCTACTTGCTTTTTTTTTTCTAGTTGCCACGTTATTTCATAAATTGTATACCTAACAATATTTGACAAATAGTGTTGCCATGTAACTTTGGCCATAGCCGAATATCTGCACAATCTATTTCATACATTATTTTTGGCTTGGAATGCTACAAAAAAAAAGTAAATTAAAATTGTGAAAAATAATAAATTCCGGATACTTTCTGGACGGACTATAGTATATATTACTAGCTGACCCGGCAAATATGATTAAATTACTAAAATGGCTATTGAAAAATAGGCGCTGGTGATAAAAGGGTAAAAATTTAGGGTTGTATGTATTTTTTGATGCGACATAATGAAAAAAAATAAAGAAATTAAAAAAATGTCTAAAAATTAAAGAAAAATGTTAAGGGTGGACAACCCTTATCACTAAGGGGTATGAAAAATAGATGTTGGCCGATTCTCAGACCTACTCAATATGCTCACAAAATTTCATGAGAATCGGTCAAGCCGTTTCGGAGGAGTACGGGAACGAACATGAGACACGAGAATTTTATATATACTACTCTGTCAAGAAAGTAACGGGAATTTTCAATTAAAACAACATTTTTACATTTAATCGTCAAAATTTATCGGGTCGCCTTCAAAATAGGCTCCATTTGCTCCAATACATCTATGCCAACGGCACTTCCAATTATCGAAACATTTTTTATAGGCGCTTTCCGGGATGGACTTTAGCTCTCGCGCCGAATTTTGTTTTATGGCTTCAATCCACTCAAAACGGGTGCCACGAAGGGGCAATTTTAGTTTTGGGAAGAGGAAAAAGTCGCAGGGAGCCAAATCCGGCGAATACGGTGGTTGCTGAAGCACGTTTGTTGAGTTTTTGGCGAGAAAGTCAGTCACAATCGTAGCTCGGTGAGAAGGCGCGTTATCGTCCCATAGTAATCACCCATAGTAAAAATCGGCACGCACTCTGACATCGGCTGACTTAATCAGCTGTTGCAAACACACTAGTTGACAGATCCCGCTCAAGCTTGGCATAGTAATTAAGGACAGTGGTACCAACCTAGGAAAAAAAAATTTTACCTGCCTCATTGCCCCGCCAGATTTAAATCGATAATTCCCAGTACTTTCTTGACAGAATATATATATAGTATATACAGTATATATTATATACCACAAGGCAATCACTGCAAGTCATCTTAAATAATCCAAATTCATTTGTTCGATTTTTCTTATTTTTTATATGGGAATAATCTTTATTATTTCATTTAATTGAAAGGAATTTCCATCAAGTAAAGACCGCTTCAATTAATTATTATCGTATACTCTTTTGAAGTACAACCTCTATGGACGGAAAGTTAAGTCAGTACCAATATAATATAGTAGAAATAGAAACATGTTTCATTTAGTGTCAATTGCTAGCAAGAATTTAAATTTCGCTCATAAACATCAGATAATCTGGTGACCGCATGGTAGATTATAAAATTCACTTGTTACTTCGTCTATCTCAAAACTCAAATGGTCATTTTATCATATTGACATCGAAAAAGCAGAGACAGTTCAGCCCCATAAGAGTAACGTGTTGCCAACCTTTTCTGCAGCGTAAAAATATTTACGAAAATTCTCATGAGAATAAAGGCCGAGATAAATTGCTACATGTTCATATTGTTTACGTTTTTACACATCGTCAAGCAGTCAAATCCACCGTTTCGTCTTTCGATGTCAGGGGTCGAGAGAGCGAATGAGAACGAGGTGTCAAAAGAAAACGGGTTGTCTTCGAGGTTTTAGAAATAATAGCAGATAACAAAAAGAAAGGAAGGGGAGCCGCTCTGGCAGAAGTGAGAGGGTGATTACGTCGGAAATTTAGATGCGGGAATTGGGAATTTAGCATAGAATGTGTGGAATGAGATGGGGGATTTGTAGATGATTTCGAGGGGGTCCTTTCCGATAAAATATTCACCAATTGCGGGATGTTTGGATATGGAATGACCGCACCAATCAGCTGTTAGAGAGCAGGAGCATGGTTCGACTGAATTTTTCGTTAAAACGAGATAATATTGGATATAAAAAAATAATAATATATAGTCAGTCTTATATTTAAAATGTCCCAAACTAGACGTCAATCCGGGAGCTATGTCATAATAATGAGTATTTCATTAACAGTGCCCTATTTTGTTTGGTAAATAGAACACATTGTTTATTTGAAAATTATTGAAATTTTTATTTCATTATAAAGTAAAATGGATACCATCAGTTATACAATAAAACATCATTTAAACGTCCACCACGGACACACTGGTAGGAATGAAGTCCTTCAACACAATTTTCCATGACTCTCACACAAATCAGGTCATATGTTACCAATTACTCGTTCAGTATTGAGCTGTCTAAATTTGCTAGATGATTGTTTAAACCAATGATATAATACAACCCAACAGAAAGAAGTCCAATGGAGTTAAATCGCTGAGTATGATTTTTCATAAGAAAATCATTTGCATCATTTGCGATTTTTTCTAGGCACCAATTACTGAATATACGACGCTTTAAATGATCTGTTGGTTTGAGTTCTTGGGCTAAAACAATTTTGTTTGGATGTTTACCAAGATCTTTTCGTAAAATTCGCCACAAAGACGTCTGCGAGATGTCTAGTTCATGTGAACGTCGAGAAATGGATAAATCGAACATTTTTCACGTACAGCAGCATTATTCTCTTCACTTCTTGCATTTCTTTGTCTCACTGGCACTGTAACATCATGAAGTGTAAACTTTGTTTCAAACTTCTTCACTAAACGTTCAACTGTTCTTTAATCCGGACGAATATAACGACCAAAACTTGGAGTTGAAACACGTAAAGTTAGCGTAACAGATCGCGATTTTTCATAATGAATTTGGATTATTTGTAAACGTTGTTGGAGTGTGTATCTTTCCATGATTAAATGGTAGACATTGATACGTACAACTGTCAATGTCACGAACAAACCACGGCTGCCATGCGTGAGTAATGTTATTTCAAAAATGCGGCGTTTCAATTGAAAGACTCTTTAGTTATGAGAAAAATATAGAGAAAACTACGTATTTTAATATTATAGGCATTTAAAAAAAATCAAGAATATCCTCACTCCAGTCGTTACAAATCTTTATTTTATTTTGATTTTTATCTTTATTATTAGGAGTATAAATTGTGCAGTTTTTTGTCAAAAATTGAAGCTTTATTATGAAAAATTGGTTATACATTCAAAGTTCAAATTATTGTCAGTCGCCAGCTTTTTCCCATCTTTTTGGCAACTGACGTGAAAAAAGGGTGGCTTTTTGGCCACTATCCATGCATCGATTTTGACTTCATCGTAAATGGGGGAAGTGCAGTTCAGCCCGGTCATATTGCCTTAATCGGAAGGAACAATGTCTGGGTTGTACGGCAGGTGCAATGTGTTCAGCTCCAACACATCAATTGTCGTCGGTAGACCTCTCCTGTGATCCTTTCGTTCGATTGGAGCAGCTCATAATATACCACATCCACGTGCCGCCCATGACATTGTAGCTTGACGCGCTGGGGGCGCTTGTCTTCACTAAGATCGTAGTTTCATCTCGGTGAAAATGGAGGATTAAGTCTTGATGCCTAAAGTAATGCCATTTGCGCCAGTCACTGGACCCGTGTGGTGGAAGATCGACCGAATGGGTCCTAGTTTCACCGTAAAGGTGGAATGGAGGGCTGAGCCGCGTTGATCAATTCAGTAACAAGGGAGTCCGACGCAGCACATGGCCTCTCCCTCAAAACTAACGTTTATTACAGTAAATCTCCGGATTTTTCTGTCCAATGGCCGAGTGCGTTATATAGCACACTGCGTTCGTTACCTCGGGAGGAAGGAGGCCCTCGGAAAGTATTCGTACGACCTGACCACTCCATTGGTGTTGAGACAGTGGTTGACTAGAAGGGTATTCCATCTATCTGGCCGCAGTAACTCATGAATCAAGGAATCTCACGAAGTGCTTCAGGGTTAAGCAGGACTTGACGGATCGACCGGTCTCGTCCTGAACCAGGATAGATTGCGAGACGTTTTCGAGGTTTTTGGATCTCGACGATGCGGTATTAGACCGTTGATGCTTAAAGCCAGGATCAATTGAAAGCCTTCACAAGGGTTCGTGGGTCTTGACGTATTGACAGTGCTCGTACCAGGATCAATAGATGCATCTATTCTTAGAATTTTCTTGTTTCTCGAGTCTGCGTTTGGATGGGTGGAAGTAAGAAGCCCCTTTGGCGTGTGAGTTGCGCCCCAAACAACTTGGGTACCGACCTGCATAGCCAGTAGCGGTTGAATAGTGCTTCACTGCTACCAGTCACGATGTAGGTTTTCGGAATGAAGGCGAAACTGGGAGCGGGGTGGGTTCAACTCTTCAGAGTGGTTCTCGTTTTGCGCGATGATAAGACGTACCCTTATCGCATAACTTTAGGTAGATTGTGGAAACTACTGAGTGGTGAGTAGTGAAAGACCAATGCTCACATACCCGTAACTTAACCCGGTAGAATTCGCGATATCACACCCATCTGGTCCCACCAAATACACAGCATGATCTCGCCATAAGTATTCGGCTTGACTGTTGACTATGAGATATCCTTACGTTGCCTGTCGTTTTGGATTATCGTAATGGATCTACTTTATATCACCAGTCACAATTCGATGCAATAATTCCTTTCTTTTTTACCGTTAGAGTAGTTGTTCACACGTGAAAAACGGCTCTCAACGTCTCTTGGCTTCAGTTCATTCGGCACCCAATTTCCTATTTTTCAGATCAATCCCATTGCTTCTAAACGAGGGTTTTTGCGAGTTTCACTTGCGTTTATGATTAATCTTCATTGAGAGTTGCCTCTAAGTCTTCATCCTTAAACTTTGGTGGCGCTCTGGTTCGTTCTTCGTCTTCAAAATCAAAATTTCCACTTTAAAATTGGCAAACCACTTCTGATACGTTCCTCCAGTCAGAGCAGGATATCCACTAAAATACGATGACTGTCGGCAGCCTTTTCTTTCATATTGAAGTAAAACTCCGCGGAAAAACACATTATTCAGTACAAAAGTTGACATTTTAAGAGCACACAGAAACTATGTGGTTTACACTTCAGCGAAATTACAAAAGAAGGTCTAACGTTAACACTTCAAAATGAAGGTGTTGCCAGATGAAATAATGAAATAATAAACTATTAGTTACATATAATATCAAAACCGCACCGTAAAATATTTTTCATAAACAATTTAGGTACAATTTAAAAGCAATGGTCAGAATTCTGCGTGAAAATACTAGGAAATATCCGATGACAAATTTTTAAAAATCCTCCTGTGGCGCCAGAACTATAGCCACTAGGTCGAATCTGTTCCTGGCATCGAGGATTTCATTTGAAAGATGCACGTTAGTGGTAAATCCTCATCTCTCATTACCAAGAAGTCCATACAAATCTACGAGGATGCTACACTGTGTACATAGGATCAGTGGAATTTTTTACATTATTTCTCATGTACCTGTTCCGGACGAGCATTTATTTTACTTCACTCCAGTAAATCAACGGTCAAAAGCTAGGCATCCCTAAGAGGCAATAACGAAATTATCTGTGAAAGGTGATACGTTTCCTTTAGAACGGCACAGTCCCAATGGTACATGAAAGCCCTCATTTAAGTGAACAAAAAATAACTAACTAAAGCAAACCACCAGAGTACAATTGATACGATAGTACCTGCTTTGGAGACTATCCCGAGAAATGCAGGCACTACTATGGTCAATGTCAGGAACTGAATATTTCAAACGTCTAAAATATTATTTGTACAACCATTATCCTGAAAACCAAAAAGTTTCGTTTTAGACACTGTGAGTCTTAACTTGACTGAAAATCATGTTGAATCCGGATTCAATTTGTTTAATTACATCAAAACTGTTTCGCGACACTGAAGTCCAGTGTCAAGAAACAGTCAATAGAAGTGAAGTGGCTGGACTTCTTCAAAATGTGTTTCTTAAATACAAAACAGTATGTGGAAGGAACAGGTAATAACATAATTTGAATAGTTGTTGGAAGAGGGTATAAGAGATTTTATTTGTGAATTCCTGAATGGAAAGGATTAAAAATAGGATAATGAGGAGTCTGTTCAATATTGCTTGTTTATGTATTATATTAATGTTTATTTTGTTTATTAATTTATAGTTTTTCTAGTAGATTGAGTTCAACTTCTTTTCAAAGTTTGTAATGATAATTGGTCTTTAGTTCTATTTTTAAATATTCTGCCTGTTTATCCTATGTTAACTTTCACGAAATTATTTAAAGCTAACTTATAAATTTATGATTTACCATGGCTATATATATGATAATGACCTTATTACTTTCAATTAATATAATTTTATAATAATTGTAACTTATAAAGCATATCATGTTATTTTATATTCAATTGGTTAAAAACAATATAATAATAAAAAGAGCTTTTTTACTTGATAGAAGAATTATTTAGAAAAATTTCAAATATCATGCATATTTATTCTGTTAACCTACAAATTTTAATTTCAAAAAATTTGTATTCAAAAACTTTCAGAATTAAATAAAATAAATGTCTAACAAGACATGTAGAATTAAACACTCATCACAAGTATTTGTGTTGTTTGGATGAAAAACTCTTGTGATCCAACAATAACAGAATTCAAAGAAATATAAATTATCAATTAAATCCGCTAAATCAAGTATTTATTTAGTGGATTTAATTTATATTTCTTTGATTTCTTTTATTCCCTTTGGTACTGTGTGATAAATGTTCAATTTAATATATGTACTAAAGTGACACAGTGTGTTCTTAGACATTTATTTTATTTTAGTCTCAAAGTTTTTAATAAGCATTTTTTTAAATTAAAATTTGTAGGAGGTTAACATAATAAAGCTGTATATTCAAAATTTTTTGGTTAAAAACAAGTTTAATATATTCACACATTTTTGTGGCTGTATTTCTGGAGTATTATATTTGCACACATGAAAATTCAAAAAAAGGTACAGGGAATTTAAGCATCCGGTTCAGGTACAAAATAATGATGATAAGAATACAAACAAGCGTTATGAAATATCCACACAGTAGAAAGAATTGTTTAACAGATGTTACTCGAGTATCTTAAGTATTTTGTATTACCATAAATATTTATGGTCATCCATTATATTCGGATTATTTTTATTATGAACTTATTGGACAATTTCTACAGACTCCTAAAATTTTCTGCCTATTCATTGTACATGTGAAAGTTTTAGATTATCTAGAAAGACTAGCCCATTTCTGTGCAGTAAGGTTAAAACTTGAAGACGACATTCATTTAATGTTTTTTTAATCTTGTCTTGAAGGAATGTCCTGTTTATACTATGAGCATGTTAACTCGCAAACTCCTGATTCATGTTTGGAGTTGGTTTTTTTGTTTTATATAATAAAGATGATATTTCATTTTGTGATTCGAATGCAATATTATTATCTAATTTTGAAAGACCATCGGTCACTTGTTCAATATTTATGCAATGCGCGAACATTCTAATTTTGTAGTCATAGAACATAGTAATTTCTGAAATCTTTTGTTTTAATTATCATGGTCAACTATCAAACAGGTTGAAACAGCTTATTATCAAAAACCATAAGGCCACTAAACCTAAAGGTAAAATGATAAATTCGAACTTTATAAGTGGTGATGATTGCCAGAACGATCGCAAGTTATCTCACTCATAAAAACAATTTCATTTAGATTTTTACATTAAGAGAAAATTATTTGGTTCATCATTCACAGTAAACTTAGGTCCATGCTCATTAAAATCAATGAGCCTCACTCGAAAAATTTTCTGTTTAAAATGGTAATTGCTTTCCAACCTTCCTAGAGTTCGACCTGAATCCTGATTTTTTTTGCAAAACTTGCCAGATTATTATCCCCGATAAGCCTAATTCTTGTGAGCTCTACGTGAAAATTTTTTCATCTTTTCCACGCTTGCTTGAACGCCACTAATATTTTCTTCTTCTACGAAGAATGTTGCTGTATATTGTAGAGTAGGTTCGCTCTTTTCAATTTCACAGCATCGCTTCCAAAATCAGCAGAACAAGAACCATGTTCTGAACAACATTTTCTCAGAGTATCAGCATTATCTGATAGAAAATTTGGACGACCTCTAAACGCTAGAGCAACATAGAACGACTCACAATGAAATGGAAAAACATACTAATCACAAATCACTCTAACATACGTCCTGTATCTAAAAATAAGCACGGTCTTCCTGAGCTGTCAAAATTTAGTGTTTGCTATTGGAATGCAGTTAGATGTCTTATCTCAGGAGAAAATAAGATTCTTCTGCAAACCGCAAGTCGATAGTCGACGGTCATAGATAGTATCGTGTATACTGAATGACACTAAAAGTTAAAAACCCATATGCGTGTATGAGTTTTTGATAATTTTTACACGTGGAACTGTTAAGTTTTTGAGGTAGATGCAAGAAGCTTTTAATTGTCAGGAGTGTGTGATCAAATTGAATGTTTTCTATTTGGTTGTTCACAATTGAACGATATGAATCTTTTTTAGATTTCGTTTGTTTCCAAACACTCTAACAAATTAGTTTATAGCCTTTGTGATATTTGTGGTAGATTTTGACTTTCTTGATATCTATATGGTGATTGAGAACTTTAATATTTATTCGTTTATTTATTCATATCAAAGGAACACAAATAGCTAATTCAATAGCCAAACAAGTATCTACAAATAAGCTTTACAAAAAAACTGTCACAAAAATTGCCTTAGCCTGAAAAAATCAAGGAAAAAAATCATGCAATAAAATATACCACCATGTAAAACCGAATTGCAACGGGAAAACCGAATCAAAATCAAAGTTAAAGTAGCATGAATAATGCGAACGGAGGATGAGAGGCTACGACCTATAGAGTGGTGATATCAAAAACTTTCTTAAAATATGTTCAAAAACTGCCGACATTTTATCTGTAGTTAGGTGCTCTTTCGATCTTGTTTCAGAGTTTCAAATTATTTTCACAATATTATCAATAAAAATTTCTGATAAAACTGGACTTATTGGATTTTCTATAATTAATCCTTCATCTGACGAATCCATGAAGTCTTATTTTAGCAGAAATTTTTATGGATAACTCGGAAAGAAAAATTCACTCAAATGCCTTGAGCAAATGTTTGCTTTATTCGTTTAGTATGTAGATGATATCATTTGTTGTTTTGATGGAATAGATAGACAGCTCTGCAATTTTCATAATTTCATTATTGAAATTCATTCAAATATCAAATTCACTTTTGAGAAATAAAAGAATTCTAGTATATCTTTTCTTGATCTTAAAATTTTGAGAAAAGATGATTTGTATTTTCAGTAAAGCGACGTATACAGATATCACAATTCATCAAACATCGAACCATTGTATTAAACAGATAATATCAGCGTATGATCAATATATTGGATAATGTAACTATGAATCGCTGAAACTTTTTTATAGAATTGAATATGATTAGGGAAATTGCATTCAATAATTGCTATAGTCCAATTATAAAAGACAGAATTTTAAATAAAAACAAACAAAAAGTGCATTGAATTTAGTTTACCCTGTTAAAAAAAGTTTTGAATAAAAGATACATTTCTATTCCTTACGTGAATAAAATATCTCAGATTATATTGATATTTTAAAATGAAATTTGACTTGTATGTAGCTTTAAGAATGGTCAATAATTTAGGAATTCATGTAAAAGTAACAAATATAAAACAAATAAATACTATGAATCTGGAGTATATAAGTTGATTAGTAGTGATTACTCTTTGGTATATACAGGTATAGGAATAGTTGCGAAATAATTATGGGGGTGATTCCTTGTCAAAAAATCAGTGGGTCTTTCATAACAATTTTATTTTTTGAATCCCCCCCGCTTAGTTGCAGTCCCTTAAAGTTGGCGCCCGGAAAAGAGTTTTCAATTTTTTTCTTAAAAACTAAAAAACTGACAAGAATAAAACTAAGCAGACGTTTTAAGTGGGCAAGAAAGCAGTCAGAAAAGATTTTGGCGGTATTTCTTTATGATTGCAAGGGGTAGGAAAAGTCACCCGTAAACCTTCTTTCGCAAGAAACTTTTTTGCATATTCCTATTTTACAATAAAAAAATTGATTTTGGATAGCTTGATCCATTCTCAACAAATAAGGTCTCTGTAATTTCTTCCTACAGTTTAAGATTTTAAGAAAAAAATTATTTATCAACATGATAACGTGAGTCGTAGGGCTGGAATTATTTCCGAACTAGAATTTATCTAGTAAGCGGATGTCATTTTGATATGACAATTGACTAGTTTTGATCACCTTTGATTCAGTTACAAATATTTTTTAAAGTGCCTTATCATTTTGAGATTTTTGTCACATACTCATTAAGATGGCGGCGTACACAAACACAGAAATGACCGATATGCATTTTGTTTACAGTCTTTCTGGAGGTAATTCTCTGGAAGCATCCAGAAGATATGCAGAAATGTTCCTTGAACGTCACATTCTATTTACACGAATTCACCAAAGACTACGAGAAAGTGGTATATTTAAAATAAATAAAAATGACTGTGGTCGCAAGCGCGAAATTAGAATTCCAGCAATAGAAGAAGCAGTACTAAATCTTGTCGACGAGTGACCTGACATCAGTACTAGAAAAATTGCTCAACAATTACAAATTTACCATATGACGGTGTTCGTGATATTAAAGGAACAACTTTTTTATCCATATCACATTCAATGTGTACAGGCTCTCAATGGATTTTCCGAATCGTCACCAATTATTGAACAGTATCCTCAATTTTTGAGAGATCCAATAACTAATTTTCATAATAACCACATATGAGCCGAAGAGAACCCTCACGCTATTATTGTAGCTCTCCATCAAGAAAAATTTCTGAATGTCTGGCTTGGATATGTTGGGGATCAGTTTATTGGTCCAAAATTTCTACCGCCTAGATTGACTGGAAGTACCTACGTTCAATTTCTAGAAGAAGAATTTTCTGTACTTCTTCAAAATATTCATTTGCGTGTCTGAAGGAAAATGTGGTTTATGCATGAAGGGGTCCCGCACATTTCAGTATTTAAGTTACACGAAGCTCTCAAAGGAAAAGCGGTGTTGTGAGGCAGCTTCTACCTCTTAATTCGAAAGACGGCGTTTCGTTCGGAGTCTGCGCATCTGAAACTCATCAGACAGGCGTCATGCGCAGCTCTGCCTGTGACGCCAGTGACCATGTGTTTTGCTTAGAACAGTGGTCGTCAAACGCTGTATGCCTTGCCCTATTTGAACTCGGCGGGGACGATTAGTCATGAATATTTGGGTCCTCTATTGATACGCCGATCAAGCTGTGACAGAGCAAGGCAGGTTTCTGGACGAAGAGCGAAATATTTGTTCACTACACACCTCCCTCTCCAGTGAGCGTCGGTGAGGTCACGGAAGAGGGCGTTGGGAATCAAGCAAGGAAACAGTCCGCTGGTCGTGGTGCCATCTCCAGCTGGGATCTGCGGAACGAAAGGAAAGCCTGTCTCGGAATAATGGATAGGGAGCAATTAGGGCCACCAAATGAATGGGTTGATTCGCTCTTAAAGCAAACCCCCCCCAATCACGTCGGGGTTACCAATGAAGCTCTCGGGTGAAATGCGACCTTGTGAGGGAGTTTTCACCTCTTAATTCGGGAGATGGCGTTTCATTCGGAGTCTGCACATCTTAAACTCATCAGACAGGCATGATGAGCTGCTCTGCCTGTGACGCCAGAGACCATGTGTTCCGCTGGGAACAGTGATCGTCAAACGCTGTATGCCTTGCCCTACTTGAACTCGGCGGGGACGGTTAGTCATGAGTCTTTAGACTGGTCGGGTCCTCTATTGTTACGCCGACGAGGTCCGAAGAAGTTGTTCGCAACACATAAATATTCAAATCGATGGATAAGATGAGGTGAACCTCAGTTCTGGCCTGCCCGATCACCAGGTTTAAATTTTCTGGATTTTACTTTTTCAAGTCATTTTGAAACTTTGGTTTACAAGACTCCTGTCCAGAAGATATGGAAGACTTAAGGAACCGCATTGTTCTTTCATGTAGAGTTATTTAAAATACTCCCGGATTTTTTGACCGGGTAACCCAATCTATGCGCCGACGTCTAGACTCTTTTGTAGTGGTTGAAGGTGTTCACTTTGAACATTTAATGTGATCACAAATAGCAAGAAAGAAATACTCATCGACAGAAATCAACAAATTTTTTTGGTTAAGATCGATAAATATTTCTTTCTTGCTATTTGTGATGTATTGCATTTGGTATTTCGGCGTGTACCTTCTACCTATATAATATGATATTCAAGTTGTGAAAAGTTAAAATTTGTTTGTTTTGTTACGCTTATTTAATATTTGTACCAGTTCTCAATAAAAATGCCAACTTGACATCCGCCTAATGATCAAAAATAATTCCAGCCTCTCAGGCCTATTATCTGTTGCTAAATTATTTTTTTCTCAAAAACTGTGAATTTTAGCGTGAAATAACAGGAGACCTTAGTTGTTAAGATTGGATCAAGCTATATGCAAAACAAATATCTTTAATGTAAAATATGAATAGAAAAAAATGTCTCTTGCGAAACAAGGTTTAGGAGTGGGCTTTTCTACCCTTGGCAATCATAGAGGAACACCACCAAAACTTTTTTTGAGTACCTTCTCTCCCGCATAAAATGTCTGATTAATTTTATTCTTATGAAATGTTTGATTTTTAACGAATGAATTAAAAACAGTTTTTCAGGTGCCATCTTTAGGGAGCTATAACTAATAAGGAGGGGCTCAAAAAAATTAACTTTATATGAAAGACCCATTCTATTATTTGATAAGGAATCGCCCCCTTACTCTTTTCGCAACTATTCAAATACACCTTGTTTTGGTCAAACAGGAAGATTTTTCAAGAAAATAACGAACACCAGCGAAGCTATACGTCATACATCTCACATTCAAAATATGCTAGTCATTTAAAAGAATTAAATATCAACAATTACTATGCATGACTTTAACTTCAGGATTATATATTCTAACTTCTACAATATATATTGAAACTATATACAAAAACTATCAAATTGAAATCCTTATATATAATCAATATAAAATATTTTGCAATGTCTCGGAAAAAACCTTTTAACATTCCGACATGAAACGTATTAACACAAATATATTAACAAAAACTATATAAGTCTGTATATTATTATAATATACAAATACAAGAACATCCACTATTGCAAAATTATCTCAAATTTTCAAAATAAAGGATCAAATGAAAATAATTGAAGGAGAATTCCAACATTTGATGGTTATTTTGGTCTCTAGACCTCTTCATTAATATATTGAATGCAAATTCAAATATATCACAAGATCAAAATTTAACTCACAAAATAATATAACATGTAACAACACGTTGATCATTTCTGTTTTATTTTGTATACTTTAAAGCTTACTTCGAGTTTAATGGATCAGGTTTTATATTATTTTCTAAGTTAAATTTTCATCTTGTGATATATTTGAATCTGCATTTAATCCATTTCTGAAGAGCTCAAGAGACCGATATAGGTATCAAATGTTGGAATTCTCGTTCATTTTTATTTGATCCTTTATTTTCAGAATTTCAGATAAGTTTAGAATAGTGCATTTTCTTGTATCTATTTGTATTTTAATATACATAATTATTTAGTTTTTGTTGATACATTTGTATTGATACGTTTCATGTCGGGATGTAAAAAAATTTCTTCCGAGACATTGAAAAATATTTTATATTGATTATATATCAATATAATATTATATCATTTTGATAGTTATATTATATCATTTTGATAGTTTTTGTATATATCGGGTGTTTTTCTTTAGAGTGATAGAACTTTAAATTGAAATAAAACACATTTAAATTAAGATTGAAGCCAAATTTTTTTTTATTTGAAAGATAATTTTATGGCAATTATGTTTTGAAAATAATTTCCGGAATATGTCCACCACCACTAGCTCTGAGGATCCGCATTCGACCAGACCAATTGTGGACCACTTTTTTGGAGTATTTCAGGCCTTATTTCATCAATAACACGAGTTATGTTGGCTTCCAAAGCGTTTATTGTTTCTGGTTCATCAGCATAAACTAATGACTTGACATAAGCCCAAAGAAAATAATCCAGTGGAGTTATATCGCATTATCTTGGAGGCCAGTTAATTGGACCATTTGTCGAAATAATGTTATCGCCAAATCTTTCTTTCAGTAAATCAGTTGTTATGGTAGCAGCAAGAGGTGTAGCACCATCTTGTTGGAACCAAAACTTTTCTGGGTCGATACCATTCAAATTTTGAAACAAATAATCACTGACCATCCATCTGTAACGAGCACCATTCACTGTAACTTTAGCTCCAGTATCGGTTTTAAAGAAATATGGACCGATGATGCCTCCAGCGTGTAAATCAGACCATACAGTGCATTTTTCAGGATGCAATGCAACCTGCAGAACTTCTTGAAGATTGTTTTCACTCCATATACGGCAATTTTGCTTGTTTACATAGCTGTTCAACCAGAAATGAGCTTCATCATTAAACACAATTTTACAAAAAAAGGAAGATAAAAGATCAACTTCAAGCTGTTCTAGGGACCAATCAACAAACAAACGACGCTTATTATGGTCAAGTGGCTTTAGTTCTTGAACCAGTTGGATCTTGTATGGGTGTAGGCTAAGATCTTTACGCAAAATTTTCCATGTGGTGGATGCACAGAGTCCAACTTGTGAACGTCGACGAATAAACAAATCTGGATCATCATTAACACTATGACTTACAGCAGCGATATTTTCTTCTGTACGTACAGTTCTTTGTCTTGTTGTTGTTGCATCGAGTAGAGAAAACGTCCGAAATCTATCGATAGTTCGACGAATAATCTGCTGTGATGGACGATTATATAAACCATAAATTTCACGAAGTGCTCTTTAAGTTTTGCGAATAGAACACTTATTTTGAAAATAAATTGCAACAATCGCAACGTTGTTGCGGCGTGAATCTTTCCATGATAATCTGTCAATGTTACTGAACAGAAATGTCAAAACAACATGGCTTCTATCTTCTGTAAAACCACAGGTATCCCTATCGAAAGTTCTATCACCCAAAAAAACACGATAGTTTCAATATATATTCTAGAAGTTGAATATATAATTCTGAATCTAAAGTCATATGTTTTATTAATTATTTTCATTTTTTAAATATGAAGTAGGGCTGATGAGTTTTGCGTTGTGGGAATTCTAAATTGCTTTTTGATGATGTTCTGCATGTTTGAGGAATTTTTTTGAAGCAACTTATTTTGGGCAAGTTCTTGAGGTAATGTTTTGCATTTTTGTAAAGGGCTTTGGTTTTCATAAAACAAGGTTCTAAACAAAATTTTTTACTCTTCAGGTATTAATTTATTAATTTTAATTAATACTTTGTATTTCTTTGAATTCTTTTGTTCCCTGGTCCTGTGCAAGAAGTGTTAATTTTATATGTCTACTAAATTGAAGCAGTGTTTTTCTAAGACATTTATTTAATTTAATTCTAAAAGTTTTTGAATAAAATTTTCTGAAATTAAAATTTGTAGGAGGTTAACAGAATGAATCTGTATAATATTAAAAATTTTAATATATTTAGATCAATTGTTTATAAGTGTCAGACATCTCACATCCAAAATATGCCAGTCATTTGAAGGAATTAATTTCAACTGTAACTATGAAATCTTTTATAATAAATTGTGGAAATAATCTATTTTATTTCAATGAATTTCCATCAAGTAAGGATCGATTCAATTAAATTTTTGCAAATCGATAATCCGAAATCAAATATTTGAGGAAGATCGCTCATAACGTTATTTTTTCGGATGGAAAACCGAGCAGATCCGGAGGAGCTTCGAGGGATAATTTCATTGCCGGAACAGAGGAGCTCACGCGAAATCGGGAAAACCCCCCGCAGGGCGCCAAAGACTCCGCTATCAAATCGTCTCAGAAACGAGAGCGAGAGTGACGAATGTGTGGGTGATAAAACGACAGAGAATGCAATGTGCAGTGCCTTTGGCCGGTTTCCACCGATCCCCAGCAGCCATCATGGCAGGCCAAGTGCCACCGAGAGCAAGTACACCGCTCAAATCGTGGTAGGCGGTTAAGCGGGCAGGTCGTAGCTCTGCGCGCAAGTGTATTCTGCACGATCCATCCGCACGCACTTAGACCAAGTGAAAGAAAGGAGGACTAGAGACGGAATATGTTTTGGAGTCGGCATAGATTGCTCGATTGTTTCGGCTAGTAATTGCGGCCGCTCAGGGTTCGGAAGGACTCCTTTTTCGGACGTCCGATAGTCGTGCAATAGTTTGATATTTGTTTCGTCCAAAAGCAAAGAGTGACAACAGTGAAACTACACTTTATTTTTGGGATACTTGTGATATTTTTTCTATTCCCGAGTGACATTAACTTATCTGTGATCAAGAATTTGTCGTTCATCAGTGTAATTTTTATTTTTGTGGATTACGTCCTGTAAGATTCCAAGTGGTGAGTATATACACACACATCCTCAAATTCCCAGATAACTCTCGTATTTTTATTAACGTAGTAGCATAATTAAGTACACGTGCGCTGCAAGTTTTACAATCTAAATTGGACACGGCTTCTTAGATTATTTATACGTATTTATTTAGACTCCTGGTAAAATTGTCTGTTACCAAAATAGATTCATAGTCATTTTATTTTTTGAATCGCATCTAATTCCGTGATGGTTAACGTATTGATCAGTGAAATAGGGTTTGTTCCGATAGTTTATGTTTTCGCAGTGACAACTTCGCGGGGTTGCGCGAGGGGAATAAAGGGGAAACAAGGATTTCCATACAAATCATCCCTCGTGGCTCTACCTCCGGAAGGGGGGGAGATCCTTCGGGAGGAGAGGGGAGCTTTAATTCCTCAATGTTTTGATCAATTAAATTGCGTATTGATTTTGCAATTATTGAGAACCAATCAGAAATGGACTTTTTTCTCTCTTGGCCGTACTTGTTCTCCTCCTGCGCGTAGAACGTACGTAGTTTTTAACCGAATTTTTCTATTTTTGCGCATATCCCGTTTTTTTGCCATTGCGCCATTGTCCAGTAACTAATTTTTAGTGCCGTATTGATTTTATTCATTTCGGCCTCGATTTTAACGAGGCTTTCCCTTATCGAAAATTATGTCCGCCTGCTTTTTCGCAGCGGAAAACAACCCCGTCGAATTTCGTTCCTTAGTCTTCGGGACTTTGTGATCACGTGTCCTGTGTGTACAAATTCGAGAAACGGGTAGATGTAACTCAAAAAATATTTGAATCTAAATGTACGTACCTGAATAATCCCAATTTTTTGACTTTTTCTAGTGAACATCTTATTTTATTTGCAATAACTGTAATAAAAAAAGAATATCGTTAATTTTGAAGATTTATTTTTGGAAACGTTGTCAATAATCAATTGAAAAGTGGACACTTACTAAAATTTATTTCACAATCGTAATATACAATTCAAATTCCAAATTCGATAATTTTGATTATGTTATTCGATCTGAAAGAACAAGAACAACAATTTCATCATAAATATATCTTCTTTTTCATCTAGAAATGGTAAAAATTACGAATATTTTCATGTTACTGACTTCTTGGCACATATTCTCATTTTTTCATCAGCCGAAGCATTTTTTGTTTCCACTTCTTGAAATTCTGAAATCTGCAAAAAATTGTACACATTATATTTTTTTGGAAATTGTTGTATTGGAACAATAAGAAATCGAAAGGAATAATGATGAATAAAAACTTGAAGTAACTTTAAAAAAAAGGAGGATAATATTTAAAACTATCATTTTGGTTTCTTCATTGAAATTTTGTATCCCAAAAATTTGATTTGAATTGAATGAAAATATTTATAATATATTTTCTTATGGGAATATTTATTTGATTAAGTTTTCTTATGGAAGTTATTCGCTCGCTTAATTTTTGGGAATGTAACGATAACTTATTTTTCTAAAAGAAATTTTGAATTACCCACGCATTAATCAATTTTTTGTTAATGATTGTTACCTTCTACATGGTGAAAAGAAAAACGTATCAAATATTCTCCTAATATATTTATATAGGATTAACATCTTTCGAAATTTAATCTGTGTATATTGTGCAAATTTTGAAAATTTTTGTAATATGACAATATTGAACTCCAAGCAGTAGGTATTTCTTTTATATCATATAGAATCTTAGGTCATAATTTCAATAGCGAACTGTACCAATACAGATGATAACGTAATTCAAATCAAAATGTCAAAGATCTAGAGGTGGATCTTAGATAATAAACCTGTAGTTATAATCTGACCATTTCATCATATTTGATATATTAATTCAGGAAAACTTTCAAAGAGTTCGATCTGTTCTTCACTCATAGTTCATCTTCTGCCTTAAAGCTATATTATAGTTTAACTAAAAACAATTATTTATGAATTTGTTGTTAACATGGTCGGTTATGAAGTTTTCATATAACTATTGAAGCAAGTAATCGTTTGAACATGCTTGTTTTAGCTTGTAGTATATTGAAATAATGGGAAAGTAATGCTATGGAATTATTCGAAAACAATACTTATGAGTTATGGAACACGTTATTCAGCTTGAAGGTGATTAAAAATTTCTAGATACGTAGAGGTTCTGCTGGGCACTAGTAATTCGTGTTCTTCATTAATAGATATCTACACATAATTGCCGTATTTATCTTTTTCCTCACGCAATATGGGAAATATTAATGAGATCGGTATTCTTTGGATTTTCAACAATTAAGATATATCTAATATTTATTTGAAATTAAATAATTGAACCTTCTATTACCAGATATCTACCAATTAAAGGATTCGTAAAATTTCATCCCTATTCCGTTGAAAAAATTGTAGAAATTTTTATGCAAACCGTCAAGTATCAAAAAATTATTATTTTCGCGCTTCAGGTCAGTTTCGATCAGTTTTTCAAAAAATTAATGCAATTTCCGACAGAAAGTCTTGTATTACATTCATAAACGTACAGATATATATTTTCCAGACAAATATTGAACGGGAAAGCTAAAACATCGTAAAAAATTATGCTGCAATTCTCTCAAAAATATATTGAACTAATTCTAACTGATTTACTTTATATAAACTATATGACTGAACATTTCAGAGAGCTTTCAAAATATTTCCTATTAAATAGTCATTATATTATAAATTTAGGAGTTAAAAACAACATTACAAAAAGCTTGATGTGAATATGTGGTATATATTCGGAAATATTTACAGAACTCTTCAAAGAAATGTTCTTCTAATCTTCACACTAAATAAGCTCAGGAAAAATAATATAATAATTTGAAATTTGGTTTGGATTACACTTACGGAATTTTTTTCGCTCTATTGAAATTTTGCAGTTTTTTTATTGGAAAAAATCTAAACAGAAGTAAACATACCGAGTTTATAAATATTCGACCTGTGTTCATTCGGTTAAATGTTTGAAATAACGAGTCTGATAAAAAATACAAAAACCCAATGGGATAAAATTCATGTTGTTTTTAGAAATGAATGCGATTCTTATTATTTCGTTTCATTTGTTATAAATGGAACGGAAAATGTATCGGATGCCCTTTTTTATAATTATAAGCATAAAATAAGAATTATTTTCATTTTATAATTATTATTTATATATTAATTTTTTCTCTTCACCAAAAATATTCAGTAGTTTCAAAAACTCATAAAAAAGTTTGAGCAAGATAAATAGATAATCCGAAATACATATTCCAAATTTTCTTGCAAAGGAAACATTTTTGATTAATATTTTTCTAGTCTATTCCGTGAAAATTGTTTCCACACGTCAACACCGCCAAAATTTCAGTAATTATCTCAGAGCATGGGGTATAACGAAATCTTATTTAGAATAATTAAAAACGAAAAATGAATATAATTCATGAGAAAAGTACTCAATTAGAAAGGAATATTTCTGCATAATAAAATTGTGTAATTGAATAAGAATATTTGTGAATAGAAAAAGACTAAGATTCTCATACTCAACTTCCTTCCAACGAGTAAGCGGTAATTACACCAAATATTTCATATTATTCATTGTATTAACACGATAATTATGGGGTTTAATTAAAAATATAACAATTTTTATAGCAGCTCATTATTTCTTTAAGTAAACAGACCTAATATTGCCTTAAATTCATTCCTTAATTATCTTGATTATTGTATGATATCTAGTTACCGGCACTTTTGAAAGTTATGGGAATTGGCTGTGAATGATGTGGATTTAAGTTTGGTTCCACATTATGAATAAAGACTGAAAAATTAGAGTAAGAGGTACTCATATAAAATTTATGTGAAATCCGATAGATGTTAACTCATTTTTTTTCAATTGAATGGATCCTTTCTTGATGTAAATTCGTTTTAATTAAGTAAACTAATAAATAATATTTCTACATTTTAATAATTCACAACAATTGTTTCGCCAACAGTGTAGCACTCTAAAAATTGCACCTCCACTTCTTATATAGCAATGGTGTAGGCGAAAACATGAAACAAGGGGGGGAACATATAACCATCAATTTTGGGAAATACAGATAAGGAAAAATGTGCGACAAAGGCATACAAATAACAATAAAATATATTAGACCCAATTATAGGAAGAACCTCACGAAGTAAAGATATTTAACCAGGAAAATCTGACATCTGTTTGCTCGTTGAGAAAAATTTTAAGGTTCTTGTACCTGTTATTTTCTACTGCTTCCGATAGTCTGGGTCAGGTACTTTTAATTTAATTATGGATAATTTCATAGTTGTTGAAATTATATTCAAATTCATTTAAATCACTGACATATGTTAGGTCTAAGATTTCTTCTTTTTTAAAGGCTATACCTATTCGCCCAATATACATCATAGAGCAATCATTGCAAGTCAAATGATAAACTTCAGATTTATTGTCGTTATTTGTTTTATCTTCATTATATTTTATGTAAATTACGAAATTATTAACCGTTTTATAAGCTTCATTTGAGTCGAATGTTATTTTAAAATACTTAGCAATATTATCCGATATTCGAACCGTCATATTAACCAGAAATTGGCAGCATAGATTCGTTAATGTAACTATAAATCATGATAACATTTTTATAGAATTGAATATGATTGAGCAAATTTCATCCAATAACAGCTATACCTCAATTATGATAGAGAAAATTTAAAATAAGAAACAAAGGAAAAGTGCACTGAATCTAATGTACCCTGCTATAGAAGATTCGACTAAAAATGCATTTCTATTCCTTACGTGAATAGAATATCGGGTAATATTGCTGAGTATTTTAAAATAAGATTTAAGAACGCTTAATAATTTGGGAATTAGTAAATCTGGAGTTTATAGGACTTGCAATGATTGCTCTATTGTATATTGGCCAAACAGGTAAATCCTTTATGAAAAGAACCCATGAACACCACAAGAGTTACCCAACATATGTTGGGTTTGAGCACTCAAATGGAAGCAGTAGAAATTAACAGGTACAAGAACCTCACAATTCTTCTCAACTAGAAAACAGATGTCGTCAGATCTCCCTTGTTGAATATTTTTACTATTTTATTAGTTATTTGTATCCCTTTGTCGCATATTTTTCCTTATCTGCATTTCCGAAAATTGATGGTTATTTCCATCCTTCATCCATGTCTGTATTTCCAAAAATTGGAGAAAAGTAAAGAAGCAAACGCAATTGAAATTGTAACTGTAAATAATGGCTATACGAGATTGAAATTATTGATAAAATGAATAAAAAAAGAACTCATCACACAATTATGAAACATTGTTATAGCAATATGCTTTTTGGGGCCGATTTTCTCAAAGTTAGTCTTAGATCTTTTGGCTAAGAGTACTAGACTGAAAAATAATCTTCAAGAATTTCAGTTCCCTCAAAAATTTTGCGAAAATATCAATTGCGTTCAAGTTCTGAATATTGTAATAGCAAATAACCATTCTTACAATCACGCCACTTAAAATATTCGAAATTTATAAAAAACACTGGAAGTAAAATTTCATCTAGCTGTTTTGAGTCACATCGATATATCTCCAGCCATTTTGGAATTATATTAAAAAAACGAATAATTTTTTCCAAACACCGTGTGTCTTGAAAGGGAAAAAAGTAAGGGCCAATGATTGCGGGAAATGTGTTCTTAATTTCATTAGTACTATCTAACCTATCAGGCTGTAACACCTACTCTGGGATACCCTGAGTAAAATTCAAATTGATGAACTGATGGATATTCTATCAATTAAAAAATGCATTGAAAATAAGGTTATTCATCGAGTTTACAAAAACTTTTCTATCTAGACAGTTGACACTTTTGAATCTATTACCTTTCGACATTTGACAAGTAAGAACTACGCCATTACTGAAAATAGAACGATACACGGTTCATCAATCCATTGAAATTGTTAAAATTCACTAGGAAAAAGGTGAAAAAAATTTGTGGGTCGTGAATTCTACCGGTTAGGTTACTTGCATGTGAGAGTGGCTCTTTCACCAGGTAATTACTCAGCAGGCTCCACAATCTGTCCAGGAACCAGATAGTGTGATAAGGATACGCCTTATCATCGCGCATTAGCGAGGACCACTCCGAAGAGTTGAACCCACCAAGCTTCTAGTTTCGGCTTCAGTCCGAAGACCTACATCGTGACTAGTAGCAGCGAAGCACTATTTAACCTCTACTGGCTCTGCAGTGTCAGTACCCGAGTTGTCTTGTGATGCAACTCACTCGCCGAATGGGCTTCTTATCCACCTACCCGAACGCAGTCCCATGAACCAAGATACTCTCAAGAATTGATGCCTCAATTGATCCTGGTACGAGCACCATCAATCCAGCCTGTACGTCAAGACCCACGAACCCTTGTAAAGAGTTTCAACTGATCCTGGCTTCAAGCATCAATAGACTCGCAAACGATCCTGGTTCAGGACGAGGCCGGTCTATCTGCTATGGCTTAGAGGCCCCAGCAGAGACCTAGATATGGCTGAAAGATATAAGCCACTTTAGAAGGGTTTATCTGAAACATAGTACGAAAATAGTGTTAGTAAGTTCAAATTTAGGATTACAAGGAAATGAAAAATTGCAAGAAAATAGAGGTATCTGCTCTGGCTTGTAGGCCCCAGCAGACACCTAGATATGACTGAAAGATATAATATAAATATTAGTGTTATGACGTCTTCTTAGGCCACTTTAGAAGGGATTATCAGAAACCTAGTACGAAGATAGTATTAGTAAAATTTTTGGGAAGTCGTGAAGCATCTTCTCGACTGGCAATAGTGAAATTAGTGGAAAATTTTGAGATGTTAGGACAAGTATGTGAAGAATTGCCATGAAAATTCATGGATGTTTTAAAGATAGGAGTATATAAAAAACAATCTTTTTCATTTTGAGTTTAGGTACTATTTATATCCCTTTCAAGATGGCCGTGAGGCCGAAATACTTATCAGATGTCTGCATTAATTGTGAGTCATATAAAACGGGTGTTGTTTTTAATTGAAATCCTAATCAAAATATTTAGAATATATTGTAATTAGTTTCTCGTATAAACTTTGAACTCAATGTTTTTTTCATTTTATAGGTAATCAGTTTTATTGTTCGAAACTAAGTTTCGTTAGAATTTATACAGACATCTTGTTGATTTTAGGACACTCTATAATGAAGAAAAACTCCACATGAAATGCATTATTTCAGAACACCTTAAAAATTCCATGAATTGAATACAAACATCTCGATGTCTTGGAGTGGGAAGCATCGCCCAAGCAAATACGATAGGTGTCATCCTTACATGCTTCAAACTATCTCACTCATCATGCTAATAGCGAATACATTTCATAATAAGTAATCCCCATAAATTGTCTTAAAAAATGTCAGCTTGTCCCGTATTCAATAATAAATTGTTGATTATTCAGATTTCGGGACATCGTAAAATCCTAATAAAATCGTACACAACGATAAATAACCATATCATGAGGACAATTACAATAAATAATTTATGAAACAACCTTTAAAAATAGAAAGCTAGATACTATGCTAAACATTCGTTTCGGATGTTTGCAATGATTAACAATTACCTGACACCCACTTGAACTCAATTTACACAAAACTAGCATTTAATTTATCGTTATGGAAGGTTGAGCGATACCTATCTGGTTTTAATTTGTTCGAAAGAATGGATCAGATATCATCGTTTGCGATTGGCTTTTTGTTTGGATATTAGGAGAACATTCCTTGTACCATTGTGGAGGCGTTTGGATTTTTATGATAATGTTCTGGTGGCCTTTTCCTATTTGAAATTCTGTGTTTTATTTTCGAATTATACTAATTTCGGATAGAAAGATCAAGCAGTATTAAAAACTATAAACGTATCAGGAGTTCGTGTTCAGAAGTTCGTGTGGTTTTTTGTCGAAAATTGAAGGTTCATTGTGAAAAATTGGTCATACATTCAAAGTTTAAAGTATTGTCCATCGCTAGCCACTACTTTTTCTCATCTTCAAAGCAATTGACGAATCCCATCGCAAAACAGGTCGGCCCTTTGACCACTATCCATGTATCGATCCATTTTTGGACCTCAGCGTAATTGTAGAAGTACTGTTAGCCAGGTCATGTTTAATCGAAGGGATGGTAATCGGAAGGAACAATAGAGAAGGTGGAGTAGGACTTCCCGTTTGAGCGTTTCTAAGTATCTTTTAACGGGTGACGCAACATGTATCTTTATGCAAAAAACTTTGTCGTGTCAACCGACATATGGCGGCCATTTTTCTCGCAATGCTCATTACACACCACATGACGCGCCCCCCAGGCATTAGATCTTGACGGGATGGGGGCTTTTATCATGACTAGGACCCTAGTTTCGTCCCGGCGAAATGGGGGGTTAAGTCTTGGTGCCTAACGTAATGCCATTCACGCCAGTCACTGGACCTGTATGGTGGAAGATCTCCGAATGGGGCCCTAGTTTTGCCGTTCTGGTGAAATGGAGGGCTGAGCCGGTTGATTAACTCAGTGACAGGGAGTCTGTCACTGAGGGTCACTAAGGGATCACTAAGGGCTTCTCCCTTAAAACTGGCGTACTCTACCCTATCGAAGTAGATGGTTCTGGCTTTCGAGTCGGGGCCCAAACTAGAAGCTGGTGGGTTCACCTCTTCGGAGGGATTCTCGCTTCGCGTGATGATATGGCGTAATCCTTATCTCACTTTCTTCCTCTAGGGGTGGACTGTGGAGACTGCTGAGTAGTCACTTGGATAAGAGTTAGTCTCAATATGCCAATAACATTACCTGGTAGAATTCACACCACATGACGCGCGCCCCCCAGGCATTAGATCTTGACGAGATGGGGGCGCTTGTCATGACTAGGACCCTAGTTTCGTCCCGGCGAAATGGAGGGTTAAGTCTTGATGCCTAAAGTAATGCCATTCGCGCCAGTCACTGGACCTGTGTGGTGAAAGATCTTCTGAATGGGGCCCTAGTTTTGCCGTTATGGTGGAATGGTTGGATAGTGCTCCGCTGCTACCAGACGGTTGTAGTTTTTCGAACTGAAGCCCAAACTGGAAGCTGGTGGATTCATCTTTTCGAAGGAGTTCTCGCCTCGTGCGATGATAAGCCTTAACCCTTATTGCACTTTCTACCTCTTGAGGCAGACTGTAGAGACTGCTAACTAGTCACTTGTTGAAAGAGATATGCTCACATGCCAATACACTAACTGGTAGAATTGACACCACATGACGTCTTGACCCTAGTTTCATCCTGGTGAAATGGAGGGTTAAGTCTTGGTGCCTAACGTAATGCCATTCACGCCACTCAATGGACCCGTGTGGTGGAAGATCGACCGAATGGGGCCCTCAGTTCATACGGCACTGAATTTCCTACATTTCGGATTATTCCCATTGCTTTTAAACGATGGCAAATAGCTGGCCGAGTGTTTTTGCAAGTTTTCAGTCAGGAAGAAGGAGCATGTAAACCGAATAAAAGGTAAATTAGTTTTCGAACCTATTGATTTAGTGATATGAATTTAGAAATACATGTCAACTTATCCCGTGTGAAATATTCATCAGAAGAAAAGAATATTCAAACAATTAATGAGAAACTGAATAATGAGAGGAATGCAGGTACATGGTACAATAATTGAGAACATTCTTAGGACGATGCTTCAAAAATTTTTATTCATAACGGTTTACTTTGAACTGTAAAACATTAAAGGGCAAATTTTTTTCTTGGTGAGAAGCTTGTTCATCAGTCCATTTTCCCTGAAAATTTCAAATCTGTGAATTGATTCTTGAAGAAATTGTGTCAGCTAAAATTCAAATAAATGCCATTTTTTACATTTTTGGAACTATTCTCATAAAGAAACGAAAAAATTCATTAAAATGAAGAGTACATGTTGAAATGCTCCTTCCTTCTCTCTTAGATATGCAGCGTTGAAAATTGGCAACAAAGAGTGAAAAAAAAATTGAACAAAGCTTACCCTACTTTTCTTACTTTTACCCGAAATCAGATATCCAAAAAAAATCTAGTGATATATCATCAAGAAATTATACTGAGCCCTCCAATCATTATTTCACACTTAAGTATTGTAGTTTATAATTAGTACTTTCAAAAGTATTTCAAATTATAATTTCAAGTAAAACTAACTCAGTAACCTTTGAGCTAATTCTGCCCATTTTTGAATGGGCAGAATAGTTTGTCTTCCGACCGGATGGCTGATCCTTACAAAATTCGGTTAAAATCTTCCTGCCATTATTTTACACCTTAATACTACATTAATTTTCAACATGATTCGATATTACATAATATTTAGTTCCTTATGAATTGAAACCAATAGATCTGGAAAGCCGATTATTTTATTTTGAGCAGCTGCTTCAAAGGCAAAAAGGAAAGGATTTTTCTACACAAGGTGATTGGTGACAAAAAGTAAATCAGTAACCATACTCACCTGACGAAGTCAATATGTAATTGACGAAACAATTGTCGTTGAAAACTAAAAATAAGCGGAAATAAAGTGTTTTACTTCAAATCATTTACGATAAATTTCCGTCAAGTAGAGACCGAAACAATCAAGAAAAAGTAAATCTTCTGCGACAACCCCAAGAAAAATAAAACTCAACATCAACAGCAAATCTGAGCATTTATGGTTATGTGTATCTGCTGGGACCAAGGTGGCGTTGTGAACTACGAGCAGCTAAAACCTTGTGATTGCATTACGGTCGTTTGCAAGCTGTTTAACAGTTTCATTCTTTTCATCTTCATTGGTATATTCGACTTTTGCAATGAAAACGCATAGTTGAAATAATTTTAGTACTTCTGGAGACAGACGGTTCTTTAAGTCATTTATTACAGAATCTAGAAGAGGGATGTATACAGCCCTGAGGAAATACTCTTCAGCAGATTGATCAAGATGGTTATTGGCTCTGTGTGTTTGTCGTGATACTACTCTGGGCCATTTAATTTCTGTATCTAGTTGCTCAGCTGCTTCTTTTGCCTCTTATTTCGTAGGACAGTGAGTGCATCATTGGACTCCGTAGCCCATTTTGAATCATTGATCTCGTTTGCAATATTCTGCTTAAGACTACTGTTGTACTTGAAAAATATTAATGGGGGTCATGACCCCCATAACACCCCTGGATCCGCACTTGGTTTGAAACGTGCATTACGAGAGAAATGGCCGAAATATAAGCATTACGTGCATAATGATAGAAATTGCCGAAATATAAAGTTAGACATGATAATAACGCACGTTGTCAAAAATATTTAGAAAGGATCAAATGGGATATATCTTACCGTACCCAACGTATTCTCCGGACATGGTTCCTTCCGAGTACTGGCTATTTTGACGGATACAACACGATTTAGCAGGTCACCGCTTCAGTTCTTTCGGAGAAATAGACCATTGGCTACAAAGATTGGTCGCCTCAAAAGACAAGAAGTTTTCCGAGACGGGATTCGAAAATTAACTGAGAGGTGATGGACAATATTTTGATTATTCTGTTAATTCATTATCTTTTGAAATGAATGCATCCTACCCACACCTCCTAAAACCCATACTTTATATATATATATATATATATAGAAAAACATTAAAACCGTTCGCATTAAGTCATTTGCAGGTACCCGCAGCGACAATTTGAACATTTAAGATATAATTTGGATAATTTTGGTGCCTTGCGTGCTCCACAAGTCGCGTGTTCAAACGACTGTATCATTTTCATCGGTGTTTTCAAACGACGCATATTTACAATAGACTGAAAATAACTTTTTTATAATGATCTGCTGAACAGTTGGTGCCTTAAACCATTGTAAAAGACTTACTGAATCTAATACTACAAGAGAGAGTATTACAAAAGATGTTTCTGAAAACCATTAAGCGATTAAATTTAAAAGTTGAATTGTAAGAAGGTTAAACAGAGGTGATTAACAATGATTTGAAATTGTTGCCTTTATTCCCTCTTCTAGGGATTAGCGGGCTATCGCTTTGCTTAAATGTCTGTAATTTTCGAATTTCAAGCCGAAAATAGTATCAGACGACTGAATTGGACTAATGAAAAATTAGAGGTTAAAAGTAATTATGTCCGCCGGTCCAGTCCGTCCGTAAACACTCTAACTTTCGGACCGAAAGAGTGTAGTCTCTTGAAAAAGATTTAGAATTAATTTTTTGAAAATTATGTCCTAGATAACACTGAATCACATTATTGACATATATATTATCATCACATGTGGTGGAAATTAATTAACAAAAATCAAAGAAATATGAAATACTGACCAAATTGTTTAGACATCATCTTATACATGTTTCGATTGGATGTTACAGAATTACAAGTTTTATTACCAAAAAATGTTCAACATATAATTCAAAAAGGGCTTTTTTATTTTCCTTTTTAAAGAATATATAGCAATTCTCCAGAAAAAGAACCTGATAAATTCGGACCCAAATCAGTTCAGTAAGGAGTTATTTGAATAAATAAAATAATCAGTAAAAATTTATAAGTACCTCTTTTTCACCAAACATTTCTGCAACAACTAACCAATTTTTGAGATAAGCGAAAGAAACGAAAATTAGGTTATATCACGAAAATATATAATGAAAGAAGATACTACTTAGGTTCAGCATTAGATGACCACCATGCGCATATGTGATAATACAAAGAAATTTCTCAAATATATATTGAAAATTAACTTTCATGAAGTTTTTTGAGTATTATAGATAAAACCTGCATTTAATTTTCCAAGACCTCTACAGATTCAAAAATAACTGTCTTTCAAGAGATTTATTTAGATTTGAATCTGTAAAAGTTCCGGAGACTTAATTCCAGCTTTTATCTGTAAAATTCAGAAAACTTATTCATAGTTAATTTCGAGTATATAGATCTAGATTTGTAAGTGGTATAAATAGTCAATTATTCAAAAAATACACAAAATCGGCTCAATGAATCATGATTTATTCTTGAAATTTTCCTTTCAAAATATTTTCGGAAGCACAATTCCGATGGAGTTCAAATTTAGTATTTAGATGTGAAATAAGGCCATGAAAGCTGGGTGAAAATTCATGAATGTATACCACGAGAATTTTTCAAATTCTTTCTTAGTTAATTTCGGCAAAAGGTGTAAAAGGAATATGAAGTTTGTTCAATATACTTTTTCCACTCTTTCTTGCTTCTATCATACGATGCCGATCGAAGAAATACCATGTATTCTTGATTTTCACGAGATTTTTCCATTTCTTCGGAAAAGCAGTTATACTATATTATAACTATATATATGTTTTTATTCATCATATCTGGCTTCTTCAAGAAGTTATTAACTGATTTGAAATTTTCAAGGGAAATGTTCTGTTGAATGAGAACGCAAAAGCTTCCGACTTCACATTAGTGTTTTTCACCATTTTTTATATGTTATATTTTACTTTCATCGCCGCATTTTCGATTAACCTAGCAAACCGGTTCAAGATTTCATGAAATTCCACATCCATCATACAATACGATACATATTGCATATTGACCAATATGTTTCTTGAACTATTAATACCGAATAAATCATAAAAATATTAATTGAAGAATGGATTAAAATGCATTCGAAAGTGAAATTCTCTACGGAGAATATTTTTATCTTGAATTATGGATGTTTACGATATCATAACTCGTATTACAATTTCTTTTTAACTACCTGTAAAGTGATTGAAGCAATTATTAGTTGGAGAACAATTTCAGTTATGTTTCAAAGTTAGTTTCCTGTTTTCGTAAACATATTAAAGAATGTTCAACACATTAAACAATCCATTCGTTGCTATTCTAGGCTTTTTGAATATCAGAACAGATTTAATCTATTAGCCTCCTGTAATTTTAATTTCATAAAATTTTATTCAAAAATTTTTAGATTTAAATTAATGTCTTATAAGCACTTCTTATATTTAATAGACGTATAAAATCAAAACTCATTATTTAATATCAAACGGAATAAAAACACAACTAATATGAATTGTCAATTAAAATTGATAAATAAATATTTGAAGGGGACAAACTTTTTGTTTCTGATCTTATATTTACGATAACTAAATCTTTTTCAAAAATACAAAACATAATTTTAAGAACATCTTCAAAACTCCTTAATTTGAAATATTTAATATATTTAAATATCTGAATAAGTTAATTCAAAAAAATAAAATCAATTAATAATAAATAACTTACGCTTAAGACTTCATGGTATCTTTGATTGAACTAACACTAAAATTAGAGACCTTTAAAATCCAAGGTATTCTATGTTTTATCTTCACAAAAATCACACAAAGCTTGAAAGGTATTTCATGGTCTTAGTTAAACCACATGATATTTATATAATGAAATTTTTTTAAACCCTAAATATAATTATATATTATATATAAAATAAAATAATAAGAAGAGGTTTTCTACTTGATAGAAGGATTATTACAAAATTTGAATATCGAAACTGTTAGTGCAGCATTCAAGTTTCCCTAATTTATTTCTGAAATTGCGCATATATGCACCACTCATCTTTCAGATGACACTGTGCGCATGCGAGAGACTTCTTCTTCGACCAGATTCTTAATGATCACGGATCGACATTACGTTCGATATTTTTCCGGCTTATGAGTTTTTTAATTCTTTCAAAGCAAAAAGCGTTCAGAATTTCTTATTACAAGAACGATAGTTCAACAAGGTGTTGGTGTCAGAATACCAGACAAGGGGATCCCCAACTAACCAGGAATTCAGTGGATGAGGGTGAGTGTCCATCTGAGATTTGTGGTGTATTTCTAATCATTATCAAATTTACACATACAGTCTGCTAATTTTCTACCGAAGTGCTAACATTTTGGTCCATTCGAACCGGTTGACTAGTGATTTCTTATTTTCTTTCTTTTCATTTCGAGATTTCCACGTGGGTCACCATCAAATTATTATTAATTTTCATTCATATCGATTGTAGGAAATCGATAAATCCGTACAAGCAGTATACGCTTATCGCTTCATACAAAAAAACCATATGTTCAACTTAGGTTCACTTCAATCGATATAAACATATTCTTTCATTCCGCATATTTCTTCTTTCAATTCATATTGGAAAATAATTAAAACTCAAATACGATTACAACTTCCAAAGTTTTCGTTGACACCCTTTCTGTTCTAATAAACTTTCTTTATATTATCTTTTCTTCGCATAATTTGGTTCTTTACATATATCACTTTATATTTACATTCATTCAATAAAATATTTCACAAAAAATGAGTAACATCAAAAGATTTGAAAGCAAACGTAAAATATACGTTAGTCGAATTTCGGAATTTTACATTATTGCAAAGCAAAGCTTAACTGATACGTCGAAAAGAGGGCAATTAAAGGCTAGGTATGATGATATTAAAAAATTATTTGAGCGGTTTTCAGAATGTCATAATGAGATTATAATGCTGATTGAGGATGAGGCGGAATTTGATACACATGAGAAAATAAGAAGGGAGACTGAAAACTTTTATTATGAAGGTTTGTCTATTTATCATAACATGAGTAAAAATGATACTTCTAATTCGTCGTCGGTTAGTGTTGAAGCTTCTGCAAAACTCCCACCTCTTAATATACCCACTTTTGACGGTGATCCAAAAATTTGGTCAACTTTTCATGATCTGTTCGAGAAATTAATTCATGATAATTCCAATCTTTCAAATGTTGAAAAGTTCAGATATTTATTTTCCTTCCTAAAAGACGAGCCTTTGAAATTACTAAATGGTATCGCCATAAATAACGACAATTATAACACCGCTTTCAAAAAACTTATTGACAGATATCAAAATAAAAGACTTATAGCTTCGAATGCATTAGATTCAATTTTTTTCATTTCACTAAAAGGCAATACTGCAAAAGATTTTCGTATTCTACTCAATACCTTTTCCGAATCATTGGCAGTTCTTAATGCTTTAAATTTCAATACAGATCAGTGGGATTTTTTACTTTTCTATATACTTCTAGGGAAACTAGATATTGAGACTCGAACTAATTTTGAAATTCAAACTGATTCTAGCAAAATTCCAGAATATAAGGAACTTTATAATTTTGTTGAAATTAAATGCAAGGCCCTAGAATCCGTTCAACATTTGACTACTTCTAAAAATAAAGTATTTGCAGTAAGCAAAGAGAAGTGTAATAATAAATATAATTCCAAGACCAGCAATAGTTTTTCATTACAAACAAAAAATACTCATTATAATTCCAATGTTAAGTGTTACCTTTGCAAAGGTTCACATGGATTATCGAAATGCTCTGATTTCTTGTCAAAATCTCCGAATGATCGTTTTTCTTTCGTCAAACAAAATAAACTGTGTTTGAATTGCTTACATCATTCGCATAATCTAAATAATTGTCTTTCGTCGTACAAATGTCGCACTTGTAATAACCGTCATCACTCTCTGATCCATATTAATAGTTCAACTATCATAGAAAATATTCCACATTCTTCAACTGTATCAGGTAACACCTTTTCCGAACAAAATACAGTATTATTGGCTACTGCGGCGGTAGATATCCGTGATAGATATGGCACATTTCAACGTGTTCGCATTCTTATTGATTCAGGAAGTCAATCAAATTTCATAAGCGAAAAATGTTTTCGTAATCTTGGGTTACAGAGACATCAATTTTCTACAACTATTTTTGGTTTGAACGAAATGACTTCATTTTCTTCAAAAGGTATTACTGCATGCGATATCAAACCTACAAATTCCGACAGCCCTGTACTTTCTTTCGATGCTATTGTTGTTCCAAAATTATGTTCTAATATACCTGCTTTTTCTATTAAAAAGGGACAATGGGACCATTTACAGGGTTTACCTCTCGCAGATGAAAATTATTTTCTCTCAAGTCCAATAGACATTCTGATTGGTGCTGAGCTTTTCACTCATATTTTACTCAATGGACGTATCGTTGGAAAATTAGGCCAGCCTACCGCCCTTGAAACTATTTTCGGTTGGGTTCTTTTGGGTAAAGTTAACAATCCGTCTACAAGTTCAGAAACAAAAACTTTTCTTCTTCAATCCGATGTTCGTGTCGACATCTGTATTCCTAAGTTCTGGGAATTAGAGCAAATTCCTGATAAGCATTTTTACTCCGTCGAAGATGAAAAGTGTGAGACCTTTTTCAAAGAAACGACCACTCGTGATTCCACCGGTCGATTCATAGTTTCGCTTCCTTTCAGAAATTCGAAACCATTTCTAGGAGATACTTATACTCAAGCTTATCGTAGATTTTTCTTACTTGAAAAACGTTTATTAAAAAATCCATCTTTGTATTCTTCTTATTCCGATTTCATGAAAGAATATCTTGACAGTGGACATATGTCTTTAGCCACATCGGAAGCTATACCCAATGATAATTTTTGTTACTTACCCCATCATTGTGTTCTGAAGCCTGAGAGCGTAAGCACAAAACTTCGTGTAGTTTGGGATGGATCGGCAAAAGGCTCGAGAGGTGTGAGCTTAAATGACACTTTACTTCCTGGTCCAAAATTACAAAAGGATATAGTTTCTTTACTTTTACTTTTCCGTTTAGACGCAGTGGTATTCATAGCTGATATAAAGCAAATGTTCAGACAAATTTTAATATCTCCTTCTGATAGAAATTTCCAAAGAATTCTATGGCGTTTTAATCCAAACGATTCACTTTCAGAGTATACCTTAAATACAGTTACTTTCGGACTCAATTGTAGCCCGTATTTGGCAATGCGTACCGTTCGTGAGCTAGCTCTCCTAGAGAGAGAAAACTTTCCAATGGCTAGTAAGATACTAGAGGATCAAACTTATATTGATGATGTGCTGGGTAGTGCATCATCTGATTCTGAAGCTTTGTCTCTTCAAAAGGATTTAATCGATCTGCTTAGTCGCGGAGGTTTTATGTTGAGGAAGTGGGCTAGTAATTCTCCAGCATTGCTTTCTTCCTTAGACCATTCTGACTGTCAGATTCCTTTGTCCTTTGATAAGGATGAACCACCATTTCTGAAGGTTCTAGGTCTTCAGTGGTACCCTTCTCTCGATATATTTTCTTACAAGTGCCAAAATATATCAAAAGACCTCACAAAACGAGGCATCTTGTCCGATATAGGTCGGATTTTCGATCCATTGGGTTTTCTGTGTCCCATTCTTTTAAAGGCAAAATACATTATGCAATGTATTTGGTCCTTGAAAAAGGATTGGGACGAAGAACTTCCCGAGTCCATTAAAAATTCATGGACACAATTGAAGTGTGAACTTTCAGAACTCTCTGGATTACGTCTCCCTAGGCGAATCACCTTTGATCAATATGAGAGATGTGAGTTACATGGATTTTGTGACGCTTCAAGCATAGGTTACGCAGCGGTAATTTACCTCAGATTACAGAGAGGCGATTCTATTCACGTATTTCTAATCTGTTCTAAAGGGAGAGTTGCCCCCTTAAAAACAATTACTCTTCCTAAACTTGAGCTGACTGCTGCAAAGCTTTTGGCTGATTTGGTCAAATTTGTGACTGACACATTTTCTAGTCGACTCTTATTCGATCAAATCACTTGCTGGACTGATTCACAGGTGGTTCTTTCTTGGCTCAATGCTTCACCGAGCCGTTGGAAAACTTTTGTTGCCAATCGAGTACACCATATTCAGGAACTGGTATCTCCCGATTCATGGATGTATATTCCTTCATCTCTAAATGCTGCCGATTGTGCATCTAGAGGAATGAACCCATTGCAATTGATTCGTTTCGAAATGTGGTGGAATGGACCGGAATTCCTATCCAGCCCAAAAACCGAGTGGCCAAATTTTTCTGCTCAAACTTCAGAACTTAATAATGATGTAGTCTCTGCCGAAGAAAAAAGTATATCTTTATATGTAGATATTCCAATGGACGATTTAGATAACCTTTTAAATAAATTTTCCTCTCTTGAAAAAATAAAAAGAATTTTAAGTTACTGTTTACGATTTTCGAAAATTTCAAAACCCGGTTCCCTTAAACAAACAGGCATTTTAACAATTCATGAGTTGAATGAATCGTTGATGTGTTTAATAAAACATACGCAATATTCGGTATTTTCTGATATCATAGAAATTATTAACAAAAACAAAATTTTACCTAAACCCTTTCGGAAACTTTCACTCTTTCTAGACTCTCTAGGTTTTCTCAGGGTGGGCGGCCGCTTAAAGAAATCCAGTTATATTGAATATGCCGCAAAACACCCTCTTTTGATGCCTAGCTCACATAAATTAACAATTTTGATTGTAGAGTCGGTTCACAAGCAATATTTACATCCCGGTTCAAAAACGTTACATAATTTACTTCTTCAAAAATATTGGATACTATCAGCTCGTCGAACAATAAGAAAAGTTATTTCTAATTGTTTTCAATGTTTTCGTGCCCGTCCAAATACTTACAAACCACCTGAAATGGCTGATCTTCCAAGTTTCAGAATTTCTAAATTAAAGCCATTTTCTCACGTTGCTATTGATTTCTGCGGACCTTTCTTCGTAACTATGCATCGCATAAAGGGTGCAAAATATTTAAAATCTTATATATGCGTTTTTGTGTGCACTACAACCAAAGCTATTCACTTAGAATTAACGCAGGAGCTTTCTACGTGTAGTTTTATCGCGGCATTCCGTCGATTCATTTCTCGACGTGGCATGATTCATGCGTGCTACTCCGATAACGGTCGGAATTTCATTGGAGCTCAAAATGAATTTTTGAAGTTAGCTCAAGAAACTTCTGGAACTCTAAGTTTCCAGTGGCATTTCAATCCCCCTACGGGTGCACATTTTAATGGCCTTGCCGAAGCGGGTGTAAAAATGGTTAAATCTCATTTACTACGAGTGGTAGGAGATCAGCGACTATCCTATGAAGAATTTACAACTTTGATTTGTCAAATCGAAGCTGTTCTGAATTCGAGGCCATTATGTTCTCAGAGCTCAGATCCTAATGATTTAATTCCGCTCACACCAGGGCATTTTCTCACTTTAGAACCCTTGAATTCAACAATTCCTGATGTTGATGTTTCTCATTTGAAATTAAACAGACTGTCTAGATGGCAGCTTATACAGAAAATGCAGCGAGATTTTTGGAAAAGGTACTTCGCGGAATATGTTAATACACTTCAGCAGCGTTTCAAGTGGGCTGAGCCGGCCAAAGAAATTGAGCTCGACGACCTTGTTTTGATCAAAAGCGATGTCGTTTTGCCTTTTAAATGGCCGGTTGGTCGCATTGTGGAATTATTTCCGGGAGAGGATGGACACAATAGGGTAGCTGCGGTGAAAACAGCTAATGGTATTTTCCGTAGACCCGTTGTGAAGCTTTGTCCACTTCCGAGAAATTGATTTTCAAATTATTTTCCTTTATAAAAATAATGTATTTCTATATTTGTTATTATTTTTCTTTTCTATTATTTAAATTTAATTTTCTGGTGACTTACATGGTGTTCTTTTTAAAAGGGGGAAACTTTTTTTTTTTCTGTTTTCTTTAGAAAAACCCATAGGGGTTTTTGTGGGCGGCTATGTTAGTGCAGCATTCAAGTTTCCCTAATTTATTTCTGAAATTGCGCATATATGCACCACTCATCTTTCAGATGACACTGTGCGCATGCGAGAGACTTCTTCTTCGACCAGATTCTTAATGATCACGGATCGACATTACGTTCGATATTTTTCCGGCTTATGAGTTTTTTAATTCTTTCAAAGCAAAAAGCGTTCAGAATTTCTTATTACAAGAACGATAGTTCAACAAGGTGTTGGTGTCAGAATACCAGACAAGGGGATCCCCAACTAACCAGGAATTCAGTGGATGAGGGTGAGTGTCCATCTGAGATTTGTGGTGTATTTCGAATCATTATCAAATTTACACATACAGTCTGCTAATTTTCTACCGAAGTGCTAACAGAAACAAATTTAAAATTGTTAGCGTCCTATTACTTTACATTCAAAAAATTTTATTCGAAAACTTGTTGAATTAAATTAATGTCTTATCAGCAATGCTTATATTTAATAGACGTATAAGATCAAAACTCATCATATATCAAATGGAGTAAAAAAACCCAACAAATATAAATTGTCAATTAAAATTAATAAATAAATATTTGAAGGAGACATAATTTAGTTTCTGATCTTACAATTATGAAAACTAAATCTTTTTCAAAAATACAAAACATAATTTTAAAAACTTCTCCAAAGCTACTTTATTTGAAATATCTAGTATAATTAAATAAGTTACTTCAAAAATCTCTCAAAACATGTAGCACATCCTCAAAAAAAAATTAGAATTCAGATAAGGTCTTCTTCACTCATGTGACCGTAAAATACCTTACAAGCTTTGTGTGATTCTTGTAAAGAGCATAGAGCATATAATACCTTTGATATTAAAGGTGTTTGATTTTAGTGTTTGTTCAATTTATATATTTTTGAAAAATATTTAGTTTTCATAAATATAAGATCAGAGACAAAATTTTGTCTCCTTCTAATATTCATTTATTAATTTTAATGGACCATTTATAGTTGTTGGGTTTTTTCATTCCATTTGATATTATATAATGAGTTTTAATTTTATACGTCCATTAAATATAAACAGTGCTTATAAGACATTAATTCAAAAATTTTTTGAAAACTTTTTTTTGAAATTAAAATTATAGGAGGCTTCCAGATTAAATCTGTTTTGATATTCAAATTTTGCAATAACCCTTCTATCAAGTAGAAAACCTCTTGTTATTATTTTATTTTATTCTAGACTTGTCGAATCAAATTTTTTCTCATCCTATACTATTCAATAATTTACGATTCGTGCAAAAATTTCAACTTTAATGACCGCACAATAATGTAATGGATTTCTGGACTATAGGCTTCAGAAAAGTTATTGGTTTTAATTCCAGTATGAATATGATTGTACTAATAAAGCATTAATTTTTTGGTAGGCTTAATTGAAAGAAATAATTATCTCAAAATCCTCTCTCTTCTCTGAAGAAAGCAGCATCAAAATTGGAAGAATTAAAAAGACTACAGCACAAATGTAATTAACAGAGAATTATTGGGAGTACAAATTATTCCGGCCTGTTTTTTCGCTCAAAAAAAGCAATTATTTCAAAAGATAATGAATTAAAAAATAAATCAGAATATTGTCCATCACTGTTTACTACTTATTCCCACCTCTCAAGCAATTTCCGAATCCCGTATCGGAAAAACTTTTCATCTTTTGGGGCGATTCAATTTTGAAGCCAATTTTCGATTTCTTCCAAAGAAGTGAAGCGGTAATCTGTTGCATCCGTCTAGACAGCCTGTAATCAGAAGAAGCAATGTTTCGGAGAAAACTGCGAGTTCTGTATGATGTCCCATATGATCGTTTCTAAATATTTTTCGACAAATTTTGCTAAATGAGGCCGAGCGGTGTCATGCAAAAGAATAATTTAATCATGTCTGTTCTTATATTCCGACCGTTTTTCTCATAATGCACGGTTCAAACGAAGTGATTTTATTCTGTACCGATCACCCGTATGTATTTACCAGATTTTAGTAACACAAAGCTTCCTTATTCCCACCTACAGCGTAACTTTCTTGCCATGAATGTTCAAATTTGGTGTTGATGTGAGGCCGATTGCTACAATTGGACGGGCAAAGCGTAGCATTTTTTTCTTGGGGTTGTCGTAGAAGATTCAATTTACGTCACCAGTCAATAGCCGGTGTAAAATACCTTATCTTTGCCTGTGAAGCAGCTATCCTTAAGAAAATAATCGCCTTTCCGGATTTTGGTTTCAATTCATAAGGAACCCATAGATCTCAAACGTACAGACTCTGCTTGCAGGGTCACCCCCAACAAAAGTGCAAACTCGTCTTGCGTTAGACTAGAATTTTGATCGAGTTCATCGTCTTCGAATTTTTTGACTGTCTCGAGCGAGTTCTATCATAAACGGTGAAATAATATTTATTGGAGCGCCGAAACCCTTCTTTACATGACTTCTCAGTTGGAGCATTGGCACCGTAAACTTCCACAAGCATACGATGAGTTTCAACTGTTTTTTTTCCAATGAAAACAAAAATCAAATTATCCCGCAAATACTGTTTAGTTATAAAAAAACTGACATTTTCAACAATGTAACAAAAAATGTTTTGTGTAAAACTCAAAATAATTCAAAAAAGATGTTATCGGCAATGTCCAATCAGTCTAAAACCGCGGAAATCAGCTATTGTTATTTGAAATTTAATATTTTTAAAACCATATTCTTAAAACGGACGGAATTAATTCGTACTTCCAATAAAAACGAACTTAATATACTATAATTTTACGTTTGAACATATACCTGAATTTTGTTTAGAATAAATAATTCAATAACATAAATATTTCGTAAATAATTCCGCCAAGCATACATCCGTTTTTTCTTATATGCAATTCCTTATATTATTCAAAGTAACAGATTATACAAATAAACAGGATAAATTTACGGCGTAATATATATTATTTTTAATTTCGTGTTCGTTTACTGGTTATAGTTCTATTTATAATATAACATGAATTTCGTGTTCGTTTACTGGTTATAATTCTATTTATAATATAACATGAATTTCGTGTTCGTTTACTGGTTATAATTCTATTTATAATATAACATGCATTTTGTGTTCGTTTACTGGTTATAATTCTATCTATAATATAACATGCTAGAAAAATCTACTTACCTTTTTTTCAGTATGAGTTTGCTTATATCTTTATTTTTTGATTTTCAGATTACCTCGAAAAACTACAAAAGGACTGATATGCTGCACTTTCACCCAAAAACTTCCACATTGTGAAACTTGATTCAAGTTTCTCCCAGGTGTACAACATAAGCAGTCAAAATTCTCCACCAAAACGATTTCCCGCCACCACCACCGAGTGATTCCTCTGTAAATGCAGGGGAGGTAACAGAATTTCCATCGCAGGGACCGGATCGGGTCTGTGCGAATCTGAAAAGCAGTGGTGTACAAAACGGCATAATCATTGGCGTAGAAATTGCACCTTCTCAGTGCCCAATGGGGGCAGAGACCTCCCCCGAGCAGCAGTACTCGCTGCGGTGGAATGATTTCCACTCCTCCATACTCTCATCCTTTAGGCACCTCCGGGACGAGGAGGACTTTGTTGACGTCACCTTAGCCTGCGATGGATGTTCCTTTTCTGCCCATAAGGTTGTCCTGTCAGCGTGTAGTCCTTATTTTAGAAAATTATTGAAAGCGAATCCTTGCCAACATCCTATTGTTATATTAAAAGACGTCCAACAGAAAGATATGGAAAGCTTATTGAGGTGAGTTATGAACTGAAAATATACGTAGAAATATAAGCCATAACATTTAACATTATATAATTCACAACAGCTAATTATTGCAAAATTAAAGGGCTAGCCATCTATCGTTTGCATTTTGAAGTAGTGGCTATTTCTGGTCGGGCAACACTTCTGTCATTCGTGTTTTGACAGACTATTAGTTTAATATTTGACAGTATTATTATTATTATCATTTATCATTATTTTATAGTGAGCGGATGTCTGTCCACCATACCACGTCTGCACGGAGTATTGTGGTTCGCCCCTAATTTATATTTCCCCGACGAGATCCAGTTTTTCGATAAAACCAATAATCTTGTTCGGGAGAAAGTTTTTTCAGTTCGCAGTGGGCTATAAAAGCCTGACCAAAAACCTCGAATCTGATGCGACTCATCGCTGAGCACTCTGAGATGATGTGAATGGCTGTTTCAGTGTCATCAAGGCACAGCCTGCATTCATCGTCTTCAGCCAGATCGATTGTGTGCAAATGCGCTTTCAGTCTCCAGTGATCTGTCAGAATTCCGACAAGTGTTCTTAGTTTGGCCCTATCTAGACCCAGCGCTAGGTCTGCCATCTTTTTGTTCGGAGCTGTTCCAAGGAAGACCTTCGAATGCTTCAGGTCAGAACGGCTCAGCCAGAAAGACTCGAGTCTTCTGCTTGTTATCGTCCGCTTAGCCACGTCATGTGATATTTCCAGGAACGGTTTCCAGAAGATCTGCCTCTTCGTTACCCAAATTGTTTGAGTGGCTCGGTATCCACACAAGAGTTATTCTGATATATATACCAAGCCTGTTCAAAGCCGTGCGGAAACACCAGACTGTTTTCGATGTACAACAGCTGGATTCCAGAGCTTTTAGTACCGACTGACTATCTGTAAATATTTTGATTTTGCCGTGGTAGATTTGTCGTTTTATCAGATAATCCGCCGCGGTCTCAATTGTAAATAGTTCTGCCTGGAATATGGTTGCGTTTTGACCTAGACCCAATGGGAAGTTGATTCTTGGTTTGCTCCCATAGACTCGTGACCGAAAGGTTCGGGTTTGAATCCTGTTCAGGTGGAAAAGAAATTTTCTAGTTAGACGGGTGTCGGCCACCATTTCACTGTTGGGTCAAAAATCAACAGTGATGTGACCTAAAATGGCGCAAGATCGCAGTAGCAAAGCCTACCCAGAACACAAATGAACTCCTAACTCGCACAAGCTGAAAAAAGCTTCTGAAAGATCTTCACAGAAGATCTAGGAGTACAAGATAATAATAATAATAATCGTTTGTTGGCCTCTCTTCCATATTTGACAGTAACGAAATGGGTCGATTTACTTTCGTTATAACTGGGAGATATTAAAAACTTCATTCCGAATTGGTGAACACTCTATCCAAATTGTTAAAAAATAACGTGAAAAAATTAATAGAATATTTAAATGCCTTCACGGCAATTTGTGGATCAATTAAAAAAAAAAAACAGGATGGTTATCTGATAAAACAATCCGTTCACGTTCTCGTCCAGTGAACACACCTGAAAACATAGCTGCTGTTGCCAGTAATGTGGCTGAACGTATATCAACTCGTCATCGTACTCAGGAACTGAATATTTCTTGCACTTCTCTGAAGAGAACATTGCATGAGGATAGGGTATGAAGGTTTCCAAAGTTTAATTAGTGCAAGAAGTGAAGACTCGTGACAATTCGTTTTGTTTTCACTCCGCTCAATGGGCTAATGATCGCACGGTCAAAGATGAGCAAATCATCTTTAACGATGATCTGTGATTTTACCTAGTTAGACTATTAGGGATAAGACATGTGTCAAAAAAGTACTGTGAATCGGTCAATGAAACACAAAATATACATTATTAATCCAAATCTTTCGCATCAGCTTTGGAGTAGATGAAGTAGCATCTTTAGTATTTGCTGCGAAATTTTCATTTTTGTTTTATGTTTTTATCTATTATAAATGGTTGCCTCCAAAAGATTATTTGACTTTTGAAAGAGAAAGTTGGGCAGAGCCATATCGGAGGAATAAAATGTGTTGAGTTTTTGGTCATAAATTCGTTTACAGTGATAGATAGCCTCATTTTTGTAACACATTTAAGATAAATTGACAAAATAGAGTACTGTAAACAAACTGAATTACAGAAGACTCCGCATGAATATACAGGACAGTTATACCAAGTTAGATAGAAAAAGAATTTTAACAATTTCTTCGAGCAGTCTTTTTAATTGAGCAGTTCCTGATACTTTCGCGACTGATTATATACTGCGAAGCGAACCATAGATGAAGGTTCTCAATATCATCGAACCACCTAGTTAGTTTACCACAAAGTTCAGACTCCACCTATTGGAAGGCTCGAATTTTTCGATGTTTTTATTAGACGCAACGCAGTAAATATTGTACAGGTTCATTTTACCTATCGGCTCATTGAACTACCCGAAAAAATTTCGTTGAACTATTATATTAACCACAGAAGTTCTAAATATTTGATTAATTCGGTCTTTACTTGGTGGAAACTCATTTTAATGAAAAAAATGTATATGAGACAGTAATTTATTTCCACAAAAACAATTGTTGTAGTAGTACAAACATTTTTGTGGAAATAAATTACTGTCTCATATACATTTTTTTAACACAGAAGTTCTATATAAACTTGCATCGTTGTTATATTTCAGACGGTGGTCGATGGCTTTTTCCTACAAAACATACGTTCAATTTTTTCTTGGTGTTCAGTATAACAAGTCCAGTAGATGAATAAAATACACCACGTTATAGAAAATATATGAAATATATTTTGGTGAGAATAAAAGAAACGGTGATATGCAGAAACTCTCATTATTTTCTATTGCGCACCACACGCTTCCAGGTAATGAGCTCATATACGGGTCTATTTGAATAATGAGAGTCATGCTGAAATTTCCCATATTTTGAAAGGCAATCTAATTCAGTTACATGTGAATCATTAAGGAACAATTTCAGATTATAACTATTTTTGTTTTCAATTAGAAATATATTTTGAGAACGGGTTTTAACTAGATAATATTCAAGTTCACTTTTCATTGTGTAACATCATTACTGAGTGAATAAAACGATACGAATGCATTGAAATTCGTTTCTAATTAGAAGGGTGATTAATATTTTATTACTATTTTTTTCTCGAATGAATGTGGTTTTTTGAAAATGTTTTCAAGACGTCGTTCGACATTGAGAAACCCACCCATCCATTTTCCTGCAATTAATTTCTTCAGAAACTGATCAGTATTGAACTGAATGATCTCTGCAAAAATTTTGTGAAAGATCTCATCAATTAATAAGCTGAATGAATCCACTTGGCTTAAGTTTCACAAAAGTTTCATGAAATTTAAGACAAATGGATTTATTTATCTTATTGATATCCAAAATTTTTTATCAAGTGGTTTACAAGAAATAAGTATATTTAGAACTCATTAAATTCTGTGAAATTTTCGGTAATTTCAGGAGTAAATTTTGTTATCGTTTATATCACATTCTTCTTGGAAGAGATTTTATTGCATCGGTTTTTACTTGATGGAAATTAATTTTAATTAAATAAAGTATTAAAAACTATTTCCACAATTAATTAAGGGCAATTGTTTCGCAAACACTGTGACTTTTTCAAGTTTACATTTAGGAGAACCTCTCAAAATTACATTCACTTCTTATATAGCCAAAAACGTTAAAAAGGAGGAGGTACAAATAACAAACAATTTTCGGAAATAAAGATAACCATCAATTTGAAGGAATACCGATAAAAAATATGCAAAAAAGGGATACAAATAACCATAAAACATATTGGGGCCAATTATCGCAAATACCTCAGTAAAAGCATTTACCAAAGGAGATTTGGCGATATCTGTTTGGTCCTTGAGAAGAATTTTAAGGTTCTTGGACCTATTGATTTCTACTGCTTCTAGAAGTGTGAGTCTGGTACTTTTGATTTCATTACTATAATTTCATAGTTATTGTTGAAATATTGTCCAAATTTTTTCAAATGACTGGCATATGTTGAGTGCAAAGTGTCTGACGTGTAACTCCGCTACTGTTCGTGAATTCTTTTCGCAAAGCATCTACCTGTTTGGCCAATGTATACCATAGAGCAATTACTACAAGTCAACTTATAGACTCCAGATTCATCATCTTTATTCGTTTGATCTTTTTTTTCATTCATTTTTTATATGAATTTGAATAGATTTGTTAGAAATACTGAAAATTTTTTGCATACTTTGTTCCATTTTATATTTAGCACTGAACAAATATAGAGATAGATTTGGTGATTTTCAAATTCTATCTCGCCAATCAGGAATAATCGTTATTGAAATATTTGAATCGGACAGCTAAGGATATGAATTTGAATTATGTCTTCCTAATGAATATAATATTCTTATATTCTCGAATGAATTAAAATTCGTCAATATTTGTGGAAATAATGTTCCTAGAAAACACAAATCGTTCTTTCACCATTACGATATTTATTAAATCTTGTTTGTTATGTGTGAAAAAAATAGAAAATTTCCTCACTATAATTCCCGAAATTTTGGCTGGAAAATATATAATAAATTACCAACATTATTACAATCGATCAGTCATAGCCACGTTAGACATATATTTTGAAAACTACAGTCGTATTTTTAAAACTGAGCGCATGCACGGGTGTCATTTTGCATTTTCAATTTCAAACAGATAATATCGCGACATCAAAGGATATTCCTTTGATTTGCAACTTCTTCATTTTCACTGCTTGGCAAGTTACCAATCAACAGTGAGATATCATATCTTGGATCTGAGACTGGCCTTTCGCACTTCAGAGTGTGGGGAATTAAACAAACGAGAATATGTTTATTCATTTCATTCAGTTGGATTATTATGTGCGATGATTGTTGAAATCTGTTCAATATTCTATTATGATTCATGAGTTTTCACGTGAATTCATTGGTTATTCACTGGTATTTCTATTCATGAAAAAGGTAGACAAAATGTATTTGAGAATCGAATTATATACTAACTATATATATTATTATATACTAAGATGATATATATATATATATATATATATATAATATTATATATAGTTGACATCTCTGCTGAAGTCCTTCAGTTTATTCTGATTAAAACATTGGGGAAATAATGTCATCCCTTCATGATCACTGTCATCTACGTTAGTATCAGAAGGGTGGTCAGAGGGACAATTTTCGTCTTCATTAGCTCTGGTAGCTTGTGAAATGTTGGGATCGGTACTTCCTCTGCTGTTATTGTTTTGTACAAGGCTATACGCGGATCCAAGTTTCAATGTGAACTCAAGTTTAACAATAATAAATCATATTAAATAAGGTTATTCCGATTTTCACAAATATGATATGATCCACAGATTAGTTAATATCCTCATGAATCGAGAAAATTAAATTTCTGAACTGAACATCATAAAACACTTTGCTATTAATGATAACTACGATCCTACGTTGATAGATACATTTTTGACGAAGAAAAATAATGAAATAGCTTTTAATATGGTACATTCCAATACGAAAAAAAACAAATAGATTTCCTTCAAATATAATAAAGATATTTCTGAGAAAATTGCTACATACTTCAAATATAACTATGATTTAAGAACTTCATTCAAAACTGAGTAAATTCATTAAAAATATCAAAGACATTACACATAAATGACTTTAAATTCAGAATTATATATTCTAACTTCTACAATATATATATTGAAACTATATAAAAAAACTATCAAATTGATATCCTTATAAAATATATATTTAAAAATATTTTATATTGATTACATATAAAGATATCAATTTGATAGTTTTTGTATATAATTTCAATATATATTGTGGAAGTGAGAATATATAATTCTGAATTTGAAATCATTTAAACTTTACTTGTATCAAGTATTGACTAACGAATTCCACTTACAGATGATAAAATGGGAGTTTATAAGTTAACCTGCGTTGATTGCCCAAAAGTTTACATAGAACCTTCTGGAACTGGAAGAACTTTCTGACATAGAATGTGAATAAAATAACATAAAATTATTTAAATATTTCAATATAAGCTTCTACATATTTAATTTCAAAAAATTATATTTAATAATTATAACTTCAGAAATTAAATTAAATTAATGTCATATAAGTACCACTTATATCAACATATAAAATAAACATTCATTATAAGACATCCAAATGATATAACAAAATCCAATAAATAAAAATTGTTTACCAAAATCCCATAAATTAAATATTTTGAGTAGACAAAATTTTGTTTCTGCTGATCAATCTTATGAAAACAGATATCTTTCAAAAATGTTCAACATAATCTTAAGAATTTCATCGTAAAACTATCTTACTTAGAATATTCAATATTATTGGATATCTAACTAAGTTACTTTCTATAAAATCTCAAGATATGTAAAAATATTACTGAAAAACAAGTTTTAAGAGAGACTTTGCTTCGTCAGTGCTCAATTAATTCATATTCAATAAAATATAACATCAATCAACAACTTTACTCACCTTTCAACAATTCAGAAAACTTCTGGTAAATGAATACTGAAAAATTTAAATGGAGTGTAATGTTTAACTACAAATAAATAATTCTGTGGTTTACCATTAATCTAAAAGATTGAAAGGCAATTTAACGGCCTCTGTTATAGCACAAGGACTATCTGTATAAAGAATGTTAAGGAAACCAAATAATTATACATTATGAATAAAATAACATAAATAAAGGTTAATACTTGATAGAAGGTATATAAAATCATTTGAATATTTCAATATTAGCCTTCTACATATTTAATTTCAAAAAATTATATTTAATAATTATAACTTCAGAAATTAAATTGAATTAAATTGCCTTTCAATCTTTTAGATCAATGGTAAACCACAGAATTATTTATTTGTAGTTAACATTACACTCCATTTAAATTTTTCAGTATTCATATACCAGAAGCTTTCTGAATTGTTGAAAGGTGAGTAAATATTTCTTGTTGATTGATGTTATATTTTATTGAAAATGAATTAATTAAGTACTGACGAAGCAAAGTCTCTCTTAAAACTTGTTTTTCAGTAATATTTTTACATATCTTGAGATTTTATAGAAAGTAACTTAGTTAGATATCCAATAATATTGAATATTCTAAGTAAGATGGTTTTATGATGAAATTCTTAAGATTATGTAAAACATTTTTGAAAGATATCTGTTTTCATAAGATTGATCAGCAGAAACAAAATTTTGTCTACTCAAAATATTCAACTTATAGGATTTTGGTTAACAATTTTTATTTATTGGATTTTGTTATATCATTTGGATGTCTTATAATGAATGTTTATTTTATATATCATTTGATATAAGTTTTACTTATATGACATTAGATTAATTCATTTCTGAAGTTATAATTATTAAATATAATTTTTTGAAATAAATATGTATGTAGAAGGTTAATATTGAAATATTTAAAGAATTTGTGAACATTTTAAATCAGTTCCTCAGTAAAAATATGGATTTTTAGCAAGTGAAGACTGATTCAATTAAACATATGTTTAACATCAAAATATTCAAGATAAGGTCTCTTTATGAAATCAGTAAAAGATTGAATATTCACCTTTAAGGGAAACAAAACATATCAGAAATATTTACACAACTCCTTCTACTTGAACAGGGCCTTTAACTCTTTTTATGTCTACTCGTATTTAAAAACAATGCTTGAATGATCGTTGATCAAAAAAGCATATTTGGATTAAGCTCAAGAATAGCGTGAATTAGTTCTAAAATCCTGGGCACAAAAAAATAATCATTGATAACTGGATCTCTTTTAATACGTCTATGCAATGTTCTCTAAAGCTTCTGAACCTAAACTAGAGTTTTTGTGAACCTTCAGTGTCTCATATACATTTTTATATTCATTCCAGGTTTATGTATAATGGTGAAGTGCACATAGGTCAAGAACAATTAACAGATTTTTTAAAGACTGCACAAATGTTACAAGTGAGAGGTTTGGCGGATGTGCCTGCAGGGGCGACAGCTGTAGGACAAAGACTGACCAGTACAACGGAAGAAAAGATTTCACCTGTAAGTATTTAATAGCTAATGTAAGATACAAACAAATAAATGTTAAATTCTCTAATTTTATTGATAAAGCGATCGTACTCCGTGGAAGTTTAATTGAGACATATGTTTGCGTAAATAATTCAATCAACACCTATTTCTCACGATAATATACGTAATTTCTCATGATGTTTTTTTCTCGTGATTATTTCAATGGAGGAAGAGTTTAATGTAGGTTTTCGGACATTGTATTGATGCAAAAATTGGCTTGGTATAATATTCTCAAGAACTCTATTTTTTTTATAATATTAAAATCAGGCTATTTATTTCCTCATTACCGTGGCGTTAACATGACTACTTATAAAATTTACAGGTACTACCAAATTATCTGAAAAAATTTAATTTCCGTTTACACTTCAAATGAGTGAAACATTCTTCAATCGGCCTTCAATGTTTTTTTCGTAACTGAACTGATTTCAAATGAAGAATTAACAGGCATTCATAGAGAATAATATTTTAATCGATATTAAATAATTTTATTGTTATATTACTGTTACTTGCGAATTGTCGTATATGCGCAATTAAATCGTAGTGATACATTATATAACATTGCAAATATACTTGACATACGCTTCCGTATTACATTAACTTGAAATAGAGTGCTCATGGCATTTAAATGTTCTGTAAAGTTTTGATGATTATAAAATTTGTATTTACTTTTTGAAACCAAAAATATAATAACAAAAATTTTGAAAACGGGATCTACAAATGTCCTGCCGGTTTATTATTCAGAAATAGTACATAAAATGGGTGCAATATCTCTGGAGTTCGAGGAGTATTCGGATTCCGGACGTTTGTGGAATAACTCGAAACTGAAACTACAATAAAATTGTTCATTTTATATTATACGAATTCGGGAATATTCAGAATTTCGTATACTTTAACATGTCCTAAGTGGAGATTACAAATCTAAATGTGACAAAAATAGAACCTTGCGGCACCCCAGAAAGCCTATTATTGAGATGTCTTTTGACTCGAAGGGTAAAATAACGCAATCATTATCACCTCATAGTCAAAAACCCAAATTTTTTCATTCAAGCGAGTGATTTTCGGCATAAAATGCCTTTGAGAAATTATTCAAACCTAGCACTGATTTCTTTTCATTCATCATAGGCAGCCACGAATATTCGTGGCTCGTGGAAATGAAACATCTACTGTGGTACTGTTATTCTTAAAATCTGTATTTTTCATGTAGCTCTTCAGATAACAGCTGGAAATTCTCGAAAATTTCTACAAATTAAATCTAGAAAGTCTCTTAAAACCTTTTTAGAATTAAATTGAGAAAAATGCCTCAGACTAACCGTGATTAAATGAGCTCTTTTTCATTTCTATTTTTGAAAAATACATCAACATTCTCCAGAAAAGGAATCAGAAATTCTTACCCATATTCTCCTCAATTGGAAGTTATTTGTACGCTAAATAAAAGCAATCAATAAGATATATTCCTTCATTCATCAAATATTCAGTTCGAAAGCGAACCTTAATAAACGTGGTCAACTATTTGAGCACTATTTGAAAAACTCGGCTATTTTTCAGAAAAATGTTACAAAGAAGATACGATCATAGACTCAATATCTGAAAACTGCCACGCGCAGTCCACATCACTTAATAATAATCCACTATTTAGATTGCTAAGTGAGTTCAAACACTACATTCAAGAATGAATTATTCGAAATGATATTATTTATTTTTATGAGGTCTTCCAACTTTTTTCGTGGAAAATCTGCGTTGCATTTTTTCACATTTTATGTTTTGATCTCATTTATAAGTCTTGAAGCCTGAAAATTAAGTAGGTAAGACTTATATAAGAGGTTAACTCAACACAATTAGTCAATTCTATGTTTATTTCAAGCCGAAAAAAATAATCAGAGCAGGTGTAATCCAAACTCCAATATATTTAAGACGCATTGTACACATGTGAAAAAATAAAACAAAAAAGTATGAATTTTATATAATATAAAAAATAAAATAAGTTAAAAACTACATTCGGCTCAAAGGATAATATTTAATTTTGAATATAAAGAGAAAATTATTCTGTAAAACCTCTACATAACATAATTGGTAAAAAACTTAATTAATCCCATTCCTTCAGTCTTTCACATTTTACTTGCAAGCTTTAAGACTCAAATAAATTATAATAATAAATGGAGGTACTGTAATATTATTGCTTAGTCGTTTTTATTTTTCATTCTAAAAGTCGACTGAAAATTATGGATGAGATTTTCGAACACTGTTCTGGAGAATATGTTATATTTTTAAATTCGTATAAGGTATTGGTAGAGAATTTGTTAGTAATAATATTTATATGACACAGTTAACTGAATCGGCTAGTATATTATTTGATTTTCTATCAATTTTCTCGATTTTATATAAATTCATTTATATTTAAGAGTGTTGTAAGGCATTTGAGAATTCCATGTACCTACTTTAATATAATAGAAACGTATTTTTTTCAAGATATCTCAAATTTATTCTGGTGACCTCACTACAAATTTTAATTTTAAGAAATTTTTTTTCTCAAAAACTTTTTAATTTTAAATTGAATGAATGTCTCAGGAAACACAGTTTCAACAATAGACCTATAGAATTGACAAGAATATAAAGAAAATATAAAATATTGATTAAAAATATCAAATAAATACTTGAAAGGATACAAACTTTGTTTCGTAATGTAATGTCTTCGAAAATAACTCTCTTTAAAAAAGTTCCTTCAGAAAAACTCGGAAAACATGCAGCACATCTTCAAAAAGCCCATTTGGAATTACCACGTCGAAAACCCTTCAGTATAACTTCGTATCCAAAAAATAAAAGAAATTAATAAAAAAATATATTTTTTGTTAAGAGAGTTATTCTCGAAGAAATTCTTGAGGTTATGATGTGCATTTTCGGAAAGAAATTTGCTTTTCATAATACATCGTTGTGAGAAACAGTTGTATCCTCAAGTATCTATTTAATATTTTTGATTAATATTTTAAAGTTTCTTTGTATTCTTTTATTCCTTTTAGTGCTGTGTATTGAATGTTAACTCTATATGTGTACTAAATTGAAACTGTGTTTTTTAAGACTTTTATTTAATTTCAAAAAGTTTTCGAAAACTTTTTTTTTTAATTTAGAATTCTTAGTGAAGTTAGCAGAATGAATCTGTATGATATTTAAGATATTATAATAAGCCTTCTATCAAGGAAAAACCCCCTTTTTATTATTTTCCAAAATATTTTGATTTGGTTTTTCACAAAATAAATTATGTATGTTATCGAATAAGTGCTTCCATAAATATTGAATTAAATAACTGCCTGGTTTTATACAAGATCTCACAACTGTTTGCGTTACCAGACTCGGCATTTTTTAACATTTTATATTTTTCATTGGATTCGATTTGCGGTTATGTTAGATTTTCGAAGTCTTAAGAGTATTTATTGGATTCCAAGTATCCCCAGAGGAAATCCGTTTATACAGTTGCATGTTAACGCCAGGCGAAAACAATCAGATACAAAAATTCCAGAACCCCTGGCTATCCCTAATATGAAAATAAATGTATGCTCAGTAGAGGTAATAACATTTTATGTTCCTGTCATAAAACATGAAATAAGTAGCCTTTTCCAGTCATTACAATAATCAATCCCTTCTGTGAATGTGGAAAACCGCACGCAATTCATTTCCATATTTTCTGTATAAGCAGTCATTTACATTCCGATTCGATGCATGCTAAAACAGAAGTTGAATTACAACAAACTGTCCTGAACAGCAGAACGCGGTTACGATAATGAAGAAGTTTTATCAGCAACCTAACGATGATTGCGATACCACTTTCTTGATACGATGGGGAGCCTTTATAATTTATGATAATTTCGCATGTTTTTCATTCAGAGCCAGATTTCCATGTTTTCATGAATATGAGCGAATTGCTTACAATTCATTCCCTTCGGACTATGATGAAAGTGCGGAAGGAAAAAATAACGAATAAAGATAAGGAGAAAACCTTTTGAATAATGAACTGAATTTATCTTTATATTTCATTCATTAAAATAAATCTGCTTTATGACCAACGCCTTTTTCGATGAATTACACTAAGTTATTGCATTAAAATTAATAGAACATAGAGTTGAGATCATTATTAATTAATATCAGTCCAAGATTAAAATCTTAAGAAGCAACAGTGTTGCCGTAACAAATATCGCAAATTTATAAATTGTGGAAATATTATTTATTATTTCATTTAATTGAGATAAACTTCAATCAAGTAAAGACTCATTCAATTAAATTCTTATTATAACATGCATATCGAAGCATCGGCTAATAATATCATGGCTCTGTGAAGAACATAGAACTATTTAAATCAAATTTGACTTCAATCATCAACAAAGTCTTCTTCCAGAGCTATGCAGTAATTCCAGCGCTTCTTTAACCTTTAGATAACTTTTTTGAAGATGGTTTATCTTTGGTCTCGAAGTAGGCGTTTGTTTTCGCCATCACTTCCTCGTTCGAGCTAAATCTCTTTCCGACAAGCACTTTTTTCAGGTCAGCAAACAGACAAGAGTCACCGGGTGGCCAAATCTGGAGAATAGTGTGGAGGTAATTTGAAGTGTTTTAGTGCAACTTTTCCATTGCTTTGATGAAAGGTCACTTTTAATATTGGGCCATTTCTTTTTCTTTGAAATTGCCCCCTTCGGTCGATTCAGTACGGTTATATTATGTTGTTTCCTCTTTTTAAAGTACTCGATAAACAAAATAGCATATGCGTGCCCAGCGGTCTGTTTTGCTTTGGTCAAGATTCAGCGACTACTGTCCACTCAGCTGATGATCTTTTGGTTTTTGTTAAGCTCAAACAATGCATATATTTCAACAGATGATGAGTTAACAAACAAATCAAAATATTGTACTTCACTATTTTTTTCTCTTCACCACCTCTCGGGAAAATTCCGAAGCCTGTCTCCAAAAAACTTCTTGTCTTTTGACGAAGCAATTGCATTCTGAATTGATCACCCGTAACGTAATCACCAGATTTTAGCAGCTCTTAGTGCATAACGCCTTCTTGGTTCCACCAGATACATAGCATAACTTTCGAGCCATGATTTTTCAGCTTTGATGTTGAGGTCGATGGAAACGATTGGCCGGGCAAAACGTTGTATTGTTTTGGGGTTGTCCTAAAGATCCACTTTCCATCACCAGTTATTATTATTATTAATTTATAGTGAGCGGGCATCTGCTCACCCTACCACTGGGTCCGCGCGGTCTATTGTGGTTCACCCTTAATTCATATTTCCCCGATGAGATTCAATTTTTGATAGAACCGATAATCTTATTCGGGGGTATTTTTTCCAGTTCGCAGTAGGCCATAATAGCCTGGCCAAAGAGCTCGAATCTGATGCGACTGATCGTTGGGCACTCTGAGACGATGTGCGTGGCTGATTCAGTGTCCTCAAGACACAGCCTGCATTCATCATCTTCATCCAGGCCGATTTTGTGCGAATGCGCTTTCAGTCTGCAGTCACCTGTCATAATGCCGACAACTATTCGAAGTTTGTCCAGACCTAGCGCTAGGTCTGCAATCTTTTGGCTCGAAGCCGTTCCAAGGGACACCTACGAATGTTTCAGGCCTGGACGGCTCAGCCAGAAAGACTCTAGTCTAGAGTTCATTCTGCCTGTTATTGTCCGCTCAGCCACGTTATGTGGTATTCCCAGGAATGGTTCCGGATCTGCCAGAGGCAGTGTGGCTCCAGCAAACGCCAGCTGATCTGCCTCTTCGTTACCCAAATAGTTTTGAGTGGCTCGGTATCCAAACAAGAGTGATTCTGTTATACATACCGGGCCTGTTCAAAGCCGTGCGGCAACTTCATACTGTTTTCGATGTACAAGAGCTGGATTCTAGCGTTTCAGTACTGACTGACTATCGCTAAATATTTTGATTTTGCCGTGGTGGTTTTATCAGCATTACATTTTCAACAATGTTTTAAATATATTTATTTCTCGCAAACCATTTGATTAAACTTTTTGGATATCAATAAGGTGAATAAATCACTTGGCTTAAGTTTCACAAAAGTTAAATTTTTGTTGTTGACATATATGTTTCAGGTTTCAACCCATTAATGGGTGGTTAAATTAAACTTTTGTGAAACTTAAGCCAAGTGATTTATTTATCTTATTGATAAACAACGTTTTGTATGAAACTTAAAACAATTCAAACTGGATGTTATCGGCAGATGTCCAATCTGTCTAAAACCGCGGCAATCAGCTGTTACTATTTTAAAATGTTATATTTTCAGAGACATCTTTTGAAAATGGACCGAATTAATAATCCCAGTATATCATTGCAACAAATCCTGTTTGTTTCGTTTCACCATCTTTAAACAGAACTCGGAATCATCGACTTGTTGTTTTTGATACACTATTAGCAAACGTGCACTTTGAAATCAGCTTTCTCATGCGCAAGTGTTAATGCAAAATAAAGAATGTACGTTCCTTTGATATCTCAAGAGTGTCAGTTATTTTCTAGATTTACACTATGCAGTTTACCTGAACGATTTAATGGACATTCCTCATGTTTTCCGGCAGCGAATAAAAATTTTCTATATCCTACACGCACTTTGTTTTATTTAAAATGAAAAATAGGAAGCACTTAATGAAAGACCTTACATCTTAATTACTAATTATTTCGCATATCAATAATGTCTTTGCAATTCATTGTGGTAACAACATTGGTAATAATTATAGCGATAATTGTTGCATGCAGTCATATTACAGGAATTTCAATGAATGTCACTTTTATCATCTGTCCGTCCTTTCTACGTACTGTACTTTTCCATGAAGGGACTTGATATTTATGGTGAAATTAATTGTATCTTGCGTATAGCATCTTTCATTCAAAGCAATATTCAATGAATATATAATAAAGTTCATCAAAAATATCAATCTCCTTCTTCCTTTCATTGCATAGAAAATGGCCACACATACCGTGAAATAGACGATTTAAAAATTTCACAGGTAGTATCAAATAACAGGAAACTTAACTAACTATTTGGAGTCTTTTGACATTTTCATATCAGTTCATGAAAATATTCCAAATTAATCAATATATTTAAATAACATCTGTTAAATAATTCTCTCTATTGTGCCGATATTTTGTATCACTTATTATCATTCTTTCGTTTCTGAAGCTGCATAAGTGAAGAGTGGACCATCTAGAGTTTGCATTTTGAAGTAGTGGTTATTTCGAATATGTCATTCTTCTGTCATTCATCCTTTGATAGAAAGTTGATTCAATATTTGACACTAACGAAATGGGTCGATTTACTCTTGCAGAAAGCTGGAAAATATCAAAAATTTATTTCCAAGGTGGTGAATCGTCTATCCAAACTGTTATAATTCACTTGAATAATTCAATAGAAATTAAATGCTCTCCTGCAATTTGTGGATCCATTTGTTCGTGAAAACTGGATAATTATTTAATGAAACAACCCGTTCACGTTCTCGTCTAGTGAGCACACCTGAAAACATTGCTGCTGTAGCACAGAATGTGCCTGAACATCCATCAACATCAACTCGCCATCGTGCTTAAGAACTGAAAATTTTTCGCACTTCTCTGAGGAGAATTTTGCATAAAGACCTCTGTATGAAAGCTAACAAAGTTCAATTAATGCGTTTCCACTGTGCTGAATGGGTTAATGATTGCTCATGAAGCTCATTTTTTACCACGGAGGACTATTTTTTATGGGGACCTGTTAAGGATAAGTTATACGCTAACCATTCGTGACATTGTAGCTTAACGCGCTGGGGGCCCTTGTCTAAGACTAAGATCTTACTAATAAAATAAGAAGGAACGGTTTTTTACTTGATAGAAGGATTATTACAAAATTTGAATATCAAAACAGATTTAATCTGTTGTCCTCTACAATTTTAATTTCAATTTTAATTTTCAATTTTGAAATAAAAATTGTAGAAGACAACAGATTAAATCTGTTTTGATATTCAAATTAAGATCTTACTTTCATCCCGGTGAAATGGAGGATTAAGTCTTGATGCCTAAAGCAATGTCACTTGCGCCAGTCACTGGACGAAATTCAACCGAATGGGGCCTTAGCTTCACCGTAAAAAAACGGCGTTGTTTAACCAAGTGACAAGGGAGTCTATCGCAGCACAACGCTTCACCCTTGAAACTAATGTACTCTACCCTATTGCAGTAAATTTCCGATTTTTCTGTCCAATGGCCGAGTGCGTTGTGTAGCATACTGTGTTACCTCGGGAGGGTGGAGGCCCTCGGGAAGTATTCGTACGACCTGGTCACCCAATTGATGTTGGACTCGAAGTGGTTAAAAGTCCGCATGTTGGACTAGAAGGATATTCCATCTATCTGTTCGCAGAAACTCATTTTCAGGATATCTTGAGAAATGTTTCAGGGTTTAGCGGGACTTGACGGTTTGTCCTGAACCGGGATCGATTGCGAGACGTTTCTGGGATTTGTGGATATCGACGATACTGCTAGATCGTTGGTGCTTGAAGCCAGGATCAATTGAGCTTCACCCACAAGGGTTCGTGGGTGAAGCTCCTTGGGCGTGTGAGTTGCGTCCCAAACAACTTGGGTACTGACCATGCAGAGACTGTAGAGGTTGGATAGTGCTTCGCTGGTACCAATCGCAGTGTAAGTTTTCGAACTGAAGCCGAAACTGGAAGCTTGGTTGGTTCAACTCTTCGGAGTGGTTCTGGCCATACGCATATGATAAGACATAACACAATTTCTGCTTCTTGGGGCACATTTTGGAGACTGCTAATAGTCATTTGTTGAAAGAGTTATGCTCACAGCCAATACACTAACTGGTAAAATTCACGATGATGACTTGAGATGCGAAATCGAAGTTGCCATTCATGTGATTGAGCCCCAAAAAATTGACATTGTACTGAAAAATTGTGTTGATCGGATGAAGTACTGTAGCTAGTCGTGGAGGTCATTTTAATGATATTGTTTTTCATTCGTGCATTTCAAGTTTCAAGCTTTCTAATAAACTCACAACTTTGAAAAATAATTCATTAGTTTTTTAATTTGGAGCTGATCAAAAATGTAAATCTCAAATGGCTCAACCCTTACTTTATACCTTTTGTTATGTTTCCAATTTTCTGATGAAGTAATACTTCGAAACCGCCGGTCACAAAAATTTGTGAAAATTCGAATTTTTTTATTTTAAGCATCATAAATATTTGATTCAATAATGTAGAAATGTAGCATAGGAAATAATGGCGTAGGAATTTTGGTACAGTCCGTCGATTATCCTAAGTATGATTTATGTACACGCTGAAACTGAAAATAGTTGGATCTTTCAGAAATATTTGAATGATTTGGCACCCATTTCGACCTTTGTTATAAATTGTACCTAGACATCTGTAAACACATACGTTTTCAACACACAACCACGGTGTATCAAATGGTTAGGTAAGAATTCCTGGGAATAAATCGTTTCTATTCTTCAATATTCGCTTACTGGAAGTACCTAGACATGTTCTAAACTACCCACCAGTTCTTTGTGTTCGCTAGATACGTGTACAGAAGAAAAGAATTTGAAGTTTCATTATCCGGTACCTCATACACAAAAGTCGCTCGTACATAGGTGTTCAATTCGCCTTTTTTCTACCTGGAGTTATTATTGAAGCAACCGGCCGAATTGAGACTATTAGGACCGGTCTGAAACACACCCGTATAGATATTTGGAGGCGATATATTTAATGTTAATCCAAATAAACGGTAGAAATTATTGCTAGCACACTAAACTGGTTTAGCCTTTGGCTTTTTCATGTACGTCGAAGTAGTTGGGGCGCCCATTAAATTCTAAACAATTATTCTTTTGAACGTAAACTATCAGCTGCTGAAGAGAAGGTAATTAAAATCTTGTGAGAATTTGAATTGCGAAAGATTTAATAAGCGATGGTCCCTTGATAAGAATGTGTTAGGTTAGAACATTAGGTGATGGACGCTTTACACCTGCATCGTGTAAAAGATCGTAATTAGTTCTGGGAAGTTGAGAAGGAACTAGCTCATCAGTATCGCTGAACTCATTCATTCAACTTCGTTATTTATCTTGTGGTCTGGCTTCAAAATGTTAGAGACTGATTAAAACAGCTCGTATCACTAAACCTCAACGTAAGAATTGTAAGTTTACGCTATTTACGGGAATTTAATTGTTGTATTAAATGTATGTATAATCTTGATGAAGGTTTTTCAAATCGAAAGTTAAAATCACAAAATTCCGAATATTCTCTCGAATTATATACAGAAAATAAATATTATTATTATAATTTTTTTATTACCTGCTGAAGCCCATGACTTCGTTCACGTTGAAAAACTATCCTACGGAAGGTGTAACAGGGAGCTAAAAATTTTAAATTATTTTTTGTCCTTTAGTACCTACTTGTACCAACAATGTACTGATATTCCAAATCAACTGTTTTATTATATGTACCATATAGGTTAGTTAAACTATTAACTTTAGTTAACTTTAGTATAACTGCTACATTTAGTAGCAGTTATACATGAAGAAATATTTGATTATCGCTTGAGTTTGTTCAAGAGGAAGAATTTTGTCTGCTTCTATAGTCTAAGGTTTGTTTGTATATAAAGAATTACTCAACTTTTTCAGAACTTTCTGTCATAATATAACCTAAAAATTATAACCACTAAAACTTATCCAACCCGATAAGTTCGAAATTTTTTTGAACATATTTAATTCTGAATGTTTCACTAAGCTGAAAATTACCCAAAAGTATGAAATATCGGACTATTAGTTAGTAACTTAAATTCCGATTTATTTATTTTATTCGTTTTCCAATTTAAAGGTTTCGTTGATTTTAAAATATAGTCCATCTAGAAAGTAAATTTATCGCAAACTTCATTTGGGCAACTAGCATATAAAGTGTAGTCCGTTTAGAAAGTATCCGGAATTTATTATTTTTCATAATTTTAATATAATATATTTTTTTTTGTAACATTCTAAGACAAAATGTATTAAATAGTTTGTGCAGAAAGGCGGCTATGACCAAAGTTGCGTGGCAATACTATTTGTCGACTATTGTTGATTGCCAACAGGTAAACAATTTATGTATTAGGGGTACAAATAAGTTTTCCCCGTTTTATTGTAAATGGCGCGGCACGGAGTTTCGGTTAGCTTTCGCAGATGATAACCGGCTTAAAAAATAGTTTGGACATTCAGGAACAACATAAACTATTAATATCATTGATTTTATATTGGTAAAATATAATTTTTGTAAGTTGAAAATGTCTAAATTTGAGCCAAGTAAGCGTCGTTTGCGGGAAATATTAGTTTACTTCTTTAATTTAAAGAAATCTGCTGCTGAGGCGCATCAATTGCTCGTAGAAGCATATGGTGAGGGTGCTTTGAGTGAGAGAACGTGTCGAGAGTGGTTTCAAAAGTTTAAAAACGGTGATTTCGACGTAGAAGACAAAGATCGCAGTGGAAGGCCAAAAATTTACGAGGATGCAAAATTGGATGAATTATCGGAGAAAGATTCATCTCAAATACAAAAAGAACTTGCTCTTACATTAGAAGTCACTCAGCAAGCAGTCTCACATCTTTTAAAATCATTAGGAATGATTCATAAACAATTTGTGTTAAAAACGGCGGAAACTTATTTGTACTCCTAATAATAAGGTCGCAACTAGAAAAAAGAAAACAGGTAGAATATTTATACAGAAAAGGTTTTCGGAACGTTAAAAAACTAGTGCAATTGACTGAACTGGGAAAAAGTGCTGTATATGAGACAATAAAGAGTATAAAAAATGGATATGAGGCATAGACCAGTTTCAGGAAGACCGCGTAGTATTAAAGGAAACAATTTAAACGCTTTATTGGTCTTAGGACGACACAATCCATGCCTGGGATTTCGCTAGCTGACTAACAGATTTGGAAATCAACAAAATATAAAAGTATGTCCAGAAACCGTCCGTATGTCACTAAAAAGACAAGGCTACCAAGAAAACCAAAGAAATTCCCTATAATTACACCTTTACATAAGGACCGAAGGATAAAATTTTGTCAACGTTTTCAAGAAGATAATTTTAATAATGTCTTTATGTCTGATGAAAGTTGTTTCCAACTTCGTGGAAATCACCTAAAAATCCTATTGAATTCTTAGCGTTCAAATTTCCAAATTTCCCACCAAAATAATTAATATCTCAGCGTGGTGCTACGCCTCTCTGTATAGTTGATGGTACCATTAATAGTGAGAAGTATTGTGGCATTCCAAACGATTTTCTCCTTGAAACGGCGCATGCTTCATATTCAGAGAGTGGTGTTTTCAGCAGAATAATGCAAGATGCCTATATTCAAGCTTGGATGCAAGAACACCAAGTAACAACCATTTCATGGCCAGCAGCTTCACCAGATCTTAGTCTCATTGAAAACATACGGGGACTCGAAGATTGAAGTTGAACGATCAGCGCCACGAAATAAAGATGATTTAATTCAGACAGTTTTACAGTCCTGGATTACAATCACCGAAAATTATGAAGGTGATCTAGTTTCGGTTTACCTCTACGTTTAACAAAGTGTTTACAGTTAAATAGAGGTTGTATAAGTAAATTAAATGAACATTTTGTTTTAATTTTCTTATTCAAGAATTAAAAATTTATACCAAATAATTACAATTGAGCTTTGTTTTTTCGGGATACCTTCTATATGGACTATAGCATCAAAATTTTATTCATAATATTAAGCAGTCGGGATTTGTTTAAGTCTTTTTGATCGTTCAATAGATTTAATTGTACCTATTGATTCTTCGGATTTCCAAAAGATTAATTAGATGAATTTCATTTTCAATGTGTTTTGTAGTCGTTATTAAAATTACATCCTGTTTCTTGCAAGTGATTTGCGTATGATGAAGTTTATTTTATGGATATAACATTCTTATTCCCTTATTTGGAGTGAAGTCCGTCCAATATATACATACTTCCAATACTACAAGTTAACATACAAACCCCTTAATTTTTTTGGAAGGAAGTCTTTGTTGTTTTTTTTTTTAATTACCGAACGAATCATTAGTTTCAATGATATATTATTTTTCCTTTTTAAATATATAGGGAATAGTTCATCAAAGATTCTATCGTTCTTTGAGTCTAAGATTCAATTCATATCTAAATCGAGGAGATCCCAATGACTAGAATATCAGAATGAAATATTTCAACATGATTAGTATCCAGAATCGTTGGGTAATGGGTGATATTCCTTTTATTCGAAAATTATTCATCATACCACTAATAAATTTTTATGCTCTAGTAAAGAGATTTAGAGAATTGGAGACATTTTTTTGCTATTTAAGTACGCCAACAGCGCTAAAAACTTCCATCCACAGAATGTTTCATCACTGTAATCACTTCAAAGATCAGATTGATGTATTCTTCCAAGGTCAAATTACCGTGAAGAATATTTTGAGAAATATCTTTATGATTCATCACTGGTACTTGTTTAATCTCTATTTCGCCTCCTGTTCCTCTATTTCTTTCTTTAGTTGACTTATTGTTGAGCTTATATTTTTCTGTTTGAATGTCAAACTGATCAAACTGATAATTACATTTTGTACAATGCATTAAAGAATATGGGTGTCCTCGATCAAAGTTTCTGTTAGTGTATTGATACAACAAATTTTCCACTATAATTACAGCTTATTTGCGAAAATTACTCGGTTTCTTCAAAGAGAATAAACAGCCAATACCTGTACAATAAATAGAAGTCACGTACGTGTATATATCTTCGATATCCTTCACATCTAAAGTGAGATGATTACTAGGGAAATAACGGTCTGGCCAGAAAACACTAACCAAAATTTAATGCGCACATTCGCGATATTGTTAAAAACAAATCCGCTTCTGCTTCCAGTCCCAAATTCGTACGTTAGGTCAATTAATCTATGAGTCGATGTCAGTTAATCACCATGCTGCTACCTCCAATTATACAATTTTCGATATCTAAATAAAATCTCTAGAAACTTCCGTGTCATACCAGCATGCTCATTATAAAATTAGAAATTTTATTGAAGTTTCTATGCGGCAACCAGACAGGCGGTCATAACGTTTTTAAACGGAATTTTATTCATAATTAAAATTCTAAATCAATTAAAAATGGTCGTGACAATATTTCTTCGAAGGTAAACTGTTGTTTTATTTTCCATTTATTCAGATGGAGGACGAATTTGACAATCTTGTAATGCTTCATTTGCATCGAAATAACATCCAAAGATTCTTGGTGAAATTTGTAATCGTACCTATTCTGGTAAATGACACTATTAGTCAGAACCGGCTCCTGATTAATAAACTTGGAAGATTGAAATTATATTTCGTGAGAACGTTGCCATAATGAATATTTGATCTTATTTTCGGTGAAACTTAGCTTTCAGTTTTTTTTTCACTTTATGGTTTATTTTGTGACATTTGGTGCTGAATATCAAAAAGGATTCTTCAGTTAACCTAGAAAATGCATTCTAATGATTTTTTTTCTAAATAGACGAAACTGAATCCGAATAAGTTTGTTCCATTAAACTGCAGCTCGAGAGTTGATCTAAATTCGATTTTGTATCTTGGCTGATGATTGATGATCTATTATCGGTTCATATTTTGATGGATATTCCACGTTGAAGGAAAGTTATCAAATTTTCACTCGAAAGAAAATAAAGACTATCACTCAATTATATAATGAACATATATGTTGATTTCCATTTATTTAAGAGTTCCTCACATGACGAATTTTGTTATATAGTAATTTCTTAAAATGCATATAAACAACAAATCAAAATTTTGGTAACATGCAATATTCAAATAATTTTTGTTATGAGATAAAAGTTTGATGAAGTTTATATTACATTTGGAAAAACAACCAGTCTCCTACGAGAAAAACCTAATAGAGGTGAACTAGATGATTCATTCTGCTAATTCATTAAATTTTCAGAATTTTTGATCGGTTCGTTTCTGGACTTTTTAGACGGTTCATATTCTACCTTTATTTTCTCCATGCAATATCTTAAAACGCTCATCAGAATCATGTTTTTCTGGTATTTCTTCGCATACGTAGAATCTCACTTATTATTGAGTAAGGATCGCCTATAAAATAGAATAGAAAGGCCTTTTACTTGATAGAAGAAATACAACAAAATTTGAATATTAAAACATATTGAAATATGTTTGTCTTCTACAATTTTAATTTCAAAAAATTGGTGTTCTTAAAGGTAAGACCAGAAACAAAATTTTGTCTCCTTTAAATATTTATTTATTAATTTTAATTACTTTCGTATATCTGTTGGGTTATTTATTCCATTTGACATTATATATTGAGTTTTGATTATATACGTCTATTAAATGTATGCAGTGCTTGTTGTAGACATAAATTTAATTCTAAAAGTTTTTGACTAAAAATTTTTTGAAATTAAAATTGTTGAAGACAAAAAGGATCGTCTATATTCCATTATTCTATCGGGTGTTTTTTTAGAGTGATAGAACTAGGGATAACTGTGATTTGACAGAAGGTAGAAGCCATGTTGTTTTGACATTTCTGTTCAGTATGCATTGACAAGTTATCATTGACTCACGCCGCAACAATATTGTTGAAATTTATTTTCAAAATCAGTATTCTATTTGCCAAATTTATAGAGCACTTTGTGAAATTTATGGTTTACATAATCGTCCATCAGAGCAGCTTATTCGTCGAACTATCGATAGATTTTGGACAACATTTTCTCTACTCTGTACGTACAGAAGAAAATATTGCTGCTGTTAGTCATAGTGTTAATAATGGTCCAGATTTGTCTATTCGTCGATGTTCACAACAAGTTGGACTCTGTGCATCCACCACATGGAAAATTTTGCGTTAAAATCTTGGTCTACACCCATACAAGATCCAACTGTTTCAAGAACTAAAGCCACTTGACCATAATAAGTGTCGTTTGTTTGCTGATTGGGCCCTAGAACAGCTTGAAGTTGGTCAACTTTTTTATCGTGAAATTGTGTTTAGTGATGAAGCTTATTTCTGGTTGAACGGCTATGTAAACAAGTAAAATTGCCGTATATGGAGTTAAAACAATCCTCAAAAAGTTCTGCAGATTCCATTGCATCCTGAAAAATGCACTTCGCAAATGCAATGTGTTTTACACGTTGCAGGCATTATCGGTCCATATTTCTTTAAAAAAGATGCTGGAGCTAATGTTACAGTGAATGGTGCTCGTTACAGATCGATGATTATTTGTTTCAAAATTTGAATGGTATCGACCCAAAAGTGTTTTGGTTCCAACAAGATGGTGCTACACCTCATGCTCATGCTCATTGATTTATTGAAAGAAATATTTGGTAATAACATTATTTCGAGAAATGGTCCAATTAATTGGCCTCCAAGATCGTGCGACATAATTCCACTGGCTGATTTTCTTTGTTATGTCAAGACATTGGTTTATGCTGATAAACCAATGAAACAATAGACGCTTTGTTAGCCAACATAACTCGTGTTATTGATGAAATAAGGCCTGAAATACTCAAGAAAGTAGTCCAAAATTGGTCTGGTCGAATGCAGTTCCTCAGAGCTAGTCGTGGTGGGCATATCCCGGAAATTATTTTTAAAACATAAATGTCATAGAATTATCTTTCAAATAAAAAGAATTGGCTTCAATCTTAATTTAAATGTGTTTTATTTCTATTTAATGTTCTATCACTCTAAAAAAAAACACCCGATACTATATATGATATGAAATGCACGCACATTGTTGAGAACGACGAAGAACGAAGTTTTTCTCTTTAATCGTATATCTTTTCGCGATTCGATTGCATAACCTACTGAACACAAATGACATGGAAAATGTCAAAAATAATAAACAAAGTTGCCGTTATAACAATTTTGAATTGTATCATTCCTATTGGAAAACCCGTTATATATCAACAGAAGGAGGTAATTAATACAAATACCATTTTGTACTAGTATTCGTTGTACAATATTTCTCTGGTTTTTTCGTTGAGTAGAAGATGATGCAAAATAATCACAAAACATTGTACAAACTGTACAATTTTCGATTATTGACTATCAGGTATCTGAACTCTGTAAGGAGTCTAATATTCAGTCACTTCGAGATGTGACTAATCTAGCTGTCACGATGTACTCGAATTGTAAAACTGTAAAATTTGACTACACCTATTAATCTTTCCCATAGTTTCATTTTAGTAACAAGATAGTTATTACATGTACTGTGCTCATTTGAAAAAATTCATTTAGGTATTGACACAAAGATGAATCAGTTATCAGTATATGATTGACATCGATTTAAGGAAGTGATCATAGCTAAATACATTTATTCGCCGTTATAACTTGTGAGTATATCTTTATGTTATTTCTTTAATGTTCAAGTAAACAGAAAAACTAAAATTATATTCAATGCTTGTATTATACATAATATGTAATATGTATATGTTAAATCGATTGAAATTATACAAAATAGTGAATAATGAATGTGAAGAGAAGTTAGTCTTATTTAAAATACTAAGCCTAAGAAGTAACGTTATTTGTAAGAAATGTTCACATACTCGAGAATGTTTTCCTTAGAGAAAGTTATGAAAAATCATCTTGTAATAACGTCTTGTAGTTCAGCTTCATATTCACTATAATGTGGGTCAAAACAAAGATACGATATTTGTTTTATTATTGAATATAATTGAAGGCTGAGGACAAAGTCAAGCCGTTACATAAAACTTATTCAAAAAATTCTTCAGTGCAATACTTTTGTTTCGTACCACGGTTAATTTACCGCAGTATTTTGCCTGTTATTTCAGTATTTTGAAATAACAGACAATTGCAAATTAATTAATCTCAATCTCAAAACTGCTAGATCGCATATTAACGTAAAAGACATATGTATCGAATGACAAACTAATTTCGAACAACAGGGCCGTCTCTAATGAGACGAAACAACTTTCTTATATTAAATAAATGTTCACACTATTATGACTCCAATTTTTCTAGAATAATACAGTTTCCACAGAATAATTTTTTTTCAGCAAGTGACATTTTTTGCACCGTAAAACCAATATAATAGTTCTTCATCCAATATATCCTTATAATCCTTTGTATAAATTATGTTTGTTTATTTTCGAGGTAATTATATTGCATAATAATAGAACAAATTATTACTGCGTTAATGAATGGAAGGTATACAAGAGAAGGTTCAAACGACCGAATATTTGTTACAGAAAATTCATTTGTTGACTCCTTCACGAATTCCTTCAATGACATTTATAATATTCTACATTAGATGCACTTGTCAAACTTTTCTTCATTGTTTGTAGCTTCTTCGGAACTCTTTAACCTGTTTTTTAGCCTCCAGGTTAATAAAACATTTCCCTTGTGCGTTTTAATTCAATTATTTAAAGCGCCAAAATTTCTGTGCATCTGATAGGATTCTCCTAAAATTCCTTTGACATATTTGTACCTTTTTAAATTTGCCTTTTCAAGCGGAATACAACAATAGTAAGGGAACCAACAATACGCTCAAAAGTCAACCTAAAAACTGAAGTTTCGGTATTTTTCTTTCATGAAGCTCGCTCTCTATTAACCTGTCTACTATGTCTACAAATGTCAGATTTTCTTCATTTTTTTTCAGTGCCTTCTTGTGAAAATATTCTTTCGATTTCTGTTGCCATAAGTTATGAATCAAATTAGAAGTGTTTGTCATAAGGTTAATAATGAGTTCTTTCGCAGAACACGTCAACATCATTACCATGGTCAACAGAAAAACGAGAATTCGAAGAAAGCGATTTAACACCACCTCCCGCTAAAAGGGCGAGAAGTCTGGACAGAGGAGATACCACTCCTGACCGGGGTCGCAGCCCTTCTAGAGGTAATGGTGATATGCAAGAGTCATTATTAGGACAAGCATTGGAAGGCCCCACGCCCAAGGAGGTAAGACTTTTTATATGCAAAACTTATTTAATTATTGGTATAAGAGTTGGATTTCTACTGGATACCAGCACTGAAACATCTTCCAAAAAAATGAAGGAGGAAACACTCAGCTTAGGTTCCACAAGAAGAAACAATAATTATAACAATAAAACAAAAAAACTTTAGTACCCAAAAATTCGAAGTTTTCACATTTTTGTGGGTGCAGTTTCATTATGAGTACTATCTCATCTCTTTTGTAATGAAACTTGTTAGCATAATTGTCTACTATCAAATAATCACGGCCGAAACAGTTCAATGTCAAACACATCAAAATAAGATATATTTGAACCCTAATCAAATTCATTCACACACATCTATATAGCTACTTCTGCAATGAGCAATATGCTTCTCCAAGATATAACTGAAGACCACAGAGAAAAGTGAAAGCAGTTTGAAGTATATATTATTATTACAAAAATTCTTAATGACTCAAAAACACCTTACAAAATTAGTGACCAAAACCCCATCTGAAATAGGAGTGGCAAGCCCAAGAAGAGCAGCATCAGGAAGCAAAGCAAGGGAAAATAGGAAATCTGATTGTTTTATACTCAAGGTAAGTTTTATTTGTGCTCCGATTTATATTTCCAAGGATAGTTGATAATCTTATTACTCGATTTTACTATGGGAGTGCCAAGTTCTGAATTCAGTGTAATTTATAAAGTGCGTTCCTCAATTATATTCACCACTTTTAATGTTTTTGAAAGGCTTTAGTGCAAGGAATTCATTAAAATGTGATTTTTATATACCACCAATCATCAGTCTTCTGCAATTTTCGTCACAAATTAGTGTTTAAGTGTTATTTCATCTGAATGTATATATACTACTTAAAGAAACACCTCACGAAGAGAAGATATAAACAAAAAATTAGAACAAAAACTAAAAGTGCTAGAACCTGTTGTCAGTAAAAACAGTGACATCGATGTGAAGAAAAGAGATCCCTTACATAAAAAAATACCAAAACATCAACAACTCATCAACTTTTCTTGCTTCCAATGCAACCTTCAATCATTGTGGTTATTTTCCAAAAACAAATGATGAAAAAAGGAAAAACAGAAAGACATAAAAACAGAAAAAACGACCTCAAATTGGAAAAAGGAATTGAAGGTAACTGAGGGATGAAGTAAACATATTGACACAATTTGCTCTTGTCCTTCCAGGTGACTCTTCTCATAGAAGTGCCCATTAACATCCAGACGGGTAATATACATTGATTGCATTAACAATCTACCAAAATAGCAATTAATTGTATGAGCTCTGCTTAAGCAAAAATGTGCTTTTTTCACTAGGTAGCTCCCATATGGTACCTGCTTTTTTTAATTCCTCTTATAAAACTAATTGACATATTGAAATAAATACCATCTTCAGGTGGCCCATTTAAATATCGACATAGGCAACCCAAGAAACAAAGTGAAGTATGAGTTCCAACAAACTCGATAATATTTTGTTGATCACAGGGGCAAATTGCAGACATGCGCACGTTTCAAACTGGTTGGTTTTCATCAATACAATGTATGCCAGTGTTTAGAAATGTGTCACGTGTCTATACTTGCTATACACAGAGACACTAAGATATTAATCATACACTAGCATCATCTAGAGTATGCAAACATACATACACAACATACCTTTGCAAGCTAATTCAAGTAGACAAATGTATTCCCGATATTTTCACGTTACAAACAAAAAAAAAACTTTCCTCGTGCTCAAGTCAGATCATAATATGCCGTAATGCTCATAATTAACATATTCATATTCAGATAAATTAATTACGGCATATTATGGTCTGACTTGAGCACGAGGAAAGCTTTTTCTGCGTTTGTAACGTGAAAATGTCGGCAATACATTTGTCTACTTGAATTAGCTCGCAAAGGTATGTTTTGTATGTATGTTTGCATACTCTTGATGACGGTAGTGTATGATTAATAACTTAGTGTCTTTATGTATAGCGAATATTTACTTGACATATTTGTATTCACTGGCGTACATGCTACTGATGAAAACCAACCAAGTTTGAAATGGGCAATGTCTGCAATTTGCCCCTGTGATCGACGAAACCTTAACGAGTTTGTTTGAGTATGGAATTGTTATACAGATGTATGTTACACTGTCTCGATTTGTGAAACTTTCTATTACCATAGCTCACACTTCTTATAAGTGATATTCGGTATAGATCAGCCGAATTAATTTGAATATGAAGTATGGAGATTGCGAAATGAAAATGTTACAAACTCATTTAGCAAAAATTTGATACAATTTATAAGAATATTTGTAATATTGAAAATAATTAGTGCATGTAATTTAGTCAAATGCGTAAAGGTTGTACCTGAAATTAAAACAAAACTGCACATCAATAGATACCTTATTTCACACTGGCAATACAAAAATACTGTATATTATATAGTCAATCTAGAAAGTATCCGGAATTTATTATTTTGCATAATTTTAATATACTTCTTTTTTGTAACATTCTAAGATAAAAGTAATGAATAAAATTAGTTGTGCAGATAGTCGGCTTTGGCCAAAGTTACATAGCAACACTATTTGTCAAATATTGTTGATTGCCAACAGGTATACAAATTATGAAATAATGTCGCAACTAGAAAAAGGAAAACAAGTAGAATATTTATTTCTATAGGAAAGATTTTCGAAACGTTAAAAAATTAATGCAATTGACTGAACTGGGAAAAAGTGCTGTATATGAGACAATAAAGAGGATAAAAATGGAATGGATATGAGGCATAGACCAGTTTCAGGAAGACCTCGTAAGATTAAAGGAAACAATTTAAACGCTTTATTGGCCTAAGGACGACACAATCCGCGCCTGGGGTTTCGCAAATTGGCTAACAGATTTGAAAATCAACGAAATATAAAAGTATGTCCAGAAACCGTCCATATGTCACTGAAAAGACAAGGCTTCATATCAAGGAAACCAAAAAAATCCCCCTAATTGTACCTTTACAAAAGGAACGAAAGAAAGAATTTTGTCAACGTTTTCAAGAAGATAATTTTAATAATGTCTTTCTGTCTGATGAAAGTTGTTTCTAACTTCCAATTTCCAAATTTCCCACCAAAATAATGGTTTGGGGGCAATATCTCAGCGTGGTGCTATGCCGCTCTGTATAGTTAATTGTACCATTAATAGTGCATTGTAGCATTCTAAACGATTTTCTCTTTGAAACGGCGCATACGAATATATCCAGAGTAGTGGCGTTTTCAGCAGTATAATGCAAAATGCCATACTAGGGCCTATACTCAAGCTTGGGAGAAAATCAAGTGACAACCATTTAATAGTCAGCAGCTTTACCAGATCTTAGTCCCATCGGAAACATTTGGGGACTAATAAGATTGAAGTTGAACGAGCAGCGCTACGAAATAATGATGATTTAAATCCTGGACTACCATCATCGAAAATTCTGGAGTTTCGGGTGTACCTCGACGTTTAGTCGAGTGTTTACAATTCAATTCAAGAATTAAAAATATATACTAAATAACTACAATCGTGCTTTGTTTTTTCCGGATTCTTTCTAGACTGACTATAATTAACTTGCCCACGGTTGTCACTTACTTGAATTTCTCTGTACTCTTTTTTAATGAGTTGTCATTAAATTCTTATACTAAAAGTACTTATAGTAATTATAATTATATAACTTACTTGATTTTATGTATCAGCAGTACTGGATGGCATTCCAGAGCTGAATTATATTGGATTTTTTTTAAGGTTCTGTGGATATACGTACCATACATATAAAATTATAACGACAAGATCCATGGTATCTCACAGAATTCCTTCTAAATTCAAATTTTCTTTTTCCAGAAGGTAAACTCAGAATCGTCGTTGCAGGCTCATTCGACAGGAGAAGAAAGTAATAGCAGCGACACAGCCATGAGCGATCATCATGATCCAATTACCCCAAAGACTGAAATTTCCGATTACCCTATGTTAGACGATCATCACCCTTATAATACTAATGGAGGTTTAATGGATCAAAATAGACCGCCATCATTTCCTGGTGCACTTCTAGGATTACAAGGTAGCAATCAATTATCCCAAATAATACAATGCGTTTATTAATGTACATTATATTTAATTGTTATTTTCTTGCAGGCTTAGGTGGCCTCTTGCCGGGACCCTCAGGAATGCATGGAAACCCAGATAGTTTCGGTGAGTACTAAAGTATAATAAGATCTTTGAAAAACTATTTTCTCTTTCCTGATGATACTATTAGATTAATTCGACATAATTTTTATTACCTGTGTCCTCAAAGTTAAGAGATTCAATTTTGATTTGAAGTGTTTTGTACTTAAAGGAAACAGTAGGATCACTTCAACTAACTATTTTCTATATTCATTTTCTATATCGTGTCGTCAAACTTTTTTTCGTTTTATGTAAACATGTTTGATTCGAAAGCATTCTTCTCTTTGAGAATTATGTAGTATTATGTATGTGCGAAAAGTTTTCGCAAATGTCATCGACAATGCTAGAATCGTTTTAGTTGGTCATTGATCCCTCTTACACAGAGTGTCGCAGAAACCAACGTCAAGTCGGAATTGATAAAATCATAGGCATTAAAAAAAACCGAAAAATTCTACACTCTGTGACACTCTTACTCTTGTTGCCACCAATCTTCACTTTTTCCATAATTTTTTTTTTGTTATGTAACTCTAAATAATGCTTCTATAATCTGTTATCAAAATTTCAAAACCAGCTGTTCCGCTTGAATAAAAAACAGACATTTTCCCAAGAAATTTTTCGAAATAAAAATTTTGCCCGGTTTAAATTGACTGTACTGAAAAGAAATTGTACTACGCGAGTTTGGCAAATGAGGTCAAAATTTGGCGCATTCAGTAAGGATTCCAAAATGGTATAACACTTGATAAATTCTTGCTCAAACTGTAGAAAATTTTTTCATTGGAAATAATTCGGTTTTTAACAAATTTAACTACCTTAGTTAAAAATTATGTCATTGTGCCATTTCAAGGTACGTTTGAAATAAAATTCAGTAGATTCCTTTAGTTCTTAATTAAATTAAGAAGGAAGTTCTACTGAACATCAACGGCAGCATGTGGTACAATAAGATGGCTGCCCAAGAGCACTATCTCTTTAAAATATTCATTGATAAGGCGATCCTTCCTAAAACCTGAAATGTTTTTTTTTGGAGCCTCACCTACATGAACCCATAACTAAATTTTTTTAGTGTATTCTATAATGACACAAAATTATTTCATGCCAAAATTCGTGATCCAAGATGAAGTATCTATATTTGCTCAAAAGTTTCAATCAATTCATGCCAAGACGCGTTTATTAGGAGTTCAAATTTTCGAACTGATTCTTCATTTGTAATTATATTTAGGTAGGTAAGAGTATAATAGTGTGAGTCCTGAAATAGCTGTCATTTATAGAATCATAGTTCATTTTGTGGTTCATTTTTTCATTGTTATAAAGTTGGAGTTCCCTTCTATAAACCCCAACTTCAACTTCTTTCATATCTTTTCCCTCTGGATTCAACTCCCCGGTAAAATGTCCATGTCACTTCTCTATTTCTTAATAATGCTGCAAAAAGCCACCGGACGGTCCCTTTTTCTGTCTGCCAACTCGAATAACGTGCAGTCATCTGACAACTACGCCACAAGAGTGACGTTTCATTTATAAAAGTATAAAATATTAAATTCGGAGAAGATATATGTATATGACTACGCTATCGTGGTTTGTATTTAGTAGCCATATCTGATGCACTGAACAATTGAACCATTACCATGCCTTTTGCCTGAGACAGGGTTGGGCAAACTTTTTTCATGAGCACATCGGTGAAAAAACCAAATAATTCTGCTATAAAATATCTCACAAGCACATTAGTGAAAAATGTTAAATACGATCTTATATATTTCGAAATTTTCGCGCATATGTGTTATGCCAAATTTTATATTGACAGAATCCCTCTTGCTCCATTTATGACTTCTTTATCATATTAAAATAAATTAATCCGGCTGATCTGTACCAAAAACCATTACTGAGGTTTTCGTCAGTGCAATGTATGCTAGTGAGGCCAAATCTGTCCAGTATTTATATTCGCTATACACAGAGACTTATAAGATACCACTAATACACTAGAGCTATCTAGAGTATGCAAAATACATACACAGAGACTATAAGATATATATAATACACTAACGCCATCTAGAGTATGCAAAATACATACAAGACAAACCTTTGCGTGTTAATTCAAGTAAAAAAATGTATTCTCGATATTTTCACGTTACGAACCCAGAAGAAACTTACCTCATACGCAAATCAGACCATAAATTGCCGTAATGCTCAAAAATTAGCATATTCATATTAAAATAAATTAATCCGGCTGATCTGTACCAAAAATAATTAATAAGGAGTATGAGCTATGGAAATAGAAAGTTCTAGAAATCGAGACAGTGTAACATACATCTGTATAACAATTCTATACTCGAGCAAACTCGACAAGGTTTTGTAAAACACAGAGGCAAATTGCAGACATGCGCACGTTGGAATTTGGAAATTTGAACGGTAATAGGATGTTTTGATTTTTAAGTGATTTCCACTAAGTCGTAAACAACTTTCATCAGATATGAAGACATTATTGAAATTATCTCCTTGAAAACGTTGACAATATTCTATCCTTCGTTCCGTTTGTAAAGGTGTCATTAAAGTGATTTTTTTGGTTTCCTTGATATGTAGCCTTGTCTTTTCGACGATATACGGACGGTTTCTGGACATACTTTTATATTTCCATGATTTCCTAATCTGTTAGCCAATTTGCAAAACCTTAGGCGCGGATTGTGTCGTCCTTAGGCCAATAAAGCGTTTAAATTGTTTCCTTCAATCTTACGCGGTCTTCCTGAAACTGGTCTAAGCCTCATATCCATACCATTTTTTATTCTCTTTATTGTCTCATATACAGCACTTTTTCTCAGTTCAGTCAATTGAACGAATTTTTTAACGTTTCGAAAACCTTTTCTATACAAATATGTTTTCTGTTTACTTACGTGAAAAACATTACATATGATCTGATAGGTTTGGAAATCTTTGCGCATATGTGTCATGCCAAAGCTTTCAATAAGTCCCCAAACAATATACCATAAACACATCAGTGGAAAATACATAATATGATCTTATAGGTTTCGAAATTTTCACCCATACGTGTCATGCCAAAATTTACACCTAAGGCTCGCCTTATGACTTCTTTATTATATCTTAAACGTCCTTTAAATCAAATATGATTTAGTAGACCAAAAATATGTTGAAATCATTATATGATACTTTATACACTCAAATGAAGCTTTTGATAAATTTCAACCCAAGAAGTCTGCTATACAATATCTCAAAGGAACATCAGTGAAAAACATTGAATATGATTTTATAGGCTTGGGAATTTCCTCGCATATGAGTCATGCCAAAGTTTACAAGAAGACTGCCATACAATATTCCACAAGCACATCAGTAAAAAACATTATATATGATCTTAAAGGCTTAGAAATTTTCGCGCAAAGGTGTCATGCCAAAGATTACATTTACAGACGCCCTGAGGCTCGCCTTATGAACTCTTTATCATCTCTTAAACCTTCTCTTAGTCGAATATGATTTAGTAGATCATAAATACGTGGAAATCATACAATACTGCTATAGTATGAAAAGGACGAATCTTTTCATTTTGTTTCCAAATTGAATTGTTTCTGACAATTGAATTTGGTAAGAATTCAAATACAGAATGTGTTCATAGTAGTATCCTTACACATTTGTGAATGTTGAAGAACACACCATCAAGCATACAAAGTTCACGCTAAAATATCCAGCCGACTTGACGCCTTTTAATTGAACGATTTCACGCTCAAATGGCACTTTGAACGGAATCGATGTGGGATAGGAGGAAAAATACGCTATATAAGCTGTTTTCCTGCCATCTACGCCCGCATCCCCCTCCTTTTCAGGCTATTTTGAGCGAAGCAGGAATTTTAGCAACTGTCGCGTTCTATTCAGATGAACCGTTCCATCATTATTGATCACGTTTGTTAATTTTATCCGATTTTAAAAAGGGTTGTACTGCGTATCTAATTCCCCTAATATTTCAGGGATTAGCACATTATTATCCCATTCGTGATGGATGTTAGTCCTTATTCCTGTTATTGAATCCTATTAACAGATTAACATTTTTTAATTTGGTTCAGAATTATGGGAAAAAAAAATCCTTTTTCAAAGATGAGTGATCTGAAAGAAAACAATTACATTGTTCAAAAAGGGGTGTTCAAAAGCGGCATCCGAAATACTTTGAGTATTGAAAAAGTTATGTCGGACAGTACCTTCAACATTAGTGCTTTACGTTACAATTATTTATTGATTACAAGTTCAGAAAGTACTGTTCTTGGGTATTGTTCTCTAGCAAATAATTCATCAATCCTGATTGTTCAACAGTAATTCTAGTTGTTATCCCTCAAGGTGGATGATAACCTGAAGGAATCAGTTCAGGTAACAACCAATTGTTGTGAAAATATCAATGAAAATCCATGGAGAAGGTATTGAAATAATCCCCAATTTTCAAAATTTAGGATGAATCGTTCCGCTTGTAGAATCATTGCTTCGTAATACCGTTTTCTTCACGAAATTTCACGAAAATTCGTTGCAAATGTTTCGAGAAAATGTTTTTCTTAAATTAGCTGCATTATTTTCAATTCTCAGAATGAATTGATTCACCGGAGAGCGTAGAGAAGTCATAACTGTTGAAAACAAATATTTGTAGTATCATGGGGAATTAAATTGACAGATATATATTTTAAATTTTATCCTTTGATTATCGACAATTAGAGTTAATTAATAACAATGAAGTAATTGAAAAACTAATTATCCAATAATTGTTGTACGTTACTGGCCTGGTTAATTTTTGCAGTTATAACGATGTGAAACAAGCACTTATCAACTCTCTTGTCGCTTTCAACCAGCTGGATCAAATATAAAGCAGACTTGGGTAAAAAGAAGTATTGTCGTAAAAAAATTATATTTAATTCTACATGGTCTCCGCTTCTGTTAATACATTTTTCCTAACGAATAGGAAGTCATCTAAGAATGAAGTCGGTCGTGCCTTCAGCCAATCACTCACTAATAATTATTCTTCTTGGTCATCTTGTCTGGGCTTTAGGGCGGATGTTCGATTATTTCCCAATGAAATTTGTCCAATTTTTCTCGGGTCAAAGCTGCTATGTGTGGTTAAGCGTTGTCATGAAGAAAAATCACACTTCTGATGGATGCTTCGTCTTTTTCTTCTATAAGCCAGTTTCATCTCATCAAGGTACGTTGTTCGTGAGGAAAATCAATAAGCCGTATGCGTTTGTTATCTCAAAAAACAGTTGCAAGAATTTTTCCGCAGACAGACCGGTTTTGACTTTTCGAAGTATGGCTTCTCCATGTCGTCTCCACTCCATGCTTACTTGTTTAGATTCAGGAGTGTAATGAAGCTTCCGTATCTTATTACAGATGACAATGTGACTTAAAAAATCATGACCCTCTTCACGATATCGCGTCAAAAGCATTTCACACACAGCAAAACGTTGATTTTCCGTTAGTAGTTAGTTATTTAGGAGTTAAGGAAATCATCTTGCAGTTTTGGATAGCCCGACATTAGAAACGATTGATTAAATACGGTATTTCTATTTCTGCAGCAATTTCATGAAATGTGAGCCACTGATAAGCTTCAATGAGCGTACGGATCGTATGAATGTTCGTGTCAGTAAAACTTATTCACGGTTTATACTGCTGCAGGGCCTCATAAAATTGTTTTTGTGCCATTCATAGACTTGAGCCTCTTCTTAAGGAACTGTAGAGTCAAACGACGCAAAATTCTGGAAAATTTCACTTCTTTTTGAGATAAAAATTTCATAAAAATGCGTTAGTCAACAGACGTAGGTAACTCTTTAAGTATAAATTGCTCAAAGCTCTCTTATATTATTTGGTTATTGATATTGTAAATATTGTCTGTAGTGTTCTCCTATGAGCATTTTAACCAACCAAATTTGATGAATGCTCAAGGTAATCAACGTTGAAATACTTTTCAGATATGCCTCAATCATTTATATTTATATTATTTCTCAAATAAGCAATCTTGTGGTCCAAATAAGGAAAAATTTTAGCTTATTCTTAAAACTTTGAACTATGGAATAATAAAGTCCTTGTGCACTCTCCCCATAACTATCAGTTCTACACTATGATGCCCTAAAATTTTTCAGTTACATATTCGTTCTCAAATTGAAAATCAAGGTTTTTTACTTGAAAAAAAATATTACTCATAAACATTTTATTGTATTTCTTATTGCAAAATAATAAACTTTTCATCGAAATTAAATTTCTACTGTAAATGATATCCATATAAATAAACTTTTCGTCGAAAGTTAAGGATATTGATGTTTTCTGAAAAAACATATTTTCGGCAGCATCTTCTTCAACTATCAATAAACTTATAACGATTATATAATAGAAACATCTTCTGATTCATAGTGGAAAGTATCATCGATTTCAAAAATAGAGTTGTCAATATACTAAGACAAGTTTAATCCGAGTACGATACCCTTGGAATGATTCAGGATGATCGAAGACAAGTCCAAGTGGCCAATGTCTTCAATGTTAGCCAAAGTGTGATATCAAGTTTGCCACTGAAACTGCTCGTCAAAGACTCAGAAGTGGTCGACGCATGCCACAACGCCAGGAGAAGACTGTTTTTTAACTCTTTCATTGAGAAGACGGTTTCAGCTGTTGCAAAATGGCAAGTCAACATTTTGTAGATGCACTAGGTGGTCACATTTTGTATTGAGTGTGAATACGAGTATGAATTTCTAAAAATTCCAGTCTCGTTTTTCGTATAATCATATACTTCTTAAAATGTTGTTCTTTTGTTGGCGGTAAAAATATATAGCTTCTAAGATTCCCCAATCCATATTGTTCAAGTTTTGCCGCCCATTTTTCTAGCCTCCCTAATATCACTCGAAGAATATTTCGAATTTATGATTTACTTTCCATTGTTATAGGCGCAATGGAAAACGAAGATAATATCAAGTTACAACCCCTGATGTGATTTCATGACGTCTCCTTCTTTTTCTCGATCTCTGTCCTTCTTCCACTTGTATCCACTAGCCGGAAGTCGGGCAACATCTATTGATTTATTCCACACTTGGCGAGCAAGTCCGAATCGCAATACCATCCACCATCCTCTCTTTGTCCTGGCTACTATAAGGTTTTACCGAGTGCCAGCGACGGACTCAGGAGATGCTTTTGCTTTTCAAAGTGTGTTTATTATGCCTTTTCAGGGGTAAATTTCTTGCTTCTTAAATATTGTTCAGACAATGAAACATAAAAGGTTTTAATTTTCATCTAAAAAAAGAAGTTGAAGTCGCTTTATCACAGGATATGTTTACTCCTAGAACCTGAAGAATATCATACTTGATAGAAGTTATTTGAATGAAATTAAAGTCGGAATTATTCCTGGAAACTTCTACAGTATGTATTAAAATTATGTATTCAAAGATCAGAATTGTGTCGTAATATAATATGATAATATATTGTTTTCTGTTTTGGAAGTGGGGTTTATTTTTGTTTCAGAATGAATTGTTTCTTCTTTTTGTTTATGACAGAATTTTTATTTTATAGGGCAACGAACTTATCAGAGAAATCGGATGGTTTGAAAAGTTGGGGATGGTTATATTTGTCGTTGTGGGTTTTCGGAATATACCAAAGAAAATCTCATTATTATTCTTAATTAAAGTTATTCCCAAAAAGTGTATTTTATTTTCAGATTGTTGAACAGAAATTTTAGGTAGTCGCAATGTCAGGCAATCTGCTTTAGAAGCGGAAGTTTCAATTCATTTCGGGTTCGAATCCCAAGCACATATTCTCGTGTTTCAAGGCATCAATCGTTTCTGGATGGTTAGTCTAACACTTATCCTTAACGGGTACACACAAAAAAGAGTCATTCGAGGTGAAAATGAGCTTCATCACTGAAGATGATTTATCTGGAAAAATTCTCATCCTTGGCCATGCTATCATTAGCCCATTGAGCGAACTGGAAACGCACAGATGCCACGAGGCTTCACTTTTTGCACTAGTTGAACCTTTGAGAGTCTTCATACCGAGGTCTTTATGCAAAATTCTCCTCACAGAAGTGCGAGAAATGTTCATTTTTTGGCACGATGACGACTTTAGTTTGGATGGGCAGCTACATTCTGCGCTACAGTAGCAATGTTTTCAGGTATGCTCACTCAACGAGAACGTGAACGGGTTGTTTCATAAAATAATGATTCCGTGGGGGCATTTTATTTCTATTGATTTCTCCACGTGAATTTCTAACAGTTTGTATAGAATACTCACCAATTTGGGATTAAGTTTTCAATATTTCCCAGTTTTGCCCAAGTGTAAATCGACTCGTTTCATTAATGTCAAATATTTCACTAAATTTCTGTCAAAACATAGATGACAAAAGTACTACCGCACTCTAAATAAAAACACAACAAAATGCAAACTCTAGATGGTCCATCCTTTAGATATAATATTAACCAATTTTAGGTATTACAGTTCGACCTTTAATATGCAAGCTAGACTTACTAACGCCTCAGATGGTGTTTTCATAATTTTTTATTCGAATTGAGAAATCTATGTAATTCGAATGGCAAACTGTGAACATTTTAATGGATCAAAAACAGATATATTTCGATGAAAACGATTTCAAGTAAACTTTATTACAAAACCTACTGGGTTGCTCGGAAAGTAATTTCATTTTTTTTTTGGAAAAATAAAAGGCAATTTTCGTATAATGAACAAATATTTTATTAAATTATATATTGGCCATTCTGGCCCAACGCTTTGTGCCATCTTTCTGGTAGTAGCATGATTTCAAGCTCATAAAAAAATTGGTCTTTGCTGGCAAAAAACTGATCCAGGTGATTCTTGTCCTCTTCATTTGCACTAAAGGTTTAACCTTCTAAAAAATTTTGCAATGACGGAAACAAATAATAATCCGAAGGCGCCACATCTGGAGAATATGGTGGGTGTATTAGTGTATCCCATTCAAGCTGTAAAAGCTTTTGGCGAGTGACCAAACTTGTCTGAGGTCTTGCTTCATGGTGGAACACTACACCTTTTCTATCGATTAATTCTGTCCTTTTCTGTTGAAGTGCAACATTCAGTTCGTCCAGCTGCTGCCAGAAGACTTCCGAATTAATCGTTCTGTTATCTGGTAAAACCTTCAAAATCCCACCTAACAGACAGCATCGCCTTTTTGGATGGATATTGATTTTCGAAATGCTTTGAGCCGGTTCATCTATTTCGCCCCATAATGTCTTGCGTTTCGCATTGTTATATACAACACATTTTTCGTCCCCAGTAATGATGCGTTTCAAAAATGGATCATTTTCATTACGTTTGAGAAGCGAATCACAGACGTCAACGAGACAACACAAATTTATTTCTGTGAAAACATAGGGAACTCATATATCGAGCTTCGAGATTAAACCTTTCAAGTGGTCATAAACAGTTGAATACGATGAATTTAACCTCTAACATATCTTACGTTTTGTTATTCGCCGATTTGAATCAACCAATGCCTTTATCATGTCTTTATCAGATTCAACCGGCCTTCCGGAACGTGGTACACCTTCGACATCAAAATTGCCGGATCAGGAATTTTGCAAACCAGTTCTGGCACTAGCGTACAGTCAACACATCTTCTCCATACACAATGGTTACATTCTTTCTGGTTCGAACAGAATTTTTACCTTTTCTATAGTAAATAAGTAAAATGTGACGAAAATGCTGCCTATTGCTCTCCATATTAAAAAGAGCACCAAACAAATACTACTGCGTAGAATTAATTGAACTTTTTCACACACAATCCTGGCTATATCAGCTCTCAAAACATATAATAACGCAATTACTTTCCGAACAACCTTGTAGTGTAAATTTTCAACTGAAAACATCTCTCAATCTTAGCTACCTTCAAAGAGGCGAACAGCAACATGGTTCAAACGTAGAGTCGGATCTGAGCCCCGAGTGACCCAGTTTTCCAGTATTGAAAACAATCCTTGGTCGTTACAGTAAAAAAAATCGATGAGCATTAACACTAGCCGACAGTATCAACACTATCCTGATGAGCATCTTCCGCCCTGCCTTCATGATCGTGCGGATCGGTAGTCCGTCTTTCCTCGGAGTCGGGAAGGTGCTCTCACGGTTCGAGTGGAGAGTGAATATTGCCAACTTCACGCCATCGAATGCCATTCACACGCACACTCCCATCCACTATCAATATTACAGTTCTTATCGACGCCCGGGGGAAATATTACCCCTCGCCCACTCCACCGTTTCGTTTTGAGTACCCTCCCACTGACCCAAACAATCGAACTTAAGACGTCAGGACGGATATGTGCGGATGGCAACTGCGATTGATCTCAGACGCCGCTGTTGTTACCTTGTTTTATGGGTAATTTTGGGCGTTATTATATGGAATATATTGATTTGAAATTTCCGTGTAAAGTGCGATTTTGTTTCTATCAGGATTCATTCATGATATGGTAACAAAATTCATTTGAGGATTGTTCAATTTTTGTATTTATAATATCTTAAAACCACCCTGAAATTCTTATAAAATACAAGGCCAGTAATGTTTTAAATTTCCGGGCTAGTAATTTCAATAACAACACTTCTACTGTCAACTGCCATCTGTCAATAGACTTCTGTCAAATCTTTAGCGAGTTACGTTGTTCAGTTTATGTTTGACAGCCATTAAAATCAGACAACCTTGTGTCTATTGACGAAAATGGACAAAAGTGATTTCCGTGTATTTATCAAGTATTACATTTTTGCGGACAAAACTATCATTGAAAGTTGATAAATAATATAACATGTAGACTCGGCATAATAATCAGAGTTGTTGGGCAGATTCCACACCGATTTGAAGTGAAAACAGTCGCATTGACCAAGATAAAATGCTGCTCTAGTAAGGTATAATACAGAGGTGCATATAAACTAGAAATAATTCTGTCATTCGTGTTTATACAGAAAGTTAGTTTGATATTTGACATTGACGAAATTGGTCAATTTATGCCTGAAAAAAACAGGTTAAATAAAATAATAAAAAGAGATTTTTTACTTAATAGAAGGATTATTACAAAATTCAAATACCAAAACAGATTTATTCTCTTAGCCTTCCACAAATTTTAATTTCAAAAGATTTTATTCAAAAATTTTTAGAATTAAATTAATGTCTTATAAGCACTGCCTCATTTTAGTAGACATATAAAATCAACATTCATTATATAATATCAAATGGAATAAAAAACCCAATGAAATATAAATTACCACTTAAAATTACCGAATAAATACATGAAGTAGACAAAATTTTGTTTCTAATCTTATATTTATGAAAAACAATTCTTTTTCAAAAATGCAAAACATAATTTCAAGAACTTCTGCCTAACTAATTTATTTTGAAAATTTAAAATATTTAAGTTACTCGAAAAAACAATTTGAAATTAAATAAGATCGTCATCAGTCTCACTTCACATTCAGAAAATAAAATTAATTAACAAAAAATATCTTACCAGACAGACCTCGTGGAACCAATTGACATTTACATAATGAGTCAGGAAAATCGAAATATATTTCCGTTTCTAAATCAGCTCAGCAGTGAGAAATTTGGATCAAATGAAGAAATCGTCACTAAAAAAAACTTTATTTGAAGACTTTGAGAAAACCTATTATTTGCAAGTAATGTTGACTAAACGTATCGATACAGAAAAATAGTTAGAGAAATAAAATGCTTTTGTCATTGAAAAAATCACTGACATATCAAACTGAACACGTATCTCGATACAAAAACGTTTTCTGTAAAATGATGATTCAAATAGACAGAAGTTGCCACTTATCGGTGCTCTGAGTATTTGAGAAAAATTTATATTAGTGGGATTTGATTAACTACTTATATACAAATTCGCCGAACATGATGAATTCAAGTCAGTTTCTGTATTACTTACTATTTTAATTTGGATTTCCACATGCCACAAATGTCATATATAAATCTCTAGGGAAGTCAACAAATATATTGCTCTATCACATAACTATACGTTTTTCAGAAAACATACAAATAAAATAATGAAACACTCATAATATTATATTATTGTTTGAAATCAATGCACCATGAAGACTCAATGAGTAAACAGACATATTAATGGAATAATTATATTACCTCCGAATGACTTGAATAGTCATTAAATCAATGGAATTGAGAATACACAAAAAAGAAGAGTCGCTATTTTGTCCACCTTCATATTGAAAATATTTTTCAACTGACTTTTTGTCATAATTACTAATTGGTATGTTTATTGATTACTATTCGGAGTTGAATATAAAAAGTGGGCCTTCTAGAGTTTGCATTTTGAAATAGTGGTTGTTTCGAGTCTGGCAATACTTGTTATGCATATTTTGACAGAAAATTAGCACAATATTTGACATTAACGAAATGGGACGATTTAAGCTTGAATATAAATTGGAAATATTAAAAACTTATTTCCAAACTGTTAGAAATTCACGTGGAAAATTCAATAGATAAGAAATGCCCTCACGGCAACTTTCGGGACGATTTGTTCGTGAAAACTGTTTCGTTGATCATAAAACCCGATCACCAGAAATCAAAACATTGTATAGCAAAATTTTTGCAAAACATTATATAGAAAATAATAATTTTTTTAATGAGAAAGATGTCACTTTACTATGTAATGTTAATAAGAGTAAATTGATGGACTATTTCTTTCAATCAGAACAGCCATTAAAAGACGGAGAATTTAAGAAATTCTTAAATACTCTTTGGGAACACCCCTATATTGGATGGTGTTATTTTCATGCGCCATGAAAATAAACAGATGTTTCAAATGTAATAAGAGAACCTTCTCAATTTTGAGTTTAGTTCTTTCTTGTTCTCCTTTGAAGATGGTCGAAAGAGCGGAACACGTGTCAGGATTCTGAATAATCTGTAAAACATGAAAACTGTGTGAATTTTTTTTTGAAGAAAATATTGGTTAGTTTTTTATTTATCGATGATCAAATCTTAAATCTTAAATGGTAAACCCATTAGATGAAGATGCATGATTTAACATCAGCGAGGTTGAATGAAGTTTATGATTATTTGATAACATTTTGCATTACTGGTCTATTATTTATTATAATCATTATTCCATAAACCTCTATAAATCCAAATAGAAATTCGTTCTGAAATACTTGAAATCGAATAAATAATTCTTGGGAAAAGTTGTCCGTCCAGAGCTTTCCTCAACTAGTTAATTTTTATAGAGAACACTCCAAATTTTCTCAGGAAGTTCAGACCTAAGAGATCAAAAACCTTGGCCTCACAAAACATGCCTTATTTTCTCAAATTGTCACCTCAAAATAAATCTGTTGATATTAACCTTACCTAAAAATGGCGAATGATGTTTACGTGGTGAGCTGTAGCTAGAAATACGCTATGATCAAAAAGTGTTGGAAAATTACAAATAGAACAAAATTGTGTTAAACTTCTTCCATCGAAATAGCATCCATCACAAAAGACATACTAATGCCAACGCTTGATCCAATTATTCATGCACTCACTTCTGGTGGCCTTCGAAGGAATGGCCGTTAGTTCCTTCGTCTTATTTTTGTATGGCTTCCAGCGACTGAAACTTCCATCCACGAAAGGGCAACATAAGCCGGGAGAATAAAAAAAGTCACATGAGGGTCAATCTGGCGAATCTTTGTTCAACAGAATCGCATTTTAAAATACGATAAAACACAGAAGCCTGATATAGACAGCTGGTAAACAAGTACTAATGATCCGATCCTGCCCAAATTTGACACAGATGTCAGTTATTGGTCTAGAAACTCAACAAAACGATAATATTCGAATCCGTTGGCAGCGGTTCATTTAAAATACAATTTTCTCTTACTTTCTGATCATAGCTTGTATCACTTAGCTTACGACGGGGGAGCACAATGGATCATTAGATAGAGGACACCAATATTTCTTACCCTTAGAAGTAATACAAATTTATTAAACAGTAGTATGTATGAAATCCGTATCTGTGCGCTTATTATTTCTCCAGAAATAATTTCCTGAATTTCTAACCTACAATTTCCAACCCGCAGAGAAACCTGAAAGAGCCACAGTTTTCAGCGTTTTCATAAAAATACATCAAAATATTCTTTGCAAATTTTCGTTAACGCAATAATTAAGCACAGTGTAAGGAGGAAAATTTGTAGGCTCATCGTTCAGAGTTTCAGGAGAGCGATAATCAGATTCCGAATATTCGAGTCTCAAATTTCCGAATCCATCTGCCAGATAAATTGCGATTGATTTTCGTTTTCCTGAAACAGACGGATGGCTATTTTTCCAGCCGATCGACTTCCGGGAAAAACAGGCGTGTTTCGCGCTCATTTCGATGCCTCGCCGACGCAAGACATCGTCGGTACGTCTTAATCTCATTTTCGTCAGCGAACGCTGTGCGGAATACAGAAGGTATCCTTCGGCGCGTAAACGGGCTTAACGAGTTGCCTCTGCAAATGATCGAATATGGAGGAGCAACGTCCAAGACAGTAGCGGTGCAGCGACAGCTTTCAGTACAAAATGTATTCTCTTTATATATGACTTTACTGCATTCATAATAGTTATGTATGTGCTAAGAGTAGAAAAATGTTTATGTCCTAAGGGCGAAAAACTTACAAACCCTGTGGCCCGAAGGTGTGTAAGTCTTCCAAAGGTACCAGTCTCTACTTGTACCCATGGTATATACAAACTTTTATGTCATACTAATTTTTTATTGCATCCATAATATAAATAATTCATAAAGTTCGGAAATTTATTATGATTTTAATGCAATTATCATTTCACCATAGTAAACTCTATCGCTCCTAGGTGAATATTTTTTGTTTCGCTCTGTGTCAGACTTAAGAATTCGAAATGAATGCATATTTTGCCATTTCCCACGAAACCATGAAGGAAGCCAAAAAATCTACCCAGATTTACCTACAAAAGAAATCTGGAAAACTTAAGACAATGAATATAAAACATTCATGAACGGGATGAAAGAAACCTTTGGTGTTTGGTGACAGTTTTGCGATTAAACTCTGAGCACTCATAATGAGCCTAGTTATGCAGCTGATAATTGAGCAATAAAACCGCAATGATAATAATAACTTTATCCAAATGCCTAAATCACATAATATAATACAAAAGAAATATTTAATTTGAATGAGGAGTGAAAACGCTAAGCACTTGTTTTGCCTAAAATACAAAACAAAAACTGAAAAACAAATGTAGGAGAAAAATTAATGCGTAACGTATCTGTTAAGGAATTTGCAACTAACTTATCTAAAAAAAAAGCGAACATTTCCCAAAATAAAACTCAACCTCGAAAGGCTCCACAAAATGCACTCATTAAAAAATTTTTAGGATTTCAGCTCGATGACCCTGAAGGAAGAACATTTCAACTCTTTTTCAAAAGTGTTGATACTTCACATATATTTAATGCAGTAATAAAGTTATAAAGTTAAAGAGTTTAGAAACGAAATACCTAAATTATCTCTTTTTGATTCTCTTAATCATCGATGTCGTGAAATCATCTCTCCGACGAGCGGTGGCTGGAAACCCTTCTTTGTTTTCCATATATATGCTAAATCATACCCGAAGAACAAAAACAACTGTCTCTTATTGCAAATAATTTGTCATCCATCCAATATTTCAACGATAACAACCCTCTCAACTGTTTACGTGAGAAAAGCAAGAGTGCACGTAAAAACAAGCTATATCATCCCGATATTCAATAATGTCCCCCCCCACATCCAAAGAAAACAAACCGTTCATGTCTATATTGAACAATACTGGTCCCAGGACAGAATCATGCAGTACGCCACAGTGAAACATCTCTTTCATAGTCAGCACGCTATCAACCCTTACTCATCGTGATCTTTCTTTTAGATAGCTTTTGAAAGAGTTCTAAAACATAACTTCTCACACCTTCTCCAAAGACTCCAGCAGGAAATGATGATCGACTTTATCAAATGCCTTTGATAAGTCAAAAGACAAAGTCAGGCAAAGTTTGCTATAATCAGCGGCAACAGTGACCCCGTTTGTTAGTCATGACAGGATCCTAGGTTGACTTACCACTTCTGAATCCAAATTACTATATTTAGTATATCAAAATTTGAATATTAAAACAAATTAATATATGTTTATCTTCTACAATTTTAATTTAAAAAATTTTATTCAAAAAACTTTTAGAATTAAATTAATGTCTAAAACAAGCACCGCTTATATTTAATAGACGTATATAATCTAAACTCAATATACAATGTCAAATGGAATAAATAAACCAAAAGATACACGAAAGTCCCTAAAATTAATAAATAAATATTTAAAGGAGACAAAATTTGTTTCTGGTCTTGCCCTCAAAACGCCATTTGCATCTTAAAAACATGAACACACTTAAAGGATCTCTCAAAGAATATAATTTATTTGAAATATTTAATATATTTAAATATTCGAATAAGTAAATTCAGAAATCTCTCAAAGCATGCACTATATCTTCAAAAAACAAATATAGTTCAAAGCAATTCCGTCTTCAGTCCTGAAATATATTCAAAATATTAAAATCAAAAAATATTTATATATATTTATATTTAAATATATTAAATATTTCAAATAAATTATATTCTTTGAGAGATCCTTTAAGTGTGTTCATGTTTTTAAGATGCAAATGGCGTTTTGAGGGCAAGACCAGAAACAAATTTTGTCTCCTTTAAATATTTATTTATTAATTTTAGGGACTTTCGTGTATCTTTTGGTTTATTTATTCCATTTGACATTGTATATTGAGTTTAGATTATATACGTCTATTAAATATAAGCGGTGCTTGTTTTAGACATTAATTTAATTCTAAAAGTTTTTTTTTCTATTTTATTTAGTATATGTTATATTTATCAAGAATGAAAACATGTCATCTCTTGATAAACTAGTTAAATACCTTTGACAAATGGTTGAGATCAGACGATAATTACCAATGTCACAGAGCTATCCAGGGACATAAAAATTGAGGAATGTCACCAGATTATTTCAAGCAATTGGTGTAAAGCTGAAAATCTTACAGAATAATCTCAGAGCAATATATGACTTACTATGACGACTTGATATCATTCACGATCAATTGATAATTTTTTTGCGAGCTAGCATGTTATTGTTTCGCCGAAGTGTCTGTAATTTTTTAGAGCCAAAAATGATTTTAAAAGACAAGGTTGGACTCACTGATAAAGAATCTAAGGTTCTTTAATTTCAATATAGGTTTTTTTTGTCCTTGTCAAATTGGCTATTTTCTATTCGTAATATTACCTTTTGCACAAAATATTTGACGTACTTCCATCACATGACTACGGCTATGACTTCTGGTTTACTAGGGGAATAGCAAAACGAGAGTGGAATAATGGAAAATGGAAGAAAGCTGGAATGAGCCAAGACAGACGAAGACTTAATTGATTTTCACCGTTTCGATTTAATCGTTGCGGCTGTTTGTGCAATATATTCCATTTCCTTATCAACAAGAAACAGATAATGGAATTTCCACGGACTGTAACACAAATCCTCTGAATGTTTCGTTCTCTTGACTCGGTCAGATGGACAGACCAGTTGGAGGATTTCGCAGAATTACATTGCTGTTCGCGAACGTCGTAACTGTGACTTAAATTGAGTTAGCCAAATCAAACCTTCATTTCGTTCGATTTAGAATTCAGTTGAATTTAAGACGATTTTTCGATTCATAAACTCTGAAAATTGAACGAACAGAAATATCAATGTGAAATTTTGCATTTAAATTGAATGAATCTCAAAAAGTCACCCTTGAAAAAAACTTAATTCAATAATACTTCAGTTAGTTGTTGACATCATTGATGGAAATAATAAAATATATTGTTTAATTCCAATTGCATTGCAAATTCCAATAAAACCTTACGAAATTGCTTCAACGTTATCAAATAAGACTTCTCTATTCGGTAAATAGTGTTCTCTGTAGTTACCAGTTATTCAACTGGTCAGTTGGTTTTTTGGTGTTTGGAAAGTATCGAACCAATTTTTCACTTCATATCTCATCCTGCTTTAATCCTAGATTAATTCTCTGAAACCTCTACAAATAAGATTGAATCTCTTAAAAACTTTTTAGAATGAACGCCTTCACTTTACAGACATAGAATTATCAACAAATATAAGCGGTAGTTAACAAATAACGAATCAAGAGAAAAAGTACTGACCGTAATCATCCAGATCCATAATCTTAGACAAGCTTGTTTCGATTAGATATTCAGAAATTCCATTACCAAAAAATGTTCCACATAGAATTCAAAACGGGCCTTTTTATTCCCCTTTTTAAAACTAGATAGAACATTGTCCAGAAAAGGAATTTAAAATTCTTGGCCATATCCTCCTCAGTTGGAAGTTATTTGGGTGCTAAATAAAACAATCAATAAAATATATCTACATACCTTCATTCACCAAATATTTTGTTTGAATGCGAACTTTCATAAACGTGGTCAACTAGTTCACTTTTGAACATAATAGTTAATGGTTGAAAGTATGTAGACATATTTTATTGATTGTTTTTATTTATCATCCAAATAACTCTCAACTGAGGAGAGTAAGGATAAAATTTTGGTCCAAAAAACAAACAAAAATATTACCTAACAGACTGATTCTCCTGACCTGGCTCCCGTCGACCTTTTCCTCTTCACAAATCCTAAATTACCACTTCAAGGCATTCCTTTTCAGTCGATAGAAAACGTAAACGAGAATTCGCTGTGAGTAATGAACTCCATTCCTGAATATGAATTTAAAAAATATTCTTATGTTTTCTTTCGAAAACGTTGTTAGTAATCAAGTCTCACAATATGATTAATTCCATAAACCCTTGCTTTATTCAAAAGTTTCTCAGTTATAGCTGCATATTAATATTTTATCAAATAAAGTTAGTGATCCGTTAACCAATAAAAATAATGAAAATTTTTTTCCTATGATAATATCGTGTACGGTAAATTTCTTGTAAAAGAAGGCAACCTTCCGTACTAAAAGACCCAATCATATGAGTTTGTAATAAAATAGAAAGGCTTTTTACTTGATAGAAGAAATATAACAAAATTTGAATATCAAAACAAATTGAAATATGTTTATCTTCTACAATTTTAATTTCCAAAAGAATTTTTTTATTCAAAAAACTTTTAGAATTAAATTAATGTCTAAAACAAGCACCGCTTACATTTAATAGACGTATATAATCAAAACTCAATATACAATGTCAAATGAAATAAATAACCCAACAGATGTACGAAAGTAATTAAAATTAATAAATAAATATTCAAAGGAGACAAAATTTTGTTTCTGGTTTTATCTTAAGAAATACTACTTGCCTTATAAAAACATGAACACACTTGAAGGACTTCCCAAAGAATATAATTTATTTGAAATATTTAATACATTTAAATATTCGAACAAATTATTTCAAAAATCTCTAAAAAATGTGCACTATATCTTCAAAAACCAAATATAATTCTAGATAATCCCTTCATCAGCCCTTTTTCAATAATCCAAATATCAAAATCAAAAACATAACCTACATCACTAACGTGTTAAAAGACTTAAGCTTCGAACTACAGATCAACTATATATTCAAGATTGATCTATGTTCTAACAAAATCAAAGAACAAAGTGAGTTATTTTAAGGTTTACTTAAATTCATTGACATTCTATAATGAGATTTATTGAAGCCAAAATATAATTATATATTATATATAAAATAAAATAGAAAGGCTTTTTACTTGATAGAAGAAATATAACAAAATTTGAATATCAAAACAAATTGAAATATGTTTATCTTCTACAATTTTAATTTCCAAAAGAATTTTTTTATTCAAAAAACTTTTAGAATTAAATTAATGTCTAAAACAAGCACCGCTTACATTTAATAGACGTATATAATCAAAACTCAATATACAATGTCAAATGAAATAAATAACCCAACAGATGTACGAAAGTAATTAAAATTAATAAATAAATATTCAAAGGAGACAAAATTTTGTTTCTGGTTTTATCTTAAGAAATACTACTTGCCTTATAAAAACATGAACACACTTGAAGGACTTCCCAAAGAATATAATTTATTTGAAATATTTAATACATTTAAATATTCGAACAAATTATTTCAAAAATCTCTAAAAAATGTGCACTATATCTTCAAAAACCAAATATAATTCTAGATAATCCCTTCATCAGCCCTTTTTCAATAATCCAAATATCAAAATCAAAAACATAACCTACATCACTCACGTGTTAAAAGACTTAAGCTTCGAACTACAGATCAACTATATATTCAAGATTGATCTATGTTCTAACAAAATCAAAGAACAAAGTGAGTTATTTTAAGGTTTACTTAAATTCATTGACATTCTATAATGAGATTTATTGAAGCCAAAATATAATTATATATTATATATAAAATAAAATAGAAAGGCTTTTTACTTGATAGAAGAAATATAACAAAATTTGAATATCAAAACAAATTGAAATATGTTTATCTTCTACAATTTTAATTTCCAAAAGAATTTTTTTATTCAAAAAACTTTTAGAATTAAATTAATGTCTAAAACAAGCACCGCTTACATTTAATAGACGTATATAATCAAAACTCAATATACAATGTCAAATGAAATAAATAACCCAACAGATGTACGAAAGTAATTAAAATTAATAAATAAATATTCAAAGGAGACAAAATTTTGTTTCTGGTTTTATCTTAAGAAATACTACTTGCCTTATAAAAACATGAACACACTTGAAGGACTTCCCAAAGAATATAATTTATTTGAAATATTTAATACATTTAAATATTCGAACAAATTATTTCAAAAATCTCTAAAAAATGTGCACTATATCTTCAAAAACCAAATATAATTCTAGATAATCCCTTCATCAGCCCTTTTTCAATAATCCAAATATCAAAATCAAAAACATAACCTACATCACTAACGTGTTAAAAGACTTAAGCTTCGAACTACAGATCAACTATATATTCAAGATTGATTTATGTTCTAACAAAATCAAAGAACAAAATGAGTTATTTTAAGGTTTACTTAAATTCATTGACATTCTATAATGAGATTTATTGAAGCCAAAATATAATTATATATTATATATAAAATAAAATAGAAAGGCTTTTTACTTGATAGAAGAAACATAACAAAATTTGAATATCAAAACAAATTGAAATATGTTTATCTTCTACAATTTTAATTTCCAAAAGAATTTTTTTATTCAAAAAACTTTTAGAATTAAATTAATGTCTAAAACAAGCACCGCTTACATTTAATAGACGTATATAATCAAAACTCAATATACAATGTCAAATGAAATAAATAACCCAACAGATGTACGAAAGTAATTAAAATTAATAAATAGATATTCAAAGGAGACAAAATTTTGTTTCTGGTTTTATCTTAAGAAATACTACTTGCCTTATAAAAACATGAACACACTTGAAGGACTTCCCAAAGAATATAATTTATTTGAAATATTTAATACATTTAAATATTCGAACAAATTATTTCAAAAATCTCTAAAAAATGTGCACTTTATCTTCAAAAACCAAATATAATTCTAGATAATCCCTTCATCAGCCCTTTTTCGATAATCCAAATATCAAAATCAAAAACATAACCTGCATCACTCACGTGTTAAAAGACTTAAGCTTCGAACTACAGATCAACTATATATTCAAGATTGATCTATGTTCTAACAAAATCAAAGAACAAAGTGAGTTATTTTAAGGTTTACTTAAATTCATTGACATTCTATAATGAGATTTATTGAAGCCAAAATATAATTATATATTATATATAAAATAAAATAGAAAGGCTTTTTACTTGATAGAAGAAATATAACAAAATTTGAATATCAAAACAAATTGAAATATGTTTATCTTCTACAATTTTAATTTCCAAAAGAATTTTTTTATTCAAAAAACTTTTAGAATTAAATTAATGTCTAAAACAAGCACCGCTTACATTTAATAGACGTATATAATCAAAACTCAATATACAATGTCAAATGAAATAAATAACCCAACAGATGTACGAAAGTAATTAAAATTAATAAATAAATATTCAAAGGAGACAAAATTTTGTTTCTGGTTTTATCTTAAGAAATACTACTTGCCTTATAAAAACATGAACACACTTGAAGGACTTCCCAAAGAATATAATTTATTTGAAATATTTAATACATTTAAATATTCGAACAAATTATTTCAAAAATCTCTAAAAAATGTGCACTATATCTTCAAAAACCAAATATAATTCTAGATAATCCCTTCATCAGCCCTTTTTCGATAATCCAAATATCAAAATCAAAAACATAACCTACATCACTCACGTGTTAAAAGACTTAAGCTTCGAACTACAGATCAACTATATATTCAAGATTGATCTATGTTCTAACAAAATCAAAGAACAAAGTGAGTTATTTTAAGGTTTACTTAAATTCATTGACATTCTATAATGAGATTTATTGAAGCCAAAATATAATTATATATTATATATAAAATAAAATAGAAAGGCTTTTTACTTGATAGAAGAAATATAACAAAATTTGAATATCAAAACAAATTGAAATATGTTTATCTTCTACAATTTTAATTTCCAAAAGAATTTTTTTATTCAAAAAACTTTTAGAATTAAATTAATGTCTAAAACAAGCACCGCTTACATTTAATAGACGTATATAATCAAAACTCAATATACAATGTCAAATGAAATAAATAACCCAACAGATGTACGAAAGTAATTAAAATTAATAAATGAATATTCAAAGGAGACAAAATTTTGTTTCTGGTTTTATCTTAAGAAATACTACTTGCCTTATAAAAACATGAACACACTTGAAGGACTTCCCAAAGAATATAATTTATTTGAGATAAACATATTTCAATTTGTTTTGATATTCAAATTTTGTTATATTTCTTCTATCAAGTAAAAAGCCCTTCTATTTTATTTTATATATAATATATAATTATATTTTGCCTTCAATAAATCTCATTATAGAATGTCAATGAATTTAAGTAAACCTTAAAATAACTCACTTTGTTCTTTGATTTTGTTAGAACATAGATCAATCTTGAATATATAGTTGATCTGTAGTTCGAAGCTTAAGTCTTTTAACACGTGAGTGATGTAGGTTATGTTTTTGATTTTGATATTTGGATTATTGAAAAAGGGCTGATGAAGGGATTATCTAGAATTATATTTGGTTTTTGAAGATATAGTGCACATTTTTTAGAGATTTTTGAAATAATTTGTTCGAATATTTAAATGTATTAAATATTTCAAATAAATTATATTCTATGGGAAGTCCTTCAAGTGTGTTCATGTTTTTATAAGGCAAGTAGTATTTCTTAAGATAAAACCAGAAACAAAATTTTGTCTCCTTTGAATATTTATTTATTAATTTTAATTACTTTCGTACATCTGTTGGGTTATTTATTTCATTTGACATTGTATATTGAGTTTTGATTATATACGTCTATTAAATGTAAGCGGTGCTTGTTTTAGACATTAATTTAATTCTAAAAGTTTTTTGAATAAAAAAATTCTTTTGGAAATTAAAATTGTAGAAGATAAACATATTTCAATTTGTTTTGATATTCAAAAATATGAGTTTGTATCCCCTTATATATCAGGTTGCCAAGAATAGTTCACCTTTTCTATCTTCAAATATATCAGTACATACATTTCTGAGTCTAAATATGTTTTGGGAGTTTTAGATATTCAGGGCGAATTTGGTTATAATTTATGGACAGCATGTTTCGTCAATGTGAAATATGTAAATATAAGTAGAATACCCATCTTGATTTATCCTATTACAGTTAGGAAACACTTATTATACACCCATGGTGTTATGAATTTGAAGAATATTGAATTTCTTACAGTTGCCAGCGCAGAACTATCAGATTTATTTATCCTTGTCGCACTCGTTAGTTTGCCATATTCGTCTTTAACCAAACAATCAGTCTATTGGCCTCACAACATATAAGATTTCAATAAAGGGATGTTCGATTTCCTTAGGATACTGAGTCTATAGATCAACGTAACGGGTTGACAAGTCTAATGTAGAATTTAATTTGAATTTTATTTGAACTTCGATTGCGTAAGGCATAGCAAACATTCTAAATCTTGATCAGGTTTTTATTGAGCCAATTTTAGGAAATATTGGTGTAATTTCAACTGAAGGTTTTTATACAGAAAAACCTATAAGAATTATAGATTTGTTTTTTAACAACTACATTTTTTCCTGAATCAACTATAAACTTTAATCACAAAACGGCGGATTTCGTAGACGTCAAATAACTGTACAAATCAGTATCGATCTCAATTACATTTGGCAGATGTTAGTTCCGTTGAGACAAAAGTTCAATATGGCGGCGCACCCAAAATAAAACCAGTCATAATTCCGTTTGCTTTTCTGGTACACCAATAAAATTAACGTTCAAGAGGGACGTAATCTGACGACATTAAACTGAAATACGGCAAGTCCAGCCGTAATTTCTCAAAATATACCGGAGCTAGGGAGGGTTTTTATCAGAGGGCATGAGGCAATAAAGTGCGTTATAGCGTCCAGGCACGAACAGTCGATAACGAGTCCTGTATTACGGCTGATACGGCCTAGTAATGCCAATGCCCAAACTATGCCGCCCCTATTTCCCATTTTCCGCTTTCCGTCATTTCCCCTCTCCCCCTTCCGTCTTTTTCTTTTCCCCTCCTCCAAGCACTGTCCGTACTCTCTCGTCCTACGCTTTATTCAGATGATGCGAGAAACGGGATTTGGAACAGTAAACTTTTGGTTTTTCTTGTTTTCTGAGGGTTAGGAATCAACTGGGCTCCTGATAAACAGGCTTTGTTCTCATCTCGATGTATCTGGAATGCTTCCAAGGAGCAGGTTCCGACTTATTGATAAAATTCTGGCGAGGAAGGAAAAACGTGACAAATTTGATGAATTTGTCGGATGATAGAAGTGAGAAATTGCATTATTGAAGAAGTTCGATTAACTGTTTTCCTGGGACGAAAGCTATCGATCATCAAAAGAAAATGTCGACTTACCCGTATTCTGTCAAAAGCATTTCTGTTTTTTGCGCGAAAATAGATTGGACCTACAGATGGAAAATTCGCGAACAAACACAATTCTTTCATCAGTTTGTTTGTGAACTGGATCAGAAAGGAATAACCTAAGTCCAAATGCCAAAGATCATGTTCGAGAATGGGAAAATTGGGTTCAGAAAAATTTCAAATGATAGCTTGAATAGTTCGAGTTTTGTTTACATTTGTCCAAATAACTATTTCAATACCCTATAGTTTTCATAAATATTATGAACTTTGATTCTACCTATACACCCTATAATTTGTCTTGTTTGTAATATGCACCCGTTTAATAAAGTAAGAAAATATTCTTCATGAAATAATTTTATTTAAAAGAATGATTATGCATGAACGCTATAATTAAATCTGTTCTTGCTCGAACTGAAGCAGATATGATTTAAGTTAGATATTACCACAAAACTAAGTTATAAATCATATATAGTCCGTCTAGAAAGTATCTGGAAAAAATTAAGCTCAATTGTAATTATTTAGTATATGTTTTCAATTCTTAAGTTGAAAATTTCAACAAAATATTCATCTTATTTACTTATACAACCTCCATTTAACTGTAAACGCTTGACTAAACGCCGAGGTACACCCGAAACTGGATTACCTCCATAATTTTCGGTGATGTTAGTCCAGGACTGTAAAACTAACTGAATTAAATCGTCTTTATTTCGTGGCGCTGCAATCTTCATTAGGCCCCATATGTTTTTAGTGGGACTAAGATCTGGTGAAGCTGCTGGCCATGAAATGGTTGTCACTTGGTGTTCATACATCCAAGCTTAAGTATAGGCCGAAGTATGGCATCTTGCATTATCCTGCTGAAAACGCCACCCTCCTGGATTTGAAGCATGTTCCGTTACAAGGAGAAAATAGTTTAGAATGCCACACATTTTCCACTATTAATAGTATTATCAACATTACAGAGAGGCGTAGCATCACGCGTAGATATTGCTCTCCAAACCATTATTTTGGTGGGAAATTTGAACAGTAACAGGTTGTTTTGATAGGATTTTAAAGTGAATTCCACCAAGTTAGAAACAATTTTCATCAGATATAAAGACATTATCAAAATTATTTCCTTGAAAACGTTGACAATATTTTTTCCTTCGTTCCTTTTGTAAAAGTGTCATTATAGTGATTTTTTTGGTTTCCTTGATATGTAGCCTTGTCTTTTCAGTGATATACGGACGGTTTCTGGACATACTTTTATATTTCGTTGATTTTCAAATCTTTTAGCCAATTTGCGAAACCCCAGGCGCGGATTGTGTTGTCCTCAGGCTAATAAAGCGTTTGAATTGTTTCCTTTAATCTTACGCAGTCTTCCTGAAACTCATATCCATGCCATTTTTTATCCTCTTTATTGCTTCATAAACAGCACTTTTTCCCAGTTCAGTCTATTGCACTAATTTTTTAACGTTTCGAAAACCTTTTCGTTGCAAAATTTCTACCTGTTCGCTTATTTCTAGTGGCGACATTATTTCATAAATTGTATACCTGTTGACAATCAACAATATTTGACAAATAGTGTTGCCATGTAACTTTACCATAGCCTACTATCTGCACAACTTATTTTATACATTGCTTTTGTCTTGGATTGTTACAAAAAAGAAATATATTAAAATTATGAAAAATTATAAATTCCGGATACATTCTGGACGGTCTATATGAATATTATATGAAGGTTGCTTTCTCGAAATGAAGAATTCGTATTAAAAATCAGTTAGTGTTAGAAGTGATTGGCGAAAACGGTGGATATAAGCACTGGAGATTTCAGATACTACACAGAAAAAAATCTAAACTGTTTAGATATGAGGATTTGGTGGGCCATGATTGAAGTTCACCGCATCCGATCCACCTATTTTCATAGTTTTCTCTTCAAATACTTCCGAACCAAAACAACTAGTCAGTAGAATCATCAGATCAAAATCTCCATTGGGATATAGCAACGAATCACGTAAGACACGCCAAACAACGTCAGTATTGATGTTTAATTAACACAAATATTTCCTGTACTAATTCCTGGATAATCTTCTATTCCCTTCAAAACAGCTTCCTCAATTCGTGGTGTTTTAATAGTTCATGGTATACTTGCATTAACCTTTCTGATTGAAAAAGAATCAGTCTGAAAAACGCCTGTGACTATTAGATGGAACAAGCGAAAACAAGGCGAACATAAATGAAATGCATTCAGCCATTTATAGTAGTCTCAAAAGTTTGATAACACTTGAAATTTCAAAAACAGCTCAATTTGATCTATCTAAAATTATAAGGAACCATTTATTTAGACAAATATGTTAGGGCCTGCTGAACTGTTTTGGAAGTTTTAATTCTCATGAAAACTTAGTGAGAATTATTTACCATTTTTTTTCTATGAAACGGAAGTATATACTGAAAAATTGCAAGCAAAGCTCAGAAAGCTTTGAAATGTATGCATATGTTCAGCATTATATAATACGAAGATTTCATAAAATTCGAAAGGATTATAAATATCCAAATGAACTTTCAGAATTAATGAATTTTCCACAAAAATTGGTCTAAAATCATATTTGATTTGGTTGAAATATTTTTTTATTTCTATAATTTTGTTAATACTTCCGAGTTTATAATATATTCGTATATGGTGTCAAAATGGAATTTTTCTCCTGGCAAAAAAAATTTCGTATTTCTCAATTCAATTTAGAATCCTCCAAAGTTGAATGCAGCATGGTACAACGTATCTTTCTGCTTAAGAGAATTAGTACCCATAGAAATCACAATCGGTTGGGCTGAATTAGAGGTTCTATTAAACAATAAATCTTCATCTTTCGTAGTTTCTTTACGGTCTTAGCTGTGGGTATCGATATTTCGTTACGTAAGCAGACTTCACCGATTGCCCGTTTGATAATAAAACATCAGAAGAAAACAAATACGCGGTTATTACAGAAATTTATGGGCCATAAAAAGTGCGGATGTTCTGAGGAACCGGACTTTTCCACTGAGATAATGGGCCTATTTGGTAATTGGAGGCAATGATATATACTCAAAAAGCCATTCGATTGAGATAAAAGAATCATATGGAATGAGATTGATGAGATTTTCGCAAATAGGCAGTAGGCGTCTTTCCATATTCTGATTCCACTCATCAGTTCGTTTACAATCAAGACGGATATTTTATTTTGCTATTATTCAGTTAAAATACGTTAAAATAATAGAATATAGCGCATCATGTATGAGTGTTGTTCCTCACAGCCTGCTATCTCCTTTTCCCCTAGAAAATTATTCACTCATTCTTCTTGTAGTGCCTCTTCTGGTGAAAATTGACGATAGCAAAGGCAAATTCGTCCTTTCTTTGTGTGGACCTTTATCCCAGTTCATTCCCTGATATTTATCAACCAAGTATTTGTATGTAATTTTGAAACCTCTAGGTATTTAATATAGTTGCGCCCATTTTTACGACCCACTTTTATACTTTAGTATCTGATTGGGTTCCTTATTTTTTGCTAATGCCGCCTCTGTTTTTCAGGGGCGGCGGCGGAAACGAAGATAGAATATCCGTCTCACGCAAATAAACCCCAGTGCCCATATTGTCTACGACTTTATTCGAACCTAAGTAACATGAGGCAACACATTCGAAATGTACACGAAGCACCCTTGTCAGAAGCTGATCAAATATCTTGTGAAATTTGTGGAAAGAAAGTGAAAACTAAGCACTACCTTTCCAATCATCAATTGCAAGTACACGGAATTCGCAGGAAACAAGCGGAAGTAGACTACAGCGTATACTGAAGAGTTTCTGTGGTTTGAGGCGGTGATCAAATTTGAGATTTGGAGATAAAAAATTTACCGCCAGCAAACAAATTCTAAAATCGAGATCTGATGTTGGGGCGGCATGTTATTGTAATATTCCAAATAGTTGTGGATAAGTTTCTTTGTAGAAAGTAGTAGCAGTCAGCGATATAAATTTTCCACCCAAAGTGCTGGTACAGTTGAAATTAAAGATTAATGCAAGGATGATGTTCAATTGAATGATTTTCAATTAAAAATACTGGCTGCCATTTGTTACAGAGTCCGAAAACTTCCATTCACACTATCTTAACAAGTGAACTTGTTAAAAAGTTATAATATTACGACGCAGTGAAATGACTTTTTATTTCCTTACGACTTTGTGTTATTTTCGTGTTGAAATTTGACAGAAACCACAGAATTAGAAGATATTTCAAATCAATTCTTCTGCAAGAACTTTAATTGTAAATGATTTTTTATTTCTTCTAATTCTGTGGTTTGGCATTGCAGATGCCAGCAGCAGGACAGGCAAATCCTCACTTTTCTCGCAGCAGGAATATATCCATCCGTCGGCCAATATCAAGTTTGAGTGTCCGCTATGTGATCTGGTGTTGCCAAACCCGAACGAAGCAAGACATCATATCGATCAGCATTATCCTAGAGATAGTCATCTTTGCCCAGTGACAGAGTGCGGAAAAAGATTTTCACATCCGAACTCCGTGCGGAATCATATGCGATCTAAGCATGCGAAGCAGTGGGAAATCATGAAACACATAAAAACGTTATGAGCATTTTGAATGAATTCAGAAAAACTTTGCATTAATACCATGTTGCTATTCATTTGAATACTCCGGATAGAAGTATTTTTTTTTACTAGAGTAGAAAGATTAAGTTTATTTTTTCAGAAAAGAATAAGTAGTTTGCATACATATAGCAGATAATTTTTTGAATACTTTATGCATTCATGAATATATTTATTTCATTTAATTATTGATTACTTTCTTCATAGCGATGTGCCATTGAAACTTCTACCTTATTGTATACTGAATATAAACATAAATTTATTTAAATTCAGTTAATTCATGTGCTATGTAATTTTCAATAAACCACATGAAAATTTCAAACAAGTTTCTTTTAGTCCTTTTTAATATTGAGATATACATAAACATGCCCCTATTTTACCGTCAGTGAAAATTTTTCATAGTTACCAATGCAGGAAAATGTAAAGGAATGTATTTTTTTTTGCCAACTCAGTCTCGATCATTTCGTCCAAATGCTTATTATTTCGAGATTTTAGTTGTAAATAGTGTTAAATGGTTATGTTGCACCTACAGCTGGTTTCTGGTGAAATTGAATTCTATCCGTCCAGCCATTTGTAAGACAGATTATTTTGCGATGAAACAACTTTGAATTTGCAGAGTGGATTTTACGCCCAAATTGGTAGATAATGATTGTAAATGGGCAGTGTTTGTGCCTGGACTTCAGGAATATTACTAGTATAAATGCAGTGTTTTCAATATGAAAAAATAAATAGTAAAATAATTACTCAAATATTCATGCAAAATTCAGAACTTTGAAAGCCTGGAAAAAGGCGTTCCTTAAAATTTAAATACTCTGGAAACTATTCATTAGAATAACTTGGAAATATTCATATACACGTTGAGTGTGGTGTCGAAACAAGTAAGCTATTTCATTCCAAGAGTAAATGAGTTTTCTTTGGAATATTTAAAGCAATTTAACATAAATAGAGGTCAATTCTTGATAGAAGGTATATAAAATAATATAAATATTTTAAAAAATTTTTAAAAAATTTTAAAAAATTAGCCTTCTACATATTTAATTCCAAAAGATTATATTCAATGATTATAACTTCTGAAAATAAATTAAAATAATGTCGTATAAGTACCACTTATATCATGACATAAAATAAACATTCATTATAAGACATCCGAATTGTATAACAAAATCCAATAAATAAAAATTATTAACCAAAATCCTATAAATTAAACATTTTGAATAGACAAAATTTTGTTTCTGCTTATCAATCTTATGAAAACCAATATCTTTCAAGAATATCCAACATAATCTTAAGAATTTCATCACGAAACTATCTTACTTAGACTATTCAATATTATTGGATATCTAACCAAGGTACTTTATATAAAAACTCAAGATATGTAAAACATTATCGAAAAACAAGTTTTAAAATCGACTTTGCTCATCAGTATTCAAATATTCATATTCAATAAATATAACATCAATTAATAATATATATTCCACTCACCTTTCACTCTCCAGAAAAGGTCTCATTTAAGTAGAACTTTTTCTGGAGAGTGAAAGGTGAGTTGAATATATATTATTAATTGATGTTATATTTATTGAATATGAATATTTGAATACTGATGAGCAAAGTCGATTTTAAAACTTGTTTTTCGATAATGTTTTACATATCTTGAGTTTTTATATAAAGTACCTTGGTTAGATATCCAATAATATTAAATAGTCTAAGTAAGATAGTTTTGTGATGAAATTCTTAAGATTATGTTGGATATTCTTGAAAGATATTGGTTTTCATAAGATTGATAAGCAGAAACAAAATTTTGTCTATTCAAAATGTTTAATTTATAGGATTTTGGTTAATAATTTTTATTTATTGGATTTTGTTATACCATTCGGATGTCTTATAATGAATGTTTATTTTATGTCATGATATAAGTGGTACTTATACGACATTATTTCAATTTATTTTCAGAAGTTATAATCATTGAATATAATCTTTTGGAATTAAATATGTAGAAGGCTAATTTTTTAAAATTTTTTAAAAATTTTTTAAAATATTTATTTTATTAAAGCAATTTGTTTTTATTAATTTCTGAAGCAAGTTTTAATGAGACAGATATTGTGAACAAATATTCAGATGTAGTCATTCACTGCATTTTTTTCTGTCCCAATAATCATAAATTAGCAGCGCTAAATTCTATAATTTATAGATCTCTCATATTACTCGTGTTTCATGAAAGATTTTCTCCAATAATATTCATTGCAAAAAATTACCTCAATGGACAATTTTATGAACCACTCGGTTAATAAAATCATATCAAACATATCACGCAAATAAATAATGTTTTATATCCAAATACACATAGATCATGTCATAAATACCAGTACATAATACTTAGTTATTTCGGAATTTTATCTATAAAACTTCACTAAATCTGACCTCACAAAGGCTTTTTCATACAATTATTCTTTGTGCCAAAATCGGATTAATTGGATTTTCCATAATAATTAAACCTTCATCTGAACTGTAAATAGTATCATTAAATTGAAAATAGTTTTGTTCTAAACAAATTTCTAGACAATTAAAAATATCATTCTTGTTTATTGGGTCACTGTCATTCTATCAGAAGTTGTTTAACAACGTCTATTGTTTCTGTAGATGGAATGCTAATCAATACATGCATGAAATGAGATGAATTTAAAATTTTTGGACATTTAATATTTCTAATTTTGTCAATGAAGTTCAAAACTAAGAACTGCTTCAAAAGGTAAACCTGAGACAACCACAGTTTTGGAGAATCAATTCTTGAAAATTGATGAATTGTGGAGATATTTTCCACTATTTAATTAAAATGAATTTCCTTCAAGTTAAGACCGACTTAATTAAATTCTTACGTAGTTCAAATACGTGGAAAATTATGAACCTCATTCCATGAGTAAACGTCATTCCATAAGTTAACGATATATAAAAAAGAATCGGCAGATTTGGATAGTAAAAGGGCTGAAAAACACTCTCAAAATTTCCTATAAATAGTACAAAGGCCATAAGATGAGTTTTCGGGAATGCTTGGAAATATAGGTAATAAAAGATCCTTTAAAAACAAGGTTGCAAACACTTTTTAAATTTTTTTCACTTCACTCTGTATTACATTTTCCTCAACGTTAGTTGATATCTCTATTTATCTCACTGCAGCCTGTAATTCTTCACCCTTTTAACAATGATTTGATAGTTAACATCGGTTGTGTCAATATTCTTGTGAATGCTATTTATGGAAACTTTAAATATCAAAACAGATTCATTCTGTTAGCTTCCTATAAATTTTAATTTCAAAATATTTCATTCAAAAATTTTTAGAATCAAATTAATATCTTATAAGCACTGCTTGAAGTTAGTAGACATATAAAATCAAAACTAATTATATAATATCAAATGGAATAAAAAAATTCAACGAAATATAAATTAACAAATAAGATCACTAAATAAATATTTGAAGGAGACAAAATTTCGTTTCTGACCTTATATTTATGAAAACCAAATCTTTTTATCAAGAATGTGAAACATGATTTCAAGAGCTTCCCTAAAACTAATTCATTTTAAATATTTAATATATTTAAATATTTAAATAAGTTACATCGAAAATCCTTCAAATCATGTAGTACATCCTCAAAAAACAATTTGAAATTAAATAAGATCTTCATCATTCCTACTTCACATTTAAAAAATAAAATAAATTAACAAAAAATATCTTACCAGATAGATCTCGTGATATCCTTGTTGAACAAACAATAAAATTAGAGAACTTTAAAAATACTACGTATTTTACGTTCATCACAAAAATCACACAACATTTATATAATGAGTCCAAAATTTAATGATATATTAAATATACAATAAAATAATAATAGGTTTTTTACTTGATGGAAGGATTATTAAAAAATTTAAATATAAAAACAGATTTATTCTGAATAAATTTGATATTTAAATTTTGTAATAATACTTGTATCAAGTATAAAATCTCTTCATATCATTTTATTATGGAAACTTGATAAAATATATTGTTTCATTACGATATGAACCAAATTATGTTTATTGTGGCAAATAAGTTGGTGATTGATACCTTCAGCAGTCATAATAATTCGAACTGATTTAAGTCATAACAAAATATAGTTATAAATCAATACAAAAATCACATAAAAAGAAATTTTAAATTTTTTCTTCCTTGAACACCAAATAAGAAGAGAAGCAAAGTATATGAAAATAAACGAATTTTCTGTGAAATATTCATTATTGTACATGATTATTCAAAGTACAATACATATTACGTGGAAATTGACACACAGTAATACCGATTCACTTGAATTAATCGTTTTCTACACATAGAGAATGTTAACAATTTTCAGTTTTGAAAAAGCTCGTTTGTATTCGATATAAACTCAATTTACTATGACAAATATTCAGCAGAAAAGTTACATTACCAATAACAAAATTTGCATTTTATACAGAATTTCTCGATAAACCTTTCTGGAAGGATCAGGTTGAAGATTTACGGTATTAATTTCAAAATAATGTTGAGATTCTCATATCGATATATCCAGAAAGACTGCATGATATATTTCAATGAAATTATAATTAGATTCCATAGTTTTCATCTCAGGTTATGAGAAATATTCCTTCCACAACATATGAAAATGGTTGCTTATATTCCATTTCATAAGTATTTATTATTCTGTTTTCTATTTTCGTTACTATTGTGGAAAAGATCAACGAATCGATTAATTGAAGGAGAACCTTTTTTTTCAGTATCGAGACGTTCTTTGGATATGATGCGAGTGAGAGCAACAGACCCACGTCCTTGTCCAAAGTGCGGAAAAATATACAGATCCGCACACACCCTTAGGACGCATTTGGAAGACAAACACACCATCTGCCCAGGCTATAGATGTGTTTTGTGTGGAACAGTAGCCAAGTCCAGAAATTCCCTACATTCGCACATGTCAAGACAACACAGAGGTATAAGCACAAAAGATCTCCCAGTTGTCCCCATGCCAGCACCATTTGACCCAGAACTTGCCAGCAAGTGAGTATTCATAATAATTTGTTCTATCATCAACATTCGACTCTTATTGATTGGGCGGAATAATGTATAATTTTTTTTGTTCTTAGACTGTTAGCTAAAGCTGGAGTTAAGATCAGTGCCGCTGAACTCAGGGCCAGAGCTTCACCCACGGGTCCACGAAGATCAGATGTGAAATTAGATGCTAAGAGTGCCTATTCAGGAGGAGCTTCCGAAGGTGGAAGCTCGATATGTGGCGATAACGACCCTGAAGACTTAACAATGTCGAGCAGGTATGGTGGAATGGATCTTGGAATGTCTCCACCTTTGAATCATCAGAATAATTATAAATTTAATAGGTAAGCTAGTTGTACTTAAATTTATACAAGCATCTACCTCTATTGAAATCAATATATATTTATCTCAAACTCAATAATTTGCAGGTATGGCTCTGCTGGACAAGCTGTTGCTGCCAAAAGTATAGATTCAATTGCTCAAAATATGTCAAAAGAGCCTTACCCAGGACCATTACCACCACCAGTTTCTGGAGCAAACACAACAGGGTCTGCTATTTTGGATACTTACCTCCAGTTCATAACTGAAAATAGTCTTGGTATGGGTATGATGTCCGAGCAGGCGGCTGCTGCTGTTCATGCTGCAAAGCTAGCCCAATTAAATGCCATGGGATTAGATAAGGCTTCACAGCATCATTTCCTAGAAAAAATGCAGCAGCATATGCAGTCAGCTAATGATTATATCATGAAAAGAAATGATGATATAAGAAGGAATGAAAATGATGTCAAGATGGAAAGAGAAGAAGCTGAATCTTCGGGTGGTGAAGATGATGATTATAGCGATGAAGAAGCCGAACCAGAACAGGTGAAACCTGCAGATTGTTGAGAAAACAAATGGGGAGAAAAATCACATTGTGAATAATTCAATCAGATGAATCCTTTAATTCCATCCATCTACCTCAGTTAAAAGCATACTTTCCTCATTTTTGCGATCAAGCAAGATAAATTCTCATTATTTTTATTGATCTATATGATTCTATGAATTAGAATATTTGGAAATTCCATCCGTCTACCTCAGAAGTAGTGTTTAGTAAAAAATATACCAGATAATAAGAAATAGGGTTTTCAAATGTATACGGTATTTAAGAAATAGTGTATACTAGATAAAATTGAATATATATATGATGTTGAAGACTTTTTGAAATACTTCTTTATTACATAAATCTGCAGAACTCAAAAACACCATCTTGAATGTAGTGTAATTAGAGCACGCCTTTCTCTTCAGAGAAACATGTCCAAATTAAGATTTAAATCAAGAAATCTGCAAGTAATGTACAGGGAGTTTTTAAAGACACGCCTTTTATCACATGTTGTAATCCCAAAAATACGCCTATATAAAAGTTGCTGAATAACTGATTTCCCTACATTTGATTTAATATATTCAAGATAATATTTTCAGATATGAACTTCCACATTTTTATTATGGATATGAGAATTACAAATAATAGCTGGATTAATTTTCCGTAACTTCTACAGATTTAATCTAAAAAATATGTTGAAAACTTTTAGAATTAAATTTAAAAACAAGCCATAGACACACTGCATCACTTTATAGATATATAGATTATCAACACATGTGGGTTGGAACCTGCTTTTTAAGTAATCAAAAGAAAACGAAGTATTGATCAAAATTATCTAAATCCATCACCCAATACAAATTTGTAATGGGTGATGTAAAAGTTTTCAGAATTTTCTGAGTTTAATTTTTGAATTTTCAAAACTATTCTTCCTAACTATGACTTAAAATTTTATAATTATATCATAAAACCATTGATTATAACTATGTGTTAATATATCAGTTATTGTGCTATTTTTATACAGGGGATTTTTGTGATTTTTTTATTTCCACATTCATTCTGTCCAAAATTACACTTGAGATAATTAAAATAATTAATTATCAACAGGAATACTCGAAAAAACTGTTCAAAAGTTTCTTGCTCTCTAATACAATTTTGGCTATCAATTTTTCCAGATTTACAAACTGTTTTTACTCGAATAAAAATCGTACAAATGCGTTTTGCCTTTTGTATTATACAATATTTTTCTAATTAAATTTAGCAGCATTCATATTTATTATTTTTGTGAAAATTCTCTTATATTGCTTCTTCAAAATCGAGCAATTCCAAAACTGATACAATCAGCCAGTTGATAATCAAATTGCGAAATATTAATTCATACTCTCTTTCTCAGGTCTTAAATGCTTTGATGAATGTCAAAAAAGTCTTATTTATTTTAGTGTGATTTCTTGTTATTTAATAGTATTTTGATCATAAATGTTTTTTATTTCTAGTAGCATACGGAAAATAAAATTAGGTTTTGTCACTTTTAATCATCGCATTCTGTTGATGTTCATCAGAGTTCCAGTTATATCTTTAACAAAGTACAAAAATACCGTATCACATTCATCTAATATTCAGGGATTTTTCCACTATATTAACATGGATACTAATTTTAAATGCTACAATATTTAAGATAGTGATATGTTTCAGGTACTTAAAATATCAAGATTTTAAGTTTTTGTAGAATATATCTCTACTTATTCTGAAGTCGTTAGTTCGAAGTTTTGAAGAGTGCTTCTAAGTAAATTGAACACTTCCATAATTCCACTTCCTCAAATTTAGCCATTACAGGCCGTACTTAAATATTTTTATAGAAATTTCTATTTATATTTTCAGTATTTTGTTAGAAACAAAGTACATTCAAGTTCTTCCATTACAAAGAAATACATAGTTCAAGTTCAAATTTTGGAACTTTCTAATAATGGATGGCATTGTTTTCTTATTTTTACTTCTATTTGTGTTAATATAATTGTCACTGCTCTGTATACAAACAATCCTCTACAATTAGTGTATACTTAATACAAATAGATGAGTATATTCAGAATTTAAAAATATCAATTTTGAATTATGTTTCTTAATTTGGATGTACAGTAGACATTAATGTATTAGGAAGTATCTGCAGCGGAACTCATTTTAAATATATTTTTATTGTGAATATACTTCTTTATTTGATACTCGGAAAGTCGGCTGTGCTGACCAAGTATATAATATTCGTTGGTATACTTATTGTTAAATGTTGGCAATTTTTGCTTGAATAATGAGAAAAATGCATTTGAGATACATAGATAGATAGTTTTAGAGCAAGCACATGTAAAAAGAGGTACTTGTTAATTAATGTTTAAGTATTATAATTCGAGGAACGGCTCCATTAACAGTGATGGGTGATATAATTTAACATATTAGATTTGAAACACTCTTCTGACTCAGTAGTTTGAATGTTAGCACTGCAGTCATTGAGTTCAATTCTTCACTGTGTTTGGATAGAAATGGAATACATAGTACTTGAAAACCAGTGAGTTAAACAATGTTTAAATTACTGGGAAATTACTTTATTCCATAAAGATCAACTTCAACAAAGTACTGAAAAAATTTTTTGGGCCATAAATATTTCCCATACTTTTTCTCGAAATGAAGAAAAAGGAGAAAAAATATTGGACGCGATTTAAATGTGCATAATGAATAAATAGCATACACTTCCAACATTTTTTAAATACTCGGGGAAATCTAGAAAGGTGGTCATAATTTTAGTGGTGCTTTCTGTCTTTGTGGAGTACCTTACTTTGAAGTAATTTTTATGTTATTGTAAATATTGTAGTTTCTTATTACTTGTTGGTAAGTTATAGTTTCTGAGTTATAAGTTTCGTCTTTGTAAATATATTTATAGTATCGACATAAATGCAAATAATTGAATATAGGTTTAAGGTGAAACGATTTTACATTGCAGTTTATACAAGTAAATGCTCAATATTGTAAATTTCTTATGTTAACAATAGTACATATAAAGTATCAGTTCAGTCAAGAAATTTTTATTTGATATTAATGATATTGAATAGTTAAAGCAATAAATTAACAATAACATCAAACTGCAATGTAGATTGAAATTTGTGATGTTTAGTTTTGATATTATGTTTTTAAACAGCCTACCTCAATATGGTGTAGATAATATTTTGTGTGGCATCCTAGATGTTAGGAGTTACACTTATATATTATCTTTGCACTCCAGATCAGTTATATACCTCATAACAGACCTCTCCATAATATAAAAGACATATACAGATTTCCAATTTATATGTGAAACATTTTTCTTATACAATAATGAAAACAGAATATCAAAAAACTTATTTACTATAACATAGTTTGTACAGATGTTTCGAATAGAATTCGCGTAGTTTGGGACACTCGGCGAGCTTTTTGTTTGTGCAGTGCCATATTTTCTTTTTATCAGTGCAAGTTGAAATGCTTAGAATTGAGAAACGTTTATACTTCATTTTCGCTGACTTCGGAATTTTAAGTGAAGTAAAAAATGAGTGCTCTCAAAAGTTTGTTTCGAAAATCGTTAAAATTGGATATTTTCTCAAAATCAAAATCTGAAAAGAACGATTTGATGGTAATTTGTAAAGACGATCTTTTGAGAATAGTCATACAAGAAATGCAAATAAAATGGTTCCTATTATTTTCAAAACGGTACCTTGACAACATTTCATTTCTTCACAGAATATTTTCATTTCCCTAAATATAAAAGAATATATGTATAGTTTTTGTTGAGGTACTGGGTGCCTTTACTAACAGCTGTCTTTGGAATTTTCCATAAGCAGCTGAACAGAGTTCCTATAACCCTTCACATAAAGGTGAAAAATTGCAAAAAACATGTAACTTTTATATAGCATAGAACAAACCAATTAACCATCAAAATATAGTTTTGCTATTGGGCAGAATCATATATATGATATATTATTAAAAAGAATAGACGTAAATGTGGAACTTTAGTACTCTCATAATAGACAGATATGGAATGGTAGAACTTGCAAATGTTTCAATATTTTTTTATTATTTGCATTTCTTTTGTATAGTTGTGTTGTACTTAAAAGTTGAAAGAATTTTATTTAATATTTTCCTCATTTTGTATTTATACTTTTTCTTATCTCCTTCAAAATGTTCCTAATTTGATGTTAGGATAATTTTATGCTGTTTGATTTTATTGAGTTTAGAGGTAGGTGCAATAAATTGAGCAACATATGTATTGTTGTCGAAGAATACCTATTTGCCATATAATTATATTAATACTTTGTGTATTGCTTGGTATCATTTATATATAATAAATATTAAATTTCATTACATGTGTCTGAATTCTAGGAACCGTTGCGATATATTGAATGATTTGATTTTCAATATCTCAAACATAATGAAATAGAAACTGGATTCAGGAAAAAAATATTAATATTTTACAAAAAAAAACTTCAATAGGCGTCGAGCAGTTAAGCTTATTGAAAGAATATCTTCCTACATTATTTTTTATCGTACTGAATTCGTTTGGTTTGAGTATCTTGAAACCGAGGATACATAATTTCATATAATGATTGAAATTATCCTGATATAATTTGCGATTGATGGAAAACAGTAAATGGAAACTCGATAGAATAAATACAGTTGATGTCTCTCTTTAAATAATTGAATATTTTTCCAAAAATTTCGAAAGGATAAGAATAAAATGAAATAATATCCTTTTTCCACAAAATTCAAAAAAATCCCAAACGCTGTCACAAAATTGTAACAATTTTATCTATCTACAAGGGGGTTAGTTATTCAGAATTAATATTTCTAATTATCCTTTCCTATCATCATCCTAATGCATTTCTTTGTAGTGACTCAGTTTATTCCGAAATATTCGCTGGAAATATCATTGTTATGATTTCACTCCCTTAGATGAACAGGGAGAAAAGTAAAGTTATTAGAAGAGAAATTATGTTTGAATTATTTATGTCCATTTCTTAAAGCAGATAAGTGCAAAATGTATCACACAAACTATCACCATATCCTGAATTCTACCGGTTAGGTTACTGGCATGTGACCATGGCTCTTTCATCAGGTGACTACTCAGCAGTCTCCACAATCTGCCCAGGAAGCAGAAAGTGTGATAAGAGTACGCCTTATCATCGCACATTAGCGAGAACTACTCCGAAGAGTTGAACCCACCAAGCTTTCAGTTTCGGCTCCAGTCCGAAAACCTACACCGTGACTGGTAGCAGCGAAGCACCATACAACCTCTACTGGCTCTGCAGTGTCAGTACACGAGTTGTCTTGCGACGCAACTCACTCGCCGAAGGGGCTTCTTATCCACTCACCCGAACAGAGGAACCAGGATAGTCTCAAGATTGATGCCTCAATTGATCCTGGTACGAGCGCCGTCAATCCAGCTTGTAGGTCAAGACCCACGAACCCTTGTGAAGTCTTTAAATTGATCCTGGCTTCAAGCACCAACGGTCTATCCGTATCGTCGAGATCCACAAACCCTAGAAACGTTTCGCAATCGATCCTGGTTCAGGACAAGGCCGGTCGAACCGTCAAGTCGCGCAAAACCCTGAAGCACCTCTCGAGATATCCTGAACATGAGTTTCTGCGAACAGATAGATGAAATACCCTTCTGGTCCAGCATGCGGACTTTCAAGCACTTCCCCCTCGAGTCAAACACCAATTGGGTGGCCAGGTCGCACGAATACTTTCCGAGGGCCTTCGCCCTCCCGAGTTAATGCAGTATACTACTTAACGCACTCGGCCATTGGGCAGAAAAATCCGAAAATTTACTGCAATAGGGTAGAGTACGTTATTTTTAAGGGTGAAGCCCTGTGCTACGACAGACACCCTTATCACTAACTTGAATAACGCGCCTCAGCCCTCCATTTCACCTTTACGGTGAAACTAGGGCCCCATTCATTCGAACTTCCACCACATGGGCCCAGTGACTCGCGCGAGTGACATTGCTTTAGGTATCACGATTTAATCCTCCATTTCACCGGGATGAAACTAGAATCTTAATCAAGACAAGCGCCCGCAGCGCATCCAGCTACAATGTCATAGGGGGCGACTATTACCATATAATAAGAATAGGTTAATGATGTTGAACATAATTTGAACACGTCATCTGATAATGACGAACATTTATCATTAAATTATTGGCTCACCGAAACGAAGGACTGTACTTTCCCTATGATCTATCTACTATACTCTAGTTGCAGTGAGATGGAGAACCAATTTTGCCTAACACGCCAAACTTATGAAGAAAGTTGGCAAGAAAGTAACAGCAGTTCCTGTTGCTATGAAAAAAGTTGAACAGAAAGAGGAGATTAACTCATTGTTTGAGAAGAGGCCAAGAAATTTAGGTATTGGTGAATATATCCAACCTAAGCAGGATCTCTCAATATTTGTAAAATGGCTCAAAAATATCAAAAATCAAAGGCAGAGGGCTGTCTTACAAAAAAGATTGAGAGTCTCATATTCAATCGATTAGTTTACTCAGGCAGCGTAAAACTAACTGCTATTTGAATGTTGAATCTGCTAAAGAAAGATATACCTGAAACTGAAATCCAGAAGAAAATCAGGTTCAAAAGTGTAAGTAATTATTGGTATGGCCCAAATATTGATAGCTGTGAATAAGGACCTAGAGCTCAATTTTAATTTCAATAGGATGATGACTTTGTTGAGCAGTCTTTGCCTGTAGGGTATTATTTCGGAAGTATGAACATTCAACGCCTGCTTTATCCCCAGATATTTGTATGAATCATTCATGCTCAAAGATGGCATTGTAATCTGATTCATAAGAGTTATCCCAAGGCCTGTGTTTTGAATTTCTCCACACACCTCACATCAAGGGTCTTATTTTTTTCTCCTCCAAAGCTCATTCCGATGGAGTAGCTGAACAGCGCACTATCTCCTGTCTTCAGAGTTTATCCATATTGGTTCAGAAATACAGCAAAGTGAAAGGATTTAGGGTCATGCAAAACCATATTGCGTCAAGCATTGAAAAACTCCTCAGTCATATGAATACTCTCAGATTCATTCATTAGATTTCCAGTGTGAATCAAGAGTGAGGTCCCCAAGGTTAACATCAGAAGACCCTAAAGTTTAATGATTTTATCATTAATTTCATGCATTTCTCAGTAGCCAATAGTGGAGTACCGAATCGAAAGCCTTACGATAGTCAACCTAACCTACCGAGAGATTTCTCAGTTGTTTAGGGAGTGACTTTGTCATGATCAGTCAAATCACCAAGAGTTCTTTACAGACCATTGTTCTTATACGTCCGCCTACTTGTTCTGGAACTAACAAATTTTGTTATCTTATGTGCTGTTTATATGTTTGGTTCCATCACTGTTAAGATTTTATATATTGTGGGGAGGCACGTTATAAGATAATATACCTGATGAAATTTGTCATCAGTGCTTCATTCACAATTGATTTATCTGCAAACAATCCCACCATACATTCTGATGTTTTGCGATCTGTAATAACAAGTATGGAAAGTGATACTTTCTCGCACAAAACTTCTACAAGCGAATCAAATAAACTGAAACTTAAATGTCCATCAAAATTCTCATTCTGAATGCTCCTTAATCTACAAACGTCAATTCAGAGCCATTATCTTCCTCCAAAGAGCAGTTGACTCTAACCAACACTTTAGCTTCGGCGATTAACTTGCATAACCCGTCTAACTGTACGAATACGATAAATATAACTAATAATAGGTAGAAAAGAACTGAAGGTACTTGTGTTGCATTGATTTATTCATATACGCATGAATGACAGACATAATACAGAATGTCGTTATGACAGTTACCTCATCATTGGTGGCAATGACGATTAGGCACAATTTATTTCTTATCATTTGCGTGTAGGAAAAAACCCCTGTTTTTTCTTTCCCGCACGCCAGTACATGCAGAAAAAATAGCAGGGGTTTTTTCTGCAATGTTTGGGAAAGTGACTCTTTGTGAGTTGAAATGCGTGTGGAAAAGGGTTGAGCGCGCATGCTTGTGGGAAAAGGTTATCACGCCAGCGCCATCTACACAATGAATGGCGGAAGCTATTTATAAGTAGATTTCTTCGTCAAGGTCTTATCATCTATTACTATTACTATTTTATGTCAGTGGATGTCGCCAAGCGTTAAAGATACTATAGAAATTTTTGTTTCAAATGATTAAATGTTCTGTAACCTACACAGATTTAGCTGCATGAAGCAAAATATGCAAAGATAATTTGACATGCTTATTAATCTTTATTTAGAAAATTTCAAGAAATATTTTTTTAGGGAGATGAAAAATATAATTTGATCAATTTCAATGTAATTTTTCTAATATAAATGTCGATAGCTTAGTAGTTAGAGCACTAGGCTGGGAACCGAAAGGTCTCGGGTTCAAATTCTGTTCAGAGATTGAAAATGTCAATCATTAAGGAAGAAGGAAAAAATCACCTCATTCGTTCATTATTTTTTGGTTAATTGTTATTTCCATATATTCTTTTAGGATATTTAAGATTTCGATTAATATATCCTTGATTATAAAATTATACACGTACTTCAATTGATAAATAATAAAATTTAATATGATTTGAAGTAAAACACTTTTTTCATCAGGTGAGTATGGTAACTAACTTTTTTTACATCGGTCTCCTTAAATACAAGTCTGAGGAAGAAGAAACGTGATATTATGAAAGTTTGTTTTGGGAATTTTCAGAATTTATTCAAAAATATTCAATAACGGTGATCGGTTTAAATCTGTCTGGTTGTTAGGTATAATGTGTGTTTTATGATGGCGGTTCATTTCAAGTGCTTCTAAAAGTTCCAGTCTATTGCATTTGTTCTCGATATAGAGAACTTTAAAATTATGGTCAAAATCATCTTCTGATTCCTGTAGGTGATTGGTATAGGTAGAATTCGATTTATTTTCAACGAATGAATTCTGATGTTCTTTGATCCTATTCTCGAAAGCTCTGCCTGTTTGCTCAATGTTTAAATATGAACATGAACTGCAGTTTAAACTATACACTCTCTCCGATCTTTTGTTTTTATTGTTGACATTAGGAGTACAAATAAGTTTCCGCCGTTTTATTGTAGATGGCGCGGCACGGAGTTTCGGTTAGCTTTCGCAAATGATAACCGGCTTAAAAAATAGTTTGGACATTCAAGAACAACATAACCTATAATATCATTGATTTTATATTGGTAAAATATAATTTTTATAAGTTGAAAATGTCAAAATTTGAGCCAAATATTAGTTTACTTCTTTAATTTGAAGAAATCTGCTGCTGAGGTGCATCAATTGCTCGTAGAAGCATATGGTGAGGGTATTTTGAGTGAGAGAAACGTGTCGAGAGTGGTTTCAAAAGTTTAAAAACGGTGATTTCGACATAGAAGACAAAGATCGCAGTGGAAGGCCAAAAATTTACGAGGATGCAGAATTGGAGGAATTATTGGAGGAAGATTAATCTCAAACACAAAAAGAACTTGCTCTAACATTAGAAGTCACTCAGCAAGATTCTATCTTCTATAATAAATATTTAATTTGTGTTAAAAAACGGCGGAAACTTATTTGTACTCTTAATATATTCATTATTTTTTATCGATTTACATAAAGAATTTATGGTTTCATATGACATATTATTGAGATTTCGATTTTTCTTCAAATATCTAGCTATCAGTATAGATTTTCGTCCTATATACGGTAAGCAAATATAGTTTTCATATTTTATTCTAATTCGTGGGTGAAGTAATGACATGGATTGTTTTTTTGAAGTTTATTTAATAGTTTGTCGATAACTCATTATTTACTGCAATATTAACATTGGTGATTATTTCATTGTCCTTTCTTCTTGCCAGGTTGACTTACTGTTCAATCATACAGACATTTTTTAGAAAACAATTTGCCCTTGTTATTGGATGATTCACCTGTTATCGTACAACGTGATATGTGGTTCATGCACGACGGTGCTCCTGCTCTATTTTCAGTTTTCGCTAGATAGTATTTGAACGAAAATTATGAAAACAGGTGAATTGGACGTGGTGGACATCAGTCATGGCTCGTCATATCCCCAGACTTAAATAGTTTAGATTTCTTTTTATGGGACCATCTGAAATCTCTAGTGTACTTAACGCTAGTGAAAACCGCAGACGAACTAAGAAACTGTTTAATAGGCGCGTTTGATACAGTTAGGAGTATTACGGGAGTATTTGAAAGAGTTCGATCGTTTATGAGAAGAAGAACAGAATCTTGTATAAGGGTTGAGGGAAGATATTTTTTCTCAAAATCGGTATCTGATACGATAAAACTACAAGCCAAGAGACAATAAAATTTAGTTTAACAACAAAGCTTTGTTTCACAATTTTTCAAACTAGCAGTGGCTCACCACAAAAAAGTTCTGGAATAAAACAGGGGACATTGTTCGAGTAAAATATCACTCTATTATTTAAATATTTTAATATTAGTCTTCTACATATTTAATTTCAAAAAATTATATTTAATGATTATAACTTCTGAAAATAAATTAAAATAATTGGATTTTGTTATACCATTCGGATGTCTTATAATGAATGTTTATTTTATATGTCAATTGATATAAGTGGTACTTATATGACATTATTTTAATTTATTTTCAGAAGTTATAATCATTAAATATAATTTTTTGAAATTAAATATGTAAAAGGCTAATATTAAAATATTTAAATAACTTTATATACCTTCTATCAAGAATTAACCTCTATTCATGTTATTTTATTCATAATATATAATTATTTGGTTTCCTCAACATTCTTTATACAGATAGTCCTTGTGCTATAACAGAGGCTGTTAAATTGTCTTTCAATCTTTTAGATCAAGGGTAAACCACAGAAATATTTATATGTAGTGAACACTCACAGTACATTTAAAGATTTTTCAGTCTACCAGAAGTCTTTCTAAATGATTGAAAGGTAAGTAAATATTTGTTGTTGATTGATGTTATATTTATTGAATATGAATATTTGAATACTGACGAAGCAAAGTCCCTCTTAAAACTAGTTTTTCAGTAATGTTTTACATATCTTGAGTTTTTATATAAAGTAACTTAGATATCCAATAATATTGAATATTCTAAGTAAGATAGTTTTATGATGAAATTCTTAAGATTATGTTAGATATTTTTGAAAGATATTGGTTTTCATAAGATTGATCAGCAGAAACAAAATTTTGTCTAGTCAAAATATTTAATTTATAGGATTTTGGTTAATAATTCTTATTTATTGGATTTTGTTATACCATTCGGATGTCTTATAATGAATGTTTATTTTATATGTCAATTGATATAAGTGGTACTTATATGACATTATTTTAATTTATTTTCAGAAGTTATAATCATTAAATAAAATTTTTTGAAATTAAATATGTAGAAGGCTAATATTAAAAAATTTAAATAATTTTATATACCTTCTATCAAGAATTAACCTCTATTTATGTTAAAATATGACTTTGTACATTTGCAATTAAAATTGGCATATTACATGGTGTAATAAATAATACATGGTAAATGAATTGTAATAAATATGCTAAATTTCAGATTATTTTCCGGATCTGAGAGTCACAGTATGAAATTTAATCAAAAATGGACAGAAAATTGCTTTGAAGAGTTTTTTTAAATATTTCAGACAAAAACTGGATCAATTTTCCGAAACCTCCACAAATTTAATCATAAAAATCCCTTGAACACTTTTTGAAATTGAATTAAATAAAATGTCTCAGAAACTGTTCAATTTGATTTTTGATAAAATTTAGAGATGTTTCATATTAAATTTGAAGAAGTTTCAGAAAAATGATCTAGTCGTTGTGTAAAATATCTAGAATATAATAATGAAAAGTATTTTATTGTTTGTATTAAAATTTCAACAATTGTTTAAATGTTATCAATGAAGGAATAACTGATGGTCAATCTAATCCTATTAGTCTATCTCATTTTTCAGATATTTCTATTTTCTTCATTATTTTGAAGGTATCCCAAAATAATTTCAACAGAAATTTTCATTACAATTCAAAATTAAAACAACTAGGGTGGCTCTTCAGTTTGATTTTTGTTTCAAATTTGCTTTCAGTTTTCATTCCAGATCTAAGAAATTAAAAATTTTCAAATTGTTATTTTTTTATTTAAAACTTCATAATTCCTTCCTAATGATACAAATATTTTGTATCTTTGAATTTCTCTTGTTATAGAAATAATATTCGGAAAAATTGTACTGATAAGATTCAACCACACTACACTACCGAGTTAAAAAGTTATAAAGTTAGTGTCATTCTGTATTTTGAATTTATTTAATTTAGGTTTTCGGTTGTAACATAGGATACTATGTGTATGCGATGATTTTATTGTGATCGGTTGAACTAAAAAATTCAATAAATTAATAAAGAAAGCTTGCACGTTATATTAATTCATATTGAATATTTCATTGGGAAAGTGGCCTCTTCAGGTTTATATTTTGAACTTCCTGAAGAAGCCACAATATTGTCGAAACTATTATATAAATGTGAATTACTAAATTATGGGTATATTCTTTATTATTTTATATAATTGAAATGAATTTCTATCAACTAAAAACAGATTCAATTAAATCTCAGCACGAAACTGGAAAAAACCTAAGTGTCTCTTCAGTGTGCAACGAGTATTTCAAGGTTATAAAAAGACAGGTATGTTCCCCAGAAGACTTGATTCAGGACGAGGAGAAACTTCAATAGCTAGAGATGACCGCTTTCTACTTGATTCTACTGCTTTGAGAAACCGAATGGTTATGGCAGTTTTGCTTCGAAATCATCTGCAAGAATTGGAACATGTTTACCAGAGTGGACACTTAGGAGGCAACTTGCTGCTTGATTATCTTCTTAAACTGGGGCAGGCTAATGGACTGCCACTTTCGCGTGAACACCGGATTACAAGGTTGAATTTTGCACTAGAACAATTGACATGGACAAGAGAAGATTGGAGTCGTGTATTCTTTTCAGATGATTTTGCCTTATGGGATAAGAGAGTATGGAAATGACAAGACGAGAGGTATATTCAAGCTTGTATTGTCTAGCGACTTCCATTTAGTGGAGGCTCAGTTATGGCATGGAGAAGAATATTTTTGAATCTTCACAGAGTAAGTCTTCAATGGAGGTAGGACTTTGACTGCCCATAGGTACCTGCGAGAGGTTCTAGAAGGCCATGTTATATTATTCATAGTCATTTTTGGAGCAGACGCCAACGTGAACGGCCTCACATTTGTCCCATATTTACTGCTTATCTTGACGAGATTCAAATCGAGAGATGTGTTTGATCGGTTTAAAGTCCAGATTTAAAATCGATAGAACACGTTTGAGATGAGATGGGGACATGTGGCGGCTCTCAAAAATTCTAGAAAGCTTCGCGACGTACAAGAACGGGATAATATTCCGCAATAGATGATCCAAAATCTGATCCAAAGAGCATACCTCGTCCTTTGAAAGATGTTAGAGTGATAGCGCGATCAGATGACGAATAAACGACTGTTCTCTCTCAATGACAGTGGGCAGTGGTGATGCTCCGATCGAAAGGCTTTGTAGTCTGCTTTCATTCCCCACTGCCATCGAGAGAACAGTCGTTTATTCGTCATCGTATCGCGCTGAGGTTTTGATTCTTCCACTGCTCCACTGAACCGACGGTGTTTATAGATTAACATTGAATTCCCTATGTTTACGACTATTTTTTCCATACCTGTATATCCGACAGGAAGATATCTTCAAGAAGTGGAACTCTCATAGCAAGGTCGGTTATTCGTTATTATATTGAAAAATTGGTTCATTTGCAAACAAAGTATGTTTCAATAATCATGAACTGCTAAATATTAATGGCTGAAACAGTAATTTAATAAAATGAAAATGACTTTTATGAGTTTATCTTGATGAAGAATAATTTCAGTTCGAAATATGAAAACGGAAATATTCTTTCAGACATTAACTGGATCAATTCCGAAACCTTTACAAATTTAATCGTCTTAAAACTTTTTGAAATAAAATAAAATAAAATTCCTTAGAAACATTGTTGCTTCTTATAGACATATAGAATGGTCAATTCATATATGTGGCAGTTTACCAATAAAAGATCAAAAGAAAATATACAATATTCACGGCGAACACCGTGCAAACCTCATCCGAGCCAGCCTGTTTCGATTGGATGGATATTCATAAATAATATATTCTATTCCAAAAATATAATTTGAAAATGTCTTTTTTAATATCTCAAATATTACTACTCTGTCAAGAAAGTACCGGGAATTTTCAATTAAAACAACATTTTTACATTTAATCGTCAAAATTTATTGGGTCGCATTCAAAATAGGCTCCATTTGCTCCAATACATCTATGCCAACGGCACTTCCAATTATCGAAACATTTTTTATATGCACTTTCCGGAATGGACTTTAGCTCTCGCGCCGAATTTTGTTTTATGGCTTCAATCGACTCAAAACGGGTGCCACAAAGGGGCAATTTTAGTTTTGGGAAGAGGAAAAAGTCGCAGGGAGCCAAATCCGGCGAATACGGTGGTTGCTGAAGCACGTTTGTTGAGTTTTTGGCGAGAAAGTCAATTACAATCGTAGCTCGATGAGAAGGCGCATTATCGTCATGCAAAATCCATGAGTTGTTCGCCCACAAATTTGGCCGCTTCTTACGGATACGCTCACGCAAACGTTTCATAACGCCTAGGTACTACTCCTTGTTTACCGTCTGACCCTCTGGAACGAATTTGTAGTGCACCACGCCACGGATATCGAAGAAAACAATGAGCATCACCTTCATTTTCGAGCGGCTTTGGCGTGGTTTTTTCGGTTTCGGCTCATTTTTTGCCACCCATTCCGATGATTGCTGGCTTGTTTGCATATCGTACTCGTAGACCCAGGTCTGATCACCAGCTATAATGCGTTCCATGAATGTAGAATCGGAATTACAGCGATCCAGCATGTCTGAAGCAACCTGTTCGCGATGACGTTTTTGAAGAAAATTCAGGTCTTTCGGTACAAGTCGTGCGGCCACCTTTCTCATGCCCAAAATATCAATCAAAATCGTACGTATGGACTCGTCGGATATCTTAAGATCATGTGCTATCTCTCTCAAGCTGGTACGACGGTTTTCCAGCACCCTTTCCTTAATTTTATCGACGTTATCTTCGATCGAAGCCGTCGATGGGCGACCACTTCACGACCGTCCTTGAAGGCTCTGTACCACTGATATGCACGAGTTTTCGATAGAGCATTATCACCAAAGGCTTTTGCAACATTTTCAATGCATCGGCACACGAAAATTCATTTGCAACACAAAACTTTAAACAAATTATTTGCTCAACGTAATCACCCATAGTAAAAATCGGTACGCACTCTGACATCGACTGACTTAATCAGTTGCAAACACACTGGTTGACAGATCCCGCTCAAGCTTGGCATAGTAATTAAGGACAGTGGTACCAACCTAGGAAAAAAAATTTTTACCTGCCTCATTGCCCCGCCAGATTTAAATCGATAATTCCCGGTACTTTCTTGACAGAATGTATATAGTTTCATTGTGTTGACCTCACTACAAATTTTAATTTCAATTCTTCAACTCTGAAACTTTTTGAAATTGAATTAAATAAGTATCTCAGAAAACACAGTTTCAATTTAGTAGCATATAGAATTAACACCCTTTTCACTGTACCAAAAGGAACAGGAGAATACAAAAAAAAATATATAATATTAAATAGATACTTGTATGATATAAACTTTGTTTCGTACCAATGTATTAGGAAAACCAAATTCCTTTCCAAAAATGCACCACATTACCTCAAGAATTTCTTCAAACGTAACTCTCTTTAAGAAAGTTCCTTCAAAGAAACTTCAAAAACATGCAGCACATCTTCATTAAAGCATTTGGAATTACTACATAGATGAATGACAGTCCAACTTCGTATTCGAAAAATAAAAGTAATTAATAGAAATATATATGTCATCCGACCAAAACCATGGAAAGACATGATTTTGTTCTCACCCGACCAAAAACATCGAGAGACATGTGGATTTGGTGGGGTGAGATATATATTTTTATTAATTAGTTTTATTTTTTGGATACGAAGTTGAACTGATGAGTCATCGATTGGGTAATTGCACATGCCCTTTTGACGATGTGCTCATTGTTTCTGGAAATTTTTTGAAGGAATTTTTTCAAGGAGATTTATTTTTGAAGAAATTCTCAAGTTATGTTGTGCATTTTTGAAAAGGAAATTGGTTTTTATAGTACATTGGTATGAAACAATGTTTGTATCCTTCAAGTATATTTTTAATATTTTATATTTTATTTGTATTATTTTATTCCTTTTGTTGCTGCTTAATGAGTGTTAATTCTTCGAAATTACATGAATGTTTTCTAAGACATTCATTTAATTTTATTTCCAAAAGTTTTGAGAGGATTTTTTTTAAGTTGGAATTAAAATTCGTAGTGTGGTTAACAGAGTAAAGCTGTATGATATTTAAGATATTAAACAACCCTTCTATCAAGTAATCAAGGCCTTTTAATTATTTCTTTTCTATTTCCTTTTTTCAAAAAAACATGTAGCACATCCTGCAGAAATTCTTATCCACATTCTTATCAATTGCATTTGGATGCTGACTAAAAATAATCAATAAAAATACATCTACATACATTAAACAAAAATCCTGTTTATAAGCGAACTGAAATAATTATTAATAATGGAATAAATGAAATTACTTTATTTACTATCACTAAATAGTGATAGTAAACAAAGTAATTTCATTTATTATTATTAAAAATGAACTATCACATAGTAACGGACTACTCCATCCAATATTTGAAATAATTATGTTCAGCAACCTAAGCAATATTCATAAAACTAGGCTCTTGCACAGAAAAATTTGGAAAAGAAAATACGATCATCGACTCACTACGTGAAAAATGTCACACGAATGTCTTAAAATACAAACTATATTTATTTTTATATTATAATATTGTAATTTAAAATTTATATTATATTATTTTTAATTTCATTCCCCCAAAATTACTGTTTGGTTGTGTAATTATTTTATTTTCATCATTATAACACACATATGTCATTGAATATATTTGATATATAAATAAATAACATATTAAAAACTCAGAAATGGAATTTCGTACTCTGTATAAAATTTTAAATATCATACAGATTTATTAAAATTAAAAATTAGAATTTTACTCAAAAACTTTCAGAATTAAATAAAATAAATGTCTTTAGAACCCACTGTGTTAATTTAGTAGACATATAGAATTAACACTTATTACATATACCAAAGGAAATAAAAGATTTCAAAGAAATATAAATTGTCAATTAAAAGTCATTAAATAAATACTTGAAGAATATAACATTTTGTTTCGTACCTTGTTTTATTGAAACGATATTCCTTTCCAAAAATGCAAAACACAACCTCAACAACTTCCTCAAAAACAACTTGCTCAAAATAAATTCCTCCAAGAAAATATTCCTTAAACATGCAGAACATCTTCAAAAAAAATTTACATCATATTTAACTGTATTCAATTTGTTTGGTAAGATATTTTTTGTTAATTTTTTTTATTTTTTGAATATTAAGTGGAGCTGATGAGTTTCCGTTGTAATAATTCTAAATTGTTTTTTGATGTTCTGCATGTTTTAAGAAATTTTCTTTGAAGGAACTTAATCTGATCAAGTGTTTTTGAAGAAGTTCTTGAGGTTATGTTTTGCTCTTTTGGAAAGTAATTTGGTTTTAATAAAACAAGGTATGAAACAAAATTTTGTACACCTTAAGTATTTATTTAATGAATTTTAATTGACAATTTATATTTCTTCGAATTATTTTATTCCCTTTGCTATTATGTAATGAGTGTTAATTCTACATGTCTACAAAATTGACACAGGGTGTTTTAAAGACATTTATTTAATTTAATTCTAAGAGTTTTTGAGAAAAATTTTTTGAAATTGAAGCTTGTAGGAGGTTAACAGAATAAATCTATATGATATTTAAAATTTTATAATAATCGTTTTATCAAGAAAAAACCTCCTTTATAATTTAACTTTGTTAAGATGAAATTTCGAGGATCATTCAGAAATGTTTTCAAGAAAAGTATTATTAATAACTATTGATCTCAAAATACCATTCACACATGGTGCGAGTTCGAACTAATCCATAAAATGACTGTTTATTATTATTAGCCATTCACTCAACTTAAACTAGCAACTAGAATTCGGCATTTTGGCATTCTGTCGAATAGCTTTAGGATATTATTTGAATTCCTTACCATATTACTAGTAACTCGAACATGCGTCGCTTACAATGCAACACATCCATAGTTGGCCACCTAGTTTGTCGATAGTACCAATCACGTGTGATTTATATTCTCGATCAATATTTTTATTTTCCAAAGATTCCCTTAAGTTTTGGAACATTGTACAATATTTGAGAATTACATTGAAGCCGGCGAGGACGTTGAACTAACAATCAGGAAACGGTAGCGTCCTCTAAGGGAATCTAGTCAAGGAGCGCGCACCCCAGATGTTTATTAGAATTTAGTGTTACTTTTTTGAAACATTTTGATCAAATTTTTTTGAATTAGATACATTATGTGGAGATTTCATAGAATATCCCTGTATTCTCATTTGAAATTGAATTTCATTCTTCATCAAGAATAAACTTATTTAATTCATTTTGGAGCGTTTGTCCAAGGAAACAGCGTGCTATCGTTTTGCTCAAGTGTCTGTAATTTTCAAATTTTGAGCTGAACATTATCTCACACGACTGTATTGGATTCACTCATGAAGAATTCGAGGTCAAATGTAATGCTGTCCGGTCCGACCGTCCGATCCGCAAACACTATCGTACGAAAACAGCTAAAGACTTGAAACTTCAAGAGAGGCTTTGGGCTACGTGTATCTCGGTTGAGTTCATAAATGGGCATAATCGGTCGTAGAATAATAAAGGGCAGGTCCTTACAAAATTTTGTGAGAACCGCCTAAACTGAAGATAAAAACATTGTTAGCAGAGCAGCCTTGAGCGCTACCAGAACCATAGCAAAAGTACTACGGCTGAATTTATATTTAGCATGTGGATGAATGAAAAATCAGAAACTCCAAGTAGAAAGTTTTTACTATTAAAAAAAAAACCAACAAAAACACTCCTGTACTTTTTTTTTAAATATAGTAAAAACATTCTACTTAGAGTTTCTGATTTTTCATATGTCGTGCAATTATTTTTTAATGCTTTTTTTAAATTTTTTGGAACGCATCCTTGATTTATATATAATTTGTGATTTTGAGAACATTATTTTATGTTCTTGGATATAAAGTTGATAATATACTTTGAGCTAACCTCCTACATTTTTCAGTTCCTCAAAATTGCTAAGTTTGTTATATTTTAATGTAATATACTATTTTGTTTTAACAGATTTTATTTTTTTAGCCTCAAGTTGGACCAATAAGCATTACGATGTAGATTTTCAAACGTTGTCCCAAAGAATGTGTTATATTTAAATATGTATAAGGCATTTTTTGGCTTGTTAAACAAATTTCTTAATTAACAATATTGTATCAACCACGTGTGATTAATATTTTTCAAGAATTTCGTTATTTTTTTATAGATTCCCTTATATTTTGAAATTTTATACAATATTTGACATATGTATATTAAAATAAAAATGTAGTTTCTCTAACATATTCTGATTAAATTATTTGAAATTGATTACGTCGAGTTTTTATAGAATGTAATTTTTTTATATTTAAAATTGAAGATACATAAAATAAATGGAGGTTCATACTTGATAGAAGTTATATAAAATTATTCAAATATTTTAATATTTACAGATATATTCTGTTAGCCTTCTATATATTTAATTTCAAAAAATTATATTTAAGATTATAACTTCAGGAATTAAATTCATGTCATATAAATACTACTTATATCAAACGAAAAATACAATAAGCATTCATTATATAACAAAATCCAAGAAATATAAATTATTAACAAAAATCTTATAAATTAAATATTTTGAGTAGACAAAATTTTGTTTCTGCTCATCCCTCTTATGAAAACATATCTTTCAAAAATATTTAACATAATCTCAAGAATTTCATCATAAAACTATCTTACTTAAAATATTCAATATTATTAGATATCTAAGTTACTTTTCAGAAAATCCCAAGATGTAAAAAAAATGACTAAAAACAAGTTTTAAGAGAGCTTTTGCTTCGTCAGTACTCAATAAAATATAACATCAATCAACAAAAAATATTATCTCACCTTGTAACTATTCAGAAAGCTTCTTGGTAAATAAATACTGAAAATTTAATATACTATTTAATATATCTGTAAATATTAAAATATTTAAATAATTTTATATACCTTCTATCAAGTATAAACCTCCCTTTATTTTATTCCTAATATATAATTATTTGGTTTCCTTAACATTCTTTATACAGATGGTCCTTTTGCTATAACAGATGCCGTTAAATTGCCTTTCAATCTTCAAGATGGTAAACCACAGAATTATTTATTTCGAGTTAACATTACACTCCATTTAAATTTTCAGTATTCATTTACCAAGAAGCTTTCTGAACTGTTACAAGGTGAGAAAATATTTTTTGTTGATTGATGTAATATTTTATTGAGTACTGACGAAGCAAAATCTCTCTTAAAACTTGTTTTTAGTAATTTTTTTACATATCTTGAGATTTTCTGAAAAGAAACTTAGATATCCAATAATATTGAATATTTTAAGTAAGATAGTTTTATGATGAAATTCTTAAGATTATGTTAAACATTTTTGAAAGATATGTTCTCATAAGAGGGATGCAGAAACAAAATTTTGTCTACTCAAAGTATTTGATTTATAAGATTTTTGTTAACAATTTATATTGCTTGGATTTTGTTATATAATGAATGTTTATTGTAATTTTCGTTTAATATAAGTAGTACTTATATGACATAAATTGAATTCCTGAAGTTTTAATCTCAAATATAATTGTTGGAAATTAAATATGTAGAAAGCTAACAGAATATATCTGTAAATATTTAAATATTTAAATAATTGAATATACATATTTATCAAGAATTAATTCATTGAATTCATTTATAGTTCTGAATGTACTAGAAGTTTTTACATGGGGTTTCTGTTTTTTTATACGTCGTACAAAAATTTTCTTGATTAAAAATCTGACCAATTTGAAATTTAGTAATAGAGTAATAACGCCCATTTTTATACAAAATTCCGTGAGAGTCTTATGATTAGAAGATTAAAAAAAAATTTAAGAGCGGAGCAGCGTTGAGCGCTACCGAAACCATAGCAACAGTCCTAACGACGAAAAGGCTAAGGCAAAATTTCGTGAGGATTGTATAATTACAATAGTCGAAACAATATATTTCAAAATAAGTTCCTTCAAAAAAATTTCCCTAAAACATGCGAAACATCTTCATACAGTAATTTATAAGAATTTGAAAAATAAAAATTTGTAGGAGATTAACAGAATAAATCTGTATGAATTTAAAATTTTGTAATAATCCTTCTATCATCTTTTTATTATTTATACTTAAAAGTAATAATAAATATTTCAAATCACCAATGGAAAATTTTTGATATTTGTCAAAATCGTTTTGCAACATATTTGCATATAAATTTATTTACTGTGTTTCATTTCAATTTTTAATCCGTTTTCTCCCATTGTAAATCCCGATTGCGGAACTGATCCAAATAAAGTTACTGCAAAACCTCTAATAACAGTAATCGTATGATTACATTGAATAGTAATAGCGCGAGTTTATTCTTCCGAAGGAATTTCATCAATTCTACTACGCCATTCATACAATGCACTTCCTCCACGCCTACTACGGCTGAGCGCCTAGTCGGTAGATGCAGAACACAGAATCACATCTCCGTTTGTTTTGTACCCTTCGCCGTGGTTCCGGGCATACCGACTTGGCACCGGCACTCTGCACGTTGTTAGTTGCGTTCGGGAACTCGCACCGGTAAGTGGTCCGTTCCTGAAGAGCGATCATAAATGTCAAAACGTCGACGAATGCGCTTCGCACAATAACGATGATTCGATCTAACGATGTACTAATCCGATATGCCTAATTGACCTTTTATTTTGTTTTAATTTTTTTCTGTGTATTTGGTGACACTGGAAGTTTTTAATCGATCACAATTTTTTGTTTTGTGATGAGTTTATAAGTTCAGGAAAAATGCCGTGGATGAAATCTTGCCTTTGCCACCAGGAAAAGAAAAAACCTACTCCTGTTATAAGCCCACCCTTGCACCTGTTACAGAAGGTGAGTGGGAGAAACGCGTTTTTATTGTGATTTCATATTTTGCGTAAAAGCGTTTTATAACGTTATAATAGGGTGAAAATGCGAAAGTGTCGAAGAATAGTTTGATAATTTATTTTATTTATTCACTAACCTACATACGAGTATATGTCTGAAACAAATACCTAACTAGATCGCACTTGGCAATATATCGATTGACATCTATTATTCATATATTTAATCCTGGACTTCATTCTAGGGTAAAGGAATGTTGGGTGAGAAACATAAATATTCACACTAATCGGTATTTTAAACAATTATATTATTTATATAACGATATAATGCTTCTGTATTTACTGATGTTAGATCTGATATTGTCATTCATCATATTAAAATCAGTGGAATAACGTGAAAATATTATATTATCCCAATTTGTGGACAACTTAAATCGAATGCACAGAAAAGTATCCGTTAATGGGATCCACAAGCTTTCAGTCGCTGTTTATAAAATATTTAAACAACTTTCTTTCAGACTATAGATTAATACAAAAAATATTCTCTGATATAAAGGAAAAAGGGGAGACAAAAATCCATAGAACTTATTTTTCGAATTAATAAAAATTGACGACTAAGAAAGATGATTATCAAATTAAACGAAGAAATAATTATAATTTCAATCAAACTTGTTTGACAGTTCACAGTCAAGCTAAAACGTAGAATATTATGTAATCTTTTAAAACATTAATACTCTTGTAAAGTATTACAGATAATAGTTGGATCAATTTTCGGAAACCTCTACAGATTTAATCTAAAGAATCTTGAAAACTTTTCAGAATTAAATGCCTTAGAAATACTGCTCAAATATATAGACATATATAGAATTATCTCCACATGTGACTGGCAGCTGACCAATAAAGAATCAAAGGTAAACATAAAGCATTAAACATAATTATGTGAATCCATCACCCAAGACAAATTTATTTCGATTGGATATTCAGGAATAACAAATTCCATCACCAAAAAATTTTCCACATAGAATTTGAAAAGGTCTTTTCCTCCCTCTTTAAACAACATTTTTTGGTAATGGAATTTGTTATTCCTGAATATCCAGTCGAAACGAATTTGTCTAGGTTAATGGATTTAGATAATTGTGGTCAATACTTTATGTTATCTTTTAATTCTTTATTGTTTAGCTGCCGCTCACGTGTGTTGATAATTCTATATGCCTATAAAGTGAAACAGTGTTTCTAGAGCATTTTATTCAATTTAATTCTGAAACATTCTTGGGATTTTTCAGATTAAATCTGTAGAAGTTTCGAAGAATTATTCTAGCTATTATCTGTTATATTAAAAAAAAGCTTCTAGGTAAATTTTCAATCTATATATTTGTTCGAATTACTTTTGTGAAAACAGGAAAACATTTCTGTGTTTCAATTGTAATGAAGTTAGATTCATTTAAATTATAATAATTTAGATGTGAAAAAGTTAACCACTTAAGGGCCGATAAAAGTATCAGTTCATTGGATGAGAAAATATTTTTCTGGCTTTGAGATACTGTTTATCACATCTTCAATCAACTCTCTTTCATGAAGCATTATTCATATGCTTATAAACAACACTCGTTTATAAGAATTATTCATATGCTTACAAACAACATTTATTTATGAGCATATTTGAAGGAGTTACTATCTAACGTATCCGTTAATGGGATCCACAAGCTTTCAGTCGCTGTTTATAAAATATTTAAACAACTTTCTTTCAGACTATCGATTAATACAAAAAATATTCTCTGATATAAAGGAAAAAGGGGAGACAAAAATCCATAGAACTTATTTTTCGAATTAATAAAAATTGACGACTAAGAAAGATGATTATCAAATTAAACGAAGAAATAATTATAATTTCAATCAAACTTGTTTGACAGTTCACAGTCAAGCTAAAACGTAGAATATTATGTAATCTTTTAAAACATTAATACTCTTGTAAAGTATTACAGATAATAGTTGGATCAATTTTCGGAAACCTCTACAGATTTAATCTAAAGAATCTTGAAAACTTTTCAGAATTAAATGCCTTAGAAATACTGCTCAAATATATAGACATATATAGAATTATCTCCACATGTGACTGGCAGCTGACCAATAAAGAATCAAAGGTAAACATGAAGCATTAAACATAATTATGTGAATCCATCACCCAAGACAAATTTATTTCGATTGGATATTCAGGAATAACAAATTCCATCACCAAAAAATTTTCCACATAGAATTTGAAAAGGTCTTTTCCTCCCTTGGGATTTTTCAGATTAAATCTGTAGAAGTTTCGAAGAATTATTCTAGCTATTATCTGTTATATTAAAAAAAAGCTTCTAGGTAAATTTTCAATCTATATATTTGTTCGAATTACTTTTGTGAAAACAGGAAAACATTTCTGTGTTTCAATTGTAATGAAGTTAGATTCATTTAAATTATAATAATTTAGATGTGAAAAAGTTAACCACTTAAGGGCCGATAAAAGTATCAGTTCATTGGATGAGAAAATATTTTTCTGGCTTTGAGATACTGTTTATCACATCTTCAATCAACCCTCTTTCATGAAGCATTATTCATATGCTTATAAACAACACTCGTTTATAAGAATTATTCATATGCTTACAAACAACATTTATTTATGAGCATATTTGAAGGAGTTACTATCTAACGAAACATGTTATTTATAAGCATTCTTTATATGCTCATAAACATATAAATTATAATCAACAGTTGTTTATACGCATATAAATTAAAAACAACAGTTGTTTATAAGCTTATATATTTTGAAAACAACAGTTATTTATAAGCTTATATATTAAAAACACCAGTTGTTTATATGCATTATTTATATGATTATATAACACATATTTGAAGAATTTATTATGTAACGAATAATGTTGTTTATAAGTATTACCTATATGCTAATAAACATATAAATTATAAACAACTCTTGTTTGTAAGCACATAAATTATAAATAGTTGTTTATAAGCAATGTCCATATGCAACAGTTTTTTATAAGCATTTAAAGAGGTAACTATGTTGAGAAACGACAGTTTTCATAAGCTTATAAACAACAATTGTTCATAAGTATTAGAAGAATTTAATATATAATGAAACGCGCCATGTGAGCAAATCACATGAATAAATAGAAATCAACATATACTCGTATGTGTATCATTTAGTTAGTGTACAACAGGTTTCCATCAAGTACAGGCCAACACGATTCTAAGAAAAGTCAAGTCGCAAGTGAGAAGAATAATTAAAATAAGGAAACAAAGAAAAAATAAACTATTATAAATATAGATTCTCTGTAAAGTTCAAACACCGAATATTCTAGAAACCTTTTCAATTATTCCTAATTTTTTGGAGGTTGCAGAATGCTACTCAGTTTTCCGATTCTACAAACGACCTTCAACATTAAATACCATTACAAATTAAAATTATTTGAATGTAAAAAAATTGTACACTTAAGGATCGAGGCCACTTACAATTTTTCTTGAAATTTTTTGATAAGATTAAATTTGAGTTGAGATTCATCAATATGTTAATTCCATGGCACAAAACCAAACTGTTACAGTAATTACTAGCAACATATTTTTGCGCGCTAGTTCCAGGAAACAGCGTGCTCTCGTTTTGTCAAAAATGTCTGTAATTTTAGAATTTTGAGCTGAAAAACCGCTAAAAGTAGACTAGGTTGGACTCATTGATGAAGACTCTGAAGTCAAAAGTATGTGGGTATGTCCATAAATAGTTTGGGGCCTAATATCTCGTCTCAGTTCGTTCGTGGGAAAAATCGATCCAGTGGTTTCGCAGATATTCATTTGAAGCTATCTCTTATTTTTCTCAATAGTTCCGAAACTACTGATACGACCGAAAAGAAAAGAACTTTGGAATTTTGGTCATTAATAACGCCACTGCAAAAATCTCACGAGGAAGGTAAAATAGATATTTCCTAACGAAAGGACCTAGAGACTTTAAATGCTTAGAGTACGTTTGGAGTCTAAATAATATATATCAGTTATGTTCAAAAACAAACACAATTAGCTCAATGGTTCTTGAGTTGTTCTTGTTCGAAATTTTATTTTTCAAATATTTTCAAAATTCGTTTGAGTTCAGATTTAGTATTTGATTGTTAATATCGCCACGAAATCTCATGCATAATTTCGTAAAGATAAGTAATATGAAAAATATATCAGGAGACTTTTTTGAAATTAATTGATTGAATCGGCAGATATTTATTACGAATATGTTAACACGAATTTGAGAATGGTAAAAAGGAAGTTTTTCGAATCGGGACAGTTCAACTTACATCTGTATTAAAGTTGGAAACTTAAATAAAGACGAATAGGTTTTGTTGAGCGTCGGGCATAAGCAGCAGACATGCATGTTTCATAGCTTTTTGGCTACTCATCAGTGAGTGCATTGCTCTTATGCCAACGAATGCAACACAGCCGCGCTCCCATATTCGCCAACAAAACCGACGGCTATTTACCATTCTCAACTTCGTGCTGAGATATTAGAAATCTTTAAATTTGTTTCCTAGCTGTTTTCAGTGAAAAGTATACGAAGTTTTGTTGATTATATATTTTTTCAACACTTATTTGACAATATGTAACGATGCAGATCGAAGGGAGAAGGATGAAGACTTTGTATTTGTTCCTTTTCAAGAGTTTCTACGGCAGAATAGTTCCAATATTAAAAAAATAAACGTTTATTTGATGTTCGGATGACAGAACACAGAATTCTGTATTTTTATTCATTAAATGTACTGTTGAACAAGCGCTCAGAAACTTTTGACTTCAATAATAGGAAAATTAAAATTTTTATTATATTGAAGGCCTCCAAATTGCGATGTATTCTAAGTTATTACTTCGTTTGTCAAGCAATCGCCTCCTCACTAATTACTCACTTATTCAATAAATTTGTATGAGCAGCGAGCGGTAGGTCTGTCTTACATAAGACGCTTATTAAGTAGGTAGCATATCAGGTTCCTGCATTAGGTTTTCAAATTCAACTGAATTTCATCATGAATAGTTATTGGACATAATGTACTCGCACATGGAGTATGTAACTGATTGTTGTAGAGTGATGAAAAGTGTATGATTTTTACTTATCGTCAAGGACGTGACTAAAATTATAATTCTTAATCTATCACAATACTCTAGAATAACCCATTCCGGAATATTAAGTGGCCAATAAATGTTTCAGAATGAAAAAACAAGAAAATATCCATGTGTGACATATTTTCGTCAGGATTACTTATACCTGTATTACTTTGATTTTTGGGGGATATACTGAATTCTGGTGATAGACCTTTTTTGTACCGAAACCCTTAAAAGTATAATACCATCACTGGAAATTCAAACTTGTATCCAAACCCGCTTCATCTATATATTGGAATGGAAATATAATTCAATTAACTGGAAATCTTGTAAATACCCTGTTCTCCGAAACACATATCAACTCAATTAAAATAAATTAATTCGGCTGATCTGTTCCAAAAATCATTAATAAGGAGTATGAGCTATGGTAATGGAAAGTTCTATAAATCGGGACAGTGTAATATACAACTGTATAACAATTCTATACTCAAACAAACTCGATAAGGTTTTGTTGATCGCAGAGGCAAGTTGCAGACATGCGCACGTTTCAAACTGATTGGTTTTCGTCGATGCAATGTATGTTACTGACGCCAAATCTGTCAAGTATCGATATTGGCTATACACAGAGACTCTAAAGATATTACTAATACACTAGCGCTCATATAGTATGCAAAATACATACACAGAGACTCTAAGATATTAATAATACACTAACGCCATCTAAAGTATGCAAAATACATACCTTTGCGAGTTAATTCAAGTGAAGAAATGTATTCTCGATATTTTCACGTTAGGAACACTCAAAAAATATGAAGGAATCTGAAAAAAATATAGAACATTGACTGAAAGACGATAGAAACTCAAAGATAATGTTGTTATTGAATATAACAGAAGCTAATTGATTTAACTGAGAGATCAATCTCTCCGTCATTGCTTGAACAGAGGAGAATTATAAGATTCTTTGAGCTACCCGATCGTATTTTATTACTTATTTTGAAACAGAAGCTATCAATTACTTTCGTTATTGAAAATCTTGGTCCGGAGTAAGTGAAGTGCTAAATTGAATCAGGTGTTCATTCAACCATGGAAGAAAGGAAAAGGATGAAATATTACATTACATTCATCGGGGTCCCCTGATCTTCGTTCCTCTCTACAACGAGAGATGCAGATTTTTTTTTTACGGAAGCGGAATTCGCTTTGACTGTGAGGAATATGAGAAATAATATTTATCTGTCAAAAAAAATCGGGAAAATGTCAATGAAGCACAAAATATGTTTTATTCGGACAAATTCTGTGTATTACCCCTTCGTAAATGATACACTTGCCCCAACGAAAAATGTGTTTTCAATTTGAAGAACATCATAGATTCTATTTTATGTTTGAGAATTCCATATGTCAACTTGTAAAGAAACAGTGTTTCCAAGAGATTTTCATTTAATTTTGTAGAGGTTTCAAAAAATTATACTGCTTTATATTTGAAATATTAAAAAATCCTCTGCTAAGTAATATACCTCTTCAATTTATTCTTAACATTATTCTGGGATTTCCCAGTTGTCTCATTTTGTGGAATCCACAATCGTAAATGGGCAGAATTCCTAAAAGTGACAATTAAAAATTTCCTTTTTATATATCTTAAAAGAAGGGAAATCCAACATCTCAACTTCAGGGCAATAGCTGGACCAATTTATTTTGATTCTGATTTCAGTCAATTTCGGATACTCAGAACTGTCGAAAGGAATGATACCTGCACTTAGACAAATGCTTCAAGAAAACCTTCAGTAGATCCAAATGTAATTGAGTTTCAATATTCATTTAGACATTACTTACACAAAATTATACTTGGGTAATTCAAAACTGCAACTAGTCATATGGAGAAGGTTGTTATCGGTTCAAATAGGGAGCTTGGTTTCATAGATACTTTCGAAATATAATAGTACAATACTAAGACTGTATTACTAATTCGGGTTCAGCAGGCTTCGCTTCAACATGGAATCCACACTACAAATTTTATTCTTTCGCAAAAATATTCGAGAAAATTTTGGTCGATAGACTTTGCTCATTCATGTATTAGTCCAAAATTTTCTGTGAGAAACAACATGGCTATCTAAAAAACAGAAGTACTACTACAGCGATGTATGAACTAGTATGTGATATTGTTGATGCTTTGGAGAGTGATGAAGTGCCGGTTGGGCTTTTCCTAGATTTATCTAGGGCATTCGTTAGCGTGAATCATGAATGCCTTTTGAAGAAACTCTCTTCATGTGGTATTCGCGATTGTCAAATGGAGTTTCTCAGGAGCTACTTATCTGATGGAGTTCAGAGGGTTTGTACTGACAGGACTAGTTTTTATGTCAGAGGATAAATATGTCAACGTAGGAGTTCCCCATGGAAGTAATCTGGGACCCTTTTTATTTCTGATATTTATCAATGAACTCGACCTCCTATTGTTTGTTGACGATGCGAGTGCTTTGCTGTGTAGCAACAATCTTAATTCGAGTGTTGAAAAAACTAGATTAGCTTTCGATTCAGTACAGCATTGGTGCACTCAAAATGAGTTACTTCTCAATGTCAGCAAGACTGAGTGTGTGATTTTTAGAAAGATTCAGTCTGAAAATATGTGTCCTCAGTCAATAACTCTGGATAACACCCAGGTCAGTTTTTTGTCTTCGACAGAATTTCTTGTAGTTTTGTTCGATTGTTGCCTGAAATGGAATGATCATGTGAGTCAGGTCAGCAAAAAACTCAATAAAGTTTTCTACATGATCAGGGTATTGTCACGTAGAGTGGACATGTAACTTTTAAAAACAGTTTATCAATTTTGTTTCACTTCTGGGGTACGGGCTTGTCATATGGGGTGGAAGCAGTGATTTAAATAGATCATTCGTTGTGCAGAAATACGCCTTGAGGGCAATAATAGGATTGAAATATGAAGAAGTATGCAGAGGTAATTTTAGGAATAATTTCATGCTCACAATTCCGGTACTATATGTTTTGGAATGTCTGCTATTCGTGAGAAAACATCCCCAATATTTTAAGGACCTATTGAATAAGAACAACACAAGACGTACTATTCCATACCACTTTCTGAGGCATTTCTTGACACTTACTGAAAGAAACCCAAATATAGGAGTAATGTACGGAATCAGATACATAACCCCTTTGGTGTTTGTTCGTTCAAAAGGATTTTACGAGCATTGTACCTGTTGATTTCAAGAAATTCTAAAAGTTTTAATCTAGAACTTTTGCTTTCAATATGGATAATTTCATAGTTATTGTTGAAAGTATGCCTGAATTTCTAAAGATGATTGGCATATGTCGAATGTACAGAATATGATATATAATTCCTTTTGTGTTTTTGGATTCTTTTCTTGAATGAACTATCTGTCTGGCCAATGTATACTGAAGGGCAATCGTTGCAAGTCAACTCGTAGACTCCAAATGGCATTAAATCTCGTGTACCCAATTATAAAAGGGGACAATACACAGAAATATTTTTCGTTATGTTATGTTGATGGATTATCTGAAATTATTGCTAGAAATTTCAAAAATATTTTCAATTACAACGCAGCTTTTGAAGCCATTAATAATCCTATTACCTACATAAAAAACAATAAGGATCGAACAAATAAAGAAAATAAATCTGGAGTCTACAAGTTGACTTCCAACGATTGCCTTTTAGTATACGTTGGCCATTCAAGAAAAGAATCCAAAAACACCAAAGGAGTTATATATCGTATTCTGTACATTCGACATATGCTAATCATCTTTAGAAATTCAGGCATACTTTCAACAATAACTATGAAATTACCCATATTGAAAGCAAAAGTTCTAGATTAACACTTTTAGCATTTCTTGAAATCAACAGGTACAATGCCCGTAAAATCCTTTTGAATGAACAAACAGATTTGACAAGTCTCCATTATAATAATAATAATAGTTTATTTGCATTACTGAATATCTTTCCCTAATGGCATTTTTTAGCGGCAAAATCCAATAAACAACTTGAGCTTTTATGACTTGTCCTTTCATTATTTTGACACGTACCTAACAATGCATTTAAACTCGGTTATACTGAACACCATCAGCCAGTAAAATGTAGATACCTGAAGAAGCCACATCGTGTTGAAACAATTGTTGTATTATCAACATTTTTGTGGAAATAAAATACTGTCCCCTATATATTTTCTAATATTTTATTTATATATGGAAATTAGCATAACCTTATTTGAAATATAATAACATTCTAAATTGATTTCCATCAATTAAAGACCGATTCAATTAAATTTTGAAATAAATGTTAGGCAATTATTGAACATATTTATGGAAATGTCATTTACAACATCTGACTAAACTTGTGAGAAATATTATATTTCAGTCAACATTATTCAATTATTGAGGTAGGGGCGCGGTAAATCTCTGGGTATAAGGTAAGTCTTCTAGATGAGAAGTAAGTCTTCTTTTTTTGGCAGTTATGCTATTTCCAACCATTTAAGTGGGGATATAATTTTGATATATCAAAAATATCATCTTTCATGTTAGTATTAATTTAATTCTGTAGGAATAGTTATCAATGATCAATTTTAAAATCACCACTAATCCTTGAAGAAAAAGTCTAAATTAATCAGACTTTCAATTGATTTTTTGTTTAGAACCCGAAAGTAAAGTACTCATCAATTCTACGCTTTGGTAAACTACCAAGGTTATAAAACTATTTCAAATTTTTCAAATAAAAACATTTTTTTCTATTCATGAGACACGTAGTTAATTGAATCATTGATATCTGAAAACTGTTAATTCTAAATCAAAATATCGTCCAGAAATCTTTACCTATTTGGTCTTATCGTAATTATTTCTCTATATGATTGCTTTAGTAATTACTAAATTATTAGACTATCTATACAATAAAATATTGAACTTCCTAATCAAGTTCGAATTCAATTTGAAGACCTAATGATATTTTTTATGGTTCGTAGAACTATCTAACTAGGAACTAGTTCTCGTGTTATTAGATCATTTTCACGGTCTAAGGAATTTCATGAAGTGTTCTCACTGTTATGCGTGACCTAAGCATATGATATAATTTGAGGCAATTTTAGTGAGCCATTAAAGTGATCCATTCCGAAACGTTTCTATGAATTTATGGTTTTTTCCACAGATCCAACAATTTCTCATTTTACTTCAAGCATTTTTTAATTGCCCCTGTGGATGCAATAAGTGAATATGCCTAATGCTTAAATTTCTTTGTTCGAAACTTTATTTATCCTGAAATGAAAATGAATAAAAATTAACGACATACTCTGAGTAAGATATGTATGAAAAATGAAAAGCGACATAAATTTTTTTCTGAATAATATCCAAAGTTATTACTTTTAAAGAAAATTTGTAAGTATTAGGAATTAGCTATTCAATAATTTTTCTCCTCTAATTCGACATTTCAATATTTTGAATGTTAGGCAAAATAATTCTACAAATTTTAATTTAAGTTAATATGTTGGAAAACGTTAAGAATTGAATAAAATTAACACTTTACTAGACATATAGACATACTACTCTGTCAAGAAAGTACCGGGAATTTTCAATTAAAACAACATTTTTACATTTAATCGTCAAAATTTATTGGGTCGCCTTCAAAATAGGCTCCATTTGCTCCAATACATCTATGCCATCGGCACTTCCAATTATCGAAACATTTTTTATAGGCGCTTTCCGGGATGGACTTCAGCTCTTGCGCCGAATTTTGTCTTATGGCTTCAATCGACTAAAAACGGGTGCCACGAAGGGACAATTTTAGTTTTGGGAAGAGGAAAAAGTCGCAAGGAGCCAAATCCGGCGAATACGGTGGTTGCTGAAGCACGTTTGTTGAGTTTTTGGCGAGAAAGTCAGTCACAATCGTAGCTCGGTGAGAAGGCGCGTTATCGTCATGCAAAATCCATGAGTTGTTCGCCCACAAATTTGGCCGCTTCTTACGGATACGCTCACGCAAACGTTTCATAACGCCTAGGTAATACTCCTTGTTTACCGTCTGACCCTCTGGAACGAATTCGTAGTGCACCACGCCACGGATATCGAAGAAAACAATGAGCAACACCTTCACTTTCGAGCGGTTTTGGCGTGGTTTTTTCGGTTTCGGCTCATTTTTTGCCACCCATTCCGATGATTGCTGGCTTGTTTGCATATCGTACCCGTAGACCCAGGTCTCATCACCAGTTATAATGCGTTCCATGAATGTAGAATCGGAATTACAGCGATCCAGCATGTCTGAAGCAACCTGTTCGCGATGACGTTCTTGAAGAAAATTCAGGTCTTTCGGTACGAGTCGTGCGGCCACCTTTCTCATGCCCAAAATATCAATCAAAATCGTACGTGCGGACTCGTGGGATATCTTAAGATCATGTGCTATCTCTCTCAAGCTGGTACGACGGTTTTCCAGCACCTTTTCGTTAATTTTATCGACGTTATCTTCGATCGAAGCCGTCGATGGGCGACCACTTCACGACCGTCCTTGAAGGCTCTGTACCACTGATATGCACGAGTTTTCGATAGAGCATTATCACCAAAGGCCTTTTGCAACATTTTCAATGCATCGGCACACGAAAATTCATTTGCAGCACAAAACTTTAAACAAATTCTTTGCTCAACGTAATCACCCATAGTAAAAATCGGCACGCACTCTGACATCGACTGACTTAATCAGCTGTTGTAAACACACTAGTTGACAGATCCCGCTCAAGCTTGGCATAATAATTAAGGACAGTGGTACCAACCTAGGAAAAAAAATTTTTACCTGCCTCATTGCCTCGCCAGATTTAAATCGATAATTCCCGGTACTTTCTTGACAGAATGTATATCAAACATTGCACCGCACACAAAAGAGATAAAAGAATTCAATAAAGTAAAACAATTACTATTTTTATGCTTGTTCTATATTATTTAAAAATAGTAGATATGTTTATTGCTGTCATTTTGTTGAAAAATATTTCTGCAAAAATATTCAGTTATTATAACTTTGCTATCATTGAAAAATATATGTAAATATAAAGGATTTTTTTTTATATAACTTCATACAACGATATTCCTGATTAGTTCATCGAATATTTCGAAAGGAGACTATAATCCAT